>CM039731.1:20137210-21626471 GCA_022539455.1 Dendrobium nobile
TTAGTTGCCATTGTTCAAATAGTATGATATATTTATCATGTATTTTGATTTGTATGATTCTCCAGCTATAGTACTATATGATGAATAGACTACATAATGATCTTATAAAATTTTTTAACTAATCATATTTTATGAATGAATAGTAGTATCATATAATTAGTTTAACTCAACATTTTATTATATAAGATGATCAAACATCATTCAAAGAGCACTATGGTGATTCATTTAATATAACTTTTGGATCATTTTGGATGAACCAAACTTCATCTTGAGAATCCTAGGGTCATTCATTCAATACAATATATGTATCATAAAGTGTGATATGTAATCAATTAGATCCAATTTGATTGCTTAATTTATTGACCAAATTACGAACTTATTTAAAAGATCATACAGTATGAAATGATTCTTGTAGTACAAATAGTCAAATTTCAAAATTCAAATTTACCTATTTTAGGTAAGCTGGATTTGATAGCGTTGTTTTTTATTACAAGTAATCGTCTGATACGATGAGTTTTTCATAGTGTATGATTATTTATATTTTAAAATAATAATATTTTTAATTTAAATAAAGTATTATATTTACTTTGTATTTTGATATTTTATATATTACAATCATGATAATACAACATATTTTATAAAAAAAATTATTATCATTATTTTACTCCCCTTGTATGTGTGTGCATGGTTGTTAAGCTACCATACACCATTTATAATATATTAACTCAAGAAAAAATAACAATATAAACTCTTGCAAAAAATAATCCTATACTACTCCATCATAAGCTTTAATCCTTTGACGGTGCTTATTGTATGATAAACCTGAAATATTAATACACACACAAAAATATATGGAAAAATAATAATAGGAGAAGCTATGTAAACTCCAATGATATTTATAATTATCAAAACATAGGCTCAGGAATATGGATTGCAACAATCACCCCTTTTTTAATGATTGCAAATCTTATTGGTTGATTACAAGTTAATTTCATTTTTCTCCTAATTTCTTCCCCTAGTAGATATTTTAAAATCTTAGGGATATATTTTTATTTTCTTAATTAATCATAATATTAAATAAATATTTTAATACACACATAATTAAAAATATGACAAACTGTACTAATGATAAAAAGATATTACTAAACAATAATATTTTACTCCCCCTTTTGACATCACAAATAAGGGAGTTATTTGGATCGAAAAATATAGGAAACAAACACTATAAGAAAAGATGCATAACAAGGATAAAACACATTTCAAGGAATAAATGAACTACAAACATAACATATAGTTGCTCATAGGATGGTCCCTGATCATGTGGTGGTGGCTAAAAAAAAGTAGAGTATAAAAAACTGATTGTTAAACCACTAGCGATCCTCGTGGTACAACTGATGAAGCTACTCCCAGTGTTATATAGACTATTAGATATGAGAATCAACTTTCAACTCTTGTCAAGTGAAATGCTCCATCCAAGCATCTTGCAGATAGTTGTATGTCATATGAGGGGTAGGCTCCTATGGTTGTGCTCCCCTTATTGCTTCTTCTTTTCTGACTCAGAAATTTTTGTTAGGGCCCTATGGCACTTGCTATATATAATGAAAGGAGTGATTGGTGAAGAATGTCGGAATAAGATCAAGCTATGCATGATAGGTTAGGTTATATTTAAATTTTAGGATGTATTTAATGATATGTCCCAAGGCTAGATTTTTTTTTCATCGGGCTTGTGGATTCCTAATAGAGGTGATGTTTTTAATATATATAAAAAATTAAGTTATAGGCATTGAATTGGTTGTTGGACATTCTATATTGGTGGCTAAAGTAGAAGTGGAGTGATATTAATACGGTCACCATCTTTTGGTATGACATTATTTTAAAGAACGTGTTGAATGACCCAAGCATTAAGAACTAGGAAACCCAATAAGGGATAATGGTGTGGTAGAGGGGAGTTACTAATAAGGGTGTTAACTTGGGTCTAATTATAATCTATGAAATCAAAATAAAACAATTCTATATAAATTATCTCTTCAGGAATGTGCAGTCAAAGGTCAAATCATATAATATGACTAAGTATCATACTTGATGATTAGTGTCAAATTCATTATCCCTAGGATTAGTTGTTATGTATGTTGACCAAAAGGTAACGTTCAGTACAATGTGAAATTTGTATAATATGATTAGACTTCTTTTTTATGGCATTGCTTAGTCCTAACTTCTATTGATGGATCTCATAAGATAAGTTCTCTAGAGTGACTACAGGAATATCTCCACTCTTTAGGCAAAGGATCCTAAAGTGCTTCTTTATCTCTGAGGTAAACAACCTTTACTCCATGGGTAATTTCTATGTCATCATCATCTTGTAACCAAGGCACAACTACTATATTTGATTCATCAAACACATCATAGATTGATTCTTCTACAATTAAGGTTCTTTTATTGAAGACTCTATAGGCTTTACCTAGTGAGGAATAACTTAAGAAGACTCCTCGTCTAACTTAGAATTAAACTTTCTTAGAGGCGATTTATCACTATAAGCATAAAGCACATACACCCAAAGATATACAAATGTGAAAGATTAGGTGTCCTACCCTTGAGTAGATCATATGGTGTCTTATTTAGTTTAGATCTAATATTCACTCTATTTAGCACATAATATGTAGTATTCACTACTTCTACCTAAAAATATCTATGTAAGCTATACTCAGCTAACATTTCCCTAGTAACCTCCAACAATGTCATATTCTTTCTTTCAGTTATACCATTTTGCTGTGAGGTCCTAGGGGCAAAAACATTATGATCAATTCCTAGCTTTTTGTAAAATAATTTAAATTTCTCATTCTCAAATTCTTCAACATGATCACTATGAATTGTGAAAATTAAAATTCCTACCTTTTTCTAAATCCAAGTGGAGAATACTTTAAATTCTTCAAAAGACTCACTTTTATGAGCTAAGAATCTAACCCAAGTGTATCTAAAAAACTCATATATGATCATAGTGCTAAGAATCTTACCACTTGAGCTGATTGTACTAACAAGTCCAAACAAGTCTATTTGAAGCATCTCTAAAGGTCTAGTCGTAGTGATATCCTTAATGGAATAAAAAGAATTTTGAGTTTGCTTTCCGAATTGGCTAGCATCACAAAGATGATCCTTAAATAAGCTTATCTTAGGAATGCCTCTAACAAGGTTTTTTTGGGTAATCTTCCTTAGAGTTTTTATACTATTATGGCATAGTCTCCAATGCCAAAGCCACAAATCATCCATAACAGTTTCAAAGCAAAGACTCTGAATCATCAGTATAAGATAAATTAAGCTTATAAATATTATTTTCTCTTATTCCTTCTAAATCAATTTTTCTTTTAAGGCAATCATGATTTTGCTAAAAAAAATTAATGTCAAAACCCTTGTCATAAAGTTGGCTAATGCTAAGCATATTATTCTTTAAACATTCAATTAAAAGAACTTTTTCAACAATTAACCTTTGGGTTTATCGATTATTCATGAGCCAATCACTTTCCTTGATGTTTACCACTCAAAGTTACCTTGACTCCATTCCTAGCCTCCAACATGATGAATTGCTTAATATCTCCAATCACATGTATCGAACAAGCCCTTGTCTAAGTACCATATCTCTCACTTATCTTCTTATGGGAGAAACCCTATAAAGCTAATCAGAGGTTAAATTTGGAAACCTAAGCAACTTTGGGTTCCATCTTATGATTTAATAAATGAATGAAATTCATGTTATGTTATGATGAGACCTTGGGCCTCCAAACTTGATGTGTTCTAAAGTGAATTCTACAAGTGTGAAATTTATGTCCTATCATGATGACCTTATCTTTGTATAAGGTCATCAGGTCACATTCTACTTCCAATAAAATTCTAAATCAAGTCCAAATCCAAAATTCAAAACCAAATCTCAAGGTTAAGGACCAAGGTCCTAACACCCTTTATATGTGATTTTTAAGTCCCCTTGAAATCTAGTTAAATGACCCTTGATTCATGGTATATCAATTGCATATTGATTAGGCATGTCTCTAGAGCCACCATTCTGACTATTCTAGCTCTAGAAACTAAATTGATTTTTAAATGCTATAAAACCTTCAAATAATTATAGCCTATGCCACTAGACTTAACATTTAGTGGAAATTGACATTGGGACATTCCCCAAAACCTTTTAACATACTCATAACCTCTATTATGACATGTTGATCACTAACCTTTATTTTTTGGGCTTAATTTGACCCATGTTCGACTAGGGATCAAAATGACCAAAATACCTTTTAAAAGGATCTTTGATCTTTTCCCCAAAGTGTAATATGGATTGACCATGTCAAGCCCTAGAATCACTTCAAATGTGTTCTAAGAATAATTAAGGACACATGGGACTCAAACCTAGTCTTTGGTTTGGCCTAGTTGACCAAAATGCCATTTAAGGGTAAAAACTCTTTTCAATCAAAAAGAACTCTTGGCTTGGGACCATCTACATTGGTCTCCATTAACTAATTCAAACTTGATGGGGTTAAACTTAACTCTTGGTTTAACCTAGTTGACCAAATCAAATATGCTTAGCCAAACTGCCCTTTAAAACTTTAAACTAGCATTTAAACCCAAATGACATCCTTTTTACTTGGGATCATTCTCATTAGACTCAAATGGTCAATCTAAACTCAATGGATCGAACCCTTAACCCTAGGTTAACTTGGTTGACAAAGTCAACCAAGTTTAACCAGCCATACATACACCTCAATACCTTTCAAACCTCTTAAAAAAAAACATTCCTAAACCCATTCAACCTTTGGGAAGACTCATTTGTATTGAAGGCCAAGCTTTAGTCCCACTTAATTTAGCCACGTGTCTTGGCCTAACTATCCAAAGAGAGGTATCCATGAGCCAAGTCCCTCCCTAAGCTAGAACAAATCAAACTAATGGTGGCATTAGGTGCCCCATCACTAAATGCAGCTTCCCTAGTTGACCCTATCCTTGGGTCATCTTAGGTTGAGAATTGGGCTTGCTCAAAGTTGTCAAAACCATTATGGGTTGGGTCATTACCCAACCGAGGCTTCACCAAGCTAAGAAAACCCCTCCATTGGGTGGCCCTAGGTATAACACACCTCCCCTAGTCAGTCCAAGCCCTAGGTTGTCATGATTTAACACCCAAGCTAGCCCAATGTGGAAGAAACCACTTTGAACGGAGCCATCTTCCACTTCAAATCATTTCAAACCAAACTTTTACTTGCATTGGTTAAGTTTTGATGCAATGCACCTCCCCAATGAAGCCCAAGTCCTAGCTTGACTTGGGTTGCACCCAAATTGACCCAAACTATACTGATTTGGGGCAACCCAAGCAATTTCCAAGAATTAGACTTCGACTTGCCCAAATGAGCTCACCAATAGAATCACCCAACTCCGAGCGACTTTTCTAGCTCACCTTGACCCAGCTAGTGGTTGTTGGTGACAGGAGCAAGCAAATAGGAGCTTCGACTGTCCCCTCCATCTTGAGTCTCATCCAAATCCTTCCAGAGCATGGGTTCTGCATTAAGCTCATGAGGATTAGAGATAATGTCCCTTCCCACTTAGCAGCCATCCAATGGCTTCCCTGATCAATCTCAGTAGTCTATTAGCCCCATTCTCATTCAATCTCTCCAGAACATTCTCTAGAGCTCTTTAAGTATCCCTCTCCATTCCCCAAGCTTCCCAACCTCTTCCAGCTAGTGTCTTGAGTTAACTCTAGCAAAATCTAGGCCTCCCATTTAAACTCCTACTTTTCGTGATCCTTTGGCCTCGATGTCTAAAGGAGAAGTGTTCCCCTTCATCCACTCAAGCATCCCACTAAAAAATCTCATATGTTGAGGCTTTCTTTATGTTAAAATCCTATTCTCAAGCTCCTAGCTAAGTAGTGGTGGTCAAGTGTGAATTAAACCATCAAATAAATAAAATATGATCATTAGATTGACAATTTACATTATCATGATCCTCCCTATGAAATTGTGAAGGAATTCATCTGTGGGATCTCTTAAATCATGCTGGAGAAGGTCTACAGCTTTGAGTCCATATAGGAGATTTAAGACATAATCCTAGCTATTGATCTCAATCAACAATTCAGATTATATCCCACATTTTTTGAGTCCATTTAATTATAGCCATTTGATTTATGATATGATGACTACCTTTAATCCCACATTTACATAGTCAGTTGTAATGATTGGCTAACAAATCAGGTGGTTCCCACGTGTAAAGTGCCAGCTGACGGTGTAAATTAGAATTAATTTCATAGGAAATACAAAAACTTGAAATTTCACATCTCCTCATCCACTTGACAGTATTAGGTATTCTTAGGCTCATTAGAATGGGTTTTGAGGAGCTCTACAAAAGCCTTATTGTCTCAATATTTAAGCATGCATGAAACTTATGTTAAGATAGTTAGAACCCTAGGGATATTTTTGTAATTTTGACATTATCATAACACCTCAGAGTTTGAAACTCTAGGGATTAATCTTGGGCATGTCTCTAACATGTCCAAATTTTTTGTCCCTTGTTTATTTTAATTAAGGGCTAGTTTGGGTTCATTAAGTTTAAGGGTCATGGTTTGACCCTTAGATTCAAATTAATTTATTCATCTTTCTAAAGGGAATTAGGAGCTATGGTTTGGTGTGTTAATTGTGCTTAGTGTAAGGGTTAAATGGCCGATAATTACACCCTAATCCAAGGTCTAGGAAGCCCTCATTAAAATTTAAGGGTAACACTTAGGTGGTTTGGTTAACCACCTCAGAGTGTTCATCTTAGTGCCCAAATTTAGTGGACTTGGCCGTTGAGATCAGGTAAACTCATGGCCCAAGTTTCACTAGAATTGGTGCCCATTTGGTCCACCACTTAGGAGACCAAAACTCAACCCTTATAATTGAATTAGGATTTAAATTAATTCTTATATAATTAAAACTAAATACTAAAAACTCTTATGTTATATTATAATAATATCCTATAAACATGAAAATTAAAAGCCTTATTAGTTGACTTCATTTTTGGCATTAATTTAATTTTTAACAAAAATCACTTTTTAATTAATTTAATTTATTAAAAAATTAAAATTCCAAAAAAAATTCTTTGACACGTGGGAAACGTCCCCTTATATCATTTCAGACCTTTTCGGGTAATTCTAAGGAATTTGGAGTTGATTTGAATCAAAATCTCCAAAACCCGTCTAATTAAATAATTTAAAAATTACATTAATTATGAAAAAATTGAAAAATTACAAGTAATTCGAAAAATTTCAAATTAATCAAAGTGAAATCAATTTAATCCCCATTTAAAATCTAGTATTTTAGAAAAATATCAAACCTTCAAAATTAAGTCAAAGTGAAAAAGTCAACTTTCTTGTCAACTGTAGTTCAAATTTGGGTTAAAACATAAAAAATTCATAACATAACATAAAATTTTTGAATTTTAGCAAACTAAGAGTCAAATTACTCATCTTAGAGTCTAATATTAAAAAAAATTGGAAACTTAAAAATTCACTTTATTTAAAAAACTTAACATTTGACACTTAATTTAACGAATACAAATATTTTGAATAATTCCAAAACTCAATAATTAAACTAAATTTCTAGAAGATTTTAACTTAATCATTGAAATTGGTGATTACTCAATTAACTTAAAATTGATCAACCCTTAATCCTTAACTAATTAAACTAACTCAATTAATATCAGTTACTACTAAGAAACCCAGGCCTATGAGGCTTTCAAATTAGCCCCAAGGAAGTTGAAATAAACTTCAAAGCCATGGTGTAAATAAATATAGTAATCAATTAACAATCTTAAAACACCTTTAAAATTAATATCAACTCTATAATACTTAAACTCAACTTAATTCCCTTAAGCCGTTCAACTAATCAAAATACTAGACAACTATAACAAACTACCTAGTCTATAGGATATATCCAAGCCACACAGCCTTCTACACACACTTTAGATGGTTTGCTAAGACAACTAGTAATAGTTTTAGGCTATACTAGTGTTTGTTTTTCTACTATTGTGTGTAGAAATTTTTTAGTTTTTCACTACTTTATGGTTGAAAATTAATTGATCACTTAGGTTAATATATTTATTTATTTAATGTAACCTATGAATGGATGTTTGCTAATACCTTATTTAAGAAAAGAAATGAGCATCCCATCACTTATAAAAATGGATATAGTACAACACAGATTGACTATTTTCTTATTAGAAAACTAAATCGTTTAGATTGCAAAGATTGTAAAGTTATTCCGAGTGAAAATTTATGTACCCAGCATTGATTATTAGTTTTGGACTTTAAGATAAAGGAGCATAAAATAAAAAATAAAGTAAAATGATTTTCTAGAATTAGATGGGGGCATTTAAAGATTATTAACAAAAATATTTTTGGAAATAAGATTTTAGATCTTAAGATTTTGTTTGTGCATGAGGAAGCTAATATTATGTGGGAAAAGTGGCTAGTGATATTAAGAATATTGCAAAAGATGTCCTTGGAGTATCAAAGGAAAAAGCTCCTAATAGTAAAAGTAGTTGGTGGTGGAATCCAAATGTGCAAGAAAAGATTAGAAATAAGAAGCTTTGTTATAAAAATTGGTTTAATTTTAAAAATTCTGATAATTGGGAAATATATAAAGTGGCCTGTAAGGATGCTAAGAAAGCAATATGCGATGGAAAGACATTAGCTTTTAGTGATTTATATAATAGATTAGATACTAAAGACGGAGAAAGATATATGTATAAGTTAGCCAAATAAAGAGATAGGAGTAGTAAGGATTTAGTTCAAGTGAAGTGTATTAAAGATGAAGATCAAAAAATACTTTTCTTAGAAGATGATATTCAACAAAGATGGATGAGATATTTTGCTAAAATTTTTAATGAAGATTGTGAAAATAAGATTGACTATAGTGACCTTAGCACCCTAAATGATAATAAAGATTTCTATTTTTATCGGTGTATTAGTAAAATTGAAATTAGAGAGGCTTTAAAGAAAATGAAGGGTGGAAAAGCTGTTGGACCTGATGATATTCCAATAGAGGTGTGGAAATGCTTAGGAGATGAAGGAATTTCATGGCTTAATAAACTTTTTAATACTATTTTGAAGACTAAAAAGATGCCAGATGAGTGGAGAGTGAGTGTGTAAATTCCTATTTTTAAGAATAAAGGTGATGCACATGATTTTGCGAATTATAGAGGTATTAAGTTAATGTGTCATACTTTAAAACTTTAGGAGCGAGTTATGGAGCATAGGTTGCGGTGTGATACTATTGTTTCTCAAAATCAATTTGGATTCATGCCGGGTAGGTCGACTATGAAAGCCATACATTTATTAAGAGGTTTGATGGAGAAATATAGAGAAAATAAGGAGGATCTACATATGATATTTATTGATTTAGAAAAAGCATATGATAAAGTTCCAAGAGAAGTGCTTTGGAGAGTTCTTGAAAAGGAGTCAATAATGCTTATATTCAAATCATTAAAGATATGTATGCAGGAGCTATTACTTGTGTTCAAACACAAGGTGGATTGACCAAGTATTTCCCTATTTTGGTTGGGTTACATCAAGGATCTGCCTTAAGCCCATATCTTTTTGCTTTAGTCATGGATGTTCTCACTAGACATTTGTAAGAGGATGTACCTTGGTGTATGCTTTTTGCTAATGATATTCTTCTTGTTGATAAGACTAGAGAGGGAGTTGAAGGTAAACTTGAATTATGGAGGTCAACCTTAGAGTCTAAAGGTTTTCTCTTGAGTAGATTTAAAACAAAATATATGGAGTGTAATTTTAGTAGTAATAGACCTAGTGAGGGGATTGTGACTTTGGACGATCAAATCATTAATAAGAGTACACATTTTAGATATCTTGGATCTATTGTTTTGAGTGATGGTGAAATAGATGGGGATATTATCAGCAGAATTCAAGTTGGATGGTTGAAGTGGAGGAATGCATCGGGCTTGTTATGTGATAGAAATGTACCCCTCAAACTTAAGGGAAAATTCTATAAGATGGTAGTGAGGCCTGCAATTCTTTATGGTGCCGAATGTTGGCCATTAAAAGAGAAGCATAATACTAAGTTAAGTGTAGCAGAGATGAGGATGCTCAGGTGGATGAGTGGCTTTACCCTTAGAGATAGGATACAAAATGAGCATATACGTGAAAAGGCTGGAGTAGCTCCAGTAGAAGATAAGATTAGAGAGAGTCTCCTTAGATGGTTTGGTCACATAAAACGGCGGCCGTCCGATGACCCGGTTAGGAGAGTAGAGGTATTAGATTTGACTTATGTTAAGAAAGGTAGGGGTAGACCTAAAAAGACTTGGTTAGAAAATATTAGGAATGACCTTTCTTTATTAGATTTAAACGAGAATTTGACTTTTAATATGACAAAATGGAGAAAAAGAATTCATGTAGCTGACCCCACGTAGTGGGATAAAGGCTTAATGTTGTTGTTGTTGTTGTTGAACCTATGAATGGATGTAATGGGCATTAGATTACCCCTAGACTAGGAATGATCCGGTTACTCACATGAATTTCTATAGGTGGCCATACTCATGTAGGTATAAAGTAAATAAAATAAAATAAAGTTTGAATTAATTAAGTTTTATCTAGGTGCTAATTGCTAAAGCCCCCTTTAAATTTAAAAGAGTATGTCCAAGTGTAATTGGGAGTTTAATTTTAATGAATAGTTATATATATAACTACTTAAGATGTCTGTTTGATTTTGATTACTTAGGATAACCGTGTAAGAAGTTTAGAATTTCATCTTAAACTTGATATAATTTTATTGAGTGTAATTGAGTTGTGAAATTGAGGCTTTGATTTGGGATACTACATCTAACTTAGAATCCAAAGAGGAGATAGCATCTCTTAGGGGAGAGTTCTCTTCAATTTAGAGGTTTAAGTTAGAATGATTTTGAGAATCCAAAGAGAAAAGAAAATATCCCTTTAAGGGAGAGTTTCTTTTCATTTATATATCAAAACATGATAAATCCAAGGAGCTTAAAGAAGGAAAAAAATGTGAAGAAAAAAAGTATCTCACTCATAGCCACTTGCATTAGTTCTAAGATTAGAATCTGGGTTATTGTTAGTGGTACCAAGCCACTTTAAATTTCTATAAATTTTGGGTTGTACTTAAAAGGCATTTGCTTATAAATATTTATTTATTTAATTTCTTTGATTTGACTATTTTTTTAGTTTGTTTGCACTCTAGAAATACCAACTTTTCTATCCCTTTTTTATTGCATGTCTTATTTGGTTTTAGCCTTGATATGTAGAGGCTCGTGAGGGTTCGCTAAAAATTTTTTCTACTAAAAAAATATATAAAATTTTTAGACTAGCATAGAAACTCTAACACTATAAGAAATAAGCTTGGGCCCATCGAGAGTTTCTATTTATGCATATTAATTGCTTCTCTTCCTTATCAGACATCTCCTATCCTGCGGGTTCTAGCGAACCACCTACATATTCGGGCACAGATCTATCTAGGGGATGCTGTGTAATCTCAAGGAAAAAATTATTTTTAAACCATTTTAAAATTGATTCATTTATTTTATGCATTTTATCTATTAAATTAATATGTATTGCATTAGAAACTAATTAAAGGTGTTTAAACTCCAATTATATTTTCAAGCATTTTCACTCTACATAAAGTTAATGAGCTACTTAGGATTTGCTCTAGATGTTAGTCCCAACTCATCAAAACTTAATTAATGATATCCCTACCACTTATTCATAATCTAGGCTGGGGTAAGTCCAGATTTTGCACTATATTAGCTAGGTTGGGGTCACTATTGTACATTACCCAATTTATTCTAAGTTTTTGAGATATGCCTTGGCCTTAAGACCTTAACCTTTGTTATTATAATCTCATATTTCAAAAATAATGATCAACTCAAACTAAAGCTTCTCTCGATCTAAAACTTAAAGCCTAATATGTATAATAGGTTAAGGCACTTCTGAATTGTTATAGATTCTCAAAGTGATTTCTACTCTTCCTTTTTATCTCCTAAAATAAGTGCTCAAACTTAATCCAATCCCAGCTGAGGTTCCAAATTCACCTCCTTTGATATCAATCCTAGAAGATCTTTAAATTAAAGTTTTTGTTTTTATAATAATTGAGATTATTTATAGAGAATTCAGCCTCCCTATGATGCAATTAAATAAGAGGGATTGCACTTATAGGAAATTTAGAACCCACATTTACTTTTTAAAAATTGATTTTAAAAACCTAATTAGTCTTCTTTGGGAAAATTAAGTCAACGATGATCATTATCATCATGTTTGGATGATCTACAATGGGTTACATCTTCTTTCCATAGGGAGATGTATCATTTACTATAGTGATTTTGAATATAAAATATTGATGTTTCATCTAGGTTGTAGTAGGTTAATATTGATAAAATGTTAGTTTGACCCTTTGGGGTCATATGTCTTGCAACTTAGTTTTAAAACTATGCTTTTATATCATGTGAGTTTTTGATGATACCAAAATATTATTGTGTTGATTACTATTTCTCCTAACACATATTTGAAAAATTTTGCTTACATTATTTTTTTATAATAACATTTTAGGGAATCATTCTTTATACTGTCAAAGACTTCAATACATAATAAATTAGGGTTTCTTGTAATTGAAGTATCTACCTTTTTATTTTTCTTGAGTTTGAGAGTGTGTGATTATAATTGGATAATCATGCATACACACACTAGGGGAGTGAGTCAAAACTTGTATTTTTAAAACTAATCATATTATATAATTCTTGAATCGTGTTGGACGATTTGACCTAAAAGTTCCTCTAAAATTAAGTTAATCAAATCATGCCTTTGCAATTTCTTTTGAAATGTTCATACTGTATAAACTTGGGTTAGTACAGATGACGTCAAGAGTACAAAATAGATACATAATAGTTCATTCTGATTAAACTCACCATTTTTTAACTGATCATATAGTACAAAGTAGATTTTATATAAATGACATCCAGAGTATGAAATGGGTGTGTACCAGTTCATCCCATACGAACAAGTAAATTTTTTGAGCTGTTCGTATTATACAAAATTAGTTTTATACAAATGTTGTATAGAGTACAAAATTAGATTATCCATGTTCATACCATATGAAGCATGATTCGATTTAATAGTTCATGATATATGATATATGGTTCATACAGATGATGATCATAATATGAAATAGGTTCGTACAAAATTGTACTGGAAAAATTTGTTAAGTTTTGAACTATTCGTATTATATAATGTCAGCTCATACATATGGCTGACACAGTATGAAATCAGGTTCATACAGGATCATATATGGATATTTTAACTATTCGTATGTATGAAGTATGATTGTACTATACGATCTAAGTACATCCAACTTAAAATTTTCAGTTATCTGGATGATTTTTCATGTCCTTTCTAAAGAAGTGTCCTAAAAACTGACTATCAATGATTTTCTTCTACAAATTTTCTCTTGAGAGTGAGTGTTTTGGGAGAGTGTTTAGGACAGAGGATTGAGAGATCTTGTAATTGAAATTTGTGAAAGTTCAAAAGGTTGTCCAAAGGTGAGAATCTCTTTATAAGTTATTTAATTCTTTGTCCTACTTCTTTGAAGACTCTTAAGAGAAGATTTTTAGAGAAGATCTAATACTATACCATCACTAGGAGGGTGAGAAAGGATATCGGTACTCTACCATGACTAGGTGGGTGAGAAAGCATGATGGTACACTGCCATCACTAAGAGGGTAAGAAAGAATGACGGTACTCTGACAACATAAGAAGGGGAGAAAGGTTGTCAGTACACTACCATCATCAGGAGGATGAGAAAAGATGTTGGTACTCTACTATTACTAGGAGGGTGAGAAAGGAGGATGGTGTTGCAAATCTATTTTTCATGGATTATGTTTTGATGATTGACAAACATTTGGACTGCCTGTTACTTCTAACTTTTCAGGAATCGAAGATCGGACCAACAAACGGAGCCAGTTCAAGATTGCGTAGGTTTAGGGTTGTGTCAGTCTGTACTTTGTTTTTTTCTCTGCTTCAGTCTATTTGTAATGGTTAAAGAGACTGATGCTAAGTAACCCTACACACACACACTTGAGAGACGTAGAATTTCTGTTTTTACTCATATCGGCCAGGACGATATTTACATCGTCCTGTACGATCAGGCTTAAAACAGAAAGTCTAATTAAGGCAGCCGACATTAACAGATCGTCCTGGACGATACGTGTATAGCCAGGACGATAAGCTCAAAATAGAAAGAAGTTGCCGCCATAGACAATTAAGGTATACGGTATTTTTTATTAATCGGCCAGGACGATCATTGATCGGCCTGGACGATATTAATAAATTATGCCTTAATTGATCAGGAAATTAAGGGAGTAATTAAGGATGATTGATACGATCATATCATCCTGGACAATCGTAGGATTGGCCTGGACGATCGTAGGATCGGCCTGGACGATCTATTCAAAAAACCTTAGTTACTTCAGGACGATAAATATCGGCCAGCTCGAATTCAGGGCGATACTCTGGATGATTTTCCTCTGATTTGAACTGATCGGCCAGGACGATCGTAAGATCGGCCTGGACGATCAAGCCAATTTTAAATTGTCCAGTTTGCATTCAGGGCGATGCTCTGGTCGATATTCTGAGATTTGTACTGATCGGTCAGGACAATGTCCATATCAGCCTGGACGATATTGTCGGCAACTTGCAATTAATGAGCTCCTTTGAAGCTCTTCTATTTAAGAGCTCTTGTTCAACATTTTGAACAACCTTGGTGCTGCTACCTTGACCTGAGAAGGCCTTGAGGAGAGAAAGAGAGAGAGGGAGAGAGAGAGGATCTTGTGAGGGGGAGCTTGTGAGGGGATTCACAAGGGTTGCTTCAAGGATCGCTCTGCTTCTTCTTTGTCAAGAGTTTCTCGTCCGTGGAAGGGTCGGTAGAGGTAAGGAGTCAGCTTTTGGTTGTGGTTCTCTGCCAGCTTCAGGAGGAAGCAAAAAGAGATAGGTTCTCTGCCTTTTCAGGGTGGCAAAAAGGAGGTTCGTTGTAAAGGCTTCTTCGCCTAGCTGTGGGGGCTAAAGGAGAGTCACGATTATAGTGCAATACTCGGAGGGCGCCTCCGGGGAGTGGACGTAGGTCGAGTTGACCGAACCACTATAAATTTCTGTGTTCTTATTTCTTGCTTCTGCACTTTTAATTTTCGTATTTATTTTTTTCGTGGTGTGATTTTGGTTTATGTGTTTTTGTTCTTTGTGAAAATAAATTTTTAAAATACCAATTCACCCCCCCCCCCCCCCTCTTGGTTAGCTTGGGCTAGTTCTATAGGGCTTAACATCCCTAACGAACTTTCATGTGGTATCAGAGCGGGATTCATAAAAACTGAGTTTGAAAACTTTTTGAATTTTGGTCCATGCCTAACCTTGGAAATGGTAACACTACGGAAGGTTATTCAATTACACGACCTCCCTTGTTTGACAACTTACCCTTTAATTTCTGAAAAACCCGCATGTCAATGTTTTTACAATCTACTGATTATCGCATGTGGATGCTTATCAAAGAAGGTTATTCTCCACCTTCTCGTGAAATTAATAGTGTTAAAACTGAAGTTGCTTTTACTGAATGGACTTTCGATGAACGAGATTTGGCTCAATTGAATGCAAAATGTTTGAACTGTTTTTTCTGTGCTTTAAAATCTGAGGATTATATGCGTGTCTCCAGTTGCAAAACCGGTAAAGAAATTTGGGATAAATTATGCATCACCTATGAAGGCACTAATGAGGTTAAACAATCCCATTTGAATATTCTCTTGCATGATTACGAACTTTTTCGTATGAAACCTCATGAATCTGTTTTTGACATGTACACTAGGTTTACTCAGATAGTCACTTCACTGCATGCATTAGGAAAAGAACTTTCTAACTATGAAAAAGTAAACAAGATTTTGAGATGCTTGCCTTCGTCATACGAAGCTAAAATTACTGCAATCACCGAATCTAAGGATTTGAACACTTATTCTATTGATAACTTACTTGGTTCACTCATTGCTTACGAGCAAGGGGTGAATCAAAGAAATCTTAATGCAGGTGAGAAGAAGAAGGAGAAAACAGTTGCATTGAAGGCGCACAAATCAGATTCTGAATCTTTCGGGTCTGAAAGCGATGAAGTTGCCTTCATCACAAGGCAATTCAAAAGCTTTCTAAGGAATAAACAAAAGCATCATCAAAATTGGAGAAAAGGTAAGGATCATAAACATGTTAAAAGATCTTCTGATGTTATTTTTTTTAATGCAGGAAACCTGGACATGTGAGAGTCGATTGCCCGACACTTCAAGATAACACAAGCAAGGAAAAGATTGAGGAGAAACCTAAGTTTAAGAAGGACAAGAAGAGAGTCCAAAAGGCGTTCTGGGCAGAATCTGGTACTAATTCTTCTAAGACTGAACCAGAGGAAGAGATTACAAACCTATGCTTAATGGGGGAAGATCATCTTGAGCAAAGTGATGAGGAAGAGGTATGTAAACCAACTTATGATGAATTGTTTGAAATTTGTGAGAAAATCCATGCATCTTACAAAAAACTTAAGAAGACTCATGCTAACTTAGAAATGGAACTTGTAAATTTGCAAAAAGAATATGAAGTCATTCTTAAATATCATTCAACGATTGATTCAAATCACATGGCTCTTCTTGATGAATTTGATGATTTAAACAAAAAGTATTTGGAATTAATTGATGAACACAATGCATTAAAAGTTTCATACACCTCACTTAATTCTGATCTTAAGAAATCTGAAGAGATTGAGAAAAATTTGAGGATTGATAATGCTGCATTAAAAAGTACTAACTTGAGGATTTAAAATGATTTGGATACATGTAAGAAAAATCGGATGACATCTACTTTTAATCCTAAGCCGGAACCTAGGAAGATGCATTATAACTCAAACCATTTAAGAAATCCATTTCTTGGAGTTAGATGTTTTTCATGTGGCATGCTAGGACACATCTCACACACTTGCACCATTCACCGTAGTACACACTGGGTATGGAGACCTAAGATGTATGATTCACAGCCTACCATATCTGCATTGCATTCTACTTTTCCTAAGAAGGGGCCCAAACCTGTTTGGGTTCCTAAATCTGACTATTGTTGAAGTTTTTTTCAGGTGTGCTCTCTCCAAAGACCTCGTGGGAGCATAGGACAACTGGACATATAAAGGCTCGGAGCTCATAAATGCTTAAACCTGCTGCTTCAATAATTTCTTGAAATGTGTTTGTTTCAAGGTGTTTTATTTCTACTTTGTAGTTTTAATTTGTTTTGTTTTTACTTTGTTTTTTATAATTGGTTTCCCATATGTTGAATCTTTTCAAGATTTTAGATTTTGGAGTTTTGAAGATAGAGTTTAGCTTTTCTAAAATTGGTTAAAGGAAGAAACACCGTTGATGATTTCCCTCCTTCTGATCTTGTTTAGTGGTATGAATTTCTTCTCTAAACAAAAGACTAACTCATTTTAAGCCAATGGCTTTTTTTAAAAAAACTAAGATTCTTTTTTAACTTGCTACAATATCTATCTTGTACATAATATCCAAAGTTCTTATATATCTTTCAAGTTATTTAAAATCTTGTCATTGTTTTTATCACATGATCTTGATTTTGTTTTGTGACTTGTTCTTCCCTATGTTAGAGAGAGAGCTCCTATTCTCTAATATTTGGAGGATATACTCACAACTAAGGGTCTTTTTAAAGGTTTTTGTTAAAAAGCTTTTAGCTTGCAAAAATTAAAAAGGAAAGAGGTCAATGACGCCAAATTAAAAAAAAAATAAAAAAAAATTAATACACAAAAGTGTATCAAAAATTAAGATGCTCAAAGAGCCAATTCAAAGACAAAAGAGGCATAAAATGAGCCCACTAAACAGTAAGCTATCCTCTCTTTTGAAAACTTTTAAAACTTAGAAGAACTTATGGGTTATGTGAGATTTTCAAAGGCTTTATTTCGAATTCCATGATTGAGACAAATTACTTTGTTTTATTATTTATGAGATTTTTTTTGTAAACAAGTTTTGATTGGATCTTCTTTTTGCCCAATTAGGTTTATTCTGAGTTAAGCATTTTTGTTTTTCAAAAGAAAATTTATACCATAAAGAACGTCTTATCTAGGGTTAACAGAATCGGATATTCTACTATTATCTGATTAGGATTGGCTAAACTCTTTGATCTTGTGGAACTCTAAAGTCTAATTAGTTGAAAACTTCTCATATGAAGCCTTGATAAAAAAAAAATAGAAAAATTAAAATTCAAAAAAAAAAATTATTTTTTATTTGCTTCTTTCCGTTGTTTTTAGCTTTGTATTACTGTGTTTTATCTGCTTTTGTTTTGATTTGTTTTTGAGGACCTTGATCATCACCATCCTTCATGACTTTTCAAAATCTAGCCACATCATCCTGGTCGATACTTTTATCGTCCTGGACGATATGGAAAAATCTCTTCAAACTCCATCTGCTGGTCTTTCCTGTGCTTGCTGTAACTCATCGTCCTGGATGATACACTATATCATCCTGGACGATCTGATTGAACTCTGTTGCAATCATGATGATAGTCCTGGCCGATAGAATATTTTGTCCTGGCCGATGCATTTATGGTCATCGTCCTGACCGATACACTGGATCGTCCTGGACGATCCACGTGTCAGCACGTTTCAATCTTTAAAATCGGCCCCAGACGATCCATTATTGGACAATCGTCCTGGCCGATCCACTGTTCGTCCTGGACGATACACGTGGCATAATTTAAAATATTTTAACTTAAGTCGGTACGATTCAATGGTCATCCAGCCTGACTCCTCGGGACGATCGCCTGTGTCTAATCATCCTGGCCGATATCTGATCGGCCTGGACGATCGGACCGCCTTTTTGATCAATCGGCCTCTACGCAATTATTGTGCCATATCGGCCTGGCCAATTCTGCGATCAACCTGGATGATATGGCCGTTTCTTTAAATTTTGGCTGTTCCAGCCATGGTTTTCCACTTCATCCCTTCTCCTCTTGTGTTTCCTTATAAATCCCATGCTATGGTTGGTGGGAAACGAGCTCGACAGGCTTCTGGGAGTTCCTCGAGGGCCACTCTGGACCCTAAATTCAGGGAGGCAGAGGATCAGGCCGCCTTCCATTGCTATAAAGAGTGTGGCATTACCCTGTCCCGAACAATCAATCCTGCATACCTCTCATACCCGGTAATGGATCTTTTTTCCCACACTTCTCTTTGTTTCATACTCACCCTCGCTGTCCCTTTTTCTTCTGAACTCCTCTTAGAATTTTAAGCAAATCTTCGCATAAATTCTACTTTCACAGCCCTGACCTCCTATGTGAATCGACGCCCGATCGAGATCACATATCAGGACTGTGCGGAGCTTTTACAGCTATCCACCACCGGGGATAAGTTGCACATAATCATTTCAGATCCGGATTTTGATTGGTCCATGGGAAACCATTTCATTCGCCAAACCAACACACCCTTTCATGTTGGAGAGACTAGCTCTTTAGTCAAAGATGCTAGGACAATCCAACATGTCCTTCGCACCTCCATAATTCCAAAAGTCGGGGACCGAATCCACATCACTCCACTACTTTCCTTGACTACCTTTTACATTATGGCCCGGAGAGAATTTAATGCCACTGATATACTCTTTCACTACTTCGATCACCTAACAACTATTCGCGATCCAGGCCATATGAGAAAACACAATCTAGCCTTAGGACACATCATAGCCTACGTTCTTGAAACCAAATACAATCTCCAATATCTTGCTCATCACGACCTTCAGCCTCCTTTCTACTCAAACAATTCTTTCACCATCCTTCATAGTACTCGTCTCCACCCAAGAGATGGGGAAGGTCGGGGAGCTGGGGAGGAGGAGGCTCCCGCTCCCGCTCCCGTTCCTGATCCAGTTCCTCTACACCAGCACTCACCAGTTGATCAGTTGATTGAGAGGTTTGATTGATGGGAGACCCGCTTTGACGCCTACATTGCTGCAAAGGAGCAGCTCACTCTGAGGACATTGCCCGCTACGAGCAGCACCGCACAGATGATTTAGCCCGATTTGACAGTTACCTTACTCACCAGCAGCAGCAGCATGACCAGGACATCGCCTGGTTCAATGCTCAGTTCACCACGCTTGCCAGCTACTTTCAGCAGCCACCTCCACCACCTCCATCTGATGATCAGGGTCCCTCGTTTTTCTAGTCTGTGTTTTTCAGTTGTGTGTTTTTCTATTTTATGTAGTTTGTTTTTAGTTTGGTTTAGTTGATGTTGTGATGTTTTCTTCTTTTCCTTTCTGTACCCTCTTTTTGTGATGACAAAAGGGGGAGTAGGTTGTGGTAGGAAAAAGGTTATGTAACTTTGAATTTTTAATGAACTGTTTTTTAGTTTTTCCTACTTGTGTTTGCCATCATCAAAAAGGGGGAGATTGTTGCAAATCTATTCTTCATGCCTTATGTTTTGATGATTGACAAACAGTTGGACTGCCTGTTACTTCTAACTTTTTAAGAATCGAAGATCAGACCAACAAACGGAGACAATTCAAGATTGCATAGGTTTAGGGTTGTGTCAGTCTAAACTTTATTTTTTTCTCTTCTTGAGTCTATTTGTAATGGTCAAAGAGACTGATGCTAGGTAACCCTACACACACACACTTGAGAGAATTAGAATTTTTGTTTTTACTCATATCGTCCAGGACGATAGTTACATTGTCCTGGACGATCAGGCTTAAAACAGAAAGTCTAATTAAGGATTCTTAATTAAGGCAGCTGACATTAACAGATCGTCCTGGACGATATGTGTATCGGCCAGGACGATAAGCTCAAAATAGAAAGAAGTTGCCACCATAGACAATTAAGGTATACTATATTTTTTATTAATCGGCCAGAATGATCATTGATCGGCCTGGACGATATTAACAAATTATGCCTTAATTGATCAGGAAATTAAGGGAGTAATTAAGGATGATTGATACAATCATATCATCCTGGACGATCACAGGATCGGCCAGGACGATCTGTTCAAAAAAGCTTAGTTACTTCAGGACGATATATATCAGCCAGCTCGAATTCAGGGCGATGCTCTGGACGATTTTCCTCTGATTTGAACTGATCGGCCAGAACAATCGTGAGATTAGCCTGGATGATCAAGCCAATTTTAAATCATCCAGTTTGCATTCAGTGCGATGCTCTGGCTGATATTCTGAGATTTGTACTGATCAGCCAGGACGATGTCCATATCGGCCTGGACGATATTGTCGGCAACTTGCAATTAATGAGCTCCTTTGAAGCTCTTCTATTTAAGAGCTCTTGTTCAACATTTTGAACAACCTTGGTGCTGCTTCCTTGACCTGAGAAGGCCTTGAGGAGAGAAAGAGAGAGAGGGAGAGAGAGAGGATCTTATAAGGGGGAGCTTGTGAGGGGATTCACAAGGGTTGCTTCAAGGATCGCTCTGCTTCTTCTTCGTCTAGAGTTTCTCGTCCGTGGAAGGGTCGGTAGAGGTAAGGAGTCAGCTTTTGGTTGTGGTTCTCTGCCAGCTTCAGGAGGAAGAAAAAGGAGATAGGTTCTCTGCCTTGTCAGGGTGGAAAAAAGGAGGTTCGTTGTAAAGGCTTCTCCGCCTAGCTGTGGGGGCTAAAGGAGAGTCACGATTGTAGTGCAATACTCGGAGGGCGCCTCCGGGGAGTGGACGTAGATCGAGTTGACCGAACCACTATAAATTTCTGTGTTCTTGTTTCTTGCTTCCGCACTTTTAATTTCCGCATTTATTTTTCTCGTGGTGTGATTTTGGTTTATGTATTTTTGTTCTTTGTGAAAAGAATTTTTAAAAACCAATTCCCCCCCCCCCCTCTTAGTTAGCTTGGGCCAGTTCTATAGGGCTTAACATCCCTAACGAACTTTCAGATGGTACTCTACCATATCAGGGTTAGTGGAAGAGAGATTATTGTAAGGAATTCTCCGCCTTGCTGTGGCAGCAAAAAAAAAGTCAATTTAGTATAATGCAATACCTGAAGAAGGAGTCTTCATGGAGGGGATGTAGGTCTAGTTAGACCAAATCACTATAAAAATTATGTGTTCTATTATCTTTATTTTTATAGCATTTTTATTTTTTACACATTTACTTTCAGTGGTTGAAAAATTATTTTGAAAAATTAATCATTGTATAAAAGAACATAAATAAGTTTTTTGAAAATCCAAGAGATTTTTTAAAAATTACCAATTCACCCCCCCCCCCCCCCCCCCCCCAAATCTTGGTTAGCCTTGGAACAAAACTATTAAGTATAACAACCTATTTGAACTTTTAAGTGGTATCAGAGCTTATATTCAAAAATTAAAGCTTAGACAACTTTTTGAAAATGATCATGGCTTATTTTTGAAACTATTACACTCCTGAAGGATATTTGATCAACAGATCATCACTTTTTTATAACATCCCTTTTGACTTTTGGAAAACCTATATATTTACTTTTTTAATCACTTGACTATCGTATATGGAATTTAGTACATGAAGGTTACACTATAACCACTAGACTTATTAATGGCATTAGGATTGAAATATCGTTTACATATTGGATAGTAGAGGATAAAGAATTAGCTCAGTTAAATGCTAAATACTTAAACAAAATTTTTTGTGCCTTAAATTTGAGGACTATATCCATATTTCAACTTGTAAAATGGGAAAAGAAATTTAGGATAGACTTTGCATAACGTATGAAGGAATAAATGAAGTGAAAAAGTCTAGATTTAACATTCTATTACACTATAAATAAATGAAGTGTCAATTGAATAACTATTTATTCTATTGACAATCTTCTTGAGTCCCTAATTATTTACGAGCAAGGAGTAACTCAAAGATAAATTGATGCAATTGACAAGTGGAAGGAGAAAGACATCGCATTGAAAGTGGATGACTCAAAAAGTGATCAGTCATAACCTAAGGATAAAGTTGATATTACACTCATGATGAGGAAATTCAAAAGATTCCTGAGAAGAATGTAATGGAAACGTTAGTAGTGGAATAAGGGTAAGTTCCACAAAAATATAAAAGCTTATAATGATGTAATTTGTTATGAATGCAGAAAGCCTGGACACATCAAATATGATTGCTTGAATCTGAAAGCTAATCCTAACAACGAGAAAGTTGAGGAGAATACCAATATTAGGAAGGGTAAGAATAGATTATAGAGAGCATTATGGGTGGACTCATCATCTAATTCTTTAGAAAAAAAATCAAAGGATGAAGTCACAAACTTGATCACTCTGATCAAGATGAGATATATGATTTATCGTATGATGAGTTATTTAAAGTTTTTAAGAAAATTCATACAGCATATAGGAAACCTAAAAAATAGTATGCTAAGTTGAACATAGAGTATTCAAATTTATAAAAAGAGCATAATGTCCTTAGAAATAATCATGCATCAGTTGATAGCAAACACATGAAATTATTAAATGAATTTAATAATTTGATCGAAAAATATAAATTATTGAAAATATCTTATATTGATCTTAAAAATGAATGTAAGGTGTTAACAAATAAAATAATCAAAATGTAACATGAGTTAAGAGTTGACAATGTTGTTTTAGAAAGTGTTAAATAATATCTTAAAGAGAAACTAAAAGCCCTTGAGGAAAACATAATATCCTCAACACTTGAATAATTTTCTAATCCTGATAGAAGCATAAAATTTCAAAACCTATGAAAAGATGATATAACTCTCGTAGATTGATAAATCCTTTTCCTAGAGTTAAATATTTTTCATGTGGAATGATTAGTCATATCTCTCACACTTGCACGATTCATAGTAGAACATATTTAATGTGGAGACCTAAGATGCATAAATCATAGCATATCAAACATACATCTAGGTTATTATTGCTAAGAGGAGAACCTAATTATCTAGGTTCCCAAGTTTAATGTTTGACCATTTTGTAGAAATGCTCTCATACAAGTCCTTGTGAGAGCATTTGGTACCTGGACTATGGATGTTTAAAGTATATGATTAGAGACACAATATAATTCATATCGCTAGAAGCTACGAATAGAGGTAAAGTGATAATGGGAGACAATACCATAAAGAAAACGGTAGGTATAGGTATGATTTGAAATAAGAGCAATATTTTCATTAAAAATATATTATTGGTAGAAGGCTTAAAGCATAACTTATTGAGTATTAGTTAGCTTTATGATAAAGGTTATAGTCTTAAATATTTTTCCCACAAGCTATATTATAAGCCAAGATGGAATTGATATGTTGCATGAAAATAGGGTAAATAATTTATACATGCTTGATTTGAATTTTATTAAATCTTTTAATGCTTTTTTTTAAATAATTACTGATGAATCATGGTTGTGCAGTATAAGACTTTATCATGTAAGCATGCAAATTCTTAAGAAGATTACCTAAAAAGATTTGGTTGGAGGGATACCCAAACTAGATTTTACTAAGGATCACTTGTGTGATGCATGTAAATTAGGAAACAGGTGAAGTTCTCCTTTCATTTAATTAAGGATCTTAAAACTAACAAACCATTAGAAGTCCTACATATAGATCTTTTTAGACCGATTAGCATTATAAGTCTAGGAGGCAAGGTTTTGGGATTTGTAATAATTGATAATTTTTCAAGATTTACTTGGGTTAAATTCTTATTTCATAAGAGTGAATCTTTTGAGAAAATTATAAACTTTTTTACTTGGATTCAGATGAAACTAGTGTGTAAAATTTTATGAATTCAAAGTGATCATGGAGGTGAGTTTAAAAATAAAAATTTTGAAGATTTTTATAAAGGGCAAGGAATTGATCACCAATTTTTAGCACCTAGGACCTCTCAGCAGAATGAGGTTATCAAAAGAAAGAATAAAACTTTGATAGTAGCCACTAGAGCCTTGTTGGTAGAATAATCACTTCCAAAATATTTTTGGGCTAAAGTAGTTAGTAGGGCTTGTTAGTTCTAAATAGGGTGAATATTAGATGCAAATTAAATAAGACACATTTTGAACTTCTTAAGGGGAGAACACCTAATCTTTCATATTTGCAATGTTTTTGATGAAATGTGTTCATTCATAATAATGGGAAAACTCCTTTACAAAAATTTGATCATAAATCTGATGAAAGAATTTTTTAGGATATTCTAGTGTTGGCAAATCCTATAGGATTTTTAATAAGAGAACTTTGGTAAATAAGGAAACCTCATATGTAGTTTTTGATGAATCTAACATTTTGAAAGAGCCAAGGTTGGAAGAAGATTATATTAAAAATATCTCCCAAGGAATTGAAATGATAAATTTTGAAGAGAATGTTGGAACAGAAAACACTTTACATAGAAATTGGAAATTTTTAAAGAGTCAACCTAAAGAATTGATTTTCGACGAACCTAGTGAGGTTGTTAGAATTAGGCATGGACTTTTCAAAGAAGTGAACCATTTTACCTTTATATCAATGATTGAACCCACTAAAATAATTCAAGCACTTTCAAATGAATTTCAAATTTTGGCCATGCAAGAAGAATTAAATTAATTTGTTAGAAATGATATTCGGGAATTAATTAAAAGGCTTAAGGATCAAAGTGCTATTGGAACTAAGTAGGTGTTCAAAAATAAAATGAATGCCTTAGGTGTTGTGATTAGAAATAAGGCAAAATTGGTGGTCAAGGGGTATAATCAAATAGATGAATTAATTTTGAAGAAAGTTTTGCCCCTGTAGCCAGACTTGAAGCGATAAAGGTTTTTCTAGCTTTTATCTATTTTAAAGGTTCTAAATTGTATCAAATGGATGTTAAGAGTTCCTTTCTTGATGAGGTGATATAATAGGATGTTTATATTGGGCAACCTCCAGGTTTTGAAAATTTGAAATTTGCAAATCATGTGTTTAAGTTGAAAAAGGCATTGTATGGACAAACGTAGGCACATAAGGTTTGGTATGAGAGGTTAAGCACTTTCTAGTTAGAAAGATCAACATCACTCTTTTCTTGAAAAGGATAGGAGATAACATACTCATCGTTCAAATATATGTTGACTATATATTATTTGGATCTAATAATAGTAATCTTTGGGATGATTTTTAAAAATAATTAGTAAATTTGAAATGAGTTTAATGAGAGACTTGAGTTACTTTCTTACTTTTAGAATAAAGCAAAATAAGGAAAGAACATTTTTTAGTTATTTAAAGTATATTAAGGATATCCACAAGAAATATGAAATAGATAATGCTGAACAAGTGAGTACACCAATGAGTTTCTTAGTGCAGTTAGATAAGGACTCTAAGGGAAAATCTATTAATCAAAAGAAATTTATAAAAATAATTGGGACTAGATTTAGGAATACCATATATCATACCATTGCTAACATACCATATATCATGTTTATTATTTATTAATGTACTAGATTTAAAGATGATCTAATGGAATCACATCTAACTGATATTAAGAGAATTCTAAGATATTTTTTAGGAACTCAAAACTTAGGGATTTGGTATCCTAAACACAACTCTTCTTTCGAAATCATTTGATATTCTGATTCAAATTTTATAGGATGTAGGGCTGATCAGAAAAGTAATTTTGGAACTTATCAATTCATAGGAAACTCTTTAGTTTCTTAGTTTAGTAAAAAATAGAAATCAGTAGAACTTTCTACTACTGAAGCATAATACATAGCCTTAGCTAGTTGTGTCGCATATATTATTTAGTTAAAACAATAATTGATTGGTTTAGGATTTTCAATTAGCACTATTCCAAATTTCTATGATATTATAAGTGTCATATGTATTTGAAAGAATCCTATTCAACATTCTAGAACCAAGTATATTGATATTAGGAATCACTTCATTAGAGATAATGTGGCTAAGGAAGAAATTAAATCGCACCATGTTGCTACAAAAATTAACTTGTAAATATTTTTACAAAATCATTGGGTTTTGAAATGTTTAGCACATTAAGAACCAGATTAGGTGTGATTGATCTTAATGCTTAAAATTGAATTTCTATAAATTAGATTTGTAATGTATTGATTTGTTTGTTTGTTTTCTTAGGTTGTTTTAATGGTTTGTTTGTTTGTGTGTTTTTGTTTTGTTAGTTTTTTATTTTTTTTCTTTCCATCCTGATCCACCCACTCAACTTCCCAATTTCTTTATCGATACCTCTTTTCATACACTTTTTGGTCGGGATCAAAGTTCTGAGGAAGGTGATTCAGAGGGAGAAAAAGGTTCCCCGGCTCTAGCACCTGCACCTACACCTAGACCCGATCAAATTTTTTTGAAGAAATGATCCAATATTTTAATAGACTAGAATCTCATTTTGATCAAAGTTTTGAACAAATTGAGAATAACCTAAACCAGCAAGATGCTGGGAATTATAAGGACATGGGTTGGATTCAAGGGAATTTCGACTCATTCAACACTAATATAGCTATGATCAATAGCTACTTTATAATATTTAACCCTCGACCACCTCCAGACTAAGGCCCCCATAGATTTTTGTTGTACTTTCTAATGGGATATTTGTACTTATTCTTGAGATATTTTTATTTAATCTTTATGTGTTGGTTTCTTTATGCTATTATTTTTCCATTTATAGGATGATATTGTTTTTAAATGGAAAGATGTATTTGTATGTGTTTCAAATGATGAATGAAATGATGGAATATTGTTTTGATGTGTATTGTAATTACTTTTCTTGAAATATTTATGTTTTTGGAGACAAATCATTTGTGGTTGATCTCTTAAATGGAATTTTGAATTACTTTGTGCTACAAATTAATTTCCTTGCAAAATTTAATCCCTCAAAAATTTAAAATACATTATGATTGGATGTAGATTAGAAGATCAATTTGATGTTCTTGTGGACAAGTATTACTTAGCTATAATTATTGCAAGATAGTTGTCTTATTTTTATAATATTTCTTTTTCAATGTGTCTATTTTTATTAATTATTAGAATTTATGTTAAGATTTATTGATATTGGAAAGACTAAAAGTATAAAAAGATGCATAAAGTATGACAAACTTAAAAGATGCACATAATATGCCACTTGTTTAAAAAGATGTGCAATGTTCACCAAAGTGAAAAGATGCACAAAATTAACCCAAACTAAAAAGATGCACAAAGTGTGCGACAAATATTTAAAAAGATACGCAATGTTGCCAACTGAAAAATTCATACTGTTGTTTTCTTTAGCATTCTATCTCTTATACAAATCCATAAAATTTGTAATATTCTTCACTATTGAATTAGAAATTAATTAATCTTTATTTAATCATTTTTGCAATAATTTTTTTATTTGATTTGTCTAGAATGAATAGTGAACCTGGTTGACTTTTCTTATCTTAGTTATTCTTTGATTTAAAATTCGAGTTTTTCTTTTTTGTATTATTAAGTTAATGTTGTATTTGAAATTAGTTTAAAATTTTCTTCTTCACCAACTATTTTGATTTATCCATAGAATTTTTTATTTCAAGATGTATTTCCCTTTTTTTTTGTTGTCAAAAGGGGGAGTCTTTACTTATTGTTTGAAGTTTTGTTTTTTTGATGCATTGGTTTGTTATGTATTCTTTTTGATGTATGCATGCATTTGATGTATGTATGTGTACATGTTTATTCATGTTTGTATGTGCGATTGTCTGTTCGTGTTGTTTTTTTACGTGTTTGTTTGTTCATGTTATTTTTCTTTAAGTTTTTTTTATTTAGGGTTGTGTTTTTTATTTTCATTGGAAGCCCTTATTTTAAATTAGTTATTCATTTAGGGGGGGCTTAGGAGAAAAAATAGCTTAAGTTTTAACTTAAATAATAATTCTTTTGTCATCATCAAAAAGGGAGAGATTGTTGTAATTAAGTTTTCAAAACTATGCTTTTATATCATGTAAGTTTTTAATGATACCAAAATATTATTATATTGATTATTATTTCTTCTAACAAATTAGAAATATATTTCTTGTGTTATTTTTTTGTACTAACATTTCACAGAAATCATTCTCCAAACTGTCGAAGACTTCAAGACAGATTTGATTAGGGTTTCTTATAATTAAAGTCTGTACTCTTTTTTTTTAGTATGAGAGATTGTGATTATAATTGAGAAACCGTGCACACACACATTGGGGGAGTGAGTAAAAATTTATATTTTTAAAACTAATTATACCATATAATTCTTGAATAATACTTTATGATTTGACCTAAAAGTTCCTCCAAAACTAAATTAATCAAATCATTCCTTAGCAATTTCTTTTAAACGGTTCGTTCTGTACCAACTTGGGTTCATACATATGATGTCCAGAGTATAAAATGGATATAAACTAGTTTGTTCCAAATGAACTCATCTTTTATTGAACTAATCATATTGTTTGAAGTGGAGTTTGTATAGACGACATCTAGAGTATGAAATGCGTGCATACCAGTTTGTCCTTTATGAACAGGTAAATGTTTTGAATTGCACATTATGTATAAAATTAGTTTCATATAGACTATGCCTAGAGTATAAAATGGGATCATCCATATTCCTACCATATAAAGAATGATTTAATTTAATAGTTTGAATTATACAATATATGGTTTATATAGATGATTATTAGAATATGAAATGGGTTCGTACGAAATCATACTGGATGTTCTTGTTTTATTTTAAACTATTCATACTATACGATGTCAGTTTATACAGTTTGTATAGGATCGTACATGGATTTTTTAACTATTTGTACGTACAAAGTACGAACATACTACATGATCCAAGTATATCCAACTTGAAATTTTTAGTTTTCTGCGTAGATTTTCTTGTCCTTTCTATATAAAGGTCCTAAAAATTGACTATTAATGATTTTATTCTACGAATTATCTCTTGAGACTAAGAGTGAGAGTGTTTGGGAGTGAGGATTAAGAGATCTTGCAAGTGGAATTTATGAAGGGTTCACTAGATTGCCTAAAAGTGAGAATCTCTTTATAAGTTCTTCAAATTTTAACCCTACTTGTTTGAAGACTCTTGAGAGAAGATCTTTTGAGAATATTTGATTTTGTACCATCACCAGGAGGGTGAGAAAGGACATCGATACTCTATCATTACTAGGAGGGTGAGAAAGAACAACGGTACTCTACCGTCGCTATGAGGATGAGAAAGGATGACGATACTCTGTCGACACCAGGAGAGTGAGAAAGGATGCTTGTACTATACCATTCACCAGGAGGGTGAGAAATGATGCTGGTACACTACCATTACCAAGAATGTGAGAAAGGATGATGATACTCTATGGCTCCGGGGTTGGTGAAAGAGAGGTTATTGTAAGGGCTTCTCGACCTTGTTGTGGGAGAAAAAAGAGAGTCACTTTGGTATAGTGCAATACCTGAAGGAGTCTTCAAGAAGTGGATGTAGGTCTAGTTGGATCGAACCACTATAAAAATTATGTATTCTTTTATTTTTATTTTTACTGCATTTTTATTTTCTACACATTTACTTTTAGTGTTTGAAAAATTATTTTAAAAAATTTATCATTGTACAAAAGAACTTAAATCAATTTTCTAAAACTCTAAAAGAACTTTTTTAAAAATTACCTATTCACCCCTCTCTTGGTTAGCCTTGGAACAAATTTAGTAGGCCTAACAACCTATTCGAACTTTCAATATGTAGTTCTTTCTTGGATTGACTATTACAATCAAGATGAAATCTTTAGTTTAATTATCTGAACCCATTAGGGAATGATATCTTCACCTCTTGGGGTAATATATCATTCATAATTATGTGTTCAACTTTGAGACTGAAACTCCAAAATTAAATTTCCCAAAGAAAATTAACCTTTTCAATATCCCTTTTTGAAAATTTAAAACAAATATATCATACCGCAAAATGTGTACCAATTACTTAAGAATGGGTTCACTAACCTTTGAAGATGGATGTGCCTCTTCCTAGGGATATGTAATGCTTGTTATGTCCTAGGATGTGGATGTGTATGAATAGGCCCGTACGTATTTTGTTGAAGTGAACTAATTTTCCTTAGTAGTTATTTATTCGCACTTTTTTCAACACCTAATTAGACTAATAGCTTATTTTCTTTTATATCTATTTCTACTAAAAGTTTTTCTATCTTCTTAAATGCTTCTTATAATTCAATGTGCTCAATTTTTAAGTATTTGTGTGACATAGTTAGCTCAACATGCCTCTTATTTAGATCCATTAAACTTATCTAGCAAAATGCATGATCTAACCAATAATATATTTTTAGATTTAAGATCATCATTCTCTATAACTAAAGTTCCATGCTCACATTTTAAATCAGAAAATCTTTCTTTAAACATGTATTATATTTTTTAAGTTTCCTATATGGCTCATACATTTGCTCAGAAACTAAAAATAAATCTTCATAAGATAATTTACATATTTCTTCCTAAACATATTTAACAATTAAATTATTAACCATTAAGCATAAAATTATTACCTCGTCCTAAGTTTCTTACTCATATGAGTTAGAGGCTGACTCCACCCAAAAAGCCTTTTACATTTTTTATTTTCCCCTTTTGCATTGTACTTCTCATTATGATTTTCTTTGGTAGGTCAATTCTTAAAGATAGGGCATTTAGACCTCTGATGTCCTGGCATCCTACATTTAAAATAAATAATATCATATGATACTTTATTAAATTTACCTTCTTTTCCTTTGCTCCTATCGTGGTAGAACTTTTGTTTTCTTTTTAATAAGCTTTTAAAATACTGATTCATCAAAGCACTTCATCCTTCTCTTTTGATCTATGTCATTGGCCTTCAATTCCAAGACCTTTTCCTTCCTTTTGTAACATATATCCAAAACTCTTTGGTTCAAATTTTACTCATAAGCAATGAGAGAGCCCAAAAAAATTATAAGTAGAGTATACATTTAAATCTTTAGACTCAAAAATTGCAAGGACTTCAATATCAAAGCTATCAGACAAATAGCATAAAATCTTATTCAATTTTTCAAAATTAGATAGTTCTCTACCTAGTGTACATAAGGATACGACTATCTTAGTAAATCTTATATGCATGCATGAAATAGTCTCACAAGGTTTCATGTAAAATACTTCGTAATCACGCAATTGTAAATTCATGTGGGATTGCTTCACTTTATTTGTAACATAATAGGCAACATAAAACCTATCTCATATTTCCTTGTTAGTAGTGAAAGTATAAACATGCATGTAATCCTCAAATTTTATTGCACTAAAGAAATAACTCAAACATTTTACAATTAAGTTTTTCATAATCCCTTTCTTTCAACTCCATTCATTAAATGGAATTTCAGTTTTAAGAACATTTATAATTTGAGATGAAACATATTATCCTACTTGTATCATATGCCACATGTGATAATCAATCGATTTTAAAAATATAAACTAACAAATTTCTCAGAAATCAAAGAGAATGTTATGAAACAATGGTGGATGGGTTACTAAATAACCCTGCACAATATTTATGTTCCCAAAGTGTGCCATGGATCTTTTTCTCAAGGTATTTAAATGACTAATTATGAGAACACACTCTGATACTAATTAAATCAATTTATGATTGTTATTCCACTTGAACTACAATAATACACCAAGAGGTGGGTGAATTGGTGTTTTAAAAAACTTATCTTTTTTAATAAATCTCTTTCTAAAAATTATAACTAAATTCAAAACTTAAGTTAAAATTGAGATCTTGCAATTTGGAAGCTAAATGATAAGAAAAATCAAATATGTTATAACTAAATGACTTCAAGGGTGAAGAAGAAATTCTTTATTTGGTTGTATTAGATTAGTTTGGGGTTGCTATGACTTCTAAGGCTTTAAGGAAGGGTAGTGTAAAATTTGTCTCTAGTTGCTTATACCTTAATCATTTGTCGGTTAGATATCATGTTATTTTTTGTTCATTTTAACTATTTTACTTTTCCCTTTTTCTCTTATTTACTTTTATTTTGAACATATTTATTTCTTATACTTTATTTTTATTTTCCTTTCTATATTTCTTCATTGTCTCTCATCTCCTCCTCCTACTCTCTCTCTCTCTCTCTCTCTCTCTCTCTCTCTCTCTCTCTCTCTCTCTCTCTCTCTCTCTCTCTCTCTCTCTCTCTCATTTGCTCACACACACATACTAAATTTTGTTTGGTTATAATAGTCCATGTAATTTGTCTATTCTCTACCAATCCCAAATGAGTGAGCTTGAAGGCATTCTTTACATCTTCTTTTTTAGAGGAAATAAAAAAGCTAGGCTCAAAAATTATATTAAATAAACTAAAGTAAAAAATTTATATTATGGTTGATAGGCTCAACAAAATAAAATAAAATTGCTTTAACAATCATAAAGATCAAAATAAAAGATGTAAATGCAAAAGAAAATAGATTTCCTGAATCAACCAAATCATCTTAAAAAAAACATATTGAGAAACACCAAAAGGTAATCGAGAGGTACGTAATAATAATGCGATTGATTAAGAATAATAGTAAAGATTTTCGCTAAGCCCTCATCCTCAATCAATTAATTATGTGAATGTAAAAGTGTTTTGTGATATAATATCAAAACATAGAACTTCACGACTTGGTTAAGCATCACAAAAATATAGTTAGTCATTATCAAGAACCTGCAAATAAAAATATGTGGTAAAAAAATAATTAGCAATATACTAATCATAAGCATGAATATATTATACTGAGAAGTTATAATTATTTATAATAATGCAATTTAATATTACGGATTTGTAACACCACCATCAAATTTAGTATTTAGTTAAACCTTTTATGATCCGACCAAATCCATCAAATTGTTTTGCATGTTTGTAAAATTTGCAAAATTTCTCCTGGGTGGCACGACACTGTGGTTGGTAGTGCCCCATCAAAAGTGCTCACAGGAAAATCTAAAATTAATTAGATCTATGCTCTTATGCATAGTGTAAATGTATAGCCATATATCTGTTTTTATTTATATTTTTATATTTACAGCTTCATCACTTTTATTTCTATTTAAAGGCACTGTTGCCTTCTGTAACCTCAATGAAATTAATTCAATAGTTTTCCATTTCTTCCTCCGCTCTGTCTCTGTGCTGTTCCGTCCTATTCCCTTCTCACATGGTATCAGAGCTACTCGATGGCGGATCAAGATTCATCCACTGAACCTCCTCCTTCCCCAGCCGTTTTCTCCGGCAATACCACCACCGAACTGCACATTCCTGCCCCCCTAAAGTTTCTAATCTCCAATCTCAAGAATCTTGTGCCTCATGCTCTCACCGCCGACAACTACGCCATTTGGCGCATTCAAATCCTTCAACAATTTACAGCAAATGGGTTCTCCGGCCACCTCACCGGCACCGCTTCTTGCCCTGCCGACCCCTCCTCATCTGCCTCTCAACAATGGTACCACATTCATAACAATCTTTTATCTGCCCTCTTTTCCACCATCTCCCCTTCCATACTTCCGTATGTCATCTCCTCCAAAACCGCCAATGAAGTTTGGCAAATTCTTGAACGTCGCTTGCAACCCACCTGTCGTTCACGCGTCATTCAACTCAAGAACAAACTCTACCACGTCCAGATGAAGAATCAAACTATGCAACAATATCTAACGCAAATAAAATCATCGTCGACAATATTGCGGCTTCGGGATCCTCTGTCGATGCGGAAGACATTGTTCTTCACATTCTCAATGGTCTCCCGTCCTCCTACAACTCCTTCAAGGCAGCTATCCGCACCTCATCTCAACCAGCTGATCTTGACAACCTTTACTCACTACTATGCTGTGAAGAAATAAACGTTACTCAAGAACTGGCCAAAGAATCCTCCAACTCTTCAAACCTTACGGCACTCTACTCTTCCAGCCAGTAGCAGGGTCGCTCGCAGCGGCGATACTCCAAGAATCTCACCTCCCCCAGCAATGCGACTCAATCATCTCCGGTAGACACTCAGTCTGTTAACACCGGCTCAGTCAGACCAACTTGCCAAATATGTACCGAAGTCGGCCACACCGCTCTTAACTGCTGGCACCGCAACAACAACAAATTCCCTCCCACCAATTCAAGATCGCTGACGGCATTTCTTGCAAATCCAAACAGCCCCACCTCTCAAAATTGGATCGTAGACTCTGGCGCCTCCAATCATCTCACACCAGATATCAACAACCTTCAATATCCAAACCCGTACCATGGTCAAGAAAACGTCTCCATAGCCAACGGCTCTACACTACCAGTCCATCATACTGGCCAAGGCTTGCTACCTCTTCCGGACACTCCCCGTAAGCTTTATCTACGCAAATTTCTTCATGTTCCGCACTTGTCACACAATTTATTATCTGTTTCAAAATTAACCTCTGACAATCCCATTTCCATAAGTTTTGATTCTAATGGGTTTGAAATCAAGGATCTCAAGGACCACCATCCACTTCTTCATGGGCATCTTCGTAATGGACTTTACCAAATTCAGCACACCAACAGGCCGATCGCCCAAGCTCTTCACGCCAGTCTCACTACGGCGCACCTTTGGTATGCTCGCCTTGGGCATCCTCACCATCAACTTCTTCGATCTCTACGTCAACAAATACCAGACATAACTACTATTCCCAATTCTTTTTTCTGCAAATCTTGTATTGTTGCCAAAGTCACAAGATTTCGTTTAATAAAAATTGTTCTAGTTCTGCTCGTCCTTTTGATCTTATACATGCGGATGTGTGGGGACCTGCTCCCGTTTCTTCGTTGGATGGTTTTAGATACTACGTAATTTTTATTAACGACTTTACAAGGTTTTCTTGGTTGTAACTCCTGCACACGAAACAAGAAACATTTTCTAAATTCAAATTGTTTTGTAAATTAATCTCCACTCAATTTCATATCACTCCTAAAGCCTTCCGCTCCGACGGCGAAGGCGAGTTTACGAGCAATGAATTCAACACCTATCTCCAAACTCAAGGCATTCAACGGCAACTAAGCTGCCCGCATACTCCAGAACAGAATGGCCTAGCTGAACGTAAGCACCAACACTTACTTGATCTCACTCGAACTCTTTTACACGCATCACATCTTACCGCTAGCTTCTGGGCCGAAGCCCTTGCCACGGCAAATTACCTTATCAATCGCCTTCCTTCCACGTCAATCCTCATGCACACTCCCTTCTACCGTCTCCCCGACCAAACACCTACCTACAATCATCTTCGCACTTTCGGCTACCAATGTTTCCCTTGGCTCAAACCGTATGCCGAGAACAAACTTTCTCCGCGTTCGCAAGAATGTATCTTTGTTGGTTACTCCCCCACCCACAAGGGTTACAAGTGCTTTGATCCTATCTCCAACAAAATTCACATTTCTCGCCATGTTATCTTCAACAAACATCAGTTTCCATACAAAACCATTGGTTCACCTACTTTATCTCCACCCACGGTTCACAACATTTCGCCTCTTTTACTTATTCCGAATTCCCTATGCTCTCAGAAATTGCCAACCGTTCCTTCTCCAGATATTCACAACCCCACTCCTCGTATTCGCATAACCATTTCTCACTCCAGCTCCACGCCACAATCGTCACAGCAGCTCACTCCGTCACAGGACCTCACACTCACTTCTCCGCTTCGGCCTTGTCATCCCATGCAGACGAGGCTGAAATCAGGTATCACAAAACCCAAACCAATATTCTCTTTAAATAGCTCTATTACAGCACCACCTACTCTGACCACTTATGTGCAAGCATCCAAACAACCGCACTGGCGTCAAGCCATGGCTGAGGAATACGCTACTCTTCAAAAACAAGGTACGTGGACATTAGTTCCCGCACCACCGAACAAACCTATTCTCAGTTGCAGGTGAACCTTCCGAACCAAACTTAAACCTGACGGACAAGTGGACAGGTATAAAGCACGTCTAATGGCGCAGGGCTATGATCAGCAATTCGGTATCAATTATACTGAAACCTTTAGTCCAGTTGCAAAAATGACCACCATTCGTATTCTCTTGACTCTTGCACTGAACCGAAACTGGCCAACTCTTCAACTGGACGTCACCAACGCCTTCTTACATGGTGACCTTGCGGAAGACATCTACATGCGACAACCAACAGGCTTCGCTAATCCCCAGTCACCGAACCTTGTTTGCAAACTTCATAAATCTTTATACGGACTCAAACAGGCTCCGCGTCAATGGTTTGAAAAACTCACGAGCTTCCTACAAACTCAAGGGTTCAGGTTTAGTCGTTCCGATCCTTCACTTTTGCTCTATTGTCACAATAATATACAAATGTTTCTACTAATCTATCTTGATGACATTCTCTTGATAGGAAATAACACAGCTGCCATCAACAACTTGCTCGTCAAATTACAAGCCCAATTCTCTCTCAAGCAACTCGGTCAAATTTCCCTATTTCTCGGTATCCAAATCCTTAGGCAATCTTCTGGACTTTTCCTTACCCAGCAACATTATGCTGCAAAATTGCTTCAGGACTCTGGTCTTGCTGACTGCACTCCAGCTCCCTCTCCGAGCACGCCCAAAGCCAAACCCAAAGACGGTGATTAGGAACTTTTTCCGAATCCAACCTTATATCGGCGCATTGCAGGATCGTTACAATATCTCTCAATCACTCGTCCGAACATCGCCTTCGCTACGAATCAAATTTGCCAACACATGCACAACCCAACAATCCAGAACTACCAAGCCTTGAAGCGACTACTCAGATACATTAAAGGCACGTTATCTTTCGGACTCCCAATCACCACCGGTCCTTTAGAGCTACGAACCTATACCGATGCTGACTGGGCATCAGATGACTCAGACCGGAAGTCGATTTCCTGTTTTTGCACCTTCCTATGTTCAACACTCATCTCATGGACCGTTAAGAAGCAAGCAACCGTTGCCAAGTCGACCACCGAGGCCGAGTACCGCTCCCTCTCCGCAGCCACTTCTGATGTAGTTTGGCTCCGACGTCTTGTCGCTGAGTTAGACATTCCGCAAAATACTCCTACCACCATAAACTGTGACAACACCTCGGCCATCGCTCTAGCTAAAAATCCAGTTTTCCATGCCATAACCAAACATATCGAGATCGACTATCAGTTTATTCGCCAACACATCAGTTCCAGTGACAACAACATTGCTCATATCTCCTCAACCGATCAGATTGCGGATATACTTACTAAGTCTTTCACCACTGCAAGATTTCATGAACTTTTTCGCAAATTAACCATTCGCCAAGCGAATGCTTAATTTGAGGGAGGCTGTAAATATATAGCCATATATCTGTTTTTATTTATATTTTTATATTTACAGCTTCATCACTTTTATTTCTATTTAAAGGCACTATTGCCTTCTGTAACCTCAATGAAATTAATTCAATAGTTTTCCATTTCTTCCTCCGCTCTGTCTCTGTGCTGTTCCGTCCTATTCCCTTCTCACACATAGCAAGTACAGTAGAGCAACAAGTTTTTAAGGAAGCGTAGTTGGGAGTGCCACAAGGCATCGTGACACCAATATAAATTTTAATAATAAAAATATTCAAATCCATTATTCATTCTCATTTATTTTCTTAAGGGTGGTCGGTTATTAAAAAAAAAAAAACAAAACAAAAACAAAAAGGGTGGTCGGTTAGAGAGAGAGGGGGGAGATTTCTAAAGGGAGAAAATCTATTTTGGGTGACTTTAGTACATTTTTAGTTGATAGTCCAATTCGAGAAGTTATTTGATTCGAGGTAGATTACATTTTGCTTATCTCAATTATCAAATATATAATAATTTAGAATTTTTTTATTTAATTTATATTTTCATACAGCATAAATGAGGATAACTTTATAACCCCAGACCTTTTAATATTTAACTTTTAGAATGTTATAGAAATAATAATTTTAGGCATTTAGGAAATTTTTAGAAAATTTTATACCTGGGGTTTTCAATAGCATGGCTTTTTAATCATCTAAAAAATAATCTTGAATAAAGAAAATAATTTTACTATATAAATATAGTCTTAAAATAGCATTTTGTATGATCTCTAGTAATTTGGTAATATTCTAAAATAGTAAATTTTTGTATAATAGTACATTTAGTTTCCTACTGTTATAATATTTTATGAAATTTTGAAATGAACTCATGTTTTTATTACTATAATGCAATATAAATTATTTGTTTAACTAGTTCAAATATATGATTCTGTAGACATCTAATATGGGTGGAAGAAGTTATGTTCTAGTATATATGGGCATCTTTTGGTGCCTATGGGCATATTCTGGTGTTATATACATATTCTATTTAGGTACAAGGGCTAGAGGAGAATTTGTTACTTTTTATTTTGATATTCGAAGTTCGTATTTATTTACTTTCTTGAAATGCTACATAAGCTCTCTGATAACTATAGTATGATTATGTTCAATATAGTGATTTAATATAAATTATTTTAAATTTGGTTTGACTTATGAAAATTGAATTTTTGAAAATTTGGATTGGTTGATGTGTCCTGCTGAGCTATATTTTCTGACAAGTATTCATCTTCTATTTTCAGGGTCTGGGAAAGGGAAAGAGACATTGAAAAGTAGTTTCAAGATTTGATCTGGGACTACATAGGTATTTCTTCTTTTTTATTTTCGTACAGTCATGAAAAGTCATTATTATGTTATGCTCTTTACTTTAGTTTGTAGCCATGTACTATAGTGTGATTGTTAGACATACATTTTGACGATGAGATGAAAATAGGTTTTTTGGATGAGCTTATTTTTAGTACACTAAAGTTAATATACTAGACTTTGTTAGTAGTTTTGTGGTTTGTTGTTTGTTTAAAGTTTAATTTGAAGAAGATTTTTTAAAATTTTCAAAGCTTAGATCCTAGGATTGGCCTGTTGTAAGCCAACACAGTATGACATGTTCTGTAAGCAGATCTTAGCTAGTTGAATTGTGATAAGATTATCACAAATTACTCGAAAAAGGATAATTACTTTAAATAATTATTGTAGAAGCATTAATATTAGATAATCCCTAATAATGACTCAAAACATAAGCTCAAAAAATAAATGAAAATCAAACACATAAATTGAGAAGAACCAAAAGGCATAATATTACTCCTCCCGATAATTGTGCATGTGAAGCAAAGCAATATGACATAACTTCAAAGGGACAAACTACACAACCAGGTTGAGCATGTCAAAATAGAATAGTTACTTCATTATTAAGAGCCAACCAAGAAAAGAATATGATACCAACTAATATATAAAGCAAAATATCAATAACAAACCTTCAAAATGAAGTATAAATAAATATATAAAAAAAATCTAAAGTTAAAAAAAAAAATAATAGTTGCTAATGAGCCTCAGAAGAGGAGTATTGACAAAATAATATTAAGCCCAACATGATAAATCTTAAAAAATAATTGATTCATTCACCCACTGAGTTCAAATTTTAATTTGATTCATAAGTGCAATGTTTTAAAAGTTTCCACTTAGCAATTTTATACTATTTTTCTTGATACAGTTACACACCACGTCAATAGTATATGAAATTCCTTAAAGAATTCTAGCACTACTCTCCCATAAAATGTAATGCACCAAAGAATTAGAAAATAGTAAATGGATTCTTTTAATGATGATGCTATTATGCTTATTACCATATTCTTATGCTTATAATAGAGGAATATTGAATAGGAAGAATTACGCACTAGTGGGAATTTCTTTAACTAACTTCATTGCTTATCCACAACTAAAAGAGTTGGGAAAGAGTTTTTGCATGAAGAAGACAGAGAATATAGGTTACGATAACTTGAATATTGCAACAAATTAGTTTATTTATTTTTTTAACCCCTAACAAGATTGCCTTCCAAGTACAAAGAGAGTGTTTAAGAGAACTTTCTTTAAATCCTTAGCCCATTCCTTATTACTAAGGCTTCTTTTAGGACAACTTTCTTACTGCTTTCAAAAATAGCATTAGAATTTTTTGTAAAAAAAATATTTTTAAGAGAAATAAAAAATCTATCCCAAACGAAACCTAAGTTTAGAAAAAATGTGACTCTCTACATCAATATTGAGAATTTAGATTTGGCATTCATAGAAGTATGTCATTTTCACCCACCATAAGCGAACTAAGAATTTCAATATTATACTAAGGAGAAATACAAGTGTCGGGAAGTTTCCAATATCCCTATTAAAATTATGGATATGAAGCACTTTTTAGGATGAATGAGTATATTGAAAGTATTAATGCCAAAATTCCCAATCGAGGAAGAATCTTTTTCCTATGAATCAAAATAAAAAATTTTCTTTCAACATATTATTAAATGGTAATTTATAGCACATTTATTATGAAACAAATTGATGTTCTTTATAAGGAACTAGCATATTAATTTTCTCATGTAACCATATAGATCTATATTTTGCATTACAACATCAAGAGAAGAATATTGAGTGAAGCATACATCAAATAATTTTTAACTTACATCCCGTACTGATCAATGAGAAGAAAGGCACTGTCATACCCCCTTTATCTCTAAGATAGATAATTGTGTGACAAGAAAAAAAATTAGGGATTTATTGGGGACAACTTTCTTACCTTTTTCTAAAGAATTTTTTTGGTAAAAAAATTTTTTGAACTAATTTTTTTTTACTAGAAAGCTATTTTAAAAAGCAATAAGAAAGCTATTCCAAACGAAGCATAAGTTTTCTTTTGGGACAACTTTTATATGGCTTTCTTAAGTGACTTTAGTATAAAAATTTCATAAAAGCAGGGAAAAAGTAGTGGCCAAAAACTATTCCACATGAAGCCTAAGGCTTTGTTTGGGATAATTTTCTTACTACTCTCTAAGATAGCTTAATAGTAAAAAAAAAATCTAGTTCAATAAATATTTGAACTAAAAAGTTGCTTTTGAAAGCAGAATGAATGCCATCCTATATGAAGTTTAAGTCTTTGTTAAGGACAGCTTTCTTAATGCTTCATGAAGCAGCTTTTTAGTACAAAAATTTCTACTAAAAATGATTTATGTACTTAAGAGTTGCTTTAAAAAGTAATAGTAAAGCTCTCCCAATTGAAACCTATGTTTTTATTATTATTACTATCACCATTAAAAAGGAAATAATATACTTCGAAATTCATTTAAATTTTTTTTTGCTAATGATCTGTTATATACAATGTCATGGTTGCTTGCATCTTTCTATACTTTAACAATGTTAAACATTAATAAATTAGGTATAAAAACTTTGATAATTTGAATATCCAATATATTAAATATTCAAATGAACCATCACACTATTAATGACAAAATAAAGTCACTACTTAAACATAGAATAATATAATATGTTGACATAATATCTTAGGCTGCTGCAATTAAAATTTACTAATTTAGTGCCATAAGATTAAACAACTACAAGTTTTAATGATACATCAAAAAAATCCAGAAAAACCAAAAATTGCTAATCATAAATATTTTTTTTTTTTCAAATTAATGTTATATGTTACTGCAACAAGCTCAAGTTAAAGAAGTCTAAGTGTGCAAATCAATACATATACCACTGTGAAGTGTCAATGAGGTATATGAACCATACAAACACCAATCTAAATTAGAAATACTAGAACAAGAAGAATAACAACAGCAATTCCTTACATACCCCCATCACTATAGCAAAACTTAACAGGAAAACAAGATGGAACATGTCCAACAACATGTCAACTACATAATTCCCAACAGGACAACAAAAAACTCATATAAAAATCAAACTAGGTGATAAAGAGATCCACTATATACAAAAAAAAATGAAAGAAGGGTTTAGCCATTTAGGGTCATCAAGGGTTATGGGTTCACAACCTCTATTCTTCAACAAGTCAACAAGAATACGAGATAACAACCATATAGCATTAAACTATTACTATTTATAGGAATTTAAAACCCTAAACTCCAAAAACCAAAAAAATTAAAAGCTTAAACTCTAAAAACCTTTTAGACAGTCAAACCTTCACTTTCACATCCTAAAATCTAAATGGCTAAACTGGAAAACTAAAAATATCAATTAAAAACCTAATTTGAAAATCATACAGAGAACTAAATAAAAATAGGGAATATTATAGCACAAGAAGGGAGGAGGTCCAGAGGAGAGATTCAAAAAACTTGCAACAGGAAATTAAAAAAGGTAAGGGAAAATCGAAAGCACAAGAATGCAAGATTATAGAAGGTCTAGTGACTCCAATCGTCATTCAAGACAACCCACATTTGAAGAGAAAGATAGAAATTAGAACTAATTAGGTATAACTATATAAGCTAATATATGGGGCAACTAACCGCATGGCATAGGGGGGGGGGGGGGGGGGGGGGGGGGGGGTTTCATAATTTTTGAATGGGGGACAATCCAGTTAATCCTGGGTTGACCAAAACTATAAATGGATCCAAAAATTAGACCTAAACCTGGATTTATTGCTTTGGGTCACTAATTGACACCCCTAAGTTAAAGATTTTATGCCTTATGGGCTAATAAGAATTTGGAGTGCATTAGGTCAACTTGAATTAAATGATTAATTTTAGTTGTAAAATTCAAAAATTGAATCAACCAAACTACCCTACCAATTCAATTAAACTGAATTGAACTAGAGTTTGATATGTATTGTTCAATTTTAGATGAAAAAAAAATAATTATTTTTAATAATAAATATAATTATCTTTAGCTTAAAAATACTCATTAAAAAAATCAAATATATTTGCTGAGAATTTTTTAATTTAGCATTGAAATAAATAATATTCATGTTGAACTTTTTAACATTTATTTTTATATAATTTATGATTTTTTAATATAAGATGAAAATTATGTATTTTTTTATTTTATATAATTTAATAAAGAAAAAATTGAGTGAATAATCAAAAATTTAAAAAGGAAAAAAATTATAATTAACAGCTCATTATATATTTTAGCAAGCAAATAAAATTTTAAAAAACAAAATCAATTCATTTTAATTCTTTTATCTTATCCTAGTAACACAAAATCTTACTTTTCCTTCATAATAATTAAACACATTTTGGATTGCTTGCTTAAATATGTTCAAAATTGATTTTTCTTTAATTCAAGTTTAAGTAATTTATACATAAATATTAGTATTGTCTAAGGGTGTAAATTTGACTCGTGAGTAGGCTTGGGTTTGGCTATAAAAATATCTCGTAAGTCATGTCAAATGCATAAAAAAGTTCAAACTCAAGTTAGAGCTCAATTAATTAATCAAGCTCAAATTTAGTTCAAAGATGACTTAAACATGACTTATTGTTTTACATTTCTGGTATCATTAATCATGAGAGAAATGGTTTGTGCAGAATCAAGACCTAGCTCTATGTCCGAACTCTAATAAATTCATGACACGTGGATTGTACGCATGGATATTCATTTGTATTCAATTTTTTACTCTTGTTCTTACCTTGTCAGCTTGACCGACCCATCCCACATATTTGTTTAAATTTAGGGTAAAAGTTCTTCATTATCTAGTTCAATTAAGGTTTGTGCTTCTTAAAAAAAAAACAGCCGCAAAAGCTCCTCAATATTTAAAGCCTTTATTTTAAGAAATTTTTGTACATATTGAGAAATAAAAAACAATGAAAATGTTGATGAAGATGAAGTCTTATTTGGAGGAGGTTATTGTTTTTTAAGAGCAAATGATATTCACACAGAATGTGAAGGATAAAAATAGGAATGCAAACATCCAAGAAGTATCACACACTACAGGAAAAACAGTGAAAACCGGCGGTTTTTACCGGCGGTTAGTGTAAAATTACCGGCGGTTTGTCAAATTACCGGCGGTCTAACGGCGGTTCAGTGACCGCCGGTACAAACGGCGTAGGAAACAAATTCCGACGGCCTTTTACCGGCGGTTTATTTTTGCGGCGGTTTTCCGGCGGCCCATACCGCCGGTGATCACCGGAATTTCAACCGTCGGTCTTTCGGCGGTTTGGCCGCCGGTAATGTAACCGCCGGAAAACCGCCGGTCATAGTACCGGCGGTGTTCCGGCGGTTAAACCTGGCATCGTCTGGTTCATTAGACCGCCGGACGGCGCCGTTAGACCGCCGGTACCTTACCGGCGTTTGACGGCGGTTATAGCCGTCGGTATTACCGACGGTTTGAACCGTCGTGCGTCCATCGTAGCACCGCCGGTGACCGTCGGTAAGCTGCCGGTATTCACCGGCGGTTTAATAATAACACCGGCGGCTTTATCTTGCCCGTCCGGTATCGTAGTTTCCGGCGGCCAAACCGCCGGTTAGCCGCCGGAAACCTGTAGCACCTGAAAAAAAAAATTGACAGCATCCCCTCTATTTGAGGGAGGTTCACCCTAAAGTCTAAACCTGCAGAAAAAGCATATATATGTTGGGCAACACGCCGCTATATTCATCACAACCAGAAAATACAAAATTCATCACAACATTACAATCACAAGTTCACAAAATAGTTCATGATAATGCTACAATCACCAGTTCAGAAGTTCACAAGTTCTAATTAATACATTCATCAAACATAATAAACATCTAATCATCATCGGTATCCTCACTGTCTGCAGATGGCTGCTCCTGTTGGTCCTTCTTCCTTTGTTTTCCAGCTCTGTAGGATTGCAACTCTGCTTGCATTTCATTCTGAGCCTTCCTCATTTCTTCAATCTCTCTAGCTTGAACCCTTTTCATCTCTTCAATCTCTCTAGTAAGTGCTGCAACCCTCTCACTTACAGATTCTTCAGCTCCACTTGGATCATGGAATGCAGAGGTGTATGAACTGCCCTCAATAGCAAAAGCTTGTGAACCCATGCCATATACCCTCCCCCTCTGTCTTCCACCAACAACTTCTGACCATGTGTGATACTCAGAAGTATGGGCCGATCCAGAAGATGATCCCTCGCCAGTGGACTGCCTACTTTCTCTAACTCGTAAGAAATCATCCTGCAAGTTACAAATAGTTTTATTAAAATAAATTTTTATTCTAAAAATCCAAAAAATTTTACTCACATGAGCCTTCTTAGATTTCTCATCAACCCACTGCTGGTCAGCTTGATGTTGATGAGTTCTTGTATGCAGCTCCAATGGTGTTGGCTCCCGACCCAGGTGCGCTTTCTGAAAATTTGATGCTTAGTTATACTAACATAAATATATGTAATAAACAAATTCAAAACACTTACCAGTCGCCGCCTATGTTCTGTATGAGGTACAGATCCACCAGTATGAAGAGAGCTTCCTAAACCGCCGCAGTCAGAGGCTCTGTTCTGTTTATTCTGCTCTCTCATTTTTATAAACTCCGGGGTAGCCCAAGCACTACTCAAATCTGCCCAAACGCCCTCTCCAATCCAATTAGGCCTCTGCCCGGACTTTCTAATGTCCGTGAACATGTCTCTGAGACGGGTCGCTCCTCTCCTCTCAAAATTAGATCTGATCCTCGTGCTGTACTCAGGCAACCACCTAAATTCTTTCTGTACAAATTTAGGCAATATCAAAAAGATTAGTACAAATTAAATCATATATTTAAAATCATACAAAAAAAAATATACCTGAAATTCTCCAAACCACATATCTCTAACAGGCTTTGGGATCTTCTTCCAGGATAAGTAAGGAGTATCATACTTATTCTTTATTATATCCCGGATCATATGTATAGGTGGCCTTGAAGGATTGAAGCTGCAAGTGACTTTGTTTATCAATAACATGTAATATATCAAAATAAAAACAACTGAATAACTTAAATTGAACTTACTTATCGCCGTCAGGCTCGATGTATTGACGCTTATCTGTTGCTGTTGCAGGATCGGTAGCGCCAACCTCTGGTGGTCGTGATGGTCCACCCTGTTCATGCTGCACCGGATAGGGGTAGTAATATGGGTAAGGGTAAGGAGGGTGAGGACCAGTGGATGGACCAGCAGCCTGTGATGATGGTGGGGGGTAATATGGATAGAATGGAGAAGCATGTGTCTGATCTGGAGAGGGGAAGCGAGGACTCGTCGAGCTGGGAGGGAAGTGGCCAGGGAAGTATGGAGGTGCAACAAGAGGTGGATCTAACTGTCCCTGACCCTGCTCTGGTGAAGGCTGCTAGCTCCTGGCAGGTGGTGGCGGTGGTGGTGTAGGTAGATCTGGTGCAACTGAAGGCCCCTCACCTACCTCAGTCTGTGTGGGTACTCTGCTAGTCGTAATCTTCTTCCGGCGGAACTTTGAGGCAAATGATTTACGAGGAGGATCGTCGCCTGAAGCCATCTGCAATATTAAAACAAAAATAATTAAGAAACAGTTAATAAAACAGTTAATAAAGCAGTTAATAAAGCAGTTAATGAAGCAGTTAATAAAGCAGTTAATGAAGCAGTTAATGAAGCAGGTAATGAATTACGAGAAGCAGTTAATAAAGCAGTTAATGAAGCAGTTAATAAAAGACAAGGTGGCAAAATACAATATCATTTCTAAGCAGTAATAAAAATTACATAACATTTAAATTCTACAATTCTAAATTACAGAAACTAATCAGAATCATCAAAACTATTTTCATCACTCTCAAGAGTATCTTCACTTTCATCCTGGTTCTCTTCTTCATATTGATTGTCATATGTGAGCACTCCTTCTTCCCATAATAATTTGAGGTCATCAATTAATGGCTGCAAATAGATATCAATCTTTGCCTTCGGATTATGTGGTCCAGGTATAATCAGAGTTAAGAACATGAACGGAGTAGTCATACACATCTCTGGTGGCAGGTTGTATGGTGTTAATATAACTGGCCAACAAGAATACGGTGTAGCTGTTTGACTATAAGGAGTAAAACCATCAGTACATAATCCCAATCTTATGTTGCGGGGTTCAGCAGCAAATGAAGGATGCACTCGATCAAAATGTTTCCACGCTTCAGCATCTGATGGATGAGAAAGAACATCACTTTTTGCTATTTTCTCCTTATGCCATCTCATATGGCCTGCTGAACTCATTGATGCATAGAGCCGCTGAAGTCTTGGAATGATTGGTAAATAAAACAAACGGGAATATGGCACATCTTTCTTTGGACGACGTTGTTTTCCCGAGTTCTGCTTAAAACGAGGAGCATTGCAGATGTGACAAGTAACTTCTGCTGCATCATCCTTATAGTATAACATACATCCATTAATACAACAATCAATCTTTGTAGTAGTGAGACCCAGCTTGGATACTAATTTCTTTGTTCGGTACAAGTCTGAGGGAATTATATTGTCAGCCGGATTAGTTTCCTTCATAAGACCAATAACGTCATTAAAACACTCACGGGGAATATTATACTCAGTTTTAATACTTAACATCCTCACTGCAATGGATAATTCCGAATGCGTACTGCAACCTTCCCAAATTGGCTTTTGGGCTGAATGTAATAACTCAAAGAATTTTTGTGTCTCTGCATTTGGTGGCTCTTCCACATTAGACCTTAAATTATGACCTGTTACATCAAAAATAAGGTCTTCATAGGGTCTACTCATTTGATTTCATGAAATGTTTCATAAGCTGTAGATGAACCAGCATGAGCATCTCTATGTGGCTCGTACTCGCCATGTGATGTCCAAATCCAATAGTTTGGAAGAAATCCCCTACGATATAAATCAAGCTTCACATCATCGGGCTTTAGGAATGCTAGATTTTTATGCTTCGAACACGGACATCTAAACATTTTATCAAGCTGAAAGGAAGGCAGTTGAGATGCAACTTGAATGAAAGTTTCAACTCCCTGTATAAATTCAACTGTCAATCCTTTTCGACCCGGCAACAATCTATTATACATCCAATATCTCTCTTCTTGGATAGTCATTTGCACGTTGAAGTAAACGTACCCTACATGTTGGAGGCATAAACAATCTGTTATACATCGAAATAGATTTTTATGCTTTAAAAGTCACCTCTAATAAACCAATGTTCCTTATAAGAATTCTCAAGGTCAACAAGCCATTGCCAAAGAGGCAATCTACCAAGTCTTGTGCAACTAAATAAACTATATACCAATATTATAAATATTAAAAATAGAGAAGTTGCAATGAATAATTTGATCAAAATCATCAATACTAGTTAAATTAATATCACTTTTACAAAATACCCAAATTTTACTGGAACAATTAGCGAAGGAAAAAATCAAACTTTAGGAAGAATCAACCATGGGCTCTAAAAGGACTAAAAAAGAAATATTAAGATTTCAGTATAAATTGTGGATACGCATACAAGTTTCACGATAACCAACACATGTAATATTCGCAACCATATAACTAATCATTAAGATCATTTTTTGAAAGAAGTGTTGTATCTTGTGATTCTAGAATCAGCAGAAGATCCAAGTAATTACTTTTTTTTTTAGTTTTTCTTATAACTTTTTCAGAAATCATCTTTAGTAACATTAACTAAACTTATGTCCTTAAGTTTATCAACAAACTTGTGGTAATAATCCTCATTGGCAGAATTTATCTCGCCCTCCTCTCAATTGCGAGGAGAAGGACAAATACCTTATGATTCCTCACTAGATTGCTCAGTAAAAACCTCCTTTCCTTTATTATCTCCAACCATCTCAAGAGATTCAGCATAAGATAACACAAAAACTAGAATCTTAACATAAGGAACCATTTTAAAAAACATTTAAAGAAATATAAGTTTGATGAGGACCTTTGGCATTATTCACAGTATTACATTCAGGTCCTAGAATATGCAGAATAGTTGAATCAAGCCCAACATCAAGAGCAACTTGAATTAAAGAATTGGTAAGAACATAATTACCTTCGTTGGGATTCTTCATCTAAAATCACTCAAGCATAGTTAAAAGTTAAACCCAACTGTCTAGATTTGGAGCTTAATAACTCAAGCATTAATCCAAATTGATTTTGACAAACAATATAAGCATTAATCCAAGCAAACCTAAACCTATATATGCACCATAACTCTCTCCCACATTTTTAAAGTATAAAACATTAACTAACAAGATAATATCAACAAATAATCAAAGAAAAACCATTAAAATTAACCTTAAAAGAGAAATCGGTTTGTTTGGGGTCGGAAACGGTCGGCGGTCGGGCATCGGAGTAAAGGGGTCGGCGGCGGTCGGACTGGGGACGGCGGCGGTCGGACAGGGGTCGGCGGCGGTCGGAATGGGGTCGGAGGCCGGAGTTCCTTCGTCGGGGGCTGATCGGACGAGCGGAGGAGCGATATGAGCGAGCGGCCGAGAGAGAGAAGGAAACAGGGAAAATGAAATGAGCGGAGCGAGGGGGCTCGTATTAGGGCTTTTACCGGCGGTTTAGACTGCCGGTAAAAAATCACTTATCACCGTCGATTAAGACCGCCGGAAAACCGCCGGTTCACGTCTATATCCGGCGGTTTTCCGGCGGTTTAGACCACCGGCAAAACTCACTTATCACCGGCGGTTTAGACCGCCGGATAAGCGCCGGTTAATGTTGAAATCCGGCGGTTTACCGGCGGTTTAGACACCGTCGGTATTACCGACGGTGTATCGTAGCTAAGCCGTCGATTAAGCCGTCGTTGGCGTCCGACGGCGTAACCGGCGTAACCGCCGGCGTAGCCGCCGGTAATACCGACGGCCTCTAAACCGCCGGTTCAAACCGCCGGTTTTCACTGTTTTTCCTGTAGTGACATTTGAAGCAAAAAGAATAGCAACCAGAGGAAAAGCTAGGTTTAGGAGATTTTGGTTTCAACATATCGATAAAGTTCAAACTCCTTCCAAGTTTTACTTACTGTATATATGCATGTAGCCATTAAGCATAGTTTTAAAATTAATTCATATTAATAAACATACACTACTACGTTAGATTCATATCTACTCCATATTTGATGCATAATTGTTGCATATATGCTACGTATCTATTATGTATCTACTGCATATTTACTATGTATTTACTATATAATTGATACATATTTGATGCATATCTCCTGCATAATTACTACGTATCTGATGCATATTTTTTACATATTTACTACATATTTTGCAAGATGTATATAAGAATGAGAATAAGGCATATAAAGTTTACTATAATTATGCCCATAATGCTAGTTTTAGTGTTCACAAGGATCATCAGAGTTACTGACCAAATTAAAGAAAGATAAAATGTAAGGACTTTATCTATTCAACTTTTGGTTTCAAGAAGTTACCTGATATGAATTCCCAAATGAAATATCTAAAATTAGACACCATAATAGATTATCTAGCTATGATTAGGTTTACAATGGATGGAAAAAAATGAAAGGTGAAAAGTTTATTGAAACCACAATTATGAATTAGCAAGGCTAGTAGACCATCATCTCCTGAGATCATGTAGGAATATGTGTGATGAGAAAGCTTCAGTTCTTAAATAAATAACAAAAGCTTAGATAAGAACTATTAATGCATTTTTCTACTTTGCAGATGGAGTTGGAGGTGTCCAAACTATAGAATTCTCTAAAATAAATGCATACATTTTTATTCAAAAAAGAGAAAAGAGCTAAGATTAAATTTAGGGACATGAATAATTTGATTAAATTATTTAAAGATTGTCAAGTTAATTGCAAAATATTTGCATGGGACATTCAAATTTATTAATTTGAAAGATTATTATATTTTTCAAGGTTGATGGGATGGGTAGGATAGATTATGATTTCTTTAGAGATGTGGTAATTTTTTATACTAGTTATAGACTTAATAAGTATAATTTAGTATGCACATCATTTATTGGGGTTAATAGCCATTGGCAAAATATTCTGCTTGGGGTAACCTTCTTATTAAAGGAGATAATTGGATCATTTATATGGTTATCTACATTTTTTATATGAATAATATGTCTTTAATATACAAAAATATTATTTATTAATCACGGCCAAGTAAAGGCTAGGTCCATTGAAGTTAGATTACCTCAAACTCACAATAGACTGTACTAATGGCATATCTATAAAAAGGTTATATCAAAAGTGTGGTGCTTCAATAGAAACAACACAGTCAGAGGCCTATATGTGTTTGGGCAAGTGTGACTTCGAGGAGTTTTAGAATATATGGGCTAAAATGATCACAGAAGGAAACCTCCATGATCATGATTGGTTGGAGGTTCTTTATAAGATGAAGAATAAGTGGTCAACAACATTCAATAAAGACTATTTTAGCATGGACATTCTATCCACACAATATAGTGAGTATACTAATAATATGTGCCATATAATTTCAAAGGCCATAAGTTTTATTATTGATAATTTTCTTAATTTAGAAAGGGTGATATGATGATGAATTGTCACCAGAATATACAAGATTAGGATTATGAATGCAACCAATCTGAAATAGGACCTCTAATAAAAAAAGCCCAATATTAAAGCAAGCTTCTCAATTTTATTTAAGGAAATTATATTTCTTTTTTTACAAGGTGTGTGTGGAATGAGTATAGAGCATGTGTCAAGTGATTCTTCAAAGTTTTTTTGTCTATTACATAATAAATAAGGATTAGTCTAATCCTTTGGTTGTTTATTTTGATGCATAAGAGGGAAACATTCAATGCAGTTGCAGTAAGTTTAATATGATGGGTTTGTTATGTTTGCATTATATGAGTATTTTGAGGTATATCAATATTCTACAAATCCCTGAGAAGTACCTACTACTGCGATGGTCAATTAGAGCTCAAAAAGATATATATTCATCTAGTATATTCTTAGAAACTTTAAAGAATAATTTTGATGCTAGTAACGGATTCATATTCAAAAATAAATTTTGAAGCTTTGCATATCAAGTTAACACATGAGTGTAGGGGAATGAGGATGCTTAATAATACATGTTGGCTGCGTTGAACGACATGTATAAAAATATTGATTTGAATTTTTATGGGAAGAGAAACAACCATAAATTTATAGAGGGTGGCATTAAAAAAGTGAAAGAAGCACTAAAGTGTCATCCTAAAGGCATCGCGAATGAAAGGCTGGAAAGCCACTGGGAAAAGATAAAGAAGAAGCTAAAGAGTATGATATAACTTCCTGACTAATTATTTTTAATTATATATTATAACATAATGTAACTTTTTTAGAGGTTCTATTTAGGACATGCCTAAATGTTTCACAGAGGAATTCTTAAGCAGTGCAACCCCTAGTCAGCCAACATTTGAGTAGATGAGGACGATGATGGATATCATTACTTCAGAGTAATAAATGTATTAAATTTATTTATGATTATTGATTGTTAAAGTAAAATTTAATTATAATTAAATTTATTTGTACTAATTGCTTGTTAAATAACTACGCATCTAATGTGTATTTACTGTATTTTTACTAGATATTTTAGGCATATTTATTACATATTTATTATATTTTTACTACCTTTTTTACTAAATACTTTATTTGTATATATTGTGTATCTTTTGTGTAATTACTGTAATTTTATTGGGAATTTTATGCATATTTCATGTGTATTTCCTATATTTTTACTACATATTTGATTCGTATAAACGACATATCTTTGGCATATTTACTATATTTTCTACTAGATATTTTATTTATATTTGCTACTTATTTACTGTATTTTTTACTTCATATTTGATGTGCATATTCTATGTATACCACATTTTTTACTACATATTTACTAGATATTTTCTACATATTTGTTTCATATTTGATGCATATACTCGATGTATTTATTGCATATTAGAAATATAAAATCTTACTGCATATTTATATTGTACAACAAAATTAGAAATACAGATCATACTAATTAATCAACATACTAATGAAAAAATATATAACTCTTACTTCTTATTAATTAACATACGCAATCAATTTTGCAGTTGCGTTTGATTAGGACAACATTTAAGGAAATACTTGAACTCATGTTTGAGATTTTTCAAGTCATCCCCAATTAAGAATTCTCTTCTCCTACCATTAGACATTAAGTAATTCATTAATTTCCTATATAGATCCACAATGAATTCATCATATCATAATTTCCATATATGGTAAATAATAAGATTATAACTTCTGACATGTCATTAATATCAGAGTTACTGCCTTTTTTTTCATTTTGGATAAGGTGATATTGCATCTATAAGAAATTAGAACTTAATAGATGTTGACCATCTTCAAAAAACCTAATTTTAAGATATTTCCAGACAACAACATTTAAAAAATCTCTCATCTTATAGAGCTTAATACTCATGACTTCAACGTGCAAATTCCAAAGAGCATGGTCCTCGACTTCTGACTATTATTCATGGACGCAACATCTAAAAATTTTATCACATTTTTCTTTGGTGTATTATTGGCCATCGGTGCCATACTAACATGTATTCTTCTACTTTCGCTATCAAATCTTTCTTTGTTGGAGCATACGTGAATTTTCTCAAGAGAAGGCATGTTCATTTTTAAAGTGAGAAATAAAAGCTTCACAACAAAACAATTCCAAATAAGAAACTACTGCAAGCAACTTCCATAAATGTTCAACTTAGGTTATCGATTTTGCTACGTAAAAATTTTCTTGAATCATCATCAATAAATAAAATTTCTTTAATTTTATAAGATTTATTAATTTGCATATTGTACAATTTTTATTTTTTAGAAAAAATATATCAAAGAACAAGTAAAAACCTATGTACAAAAATAGTTCATTTCATCAATAAAAAAATAGTATGTATATGAATTTTGTGCTATATTGCGAATCTGATGAGAATCGATTATATATCTAAAGTGCATTTGCTACATATCTGCTATGTATTTGTTGCATATCGATTGTGTATCTACTGTTCTCAAGCAATCTCCCACAATTCTTATTGCAACACCATTATGCCCATATATCACAATCATTAGTTACAAATAAATTCTAAAATAAACTCTAAGTTGATATCTAATTAACATATTTAGTATGAAAGTTATAAAATATATATTATATAATTTGAATTTTATTTATAAACAAATTACTAAAAATAAAAAAATATATATATCAAAATTGTAGCTAATATGATAATAATTGAATAAATACTCTACTAACAGAACCAAATCAATCAAATGAGATAAAACTAATTCATTTTTTATTGATTTATCCAAATAACACATATCATATATTTTTGCATCACACCATTAAAATTGTAATGAACCATATCTCTACCATGATCATCAACTATAGTTCTCATGACTTTAGGACTAAATAGTAGAGTTTTGAAATATTGATGTTTAGAATGAAGTAAAAAGAATGTAGTGTAAAAATTTAATGAATACCAAACTCTCCTCATGATCTTCTAAGTTCTTAATACATTAAATATATGTTGTGTATTTCCTACATATGCTACTCATCAGCTGTGTATCTACTATGTATATGTTTCGCATCTTCTGTGTATCTTCTATATATCTATTGTGTATATGCTGTTCTGAAGCAATCTCCCATATAATTCTTATTGCAACACCATCAAGCCAATATATCACAATCATCAGTTACAAATAAATTCTAAAATAAACTCTAATTTGATTTTTAATTAACTTATATAACATAAAAGTTATATATAATTTAATTTTTCTATGAAGAAATTGTTGGAAATAATACAATGTCAAAATTATAGCTAATATGATAAAAATTGAGTAAATACTCTACCTACTAAATCAAATCAATCATATGAGACAAAATTAATTCATTTTTATTGATTTATCTAATTAACACATACCAAATATTTTAACATCCCACCATTGTAATTATTTTGATCCATATATCCACCAAGATTATTAACAATAGCTCTCATGATTTTGGGGCTAAATGGTAGAGTTTTGACAATATTGATGTATGGCATAAAGTAAAAAAGAATGAAGAGTAAATTTCTAATGAATTCCAAACTACCCTCATTTGTGATCTACTAAGTTCTAATTACATTGTGTATGGCTTCGTATCTGCTATGTATCTACTCTGTATTGTTATATATTTGTTGTGTATCGACAGCATATTTTCTTCCTTTTATACTACAAATCTGCTATGTGTCTTCTATGTATTTGTTGCATATCATTTGCATATCTTCTGTATGTTAAATTCGTGTTAGTTACGTATCTTCTATGCATCTGCTACGTATCCGCTATTTTAAAGCAATCTCCTATAATTCTTGTTGCAGCACCATCAAGCCCATATATAACAATAATTAGTTAAAAATAAATTCTAAAATAAACTCTATATTAATATTTAATTAACATATATAACATGAAAATTAAAAAATATATATTACATAATTTAATTTTTTTGGTTTATGAACAAATTGTAGAAAAATAAATAATGTCAAAATTATAGCTAATATGATAATAATTGAACAAATATTCTCGAAACTGAATCAAATTAATCAAATGAGATAAAATTATTTCTTTATTGATTTTTTTAAATAAGACATATCACATATTTTAGCATCCCACTATTAGAATTGTATCGAACTATATCTCTACCATAATTATCAACTATAGCTCTCATGACTTTGGGACTAAATGGCGAAGTTTTAAAAATATTGATATTTGGCATGAAATAAAAAAGAATGTAGAGTAAAGTTTTAATGAATTACAAACTCTCATCATTTGTGATATACTAAAAATTAGGATGATTTATCTAAGTTTTCAATACATTACATATATGTTGTATACTGCTATGTATAGGTTGCATATCGACTATGTATCAGCTATGTATATTTTGCATCTCTATTATATATCTGCTATGTACATATTGACTATATATTTGCTGCGTATTAGCCATGTATTTACTGCATATTGGCTATATATCTTTAATGTATCATTTGTGTATCTTCTATGTATATGTTGTATATCTACTGCATATTGGTTGTGTATCGACTACGTATATGCTTGCTGCATATCTGTTATATATAAATTACGTACATGTTGCTTATTTACTATATATTGTATATATCTGCTACATATAAATCACGTACATGTTGCTTATTTACTACATATTATATAAGTGCCATTTAACAGAAAAAGATAGTTAATAAATAAGTAAAAACATATGTCCATAAAAAGTTCATTTCATTGATGAACAAAATAGTATTCATAAAAATTCAACCATATATTTTCGCATTTCTTCTTACCAATTTTAAGTTTCAATCCAGTTGGTGTTGCCTTTAAGTATAATTATTTGCATGTATTGGCAAACAAACATTCTACAATTTATACTGCTTTTCTAAGTTAGCACACCACGCACAAGCTAGACCTTCCATCATCTTATATCACTATCAAAAGCACCTTTCATGTCTTCATATAGGTTATTAATCTAAATAATATGATAAATAAATATTAGTTAACTGGTCATTCGTGAAAAAAATGTAATTTAACACTTGCTCTCTCGCTTATGATCTTTTGAAGGATTTGCATGTGCTGTGGGTTGAGTAAGGAATTATAAAATTTCCACTTCTCTTCCTTCAACATCCTAATCAGAAGGGTCCAATTACCACTATGGATGACTGGTTAAATTAGAATATTGCATGACTTAACAACAATATTAGTGATATGGTTGACATACAAATTTGCAGTACTGTCAATTTGCATGTAACCCACATCAAGTCAATAATGGCATGGAAAATGCAATAAGTATAAAAATATAAATAATACGTGTATACTAACCCAATTCATTGGCAATAAATATATAAAGTTGGTTAGGGCTAAGTTTATTCTTCTGATTTAATAATAGAGCGAAGGAATCTATATGATTTTTATCAATGTATTTATCTAGTATAATTTCATCAATGTTTTCTTTAGTTATTGAGATGTTCCCATAAAAGAATATTCACTCAAACCTATAATAAAGTAAATACGTAGCAAATATGCATGAAATATGTAAAAAATATTATAAATACGCAACATATATGCAAAAAATATGGAGAAAATATATAGATGATGTGCAACAAATATGTTATAAATACACATAAAATACACAGTGACAACTTAGTGTCACAAAGTTAACTTACATATCAGTTAATGTTTTAAGACAATCATCCAAAAATAATTATTTATCTTTACTTATCATCTCTATGCCCTTGTATTCCGTTATTGAACTTGCAAATTTATGCATTATTTAAATATTGTCAACATTAATTTGTTCAGCTCGGGAAATGGTCCTTATTCAATGCTTCTTCTAATCCCTCCTCCCAAATTTGACCAATTCTTCTTCATGCTCATTTGCAACTTCATAGTTAATACCAAGTATGACTTTCTATTAGCTGTTGACAGGAGGAAGAATTGGTTTATCTGGGCCTTCTTGGTTGATTTGGACTAGTGTAATTGTCCCTTTAATTGGGATGGGTTACTGGAAGGATGAGGTAGATGGAGTAGGAGTTTGCTCAAGATTAAGTTTGCATTAAGCAATGTGGTTGATCATCTTGCATTCAATTGATTTTACTCTTACTACTAGATGTTCAAACATCCTTATCAGCCTACCTTCAAGTTCATGAAAGAACTTTGTGTATTTATCTTAGATTGATTTCATCAATTTCTTCTATAAACCATACTAAGCTGCCTGAGCTGTAGTTGGAGAGGGGGCTTAATGAGGAGATTTGGGAAGGGGGTGGGGGCAGGGCTTTCTAGGGAGGAGGTGGGTTGATGGGGAGAATGATGTCTATGGGAGGAGAAATAAATTCTGGCTATTGTATAGTGTACTTGATGAGGGGAAGGAGGAAGGTTGTGTGTTAGAAAGTTCTGGATGCCTAGCAAATTATATTTTTCCTCCTGGGTAACTCCCTAGAGGTCATAAAAAATATGAAAATAATTTATTTGTTAGTATATCTATATTCTTCTTAAAGGTATTAATAAAAATTTACTCTACGATAAATTTTCCTACGTACCTATCCTTCCTTTAAAGTAGCAAATAAATGCGAGACCTTCATGGAATTATATACTATATCATCGCCCCATAAAAAAAATGCCTTTGGTCAGGGTACCTAGGGGAATATTTGAAGTGTGCTCCAAGAACCAAATTTACATAAGATCAAATATAATTTTAGCACATAAATTAGTAAAATAAAATACAAATTATAATGATGCTCTTAACACTCACGAGTAGCTGAGGTACAAAATCAATTATATAACCTGGTGGCTTCTGCATTGAAATCTTCCTAAAAATTTTATTAGACTCATCAACTAAAGATTCACTAATTAAACCCACTCACTTAATTTATTAAAACTCATATACATTACTTGATATTGAATCGAGCCTCCTAAGGATTTAGAAGTTGTTAAGTTGGAAAAATAAATTTGAACATAAATATATAATAAATATTTTTAACATGGTGGATTGGGTGCGGGGTTGATCTATTCAACTCGAACATTACACTCTTTATTTCCTTTGAAGAGACTCCTAAATGGCCACTTCAATATGAGATCTATTGACCTTTGTTTGGAAATCCAATATGAATGGCCACTTCATCTGCTGTGAACTGTATAACATGACCCTTTATTAAAAAATATTGTTGTGGATTATTATCTCACAATCTGAGCTCGTAGATTAGTAGGACTATCTGCTTGAGAGAAGGGAATTTTAGAATTTCATAGATGTTTAATCTCCCTAAAGTGTCCTCCACATCAGGGTTTATAATCTCCACAAAGGTGTAACAAATTGTACAAAAAGTTGATACATAGCATCGGAAAGTAATAGGTCGAATATAAACCTGAAATATCACATAAATATAAGTATAACATATGCAACAAAATATGCTAAAAATATGCAAAATAAATACGTAGAAAATATGATGAAAATATGCTGCAATGCGCTAAAAATAAACAGAAAATAAGCATCAAATATGCAAAAAAAAAAAATATGCAGCAAAAATCTACATTCTGAACAAGCAGTAAACACACAATAAATACACAACAAATATGCAGAAAATATGTTACAAATATGCAGCAATTACACTGCAAAAATTTGAAATCCTAAAGAATTAACAAACATGTAGTAAGTACGTAGAAAATATGCAGTAGTATATGCAATAATCATGCAACAACTAACATGCAGTTGAGAGAAAGTCTGGGAATTCAAAAAAATTTCCATTTTTTCAGTTCGTCTTCAGCGGCGTCATCGTCCACATCTGGTGGATCCGGCAATCAGCCATAAGGCCGACGATCTTTAAAGGATTCTATGGAGCGTAATCGGATTCTCTCATCGGAATCCTGGTCGAATTACAGAAAAGGATCAACAATTCCTGTGAAGAAATCTTCTGATGTATTCAATGGAGGTTCGAATAAGCTTGATGAATTCAACAAGAATTTTAAAAATCTGATAGCAAAACTGTTGGTGATTAATGAGGGTGGTTTATTAACAAAGAAATCTTCTCCCATTTCGGTGATTGGGAAAGGGAAAGAGATTTTAACAGAGGATGTTGGATTTAAAGTGAAATCCTTTAACAGCCCTGTTTCCATCAATGAAGTTATTGATAAATTCAATCTAGAAGCTTCGTCCTCTAAGGAAACAAGGATCTCAGTTATCAAAAAGGTTAATTATGCCTCTCTGCCATCTTCACCTAGTAGGAAAGAATTGACGTCTTCCCCCCAGTTGAATTTTAAATCCAGAAATGATGACAAGGTGGATGAGAATTTGCGACAAAGGTATGATGCTGAATTTACTTTTAATGCTCCAGTTGTTTCAATTGAAGGTTGTCATATTCCTGCTCAGCCACCAAATATCCGTAATAATGTGGAGAACAATTCGGTCTGGCATAAGAAGCAGAATATCAAGGTTGATAGCCTAGATCTGGGATCTTTTCTAACAAAAGATGGTAAAGGTGTTAAACTACTTGCTGAGAAGGAAATAGAGAATGCCAAGAGACTGGAAAAAGCTTTAGTGGTGAAGATCTTTGGAGATGAAATTCCTTTTCATATGGTTAGCATGGATCTAAGAAGACAATAGAATAGTTTTGGGAAATTCCATATAACTGGATTGGGACGTGGATGGATGTTATGCTCATTTGAAGATATGGTTGCTGTGGAGAACATCCTTTTTGGTGGACCTTGGTGGGTTAGAGGACAAGTAGTGGGACTGGATAAATGGTCCACTTCATTCAATCTAATTCTCTCAAAGGAATTTCAGCTTCTGTGTGGATCCGACTTCCCAATTTACCTCTTCAATGCTGGGATGAGGTAAACATCTGCAGGATAGCTTGGATGGTGGGTAAACCATTCCTCCTTGATGGGAATATGTTCCAATGTAGTAGAAGGGAATTTGCACGGGATTGTGTTCGTATTCCCATAGATCTAAAACTCCCAAAAGGAATTTGGGTGGAAGGAACGACTGGAAAGTTTTATCAGGAGGTAGAGTATGAACGATTTTATAAAATTTGTGATGGATGTGGTAGAATTGGTCATCTGGTAAACAACTGCTCCGAAATCAATAAAGAGAATGTTTCAATGACTGCTATTGCAACTGAATTATTCAAAGCAGGTAATCAAATGACAGAGGCTAAATCAGTTGCTAATGCTGATAAAGTAAAGGAGGATTCCTGGATCCAGGTGAGACATGGCAACAAAAAATTCAAGAGAATGGGTGATAAGAGGATATTCTTTAATAGGATCTCTACTCCTATGAAAAAGATATATGTTCCAAAACCTTGCATTGACAATTTAAAAAAAAATTGATAGATCAGAAGGAGATTCTTCGAAGGATGATCAACCGATTTCAGAATCTGTTGAAGTACCTGGAATAATCACTGAAGGAAAGATTGGTTCAAATCTTCTCAATAAAATTCCAGATAAACATCAAACTGAGGTAAATCTGCTTGTATCCCCTCTTAAAATTATCAATAAATTCGATTTACTGTCAAATATGGAAGGTTCAATCCTGAATGAAGCTATGGAAAGTATAGAGAATGGCTGTACAGAAGAAGGTGAGATTGTTGAACAAATTTTAAGATATCAAATAGGGAAGCAGTATTTGATAAAAAAAGTAAATTCATGCAAGCAAAAGTTAAAGATATTGATGAGTCTGAGAAGGAACTGAATGGTAATTTATCTTCTGGAAAGAAGGTAAAACTGCTCAAAGAATTGAAGTCTCTCAGATCTGGTAATATACTGGAAAGTGGCAGGAAAAAATGTGGAGCTAAAAGCAAGAAGAATGGGGGACCTTCTCCCATCTTTAAGCAATGAATTCGATGATTTTCTAGAATTGTAGAGGAGCCAAGAAGGTGGAGGCTGCTCTATATTTGAAGGAAGTGATTAAAGACCACAAAGTTTTTTTTGTTGGATTGATGGAGACTAAAATTAACTCCTTGGAGAATTCTCAAATTATCAAACTGCTGGGGAACAATTGGGAATCATTTTTAGTGCCATCAGAAGGTTTATCTGGAGGTTTGACAATTCTATGGAGAAAGGACTTGGCATCTTTCACAGTGGATGAAGTTTCTTCTCAAATGATAGTGGGTAAATTACAAATTTTCAATAAAGGAACCTGGAAATTAGCAACTGTTTATGGGAGTAACAAAACCATTGATAGAAAAATCCTTTGGGATAGCTTAGAAAAACATTGCTCGGAGGACTTGCCTACAGTGATTGGTGGGGATTTCAACTGTATTCTATGTCAAGATGAAAAGAGAGGTGGAAAGAAATTCTACTTGTCCCAAGGAGCTAAATATTTGAAGAATTTTATGATCAACAATGATTTATATGAGGTGAAGTCTATGGGTCCTAAATTTACTTGGTGTAACAACAAATTCGGAGGAGCTCGGATTCTAGAGAAATTGGATAGATGCCTTATTAATTCCATTGCTTTGAACTCTATTCACCTTGCTATGGTGAAACATTTATCTCGTATAGCTTCAGATCATTGTCCGGTTTTACTAGAGATTTTCAAACCTGCTGTGGTTAACAAAACTGAAATCCGGTATGAAGAAGTGTGGGCAACTTATCATGGAGCAGAGGCTATTGTGAAGAAATCTTGGAATAAATTTGCTGGATTGGATCCGGCTGCTACTCTCAATGTTAAATTTAGAAGAACATTAAGATCTCTTTTTTACTGGAGCAAAGCCAAGTTCAAAAACCTTATGGTTCTTCGGGACAGATTGAAGGAAGAGATACAAGAAATGCAACTGGAAGAAGGCGAATTTGGGATTTCTTTGGAAAAACTGTAGATTTTAAGATTCAAAATTAATGAACTCAATGTCACTCTTACAAGACTCAATACTTGGTGGAGGCAAAGAGCTAAAGCAAGGTGGATGTAAGAAGGAGATTGCAATTCTGGTTTTTTTCATGCATATGCTAATGCGAGGAAAAACACCAATTGGATTAGTCATATTAAGACTATGGCAGACAATATAGCAGAGGATGCTAATGAAATTCAGAAAGTATTTTCTTATTTCTTCAAGTTGAAATGGCAACAGAGGAATTGTATTCTTGATGGCTGGCCTAAACCTTTGGCAATTATCAATGAGAAGGATCAAGCTGTTTTGGAAGCTGAGTTCACTAGGGAAGAGCTTTAAAGTATCATTGAAAAATTTGGTAGCAATATTGCTCCTGGGGTGGACGGGATAACTTTTTCCTTCTTGAAAAATTTATGAATTCTCATAGCTGAAGATGTCTGATTAGCAGTGCGGCATTTCCTAATTTCTGGAGATATGCATATATTGTGGAAGGAAACCATTATAGTATTGATTCCGAAGAATCAAAATCCTAAAGAGGTAACAAAGTATCGGCCTATTAGCTTATGTTTGACCATTTATAAAATTATTGCAAAAATGCTTTTGAGTAGATTGGAAATGGTTATTCATAAATTAATCTCGACGGATCAAGCTGCTTTCATCAAAGGGCGTTCCTTGTCAGATCATGTTCTTTTGGCACAAGAAGTCTTCAACAAATTTCATTATTCTAAAGCTAGGAAAGGACTCTTGGCAATCAAGCTTGACATGGAACAAGCTTATGATAGTACGGGTTGGGATGCTTTGAGGCAAGTGCTTTCTCATTTTAACTTTCCTACTAAATTTAAGGAACTCATTTTACAGTGCATCTTAAATCCCAAATATTGCATATTGATCAATGGCAAGAAAACGGATTGGATTGAAGAAAAAAGTGGATTTAGGCAAGGTTGCCCTTTATCCCCTTATTTGTTTATTCTTTGCTCTCAAATCCTATCAGATGCTCTTAATGGTAGGAAAGGGGATAGGGGATTTCTATTTCTCCCAAGGCTCCTAGAGTGTCCCATTTGCTTTATGCGGATGATATTTTGATCTTCTCGGAATGCAAGATTAAAGTTATTAAAGATTTGAAATCTATCATTAATAACTATTGCTTATGGTCGGGACAAAAAGTTAACAAGGGAAAGTCTATGGTTATTTTTGGCAAATTTACTAATCATAGAACTAAAAAGAGAATCTCCAATCTTCTTAAATTCAATGTGGTCAAGGAATTGAATTATCTTGGTGTAAAGATGACCTTCAGAAGGGTAGTTTCTTCTGATTTCTCTAAACTTATGGATGTGGCAGCTAATAGATTAAATATTTGGGGACAAAAATTCATCTCTTTGGAAGGCAAGATGGTTCTCATTAAATCAACATTCCTCTCTCTTCCTATGTTATTATCTTCAATCTCTCTTGTTCCTTTAAGTATTTTATAAGAATTTGATAAAATGTGTAGAAGCTTTTTGTGAAAGAAGAACAATGGCAATACAAGTATTCATTATGCTTCTTGGGAAAGGCTATGCAAGACCAAGGAAGAGGGAGGTAGAGGATTATTCTCAGCGGTTTCAAGAATTGGTCCTTTACGGGCCAAATTGGCATGGAATTTCTGCACAAAGCCTTCTACATTGCTGAATCAAATCTTAAGAGCTAAATATGGTGAAGACGTCTGGATAACTCCATTGAAAAGAGATTGCTCTTCGACATGGAAAATCATCACTATGGGAGCTCATTTTCTTAGAAACATTGTTAGGTGGAAGGTTTCTAATGGCAATTCGATCAACTGGATGTTCGATAGCTGGATTATGGATAGAAGCATAGCAAGGTGGCCGACATTTGTCAACTGTTTGGAACCTAGTGAAGTCAAGCTGTGTTATTTCATTTTAGATGGAAAATGGAATACTGATCTAATTCAAATAACATTTGGGGAACATATGAGGAAGCTTATTACTCAAATTCTAATTCAAGCCGGAAGAGGATATGATCTCATTGAGCTCAATTCTAAATTTTCAGGTAAGTCAATCGCTGCTCTGGCTTTTCAAGCATTATCAGATAAAAATGGCGGTGGTTCTATATGGAGTTGGATGAAAAAATTAAAATTAAGACCGAAGATTAAGCTTTTTTGGTGGAGGTTGTATAATGATGCCATCCATTCTAATGATTTTCTAGTTAGAAGAAAAATGAGTAACTTCTCAGGCTGCCCGAGGGGATGTAACGAAGATGAGAATGAATGGCATATAGCAGGGAACTGTTCAAAGCTTCATGAAGTAATTTTTTTACTCAATAACTGGGTCTTCAAAATTCCGATCTTTAACAACTTACAAGAATGTTTTGAAGGTTTAAAGAAGCTTGTAGGGAAAAATTCTATCATTGCCAATATGTATTGTACAACTACTTGGCTAGTTTGGAAAAGTAGATGTAAATTGACTCATGATGGCATTGAAGATTCAAACAACTCTTTAGCAGCAAATGTGATCTCTATAGCTACATTCAGCAACTTTATTAATCCTTTTCCGAAAAACTAGGATACTAACCAGCGAAAGCTGTCTTGCTCTTGGTATCCTCCCCCAACCGGTTGGATTAAATTAAATGTTGATGCTTCTATCTTATCAAACAATGTGGCTGGATTTGGCGGTGTGATAAGAGATGAGAAAGGAAGATTTCTTATAGCTTTTGGAGTAAATACTATGCATTGGGACATTGCTCAAATTGATTTGATGGCAATTTTACACTTGAAATATATCCTCCGTGATTGGATGTTTGAAGCTCAAGGAATCATAATTGAAGGAGATAATTTTAACATTATCAAACTTCTTCTATCGGCTATGAAGACTTGGAAGGTTAGTAAATGCATTGAAGATAATTTATCATTCCTTCTTGATTTCAACCAAGTTATGTTCTCTTTTACCAATAGATGTTGTAACAAATTAGCGGATGTTTGTGCTAATTTGACTTTAAAGAGCTCATTTGTTTGGGATGACATTAGCTTTCAAGATATTCCTCCTTCATTCTTGTTTTGCTTGAAGGAGGAATGTGATTCTTTAGTTTTGCTTTAAAGCTTGTTTTTAGGTTGTTTATTTTCTATTAATGCTAATATGCATTTCTTCAACAAAAAAAAAATACAAACTAACATGCAGTTATAACGAAGTAAACCCTAAACCTTAAAAAGAGTCGAAAAGGAACAAGCATAACCATCAATTTGTTAACTACACAGTAAATACACATCAACTAAAAATGCAATTCATCCATAATAAATATGCATTTTTGAAAATGGCTGCTTAATTCGCTTTGACTTCTCATGATTACCTTATAAAACGACAAACAAAAAATGAACTAACCTTTTTCGAAGGTGAAGCCATTAGCCCAAATGACAAGTGAGCGAGGAAGAACACCGATTATTGAAGATGCAAGATGAAAAGGGAATGTCAAAGAAATAATGTGAATGCCATGAAAAATGAAAATTCTCCATGCCACTCAAAATTTTACCCAAGAGCTCGTAGGCCAGGTTGGTCGGGCTGACAAAATAAGAACAAGACAAAAAACAAGTATACAAATAAATATCCACGTGTCATGATTTTATTAGAATATGGGTGCAAAGCTACATCCAGACTTCATTCAGACCGCACATAATAATTTGTCCAATCATGATGCGCACTTGGTTTTCAATATTTTTTATTATTATAAATTAATTACATAATTGCCACAAAATATAGGGTAGACTGTAGAGGGCCTAGAGGCGCCCGTTTGAGCCCTGGCATTGGAAAAATTATTGCGTCCTCCCACCTGACGTAGAGATACGTCCTCCCATCGCTAAAATCGCGCTAAAAATTGAGAAATACCGAGTAATACCAAACAATAACGAGGAATATCATCATGTGAAGACCAATACCGAGTTATACCGAGCAATACCGAGCAATACAAAAAAAATACTTAATTTTTCCTAGAAAAAACTCGATATTGCTCGGTATAGCTCGGTATTGCTCGGTATAGCTCGGTATAACTCGGTATTGGTCTTCACATGATGATATTCTTCGTTATTACCAAATAATAGCTAGCAATACCGAGCAAAAACCGAATTTTTTAACGGTGGGAGGACGTATCTCTACGTCAGGTGGGAGGACGCAATAATTTTTCCTGGCATTGGCCATGGCCTCGAAGCCCGCCCGCGGCCCGCTGTCTAGATTTGTTCACCGTGTTTGGACTCACCCTGCCTCGCTGACCAATTGCTTTCCACGATCCCAATATTTCTACCATCAGCAGCCTGGCCGAGTTTTCCCTTACTCCATATGGCAACTTCTCCTTCTCCCGCCATTATCCTCCCCTCGCTACCTCCAAACGCTAACTTTCAACTCTAATATTCTTAATTCCCTCCACAACACAACCAAGCAAAATCAAAGATAACGAGCTAAGAAACCATTTTGTTTCCATTCTACCCTCCCCAACTTTCTCATTCTTACCTGCACGTCCACTCACCATGGAACGCCCTCTTTCGCCGCTACACAGCCTTCCGCCGGAATCCACAGCCGGAGTTACCCTCTCCGGCCTTCTCCCCCCTGCCTCGCTAATCGAATCCCTCCTCCACGCCTCCGCATATCTCGCCACCTTGGACTCTCTTCCGTTGCTCCAAACCCGTAACACTGCCGCTGCAATCCAGCGCGCCCGTGTCATCTCCTCCTTACTCGAAGACCTCCACGACTCCACCAGCCGTGGTCGTAGATCCCTTCCTATCTCTTCAATCCTCTGCCTGACCGAGCTCAGCTCCGTCATCCAGCGAACAAAAACGCTCCTCGACGACCTCGCCTCAGGAAGTGCGTTATGGAGTCTGCTCAATGCCGAGGCTTCTGCAAAACGCTTCCTTTCCTGCACTCGCGAGCTATCGGCGGTGCTCGATATCCTCCCGCTTAGTCTCCTCCCCATCTCCTCTGACATCCGCGAACAGATCGAACTTCTACACCGACAGAGCAAAAACGCCGGATCCGACTTATTTGTCGATAGCCGCGAAATCCATCTCCGTGATGAGCTCCTCTGCATCATGGCTAAAGAGAAGGGCTTTCTGGATTTCAACAAGGTGGAGGAAGTCATGAGCAGGATTGGGTTACGAACAGCCGCAGCTTACCAGGAGGAAATTAAAAAGCTGGAAGCGGAAATACTTAAGCAGGCGGGGACTGGTGGTCTTATGGCCGTTTCCAACATAAACAATCTCATCACCTTCGTCTCCTATGCTAAAAACATCATATTTCGTTCCAGCAAATCTGACGCCTTCCCCAAAGCTCTCAGTCGATCGTCGTCGTGGTCGGTGGCGACATCGCCAGCGATTGCTAGTAATATCCCCGACGAGTTCCGGTGCCCAATCACGCTGGATTTAATGAAAGACCCGGTGGTTTTGGCCTCCGGCCATACTTACGACCGGAGCTCAATCTCCCGGTGGATAAACTCCGGCCACCAAACCTGCCCGAAGAGTGGGCAGAAGCTAATCCATATGGCACTCATCCCAAACTACAATCTTAAAAGCCTCTTCGAGCAATGGTGTAAGGAGAATAACCTCTCCTCCACACTCCGACACCGGGCTCCCGATTCGGCGGCGGAGGAAGCCGTCACTGTCGACCACATCTCGGCAACCCGGGCAGCCATCGAAGCGGTGAGAATGACGGCGGAGTTTTTAGTTGGAAAGCTAGCCATGGGCTCGCCGGAAACGCAGAGGCAAGCGGCTTACGAACTCCGGCTGCTCGCCAAATCCGGCATGGAGAATCGCCGCATAATAGCTGAGGCCGGCGCCATTCCTTTCCTCGTCACACTACTCGGTTCAAGAGACCCCCGGACGCAGGAGAACGCAGTGACTGCCCTTTTGAACCTCTCTATCTTTGAGAAAAATAAGACTCTGATAATGGCCGCGGGAGCCCTTGATTCAATCGTGAAGGTGCTACGGGAAGGGGAACTGATGGAGGCGAGGGAGAACGCGGCGGCGACTATATTCAGCTTGTCTATATTGAACGAATGCAAAGTAGAGATAGGGAAGACAGTAGAAGCGGTGGCGGGTTTGGTGGAGCTGTTACAGGACGGAACGTCCGCTGGGAAGAGAGACGCGGCGACGGCGTTGTTAAATTTGGCGGTGTACGATCCGAACAAGACGGCGGTGGTGGAGGCGGGGGCAGTGCCAGTGCTGGTTGAGTTGTTGATGGACGAGAAGGCTGGAATCACAGACGACGTGCTTGCAGTTCTCGCTCTTCTCTGTGGATGTAAAGAGGGGATGAGAGTGATAGGGGATGATAAGGCGGCGGTGGCAATACTGGTGGATTTGATGAGGTTCGGTTCGGAAAAAGGGAAGGAGAACGCCATTGCGGTGCTGATGGGTTTGTGTAAGGATGGGGGAGCGGAGATGGGGAGAAGGTTGTTGATGAATGCGAGGAGTGTTCCTTCACTACAGAGTTTGGCAGCTAGTGGTTCGATGAGAGCGAGGAGGAAAGCGAATGCTCTTCTAAGATTGCTTAATAGATGTTTCTCGCAGTCTAATTCGGCTCCTATATGATGATATGATTATTTTGTCTCAGTTGCTGCCGTGATTCAGTCTGGCCATAAACCCGGAGAAGGATGTCCACTTTTTTTTTGGTACATTTTGTATATATAGTGTTTTTTAAATAAAGAAATAATATGAAAATATTTTGGTGCAAATTATACATTTAAAGATTTGAAGTTTGCCCTATTAATCTAGAGTCAAATCCTCAACCTCTTAAATCAACCACCACAAAATCAAAATGAAGTAATGGGTGCCTCTTTAAAATCTCGACCTGGAGCAAACCATGTGAACCACACCTCTACGCTTGCTTCTTCAATAGACAGCCTTGGGCAGGCTTTTTTAACAGTTGCTTTGGCTCCTTGTAAATATCTACTATCCTAAATATGAATTCTTCAACTTCTAAGCAAATCATTCCTCCTTAGTCAAATGTTCAAAATCAAAATAAAGTCAAGGTTCTGCAAAATGATGATGAACCTTCTCTCATTTCATTTTAGAATCCTCTGCAAGTAGCCAATTTATCCTCTCAAACAAGCCCACACACACAAAAATGGCAACAAAGTAAACACTCCACCAAAAACACGATGCCCTAACCCACGATAGCAACTTGGAATGTCATAAGCTTTAACAGGCTTGACATTATTTAATTATAACAACTTGATATGCCTATATAGTATTGACCTTTTTTGCATTCTAGAAGCAAAAGCCAATAACTTCATGATGGGTGATATTTGGTTTATTGCTTTCTCATAAATTATCTGAGAAAAAAAATAATAATAATAATTTTGGCCCACCTCATCCAAATAGAATTTGGATTTTTGAACTTCTGCTAATATTTGTTTTATCTCCCATTGCCACAACTCAAATGATCCAAGGGGATTTACTTATGGTTCTTTGCGCCTACTCTTGTTGTCCCTGGTATATGCATCAAATCATCCTAATGAAAGAGCTATTCTATGAACATGATCAAAGAGATTATTGATAACATCTCTTGACCTTGTAACCTTATTGGTGATTTTAATTATTGCTTGTAGCATTATGAGAAAGCTAATGTAAATCATATTCCCACCAACAAGCTTGGGGAATTCAATAAAATGATTGACATGGTCATTGTTGTTCTAGTATCTGTCGAACTATCTTTTGTTTGGTTTAACAATAAAGTTGATAATCCCATCCATATCAAGTTGCATTAAAGTTTTAGTTAATGATGTGTTTCTTGAGCAATTTTCCCTTTCTATAGCGTGGAAAGCCTAAGATGTTCAGATTATTTCCCTCTTATTCTCCAAACCCACCCCCATCAGAAAATAATAGGTTCCTCTTCAAGAATTACTAAACAAAACTACACCCTATTTTGGAAGCTCTACATACCTCTTTTTGTGAAAACATCAATGGAAACTCCATTTCATCCTTATATCAAAACCTCCACAAGTTGAAAGCTTCTACCAAATCTCAAGAATGGACTTCCTCCAACTATTTAATAAAAAACATCCATGAACTTGAGCATCTAGAAGAACCTACCACCAAATGCTTAATAATGCTCTAATCCCATCTTGAATGCTAATGTTAATGTCCTTAGTGAAAATTTGGCCATCTCTATTGTAATTGGGCTTCCTAAATCATCTAAAGATCCAAGTTCAAATAGCTTTCCAATGGTGAAGATATTCTCAATTTTTTATATGAGAAATTCAAATGTAGGAGAAATAATAATTTCATTAAAGAGATCACCATTCATTTTGAGAGTTTTACTGCTCAAGATAAAGTTAATAATGACATTTTTCAATACCTCAAAATTCTTTTACATCGTCAAACTCACTTTTGGATGGTGAATCTCTATTACCTCTATGTCACGAACAATTATTACGTCCTCCGACCGGATGCAGAGGAACATCCGATTGTAGGCAAAATCCCGCCTATACCGAGGTGTACCGAGTTTTTTGGAAAAACTCGGTACACCTCGGTATAGGCGGGATTTTGCCTACAACCGGATGTTCCTCTATATCCTTACACCGGACCAAATAAAAGTTCCTATGTCACACAGTTCCTCCTCATCTCTCCCCTTGACTCAATACCCCTTTTTATGATGAAGAAAAGCTTGTAGTCCAAAGATTCTACTCTTATACCGAATTATTTCACATTTTAGTTCTAGCTCATGGTAAATCAATGGGGAAATGTTTGCAATGGTGTAAAATTCTTCTTCAAGAATTGTCATCTCCCTATAATGGTTAAAATTATTTATATTACTTTAATCCTAACACTCCTCATTCTAGAAAGATATTGGATTTTAAGTAGATACTCTTTGTAACAATCATTCACGTTTATGAGATTTTATGGGAGTTTAAATATCCTTGCAATACCAACCTTTTCTATGTAAAGTTAACATCTATAAAGCCTTTGGCATTATCTCAAAAAGTTTTCTATTACATAAGCTAAAACAAAAAATATTTTCTCCTACTTTCATTTTGTGGGGTAAGGCATGTATCAAAAATGTTCATTATTTTATATTCATTGATGATGATCTTGAAAGGTTCTTTAGCTCTTCATCCAACCTAAGATAATAATGTCCCTTATATTATTCATCTTATGCATACTTTAGAGATATATTTTGAGCCACACTTACTTTGGATTCATTTTAGAGAATTAATAAGCATGCGGGTTTTGACAAACCATCTGACCTTTGTGGATACAGATCTGTCAAGGAGATGTGCAATATCTAGGAAAAAATAATTTTAAAGCTTTTTTCAAAATTGGTAGATATTCATTTTATGCATTTAATCGAGTCAATCATCTTGCATTACATTAAAAACCAATTAAATGAGTTTAAATTTTAATTGCATTTTTCTTAAGCATTTCACCTCACATAAGTTAAGGGACCAATTAGGATCCACTCTAGAAATCGGTCTCAATTCTCAAAAACTTTAATTACAACATCCCTACCACTCTTTCATAAGAATGACCAAACTCATAGGTTTTAAATTGCCTACGTGGTAAGCTAGCTCCCAAATCCAAGCTGGGCTAAGTCCAGGTTTTGCATTGCATTAGTTAGGTTCGGGTCACAGTTGCCTTATGCCTAATTTAGATTTAGGAATCGGGCCTAATTTTGAATTATAAGACCCCAATCTTCAAGAATATAATATCAAATTTCTCATAAATTATTCAACTCAAATCAAATATTCTCTCAATCCAAAAATTTAAAGCTCAACACTTAGAATTAGGTTGGGAAACTTCTGAATTATTTCAAAATATCAAAGTGTCTCCTATCTCTCCTTCGTCGACTCCAAAAATAAGTGTTCAAATTCGATCTTATCCCTACTGAAACTCCAAATCCACCTCCTTTGATGTCACTCTTAGAAAATCTCTAAAACAATTTTTTGTTGTTATTTTAATCGAGAATTTTTGTAGGGAATTCAACCTTCCTACGATATAATTAACTACGAGTGCTTACCCTTATAGGAAATTTTGATCCCACACCTACTTTTTCAAAAATAAATTTTAAAAATTCAATTATTTTTATTTTGGAGAATCAAAATTAATGAAGATCATTAACGTCAAATTTGAATAATCTTTAAAGGATGATTTTATACCAGTTGTTGATAAAACTTTGAATATGATATTAATGATAATTCATATTGATTATCATAGTTAGATATTCGATCGAACCACACTTTGGCATTTTGGGGCTATATGTGGTTCTTTCTTAAATCTGATTATGATATTTAAGATGGGATTTGCAATTTTAGATCTGGACCCCATTTTGAAATCTTATTTTTACCTCTCGAGGTCGTATATCTTTCTAATGGGTTGTTTGATTTAGAATTAAAATCCAAAGTCAATTTCAAATTCCCCAAAGAAGATTGAACTTTTTAAAACCACTTTTCAACCAAAATAATGTGTTGTAACATGGGGTCATGAGGGCTTAATTCTATATATATTTTGATTCTATGAAATATTTGGAATATATAGAAATCTTAGTAGGAGAATAATTTTTTTCTAATGGGACTAGAGACAAATATATTGTACTTATTTTTGTTATCTATAAATATGTATTATCGTTTTATCTTATTGAATTATTATGTTAAACTAAACTAAAAATAGCTAACTTATAATGTATGAAATATTTAAGTTAGTAACAATAGTTCTGAACCTTATGTTGAAAGTTTCCATTGGATATTATATTTAACTACTTCTATGATGATATAATAATATATTATTTTATTATATTATTATTATTAAGTATTTAGGTAGGTTTCATATGGCCTACTTAGTCGTGGTTTGCTTATACTTGCTTTTTTGCAAGTTTTAATTTCAGGCCAGGAAAATGGATAAGTTGAGTAGATAGAGGTTATTGATTTAGGTGTTAGTTATGCTTTTCTGTTAGTAAATTTCTTATGGAAATCATGATGTATTTTTTATGATTCAATGATAATTATGTACCATGATTATTTAGGATGAGCTGAGAAGCACCTCAATTCATCTTATAAAAATATGTTTAAAAATAATATTAATAGAGCTCACTACGTTGATGATGGTGCTACCAACTTGGTAGTTGACAATCAACATAATGATCACTACAACATCATTTAAATGGTTATCGCCCATTTACTTTTTTTCTTCAGTGAAGGTAACAAAAATGGCCTCAGCTATGAGTGTTTAGGGCAATCAAAACTCTTTTAATTGAGGTTGTTTGAGATTCATTTGTCAAGACAACTCAAATCTAACTACAATAAGGATTTCTAGCATTACCCCAATCATATGGATAACTCGAGTAAAAATAAGCTCATTCAGATGATCTTTTGTTGGCACCTTCCTTGCTCACCAGCTTGGGTCTACTAGGATCAATAATTTCCTTTAGATTTCCTAACTTCATCAAATTATCCATTAGGTTTTTGTGGTATCAAAGCTCCTTCATATCTTGTTTGTGTTCATTATGAAAAGAAAAAAATTTTAAGGTGTCCTACTATGGGTTCTTTCATTCATCAATATTTTTTTTTTGAAGGAAATGCAATAGCATTAAAATTAAAAGAAAAACTTAAAACCTAATTGATTTTTTCCAATCCAACACATTCCTCCTCTAACAAAGCTACAAACAAAGAAGGAATATCACTACTAGAAATACCATTCCAAACAAAATTACTAAATAAAGCAAAGTTAACACAAAGGTTAGCTAACTTTTTACAACTTCTATTTGAAAAACTAAAAATAACTTGCTCAAAGTCCTTTAGAAATGAGAATTGACTATCCGACAAATGCTTTGACGTAGCTCTAACACCTTTAAAAGAGCTCTGAATGGATTTGATTACATTTAAGTTGTTCCCTTCGATGATTAAACGAGAATTGACTATCCAATTTTGAATTACCCTATCCAATGATAGGATATCCATAAGTTCCAGTTGAGCTACATCCCAATGGAGAACCATAATGCCAAATGCCATCAAAAACCTTCATTTATGATCCCTAAATACCCCACAAATACTACCTCTTTTATACTTTAAAAGGGAAGCATCAATATTCACTTTTATCCACTCAGGTGGAGAAGGATGCCAAGAGGCAGAAGGCAGCTGAAAAAGCTGACTAGCATCCCAGTTTGTCGAATGAATATAAGTAATGGAAGATACATAAGCTAAATACAAAGCATTTATCGCAATCATCATCACACAATCTTCTTTTTGTCCATGTACATGTTTACTTCTGCTTTTCCAAGAAAGAAAAACTTCTGAGCAGTATAAATTTCCCACAAAAGGATTATTTAACAACAAGCTTTTCAATTTATTGATACAATAAATAAATGATGAAGAAATAGGCACTTGAAAGCCCCATTTATTGAGACATTTAATAAGAAGAATCAAAATAGAACAAGCAGCCGCAACATGGTTCTTATCTTCAATCACACCACATCCTCTTGGTCAAGAGAACTGATCCAAAAGCCTTCTATAATTTAAAAAAGCATAAGTTGGTAATGCATCTGAAAATAGACGCCACCAAAATAGATGCACACAAGGCTGAATTTTGAAATTTATGATCCATTTCCAATGAATCTCTTCACCCAAGCAATCTGTCATATTTTCTGAAATAATTCCAATAATAGTTTTTTTATTCATCTTTGACTTCAGCTCCAATCTTTCATTAATCAGTCCAGATTTTATGGGCACTTGACAAATTAAGTCTACAAGATCCTTACAAAAACATTTCTCCAAGTGGGAAACATTCCACACACCCTCACTAATGAAACATGCAGTTAACATCATAGCGTACATATTCCAAATCAGCAACAAAGGTCGACCACATCAGCAAACTTCTATCCATAATCCATACATCATTAAGCATGTTAATTGACTTTCCATTAGAAACTTCCCATCTAACAATAGGATGTAGTCACAATTCTCCATTCATAATAACTCTCCAAGTATATAAACTCCATTGTTTTATTTCAGCACTCCCAGTATCATTTCCATATTCCACCTGCAAATTTCAATTTAGAAGATAGTCTAGTTTTTCTATTAAGTTCCAAGCCAATTTGGCACGAATTGGTCCTTCTTTGGAAGTTGATAAATAAAGTCCATGACCGTCTTGACTCTGATTACAAAGCACATTCCATCCCACATAGTGAAGTTCAAATTTTCCATCTTTCTTATGCCAAATAAAGCATCTACAAATCTTGTCAATTTCATAAAGAACTCCCAAAGGTTAAAGATAATGAGCAACTGAAATGATTGGAATAGAAATCAACAAAGGTTATATAAGGACCATCTATTCTTCCAAAGAAATAAATTTATTGGACCAAACATTCAATTTGGATAGAATTTTCTCTAACAAGCTCTAAAAATTCACTGCAACAAGACTTCTCAAAGCTATTTTGACTCCTAAATAGCTCATCTCCTTAACAACTTTGAAATCCAAAATACAGGAAATAGTTTTCTTCTTTTTAACCTTGATAGCTTTGCCAAACAAAGCAACTATTTTCTTCATATTAACTACTTGCCCCATCCATTTGCAATAGTTAGAAATAATAGATTTAATTTTCTTTACACACTTAGCCTTAGCTTCAGAAAATATAAGAATATCATCAACATAGAGGAGGTGAGATATCCTAGGGGCATTGGTAGCTATTGAAATTATCTACCCAATGACCTATTTTAGAGATTTTGATGATAACAAACATATGCTTGAATGCTCTAATTTGGGTGCTAAGTATTTTAGGTGTAATGATGTGCATTATAATTACTTATGGGATTTACATTGCACAACTCAAGTTCAATCAAATGTTGAGATAAAGATGGACCAAGATGGACAACTTGAAGGATTTTACATTATCGTAGGAGTATGTTAGTGGTCCACTAATATTACTTGCATAATTTAATTTTCTCACAATCTAAATATTTATTAATTATATATTATTTTTTATATAGAAATCTATAAAAATTCTTTATTAAATAAATTTTATAACCTTCATTTTATAGCTTAATTATTATCAAATATGAAGATTTATCTATTTAGGAAAATTAAGGGTAATAAGCTTATATGGTAAAACATTTATTATTTAAACTGACTTGATTCACATTCATTCATTAATGTATGATTATATATATATATATATATATATATATATATATATATATATATATTACATAATATTATTAAATTAATATTCAATATATCCTTAAATATTTAAAAATGTGCATGAGGTTTCATTTTGCTGAATATGATATTATGTTGTTAGAAATGTAATTTAATTTTTATTGCATTAGATTGTTTAGATCTTGTAGATATATATTGATAGGTTATATGACTCATTTGGATATCATTTGAATTTATAATGAATTTCCAAACTTTATCTGATTTAAATGGAATCTGCTGCTAGCCGTTATAGCCCTATTTTGGATGCATATGAAGACTTTTTGACCTTCCCATGTGGCTATCCATTTTATAGCCATTTGAATCTCATATATATTTAATATAAATGAATTCTTAATATAATATAATATTATTAGTTGATAGAAAATATATTAAAATAATATTTTTATTCAAATGTGTCTTTACTAACCCTTTCTCTTTAAATACCGCTCTTCTTCCTCATGTAAGGGCTGCTAAAACAAGAAAACCTCTAGCAATTCTTCCATTCTTCCTTTCCTCTTTACATGCTAAATCTTAAGAGGAGAAGCCTTGATTTTATTCCAGGAGCTCTTTTCATTTGCAAGATCGAAATCGTTGTTGGAAAGCATCAACACGCAAAACCGAGTAACATCTCTTGAGTTCTTGAGTTTGCTTTCCATCTATAAATCTTTACTTGCTGTTCTTTTAGCTTTCACCATATATTTCTTTCTTGAAAATATTTATTTTATGGTGAAATACTTGTTAGAAATTTTGTATTAAAGTTTTCTATATCATATCTTTTAAATTCATTAAGTTTAGCAAAGCAAATTTTTTACTTCTTTAAGATGGCATAGATTTACATCTATTATCAAATTCATTTTATTTTATTTGAAGAGTAAAAATTTAAATTAGCAAGAATACATTTTTTATTTAAAATATTATTCTTATTTTAAACAAAATATAAATCTATCTTAAAGTGAGCAAATTTAATATTTTATTTGGAAGTAGTGAGGCGATTAAAGTTAATTTTTAAGATCACCTCAAATATTATGGATATTTTATTGCAAGATTATTTGACCTTGTTTTATTTACATCAAATTGTATTTTTCATTTTCATTATCTAAGCCATTTGGCTTAGAGAAGTTTTAATTGTAATTAGATTGGGTTGTACTCGCCCGTGTAGGAGAGTACTTAGGTTGCAAAGAACTTCTTTGGTTTAAAGAAGTGAGGTTTGCAAAAGCATTGCAAAAGCAAACCCGGGATTAGTGAATTCTAGCTCAAGAGTTGGGTAGCGTGGACGTAGGTCGGATTGGAATCCGGGCTGAACCACATAAAAATATTGTGCCACTTATTTTCATTCCTTGCATTTATTTTTTTGTCTTTTTTATAAGAATTATTGTGTGACTACTTACTCTTTTCAAAATTTTTTAAAATCTTTTTAATTTTCTTCTTTTAATAAAATTTTTAAAAATCCCAATTCACCTCCCTCTTGGGGTGCCATAGTCATCCAACAATTGGTATTAGAGCCTTGGCTCTTTCTATTTTAGCTTAACATCCTAGAGTAGATCCACTTATCAATTATGGCACAAGGTTTTCCTTAGGGTTCACTTCCTGAAGGACAATCCACTCATCGTCCTCCATTGGTAGATAATGTTCCTTTTGATTATTGGAAAAATAGAATTAGTAGATTTTTAAGAGGGCAAGACTCTCATATGTGGCACATGCTTACACACCAATCTCATACACCCACTAAGAAATTAATGGAATTAAAATTGAAAAACCTTTTGATAAATGGACTGCATTAGAGAGGGAATTAGATGAGTTAAATGCTAGGGCATGTAATACTTTGCATTGTGCACTTCTTCTAGATGATTACATGAAAATTTCTATGTTAAATTCAACAAAAGAAATTTGGGATAAATTAATTATAACTTATAAAGGTACTAGTGAGGCTAGAGATGCTCACATAAATAGACTTGTTCATGAATATGAATTATTTCGTATGTCTCTCTCTGAATCTATTTCTGATATGTATACAAGATTTATGAAAATAATTAACACATTATATTCTCTTGGAAGAATATATAAGAATCAAGACTTAGTCTATAAGATTCTTAGATGTTCCCAAAGAATGGGATGCTAAAGTAATTGCAATTAGTGAGGCTAAAGATTTATCTACTTATCCACTTAATCCGCTTTTGGGTTCTTTGATAGCACATTAATAGGTTATAGCTCAAAGGGATAAATTGGATGGATCTTCAAAGAAAGAGAAAGAGAAAGGTAAAACTATTGCCTTGCAGATTGATGACAATGATGAACCTAGTTCATCAAGCTCTAATGAAGATAGTGATGAGGTGGCCATTCTTTCAAGAAGACTTGGAAGCTCACTAAGGAAGAAAAATCAAAGGTATAAGAAATAAAAAAATTAGAAATTTCAAACTAACAAAATTTCCTACAGGAGAAGGGATTATTTGTTACCATTGTAAAAACTTGGACATATAAGAGGAGATTGTCCAGATCTTATTGATTCAAAGAAGAAAGAGATGGCTGTAGAGGGAAAGAGTGACAAGAAAGAAAAGAAGTATTTCAAGAAGAAAAAAAAGGCACTATGGGCCAACCCAGATTCAGATGAATCAAGTTCATCAGATGAAGATGTGAACATTTGCCTTATGGCGGGAGGAGAATCGGATTCTGATTCTTAAGAGATATGTAATGATATTTCTTATGAAAAATTAGATGATGCTTTTAATGAATTAGTAATTGAATATAAAAATTAAAAAGAAAATATAATGCTTTAGAAAAAGAGCATAAAAATTTAGATATGCATTTTCATGATTTAAAAAAATGAATGTGATGATTTGGAAAATAAAAATAGTTCTTTATTAGATCATTCTTTACTTGTTTGTAAACTTGAAAGAGAAAATATTATATTAAAATCAAGACTAGATTTATGCATGAAATCATATGTTTATTATAATCTCCATCAAGTACAACATCAAATAAAAATTCTTCTTATATGTCACATAAAAATCATGCAAAGCCATATGCAAATACTAATATTTGGTGCAATTATTGTGGTAGAAAAGGACATATTTCATTTGATTTCTATGTTCGTAGATCACAAAATGCTAAACAATCATCTTTTGTATGGGTTCCAAAACATACAAGCACTTCAACTACCATATATAATAGATATCATACTACTCATTTGGAATGTGGACCCAAAAATATTTTGGTTCCAAAAGCTAACATTTGATTTTCTTTTGTAGGAATGCCTTCAAAGTAAAATCAATGAAGGCATGTGGTACTTGGATAGTGGATGTTCAAGACATATGACGGGAGATAAAGCAAAATTATCTACATTAGAGTCAAGTGATGGAGGTTATGTTATATATGGAGATAATGCAAAGGGAAATATTATTGGCATTGGATCCATATGTAAGAACTCTATTACTTTAGAAAAAGTCTTATTTGTTTCTGGTTTAAAACATAATTTAATATCAATTAGTCAATTATACGATAAAGGTTTAAATGTTTCATTTTATGCTTCACATTGCATTATTAGAAATGATGAAACTATTTTGCTTATAGGAAATAGACATAAAAATATTTATTTAATTGATTTAGAGAATACAAATGATGTTAATTTGAATTTACTTTGTATGAAATCTACAAATGATGATGCTTGGTTATGGCATAGAATGCTATGTCATGCCAATATCCACACTTTAAATAAAATTTCTAAACTTGACTTAGTAGTTGGTTTACCAAAAATTAATTTTCATTTTGATTCTATATGTGATGCATGCATTCATGGTAAACATATGAAAAGTTCATTCAAGAGTAAAAATATAGTTTCTACGAGTAGAACATTAGAATTATTACACATGAATTTATTTGGGCCGATTAACACAACTAGTTTAGGTGGTAAAAATTATGGATTTGTTATTGTACATGATTATTCAAGATACACTTGGGTATTATTTTTAGCTAATAAAAATAATGCATTTGATGATTTCAGAATATTTGCTAAGTATATTTAAAGAGAACAAGGTTATTTGATTCATAAAATTCAAATGGATCATGGTGGAGAATTTGAAAATAAATCATTTGAAAATTATTGTGATGATAATGGAATTAAAGATAATTTTTCAATTGAAAGAAAGAATTGCACTTTGGTAGAATTAGCAAGATCCATGTTAGATGAATATAAGCTTCCAAAGTATTTTTGGGCAGAAGTAATAAACACCGCATGTTATGTTACAAATAGAGTTTATTTAAGACCAATTCTTAAAAAGACCCCTTACGAAATATTTTTTGGAAAGAAACCTAAGATTAGTCATTTACATGTTTTTGGATGTAAGTTTTTAATTTTAAATAATGATAAGGATCCTTTAGGTAAATTTGATAGTAAGTTTGATGATGGTATATTCTTAGGATATTAAATTTTTGGAAAATCTTTTAGAGTTTTTAATAAGAGAAAATTAATTGTTGAAGAATCCATTCATGTAATTTTTAATAAAAATCCTATAGATTTAATAAGAAATAATTTGAATGATGATGATATTGAAAATATAAAGAAAATAAATTTGGAAGAAAAGGAGGATGATTCGTTGCCTAAAGAATAGAGAAATAATTGAAATCATCCAAAAGAGTTTATAATTGGTGATCCTTCCCAAGGTGTTATGACTAGGAGAAACCTTAGGGATGAGGTAGAACATTCTGTATTTCTATCAAAAATTGAACCTAAAAATTTAGATGAAGCTTTAAAAGATAATTTTTGGATAATTGATATGGAAGAGGAACTTAACCAATTTATAAGAAATGATGTTTGGGAGTTAGTCATAACACCTCATGATAAAATATAATTGGAACTAAATGGGTTTATAAAAATAAACTAGATGACTCAGGAAGTATTATTAGAAATAAAGCTAGATTAGTTGCACAAGGGTACACACAAATAGAAGAAATAGACTTTAAAGAATCTTTTGCACCCGTAGCAATACTAGAAGCCATTAGATTACTCCTTGCCTTTGCTTGTTTTAAGGACTTCAAACTTTTTCAAATGGATGTCAAAAGTGCATTTTTGAACGAGTATATTGATCAAGATGTTTTTGTAGAACAACCACTAGATTTTGAAACTATTAATTTTCCTAATTATGTATATAAATTAAAGAAAGCTTTATATGGTTCAAAACACGCTCAACGTGCTTGGTATTATAGGTTAAGTAACTTTTTAATTGAACATAATTTTAAAAAAGGTAAGGTAGATACAACTCTTTTTATCAAAAATATTGGAGATGATTTGATTATTATACAGATTTTTGTTGATGATATCTTATTTGGAAGTACAAATAAAAGTTTATGTCATGAGTTTTCATCATTAATATCAAAAGAATTTGAAATAGGAATGATGGGAGAACTCACCTTTTTCTTAGGAATTCAAGTAAAACAATTAGAGTCTGGCATATTAATATGCCAAACAAAATACATAAATGAATTATTAGAAAAGTTTGATATGAAGAGATTCAAATTGAGTAAAACTCCTATAAGCCCATTAACTAGACTTGATTTAGATGAATCAGGAAAACCAATAGATCAAAAACTTTATAGGAGTATGATAGGTTCACTTTTATATCTTACTGCGAGTAAGCCTGATATTATATTTGTTGCATGTTTATGTGCATAATTTCAAGCTAATCTTAAGGAATCGCACTTAATAGCAGTTAAGAAAATATTTTGTTACTTAATAGGAACTCATAAGTTAGACTTATGGTATCCTAAAATTTTTTTATCATGTAGTTTAGTTGCACATTCTGATACAGATTATGCTGGTTGTAAGCTTGTTAGAAAAAGTATATCTGGAACCTGTCAAATTTTAGGATCATCACTTATTTCTTGGTCTTCTAGAAAACAAAATTTAGTCGCTTTATCCACTGCTGAAGTAGAGTACATAGTCGCAGGTAGTTGTGTGGCTCAAGTTTTATGGCTAAAGCAATAAATAGAAGATTTTGGAATTAAGCTTAAAAATATTCCCATTAATTGTGATTATACAAGTGCTATACGTTTAATAAAAAAATCCTACACAACATTCACGGACTAAACACATAGAGATTAGACACCATTTTATTAGAGATCATGTTAATAAAGGTGATGTGAATATAGATTTTGTAAACACAGAATCTCAAATAGCTGATAACTTTACAAAACCTTTGGCTGAAGAGAGATTTGGCATGTTAAGACGTATGCTTGGGATGTTAGATCCTAACATTTAAATTTCTTTTATATGTTTAATTATTCTTTTTGATGTAGTCAAAGAGAGAGAAGAACTATATATGTTGGTCATAATTCATTTTACATGCATATATTTAGGGGGAAAATTATTCGCATATTTCTCAATTATTATAAATATTCTTGTAATTCTTAAAAGTTATGATAAAAGGTCAATTTGCACCTTTGTTATAACTATACCCAACATAAGTTTGTCATCATCAAAAAGGGGGAGATTATTGATATTATCTACCTCATGACCTATTTTACAGACTTTTATGATAACAAACATAAGCTTAAATTCTCTAATTTTTGTGCAAAGTATTTCACGTGTAATGATGTGCATTATAGTTACTTATGGAATTTACATTGCACAACTCAAGTTTAATCAAATGTTGAGATAGATGGACCAAGATGGACAACTTGAAGGATTTTACATTATCGTAGAAGTATGTTAGTGGTCCACTAATATTACTTGCATGATTTAATTTGCTCACAATCTAAATATTTATTAATTATATATTATTTTTGATATAGAAATCTATAAAAATTCTTTATTAAATAAATTTTATAACCTTCATTTTATTGCTTAATTATTATCAAATATGAAGATTTATCTAATTAGGAAAATTAAGGGTAATAAGTTAATATGGTAAAATATTTATTATTTAAATTGACTTGTTTCACATCCATTCATTAATGTATGATTATATATATATATATTCAATATATCCTTAAATATTTAAAAATGAGCATGAGGTTTCATTTTGCTGAATATGATATTAAGTTGTCAGAAACTTAATCAAATTTTTATTGAATTAGATTGTTTAGATTATGTAGATATAAATTGATATATTATATGACTCATTCTGATGTCATTTGAATGTATAATGAATTTCCAATATTTATTTGATTTAAATAGAATTTGATGCTAGCCGTTTTAGCCCTATTTTGGATGCATATTAAGACTTTTTTACCTTCCCATGTGGATAGCCATTCGAATCTCATATATATTTAATATAAATGAATTATTAATAAAATATAATATTATTAGTTAATAGAAAATAAATTAGAATAATATTTTTATTAAAATATGTCTTTACTTACCCTTTCTCTTTAAATACCTCTCTTCTTCCTCATGTAAGGGCTTCTAAAATAAGAAAATCTCCAGCAATTTTTCCTTTCTTCCTTTCATCCTTAAATGCTAAATCTTGAGATGAGAAGCCTTTATTTTATTCCAACAGCTCTTTTCATTTGCGAGATGAAAATCCTTGTTGGAAAGCATCAACACACAAAACCGAGTAACATCTCTTGAGTTCTTGAGTTTGCTTTCCATCTCTAAATCTTTACTTGATATTCTTTTAGCTTTCACCATATATTTTCTTCTTGAAAATATTTATTTTATGGTGAAATACTTGTTGGAAATTTTATATTAAAGTTTTCTATATCACATCTTTTAAATCCATAAAGTTTAGCAAAGCAAATTTTTTACTTCTTTAAGGTGGCATAGATTTACATCTATTATCAATTTTATTTTATTTTATTTGAAGAGTTACAATTTAAATTAGCAAGAATAAATTTTTTATTTAAAATATTATTCTTATTTTAAACAAAATATAAATTTATCTTAAAATGAGAAAATTTAATATTTCATTTGGAAGTAGTGAGCTAATTAAAGTTAATTTGTAAGATCACCTCAAATATTGTGAATATTTTATTGCAAGATTATTTGAGCTTATTTTATTTACAACAAATTATATTTTTCATTTTCATTATCTAATACATTTGGCTTAGAGAAGTTTTAATTGTAATTAGATTGGGTTGTACTCGCCCATGTAGGAGAGTACTTAGGTTGTAAAGAACTTCTTTGTTTTAAAGAAGTGAGGTTTGCAAAACAAACCTGGGATTAGTGAATTCTAGCCCGAGAGTTGGCTAGCGTGGACATAGGTGGGATTGGAATCCGGGCCAAACCATGTAAAAATATTATGCCTCTTATTTTCATTCCTTGCATTTATTTTTTTTGTCTTTTTTATATGAATTATTGTATGACTACTTACTCCTTTCAAAATTGCTTTAAAATTATTTTAATTTTCTTCTTTTAATAAAATTTTTAAATACCCCAATTCACCCCCCCCTCTTGGGGTGCCATAGTCATCCAATAGTAGCAATTTTAATACCAAGGTTACCACTTTTTTTTTTAATGCATCAGACAAGAGTTGGTAGAAAATAATAAAAAGATACGAAGACAAGGGACAACCTTATCGAAAGCCACTCTTTGCTTTAATCCAATTGGAATTATTTCCATTAATAAAAAAAGAATACTTGGGATCCACCACACATTGCAAAAGTAACTCCGAAAATTTAGGAGGAAAGTTAAAGTACCTCAAAGCTTGCCTTAATAAGGACCATCCCATACTGTCATAGACTTGCCCCATATCTATTTTAAAAGCCAACAACTCTTTCTTTGCTTTTGAAAATTTGAACTTGTTGAATACATCTTGAGCCAATACAACATGATTAGATAAGGATCGACCTTTGATAAAAGCTCCTTGTTCCTCCGAAATGATTTTCTGAATTTCTTTCTGAAGTCTATTCATTAACATTTTAGCTACCAATTGTAAATTGAAAAACAAAGACTTATAGGCTGATAATTAGAGGGAAAAAATGGGTTACTAACTTTAGGAATTAGAACAATCAGTATTTATTTCCAAGAAGAAGACATCATACCAGAAGAAGAAAAAAAAAGGGAGGTGGCCCTCCATACATCTTCACTAATGATTTTCCAATAAGCTTTAATAAAATAATAAGTAATCTCATAAATGTTAGGAGAAATATTTCTCCCAAGGTGATCAATCACCTAATTGAGCTCCTCTTTAGAAAATTCCTTGTTCAGCCACAACAAATCATCATCTTCTAGTGTACAAATAGGTTTAAACCATCCTTGCAACACACTATTTTTTTCCTTCCATTTATCTTTATAGAAATCAATGTAGATTTCTTCAATTAAATTATGTTCTTCAACAAACACTCCATTCCCACCCTTATCTTACTTAATCCAATTAGCATTCCTCCTAGTACTAGCAAATGAATGGAAGAATTTAGTATCCGAGTCTCCTTCCATCAGCCATTTAGATTTAGCCCTTTGCCTCCACCAAGTATTCAACCAAGTAAGGGGAGTATTTAGTTCATGGATTTTCATCCTCAACATCCATAACCTCTCCTCTGATAACATGTCATCAGCTTCCTCTAATTATAACATATTAATTTCAGCCTACAATGAATCCTTTAATTCTAACAAATTGTGAAGCTTAGCTATGCTCCATAAAGAAATCACTCTTAAGGTCTTCTTAAACTTTTGATTCAAACTGTGGACAGGATCACCATAAACTGGTATGTTCCAATATTTAACAATAACCCCAGTTGAAGCATGGATCGAAGACCAAACATCCTTATATATAATCCTTCTTTTATGTCAAACATTTGGTTTGAACACTTCCAAAGTATTAAGACAGCTGTCAGATGAAACCTTGGGAAGATGTCTGACAACTGCAAGAAGAACCATATTGAAGGCTTTAGATTTGAGAAGAAATCTATCAAGTCTTTCCAAAACACGAGCATTCCCACTTTTGTTGTTACACCAAGTAGATTTTAGACCCAAATAATTAACATCATGGAAATCATTATTGTTCATAAACATCCTCATCTTCTTAGGCCCTTGAGAAAAAACAAACTTCTTACCTCCCCTCTTTTCTTCTTGAGATAAAATACAATTGAGATCCCCACCAATAACTGAAGAGATGCATTTTGAAGAAGTCACCTCCAAGCTACCCCATAAATCCATCCTTTTATAAACATCCTTACTAGTATACACAGTTGACACAAGCAAAAGACAATTACCCAAAATATCTAATTCTACCATAACTAGTTGAGATAAAGGCACCTTCATAACAAATGAAGCCAAATCAGCCACCCATAACACTATAGTCACACTAGATAAACCTGTTGAAATAGTTGCAACTTAGTTCTTGATTGTTGATATTCTTGCAATATGTATATTTTTGATGATTCCAAATATTATTGCTTTGATTATTATTTCACCTAACATATTTCAGATGCATTATTTTGCAATTTATGTGTACTAACATTTTAGGAAAATCATAATGTGGATTATTGAAGACTTCAGATTAGATCAACTTAGGATTTCTTGTTAATGAAGTCTGTATTTTTCATTTTATTGAGTCTGAGAGAGCGCGATTATAATTGAGTAACTGTTCACACATACACCGAGGGGAGAGTTTAAAATCTACAATTTTTAAATTGATCGTGCTATACAAAGTCTTTTCATATGGAATGATTTGTTTAGTTATTTTCTCCTACGAGTAGTCAAATGAACAGAAAGTAGAAATTTTTTCTAAGTATGGATCGTATTGTACGATATACCATTCATACATATGCCATCCAGGGTACAAATTAGACGGGTCTCTTTTTGTCCTGACAAATTTGAAGTTTTTTATCGTACGTATGTTGTCTAGGGTAAGAATTGGATGGGTCCCTTTTTGTCCAGATGAACATGTAAAATTTTTAAATGGTTCATATCGTACGATGTCATCATCGTACGTACATAATCTTGGGTACAAATTGGACGGGTCCCTTTTCATCCAAATGATCTTGAAAAGTTTTGTAACTGATCGTATCATACAATGTCGTGATCGTACGTACGCCATCTAGTGTACAAAATTATGGGGCCCCTCTTCGTTATGACGAATATGAAAATTTTTTTAACTGTTTATACAATACGAACTGGGTTTGTACTGGAGGATCATCGTGTATGAAATTATTTCATAACTATTCACTTAAGGTTAGTACACAACAATTTTGAATTGATCGTATGTATGAACATATGATCGTACTGTACGATCGTGTACACTCAAAATTAAAAATTTTAGTTTTCTGGATGATTTTTTGTCTCTTTGATATAAAAGGTCCTCTAAAACTAACTTGTAAAAGTCCCTTTTTAATGAATTTTTAAGAGCACGTGAAAGAGAGAGTGTGTGAAAGTGTTTGAGGGAGATTTCTTGCAAGTTGAATGTGAAGGGTTCACTAGGTTACTCAAAGGTAAGGATATCTTTATGTTTTTAATAATTACTCTTCTTTTCTTCTTTCCGGTTGCTTGTGATAAGATCTTTGAAGAAGATCTAATACTCTGCTAACACTTGGAGAGTGTAAGCACACTATAGGAAATTTAGTTAAAACCAACAGTTTTTTCCGGCGGCTTTACTGATAAGTTTTTAAAAAAACTAGTGGCTTCACACGGCGGTTCTCAAGCCGCCGGTAAAAATGGCGTAGGAAACCATTGCCAGCAGTCTTTTTTCGGCAGTTTTATTCGCCGACGGCCTTCCAGCGGCTTATACCGTCGGTTATTACCAGTTTTAGTACCGGCGGTGTTCCGGCCGTTAAGCCGCCGGTACTTTTACCGACGGCTAACCGAGCGAGAGGCGAGTGGAGGCGACGGTGGAGCTCTGTTGAAGTGAGAGAACGGAAGAAGAGAAATGAAATGGATGGCTCGGTGTTCCGACGGCCTCAACCGTCGGTAATGAAATCACTTAACAATGGCGGTATGTGCCGCCGGTATACCGCCGGTAATATTGAGGTATGGCGGTTCATCTGGCGGTTACATGACCGCCGCTAGTTCTGGCGTCTTGAACTTAAATAACCACTGGTTAGGCCGCCGGTAATAACCGGAGGCCAAACCACCGGCAAAACCACCGTTATTACCAGCGGCCATATAACCGCCGTTCAAGGCAATCGGTAACACCTGAATTTTTGTAGTGACAGCAACAGTTCTTTGCTGACACTTGGAGAGTGTGAGTGGATGACGGTTCTCTGTCGACACTTGGAGAGGATGAAAGGATGACGGTTCTCTGCCGACACTTGGAAAATGTGAAAGGATGACGGTTCTCTGCCACATTGGGGATTGGTGGAAGAGAGAATTTGTAAAGGCTTCTCCACCTTGTTGTGGGGGCAAAAGGAGAGACACTTTGGTAATTGTGCAATACCTGAAGAGGAGTCTTCAGGGAGTGTATGTAGGTCGTGTTTGACCGAACTACTATAAATCTTTCCATCTTTTAATTTTTGCATTTATTTATTACTAATTATTTACTGTGGTTGAAAAGTTTCTTTTATAACTTAAATAACTTGCTACAAGTTTCAAAACAATTTTCTATTTAAAATCTAAGAGAATTTTTTAAATTACTAATTCATCCCCCTTCTTGGTTAGCCTTGGGACAATAGTTTAGATTTAACAAATTATATAGAGAATCAATAAAACCCACAGTAGGAACAAAATAAAAATCCCACTCCACTCCTAAAAACATATTAACCTCCAACCTATTCAAAGAAGAGATTTTTGTTTCTACCAACCCCATTAAAAAAACACATGATCTTTCACAACTTCCTTTAAGTAAAGAGAGGTCTCAATTTTTTCCCCTCTACAATTCCAAAAAAAAAGAAAAAAGACTTCATTAAGACCCCCATTCCTTTTTTTAGACAACATATCATTTTTCCTTGCACGAGTACGAATACTTATAGGACCAAGAGATTTCACGTCCTTTTAAAGTTTTACTCTACTCCAGTAGAAGAAGCATCAAAAGCATTTCATAACATGATTCCCATATTCAACTTTGTTATAAGATTTTTGTTCCCAAGCAGCTCCATCTTTGCAATTAGGTTCCAAACCCAAATCCATCACATAACTCATTCAACACTTTAAACACATTAATAGACATAAGAAGGAAAACCAACCTAAGCTCCAGAAAGGAATCCACTGCTCCTCCAGAGTCCCATGTTACCTTTGGATCCATAGCAGAACCTCCCAAGTTTTGATAATCAGAAACCTCCTTCACCTCTCCTTCTTCTAATACAACTAGCAATTATTAAGCACTCATAGATCTATCCTAAAGCTCCTTGATAGCCTCTGAGCCAATAGAAGGATGACCAATTTTCTTAACCGGAATAAAAATTCCACCAGAAGAAGCAATCCTCTTAATAGTATTCTGGCCTTTATTTTGTCTCCCTTTCCTTAGTGTAGCCACCAACTTTCTCCTCCTATTATAATTTACATGGACTCAAGGTCAATAATCAGCTTATTTCCTCACTTCTTTTAACATAGGAATATCCACTGCCTTAGTTTCAACTTTAGAATTTAATACTTCATGGCCAACAATAGATCTTTCCTCCAACAAATATTCATTAAAAAGATGTCCAATTTTACTACATTTGAAACAAAAGTTAGAAATCTTCTCATATTGGATCTTTTGAAAAAATCTTCCTAAGGAGCTTTCCACCCAAACACCATGCGACAGTTTCTTGTCTAGGCAAACCCGAACACAAACTCTTGCAAACTCCCTTTTCCCCCATTGAAACATATTTCCATCAATCAAAAGAGGAGTCGCAATTAAAGAAGCAATCCTTGAAACATTTTTCTCATCCCATCAAATTAAAGGAAGGTGACACATCCTGATCCAAATTGGGGACGATAAGTCTCTTAAAGAAGTAGGAGAAAAGCTAGGGCTCCATTTATCAATCCCTGCAATATGACTGTTAACATACCAAGGGCCACCTGATAAAACATTCTCCACTGCTTCAGCCGAGAAGAAAGAACATAACACACAGCCTAGTCCAAGAGTGGTGAGGTGAAATTTACCAAATTGTGTCCATTGGTAACGCAGCTCCCTTGCAACCACATAAACATGAATATCTTTCCCAAATATTTTGACAACTACAAAAAAGTATAACTTCTCTGAGTTGGATAACACACTCAGTTCATGCAATTTGACTTCCCTTCCATCTACACTAATGAAGGAATTACCTCTAGAAAATTGAACCTTAATATCCATCCTCTTCACCTAGGAGTTCACCATAGTTTTAGCAGATGTATTACCATTTTCCACTTCCATGCTGTCATCTTCCATAGCTTTACCTGTTGAAATCAAATTCATGTTATCCTCAGAAGCATTAAGACAAATAGTTGAGCTCTTGCCACAATTATTTTTCAATGGCAAAGCCTTCTCTGCCAAAACATCTGATTTAGCATTCACACCACCAAACTTGTTAACTAAAATATTCATACCTGACAAGGATGATGCTTCAAGATCATATGGCCTACCCGTAATGGATTTAACTCCTGAAGTACGTGGGGTTTTGAAAGCTACAGACTAGGAGAAGAATGTTCCCTAATAACCAAGGAACTATTCGAAAATGAAGGAGTCCAAAATTGAGATGATTTTGAACCACCTATTAATCTAGAGGATTCTGATAATCCACCAATTGAATTCTGGCGACTAGGGGAGGTCACTGCCACCGTAGTAGCCATACGCGAGAAACCCACCAAATAAGCGAAAGAAGAAAACTTTTAAAAAATTGGACTTTCTCTCTCTAAAGTTAAACTATGGACTTTTGTTCATCAGTATTGGGTGTTAAAGAACTCTTTATTTTGAATGGCCTCCATTAACCTAGCCATGGATACATGCAATGAAGTGATAGTTAGGCATTAATAAGTATGATACACACCCTCATCTTTATACTAATGAGTTGAATGTGGTGCTTGTTGCATTCATGGAGAAATCGAGTAGGCTTGAGATTCTTAATGATCTCCCAAGTATGGGGAAAACTATACATTTTGATAGTATAACTTTCTGTGATGAATGAAAATATTGATGAGTTATTTTCTATAATTAAATTAATGATTGATGGATCTATATTTTTTATTTAATGAAAGAAAAGTAAAGGAAATATCATCCAAATAGATCTTGAAAACTATTATGTTTGTGATCTAACACGATGTGACCCATTCAATATACAGGTTATGTCAAATTTGGTTGTCACACTAAATTTGGCATTTTAAAACACTAGTTATAACTTTAATGAAGAGTTTTCATAAAACTTAAATATTATGATGTAATTGATTATATGAGCTTTATTAAATAATAAAAGTCTTTGTTAGGTTATTTGCTACTACTATGTAGCAGATGATCAATCTTGTTGTCACAATCCAACCAGACAAGACTCACATATAGAACATGTCTTATCCTGTTGAGCTTTAACGGCTGAATCCCAATATATAATTTTCCTTTTTTTTAAGATTTTCTTCCATTATATATTTTAAAAGAAATGACAGATTACAAAGCTACTAAATCATCTAAAGTGTTGAAATAAACTCATATACAAAATCTCTTTTATTTTATTATCAAAATGTATATACAATAGTAATACTACAATATATGGCTATGGGCAGTAGAATACTAAGCAGAACATAACAGTTTGACATGACTGTACAAAAATAAAAATAGAATAATACTTTTACAGACTCAGATCAAATCTTGAACAACTACTCAATCGAATCCTTCCCTTTCCTAGAACCTTAAAGTAGAATGCAAAATTATAGTGAGCTAAAATAGTTCAGTAGATCAAAATTACCGATATATATTTTCAAATATTTCTTTTATTAAATATTCATGGAGTATTAAAAATGGAACAGAGCAAAAAATAAAAACAATTTTCAGAACTTAAAAAAAATAATAAACAAACACTTCATATATCCTTCCCAATAGGCTATATATGATGTTATATTTACTTGTGTAATACTATAACTTTTGAATAATTGTTTCTATAAACTTGTCATGAAATTTTATGTAATTTTCTGTTCCAACAAAATAAATACAAAATTGGAGGTAAGCGTGTTAAACATCGGGATTGCTTGCTTCAGAAGAAAATTTCATTTCATTATTTCATAATAAAGATAAACTTTGAAAGTTCGTTTGTTTTTTTTTTCCTACTGTTCTGACGTGAATTCATTATGCACACCACCCTATAACTTTCTAAGACTTTATACTATCCTATTATATCACGGTATGAATAAGGAGTCCGAATGCTTATTTTCTGGATGTCTAAGCACAATAGTTAATTGCCTATCTAGGTGAATGTTAAATTTGAAATAAATTTAAATTATATTCGATAAAATTAGTACGATCAAGAACCCATTTTATGATTTATAAACTTTATTACGAAACTGTGCATTCTCGCTAATAAATATTTTTAATTTCTTACAAATTGATTCTATTCAGGGTCATTGGATGAGATAGAATCCATTTTTTTTGGAAAACTGTGCATTATTGCTAAGAAAATATTTTATCGTATTGATATTAAAATAATTATTAAACTTTTTAGAATATAACGAGTAAGCGTTAGAATTAGTTTTAATTTTTTTCATTATATATTTTACCTTTTTAAAATAATAATTATATAAAAAAATTAACCTGAAAATATTGATCTCAAGTTTAAATTAAAAAATGAGAGAATATTGGAAAAAAAATTTTTTTTTGCCCCCACTAAAGATAATTCCTTGCTCAGTCATTGCCAATACACAGAGTTCAATAATTATGACCCTAATGCCTTCCAACTGACAGTTCAATAACTCTGAGCCAACTGATAGAGTTCAATAACTCTAAGCCAACAACCATAATTCAATAACTTTGAAGTATAAATAATAATTATTATTTATTATTTATTAAAATAAAACTTGTTGCAAGTTGAGAAATTCTTAATGGTAGAGTGGAAATAATTTGTCTTTGTGATGCATGAAATTTCAGCACACAAATAGATTATTGATGTGATAGAGAAACTCCATAATTCCTTGCTCAGTCTTGCCCAATTTAAATGATTCCATTTTTTTTCTAAAAAGTTGCAAGAGTTGACACGTCCTTCAACTTGAGGACAATGAGAATACAATGTATTTGAAAATGGACCAAACTTTTGCTGGATACTCATGGTCTTGATTGGATGACATATACTAAAAATATGGTAGCAACAGTTGGGAGAATATTTGGCAGAGGTTCGATGATGGTTGGGGATCCAGTGATAATCAATAGATGGACATTAATCTGGAGACAATAAGTGGCTGGGTAGAAATATGGTGGCAGCCAACGAACAAGTGAAAGTTCGACAATAGTCAAAAGTTAGGAGGAGAACTAGCAATGGATAATACGGCGACAATCGAAGTCGAAAAGAGATTTAACGGTGGACAACAAATGGACAAAAGTCTGGTAACGGTAAAAAGTCTGGAGGAGATCCTACAGTGGCCAAACAACATGCAAAAGTCTGGCGATGGTCAGAAGTTGGGAGGAGATCCGGTGGTTCCCAAAGAACAAGTGGAAGTCTGGTGATGGTCAATGGTCGGAAAGAGATTTGGAGGCTATTGGATGCAAGAGAGCTCTCAAGTTTTCTCTTTTCTTTCTCCTCCTCCACATGTTTAGAATGAAGAGACTATTTATGATTTTTTGGAAGTGGCATGCCTAGTAAATATAGAGAACATTTAGAGAAATTTTGGAGTATTTTATTGGACGGCTCATAATGACTCTCATGTTTGTGGATGCCTTAGAGATGTTAGAATTAAGTGATTTAGGCTTATTTCAAGTCGTCCAACTACTTAATTTGACTATAAGCATGACATATTTCGTCAGCTAATTAATGTTTTGAAGCTTTCAAGTAGGCTTTAGTCCTTTGATTTGGGCTTATTTGGGCACAAATTTGGCCAAATTTGGTGTTGTTAGGTTATCTCCTTGAGATGTTTAATTTGACTATAAACTTATTGAAATTAAAACTTAGATGGTCCCAATTTTAATTTTTAAGTCTCTAACTCATATTTAAATCGAGATTTGTGCTAAATCAAGGTGAATTTTTGGGACATATCAGTTGCTCCTTATTTTCGGACATAAAAGTTCTTAGAGTATGAAATTATGTAGCTGAAACTTTTCAAGCTACTTGTGACTGATAATTACAAGTTTTAAGGTGCAACCACCACTTGGACGTTATGTGTTTGTCCCCTTTAGGCAATGAACAAAGAAAAATATCTTTGATCTTAATTTTAATGTTTAATGAAAGTGGTATGTTTCTTGGAGAAAAAAATATTAGAAAATTAGACCAAATCACTTGAAATCCTTCTAAATTGATAAAAGAAGCTCTATTTGTCCTTGAAAGTATCAGAATTGAGTTTGGGATTCAAAAAAAGATTTCAGAGACTAAAAAAAACATCAATATTGGACTTTTTGGTCCAAAATTTGGGCCCGAATGTGACTTTGCGCATGAGGGGCCCGAACTGGCTTATAGGTCGCCTCCCACTCTAGCAAGCCCATGCATATATGCGTACTCTACTTGCGCATGAGGGGCGCATCCCCTGAGCTCTGGCTGTTTGTATTTTTATTTTTTTGGTAAAGCTGCCTCCTCAATGTGGCAACACATTGAGGGGACAATAGTGCCAGTGCCGCCTCCTAGTAATTAGGGAATTTATTTTTTTTATTAAATTGTTTCCCTTATTATTATTATTATTATTATTATTTGTTTATTTACATAAAAATTTTAAATATTATTAAAAATTCAAAAAATTATTGAAAATATATAGAAATTCTTTCCATCTACCCCCCTCATTGTTGTTATAAATATCACCATGGCGATAAGGGAAAAGTACAATCTCTTGTGTCGGTCCTAACATTCATTTGGATTAGTATCTTAGGGAGTGTAAGTGGTGATTAAAGTGAATGCTGGTGGCTATAAGAGCTTGACACTTATGTTGATCCAAAACTTCCATCGGATTGCTAGCTTGTAGGTTGCCAGTAGAGATCAAAGACTTAACTTTTCTAAGAAGCAGCTACTTCCTTATAGGAATCTAAAGACCATTGGTATGAAGGTTCTCTCAAAATTTGGAAATATATAGTGGAAATTACCAAGACTAGCAATCAGAAGAGTAGTTCTGATTTATTATCAGAGATATATTTTCTAGTAGTTCAAAAAATCTATCAGGTGATACTATTTTTGATTTTTTTATTTTTAGTGCTTTGTTATAAGGATCTTGGTATTCATCAGAAGCTAATTTCATTTGTTTTTCTTCAAATGGTGGATTAATAAAGGCACCAAGAATTACTGCTTTCACTCTTGAAGTAGTGGAACAAGATAAAGCTCTTTTGAATATAGATGTTATTTCTTTCTTATATTTTTAGCTTTTAGTGAATCATATAATAATCTTGTACCCTTGTAGAATGGTGATAGGGGAAGATCTCGTAGAGTAATGTTGATTATTGATGTCACCTCTACCATTCTCGTAGAGTATTATTTACTAAATGATGTGCTAATTATTATCCAAAAAAGGTCTAAAAAAGCAAATGCTCCTCAACCAGGATTCATAGTAGTGTACAAAATGATGTTATATACTAGATTGAGATTCCCTCTAACTCCTGAGTTGCTTGAGATTGATAAGACATACGGCGTTGCTCTACCCCAATTTTTATGTAGAACAATAATGAACATCGTGGCCTTGACAATCTTTTTAGAGAACATGAAGCAACATTAAGTATTGAACATTTATAAAAAAAATGTATATTCACAAGTGACTCTCATGATCGTTGTTGACATTATTTTCACCCAAACCTGGGTCAAAGGGTTGACTTGGTTAAACTGACCAAGCCAGGCCCCAAGACCATCTCCCTTATACTTTTTGGGTCAAACCAAGTCTGTTGAGCCCTGACCCAGGCTTTGGGTCAACCTGGTTGACTAGGTCAGCCTAGGTTGATCCAAATAGACCCTAATCACCTTTACTTGATTTCAAATATCCTTTTTAGCTTCTTGGCTCAATCTCTTACTTCCTTTGGACTAAGTGAGATAGACCCAACCCATTTAGCCCAGACCTATGCCCTTTGGTCAACCTGCTGGACCAGGTCAACCCAGGTTGATGTATTAAGCCCTATGGGGTCAATTTAATTCAAATCCAATTATATATCCTCCTTATCTCAAATCCCTTACCTCTTGGACTTGATTGACTAGGTTGACCAAGTAAATCCTTAACTTGGTCAACCCTTAGGTCAAATGACCTATTTGAGTCAATTGGAGCCCAAACTTAATCCTAATAAATCCCATGGCTTCTTGAACTCACCCCTCTCCCCTATTAGATCTTATTGACTAGGTTGACCAGGTCAACCCTTTTACTTGGTCAACCATAGTCCACCTTGGTCAAATTTTACCTATTTAGGTCAAACTAAGACTCATTAATGCTTTGTACACCTTCCTATTAATCTCCAATGTAGAACACAACCAAATAAGCTATATTCCCTCCTAATTCACCCTAGATATGATCCAAACCGTCCATCATTGGGTTAGGAGGTATAAATAGGAGCTTTAGGGTTCATTATTGGGACTTTTAATTCTTTCTCTCTTCCAACTCTCTCCAAGCCCAACCATTTTCTTATGTGAGCTCCCCCAATCCTTCCTCACCTCCCCCAACCGAAACCCAATCATTCAAGGCCACTGATGGTGGGTTTTTGGCGATCAGAGGCTCCAAAGCTTCCAAGCTTCCTACACGATGATCTAAGGTGTTTCATGGCTCAGTTTCAACTAGGGGAACATATGAGCCTAGTCTACAAGCTTAGATAACCCATTATTTCATAAATCCCATTATGACATTCTTCAAAAACCTTAGAATTAGGTCACCACAATTAGATCTATTTAACTTTCTATTAAGCTCTTTTCAAAGCTTCAAAACACCACCCCATGAGTTATGTTAATGAGCTTAATCTATGTTTTGAATCTCAAGTGCTTTAGTTGAGTATCTAGGGACAATGAGGCATTTTCTTATATTAGGGTTTATGTTCATCTGATGATTCACTATGTGTGTCCTGGACTGTCAATCTCATTATCAATAGTCCAGATTTTGCCTAACCGAGGCTCTGTCCAACCACTGTATTGATCACGCAATCTTGTTTAAGATCCAGCTCAATCTGAGCCGTTAATCATATACGACAAACGATACAACGATAGTGGAGGGACGCTGATGCAGATTAGTGAAATTGCATGGGTCTCATTGCCGTTTCAATCACTCGATAATGATTGCACTGTCGCACAATCATTGTCAATCATTAGCCACTGTCATCACGATCCTGGGAGCCAATGGGAAGACGCCATGTGGTTCAGTAGCGCTGCCACCACCGAGTTTTATTAAATTAAATATTATACTTATTTTAAATCTCTTTTAAATTTAGATTCTTTCTAAAATCAATTTAAAATTATTTTAAAACCCAAAAATCACAAATAATATATCAAAATATTTAGTTTTTAATTCTCTTTAAATTGAAATTAATTTTGATTAAAAATTTTATGTATATTTTAAGTTATATTAAATATTAAGTAATACCTATTTTAAATCAATAATTTATTTTAAATAATTAAAAAATTTACCAAATTATAAAATTTATTCTTAAAATAATATCTTATTTCAGAGGAATAATTAAATTCTTTTAACTTAAAGTGTAATTTTATTATTTAATTATTTTAAAATAACTTTTATATTTATTATTATATAATTAATATTTAAGTTACATTTATTATTTCTAAATTACTTTTAAGTAGTATAACATAAAAATAATAATATATATTTTATTTAAATTAAAAATTATTTAAAAATTAATTAGTTTTAAAATTATGTTTAAATACTATTAATTTAAGCTCTTTTAGTTAACTAAGTAATTTAAACACTAATATACTTAATTAAATGCTAATTCAAAATATATTCTAATAATTTTGTAATTATTATTATTTTTTGAATTATTTTAAAATATTAGAAAGCTTTTTATAATTACTTAATTTGAAATTAATTATAGTTCAGGAAATTATAATTGATGTTTTTATTTTATGTATTTTTGTAATTATTTAAATAAGTAAATACTTATATATTTTATTAATAATTAAATAAATTCAAAAAATACTTTGTAATAATTATATAAGTGTTATTTTGAAATTTCTTTAAATTTCAGAAGTTTTAGAACTTATTTTGATCTGATTTAATAATCAATTTTAAATTACTTATTATTTTAAACTATTTTAAAATAGCATTTAATTGTATTAAATTTTAATAATTCATAACAAATTCATTTTAAATTTTTTTATGTAATTATTTATTTATTAACTAACTATTTAACTAATATTTTAATAAATAATATGATAATTATTTTAAAATTAAAAATTATTTTAAAATTATTTTGAAACCTCACTTGGGTAGTCGGAAGATCTCTCATCTATCTACATGTATGTGTGCAAGTTGAATTATTTTTAATTATGTTATTTTCTAAAAACCTATGTATTTTTATATGAGTTTTAATTTATTTTAAAATTACAAATATATTTAAATCATCTAATTTTGTGAGATCTTATTCTTGATTTTTTTTTAAATATAGATTTTACTTATGAATGACATTCATTGGGATGTGGATTAGTGGATGATTGAGCTCCAATTATTCACTAATCACATCATTAAGCATGTTTAGTTCTTATTTTTGTCATCTTTTGCATGTGTAGGATGCATGAGCACCTAGTTTAGGCCCACCTAAATCTTAGGATTGGTGTGCCTACCTTTTTTATGCTTCTCCCAGCATGTTATTCCAAGGGTTAGTCAAAAACATCATTCAAACTTATTTAACATAGCGACACCCTAAAGAGTAATAATTAATGACCTGTCTAACAAACATAGAAAAATTATAGGAACTATGGTAGATCCTCGATTGACATTAAACTTTTAACATTTTAACTTAGTGACATACTAAATCTCCCATAATTTTCTATAAATTTTTTTAGGAGTCTTTAAACCCCTTAATTAATAAACCCTAATTCACTCTTTAATTAAGTCTTGATAAATTCTAAAAATTCTAATAAATCTATTTTAAGTCAAAAAAAATTCCATAATATATTAAATTCTTTAGTTTTTAATCTTTAATTTCAAAAAATTAAAACCCCCTTAATTGGATTTCAACATTAACCTCAATTTAATTTTGATTAAAAATTACCTTTTTGATTAAATTAAATAATTAAAAATATTAAGATATCCAAAATTTTCCCAAACACTTGGGAACATCTTCCTAGGTCATTTTTGACCTTTGGGGGTGATTCCAAGTGGGTTGGAATTGATTTGGATCAAAGCCCCTAAAATGCCCCTTTAATTAACCAATTTTTTATAATTCGTTAATTGCCCTAACCTTTAAAAATTCATAACTAATTCCATAAAATTCCAAATTAGGAGTACTAAAAGGCATTCAATACTAATTAAAATCAAAATTTTATTAAAAATGTTAAGATCCAAAAAAACCTAAATAAAGAAGTCTTCGATCAACCGTAGTTCTTTAATTAGGGTCCAAAACTTCTAAATTTAATAACATTGCCTAGAAAATTATTGATCTAGCAAACTCAAAGTATAATTACTCTCCTTAAGTTCTAATATTTAATTAAAGTGCTAGAGCCCCCAAACCTAACCTATTTCTGATAGTGACCTTTTGGACCCCCTTAACTTAGCGTATAGGAAGACCCCAGACTTTCTAAAACTCATTAATGCACTTTAAACTTCAAAGATCACTACTTTAAGTCTTAAAACTGATCCATAAACTAAATTAACTAAAATTGGACCTTAATTTATTAATACTTAAACCTTAATTAAATTCCCCTTTTTAGACCATCAATAAATTCGAACACGGAGCAACTTGAAGTAACTGCCTGACATAAGAATTTTCTAGAGCCACATAACCTATTATGCATACATAGATTTGCTAGGGAACCACTTCTAGCTCTAGGAATAGGGATTACAATTTATTTTTTTTCTTATTTCTATTATGTGATGCGATTACATGTGGCGCGTGTGATTGACTGATTTGCTCTTGTTGGATTTATTATGGTTGCTGTTATATTTGTCTTATCATTATTCTTTCCATATTTGACTTATGATATAATGTGTGCGATAGATTACTTAGGGGCTAGCGGTTCTTTTGATACTAATGATGTCTTATGTAGGTAGCCATGCTCATGCAACACTAAAAGAGTGGGTAAAAATTAGTAAGCTTTAAAACTAATTGTATTTTCTATAGGTGCTTCAGAAATTGCTAAAGCCCCCTCTTTAAATTAAAAGAGCATAGCCAAGTGTGATTGGCAATGGGTTTTATTTCCATATATTAACTTCTTGGGTTGTGCCATATAAATTTATTGGGATGTTTTTCTTAGGATAACCATATAAGAGAGTCTAGATTTTCTTTTCCAAATGTAATTTGATGTAATTTGTATCAAGTTGTGTGAGTCTTCAAAAGCGAGGCATTTTAAATACTCGGTACCCTAAGAAAAAAACAAAGGGCATTCATAGGGAATTTCTTTTTCATTTGGGTGCCCTTCTAGAGGAAGAACCCTATGAAGCCAGAAGGAGATGATCCAAAGGAGGATGATCCAATTGAAGATAAAGACGAGAATATTAAATGCCTGGCTTATAAGACTTGCATCATTCATTATGATTAGAATCTAGGTTATTATTGGTGGGGCCTAGCCACTATTACTTTTTATAGATCATATGTTATACTTATACAGCCCTTATTATAGACTTTCTTTCTTTACTCTGGGTTGATTTATATTGATGTTTTACTTTGTGTGTGTAGTAGAAATTACATGCTTTTTTTAGGTTTCTTTCTTGCATGTATATGGTCTGATTTCACTTGCCTCTCTAGGATAAAAACATTTTATTCTCATAACAAAATTATAAAATTTTAAGAATTAAATAACATAGAAATTTAACAACCTAAGGAATAGCCAGAATCATCTAGTGTCACATACATATTATTGCATTTCTCTTCTCCCTTACTATGAGACACTTCCTCGCCTTTGGGCAGAGTCTGAATAATCTGACCTATGAGAATAAGGTGCTGGATCGGGGGAAGCCCAGTCTTTTCTAAAAATTATTTTTTATATGCTTTTTAAAATCTAAAGCATCCATCATTTGAAAGCCTTTAACTAGCATGTATTACATTAGAAACCAACCTAATTAAAATTTTAATTGCATTAGCTCTAGCAGCATTCACCCTACATAAGTCCAAGGCTAATTCCAAAACTCTCTAGATGTTGGCCTTACTTCCAAAACACTCAGTCTACCTACCAATATTTCATAAAGATTGGATATCATGGATTTTATGCGCTTAGGTGGTTAGCTGTCTTTCTTTTTCATGCAAGATATAAGCATAGATGCATTAGTTAGGACACAAATGTTAGTTTTAGGTGTAGAACATTAAACCCACCTTAGATTTAAGGTTTAAAGCTACTACACTTAGTGCCTCATAGTACGCCTCATCGGTGGGTAAGTTTCCTTTTCTTTATTGACTATAAATCCCGCCTATCTTCATCACATAGATGACGCCACCTCCATATTTTCCCTCTGCATGCTACTAGTGTATTGTTTCATTTTCTCTAGTTTATTTTTCGTGCCTAGTCCCTCTAGATGTTGAGAAGAACCGTGCATATCGACTAAGCCACTTAAACCTTTCTTTCCCTTTGAGAATGATTTCCTAGTCTTTGCTCTGTATCAATCCCTTTTTGGGAAAGAATAATGTTGGATCCTTAATTGAGTGTATTCTTAAGCTCCAGCCTGAGATATAATTAACCATAGGGGCTTGCGCCCGTGGGAAACAAAATTCCATAATGTATAAACCCTACTCGAGCTGATGTATATGGTGGAAGAAACCTAGTAACACTGATCATATCGTGCATATTTTCACCCATCGAGGTGAATATATGAGAGCCGCTATCCTCAATAGTTGATCATATGTAGGATCTAATCTGCCCTCCCATTGACCAACTTGTGAAGAGTGCAAAGGCCTGTGATCATCTCATCCCTCAGGATGGTGCGGCCGTATACCCCTCTACACCTTGTCCCCATGCTGAGCGAATCCCTTTCAGAGGTCCACAGTCATGTTTCCTTCCAGGCCATTAAGAGGAGGTTGTATTTCATAATAAGTGATCCTTAACAACTGGAATAGATCATTCTTTTTTTTTTTTTTTTTTTTTTATGGAATGAATGGGACCTTTCTAAAAATGGGAGTGGTTGAAAGTGCTACAAAATTCTCCCCACATACAAGAGGATGAGATATTGAGAATTGTAAACTTTCTTTATATAGAAAGCCTTCAGCAGGAGCTACACTATATTAGTCGATATGTGGTGGAAGAGTTCCTTTTTAAAGTTGGTCTTTTTGTTCATGCAAGAAGATCACATGCAATTTAGTTGAATAAATTTGTGAAGGTTCATGAAGCAAATTCTAGTGCTCTTAAGCATTTGACTAACCTTCCTCCATAAGGTAAAAAAGAAACTAGATTTTCCTCCTTGAAGAAAAAGAAGATGACTGATAGAATGATCATGCTAAGGGATGGTGATGGGTGCAGAGATGTTGTACATCCATAGATGACTTATATAGTTTCTATTAACTTGGATAGTGGGATCTTGCCTTTGAAGGAATATATCTTGGAGGATGTACTAAAGCATGTATATGTTAGACAACATTGCGCCAATGAAATTGAGTTGCTTTAATCTTCTTCTTTTACTTCCCCTTCTTTTTAATTTTTAATATTATTTTATTTCTACTATAGATTATCAAAAAAATAGATTTGGTGTCCCAATTTGAATTAATAATTAATGATTGAGCCAATTAACAGAGAGTAATGCTAAGTTGGTGATGATATCCACTTCACTTACTTCTCAAAATCAAGAAGTTGAATTTTCTTTCCATGAGTTGATTGAGGCTCATGCATATTTTATTCATCAAAAGGAATCCTTAAAGAAACTTACATTTGAGGAGAATGCTCTTTAAGTTGACAAAGAAAATCTTGAGAAAAGAATCAAAAGTTAAAATATTAACTTCAGAAGAGGGAGACAACCAAATTGGACACTAAAGCTATATCTTTAAAGGCTATAAAAGAATTCTTGAAGTCTACAACTTATCACCCAGAGATCCAAAATATTGTCTAAGAGGCTTATGATAAATTGTTTGATGTTGAAGTGAGGGATCTTGAGTGTTAAAGTGCTTTCTTGAAACGAGTTTGACTATTTTAACATATGACTGGGGATAAAATTGAAGGGCAAACTCCTAACCAAACATCCAAGGATTCTCCTCCATATTCAGGTGATGATGGTTTTGAAAGTGTGCTGAAAAAGATTTTTTCCAGCGATGATGGGGACGTTGAGATCATATATAATTTATTTATTATGGATTATTTTATTTTTAGTTTTCTTAGTGATTTTTTTATGTTTATATTTGATTACAAAAAATTTATATCTTATGTAATGTATGAATGAGATTTTTTGAGGCATAATATGGAGTTGTCAATGTTTCTTATATAAATAGCTTCATATGCTAGAGATATAAAAAACTTGTTTGATATCTTTTAACTTATCTCAAATAAAGTGGTAGAAAACTTTTTGATGAATTTAATTAGTTTAAAAGAATTGAGAATATCCTTCTAGGATATTTAACATATCCAAGATTATTAGTCAAAGCATTACTTGATGACATTAACTTGTGTGGAAGAGCCCAAATCAAATCTCATTGTGATTAATCATCTAATGATTCAAATACAATGAAGATGGTGTATTTCTCAAATCAAGAAAAAAGGTTAGATTTCATATTTTTTTTGGGATCATCATTGTGATCATTCTTGGAAAAGAAGATAAGAATAATAATGGGTAAATAAATGCTTTTTATATTAAAGAAGACAATACATTGATTCCATTATATAACATAAAGATATGAGGGCAACATAATAATCAATTTAGGAAGTATCTACTAATAATACTTGTGAAGATTTTTAATGTTCTAAGTTTGAGGTAGCATCTTTATATCCACATCCTTCATCTTGAATATTCTAGGCTCCACTATGCCCGCTACCATATAAGGGTATTCCCATAATGTAGAGAGTTTACTGCATTAGGGTCCTATTCCAACCACCTCAATGCTACCTAGAACTAAATCTTCAACTAACATAGAACAAAGTTTAACCATCCAATTGTAGTGGCGAGTTATTCTTTGATGGTACAAAGAAATATTATGTCAAGCCATGTCTCTTATTTATAGAAGAAGATCTAAATTATTTTAAAGTTTTTCTTCATTATTATTGAAGTCAAAAATCTAACTCCAAGTCTTATGACTCCAATATTGATCAGGAAGACCGTTTCTATGCCAAAGAATAGGTATATGAGGTTGCCCAAATTAGATTTCTAGTAGTAGTGCAATAAGTCAAAAGGACATTTAAGTTTTCATCAGCCCACTTTCCCTTAGACTTCCCAAGGTGCATCTTAAGTCCTTTAAGTATTGTCTAATTCATAACCTCTGTTTATCTATTTGCTTGAGAATGGGCTATTAGTGTGTGAGCCAACTGAATATAGACATACTTAAAAAATGTTGTGAAGGAAGTGAATTAAGTTTTAATACTAATGATGATCTTTTTAAGAATGACAAAATGATAAATTATATTTTTTTTCCATACAAATTGTTGGGAATTTACTTCTATGATTTTTTTCTATGGTTCAGTCTCTACCCATTTGGTAAAGTTGTCCATAGTTAAGATGATAAAATTTTGTTATCTAGTAGCTATAGGAAAAAGTCCCATTATATAAATTCCCCATTGGGCAAAAGGCAGACTTTGGTCTTTGGATTGATTAATGTTCTATGGTAGGTGAATGGGTTAGATTGAAGTATAATTAGTAGATGTTGCACCTTATGTGAATTCCAATGCATCTAATTTCATTGTTAGCTAGTAGAATCCTTAACTCATAATTTTGAGAGCCTAAGCTCTTTCCCCAAAGTGTTTTTTTTTGCTTATACCTGAATGATCCTCACCAATGATAGTGAAATTTTCCACCTACCTCTAGAGCTGCACTATAGCTATTAGAACTTCAGGTAGTACCCAATATTGTAAGAAGGATATTATAGGATCAATCCAAGAGTCCTCTCTTGAATCATCAATTAATTGTATAACCCAAGGTCCTTCAATGCTAGGGAAGTGTATTTCCTTGATATATTTTATTTAAAAAAGATCTACGATTAATAATGTAATAAGTTTGGAGAGGGTGTCTATAAGAGCATTATGCTCCCAAACTATATGAATTATTTTATACTTATCTATATGGGTGAGAAGTGATTACACCATATTATAATATTATGCTAATTGTGGGTTATGGGCATCAAACTCTCCACCCACATGAGAAACTACAAGCTACGAGTCACTATGAACTATTAAATGTTGCACTTCATAATCCATAGCTAGCCTCAACTGAGTAATGAGAGCTTCATACTTAATGACATCATTGGTTGCATGGAACTTCAGCCAAAGTTTGTACTCAATAGTAGCTTTATGTGGGGAGATTAATAAGAATTCATCCATAGCACTATTACTCACAGAAGCTCCATTAACATATAGTGCCAAAAAAAGAGAAAGAGAAGGAAGAGTAGGTGATTTATCAAAAATAGGAACAATGCACTCGACCAAAAAATTTGCTAAAACTTCTGACTAAATATCATGTATGAGTAAGAAATGGATGTAAAACTTTCCCCATTATATTGACTACTTGATTAATCTTCTAGACATCTTAAAATTTTTAAAGATATTTCATAATGGGAGATTTGTATAAACCCTAATTGAATGAGCCTGAAAATAGGGTCATAAATTTTGGGCTGAAAACACTAATAATAAAGTTTTTTTTTTTTTTTTTTTTTTTGTGTGAATGGGTAGTGTTCCTCTATTTCAAAAAGAATCTTGCTAACATAATAGATTTGTTAATATATAACATTTTCTTCTCAGACTAGGATTGATCTTAAGGCATATGAAGAGACAACCATATCCAAAGATAACATTTCTCCCTAGATTAGTTTTAAAAGTAGTGGGGGTGTTGATGCCAAATATGTTATAAGCTATTCAAAAGTTGTTAAACATTCATCTACCCATCAAAACCCTATTTTACGAGCATTTCTTAATATCATAAAGAAAGGAAAACATTTATTTCCTAAGCGGGCTAAAAAATGAGATAAGTTTGTAATTCTTCAATTCAGATGTTGGACATCCTTAATATTTCTTTGAAGTCCATATCTCTCAAAGCCCTATTCTTTCAAGATTGGTTTTTATTCCCATGTGACTAACCATGAATCTTAAGAATATTTTTGATGTGGATTTAAAAGGATATTTGGAAGGGTTGAGTCATATTTTGTAATTTTGAAGGAGGCAAAAACCTTGCTACAGGTTCGAGATATGTTGTTATTTATCCAAACTTTTTCCCAGCATTTCATCGATGTATACCTCAATGGAACATCCTATGAGGCTCCTAAAAACTTTATTTATGAGGAATTGGTAAGTTTCTCTAGCATTCTTATTTCCAAATGGCATGAACTAATAATAATATAGCTCTTTATCAGTTTGAAAAGTAGTTGCCTTCTTATCTATAAGATCCATTCTTATTTGGTTGTAACTAGAGTATGCATCCATCAAACTTAGCATTTAATATTTGGATGTCATGTTGACCAGTTGATCAATATGATAAAATGGAAAACTATCCTTTTGGTAGTTGTTATTAATATTTGTATAATCTGCACACATCCTCCAGGCTACACTAGTTTTTTTAACCGTGATGGCAATTTCAAGCAATATCGGATAATATACTTCCGTTATGAACCCAACATATAGAAGTTTATTTACTTGTTGTTCTACTACTTGTTATCAATCTAGTGAAAAAATTTCTCTTTTTCTAGATAATTTCTTTGCATGTAGGGTTTATCTTGAGAGAACGTACAATGGTCTTAAAGTTAACTCTAGGCATATCAGTTGAACTCAATGCAAAAATATCCTAGTTTATTCCTAAAAAATCTATATATTCCATCATCGTCCTTTAAAAAGAATCGACTCAATATGCACCATTCTTAAAGGAATTTTTTTTTATATAGAGACACAAGTTAAATATTCCATATCAAAAGCCCTTTGAGGGACATTTTCATTATGAAGATCAAACCTTTTAGCTTAAGGTAAAAGATGGGCATGGTTTAACTTGTTTAATATAAAAATATTATGCCACTTATTAATTTCTCCATACTTTACCAACCCCTGTTGAAGTTGAGAATTTATCTTTACATGTGGTATTAAAGTGATAGTGCCAAAAATTGACTATAAAGGTCTCCCAGAGATAACATCATATACCAATTCTGACTTAACCATAATAAATTAGATTGAGTGAGTGGTCTACCAAGGGAACTCTACAAGTATGACAGGGAGAGGAATTATCCCCTAAACTTGCATTGGTTGATTATCAAATCCATATAATAGCCTAACAGTTGGTTGAATTTATTCTTTGGCTAGACCCATACTAAGAAAGGTTGAGCAGAATAGAACATCCATTGAGCTTCCATTTCCAATTAAAATTATTTGACATTATAACATGGAACTCCAATACTAGTATTGATGAAGTGGCTCAAGGTGGGGAGTATGAATCCCTACCAGATCAAAATCACTAAATATGATGGAGTGATTAGCTCATGCTTCCATTAATGTAGGTTCTTCTAAGGTGGTGAGGAAAGCTTGAGAAGAAATTAAGCGACATCCAACGATGGATTCATTTTCTCCAACCATTCAATGGTTAGCATTATATTGTCTTTATTGTTATTAATTCTGCACCCCCACTCCCCCCAACAAACAAGACTAGCTTAATTTTGGGTAGGTATGTTTTGATTGAACTGATGAAGATATCCTTGTTAAATTAACCTTTCAATTTCTTCCTTTAATTGTCTATAAGCTTCAGTAGTATGTCCCCTACTTTATTGAATTTGATAATAATAATCTTGATTACTAGCATTTGGCTAAGTGGGTTGGGAAATTTAACATTCTTTTCATTATGTATAGCCATAAGAATATTCACATGTGATATATTCAGTGTAGTATATTTCATGTTTGACTTATACCGAAAAGTTGGTTAAGAAGGATGAGATGGAAGATTTTGATTTATTTTTTAGGTTTTTTATGCTCCACCCTCATTTTTTCTTTTATTAGATGGTTGCTCAAATTTATTGTGATGAGCATGGATTACATCATAAACAGAATTATGCTTCAACTCTATGAATAAGGTCATCATAAGAATGAGCTAACTCTCACAGTAGTGAAGAGTAGAATGGTTTGGAATGTAATCTTCCAAGAAAAATTCCTCACATTTGTTTAAGATCCACTCCAAAAATTTATTAAGCATTAGAAAAAAATCTTTGAAATAATGTTTTATATTCTCCTTTTTTGGCAAAATGTATTAAAATGAAAAGAATCTTAAATAATTCTTTTGTTAGCAATAAAATTTTCAACAAAAGTCTTTCTAGATGAGTAAAATTGTGAATCATCTTTCTGGAATGAGCATAATACCATGTATGTGAATGACCCTTGTGAGTAGAAGGGAAAATTTTGCAAAGAAGTGTGTCTATTGCCTGATGTATATGCATGATAGTTCTATAATGATCAATGTACTCATAGGTATCAGACGGCCTATAATAATGATCAATGACAAGTAATTGAACCTTATTGGAATAGGGTGTTATAGAATTTTATATGCCTGATGATATAATTCTTGGAAGCTGTATTGGGGATTGAATTAATTTCAATCCCTTATTAGGAATTCTTCTTAGGTAAGACATCATAATTAGTCAAGTATAACATCATATGCACTATCCATAATGGGTTGAAGATTTTGTAAGATGGGCTCTGGGTAAAGGACATGTTGAACTTGTAGCGTCATCTATTTCTAGATCAAACTGCGGAGGAGGTTGTTATAATGATGATGGGAAACCTCATATTATCCACCCATATTATGCTATTGATAATGTGGGAGGGGAACTTCAATGATTTTTTATGGTAACCTTTGTTTGATTGCATCCCTGATAGGAATAAGACTCACAGTAATTATTCCTCCATCCTTCAAATTTGAGTTTCTAAAGAATTAGGTTCTCCCCTAGCTTAATTATGTCATCTTTGATTGCCAAAAAAGTTCTTAGCTTAGTGAGTGTAGGAGGGATAAAATATATTATTAATATGACATCAATCGGTCATTGAAGAAGAAATATTGGGAATTTTTCCCATTAACGCTGTAAATTATTGCGCGTTAAGAAATTCAAAGCGATAGAGTGAAAAGATTTTGCTTCTTAGTGATGCCAAAAAATTTAGCGCACAAACAAATAATTGATATAAATCAGAAAAACCATAATTTATATGTGGAAAATCCTAAAATGGGAAAAAACTATGGGGCCTTTCCTAGTTGAAAAAATTCCAATAATTTTTGAACAAGTTACAAGTGTCGACACATCTTTCAACTCTAGGAAAATGAGAAAACAATATATTGAAAATGGGCCAAACTTCAGATGGGTAGTATTGGTCTTGGTTAAATGAAAAATACTAACATTTGGAAGAAATAGTCAAGAGAATAATCAGCAGAGGTCTAGTGATGTTGGGGATCTTTTGATAAACAATAGACGGATGAAAATCTAGAGATAGGCTGTTGTTAGGAAGAGATATGGCTGACGACAACAAATAAAATAGAAGTTTAGAGAAGGTCCAAAGTAAGGATGAGATCCGATAGTGGCTAATGAGCAGACTAAAGTCTAATGACGATCAAAAGTCAGGAGGAGATACAATGGTGACTAATGAACAAGGAAAATTATGATGACGATTGAAAGTTGAGAGATCTGGTAGTGGCCAACGAACGGGAAAAAGTTCAATGATGGTTAAAATTTGGTAGGAGATCTGATAGCTGCCAACAAAAAAGTGGAAGTTTGACAGCGATCAGTAGTCAAGAAAGGATCTGATAGCTGTCGGTGGTAAGAGAGCTCCCAATTTTTCTCCATTCTTCCTCCTACCCTCATGTGAAGAATGAAGAGTCTATTTATGAATTTTTGGGATTTCCATGCCTAGTAAATACAGAGAAGCTCTATGATAATTTTGGATATTAAAATTAGAATTTGGTTTAAAAAAAATATTTGATTGTTTTGATATTAGGATATTATAAGTTGAAGTAATATATTTTTTGTAGTTTTGAATATTATAAAAAGTCAACTTACAAATATAACAAGGAATTAGTGTACTAATGACAATTTACACATTTCATAATGATATTTTACTCATTTCATTGAAAAAGAAATATTTAATTGTATTAGTATTAAAATATTTATTAAACTTTTTAGAATATAATGAGTAAGTGTTATAAGTTATAGTTTTTTTTTTTCATCTTATATTTTATCTTTTTAGAATAAATATTATAAAAATATTAAAATTCCAATATTAACCTCAAGTTTGGATTAAAGAATTGAGAGAATATTTGAAAAAAATAATTTGTGCCCGATAAAAGAATACTCCTAGCTTTGCTGCTACTATAGATAAAGTTCAATAACTTTAAATCTTATACCTCCCAACAGACATAGTTTAATAACTCTAAGCCAACAAATAGAGTTTAAAAACTTTGAGCCAACATACATAGTTCTAAGTCTGAGTAACAAAAATTATTCAATAAGTTTGAAGCATAATGTGTATATTTTATTACAACAAAAATTCTTATACACCTTTCAAATCTCCACAGAACTAACAATTTCAATCAATTAGGTATATATGTCAATATATTGTATGTATTAATGTTTAATTAAGTGCATTCAAGAATTTGTAAAAATACCCTAATGCTAGACAACACAAAACTCAACAAAGCAAAAAATACAAGTTTTCAAAAAATAACTAAATTACTAGAGATTGTGCAAAGCATTATTTTAAGACTTTAATTGTAGTAAAATATTTTTTTTTAGAGTCAAATTATTTTTTCTTCAATAAAAACCTCATATATTTCAAAACCCTTGGTGTAAAATTTCTATAAAAAATTTAAAATATTTAGAATCTCACTCTCTATAACTTTAAAAAAAGTTATGCGATAAAAGTTTTACCGGTGCAAAGTTATTCTTATTTTGAGTAATAGAAATATAAATTTAATTAGAAAGTTTGGAAAATCTCCATAGTTTTGAAACTGAGATATTCATAATGTGACTTATCTTGATCTAGATAACTTTCAAAATTGGGCTGATGGCTAAAAATGACCTGAAGTGGTAAAATCCTTTTCTTTTCTCTCAAAAATCTTTCTCCCTCTCTATCTTGCTCTACTTGCAAAGGAATTAAATGAAATATAATAGTGAAATTTTATATTTTAAGTGTAAAAAATGGCCCAGTGCCTAGGCGTTCTAAGGTACTATGAAGTGCTCCTTCATAAATTCATATCTTTGAATTAATTTATAAATTCCATAACTCATAGTGTCAAGGCAACATTATTCCAGTAACAAGGTGCTCTAGGCAAAATTTATAGATTTAAAAAATTTGCATTTGTTCCTCTAAAACTCACTTTAAAATATATGCAGATATGCATATAGATTATTTTCAAAAACATTAAAAGGGTTCAAAAAAAAAAAATTAGAAACTTACCTGACATCTACTTTGGTTAGACCAATTTGAATGGTACTTTGATCCTGGAGGTGTCTCAATTCTCCCCTCCTTAGAAAATTTTCATCCTAAACATTTCAAAACTCAAATAATCAAAAAAATTAAGATACATTTTATCTCAGATTCTATTTCCTAAGTATCATCTCATTCAGTTCTGTTCTTCCACTAAACCTTAACCATTAGAATATATTTATTTATTATCCTTTTAACCTTATAAGCCAGAATCCTCTCTAGTTCTTTCTTATAACTCAAATTTAGACATACCTCAATGTCCGAAGAAAATATCCATTTTCCATAATCAAATACCCATTTCCTCAAAAGTTACATATGAAATACATTTTGAATCACAAACATATGATCTTGTAACTGTAACTTGTAGATATATTTTCTAATTCTTTCAATAATTTGAATGGGTCTAATATACCTTGGACTCAACTTTCTTCCCTACCAAACCTACCAATGCCTTTCATTGGCTTGAACTTCACATATATAAAATCTCCCATCCACAAATTTACAGCCTTATTCTTTACATTAAAATATTATTTCTATCTATCATATATAGCTTTAATATGAGTTTTAATTAAATAGATATTTTCAGTATCATCATCCATAAAGGTTGGCCCAATTGGATATCTTTCTCCCACCTCTATCTAAGACAATGATGTCTGACATTTCCTACCTTATAGAGCTTCATATGGAGCCATACATATGCTTGACTAAAGATTGTTATTATAATCAAACTTGATTAAAGGAATTTGATATTCCCAATTGAAACAAAAATCTAGAACATAAAGTCTCAAAAGATTAACCTTAAGACTATCCATCAGTCTGTGGATGAAATGTTAGACTGAAAATTAGTTTTATACCTAAACCTTACTGAATACCCCTCCATAATCTAGTGATAAACCTTCCATCTCTATCAAAAATTGTAACCTTTGTATCCTATGTAATATGATAATCTCATGTATATATACTTGAGCCAATTTCTCTACATAATTAGATTTTTTTATTTGATTAAAATTAGTTAACTTAGTCAAATAATCCATTATAACCCAAATAATATCATATTATTGTCTTCAAGGAAATTCCATTATAAAATCCATAGTCATCTCTTCCCATTTCCACTTAAATGGGTAGTGTTTGTAGAAATCCCCCAATCGGTAATGTTATGTAATCACTAACTAATAGGTTTCACATTTTGAAACAAAATCTACTACATCCTTCTTCAATCTAGGCTACAAAAACACCCCTTTCTGATTATTACAAATTTTGCTACTTTTAGATGAATAGTATAACCTAAATAATGAGCCTCATATAGAATAACTGACCTCAATTCTCCATAACTAGGAACCTAGAATCTATCTTTATAGAAGATAATAGTAGAAGAAGATACCTGCAATTTATATTTCTTACTAGCTCTAATTTGATTAATTAGTTTTGGATATTCTTTATTTGAGTTTTGAACTTCTTAAATCTTTTCTTGCAAAGAATGTTGAATAGTCATCTAGCCTAAAATACTAAAACCTCTATCAATATAAGAAATCACGTGTAACTAAATTTTTTCCATATATCATATCAAGGATTCTTCAAAAATAAGCTGAATATGAGATAATTCAAATGTTTTTCTGCTCAAAGCATCTATAACCACATTTATGTAAGTAGAGTCTCTAGATCTTTAGAGCAAAAGATAATAGTATCAAGGTCTAAATAGTGCTTTAGATAGTTTCTTTCATATGATTTCAACTATCTAGAGGCATAGGCTACAAATTTTTTGAGTTACACCAATGCACATTCCTGACCTTTCAGTGAAGCATTACTTATCACTTAAAATCCTTCTATACCAGATGGAAGCATCAAAACTTGAGCATAAGTTAAAAAATCTTCAAGTACGGGTTAATCAGTCTTTACTTATCTTTTACACTCATTATAAAAAAATAAACCTTGACTAGTTATTACTTTATTACATATTTAATTTTATTCTTAATGCTTGTATTAACAATATGCTTTTAAAAAAATACTTTCTATGTAAAAATACACAGTTCTAAAATATTACCAAACTACCAAAGATTGTGAAAAACATCATTTCAAGACTTTAATCGAGCTACAAACTATTTTTGAGAGTCAAGATTATTTATTTCTTAATTAAAAAGGTGCTCATTCCAAAATATCTGCTATAAAATTTTCAAAAAAACTTTCAAATTATTTAAAATCTCAATCTCTATAACATATAAAAAGTTACACCATAAGAGTTTAACCAATAGAAAGTTGTCCAAGATTTTTGAAAATGAATATCAAAATTTTATTAGAAATTTTTTAAAAAGCATAAATTTTTATAAACTGAGATAGGCATAATTTTGACACACCTCTATCTGAATAACTTCTCAAAATGGACTTTAACTCTCTATAAAGCCTCCAAAACTGTCTCTTTCTCTAACTACGTGGCTGCATATGGTGCTCGAAATGAGTGGAATAGTGATTTTAAATTTCATTTAAAGTATTGTTAGTAGCCTAGCGCTATAGTACTAATTCAAAAATCTAAATTATAGAACATAAATCGTTGAAATGTTAATATTCGGCACCTAGTACTATAGCAGCGCTAAGGCACTTCGACTCCCAATATGGAGGAGCTCAAATAGTAACATTATTCCTATGTTTCCAAAATTCACTCCAAACTATTAGGGCTCATACTAGAACACATGTAACACCTTTCAAGAATTAAAATACTTCCCTGCACATGCCAATAGGTTTGTAACACAAAATTTAAAATTTTTACCTTTAATATTTTTGAGTTGTTAATCTAACCACCTTATAAAAATATCATTTCCTTAAGAATTTATGCACAAAATTGATGTAAATATTCCATTCCAAAATAATTTTGCAGGAAAATCTAAATCAAATCAAAATCAAATATAAAGCTTGTCGAAGGAAATTAAATATGTATGCAAAATAATGCATCTTAATCAATCTAATATTTTACTCAACTCAAAATTAATTCATATAGCTTTGGTAATAATTTAATTCTTCGAACAGTTATGCTATGATACCAAATTTTGTCACGCCCCAAAATTTAGTTTGGAAAGATTTTTTTCTTTTATCTTTTATTAGTTAATAAATAGAGCAATTTAATTTTTTTATCAATAATAAAATTATATTTCAACAGAAATAATTTCTATTTATTAAAACATTCATATACATCCTTTTCATTGGCCAAAAAATCATATATAATACTTAGAATTATATAATCAGAATATATGCTTTCATTCCCGATTACAAGAGCATAACTAAAATAAAGAGAGATTGAACCTTGAGAAATCCTAATCAGTCTCACACTCCTGAACCTCTTTCTTATCTTAAAATTATTTAAACCATATATAATGAGCTAAAGAGCTTACTAAGTCAAAAAGTCCTATCCCTGAATTTAAAATATAGTAAAAAAAGTATTATGCATATTACTAGTTAATTCATAACAGTAACAATCATGTGATAGAAAATAATGAAAAAATAATAAAACATACATGTAGTTGTAGTAGAATATGTAAATAGTAAAATAATATGATACAAAAGCAAGTAAAGAAGTATAGGGAGGAAATTAATAAACTGGTGTCGAGTCGATGAATTAGTCATGTATCAGTACCGTCAATAACTAAAGCAAACATATAAATCGATAAAATCAGTACGTCAGGAAAGAATGGTCAAACTCATATTTTTATAGTAAATTCTTATAATGATGTGCACATACTATCTAGTTAATATATTAACATCTTAATCATATGCTCAGTTTATTGCGTGCTCAATATGTCACATGTTTAGTATCAATATAATGAATCTACTTTAAAAATAGTAATAGTAAATAATTAGTAGCACCTGTAATAATTTAGTAACAATATCAGTGTCCATATCAATACTAATAAATACAATGCCATTAATAATAAATCAATGCTATGATAATAATTCATATAATAAAAATAAATTAATATAGTATCAGTAAATCCATATAGTAATAATGAATATGTAATATGCATTTTATTAGTCACACTAAACATGTATGAAGTACTGGCTATCATGATATTTTTTAGTAGTCAACATTTAATAATCAGTAATTGTTGGCTCAGAAAACAGAGTCGTCACTCTTTATCTGTTGGCATAGTAATAACTATTTATAACTCTCAATTGTTGTATCATTATGTCACGTGAATCAATAATGGATAACACTTATTTATAATATTTAAAGGAAAGACCATTGGCCCACAATCCTGTATGGGTTAATCAATCTTCAACCAATGGATCAACCATTTTAAATGCTTATATTAAGAGTACTTTTAATAAAATACTTATATAGTAAAAAACAAAATTTTAAAATATAACCAAATTATAAATGATTGTGTAAAATATTATTTTAAGGCATTTAATAATACTAGAACACTATTTTTAAAGTCAATATTATTTTTTATTCAATTAAAAAAGTGAAACATTTGAAAATACCTAATGTAAAACTTTTAGAAAATATTCAAAACATTTAGAATATTGATATCTATGACATATAAAAAGTTATGCCATTAAAGTTTTACCAGTGCAATGTTGTCAACATTTTTTTGTAATGGAATTAAAGATTTTATTAGAAAATCTAAAAAAACTTCAAAATTTTGAAAATTGAGATAGGTATAATGTGACCTACCTCGATCCAAATAACTTTTTCATATGGCTTGATGGATAAAAATGATCCAAAGCTGCTCAAAATAGACTCTCTCTATAATAAGCCTCCAAATCCCTCTCTCTTAAAAGTTTGTGGAAGTTGTTAACCTCAAAGAACCAGCCCGAGTCTAACCATGAGGGGAGGTGGGGTGAATTGGTAATTTAAAAAATTCTTTAACAAAAAACATCTTGCTATAACTTTTTAAATATCTAAAAATATATAATTTTATAACTCAATATGGAATCATATTTATAATAAAAAGATTAGAGTTTTCAACCACACTATTAATCACAAGAAAAATAAAGTGCTAAAAATAATAAGAATAAATACATCAGAGTTTATACTGGTTCGGTCTAACGTAACCCACGTCCACTCCCCAAAAACCACCATTCTAAGTATTGTATTAAAACAAGTGTCTCTCCTTTTTCCACCATAGCAAGGTAGAGAAATCCTTATAAAATCACTTTCACTAACCTAGTGTGCTGGGAAACAGAAAGTTTTCACACTCTCCATGTTATGGCAAAGTACCTCAAAGCTTTTTCTCCTTCCAGGAGAAGGCAGAGTACCTTGAATCCTTTTTCACCCTCTAGGTGATGGCTAAGAACCTTGAATCCTTTTCACCCTCTAGGTTATGGAAGAGAATTATGGCATAGTATTATAGAATATCTCCCTGGAGCCCCTAAGGAATCATGACAGAGACTTGAACAAGTAAGAACTTTGCTTGGAGTAACCTTATGAATCACTCAAAACTATACCTCACAAAAAGCTCTCCCTCTCTTATCTCCCAAAGTTCTCCTAAACTCCTTTTATATTCTCCATCTTAAGGCACTTAGCAGCAAAAATCTTTTTGAATAAGTCTATGTAAGAGTTTAGATATAGGGCCTCTCAAAAAGCCTTAAATTTCAATATATTGGTTAAGATCATTATGTACAATCTTACAATCATCTTATACGATTACTATAAAATAGCCCTTTTAGATAATATGAACTACCTTGTCATGTACAATCAATTTAAAAGTTTGTACCAATCATCCAATATGATAGGCGATGACAAATTATCATCCCATGCATCACATGGGTCGTACAATATGATCGTCACCAATCATCTTATATGATTAATTAAAAACTATGGTATTTCATCTTGTATGAAAGGCAATGATAAATTATCATTCCATGCATCACATGGGTCATATAGTATGATTGACACCAATCGTCCTATATAATTAATTAAATAAATTAACTATAATTTTTCCCTAATTGTAGGATCATATTTAGGCATGATTGTCATATATTGTATAGTATGATGCATATCAAAAGGTACAATTAGAACAAATTTTGAATTTTAAATTTTTATCTAAATTATGATTGGCGATTATTTTCATGATTATAACGAATTATCCAGTACGATAATGATCATCATGTATGATTAGTTTATTCAATCTCAATTAACAAGTGTCATAGCTAATGATTTTTTTGGTTAACTTATCATCTAATATGATCTAAATTGTATAGTATGATTAGTTCAAAAAACTCATCTTCTTCCTAACTCACTAACTCACCCCTTGAGTGTGTGTGCAAGGTTACTTAACTTTAGGATCCACCAAAATATATAATTGATTTAAAAAATATAAAAAAGTATATCAAGACCATAAATATATATTTTAATCCTAGTATACCCAATCTGGAGTTGATCAAATTTATAAGTGAATAGTGGACCTTAAATATTGGAGGGAAGGGTAAAATAGATTTGTAATAAACTCAATTATCATGTGATAACATAGTAAGAAATTCAATTATGTTTGTTATCATCAAAATCACAAGACTTCAACCCAAATTTGTAACAATCTCTCCCTTTTTAATTATTGAAAATATTGTTGGTTTATATTTCAAAAGTGTTTTGTTATTCCCTAAGCTCCTCCACACTAAGTAAATTCTTTCAAAAGTAGGGGTGTTGGTATAATAATAATAATAATAATAATAATAATAATAATAATAATAATAATAATAATAATAATAATTATTATTATTATTATTATTATTATTATTATTATTATTATTATTATTATTATTATAAGACAACACACCAGAGTACCAAATAATAAGAGACAAACATGGAATTAAACATTTCAGAACACAATACAATCTACCAATAACAAGCTACTCCCCGTTTTGACATAATAGAAAAAGTAGAAAAAAATTAATTAAAATAGAAAACTGTAATAAATTTAAAAGTATAGGAGTAAGCAACGATCAAACATCCAAGACAAATAATCATAAATAAAAATATAAAAACACATGTTTTTAAGAATCGATCAATTTCAGTAAATGATAATTTTTCCTCATTTTTAGATTAAAAACTCAATAACAATTGAATTGACAACTCTTAAATATTGAAAGATTAGATATTTGAATTTAGTTAACCCTAGCTAGACTCCTTATAGGTTAAAGTCTTTTTAAGCAAAAATCTAATTTTGATAGCAAATTAGAGAGGAAATGTGATCTTATCAAACTTCTTTTCAGAAATATATCTAAGAGAATAGCATTACAAAGTGATGAAAAGAGAACTATGATTTTCAAATTAAAATGTAGAAGATATCAATTGGCACATGGATTCTTCTAAGATTTAAATATTTGAAAGAAAGAGAAGCTAACTTATTATAGACTCATTTTGTGCCTCTTTATCAGTATTGGTGCACCTTGCATATCTTTCGATTTTTTTTTAAACTTTATCTTACAATTATTTGGCTAAGTTTGTACATCTTTCAATTTTGGGCTCATTTTATGCTCCTTTTCATTTCTGGAAACTTACTTCCTTTATAAATATTTTAGGAAAAGCCCTCTCAGTTGTGAGATTATCTTCCAAATATAAGAGAAGAAAAACTCACTCTCTTATATAAGGAAGAGTAAACAACAAAGCAAAACCCATTCCATATAATAGAGACAAAAAACTTGATTAAGAAAATTTGAAGGAGATTCAATGATTTCCAAAAATATTCATATAAGATAGAAAACTGTATGAAAATTAACCAAATCTCTATTTCTAGGTCCAATTTTTAATTTGAAATAGATTTTGATTCAAAAAGAAATTACACCACCAAAGGAGTTAGAGAAAGAGGGATAATCGCCAATTTTTCTTCCTATAACTATTTTAGAGGAGTCAATCACTACTTACATAATATTTTGAAAAAAATAAGGTAAGATTTCATTTAAAAAAATAATTATTAAAGTGAGTAGTATAAGATTTTTAAATTTTAAATTTTTTTATTTAAAAACACATGCATAAAAACAAAAAAATAAAACAATGAAAGACCTAACATAAAAAAAATAATATTCAGATTTTAAATTTTCAAAGCATCTAATTTCAAGCATGAATATTTATGACACATAATCTAGTTCTTAAGGAGCTGAAGGTTTCAGAACCAAAAATTTTCTAAAGATATCTACAAGTTTATTTTCAGTGAATATATGATGTAGCCCTATTTCTAAATTGGTGACATATTCACTAATTTATGGGGGCCTTATGTTTATATGTTTGGTCTTGGACCGTTGGACTGGATTCTTTAAAATAAAAATAGTACTAGTGATATCACACAAGATTGGAATGATGCTCATAGGTAGTCCTAAATCTAATACTTGTTACTTTAGCTACAAGATTTATGCCACATAATATCCTAAGGCTATGTATTCTGCTTCATCAATGGATAAGGCTACTGAGTTCTATTTTCTAGTTACTAGACCATGAGACTAAATATTGTACTATAAATTTGCGGGTTCTAGAAGTGCTTTTCCTATCAACCCTATATCCTGCAAAGTTTGAATAAAAAAATCCTATGATTTCAAAGGAAGTGTTATGCCTAGGATATCAGATTCCTAAGTTTTGGGTTCCTAAGAGATTTCTAAGGATTCTCAAAATAGAAGTCAAGTGAGATTCTTTTAGATCAACCTAAAATCTAGCATAGAGATAAATACTAAATATAACATCAGGTCTGCTAGCAGTCAAGAAAAGAAGTGATCTAATTAGTCATGTATATTTCTTTTGATAAATAAATTTTTCTTTTGAATCCTTATCTAATGGAACAATAGAGCTCATCGGAGTATTTATTATCATGTCCTTATTAATTTCATATTTCTTAAGGATGTTCTTAATATATTTTGATTAACTAAGGAAAATTCTATCATCCTTCTGCCTTATACTAAATCCAAGAAAACAATTTAGTTCTCCCATCATACTCTTCTAAAACTCACTACTCATTATTTTAGAAAATTCATCACATAGGTTTTTATCAGAGGATCTAAATAAAATATTATCAACATAGATTTAAGCAATGAGTAGTTCTTCTCCTACCTTTTTGAGGAATAGGGTGGTGTTTATACTGCCCTTAACAAAGGTTCTATCTAGTAGGAATGTGCTTAGCCTTTCATATTATGCTTTAGGTTCTTGATTTATTCCATATAATGCCTTTTTTAATTTGACCATAAGGTTGGGAAATTATAAATTTTTAAAGCCTGGGGGTTGTTCAACATACATATCTTTTTTTATTACCCCATTAAGAAAAGCACTTTTAACATTCATTTGATATAATTTGAATCCCTTAAAGTTGACAAAAGCTAGTAGCACCATTGTGGCTTCTCATATAACTACAGGGACAAAGGTCTCTTCAAAGTCAATCTCTTATTTCTGGTTATATCCCTTATCCACTAGTCTTACTTTTTTTCTTACCAATACACTAGAGTCATTCATTTTATTTTTAAAAACTAATTTTTATTTCAATAACACTCTGGTCCTTAAGCCTTTCGACTAGCTCCCAAATATAATTTCTAATAAATTAATTCAATTCTTCTTGTATTGATAGGATCCAAAATTCATTTGATAGTGCTTAATTTATATTTATGGATTCAATCATTATGATAAAGGTAGAGTGGTTAACTTCCTTTCTAAATCCATACCTAACTCTAACACTTTTAGATGGGTTTCCTAAGATCAATTCTTTAGGATGACTTCAAGAATATCTCTATTCTTTAGGCAGTGATTTTTTAGGTTCTATCATTTCTTCCAAATTTATACATTTTACTCCTTAGGTGAATTCAATCACTTCTTCTTCATCTATCCCAGAACCTCCAGAATTATTCGATTCATCGAAAACCACATGAATGGTCTCTTCTACCATGTGTGACTTTTTATTGAAAACTCCAAAGGATTTTCCAACATTTGAGTATCCTAGGAAGCTCCTTCATTTGATTTGGGTTTAAACTTTCTTAATATAGAATTCATATTATTTAGAATGAACACTTTACATCCAAAGATATGATGGTGAGAGGGGTTAAGTGTCATACACTTAAGGATTTCATAGGGTGTCTTATGGTGATGGGTTATGAAATTTTGCAAGTGTAGGTGATGTTTTATTTTCTTTTAAAGTAGTTAATTTCTTTACAAAAATTTATTTGCACTTTCAAGAATTGAATTATCAAATTTTAATGCATGCTCCCTATCATCAACTTCATCAACACATTAATTCTTTAAATGAATTTTCTAAATCAACATGAGATGCTTTTAAGGAGTCATGTTCAATAGCTAAATAATGATACTTCTTGATTAGTGCATCAAATTCATCAAGTAAGATCATATAATTGTTACTCAAAGTAGAGTGACCTTTCTTAAGGAATTCATGTTCTTTTTATAAATTTGAAAAATAAGAATTAAGACTGACATACATTTTCCTGAGCATTCTATATGCGCTATGAATTTTTTTAGAAACTTCAAATAATTCATTGTAAGAAAGGTTATATGCATTCTCTTGATAAGAATGATCAAGATGGTTATCTATCATTAAGCACAGGTTGGTTACCTCCTCTTGTATTTCTACCTTGGATGAGTCTGAAGCGGAGTCTGCCCAGAAATCCTTTGGAGTCTATTGCTTGCTATTTTTGAATTTAACTTTCTCTTCACACTTCTCCCTGATTGGGTGATCTTCAAGATTTGGTCAATCAGTCCTCAAGTACCCTGGCATCTTGCATTCAAAACAAATGACATAAGAAGATACCTTAGATTTTTTTATTAGCTTTACCATTATGGCTGATGATGCTTTTGCTTTTTCTTTAGAAAGCTTTTAAATTGTCTTGTAATTAGTTTTATATCATCATCATCTTTTGGTATGAAAATGTCACTTTAATAATTATTAGCTTTTAAGGTTATACTTTTCTCCTTTCTTTTATCACATGCACTAATCTGTCTTTGACTCACTCATTGCTCATAGGCAATGAGTGATCCAAGCAAGTTATGAATTGAAAAAATATTTAGTTCCTTAGATTCAGTAATTATTATTATTTTAGCTTCATAGGAATTAGGTAGATAACACAAAATCTTGTTAAATTTTTTAAAATTTATAAGTTCTATTTTAGTAATTGATCAAGATTCTCTGCCTGCTTCAGGAGGAAATGAAAGGAGTCAGGTTCTTTGCTTTCTTCAGGAGGAAATAAAAGGAGTTGGGTTCTCTGCCTCATCGGTGTCGGTGGAAAGGAGGTCTGTACAGGCTTCTCCACCTTGCTGTGGGAGCAAAAGGAGAGTCACTAAGTTTAGTGTAATACCCAGAGGAGAGGCTTTAGGGAGTGAACATATGTCAATTTGATCGAACCACTATAAATTTTTTTGTGTTCTTTATTACTATTTTTTCGCATCTAATTTCCATACTTTGATTTTTTTGTGGTGATTATTGGATTGGTTTAAGATTGTGTTTTTGTTTGAGAAATTTTAAAATACCAATTCACCCCCCCCCCCCCCCCCCCCCCCTCTTGGATAGCCTTAGGCTAGTTCACAAGGGCTTAACATCCCTAACAAACTTTTACATGTAATAATGCCTAGAATTACTAATGGAAAAAGAGATAAAAGAGCATTGGGCTATGCATGAACTCTAGAATAATTATGTACAATCACTTCTGCAAATTTAGCTATTAATATAGTACCGTTCAAATCAAGTTTCTTATTATTTGCAAAGATGAATTCTTGTACATATATCCATAAAAGGAACGAGACATGAGAATTTTTTATCAACTAGCTTGAGCAGAAATCAAAAGAATCAAATAAATAGATCCATAGAACATAAATAAGCCTACAAATATCTATATTTCATACAAATATACATATAAATTGTACAATAATCCTATGTAAGAAAAGATTTATCAAATTCCATTTCGCAATAATTCATTATAAAGATTTAAGTTCTGGCAATAAGGAAATGCTCAATATCTAAGTGGCTTACAAATTCTATCTTAATCAAGTGCTTTTTGGAATGTCTCATGTCTTTTAGCTGTCCCCACAACATTTTGATTGTATTACATACAAAAATAAAAAATTTCTACTTGTTACTAAGAAAGTTTTGCCTTAGTTCTTCCTTAGATCTTTTATTTTACTCTAATAGTATCAATGACCAGGGTTGATGCAGAGGAAATAAATGCAACTACTACTAATATTACTATCAAATTAATATGAAATACTAATACTATCAATTTAATTAGTTTAATACTAACAAAATGAAAAATAAAACAAAGTGGAATAAATAGAACATTGGATCATTCCACATTGCTTATTCTAGGGATCTTATGAAGTATGTTATGGTATGATCATATAATCCATCCTCTAAAATTGTACTTCAACTATTCAATTCGTATCAAATAAACAATAATTCAGAGTTGAATAGAAGTATCCAAATAATATGCATTATTTTGAAATAATCTATATTTATAGTAATGAAAGAATTTTTTTTCTCTTTGATATAAGAAATTACAAATATCTACGATCTACCTTTTATGTAAACTATAAAAGACCCAAAATACATTGCTTACATATTTTTGAAAAGTGTATTAAAATAAATATGATAGTAAAAAAGAGGCAATACAAAAGTAGGTAAACTAGAAAAATAAATCAAAGTGGATTGACCCACACTAGCTTAATAGACATAGTTAAATAACTCTAACCCTTATACCTTCAAATAAATAGATTTTAATAACTCAGAGCCAATAGAGAGGTCAATAAATCTAAGTAATAAATATAATTCAATAACTCTAAGTAGCTGGTAGAGTTTAATAACTTTGAAGTAGAATTTGTATATATTACCAAAATATAACTTCCTCAGCCCCTTTCAATTCTCCATAGAATCACCAATGTAAAATTAAAAAATTTGCCAAATTACCTTATTGGTAGGCGAAAGAAAACACTATTAAGTAAAAATACACCTATGTTAAAAATAGTCAAATTATCAAATACTGTTTAGTGTATTATTTTAAGACTTTAATTATACTATAATATTATTTTTCAAAATTCAAATGATTTTTTATTCAATAAAAACATCAAATATTTTAAAAACCCTCGATGTAAATTTTCAAAAATTATTTAAAGTATTTAGAATCTGACACACAATGATATAAAAAGAGTTATATGTGATTATTTTACCTGTGTAATGTTATCCTTATTTTTTTGGTAATATAAATATAAATTTAATTAAAAATTTAAATATTATTGAGAGATCTTGTTGATTAAAATAATCAATCATCTAGCTAAAAAATTTAGGTTTTTGATTGTTATTCAGGCACTTGAAAGATCAAAATTTATGAGTTTTAAGGTAAGAATATAATACTTAGAGTGCAATGTCAAAGAAATTTAAGTTAGGATGAATTGCTCAAATAATATAATCTCTTTGTAGAAGTTGTCTAATAAGAAATAAATTGGATGAAAAGTGTAGGGGCACCTAAGAAATTTTTTATGATCATGTCTCAAAGGAAATAATCTAGTTAAAAAGTGCATGATTAGATTAAAAGAGAGATACTTTAATCATTTGATATGAAATATTAATATAGTCAAAAGGACATGACTATATTGAAGAAAACATTTAGTCAGAGTTCATGATCACACTAAGAATGACTATGTAAAAAGTGTATAACTAGGTTAAAAAATATTTGTCAAAAGATGTATAGTTAAAAGAGTATAACTAGATTTGTCCAATGAATTAGATAAAAGAGAATTACTAAGTACAATCAAAGTAAAATATATTAAATCAAATGAGAATGAATCAATTAAAGGAGTTCTTAGATTAAGGAGATGCTTAGTCAATATATATGACATGAAAAGATAAATTATAATCAAAAGGGCACAATTATATCAAGAATAAATCTAGTCATATGGGTATGTCTTGATTTAGAAAGGACATCAACAAGGAACTAAGCCAAGCTAAGATTAAATTGAGCATTTCATGATAATATTACATGATGCTATCAAGAAGGTTAATCAAAGTGATTACCATAAATAGCACAAAGTTCATGTGATAGTTAATGTCATTTTTATACCTAAAATTATCAAGGGTAGGAAATTATAGGATCCTATGAGTGTGGTGTAGAATGTATAGAAGATTATTAACCTATGAAGAATAACAGGTTTATTAATGTTATTCTAATATACAAATTCCTAGGCTTGACTCATGTCAATCAAGTATAATAAAATAATTAATTTAAAAGTGTAGGTTTAATATGAGAAACTTATGGCCATTGAATATAGTTTGTACCAAAATTCATGATGCAAAATATTATTGACCAAGAACACAAGTTTACCTTTGAAGTCTATGTATGATATAAGTTTGAGATTCTTTGAGACATAACTTTTAGTCAAACTTCATCTTTGAAAACTTAGGAGTAGCATGTAACATTGATATGAGATAGAAGATTATGATGAAGGTTTAAATTTTTTTTGGACTTCAAATCACCAATTTTTAATGTTGTGATCTTTCGATGACATAATGTATGAAGCTACATTAAAGCATGTAAACAACTAGAATACTGGAAGGAGCATAAGAGAAACAACCTTTTATTAAGGGAGAAAAATAAGGGATATAATATTAGATGCTGTTGTGTGTAGATTGGTTGAATTGAAGGGTTTGTTGTTTGTTATAAGGATGAAATAAGGGAAATAAATATGCAATTTTGAGTGAGAGGGAATTGAGGTAAACCCTTGTACAAGTGTTTGTTGAGAGAGTTGCTACTTAGATTTGCATGTTTTACATTCTTGCAACTGGTACGTTCTTTACGATTTCAAATATTATTATTTTGATTATTATTTTCTCCTAACACATTTTGGAAGAATTGTTTTACTCTTGTGTGTACTAACATTTTAGGGAAATCATATTCCGGATTGTTGAAAACTTCAAATCAAATTCAATTTTGAGTTAATATATTTTTAAGTCTGTATTTTTCATTTTAATGAGTCTGAGAGAGTGTGATTGTAATTGAGTAACTAAGAACACACACATAGGTGGAAGAGTTTTAAAATTCACATTTTTTAAACTGATCGTATAGTACAAACCCTATTCGTACGGGATGATCTGGTCAGTTATATTCCCTAATGAGCAATGAAATGAAGAGTGAGGGTTAAAATTTTTCTAAGTATAGATCGTACGGACAATATTTTTCATTCATCCCAGGATGATCTTCTCTATTTTTTCCAAATATGAAGATCGTACAGTTGATATTTTTCATTCATCCAAGGATGATCTTCTCCATTTTTGTCAAATATGAAGAACATACAGATGATAATTTCCATTAATCCAAGAAAGATCTTCCATGGATTCGCCAAATGTGAAGTTTGTATCGACGATAATTTTCATTCATTGTAGGATGATCTTCTCTATTTTTGGTAAATACACGGTTTGTCTAGATGATATTTTCCATTCATCCCAGGACGATCCCCTCTAGTTTTGCCAAATACATAGTTCGTACGGACAATAATTTTCAATCATACTAGAATAAAGGGCTCTATTCTACATACTTGTAGTTCGTCTTGACTTTTCGTACCAACGAACTTTGAAAACTAACTATTCATATCAAACGAACCCAGTTCATATGGGATGATGATTGGGTACGAAGGTAGTTCATACCGATTCACATTGATTTCATATGTAATAGTTTTTATATTATTAGTACGTATGAAAAATAATCGTACAGGATGATCGGGGACATTTAAATTTGAAATATGTAATTTTTTGGACAATTTTTCGTGTCTTTTCTATAAAAGATCCAATTAAGACTGTCATTTAATCTTTTTGTCACTTGGTCTTCATGAATGGTAAAGGGAAATTTAGGGAGAGAGTAAGAGAGAGTGTTTGAAAGAGATTTATTCCTATTGGAGCATGAAGGGTTCACTTGGTTACTCAAGGGTAAGGATCTCTGTGTGTACTTTGTGTTTAGTTCACTCTTTTCTCTTATCCTTCTAGATTTCAAGGGTGAACATCTTTCAAGAAGATATGATTCTCTATCAACACTCAAGAAGTGTGAACAGCTGAAGGTTCTTTGCCTACACTTGGAGAGTGTAAAATGATGAAATTTCTCTGCCTACACTTGGAGAGTGTGAATAGCCGGCAATTCTCTGCCAACACTTGGAGGGTGTAAAAGGATGACAGTTCTTTGTCGCACCAGATAGTGATGGAAGAGAGTTTTTTGATGACTTCTCCACCATGCTGTGGAGGTAAAAGGAGAGACACTAGTGGTAATAGTGCAATACCTGAAGTGGGAGACTTTAGAGAATGGATGTAAGTCGTGTTTGATCGAACCACTATAAATCTTATATCTTTTTATTTTCACTGCTTTAATTTCTATCATTTTATTTTTTTGTGGTTGAAAAATTAATTGAAAATTCTAAAAATAACCTGCTCAGTTTGTTAAAATAGTTTCAAACTTTTAAATTCTAATAAGAGGCAAATTTTTAAAAGTACCAATTCACCCCCCCCCCCCCCCCCCTCTTAGTTAGTCTTTAGGACATAAGCTTAGGTCTAACAACCTAACTCATATTCAACAAGTTTCAATAAGTGATATCAGAGATTTATTTCAAAGCCATAAGTTCAGACTTCTTTTTGATTAACGACCTTGGCTACATTTAGAAATCGAAACACACCAGAAGGTTACTCTATAACCAGATCTCCCTTATTTGATAATATTCTTTTCGATTTTTGAAAAACATGCATGTCAACATTTTTATAGTCACTAGATTATCATTTGTGGGTCTTAATTCAAGAAAGGTATACAAAACCAACTATATTAGTTGACGGAGTTAGAGCTAAAATTCCCTTTGCAGGATGGACTGTAGAACAACATAAACTAGCATAACTTAATGCTAAATGTTTGAATAGTTTCTTTTATGAACTTAAATCTGAAGATTATATGTGGGTTTTCACTTGCAAAAGTGGAAAGGACATATGGGATATACTTTGTATAACCTATGAAGGGACTAACAAAGTTAAACAATCCATACTTAATATCTTATTTCATGACAATGAATTATTTTGCATGAAATCCAATGAATCTATTTTTGACATGTACACAAGATTCATATAAATAGTCACCTCTTTACATACATTGGGTAGAGAACTAACGAATGCTGAAATGGTTAATAAGATGCTTTGTTATTTGCCTACTACATATGATGTTAAGATAACTGCAATTACAAAGTTTAAAGACTTAAATATATACTCTTTTGCTTCTTGGATCACTAATTACTTATGAGAAATGAGTGAGCCAACGAAAGATTGATGTAAGAGATCCATAAAAGGAGAAGAATATTGCACTGAAGGTGGAGGAGTTGGAGAGCGATCTATCTATACTTGCGGATGAGGATGACATTGCCATAATGACAAGGAAGTTTAGGAGCTTTCTAAAGAGGAAGAAAAAGAGACACCAACAATGGAATAGAGGTAAGTTCAATAGGAATGTTAAGGTTTCTAATGATGTGATTTACTATGAGTGTAGGAAACTAGACATGTGAAGTCAGATTGCCCAAAACTTAAAGTAACTCCTAGCAAGGAGAAGGTAGAGGAGAAACCTACTGTGAAGAAGGGCAAGAAGAAATTCCAAAGAGCTTTTTGGGCGAACTCAGCTTCGGACTCATCAGAGACTATAAAGGAAGAGGAAGTCACCAATCCATACTTGATGGCTAATAATCATGATCAATCAGATTAAGAAGAGATATGTGACTTAACTTATGCTGAACTCCTTGAAGTCTCTAAAAGAATACATGATATATATATATATATGAAGCTAAAGAAAATGCATGCTAGTCTTAACCTAGAACTACAAGAATTATAGAAAGAACATGAGATTTTAGGAAAGATCATACATTAATTGATAATAATCGCATGATGAATTTGATAACTTGAATAATGAGAATAATATGTTAAAATCATCTAATACAGAACTAGAAAAAAATTTAAGAAATTTAAGGATGAATCTGAGAGTATAAAGCATTACTTGAATTTTGATAAGCATGTCCTAGGAGATTTGAATATTTATTTAATTGAAAGTAAAAGCTCTCGAGGAAAATAGGAAACTCCCAACACTTGAAGAGTTTACAAATCATTTTTTATATCCAAAATTTATATAACTCAAAAAGAGACAGAGTAGTTATACAATATTGAGAAATTCATTTCCTGGAGTTAAATTTTATAGTTGTGGATTATTTGGACATATAACACATACTTGTACATTGGATAGAAAAACCCATTTGGTGTGGAAGCCTAAGATGCATAAACCTAAAAATATGATACATACATCTTTTTATAATTTGCCAAAAGGTGAATCCAAATTTGTTTATTTTCCTAGGTCTAATGTTTGATGATTTTGCAAGCACACTTTTATACAATTCCTCGTGAGAGCATATGGTACCTGGACAGCAGTTACTCAAGGCATATGACTAAAGATACTAAGCAATTTATATCGCTAGAAGCCAGAAGTGGAGACAGGGTTACACTTGGAGATAACATCACAAGAAAGGTGCTTGGATCATGTATGATTGAAAATCTTGAGAACTTTTTTATTGGGAATGTACTACTAGTTGAAGGCTTAAAGCATAATCTTTTAAGTATAAGCTAGCTATATGATAAAGGATACATCGTCAAAATTTTTTTTACTAGCTGCATATTAAGCCTAAATGGTATTAATATTTTGCATGGTTTAAGGGTAAACAATGTTTATATGCTAGATTTAAATTGTATCAAAACTCCTACTACTTTTTATTTGAAAATAATTTCTGATGAGTCATGGCTTTGGCATAGGAGATTTTGTCACTCTTGCATGAAAAATCTAATGAGAATTATCCAAAAGAACTTAGTGATAGGTATACCAAAACTAGACTTTACTAAAGACCACCTTTGTGATGCTTATCAACTAGGAAAATAGGTGAAGTCATATTTTCAGTGCAATAAGGATCTTAGAACTAGTAAACCATTAGAAATTTTGCATATGGATCTTTTTGGACCAGTTGGAACTATGAGTCTAGGAGGAAAGGTATACGGATTTATGATAGTAGATGATTTTTCAAGATTTATATGGGTTAAATTTCTATATCATAAGAGTGAATCATTTGAGTAGCTTAGAAAATTTATAACTTGGATTCAGAGGAAACTAGGATGTGAGATTTTGAAGATTCAAAGTGATCATGGTGGAGAATTTGAAAATGAGAAATTTGAGAATTTTTCAAAGGAGAAAGGGATTGACCACAATTTTTCTGCACCTAGAACAGAACATTAATAGAAGCTGCTCGAGTCATGTTGACAGAATATTCACTTCTAAATATTTTTTGGCTGAAGCGGTTAGCATGATATGTTATGTTTTGAATAGGGTAAACATCATATCAAATTTAAATAAAACGCCCTATGAGTTACTTAAGGGGAGAACACCTAATTTGTTACATTTGTTTTTTTTTGAATGCAAGGTGTTCATACATAATAATGAAAAATCTGCCTTAGGAAAATTTGATCCAAAATCTAATGAATGAATTTTTCTTGGATACTCTAGTATTAGAAAATCTTATAGTGTATTCAATAAAAGAACTTTAGTAGTTGAGGAGACCATATATGTTATATTTGATGAATTTGAATTTTGGAAGAGCCGATTATTGAAACGGATGAGATAGAAATTGACTCCCAAAAGATTGATAAAATGAATTTGGATAAAAATATAGAGATTGAGAACCCATTGCCTATAGATTTGAGAATTTTTAAAACCACCAAATGAAATTGATTATAGGTGAACCTAGTGAGGGTATTAGGACTAGGCGTGGACTGAACAAATAAGTTAATCATTCAACCTTTATTTCTATGATATAACCGATAAATATATATCAAGCACTTTTGGATGAATTTTGGATTTTGGTAATGCAAGAAGAATTAAATTAATTTGTAAGAAATGAAGTTTAGGAATTAATTTTAAGGCCAAAGGAACAAAGTGTAGTTGGAACTAAGTGGGTATTCAAGAACAAAATGAATGACTCAAGAGTAGTCATTAAAAATAAGGCTAGATTCGGGATTGATTTTGAGGAGAATTTTTCCCTTGTAGTAGTTAGGGTTTTGTTAGACTTTATCTGTTTTAGATGATTTAAATTGTATCAAATAGATATTAAAACTACCTTTTTGAATTGGATAATTCAAGAGTATGTTTATGTTGAACAACCTCCAGGCTTTGAAAATTCAAAATACCCAAATTATACTTTCAAATTAAAAAATGCATTATACGGATTGAAATAGGCACATCGGGCTTGGTATGAGAGGTTGAGCACATTCCTACTTGAGAGAACTTTTGAAAAAGGAAGTGTGGACATAACTTTCTTTTTGAAGAAACTAGGATAGGATATACTCATTTACAAATTTATGTTGATGATATCATTTTTGGATCTACAAATAAAAATTTTTGTGTTGATTTTTCTAAAATAATGAGTAGTGAATTTGAGATGAGCCTAATGGGAGATTTGAGTTACTTTTTAGGCTTTAGAATTAAGCAAATTGAGGAGGGTATATTTCTTGCTTAGTCGAAGTATGTTAAAGACATCCTCAAAAAAGTAGAAAATAGATAATGCTAAACCTATTAGTACACCTATGAGTTCCTCAATTCAGTTGGATAAGGACCCAAAGGGAAAATATATTGATTAAAAGAAATTTAGAGGAATTATTAGATCTTTGCTTTACTTGATTGCTAGCACACCCGATATTATGTTTAGTGTTTATTTGTGTGCAAGATTTTAATCATATCCAAAAGATTCATATTTGATAGCAGTGAAAAGGATTTTAAGATATCTCTTGGAACATAGAACTTAGGGATTTGGTATCCTATATTTAGCTATTCATTTGAAATATTTAGATACAGATTCAGACTTTGTAGGTTGTAGGGCTAATAGAAAGAGTACTTCTAGAACAAGTCAATTTATTGAAAATTCTCAAATTGAGTTACTTTTTAGGCTTTAGAATTAAGCAAATTGAGGAGGGTATATTTCTTGCTTAGTCGAAGTATGTTAAAGACATCCTTAAAAAAAGGCATAATTCCCATTTATTATGATAACACTAATGTCATTTGCATTTCAAAAAATTCTATTCAACATTCAAAAACCAAACATCTTGACATCAATCATCATCTCATAAGGGATCATGCATCCAAAGGAGAAATTGAATTAAATCATTTTTCAACTGAAAATCAATTTGCAGACATTTTTATAAAATTACTAGCCTTTGATACTTTCAGTACATTAAGAATAAAGTTTGATGTGATTGATTTGAATGCTTAATTAAAGTTTCTGCAACATTGATATGTGTTTTTGTGAGTGTGATTTGAGTTTTTGATTTATTTGTGTGTTTTTTCTTTTTTTTCTAAGTGTTTTATTTGTACTACAAGAAATTCAATTCGTACTAGATGAATTTTGTAGCGAATCGATCGATGGGTATAACAAAATGTGTATAGTTTTTTTATTTTCATTACAGTTCATCTGTATGATCCCCAGATCGACTGGACAATGTGTATTTATTCATATGTACGCATGTAGATGGTTATATGGATATAAGCAGTTTTATTTTGGATCGTACGTACGAACCTTGAGTTCGTATATATGAACACGTGGCATTCTGAGTGAGGGACATTTCAAGCCATCATAAAAACAATCTTAAATAATCAATCGTCTTAGACGAACACCTATTCGTCTGTATGATCATTTGGTCAAAAAGTCTATACGAAAGGACGCCTCATAACTTGCATGATAAAAAAAAGTTGTTTAGTTTTGGACGCATTTATTCGTACATACAAAATTTTATTTCGTATGTATGAACTCAAGCATCGTTTGGAATGAAACCCTTTTCGTATGTATGAAAGTCCATTTTCTTTAAATAGAAGGCTTTAGAACTCTAATTTCATACACATCAAAAGCCTTTATAAACCTTATCATCTTTCCAAATCTGTCAAATGGCAAGCTCTAGCAAAAGAAGTAGAGTGGCTAAAGAACTGACTAAGGGATCTTCCTTTAGAAATCCCGAAGAAAATTTCATTTCCAAAACAAGTGAAGAATCTTTTTTTAGGTTCATTTCCACTAAAATCACCCCTTCTAGAGTTTTTATCCATAAGAACATTAACTTTCAAGTAATGCACCTTTTTACTTCGAACTAGTTTGCTTTTATTCTGACCCTAATCCATTCCTACAACAAGGACTCTTTCCACTATTTCATTGCAAACATGACTTTCAATACTGACCAGAGTAGGATTAGTTCCTATGTTTTAAAAAAGAGGGTAGAAATAACAAAGGAGGATTTGGGGATATTCTTAAATTTAAGGACTCAAGGGATTAGAGCCCATACCTTGACCTCTTCCTCTGACTATGACTGGACTGTGATAGACCAAGTTATTAGAGGGATTAGAGAAGTATGTCATTTGCCTAAAGTGTCAATTCTTAACTGAAATGCCCGGATCATCCAGCTTGTTCTTCGGACTTCTATAATTCCTAAAGCTAGTGATCAAATAAATATTACTCCTCTTCTTTCTACTGTAACATACCTGATTATGACTAGCCAACTAATAAGCGAAGCCCAACTGATCATTGATTACATGTATGGACTTTCTGAGATTGGCCATGTCTCCCATAAGAGAAAGAAGAATATAGCCTTAGCACACATTGTGACATACATTCTTGAAAAGAAGTATGATTTAGTTCATCTTGTTCAACATCTAGAAGAGCCTATCTACTATATTGATGCTTCATTCCGAGCAATCTTTGCTAAAGATGCACATCTAAAAAGTGATGACTTTGAGGGAGAAAGGAGAGGACCTGCACCTGTTGTTGGACTAGACTTTTAGGAGATGGTTCAGTGCTTTGATCTTCTTGAGAGCCTCTTTGATCAAATTAAAACTCATCTTTAGTAGCAGGATTTTCAATATAAGCACGATATGAGCTGGATATGAGGTCAATTCAACTCGGTCAATACAAACATAGCTATGATGAATAGCTATTTTAATCTCTTCAACCAGCCACCTCCTCCAGACTAAGGCCCCTCAGAGTTATAGATGTGCTTCTTTTATGATTTTTTTTACCAGTTTTGATGATATGATGTGATGATGTTTTGAATGTTTGTGAATGTCTTTAGTTTTTATTTTTTTTTTGTTTAATTAATCTTTGGGAATAGATATCATCTGTGCTCCAATGTATTATTTTTTTCTTGATATTAATAAAATATATCTTGTCTTAATTTAGTTGATTTTGATCTCTATTGAAAATGTTCGTTAGCTTATATAATTATCCTGACTTAATTGATCTAAAAAGTGATATAATTTGAAAAGCAATACAAAATTTAATTTCATTAGAAAAATCTAATTTTTCAAAAATTTATGTTGGCTTATTACTCAATCAAGTTAAGGCTATCAATCTAATGATTCTTTTTAGACTAACATATTTTTAATATTATTATTGCAATTTTGATATTTTATAATTTTTAATTTCTCTTTCAATATAAGTATCTTTGTACTTAGAGAAATTTGAGCTTTTGGATTATCGATTTTAGAAAGATCAATTAAAAACTTGAGAAATATAAAGATGTACAAAAATTAAAAGAATGCGCAATAGTTCACAAATTGAAAAAGAGGAATAAAATTAGCCCAATATAAAAAAGATGCTAAAAGTGTGCAACAAATATTGAAAAGATGCGCAAAGTGCCACAAGTATATATATTTTTTCCTCTATCTTTCAATCTTTAATTTCAAATTAATCTAATGATCAATTATATTTTGTATTGAAATTAGACTTAAATTAATTTTTATTTCGTCACCTTTGCAATAATTCTCCTTATCTGATTGTCTAGACTGATACATGACCTTGATTTATTTTTATTTGTCTATGTTATATCTTAATATAAATGATATGAATCTTTATTTTTCTCTAATGAATATTAATCTTGTTATTACAAATATAACTCAATCTCTTTCAGAATCAATTATCAAAGATTTCTCATATGACTTCTTACATTTTTGTAGTTCGTTTCTTCTTCTCTTTTGCTGTTGTCAAAAAGGGGGGGGAAATATTATTTAACATTTGATAGTTTTGTTCGTGTGTCTTGTTTGTCTTATTTTATTCGTGTCTTGAGTATTTTTGTTTTTGTTCATGTTTAGGGTTTTGTTTCTTATTTTGGTGTCATTTTTGTGTGGTCGTCTTTATGCGTGAAAACTTTAAAATTAAAAAAAATTGATTTGTTCATAATAATTGCCCCTTATATTCACATGCTTATTCATTTACGGGGAGCTTAGGAGGAATTTAGGATTTTCAAATTTACATAAACAATAATTGTTTTGCCATCATCAAAAAAGGAGAGATTGTTGAGAGAATTGCTACTTAGCTTTGCATATTTTAAATTCTTGCAACTTATATATTTTTGATGATTCCAAATATTATTATTTTGATTATTATTTTCTCCTAAAATATTTTGGAAGAATTGTTTTTCTCTAGTGTGTACTAAAATTTCAGGAAAATCATACTCCGTATTGTTGAAGACTTCAACTCAAATTCAGTTTCGAGTTATTGTATATTTAACTCTATATTTTTCATTTTATTGAGTCTGAGAGAGTGTGATTGTAATTGAGTAACTGAGCACACATACACTAGGAGAAGAGTTTTACAATTCATATTTTTTAAACTAATCGTACAGTATGAATCCTGTTCGTACGGGATGATTTGGTCAGTTATATCCTCTAATGAGCAATGGAACGAATAGTGAGGGTTAAAATTTTTCTAAGCATAGATCGTATGGATGATATTTTCCATTCATCCAAGGATGATCTTCTCTATTTTTGCCAAATGTGAAGATCGTATGGACGATATTTTCCATTCGTCCCAGGATGATCTTCTCTATTTTTGCCAAATGTGAAGATCGTACGGATGATAATTTCCATTCATCCCAGGATAATCTTCTCTGGATTCACCAAATGTGAAGTTCTTACGAATGATAATTTCCATTCGTCCCAAGACAATCTTCTCTATTTTTGGAAAATACACAGTTCGTCCAAACAATATTTTCCATTCATCCCATAATGATCCCCTCTGGTTTTGCCAAATACATAATTAGTAAGGATGATAATTTTCAATCATATTGGGATGAAGGGCTATGTTCTGTATACTTATAGTTCATCTTGACTTTTCTTACCAATGAACTTTAAAAAATAACTGTTCATACCAGATGAACCCAATTCATATGGGATGATGATCGGGTATGAAGGCAGTTCGTACTTATTCACATTGATTTCATATGCAACAGTTTTTATATCATTCGTACGTACAAAATATGATCGTACGGATGATCGTGGACAGTCAAATTTGAAAAATGCAATTTTTTGGATGATTTTTTATGTCTTTTCTATAAAAGGTCCACTTAAGACTGTCATTTAATCTTTTTATCACTTAGTCTTCATGAAGGGTAAAGGGAAACTAAAGGAGAGAGTAAGAGAGAGTATTTGAAAGAGATTTTTTCCTATTTGAGTGTGAAGGGTTCACTTTGTTATTCAAGGGTAAGGATCTCTGTGTGTACTTTGTGTTTATTTCACTCTTTTTTCTTATCCTTCTAGATTTCTATTATGAAGATCTTTCAAGACGATCCGGTTCTCTACTAACACTCAAGAAGTGTGAACCGCCGAAGGTTCTCTACCTAAACTTGGAGAGAGTGAAAGGATGAAGGTTCTCTGCCTACACTTGAAGAGTGTGAACAGCCTACGGTTCTCTACCGACACTTGGAGGGTGTAAAAGGATGACGGTTCTCTATCGCACTAAGTAGTTGGGGAAGAGAGTTTTGTGAAGGCTTCTCCGCCTTGCTGTGGTGGCAAAAGGGGAGACACTAGTGGTAATAGTGCAATACATAAATTGGGAGACTTCAGGGAGTGATTGTAGGTCGTATTTGAGTGAACCATTATAAATCTTTGTGTCTTTTTATTTTCGCTGCTTTAATTTCTATCATTTTATTTTTCTGTGATTGAAATTTTTTTTTTGAAAATTCTAAAAACTACTTGCTTAGTTTGTTAAAATAGTTTCAAACTTTTAAATTCCAATAAGAGAAATTTTTTTAAAAGTACCAATTCCCCCCCCCCCCCCCCCCCCCTCTTGGTTAGGCTTCGGGACATAAGCTTAGGTCTAACAACCTAACTCATATTAAACAAGTTTCAACAGTGTTAGGTTTAGAGTCAAAGTTGTATGTATATTATTTAGTTAAGGAGATTTACTATTAATATAGAGAAATATATCATCTTGAAAGATGATATGCCTACAAGTAATAACTTTACATGCATATAGATTTTGGCATTTATAACCTTTATGATCCAAACTATAATTAATAAATACATGTGTAGTTTATCTGAGAAAAAAGTTGTTTAATGAATAAGGGTGTAACTATGAATAAGAAAGACAACTAAATATTTTGAGGACAACTTATTAGGGTGGTTGTATTTAGAGAAATTGATATGGGGATAAGTTTGGAGTTGTGGGAGAAGGCAACTAGTAAATATGATAGACTTCTATAAGCATTGTGTCTACCAAAGCTAGTATGGTAGGCTGGCATCAAGAATTATATTGTTAATATTTCAGACAATATGATGATGTTTGCATTCATAGCCACTATTCTATTTGATAGTGTATGAACAACGACTTTGAGGGATTGTTACATTGGAAATAAGTTGTTATAATGTGTGGTTGGTGTATTCACCACCACCATATTCCTAAATTATTTTGAGTTTATTATTAAGTTGTCATTAAACAAGATGTTTAAAATAGAGAAAGTGATAGGTGTGTTTTTTAATTTCCTGAACATTAGACATACCTAAGAAAAATAAGAAAAATCATAAAAAAAGAACATTATATTTATAATTTTTATTTAAGATAATTGGGGAGAATACGAGCTTAGAGTACAAGAATTTGTAAATGATAATTAGTGGCTTCTAATTTAAGCATAGGAGGATTGATGTTTTAACTATAGTAGGATGATCATTAGCTAGTAAAAATGGTATGGATGATGATGGATGACCTAACCTATGTGCTAAAGTTTAGGAACTGAACATAGTGTAAGAATATCAATTAGATGTGATGGCTTAGAGATATCATGGAAACTTTAATTGGATAGATTCCTTAATTGTTGGGACCATGGAATAGACTGCAATGGATCTTTTGATCCTTATATAGCATAACCTAAAGTATCAAAAGAGATTAATGTAGCATGAATTCTTAAGAATAAATTTTTGTACAAAGAGAAGGTTATGAAAAAGATTTGAAACATGAAAGAGTTGAGGTAATATGAGCTTATGGGTTGGCGTGGGAAGAATACCTTGCCAAAATTATGAGATTAAAAGAGATTATACATTATAAGTGGTCATTTGCTAAGGATCATTATAACATAAGGAAGTCAAACTTGTGATTAATCAATAATTAGATAGGATGAAGCTTTGAAGTTGAAATACCACTCTTCAATGGAATTAAAAGCATTTGGGAAATGGACAATTAATTTGGTAGATATGTTAGATTTGCATGATGCTAACATTTCAATGCAATATGATCTGATTTTTCACATATTTGACAGATTGTGGTAGAGATAAGAACTTGAACTCCACATATTGATATTTGGGAAGTTATACCTCTATGAATTATTAAGGGATGATGCCCATGCTATTGTTGGTGGGGAAAGAGCACCCGCAACCACTTTATTAATCATAGCAAGTTAGGTATATTATGCGTCTATTTAGCTAAATCTCAAGTAATTTCAAATGTAATATTCGGCTTTATTTGACTATAAATAATCCAATAAAGATTGTGATGATTCATTGGTTATAACATACTGTGAATGTTAATCTTAAATGCTTGGTAAGAGAAAAGAAGACCATTAAAAGTATGAAGAATATCATTACACCGGTTGCTATTATTATGTTGACCTTTGATTTTATATTTGAGAGCTATTGGGTCATAGTGTGAACCTTTGTTTGAATGTAATAAAGCTCATTTCTGAGCTAAAAGATACGAGAATGATTGATGGATTTAAGCCTTCTTTCTAGGGTAATTCATATTTCATAGAAAGATTCTATACTAAGAATATAGGGTAATAAGGAAGATGAGATGATATTGTGGTATAAAAAGTTGCAGCAAGGTTTTGATTATTGAGTATTAATATGAAAAAAAGATTTATGAGCACAGTTTTGAAAATTGGACCGGACTGGCTGCTTCGACCAATTCAAAGGTGAACTGGTCTTGTGGCCGGTTCGGTCCTCCTGAAAAATTAGTCTAGCATCAAATCGGTTAGAATCGTCGGTTCAATTAATAATATATTTAAATAAAATAATTAAATATAAAATATTTAATTAAATATTAATTAATTTAAATATCATATATTTTATTTAATAATATAATTTCAAAAATTTAATAATATTAAATACTAATAATCATATCGACATATTCCATAACCCCATGTGGGCTTAATCCATACAAGAAAAGATATATAACTAACACAATATAAAACTCCTAAGTGACGTGAGACAAAGCAACTAGTAGTTTTTAGTTTCAATAATGTGTGAATGAGGAAAAATTATTGCGTCCTCCCACCTGACGTAGAGATGCATCCTCCCACCGTCAAAAAACTCGGTTTTTGCTCGATATTGCTAGGTATTATTTGGTAATAACGAGGAATATCATCATCTTAAGACCAATACCGAGTTATACCGAGCTATACCGAGCAATACCGAGCAATACCGAGCACATACCGAGTTTTCTCTAGGAAAAATTAGGTATTTTTTTGTATTGCTCGGTATAACTTGGTATTGGTCTTCACATGATGATATTCCTCGTTATTACCAAATAATACCGAGCAAAAAACCTTGTTTTTTGGCGATGGGAGGACGCATCTCTACGTCAGGTGGGAGGACGCAATAATTTTTCGTGAATGAGGCTTGCTTCAATGAGAATTTGTTGAAACATTTTTGTGTAGAATATTCAAATAAAAATAATCATAATAATTTTTAAAGTTCTTAAATTTATAATTATTTGTATATTTATAATTATTGAAATAAAAGATAATTATTTATTATTTTAAAATTTTGAAAACTTTTATCTAAATAAGAAATTAAATGATGTGAAGAATAATAAAATATCTAAAAAAAAAATAATGTATGTATTTATAAATATAGTTTTATAATTTAAAAATTATATAATTTATAAATGTAAACTATATCTAAATATATAACATAAATCAATTATTTATATTAATTTATATATTTATATATAAACTAAATTTTTATTAAATATAAATTAAAAATAAAGATCAGAGATATTTATATTTAAATTTAGATTTAGTAACTATTTATACTTAATTTTAAAATTATATATATATATTCTTAAAATTATGAAATTTTTAAGATTAAATTGACATTATTATTATGTTAATTTTATTATTGTTTAATAATATTAATATTTATTACGTCATACAGTTCGGCCCAGATTCTGTGAACCTCACCTTCTTCTGGTTCGTTGTTCGGTCCGGTTTTTACAACCTTGTTTATAAGAGGCGATCCCATCATCGTTGACAATTTATTTGGTTGGTTTATAAGAAAATCTATTTAGATAGCCATCAAGTCCATTGACCTAAAATAGTTTTATGATTTGTATTCTCAAAGTTACATGATCATCAGTGATGTGTTGAGTATTTAGAACAATTTTGATATTATTCATAAAAAAATTTGAGTTAAAGTGAAATAGTTATTTCACCCATTTTAAGAAGGGCAAAATCAAGATTGTGAAAATAAAATCGGACATAAAACTGAATGGAGAGGCCCAAGGTTCAATGGGCGTTTTTTTTTTTCTTTATTTTATTTTATTTATTTTTTTGGTCGTTGAATTGGATGATGTAATCAATATAAAAATTAGTTAAATAAGATTTAAATGATACAAAAATGAAGTAATAATTTTGTAATAATATAAAATTATGATAAATAAATAAATTAAATTCATACATAAACAATATCGTCTGTAATTTTAAATTTAAATTACTTCAATCTTTAAATTTGATTAATATTTAACATAAATTTAATTCACATATAATCTTCTAAATTTAATATAAATTATTATTTATTTATGTTATAAATTTAGATATAATTTATACCTATACATAATAAACTAAAATCTTATTATAAATTTGTATTTATAAATTATTCCTGTTAGATAATTCATCATTAATAAATAAATAAATTATTATTATTTATAATGTATAAATAAATAATTAAACTAATTAAATATTATTAACTAAAAAAATTATTCTTCATATTATAAATAATTACTTAAACTTTTTGATTAAAAATATGTAATATGTATGTTGTGAAGTTAATAACTTCAACTTATTTGTTTAAATTCACATTACTTAAAAATTTGGTTTAATCTCACATGACTCCACTGTTGGAATCATGCAAAATACTTGGTTAGTGTTTTTTTTTCAAACAAATAATTTTAGAAATTTAATTCTTCTTAAAAAAACTAAAATACAGTAAATTTAAATTAATTTATTAAATTTAATATTTTATTATAGATATTTTAAGTTAATTTGTTTAATTGTTTAAATAGTTCATTAAAGCTTGGGTGTAACTATCATTAGTGGAGCTTTGAACAAAAAAGGAATCGGAGGGATGCAAAAGAGAACATAAAAAAAAATTATAAGGGATGATGTAGGACTTATTACTCTGATACCATGTAGAATACCTATGACAATGTATGGCATACTGATTAGTACCGAAAGCAGAGAATAGGAGAGTAGGAAAAAGAAGAGTAGCAGTTGATAATGCTATATTTTTCCATTCGATTCAATATTGAGTTGTCATTTCTATTTTATACAATGCTAATCTGCCACAGCAACAGAACAATTACGAAGCAAATGCCGGAGGATAAGGTTTCATTTGGGATGGTTTTCCTACTGTTACTTAAAGCAGATTTCTAGTAATAAAATTAAAATTTTTTTACTAAAAAGTTGTTTTAAGAAGCATAAAAAAAACGTCCCAAACGAAGCCTAAGACTTCATTTGGGATGGCTTTTTTATTGCTTCTTGAAGTAGCATTTTAGTATAAAAAGTAAAATTTTTGTACTAAAAAGTTACTACAAGAAGCAGTAAAAAAGCCGTCCCATAGTTTTTTTTTTTCTATTTTCTAGAACAACTTTCTAGTTGAAGGAATTTTTGTACTAAAAAGTTGTTTTAGAAAATAGTAAAAAAGTTATATCAAATGATCCCTAAGATTTCATTTGGGACGTCTTTCTTAATGGTTCTTAAATCAAATTTCTAGTATAAAAATTTTATCTTTTGTGCAAAAAATCTGCTTTAAAAAAATAATAAAATAACCATCCCAAATGAAATCTAAATTTCTTGTTCAGACCCATAATGTGGGAAGGTGAAGCAAAAAAAATCCTTTAAGCCGCATGAGTTAATGAAAGGGTAGTGGAGATCACAATCATGCACATGAATTCAAAGTATTAAGACAGTAAGAAAATATAGAATTAAATGAATTCGAGTGAAATACTTCAGATCTATTTGGGCTTTTATAGTTATTTATAAAAAAATTATATAGTTGTTATAACAATTTTTTTTTTTTCAGAGTTATAGTGAGTTTATATATATATATATATATATTGAAAAAAAATTTATCAGCTGGTTTTAAAAATTATTTTTCATAAAAAAATAAAAATAAAAACTGATTAAAAATTATAGTCAAACAGAAGTGTGGCAGTTGTCTAAGAAAATAAAGTTGTAAGAAAAATGGATTAAATTAATCCTTAATCATAAAAATTGAAAACTACTCACAAATAAAATAAGCAAAAAAAATCAAAGGACACAAATCCAAAAAAAATGGGGTTACAAAATAAAACATAAATTGTTCAATAAAAGTAACTATTCCATTCATTAGAATTTATTGAGTAATTATGGAAGAGAGTTTATGGTGTTTAGGATTGAGATATCAATACGGATCTTTATAATATTATATGATTTATCATTCATTGCTTATAGATTTTTTTCTCATATTTTCGTAAGGGTCCCTAAGAGGCCAGGGTGTAAACGATTTGAGCCGAGCTCGAGCTATCTCTAGCTTAAGCACAAACTTGATTAATTAATTGAATTGGAGCTCGAGTCCCAAGTTAACTCTATGAGTTAAAGACAGCTCATAATCTAACACGTTCACAACGAAAGAGAAAAAATAATTACGAACTAACGGTTATTAAAATAAAATTATACAAATAATTATATATTAAAAGATAAATAATAAGTATTCACTTCATATAAGAAATTATGATAAAATTTTAATATTTTAATAATTTTCTACTTGAACTTTTGAATTCTAATATATTTTAAGTACAATTTATATTAATTTTTTTTAAGGATTGGGCTCGCAAGCTAACGAGTCAAATCAAGTCTGGCTCAAACTTAGCTTATTAGCTCATCCAGTTTGACTCACATGCCATTTATTAAATTGAGCTCGAGCCATCACGTGCCAGCTTAAGTAACTCTTCATTCTGAATTGATGCTATTTATTGCGTGGGACATGGATGATATCATTTGGCAGAATAGAAATAGATGGCAAAAATATGGGAGGAGAATAAATAGATTTTAGAAGATGAGGATTTCCAAATGATGAAGTTTTTTTATTTATTGCCTCAGAAGTTTAAACAAAGGCATTCACATTATCTCTGACAGTTAATATAATAAATAGGCATGAAAAGAATCAAAATTCGACTCAAAAGATAACTGCTATATTGTTTGAAAATATAATGTATGATAATTCCGTCTTACACTTTTAATTGCTACGAGAGCAAATTGGAATGCTTTTATGTCATAAAAAAGCCATTGGATTCATTAAGATATAGTTCCCCATCAACTTTTGATTATAAAATAATTGTTTTTGTCGGATTGACAGAGTAATCTTCATCAAACAAAAGCTTAACACAACTCCATATGGAAGGACTTGATTGAGTTTGTCGAAGAAAAACAGTGAAAGGTAGAAGTCAATGAACCAAATGAGAGAATAATTATAACGGAAGAGATAATATTGGAGGTCGACTAATTTTAGAAATGTTAAAATAATATTATAACCAAAAAGAAATTCTACAATTTGTCTTGGAGGTAAGGCAGTAGGCTTTCAGTTCAAAGGCATCTTTGAGAACAAAATTATAGAGAAAGCCAGAAAAGTGTGCCTACGGCTGTAGATGTGGCATTTGCGAAAGATATTGAATCTAAAGCAGTTTGTTGGTAATGATAAGACTATGATGTTGAATTCAATGCTCTCAAAGTTATTTATATCTTACTACAAGCAAAGATTGAGCTTAAAATAGAGAGAGAAAAAAGGATTGAGAGAGAGATTCTTGGATTTGCTAAGATTTAAATGTGATAGTTTTTTGCCCAAAAGGGAAAAAAGATGTTATATGATTGTCTGGTAAGTTTGTATTTTATGCTTCTATGTTAATGAGAACCTCCTGTTGGGAAATTTCTATATTTGAGCCTATATATTTATACATATAAATAAAGTATTATATATTAGACGCTATCAAAAATTGAACCAATTAAATTCATGATCTATTTAAGAATTAAATTATTATTTTACTTATGTGGCATCTCATTTAAATACAAACTAATTATTTGTGTAGAGGTCAAGTATTTATTTTATTTTAATGATGAGCTGAAATAAAATTAAATATATTTGAAGTACAAAAGGGTCATAGTCCCCAGTTTAAGCGGAGAAGTTCTCATTTCCCTCATTTCCCTCATTTCCCATCTTGAGTGAAAAGAAGGGGTCTCTCTCTCTTTAAGAACGCCGCTTCAAACGTTGAAGATCGAAGACCTTGATTCTGCATTTCATTGGATTCATGTATGCTTCGGATAATTCTTCTCGATGATTTGACATATCTTTCAGAGATGATGAAATTATTTTTCTATCTCCTTTAAATCCTAACACCTCCTAGTTGGTATTGCCAAGACTACGAGATGAGTAAATATGCTTTTATTGAAAAAAAAGTCTTTAATGAATAGAAAACAATGATATATATGTTGATCTCTAGAGATAAGCAAGCTTATTGCGAACCAACACCAATGCCAATTGGACCATACCCAATACACCGAAGCCCTAACCCCTCACAAGAACCTAAACTTCTTTCCCTTCACTTATCAGGAATCACATAATTCACTTGATCATCACCTGTAATCTTCCAATCTCCTATGTTTGGTGCACTTCATCTCCTTCAGCAATTTAAGGAGATCGATAGTTTGTTCTGACATCACATAGCCACTTATTCTCTCACATTTTCAGACATTGGCAAAAATAACAAGCCCTCCTCCCCATTTTCTTCTTCCTCAACCAAAGGCCACTGAGAGCTGCAACAATGAGTCCCCGTCTTCCCCTTCTTCTTCATCTTCGGATCCTTGTTCTTCAGTATTATTGATTAACTATCATTGTGCCTTCTCCTATCAAGTCGTACAGATGATATTAACTCATTAAAAATTATAATAATCGCATTGATATTTTACTATTATGTTAGATTAAATTACTTCAAATTTTATTGAAGTGTTTGGGATTATTTTTGTTCGAAAAATGACTTGTAGGATTCCAAATTGGGGCAAACTAGATGGTTAAATTCAAGATTTTAAGGATTGTCTCCAATTGTATTAATTAATATTGTGTAGGTTGCATTTATAGTAGCTAATTACTCATTTTAATGCTTATTTGGGTGTAAATTGATTTATAGTTCATGTTTCACAGGACCTTCGAGTTGATTTTAACTTGATGTAATTCAATAGGATCTTTGGTGAGGGAAGAAATGAAATGATATTAAAATGTTTTCTCATTTGGTAGATTCAACATGAAAATATAAAGGAATAGGACCAATGCGGTAGGATCAATAAATATTATTTCAAACTATTGTTTGCTTTTTTATTGGAATGAGCAACTCAATTGTAATTGTGTTTTTGGGGGAAAAAATAATGAAGACTTTTGAATTTTAAATTTTGAAATCGAAAACATCATTATGAATGATGTAAAGTTCGTATAGGTTGTTATGCCTATGCAAATGTCCCAAGGCTAAGCAAGAGGGTGGGTGAATTGGTATTTTAAAAATTATATTGGAAAATAAAGAAAACTTTTTTATATATATTTTAAGCAAAAATAAATTTTCAACCACAAAAAATATAATGCTGAAAATATAAAAATGCAAAAATAAAAAGGAACACAAATATTTATAGTGGTTCGGTCCAACAAGACCTTCATCCACTCCATGAAGACTCTCTTTTCAAGTATTACACTATTACCAAAGTGACTCTCCTTTTTCTCCCACAGCAAGGCGGATAAGCCTTGACAATTTTCCTCTCTTCCACCAATTCCCGGTGCGGCAGAGTATCGTTGTCTTTTCACACCCTCCAAGTACTGTTGGCAGAGTACCATCATTCTTTCACACCCTACAAGTGTTGGCAGAGTACCGTCATTCTTTCACACCCTTCAAGTGTCGGCAGAGTACCATCATATATATCCTTTTACACCCTACAAGTGTCGGTAGAGTACCGTCATCCTTTTACACTCTCCAAGTGTCGGCAGAGTGCTAGATCTTCTCCAAAGATCTTCTCTCAAGCAACTAAAAAGAAGACATGAAGAGAAGTAACAAAAACACAAAAGAGATTCTTACCTTTGAGTAACCTTGTGAACCCTTTATTCTCCACTTATAAGAATTCTCTCTCAAACACTCTCCCAAAACACTCTTTCACTCACTCTCTAAGAAATCACTAAGAACAAATTTTTCCATGTCAGCTTTTAAAGACTTTTTATATGAAAGACAAAAGGCCATAAAAAAAAACTAAAAATTATAATTTTGAGAGTATATGATCATATAGTACGATCGTAAATCGTATGTACGAACAGTTCAAATATTGCTTCATACGAACTTACACGAAATATTTTCGTACACGATAATCTTCTAGTATGAACCATGTTCATACTGTACAAATAGTTAAGAATTTTTTTTTGGATTGTTGGGATGAAAAAATACCCCAGATTTTTGTACTTTGGACGTCGTCTATACGAACAAGGGATCATATAGTACGATCAGTTCAAAAAAATTGGTGTTCGTTGGGACTAAAAGGGAACTGTTCTTTTCATACTTTGGACGTCGTCTGTACGAAGGTGACTTTGTATAGTACGATCAGTTCAGAAAAATTTGGAATTGAATTGGACGAAAAGAAACCTGTTCTTTTTGTACTCTTGACGTCGTATGTATGAATTTCATTTAGTACAATACGATCATTTAAAAAAATTTAGAAATCATCAGGACGAGCAGGGACGTATCTGATTCATACTTTGGGCGTTGTCTATACAAAGTTCACTTCATACAATACGATCAATAATTAAAAAAATTCTTTTCCACAATACGTTTAACTGCTCGTAGGAGGAAAAAACTGAACAAATTACCCCATACGAATTAAAATTGTATAGTATGACTAGTTTAAAAAATTACAAATTTTTAAAACTCCCCTAGTGTGTATGTGCATGATTACTCAATTATAATCACACTCTCTCAAACTCAATAAAAATAAAAAATACAGACTCCAATTACAATGAACCCTAAAATAAACTGATTTTAAGTCTTCAACATTCTGAAGTATAATTTTCTGAAATATTAGTACAGACAAACAACAAAATTAATATATCCAATATATATTAGGAGAAATAGTAATCAAAACAATAATATTTAGAATTATCAAAAACACATATGATATGAAAAAATAATTTTAAAAACTAAGTCACAATAATCTCTCCTTTTTTATGATGGCAAAATAATTATTATTTGTATTAACATTTAAACCCTAAATTTCTTCTTAGCTCCCCCTCAATGAATAAACACATATGAATATAGGGATTCCCATGAAGATCAAAGAACTCTAAACATTTTTTTTATTTTTTATTTTTTTTAAAATAAAAGACACAAACAAAAATTAAAATACTAGCACAAAGAATACAAAACAACAAACAACAAGCAATAACGCACAAAAAATACAAAAAACAAGCAATATAACAAAAAAAATCACAAAATATAAAACAAACAATATTATAACTCCCCCTTTTGACAACTACAAAAAAGGAAGTATAAATGGAAATGAAAGATGCCAAACGATAAATTAAAAGAATTGACCTTGAATAGCATTTTAAAATAATTGCAATAACAATATTAATTTCATAAGACTAAAAAAGAAAGATTGAAAATTTTTAAATAAAGAATAACCAAGATAAGAAAAGTCAATAAAATCATGATGTATTCTAGATAAATTAAATAAAGATGATTATTGCAAAAATGATGAAATGAAGATTGGTTAACTTCAATTTCAATATAGAGTATAACTACAAATTAGATTGATTTGAATTAGAGATTAAAAGATAATGGAAAGAACATAGTACCAAAAATTTTCAATTGGCGACATTGTGTATTTTTTCAAATATTTATGGCACACTTTATGCATCTTTTTCTATTTGGACTAATTTTATACCTCTCTTCACTTTGTGAACCATTGCGCTATTTTTTATTTCTGCACAAATTTTGCATTTATTTTGATATACTTTTTTTTTATCTTTTCAAAATCAGTAATCTAAAATTAAACTTTTATAATAACCAAAATAATTATATTTAGAAATAAATTAAAAAATAATAGGACATCAATATTACAATAATGATATTCAAATAATGTTTTCCTTAAAAGATTATGAATTTGATCTTCTTATCTAAATTCAGCTATAACTAAATTTAAAATATTTGAAAAATTAGATTTTGTAATTAAATTAATTTTGTAATGCAAATTAATTTATAACATATTTTATATTAATTACAAAAAGGTTTTTTGTGTAGGCAAACTAATATTTTAAATAGTGAGAATTAAACACAAGTGCTCAAAATATGATATTTTTCATTGATATCAAAAAGATTAGATACATTTAATACATTGAAATTAATTTAAAAACAAATACATAAAAACAAAACATAAGCATCACAACACCAAAGAAACCTACAAATAAGAAATAGAAAACAACATCATATTACTAGCAAGGGACTGGTAGAAGCAACAACAAAGCAATATATCTAAAACTAAGAGGGGCCCTAATTTAGAGGAGGAGGCTGGGTGAACACTGAGAAATAGACATTCATCATAGTATCTCACATCCTACTGACATTTATATAACAACACAATCCTAAATAGGAGTTCTATTTTTTTTTTAATTTTAAATAAGAAAACTAATTGATACGGAGGTGAATGCTTGAAGCTATTTTGTAACAATTGACAATGAAAAATTAACTTGCTCAATAATGATTTTTACAATGACTTTCACCAAGAATTAAAAAAAAATAAAATGCAAAAATAAATAAAGTGCAATAAGGAAAAAATCACACCAGAGAATTTATAGTGGTTCGGTCACTTGAACTACGTCCACTCTCCGGAGTCCTCCACTCTAGGAATTTCACTACTAAACAATAATTCTCTATTTTACCCCACAACAAGGTAGAGAAACCCTTACAAACCTCACTTTCACCAACCCGACGTGGCAAAAAGCCAAGCGCTTTGTCACCTCCTAGTGACGGCAGTGTACCTTCTCATTTTTCTCCCTCCTGGAGAAGGTAGAGTACCTTAGAGGACACAATTGTAAAAGAATCTCCCCCTCAGAGAGCCTCCCACAAGTTCTTCTCAGGCCACAAGAGGAGCAACGTGCAGCAAGCTTGGAGCAACCATGTGATCTTCCACACACCCCTTCTCCCTCATAAAGCCCACCTTCTCCTTCCTCTTACAAACCCTAAAATCTTCTCAAGAGCTCTCTTAAGGAACCCCCCCTTTAATCACGAACCTCTCTATCTTACTTACTCCAAAATACAGAGGCTTTGATATTTTTTGTATAATATCATACAGTATGATATAAATCTATACAGTATGAAATATAAAATCCTTCTATTCGTACAGGATGATTTTTGGGATGATGAAAAATTGTCTCTGTATATCATATGGTACGAACCACTTCGTATAGTAAGATTTGCAAAAAATCAAGGGATCATCCAGTATAATGTATGGGACGATCGAAAATAGCTTCGGTTGATCATATAGTAAGAATGGTGTCGTATTGTACGATAATCAATCAGAAATAAATCCTTGATTTATACACTAATCATAGGGTTAATTTAAGTAAGTAAGTATTCAAAAATATCATACAATATGATAGTATCGTATAGTACGATCAGTTCAAAATTTATGAATGAAGAACTTACTTAAATTAATCTGTCAGGTAGGATTTTTAATTAGAAAGCATCGTACCGTATGTTATAAATCGTACATTATAATTTATTTACATATAGCTATTTGAGCCATGTTAGATTGTATAGTACAATTAAAACTCATACAGTATGATCAACATGAATTTTTTTTTCATTTTAAAACCCTCTCCCCCTACGTGTGTGCATGGTTGCTCAGTCTTGCATACAATTTGTGGACAAACTCAAGAAAATAAAAATAAAAATAAAAATAAATAAAAAATTATAATGTTATAAACTCAAACTCTTACTTTATCCAGTTTTTAAGTCTTCTTATTATCCCGAGTAACTTGTGATCTCTATGAAATGTTAGTACTCACAGAAAAGAGCAAAAATAAAAAAAATATGCAAATGAATAATAATTCAATTGACATTATTTGTCATTATGAAAATCTCAGACTAGGGGTCATGGACTGCAATAATCTCTCCCTTTTTGGTGATGTCAAATAATGTTATTATTAAAGAAAATTACACCAAAGTTTTTGTTTTTTGTTTTGCTTTTCTTTTGAATTAAATTAAAAAAAGAGTAGAAATAGAAACAAAAAGAAAATAAAATTCTTTTGAAATAAGAAAAATAAGATAAATAAGATACGACACAGTAATTAGAGCACACAACATGATTCTCCCCCTTTTAACATCGCCAAAAAGAGAAGGAACAAATAACACAACAAAAAAAGAGCACAAAATCGATACATGTCATAAAGTAGGATCCTGGTCAGGTGCAGGTGGAGGTGGTTGGAAGTACTAGTGGATGGACGTGAATTATTGATCAATTGAGGGAAAGCATTCCCCAAACCACCGCATGTCGTCCTTGTTTTGTTGATGTTGTTCTCATATGTGAGTGTTAAGGAATCTTTGTAGTTGGTTGAATCATTCGACTAAGTCATCGTGAGGATAGGCTGGTGTAGGTCCTTAGGGTGGTGCATGCCGTCTTGGTCGAATAGGAGCTTCTGCTAGAGCAATCTCTCTTTCTTCTTCATCAAAATTTTGTTCATCTATCTCTTAGCCCTGATGAAACAAATTATGGAAGGATGCATCCATATAGAAAATTAGTATATTATCAGGTTCACTAGGATATATTAATTGATATTTTTTTTGAAGGAAGTAACCTATGAGGTTGCCAATGTTGCAACTCGGGCTTTTGAGTTTATGATTTTGATGATAACAAATAATATTTATTAATCTTTTATTTCTCTTAGTATTTGCAGTGCATATTCCTTTCTATGTTGACTAATATTTCAAGTACATCATGCACCGTTCTTTGAAGATTTAAGGCTCAAGATTGCGTAGAATTGGTCGTATTAAACGAGTATGTAATTTTCATTTATTGAGTCAAGTCTTGAAATGATGTATATTAGTTTATTGATCATGCACACACATAGAGGGATCAAAAAATGATTATAAATATTTTAACTTTTCTGTTCATCGTACTGTACGATATGTATCATACTGTACGATCTGGTGTAATAGAAATAAATTAAAATATTTTATTTTTCCTGGAGAAATTATTTTTGAATATAACTAATCATACTGTACCATCACCACATCGTACTGTACGATCTGTTATAATTAGAAAGCTCATCGTCCATTAAATTTGGCAAATATTTGAATTTGAAAAGTTATTCTAATCGTACTGTACGATCATTCTTGTATTGTACGATGTTTAAAATATTGCCTAATTTAATCCTGTGATTATTCAATCAAAACAACTTAATTTTGATATTTTGATCGTACTGTACGAACTGAATCGTACTATATGATGACAATTTTGGCCATCCCATGCTTCGTCCTGGACGAACTGCACTTTTATTGAACTGTTCGTACAACACATCGTACAAGACATCATACAGCACGAACTTCAATTGAACTGTTTTTACAGTACTAGCTGGACATCGTACAGTATTAACAAGTCAATTTCTCCACATAGTACTAGATGATCTTACGATCGTACAGTACGATCTTTGGCGGCTGAATTGAGTTTTTTAGGGTTTTTAGAGCACTCGATTTAAGCACTCTCAAAAGACTTTGTAAGAGTCTTTTGGTAGTCATTGTAGCTTCATTTTTCTAGAGAAAACTTGAAGAGAGGACTTGAAAGGGAGAGAGGAAAGGGTGGAGTTTGAGAGATGGAGAAGAACCTTGGAGGGGGTTTCAAGGGACTGTGAAGGAGATTTCACACGGTTGCTCCAGCGAGCTTGTACCTCAGTACCATCAGATTCAAGGTTCGTCTAGAAGGAAGTTTTGGGAAGAAGAATAACTCGTTGGTGTCAAAGGACCCGGCTCCTCCGCTGCACCGGGGAAGGTGGAAGTGATTGTGTAAGGGCTTCTCCGCCTAGTTGTGGGGGATAAAGGAGAATCACTAAAGGTTTAGTGTAATACTCGAAGGGTGCCTCCGGGGAGTGGACGTAGGTCATGATTTGATCGAACCACTATAAATCGGTGTATTCTTTCCTTTACTATTTTCGCACTTTAGTTCGTATTCATTTTTATTGCGATTAATTGCGTGGGTGAAATTAAGAATCTATCTTTTTATTGTGAATGAAATTCTCTTCCGTATAAAGTTATAAAAGGAGTTTTCTTTTCATTAAAGAAGTTTTTAATCATCCAATTCAACCCCCTCTTGGCGCATAAAATAATTTCAATTGGTATCAGAGCTTGCTTTCAAAAATAGTATTTTAGAAAACCTTGAAAAAAATCGATCATGTCAAATTTTGGTGATCATAACACCGCGGAGGGTTATTCAATAACCCGTCCACCTCTTTTTGATAACATTCCATTTGATTTCTGAAAAATTAGATAGTCTATCATTTTGCAATCTATTGATTGCATAATGTGGATGTTAGTCAATGATGGATATATTGCACCATTTAAAATTGTGAATGGAGTGAAAACTCCAGTACCTTTTAATGAATGGAGCAATGAGGATAGGGAATTAGCCCAATTGAATGCTAAGTGTTTAAATTACTTTTTCTGTGCATTAAAGTCTGAGGATTATATGAGAGTTTCTACCTGTGCTACTGGTAAAGATATTTGGGATAGACTGTGCATTACATACGAAGGAACAAGTGAAGTAAAATAGTCTAGGCTTAACATTCTATTGCATGATTATGAACTCTTCCGTATAAAACCTAGCGAAATAATATCTGACATGTACACTAGGTTCACCCAAATTGTGACATCCTTACATGCATTAGGTAGAGAGATTTCAAATTCTGAGAAAGTTAATAAGATTTTGAGATGCTTACCTAGTTCCTATGATGCTAAGATAACTACTATCACTGAATCTAAAGATCTTAAATTTTATTCTATTGATAATCTCCTTGGGTCACTCATTGCATACGAGCAAGGAGTGAGTCAAAGACAATGTGATGTAGGTGAAAAGAAGGAGCGAACAGTGGCACTAAAAGCAAACAACTCAGAAAGTGGCAGCTCTGTAGGGGAGGAAGAAGATGATATAGCATTGATGACCTGACAGTTCAAAAACTTCTTAAAGAGAAAACAAAAGCGTCATCAGAACGGCTGGAATAAAGTTAAAGCTTGAAGTCTAATAAAGTTTCATCTGATACAATCTATTTTGAGTGAAGGAAGCCAGGTCACCTTCGAGCTGATTGCCCCAACTTGAAGAGCCAACCAACTAAGGATAAAGGTGAGGAAACAGGCAAGTACAAGAAAGGAAAGATGAAGACACAAAAAGCTTTTTGGGCCGACTCTGCCTTAAAATTATCAGAAGATCAAGCAGATGAGGAGGTAACAAATTTGTATCTTATGGCTAATGATAACTTTGATCAATCGGATTAAGATGTGATATGTCAACTTTTATATAAAGAATTATTGCTTATTTCTGAGAATATCCATGACTCATATAAGAAGTTGAAAAAGATGCATGCTAGTCTTAATATTGAATTTAATTCTTTACAAACTCAGCATGCTAACTTAGTTAAGGAAAATTCTGATTTAGATAGAGATCATATGCTACTTCTTGATGAGTATGATGAATTAAATCAGAAGCATATTGAACTAACTGAAATGCATGACACCTTGAAAACCACTCATGTTGAACTAGAAGAGGCTTTTCATAGATTAGACAAACTTGCATTAGAAGTAGATCACAGTGAGCATTTGTTAAAAATAGAATTTTATGGATTGACATATCAAAACAACACTTTTCAAGAAAGAATCAAAGAATTAGAAAAGGAAATTGCATCACTCACATTAGCCCAACCTAGTCAATCCCCAACACAGCATGCATCACACAACTTAGGGAAGAGGCATCACCACCCACATAGGTTAGTGAATCCATTTCCTAGTGTTAGGTGCTTCTCTTGTGGCATGCTAGGTCACATAGCCTACACATGCATAATTCACCATAGGACATACTTAGTATGGAGACCTAAACTACATCCATCACAGCATAGCATGCATACATCTCATTCATGCAAGCATAAGGAGGAACTCAAACTCACTTGGGTTCCCAAATCTAATCCTTGGATGAAATTGTAGGGATGCTCTCACAAAAGACCTAGTGAGAGTATGTGGTACCTGGATAGTGGCTGCTCGTGACACATGACTGGAGATATGAAGAAGTTCATTCTATTGGAGACCAGAACTGGAGGCAAAGTAATATTGGGAGACAACACTATCAGGAAAGTGATAGGCTTAGGTACTGTTGGTAATGCTAAGAATTTTTTAATTGAAAATATTTTATTAGTTGATGGTTTGAAGTATAACTTACTTAGCATTAGTCAATTGTGTGACAAAGGTTTTGATATAAAATTTCTGTCTGATAAATGCCTGATTAGTTTAAATGATAAACTAGTTTTAGAAGGAAAATGAATGAACAATATTTACATGTTTGACCTTGATTGCATTGATAGTTCAAATTCATTTTGTTTGAAAATAATAGTTGATGACTCGTGGCTACGGCATAAGAGACTATGCCATGCTAGTATGAAAACACATAGAAACATCACTCAGAAAAACCAAGTTAGAGGCGTACCTAAGTTAGACTTTACTAAGGATCACTTATGTGATGTTTGCTAACTAGGAAAACAAGTCAAATCATCCTTCCATTCAATTAGAGATGTGATCACCTCTAGGCCACTAGAAATCCTACACATGGACTTATTTGGACTCGTTAGTATAGCCAGCCTAGGTGGAAAATATTATGGATTTGTGATTATAGATGACTTTATTAGATACACTTGGGTAAGATTCATAGCACATAAGAATGAGTCTTTTGAGGGAATAGACTTTGAAGAAACCTTTGCTCCTGTTTCTAGGCTAGAAGTCATAAGATTGCTCTTAGCTTTTGCTTTCTTTAAGAACTTCAAACTGTATCAAATTGATGTAAAGAGTGCTTTTTTGAACGAGGTAATTAAGGAAGATATCTATGTTGAGCACCCCCCGGATTTGAAAGTTCACAATTTCCAAACCATGTGGTCAAATTAAAAAAGGCACTATATGGATTAAATCAAGCACCTAGAGTATGGTACGAAAGACTTAGCTCATTCCTATTGAATAGAGGATTTGAAAAAGGTAGTGTAAATACTACACACTTTTTACAAAAGATCAAAAATGAAATTCTCATTATTCAGATTTATGTGGATAATATTTTATTTGGATCTTTAGATAAAATATTATGTTATAAATTTTCAAAAATAATGAGTAATGAGTTTGAAATGAGCATGATGGGAGAACTTAATTACTTTCTTGGCTTTAGTGTAAAACAAATGGATAATGGAACTTTTCTTAGCCAAACAAAGTACGTTAAGGATATTTTGAAAAAATATGAAATGGATAGTGCTAAACCCATCACTACAGGAAAAGCGCCTAAAACCGACGGTTTTTTCTAGCGGCTTAGATGGATAAACCGTGGTTTTCAAAACTACCAGCGGCTTTTCGGCGGTCCTCAAGCTGCCAGTAAAAATGGCGTAGGAAATAATTAATGGCGGTTTATTTGCGGTTTTATTAGCCGACGGCTTTCCGGCGGCTAACACTATCGGTGATTACCGGATTTTATACCGGCGGTGTTCCGGTCGTTGAGCCGCCGGTTATTTTACCGACGGCTAAACAGCGGTCACTTCACCGATGGCATGCCGACGGTTACAGTGGTCGTTGTGCGTTCGATCAACCACTGGCTAGCGTCGGTTTACTCCCGATAAATTTGCCGGCAGTTACCCGACGATCTTGGCCTACGGTACTACCAACGGTTTACACCGCTGGGCTTTCACCGCATAACCGCTGGTGGTCATCGGTAACTGCCGGTATATTTCCAGCGGTGTAAGGAAATTACCGGCTACGCCAATCAGCCATCCGGTATCGAGGTTTCCGGCGGCCAAACTGCCGGTTGGCTGCCGGAAACCTATTGAACCTGAAAAAAAATTGACAGCATTCCCTTAAACGATTATTGTCTACAGGATAATCAAACCCAAATATTGGCTATAGGATAATCATCAACACAAACTAACCATCTACATCAACTATCAGCAACAACAACATCAATTCTTTATCCCACTACGTGGGGTTAGCTACATGAATTCTTTTTCTTCATTGTGTACTGTTAAGAGTAAGATTCTCGTTTACATCTAAAGAAAAGTTCATTTTTAATACTTTATAACAAAGTCTTTTTATTGATGCCTATAACTTTCTTACCATGGTATCAAATCTAACATATCTATCTCTCTTGCTCTCTCTCTCTCTCTCTCTCTCTCTCTCTCTCTCTCTCTCTCTCTCTCTCTCTCTCTTTTCTCTCTCCCTCTCTCTTTTTCCCTATCTCTCCCTTTTCGCTCTCTCTCTTTCTCTCACTCTCTCTCTTTTCTCTCTCTCTCTCTCTCACTCTCCCTTTCTCACTCTCCCTCTCTCTTGCTCTCTCTAACACTTACTTGCTCTCTTTTTCTCTCTATATCTCTCTCCCTCTTTTTATCTCTCGCTCTTGCTCTCTCTCTCTCTCTCTATCTATCTCTCTTGTTCTCTCTCTCACTCTCTCTCTTTTCTCTCTCCCTCTCTCTCTCAATCTCTCTCTTGCTCTCTTGCTCTAACCCAAAGTCACGATCAATACAATAGATCTATCATTACTAAATTTACACTTAATAAATAAAAATTTAGATATACTCAAACGATTACAAGATTACCTCTTGCATATGTCTAGATTACTACTAAAATCATACAATAAATTACAAAATCTTGCAAATATCTAGTAAGAACAAATAATCACAGAAAAATATTAAAGATTACCTTCAAATCCCAGTTTTTCTTCAACTCACATGAAAACTAGGGCAGCTGGTGTGAGATCGATGGCGGCAAGACAGCAGAGCTCGTTCGAGCGAGAAGAAGCCGGTGTGGGGTCGACGGTCAGAGAGAGGTCGTCGGCGGCAAGACAATGCGCTTGATCGAGCAGAGGCAGGCGGAGGCGACTATAGAGCTCATCTGAATTGAGAGAAGGAAAGAATAGAAATGAAATACGAGGCTCGGGCTTGTTAATTTTAGGGCATTTACCGGTGGTCTTCCGGTGGCAATGACTGCCAGTACTAGGATCACTTATCAACAGTGGTCTAAGCCACCGGTAATATTGAGAGCCAGCAGTTTATCCGACGGTTACATGACTGTTGCTATTACTGGTGGCTTAACATTACAAAACCCCCGGTTAGGCCGCCGGTCAAACCATTGTTCTTACCGGCGGTTCTATAACCGCTGGTCATGACCGCCGGTAATCGATGTTTTTCCTGTAGTGCATGAACACTCCAATGAGCTCAATAATCCAATTAGACAAAGATCCTAGTGGAAAATCAATAGATCAGAAAACATATAGAGGAATGATTGGATCCCTTCTTTATCTAACTGCCAGTAGACTAGACATAATGTTTAGTGCGTGCCTCTGTGCCCATTTTCAAGCCAATCCTAAAGAGTTTCACTTAACTGCGGTCAAGAGAATCCTTAGATATCTACTAGGCACCCCGAACTTAGGAATTTGGTATCCTAGGCACAACACTTCCTTTGAAATCTTAGGGTACTCAGATTCTAATTTTGCTAGGTGTATGATAGATAGAAAAAGCACCTCTGGTACATGCCAATTCATAGGACTATCATTAGTTTCTTGGTCCAGTAGGAAGCAAAACTCAGTAGCCCTTTCCATGGCCGAGGTAGAATATATTGCAGTAGGAAGTTGCGTTGCACAAGTACTATGGTTAAAACAATAAATTCTTGATCTTGGCCTACCTGTAGCAGCTATCTCAATCATGTGTGATAATATAAGTGCGATTTGCATCTCTAAGAACCCAATTCAGCACTCTCGAACGAAACACATAGACATTAGACATCATTTCATAAGAGATCACATTGCTAAGGGAGATATAGAATTGCTTCACATCGCTACAGGAGATCAATTGGCTGACATATTCATAAAACCACTAGATTCGACACCTTTAGCACCTTGAGGACTAGACTAGGTGTTATAGATATTACTGCATAAAAAAATCTTCTAAGGCTATTCCTGATCATCACACACTCACTACACAAAACCATCGAATGTGATATTTTATTATCGTTCTGTACGATACACCGATTGTACTGTACGATATATCTTAATCTACACAAAACACAAACTATAGGCAAATTTTGCCTCTGTTGATCGTACCGTACGACCTACATCATACTGTACGATACAATTGGTAGTCATTCAATCCATCTGGTAGGACATTATTGAGCATCGTACTGTACGATATAACCTCTTTGTACTGTACGATCCACGTTAGCAAATAGATTGGGATGAATTAACTCTGGTTGGTACGTTATTATTGGTGTTCATACTGTATGATACCTCTACTTCGTACTGTACGATCCACCTCAGCAAAATGGATGAGAATGACATAAAGGAGACTGGTATGATATAAATGTCATTCATACTGTATGATAAACCTGTTCGTACAGAATGAAACTTTTGTTCAAAAGTCGTACTAACGACCCTCGGGACAATCGATACTTTTCTGATCGTACTGTACGATATACTTCATACTGTACGCTTTGACCACCTTTTCCCGAAATGATCAGTCAGAATATTTATTACCAATTGTACTGTACAAAACACAATCGTACTGTACGATGGTGCAAAATTTCTATAAATTGGCTGACTAGACAGATATCTTCACTTACAACTCGCTTCTCTCACTACACCTTGTTGCGGATCTATTTTCATGATTTATGATTCTGATGATAGCAAACACTTCTATTTCTCTATGATGGCCTTATTTACTAACATTTCAGGTCCACACAATCAGACTGCAATTTGGAACCAGCTCATGATTGGGTAGACTAGGTTTGAGTCAGTTTGTACACTTTTTCCATTCTTGAGTCTATTGTATTTGGTGTGGCTCCTAATGCTTTGTAACTTGGAAGATTTTCTGACTGTTCCCTAGAGTTTACTATTTTTGGTAACATCACCCGGGACAATATTTATATCGGCCTGGATGATCTGTTCAAATGTAGAAACCCTAATTAGGTCATCCTCATTAAAGCAGCCGTCATTTTGCAAAACACAACGTCCTAGACAATTTTGTATCGGCTAGGACGATAGGCTCAAAACAGAAAATATCTGTCGCCAGATCTATTTAGGAATTAATTATTTTTGGACATCATCCAGGTGGATCGTCCAGGACTATAAAATATCATCCAGGATGATCCAGGACAATTTTTCCAAAATTTCTCTGGAATTTAAGGAAAGCAATTATGACTTGATTACATAATCAAATCATCTTGGACGATTACAGAATCGGCCAGGCCGATTTGTTGGACGATTGGACATCGGATAGCTATTTTTCAGGGCGATGTTCAGGACGATATTTCACAATTAGTTCTGATCGTCTAGGACGATATATTATCATCCTGGACGATATGAATAAACTTCTTCTAATTGTCCTAAATCGTCCTGCTTGATTGGGCTTAAATTGTATTGATCGTATAGGATGATATACCTATCGTCCTGGATTATATTATAGACAACTTACATTAATGAGCTTATTTTGAGATCTTCAATTTAAGCTTGACATGACACTTCAAAAAGTGTCTTTGGCAGCCATTGTAGCTTCATTCTTTTGGGGGAAACTTGAAGAGAGAGCTTGAAAGGGAGTGAGGAAAGGGTGGAGTTTGAGAGAGAGAGAAGATCATGTGAGGGGGGACTCAAGGGAGTGTGGAGGGGGTTCCACACAGTTGCTTTGGCAAGCTCGCGCCAAAATACCATTGGATTCAAGGCATGTCTCGAGGGAAGTTCACCAAAGAAGAAGATCTCTTTGGTGTCAAAGGACCTGACGACTCCGCCACAGCGGGGATGGTGGAAGTGATTTTGTAAGGGCTTCTCCGCCTAGCTGTGGGGGCTAAAGGAGAAACACTTTTGTAGTGCAATACTTGGAGGGTGCCTCCAAGGAGTGGACGTAGGTCAAGGTTTGACCGAACCACTATAAATCCAAGGTGTTCTTTCTTTATTACTTATGCATTTAATTTTCGCACTTTGGTTTTTATTGTGGTGATATTGGTTTTGATTTGTGTTTTGATTGAAAGATATTTTTTACTAATTCACCTCTCTCTTAATTAGCTTTGGGCCAATTCATAGGGCCTAACATCCCTAACGAGCTTTCAAGTGGTATCAGAGCACTTTCTAGTGTCATCTGAGCACTTTCACACATGTTCCTTCTCACCCTTCACTCATCCTCTACACGATGTCTAGTTCCAGCAAGAGGAGTCGTTTGGCAGCGGGAAGTTCGTCTTCCTCTAGCCGTCACAGCGCTCGGTTCCTGAGTGCTAAAAATGAGGAAGCTTACCATAAGTATAAAACCTGCAAAATTACACCTTCCAAAATGCTCAATCAGGCTGCCCTGAATTTCGAGATAATGAACCTATTTGCTTCCACCACCTTTCAGTTCCTTCTCACTCTAGCCTTCCCCTACAACTCTGAACTTCTTTTAGAATTTCTACCAAATTTAACCTACACCGTCGACAACACAACTTTCTACTCCTTTGTTTGTTGTCAAATCATAGAGATCAAGAGAGCCGACATCGCCTATTATATTGGGCTATCCACTGATGGTCCTCGGGTTCGTTCCTTTCTCACAAACGAATTTGATTGGATTGAGGTTAATCAAGTCCTTAGGAATGCCGCATTCTATCAACACTAGCCTCTCGTCAAATCACTAAATCGAAATGCTAGAATTATTCAACATGTCCTTAGAACCTCTATAATACCCAAAGCTGGCGACCGGATCAACATGACCCCGATTTTATCTGTCGCTACCTACCTTATCATTTCTAACACCAAATTTGATGAGGCTGATTTGATTATTGATTACATTCGCCATATGACCTTCGTTCGCCTCTCTACTACTCGCTAGAAACAAAATCTAACTCTTGGTCACCTTATAAGATACATCCTTCAGAATAAATACCAACTAACCTATCTTGGTGAACCCGATAATCTTCGAAATTTATACGGATGCCTCTTTCCATATTCTTTTCCATCGGGGACAAGAGCCTGAAGAACTCGTCTTTGATAAAGAAGAAGGAGAAGATGCCCCCGCAGCAGCTCCAGCTCATCCATGATGACATACAGTACCCCGAGCTCCTGCACCAGCTTATCCTCACGATGATTTGGTCAAACATTTCGACCAACTTCAGACTCGTCTCGATACGCTCAAGAGCAACATCAGGAACACGAGACCGACATGCAATGGTTTGGGGAACGCTTCAACGCGATTGATCAACGATTTGACACAATCCTTCACTATTTTCAGCCAAACCCACCTCCACCTCCAAGTGATCAGGATCCTTCCCTTTGAAGTGTATGTGTTGTACTTTTCTTTCTTAGTATTTGCTCCTCTTTTTGGTGCTGTCAAAGGGGGAGAAGGTTGTTGTAGTTTTCTTTATGTTGTAGTTTGTTTGCTCTTATATCAAATATAATGCATTTCCTTTTATTTCGTGCTGCATTTTTTTTTCTTATTCATATATTTAATTTTAAAAAAAAAGCAAAAAAAAAAAAAAACCAAAAGAACAAAACAAAAAGAAAAAAAAATGCCATTCAAACTTGCTTACAACAAACATTATTTGACATCATCAAAAAGGGGGAGATTGTTGTGACTAATGACCCTGAGTTTGAGATTTTGATGATGACAAATAATGTCACCTGAACTACTCTTCATTGAATATCATTTATTGTTTGCTATTGTCCGTGAGTACTAACATTTCAGGAAGCTCACAAGACACTCAGTACAACGGGTGTTAAGAGAGTTACTATTTGCATGTTTTACATTCTTGCAACTTGTATAGTTTTCATGATTCCAAATATTATTATTTTATGTGTAGTTATCCTAACATTTTTTTGGAAGATTTGTTTTTGCTCTTGTGTGTACTAACATTTCAGAAAATTCGAATTCCAAACTATGAAGACTTTAAATCAAATTCAACATACAATCCATTGTAAATTGAAGCCTTAAAATTATTCTTTGAATTGAAAGGTAGTGATTGTAATTGAGTGAATAAAAACACACACACACACTTAAGGAGATCTTACAAAATTATACTGATCATACAGGACGAACCTAGTTTGTATGGGACGATCAGGTCAGTTATCTCCTTATACGAGTAATGGAACGAATAGGATTTGGAGGAAATTTTTCTAAGTCCTGATCATCCAGGATGAAATTATTTTCATCCCAGGACGAGTTGGGCTCTGTAAAAATTTTGTTCAGATGAAATGTATAATCGTGCTAGGACGAGTTGGGCTCTGTAAAAATTTTGTCCATACGAAATTCAAATCGTCCCAGGATGATTTCTTCTCTATAAAAATTTCGTTCAGATGAAACTTATAATCATACCAAGATGAGTTTACCTCTATAAAAATTTCATTCGGATGATTTCCTGTTCATCCCAGGATGATGTGAACCGACTTACCACAGTTTGTTACGTCCTGCAGTTATTAGGAAATAGACCTATGGTATAATTGATCATACCCGACGAACCTAGTTCATACAGGATGATGATCGTGTACGAACATAGTTCATACCAATATACATCTGGATCGTTTCTAACACTTTAAGTAAAATTGTCTAGGACGATCCACGATCGTACGAGATGATCCATTTCATGTTGACTTGAAAATTTGTAGTTTTGGACGATTTTTCTTGTTTCTTCTATATATAGTCCAATTTAGACTGCCACCAAATCTTTTTGCCATTTGATGTTCGTGCCTATTGAAAGAAGAGTTAAGGAGAGAGTTGGAGAGAGTGTGAGAGAGAAATCAAAGGAGGATTCCTACCACTAGAGCGTGAAGACTTCACTTGGTGTTCAAAGGTAAGAATCTCTACTTGTGATTTGGGATTACTTCACTCTTTTCTTTCTTCCTTCTAGATTTCTTGTGAGGAGATCTGTCAAGGAGATCCAGTTCTCTACCGACACTTGGAAAGTGTGAACAGCCGAAGGGTTCTCTGCCCACACTAGAAAAGTGTGAAAGGATGAAGGGTTCTCTGCCCACACTAGGAGAGTGTGAAAGGACGAAGGGTTCTCTGCCCACACTAGGAGAGTGTAAAAGGATGGACGATTCTCTGCCAACACTGGGGATAAGTGTAAAAGGAAGACGGTTCTCTGCCGCATCGGGTAGTGGTGGAAAGAGTTTTTGTAAAGGCTTCTCCGCCTTGTTGTGGGTGCTAAAGAAAAGTCACTAGTTGTATTAGTGCAATACTCGGAGGGTGCCTCTGGGGAGTGGATGTAGGTCTGGTTTTGATCGAACCATTATAAATCTGGTGTTATTTACTTTTTTGCTTTTTATTTTGTTTATCATTTACAACTTGTGATTGAAAAATCTTTTTCTAAAAAAAAAATTAACTAACAATTAAGTTTTAATTTTTAAAGTTTAAAAAGAGGGTTCAAATTTTTTTAATTACCAATTCACCCCCCCCACTTGGTTAGCCACTGGGACATAAGCTTAGGTTTAACAACCTAATTCATTGTGAACAAATCTCAACAATGGGAAGACTCAAGACTAATTAGATTAGGAGTATGTGTCTGATAATATAATTTATTATTTATTTTAATTTTTATTTTCTTGATTCTGGCCATAAAATGCAGGTGAGTCCGAGAAATCAAGCACACACATAGGGGGAGAGGAATTTTAAAAGTAAAAAATATAGTTTTTCATTGTATGTTAATCGTACAGTACAAAGTTATTTTGTACTGTACGATACCATACTATAAACGTGTTCTGTGAACAAATCGTACTGTTCGAATACTATCGTACTGTATGATGTGTTTCAAATCCAAAACCATAGCCGTCACATTAACTTAAGTAAGTTATTCTATGCCATTTATACTATACGAAGACCATCATATTAATATGCTCTATTTTAAATACTTACTTAATTTAACCTGTGATTAGTGTAAGAAATCAAGGCTTAATTACAAATTGAAAATCATACTGTACGAATACATTCATATAATATGATGAACAGAGATAAATTCAGATTGTCCCGAAGATCATCCTGGACGATCCCTTGTATTTGTCTCATCATACTATACGATATCTATCGTACCATACGATGAAATGAAATGACATTTGATCATCCCAGAATTCATCCTGGACGATGCCTTGATTTTCACCATTCGTACTGTATGATGTGTATCATACCATACGATGAAGAGAGACGACATTTGATCATCCCAGCTATCATCCTGTACGAGCAGTAGTGTTGAGGATCGTACTGTACGATTTAGTATCGTACCGTATGATTAGATTTTTATTTGTTCGTACAACTTCGTACCTGGATAAAGCCTATTTATACATGTCATACAGTACAATGAGAAATTGTATTATACAATTGTAACGGCTACTTTAAAAATTTTAAGTATTTTGGAGCCCATTTTATGTGTCAAAATTGTTATGTTTTGAGAGAGAGATAGAGGAGGAAAACTTGATTAGAGAGGAAATCCTTGGGAGAGAGCTCTTGAGAAGTTTTGAGGGGTTGAGAGAGGAAGGAGAAGGTGAGCTTGGTGAGGGAGAAGAGGTGTGAGAGAGATCACACGGTTGCTCCAATCTTGCTGCATCTTGCTCCTCCTATGGCCCGGGAAGAACTTGAGGGAGGCTCTCTAAGGGGAGACTCTTCAACATCCGTGACCTCAAGGTACTCTACCTTCTCCAGGAGGGAGAAAAATGAGAAGGTTCTCTACCATCTCCACGAGGGTGAAATCAGCGCTTGGCACTCCGCCACGCCGGGTTGGTTAAAGCGAGTATTATAAGGGCTTCTCTGCCTTATCGAGGGGGGCAAAAGGAGAGCTATAGTTTGTAGTGAAATTCTCGGAGCAGAGGACTCCAGGTAGTGGACGTAGGTCATGGTTTGACAAAACCTCCACAAAAATTTTGGTGTGTTTTTCCTTATCGCTTTTTATCCTTGCGTGCATTTTATTTTCATAATACTTGCTTGGTAAAAACTTGTGAAAGAAAAAGGATTCTATTGTTGCACGTTGAGTACAATTGTTTGCCTTCGTAGTAGTTTAAATTTTCATGTTAAAAATTTAAATATATCAAAAAAATTAGAACTCCTGCTTAGGTTTTAATTATTGCATTAAAATTTTCACAATTCACCCCCTCCTCTTGTTCATCTAGTAATTTCATCCAAGGGCTAGATTTTATTTTTGATGGGTGGTCGGGAGGCAAACTAAGGTCATGCTTTTGATATAATTAATAATTAAATCTACCTCATCAAATTTGGTGTCTGACATTTTAAGATAGGTAACGACATATAAGATTGGGGTTATGTGAATTCAGTCGCCAGCTTTGGGTATGATTGAAGTGCGTAAGATGTGTTAATTAATTCTAACATTTGGGTTAAGGATTGAATAAGAGTCTGGTGTTGGTAAAAAATGACATTCCTAAGGACTAGATTTGCAGCACTCCAATTAAATTCATTTGTAAGAAAAGAATGAATTCTAGGTCCTTTAGTAGACAACCCAATGTATTAGGCGAGATCTGCCTTAGTGATTTCAACACATTATCATCAGACAAAAGAGCTGAGGGTTAGGCTTTTAGAATTTATATTTAGGTTGGCCAAGAATTCGAATAGAAGTTTAGAGTTGTACGGGAAGGTTAGGGTAAGAAGGAATTGCAGAGTGGTGGAAGCAAATAGGCTCATTACCTCAAAATTTAAGGCCACTTGATTCAACATTTGTGATGGGGTGATTTTGAATGCCTTAAATTTTTGGTATGCCTCCTCATCTTTGGTGGTTAAGAAATAGTCATTGGGATGGCGAGAGAAAGACAAGCTTCCAAGGATGAGATAACCGCGCTTATTGGAGCTAGTCATTTAGCAAAGATATGTGAGAGTGAGGGAATAAGCTAAGTGAGAAAGATGATTGTATGTGCCTTCTGATTTATAAAAATTTTGTACCATCGTCATAGGCTAGTGGTTTTGTGAAAATGTATGCCAATTGATCTCTTGTAGCTATGTGATATAACTCTATGTCTTCTTTAGCAACATGATCTCTTATGAAGTGATGTCTAATGTATGTGTTTTTTTCTATAGTGTTGAATTAGATTTTTAGAAATATATATTGTACTCATGTTATCGAACATGATTGGGATGGTTCCTACGGGTAATCCAATATCAAGAAGTTATTATTTCAATTATAGTACTTGTGCAACATAACTTCCTTCTACAATATATTCTGCCTCAGCCGTGGAGAGGGCTACCAAATTTTGCTTCCTACTGGACCAAGAAATTAAAGATTATCCTATGAATTGGCAGGTGCCAAAGGTGCTTTTTTTATCTACCCTACATCCTGGAAAATCTAAATCTGAGTAGCCTAAGATTTCAAAAGAAGTGATGTGCCTAGGATACCAAATTCCTAAGCTTGGGCTACCTAGTATATATCTAAGGATTCTCTTGACTGTAGTTAAGTGAGACTCTTTAGGATCAACTTGAAAATGAGTACAGAGGCACGCACTAAACATTATGTCGGGTCTACTGGCAGTTAGGTAGAGTGGAGATCCAATTATTCTTCTATATTTTTTCTGATATACTAATTTTTCATTCGGGTTTTTGTCTAGTTGAATCGTACAACTCATTGGATTGTTCATAGGCTTAGACAATCCATTTCATATTTATTCAAAATATCCTTGATATATTTTGTTTAGCTAAGAAATGTTCCAATTTCCATTTATTTCACACTAATGCCAAGAAAGTAATTAAGCTCTCCCATCATGATCATTTTAAACTCATTGCTCATTATTTTTGAGAATTCATCACATAAATATTTATCTAATGATCCAAACAGAATATCATCCACATAAATTTAAACAATGAGAATTTCCTCTTTAACATTTTATAAGAAGAGTGTGGTGTCTACACTACCCTTGACAAATCCTCTATCCAGTAAAAATGAGCTAAGTCTTTTATACCAGGCTTTAGGTGCTTGCTTTAACCCATACAGTACCTTTTTTAATTTGAATATATGGTTAGAAAATTATGAACTTTCAAATCCATAGGGTTGCTCAACATAAACTTCTTCTTTGATTACCCCATTCAGAAAAGCACTCTTTACATCCATTTTATATAGTTTAAAACTTTGAAGCAAGCAAAGGCTAAGAGCACCCTTACGGCTTCTAGTCTAGCTACTGGGGAAAAGGTTTCTTCAAAGTCTATACCTTCAATCTAGTTATACACCTTAGCTACTAGTCTTTCCTTATTTCTTACTATGGTTCATGAGTCATTCACCTTATTCTTAAAGACTCATTTTATTCCAACTACACTTTACTCTTTAGGTCTCTTGACTAGTTCCCAAACATCATTCCTAGTGAATTGATTCGATTCTTCTTGCATTGCAAGGATCTAGAATTCATCTCCTAAAGCTTGATCTATATTTATGGGTTTTATCATAGAGATGAATACAGAATGACTAACCTCCGTTTTAAGTCCGTACCTAGTTATCACACCTTCCAATGGGTCTCCTAAAATTAATTCTTTATGATAACTAGAAGAATATCTCCATTCTTTAGGCAAGTCTTCTCGAGGTTCTACCCTTTCTCCAATGGTCATAATTTCTACTCCTTGAGTTGCCTCTGTTTCATTTTCTTCAATTTTAGATTTAGAGGGCTTATCCGATTCATCAAACACTACATGGTTGGACTCTTCTACTACTAGGATTCTCTTATTAAAGATTCTATAGGCCTTTCCTACAAATGAATAACCTAAGAAGACACCCTCATCATACTTGGGATCAAATTTTCCTAAGGGAAGTTTTCCATTAATTAAGATAAAGCATTTGCAACCAAAGACATGTAAGTGTGAAAGATTTGGTGCCCGACCCTTAAGGAGTCATAAGGAGTTTTGTTTATCTTGACCTACTGTTCATTCTATTTAAGACATAACATGCCGTGTTTATCGCTTCTATCCAAAAATATCTAAGAAGGGTGTACTCAGCTAACATTGCCCTAGCAGCCTCTACTAAGGCTCTATTTTTTTTATGCTATTCCATTTTACTGAGGAGTTCTAGGGGCTAAGAAGTTATGCTCTATTCCTATCTCTTGACAAAATGATTCAAAATTTTCATTTTAAAACTCTCCCTTGTAATCACTATGGATTGTTGAGATTTCACATCATAATTTTCATTGAATCCAAGTGGTTAAAATCTTAAATTTCTTAAATAACTCATTCTTGTGTGCTAGGAATCTTACCCAAGTGAATCTAGTGAAGTTGTCTACAATTACAAATCCATAATTCTTTCCACCTAGGCTAGATGTGTTAACGGGTCCAAATAAGTCCATGTGAAGGTTTTTTAGTGGCCTAGATGTGTTCACATCTTTGATTGAATGAAAAGATGATTTTATTTATTTTCCTAGTTGGGAGGCATCGCATAGATGGTCATTAGTGAAGTCTAACTTAGGTACGCCTTTCACTAAGTTTTTTTTAGTGATATTTCTAAGTGTTTTCATACTAGTATGGCATAGTCTCCTATGCCATAGCCACGAGTCATCAATTATTATTTTTAAACAAAGTGAGTTTGAATTTTCAAAGCAATCATAATGTAACATTTAGACATTGTTCATATATTTTTCTTCTAAAATAAGTTTGCTATTTAAACTAATCAGATATTTATCGGAAAGAAATTTTATGTCATAACCTTTAACACGTAATTGACTAATGCTTAATAAGTTATGCTTTAAACCATCAACTAATAAAACATTCTCAATTAAAAAATTCTTAGCATTTCCAACAATACCTAAGCCCACCACTTCCTTGTGGTGTTGTCTCCCAACGTTACTTTGCCTCGAGTCCTGGTCTCTAATATAATGAAATTCTTCATGTCTCCAGTCATATGTCACAAATAGCCACAGTCTAGGTAGCACATGCTCTCACTAGGTCTTTTGTAAAATCACCCCTACAAAGTCATTTAAGGATTAGATTTAGGAACCCAAGTGAGTTTGGGTTCCTTATGCTTGCATGAATGAGATGTATGCATGCTATGCTGTGATGAATGCAATTTAGGACTCAATACTAGGTGTGTCCTATAGTGAATTATGCACGTGTGGGCTATGTGACCTACCATGCCATAAGAGGAGCACCTAACACCGGGAAATGGATTAACTATCCTATATGGGTGGTAATACCTCTTTCTAAAGTTGTGTGATGCATGTAATATTAGGGATTTGCTTGGTTGGGCTAATGTAAATGATGTCTTATCTTTCTTTAAATGTGTTATTTTGATATTCCAATCCTGCAACTTCCCATTTTAAAAGATTTTCATTGTGATCTAACTCCAATGCAAGTTACTCTAGTTTGTCAAACTTCTTTTTTAATTCAACATGCGACATTTTCAAGGATTCATATGCATCAGTTAATTCAATTTGCTTCTTATATATTGCATCAAACTCATCAAGAAGGGACATATGATCTCTATATAAACCAAAATTTTCTTTGACTAAGTTAGAATGCTCAGTTTGTAAAGTACTAAACTCAATATAAAGCTAAGCATGGATTTTCTTTAACTTCCTATATGAGTCATGGATTTTCTCATAAGTAAGCAATAAATATTCTTATGAAAGTTGTCATATCTTGCCTTGATCCGATTGATCAAGATTATAATTAACCATTAGACACAAATCTATTACCTCCTCCTATGCTTCTTCTTTTGATGATTTTGAGGCAGAGTCGGCCCAAAATGCCTTTTATGTCTTCATCCTCCCTTTCTTGAATTTTGCTTTCTCCTCACCTTTTTTCTTAGTTGGTTGACTCTTCAAGTTGGGGAAATCAGCTCAGAGGTGACTTGGTTATCTGCACTCAAAACAAATGGTGTCAAATAAAACTTTAGTAGTTCTTGAGCTTTTACCTTTGTTCCAGTTATTCTGATGATGCATTTGTTTTCTTTTCAGAAAGTTCTTTAACTTTTTTTTTTTTGAAGAAATGCAGAAATTGCATTATAATGAAAGAGAAGATAACCTAATACAAACTAGAAAATAGAAGCAAATGATCCTTTTTCCAATAAGAAAAAGGGACCTTATTGAAACTAAGTTTGTTAATTTAAACTTATCATAAATGACATGAAATCCACTGTCTCCTATTATGAAACTATTGAGATGCTGGGGATACCAAAATATAGGACAACCCGAAGGTTGATTAGTATCCCAGAGTTCTCATCCAGTTGGAGAATAAAAGATAGTAAAGATCCCAAAATCATTTAGACAAAGTTTAAAATAACAAAAGAAAATAAAGTAAAGGAAACATAAGCTAGAAAGAAAATTACAAATTAATAATAAATTCCAAAAGTTTGGTATTGATTCTCCAAACTTTATAATCATATGCTTCATCTTCAAGCAAAATCCAAGATTGTTGTTGTCTAAGGAAGAATCTTTACTCATTATCAATGAGATAAACGAGAAGAAGAACCTCCATTCTTCTCTTTGTGATCAGCCATCTTTCTTCTAGGAAGTTCTTTAATCGGACCCAAAGTTTGAAGTTCTTTGAATAGAATGTGTTTTGACTCGGGTGAATTAATCTTCTTGCTAAACAAATTCTTGTCTTTCTTAAGAATTATTTTTTTGAAATTCAAATTAATATCTGAATGGGGAGAATAATCAGAGATTGTGGATGAAATGGGATTACCACTAACAAATGAAGCAGCCGCCGAAGTAGTTGAGGGAGATGTAATTGCAGAAACTATTATAACTTCCTCCTGAAAACCAGGAATTTTGACTTCAAAATCTGGTTTGTAAGTTCCCAATAATCCAGCTCTTAGAGTTGATTCTATAGCCTTTTTTTCAGCATTTGCATTATCTTCAGCCGTCAAATTTGTTGATGGTTCTGTTATGCAAGTTCCCAATATTTCAGCATTATTAAAAAGAGTTGTAGCCGTCAATTCTGTTGATGGAGAAATTCCAGCTCCTTGATTAGTCAAAACCGATTCAGCCTCCTTTTCTTCCTCCAAATTATGTGGAATTTTGAATTTGATTGTTGATCGCATTGGAGAGAAATTCGGAGCTAGAGTCTCAACCACCTTTGGATCAATCAAAGTATCATTATTAATTAGAACTGCATTTGATGACACCGAAATTGCTATTTGATACAAATATTTTGAACTTTCAAAATCTGAAATATGAAATTCCAAATTTTCAGTAACTGTATTTTCTTTTTTACTGGTTTCATTTAACACATCAGCCATCTCCTCAGCTAATGCATTAAATGAATTAGAAACACCAACTGAATTTCGAGAAGTATGCTGATTCAATTTCAAATTCAAATCCTAGTTAACCGTCCTTTCTTCTCCTTCCTTGAAACCAGCCGATTCTTCAAGTTGGCTTTTGGAACTTGCAATTACCATTGGATCGGACTTGTTTCCATCTTCCTTTTCATCCTGAACCAAAATTTCACTCGTTCCTGGATTTGCAGCTGAAAAAACATTGGCATTTAGTAGATTACTTGCTGAATTCTTCTTGTTTTTGAACTTAACTTGCAACCAAGGACCATAAGGATTTTTAATATGATTTGAAATGGAAGGAACATCTTCAACATTAGGACAAACTGATTCAATATGCCTTATCCTCCCACATTTGAAGCAAAGTGATGAAAGATTTTCGTATTCGAACTTCTGAAAAAATCTTCCATGCAACCCTTCGATCCATATTCCAGTGGGGAGTTTTGAGTTCAAATTAACTCGAATACATGCTCTAGCAAATTATCTCCTTCCCCACATAAACATATTACCATCTAAAAGTAATGGAGTCCCAATTCTAGACACAATTCTAGTGATATTGGACTCATCCCAACAGTGTAGTGGAAGGTGAGGAAGGCGAACCCAGATTGGAGCCGAAACACCTTCTAATGAATTAGGTGAGAAGTTCGGAGAACACTTGTCTAATCCAATGGCAAAACCCCCTACAAACCATGGATCTCCATTAAGAACTGCTTCCATACCTTCATGAGATTGAAATGAACAAAGTAGCCAATCTAAGCCAAGAATGGTTAAATGGAATCCTCCAAATTTCTTCCATTATTTTCTTAACTCAATAGCACATTTTGAAAAAGATATATTTTTCCCCAGAATTTTAACCATCAAGGATTTACTCAAAACTTAAATATTGGATATTTCATTCTCCATATCCAATTTGACAATGTTTAAATCTTCATACTTCTCAAGATTCTTAACCCAATTGATTTAAATGTGTGGTTTCTTAGTTCACACATTAGAATTATGAACATTTGAAGAATTAATAGGATTATTGAAATTATCCTTATTAGTCTTCAAAATATCAACAAAACTTCTCCTTGAGGAAGAAGCTTCTTTGTCATTAGCTCCAACAATAGAAACCGGAGAGGGAGATTTAGGTAGATTGTTAGAAACCACAATTACCTCTTTCCCTTTACTAGAATCCGTCAATGTCTTTTGTTTAGCCAAAAGTCCTCCCTCTTTAATAACAAGAGGAGTTTCTAAGATTCGAAGATTGTGCGGGGAGATGCATTTGAAAGAGAACCTACCTTTTGAATCCAACATAATTGGATTCGCAGTAGATAAACAGGATTTGGTGTTCCGGTCATCCTTAGATGACCGGCCACCTTCTTCCATCTCCAATCTTTGCACCCAAAATCTTCAAAATCTCTTTCCAAATTCCTTCCTTATTTTGTGGAGCTTCTCTCTCTTCCCTTGGCTGCTGAAAGTTCTTTAACTGACAGGTCATCAAGGCTATGTCATCTTCTTCCTCCGCTATAGAACTTTTACTATCTGAGTTGTTTGCTTTCAATGCCACTATGAGCTCCTTCTTCTTTTCACCTACATCACTTTGCTTTTGACTCACTCCTTGCTCGTATGTAATGAGTGATCCAATAAAATTGTTAATATAATAAATGTTTAAATCTTTAGATTCAATGATTATAGTAATTTTAGCATCATAGGAACTTAGTAAGTATCTAAGAATCTTATTAAATTTTTTGGAATTAGAAATTTCTTTACCTAAAACATGCAAGGATGTCACTATTTGGGTGAACCTAGAGTACATGTCAGATATTGTTTTGCTAGGTTTCATTCAGAAGATTTAGTAATCATGCAATAGAATGTTAAGTCTAGACTGTTTAACCTCACTAGTTCCTTCATACATGATGCACAGTCTATCCTAAATCTTCTTACCAGTAGCACAGGTAGATACTCTTATGTAGTGCTTAGATTTTAATGCACAAAAGAAATAGTTTAAGAACTAAGCATTTAATTGTGCCAAATACCTATCCTTATTACTCCATTCATTAAAAGGTACTTGAGTTTTCATGCCATTCATGAGTTTAAACTGTGCAATGTATCCTTCTTTAACTAACATCCACATACGATAGTCTATAGACTGTAAAAAAGTATACATTCTCATTTTTTAGAAATCAAATGGGATATTTTAAAAAAGAGGTGGACGTGTTATTGAATAACCATCCGCAGTATTACGATTTCCAAAATGAGACATGACTGATGTTTCAAGGTTTTCTAAAACACTATTTTTGAAACGTCGCTCTGATACCAATTGAAATTATGATATGCGCCAAGAGGGGGGGGGGGGGGGGGTGAATTGAAAATTTATTGTAATAATAAGACAATCCTAAGCAGGAGTTCTATTTTTTTTTTTTTTAATTTTAAACAAGAAAACTAATTGATATAGAGGCGACTGCTTGAAGGATAATTTGCAATAATAGGTAGTAAAAATTTAACTTGCTCAACAATGATTTTCACTAAGTAATTCTAACAAAAAATAAAATACAAAAATAAATAAATTATAGTAAGGGAAAAATCATACCAGAGAATTTATAGTGGTTCTATCACTTGATCTACATCGACTCCCTAGAGTCTTCCACTCTAGGAATTTTATTACTAAACAGTAATTCTTCTTTTTCCCCCATAGTAAGTTAGAGAAACCCTTACAAACATCACTTTCACCAATCCTGCATGGCAGAGAGCCAAGCGCTTTGCCACCCTCCTGGTGAAGGCAGCGTACCTTCACATTTTCTCCCTCCTGGAGAAGGCAGAGTACTTTAGAGGACACAGATGTAAAAGAATCTCCCCCTTAGAGAGCCTCCCTCAACATCTTCTTGGGCCATAGGAGGAGCAAAGTGCAGCATGCTTGGAGCAACCATGTGATCTCCCTCACTTTCCTTCTCCCTCATAAAGCCCACCTTCTCCTTCCTCTCACAAACCCTAAAATCTTTTCAAGAGCTCTCTCTCAAGGAAACCCCCTCTAATCACATTCCTCTCTCACTTACTCCAAAATACAGAAGTTTTGATATTTAAGATAGGCTCTAAGAAACCCTTTAAGTTTCAAATTAGCTGTTATGATCATATAGTATAATCCAATATCATACAGTATGATCAATACAAAATAGCCTTCATCTTAGTATAAAGGAATAAAAAAAAGGTAAACTTTATGTATAATATCATACTGTACGATATAAATCCATATAGTATGATATGTAAAATCCTTCTATTCATACAAGATTATTGATGGGATGAGAAAACTCGTCTTTATACATCGTATGGTACAAACCACTTCATACAATATGATTAGCACAAAAATCAAGGGATCTTCCAGTATGATGTCTGGAATGATCAAAAATAGCCTCGGTTGATCGTATAGTATGAACGGTGTCGTATAATATGATAACCAATTAGAAATAAATCCTTGATTTACACACTAATTACAGGGTTAATTTATGTAAGTATTTAAAAATATCGTCTGGTATGATAGTATCATACAATATGATTAGTTCAAAATTTACAAATTAAGAACTTACTTAAATTAATCTGGCAGCTAGATTTTTTAATTAGAAACACATCATACCGTACGATATAAATCATATGGTATGATTTGTTTACAGATAGCCGTTTGAGCCAGATCAGATTATGTAGTATGATTAAAACTCATAAAGTATGATTGACAGAAAAAAAGATTTTTCTTTCATTTTAAAACCCTCTCCCCCGCGTGTGTGCATGGTTGCTCAGTCTTGCATACAATTTATGGCTAGACTCAAGAAAACAAAAAATAAAATAAATGAAAAATTATATTGTTAAAAACTCAAACTCCTACTCTATCTAGTTTTTGAGTCTTCTTATTATCTTGAGTAACTTATGATCTCCTTGAAATGTTAGTACTCACAGATAAGAGTAAAATAAAAATTTTATAAATGAATAATAATTTAATTGACATTAATTGTCATCATCAAAATCTAATACTAGGGGTCATGGACTACAACAGAGCTCCCCCTTCTTCTTCAGAGTCACTACTCAAATTCTATTCTCTCCCAAACAAAGATTGAAATGAAGCATCATAGAAAAAGATAGGAAGTTCAGTGGGAGGATCAGGATGGAGTATATGATACTTCTTATCTAAGATTTATGCCACTAAGTGTCCTAGAGAAATATTTTTTTCCTTTTATGATGAGGAAGCCAAACTTCAAAAAGATTATAAATGTTATTAATGATGAGTTGGGCCTCATGAATGGATTTTCTAGTCATAATTAGATATGCGATAGTGGACAGGATAGGTGTCATATTTATATGATCACCAGCATTAGGAATAATTAAGATTCTTAAGACATGGTGGATGATCCATGTATTTTGGTTAAAAGTGTAGACTCTTGCTAAATAACATACTTGAGAGACACCTCTAAGAGTTTTATTCATTTCAGTCAAGTCATAATCATATTTGGAAGTCAAGATGTGAGCTCTAGTGTCATGAATCCTCAAATGAAGGAAGGTTCCTAAGTTTTAATTTGTGATTTTTATTAGCTATTTTTGAACAAAATAAGTAATCCTAGTTTAGTCTTCATTAAACCTTATATTTGCTAAGAAATAGTGAAAAATCTCTTTGTGGTAGACATAAATTAAGTTCAAGATGAAAGAAAACTAGGATGACGGAAAGAGAGGCATGATAGAAAAATAGTTATGATCTTGGATAACGAGTCTAAATGGTGAGATCTTTGTGGCTACATACCTAATGAATACATCCTCATTATCCTTAGATAGAAAGTTGTCATCCCCACTAGTTTTAGAAGAGGCCCCCCTAGAGAAACGAGAATGTTTACTTGAACTGGCCATTCCTAAAAATGAGGGCTCTAGAAGGTTTAGAAGTAAAAATGAAAGTGAATAAAAACCATATCCAAAACCCTTCTATATATAGAAAAGCGATCTATCGTTAAGTACAAAAAATTTCTTCATATGGACGATCGTGAAATCATACAGGATGAAAATTATTTTGTATGTACAACCGAAAACTGCCAAAGATGAAATAGCTTTTCCTTAAATGTTATTTATGAAGTGTCATTTTGTATAAACTTTTTTACCACCCGATTGTACAAGTGAATAGGTGTTTATCCGAGACAATCAAAATATTAAATCATTTTAAAGGCAGTTAGGTTTGTCCAACATAAAAATTGATAATTGGATCGAACAAGATAATTTCATACGAACGATCAGTAATAATAACTGAACTTAACCGATTAACACACCCCATGTGTACAGACAAATCTATATAAATCATATAGTATGATTATGTCATCGTACAGTATGAAGGCTATGAAAAACCTAAATTTTTGTGTTCAACTCTTAAACCAACCAAGACATACTACATAATTCATACAATACGAAAATATTTTGTACAATATGAACATAACACTTATAAAATAATGCATGAAAACTTGAAAATTTTCTCAAAATCAAACATCCTTCAACAAGTGGTGTACTTCCATACTAAAACTCACAAATCAAATAATACAACACAGAACAAAATAAATCAAATAATAATTAACAAAAGAACAAACAAATAAAAACAAGCTAAATAAACACAAAAATTTACACACATCAAGTTTGTTGTATTTACAATTTAAGTATTAAGATCAATCACACATAACATGGTTCTTAAGGTGCTAAAATTGTCAAAATATAGTGGTTTAGTGAAAATATCTGCAAGTTGAGTTTTGGTATAAATATGATCTAATTCAATTTCTCCTTTGGCTACATAATCTCTAATAAGGTGATGCCTTATGTCTTTATGTATGGCTCTTGAATATTGGATAAGATTCTTTTAAATGCAAATGACACTAGTGTTATCACAATAAGTTGGAATTGTGCCTATTGTAAATCCTAAATTAACCAACTATTATTTCAACCAAAGTACTTGTACCACATAACTTCCTAAGGCAATATATTCAACTTCAATAGTACATAGGGCTACAAGCTTTTATTTCCTAATAGACCAAGAGACTGATAAATTTCATATGAATTGACAAGTTTTAAATGTACTCTTTTGATCAACCCTACAACCTACAGAGTCTGAATCAAAATATCTAATGATTTCAAATGAAGGGGTATACTTAGGATACGAAATTTCTAAGTTTTGAGTTCCCAAAAGATATCTCAAAATCCTTTTCATTGCTTGCAAATGTGATTCTTTTAGATTAGATTAAAATCTAGCACATAAATAAACACTAAAAATTATATATGGTCTACTAGTTGTTAAATAAAATAATGATCTAATTATACCTCTAAATTTTTTTTTATCAATAGATTTTTCCTTTGGGTCCTTATCCAACTGAATTTAGGAACTCATTGGTGTAGTTACTGGTTTAGCATTATCCATTTTATATTTCTTAAGGATGTCCTTAATATACTTTGACTGAATAAGAAAAGCTCCCTCCTCATTTTACTTAATGTTAAAACCCAAAAATAACTTAGATCTCCAATTAAACTCATTTCAAATTTACTACTCATTATTTTTGAGAAATCATCATAAAGAGTTTTATTTATTGATCCAAAAATGATATCATCAACATATATAGGAACAATGAGTATATCATCGCCTAATTTCTTCCAAAAGATATTAGTATCCACACTTCCTTTTACAAAAGATCTCTATAATATAAAAGTACTTAACATCTCATACAAATCCCAGGTGTCTATTTCATTCCATATAATACCATTTCAATTTAAAAACATGATTAGGGAATTTAGAAATTTCAAAACCTGGAGGTTGCTTAATATAAACATCCTTTTGTATCACCCCATTCAAAAAGGCACTCTTAACATCCATTTGAAATAATTTAAATCCTTTAAAATAGGAAAAGATTAATAAAAGTCTAACTACTTCAAGTCTTACTATTGAGGCAAAAGTCTCTTAAAAATCAATGCATTTAATTTTATTATACCCCTTATCCACCAATCTAGCATTATTTCTAATTGAAACTCCTGAATCATTCATTTTATTTTTGAACACCCACTTAGTTCCAACTATACTTTAATCCTTTGGCATTTCAATAAATTCCCAAACATTATTCCTTATAAATTGATTCAACTCTTCTTGTTTGGTCAAAATCTAAAATTCATCTAAAAGTGCTTGATTAACATTTGTGGGTTCAATCATTGAAATAAAGATAGAATGGTTAACCTCTTTATTAAGTCCATGCCTAATCCTAACACCCTCACTAGGTTCACCTAAAATTAATTCCTTACGGTGATTCTTAGAAAATTTCCATTCTCTAGGCAAAGGGTTTTCTATCTACAAATTTTCTTCCAATTTTATGTTCTTAATCCCTTAGGAGTTATTTCTATATTACCTTCTTCTAGACTTGGCTCTTCCAAAATGTCAGATTCATCAAATACAATATGTATGGTATCCTTAACTACTAAAGTTCTTTTGTTAAACACTTTATATGTTTTTCTAAAATTAGAATATCCAAGAAAATTTTCATCATTAAAATTTGAATCAAATTTTCCTAAAGGAGATTTTCCATTATTATGTATGAACGCCTTACATCTTAAAATATGCAAATGTGACAAATTAGGTGTTATACCCTTAAGAAGCTCATAGGGTGTTTAATTCAATTTTGATATATTTTTACCCTATTTAGAACATAACATGTTGTATTAACTACTTCATCCCAAAAAATATTTAGGAAGTAACTATTTTGCCAACATGGCTCTAGTGACATCAATCAATGTTATGTTCTTTCTTTCGACTTCCCCATTCAGCTGAGGGATCCTAAGTGTAGAAAAATTATGATCAATTCTTTTTTCTTTATAAAACTCCTCAAATTTATCATTTTTAAATTCACCTCCATAATTCCTTTGAATTTAAATAATTTAATAACTTATTTTTCTCTAAATCTAAGTCAAAAGGTTTTTAAATTTCTCAAATAATACAATCTTATGATATAAAAATTGAACCCAAGTGAATCTAGAAAAATCATCCACAATCAAAAATTCATATACCTTCCCACCGAGACTTACAGTACTAATCGATCTAAAAAGATCTATATAAATAATTTCCAATGGTTTACTATTTCTAAGAATCTTAATGGAATAAAAAGAAAACTTCACCTGTTTTCTAAATTGACATGCATCACATAGGTGATCCTTAACAAATTCTAGTTTTGGTATACCTCTAATAAGTTCTTTTTGGTAATTTTTCTAAGGTTGTTTATACTAGAGTGACAAAGCCTTCTATGTCATAGCCATGATTCATCAAAAACTATTTTCAAACAAAAAGTATTAGGAGATTTAATACATTTCAAATCGAGCATATACATATTATATACCCTATTTTCATGAAGTACATCAACTGCATTTTGGCTTAATATGTAGCTAGTGCAAAAAAATTAATACTATATCCTTAATCATATAGTTGACTAATACTCAAAAGATTATGTTATAAGCCTTATATAAGTAACATATTTTTAATGAAAAAATTGTTCATGTTACCAATCATACATGTACCTACCACTTTCCCAGTGGTATTATCTCCCAGTGTAACCTTGGCTCCATTCCTGACTTCCAACGATATAAATTGTGTAGTGTCTCCAATCATATACTTTGAACATTCGTTGTCCAAGTACCAAATGCTCTCATGATGTCTTGTATGAGAGCGTTTCTGTAAGATAAGCAAAAGTTAGTCTTGGGAACCCAAATAAGTTTGGGTTCATCTCTTGGCAAAATTAATCTCGATGCATATATGATATGATTTATTTTATGCATTTTGGTCTCCACACTATACATGATTTTATATGAATAGTGCAAGTGTGAGATATGTGTATAAAACATACCACAAGAGAAACAATTAACTCCAGGAAAATGATTTTTTTAACTTATATGAATATATTAGTTTCTTCCTAGGTTTTATAATTTTTTATTTCTTTCCAGGATTAAAGAATTGTTCACGTGTACGTGGGATCATGTTCTTTCATAAAGAATTTAATTGTGCTAATGTTGGTGGAATTTTTTAAAGCTGATTTTGAAAAATATTAGTTTTCTTTAGAACTTTAAAATTGACATTTAGATTTGAATTTTGAAATCAAACATCCCATTTAAAAAATCATAACACTTTGAGAAGTGGAAATAAAATTTCAAGATGGGATTCAAATCCAAAATTATAAATCCTACCTTGAGTTTTATAGTAAGATATGAGATATAACTGCATATGACCTGAAGAGGTCAAAATGGAGTTCGGTCTAATTTCCAAACTATGGTATTCTAAGTAAATTATCATTGATTTCATGCCCAAAACCTTATGAACAATTGATGTATCCCCCTAAGGAAGAAGATACCACTATTCGATAATTATTTGGGCTCGACAATAGCGATCGTCATTGGCTAAATTTTTTCCATAGAACACTAATTTGAGTTTTTAAAATTTATTTTTGGAAATTTGGGATTAAGCTTAGATTTCAATTCTAAGATAGAATAGACCATTAGGAGATGATATAATGGGAGATGATATAATGCCTAAAAAGGCAGAGATAGAATCTCCTAAGTATTTTCGATTCAGAATAATAAATTTTCTATAGGCTATTGTAGCCTGATTTAAGGAGAACCATATATGACCCTGAGAGGATCAAGATGGGATTCAATCTAAAATCAGACCATGATAATCAAGAGAAGATGATCATTAGTTTCATATTAAAACTAACATTAATGCATGATAAAGCTTTTTAGAGAAAGAGAAAATCATTCATTTACAATCATATGATTAAGACGATAAAGATTATTATGAAATATATTTCCAAAAGAAATATCAACTAAATTTTGAAAATTAATTTTGAAAATCAATGTGGGTTCTAAATTTCCTACGAGTGGAAGCCCTCGTAGTTAATTACATTGTAGGAAGAAAGAGTCTCCTACGAAAACTCTCGATTAAAATTGTAGCAAAATTTTGTTAAAGATTTTCTAGGAGTGATATCAAAGAAATTGAATTTTGGAATTTCAAAAGAGAACAAATCAAGATTAAAAACTTGTTAAGGGATTCAAATGAAGAATAATAGGAGACACTCTGAGATTTTGGAACCATCTGAAAGTGTCTCAACCTAATTTAAGTGTTGGGCTTTACATTTTGGATTGAAAGAAGATTTAGTTAAAGTTGAGCATTTTATTAGAAATTTGTGATTATATTTCCGGATGTTGGGGTATTATGATCTAACACCTTTCTCAGACACTAAATCTAAATTTGGCCACTGGACCATAATAGTTGAAACTTAACAAATGAAGTGCAAAATCTAGTAGTTAAACAGATTTTTCCTTTGGGTCCTTATCCAACTGAATTGAGGAACACATTAGTGTAGTTTCTGGTTTAGCATTGTCCATTTTATATTTCTTAAGGATGTCCTTAATATACTTTGACTAAGAAAAGTTTCCTTCCCATTTTACTTAATGCTAAAGCCCAAAAATAACTTAGATCTCCTATTAAACTCATTTCAAATTCACTACTCATTATTTTTGAGAAATCATCATAAAGAGTTTTATTTATTTATCTAAAAATGATATCATCAACATATATCTGAACAATGAGTATATGATCCCCTAATTTCTTCCAAAAGATAGTAGTATCCACACTTCCTTTTATAAAAGATCTCTATAATATAAAAGTATTTAACCTCTCATACCAAGCCCTAGGTGTCTGTTTCATTCCATATAACAAGGAGTGGTAGGGACCTTTTTATCAAAGTTTTAGAGAGCTGAGGCAACCATCTAGAGATTTTCCTAAGTGGCCTCTTTGACTTATGTTGGGTGAAAATGTTAAATACTGATGCAATTAAAATTTACTCCTTTAAATGTGTTTCTAATGCAATGCATACTGGTCGACAAATCCAAATCATGTATGCTTGAAACTTTAAAAAGACTTAAGAATTTTTTTTAGAAATTGGGCTTCCTAAGGTCTGGCACCTCATTCTAATAGGTCAGGTTATTCAGACTCTGTTCTCAGGCAAGAAAGTGTATAAAATAAGGAAAGAAGAAGTGCAATAATATGCATATGACCTTGTGGTCGATCGTCAGCTAATTCCCTAGATTCATTATCTTTCTATATTACTTAACTCCTAAAATTTTCAACTTTTAATTATGAGTAGAAAATTTTTTACACCCTTACAAGGTTCACCTGTTGAGGCGAAAGCGAAAGCAGCACATAAATGCCAAAAAACTAAGAAAAGTAGGTAATCCTATATACAATCACATCAATACATCAAATATAATCAGATTAATTAATAATTGTTCATAGGCAAACTTTCTTGCTTATTACAACCTAGAAGTACAAAAAGTAAAGTGGTCGGCATCACTGACAATAACCTAGATTCTAATCCTAATAAAGATGCAAGTGACTTTGAGTACGATACTCTTCATCTTCAATTCTTTAGTCTTCTCTCCTTCGGGCTCCTTGGATTCTTTGTAGCTTGCTACCCAAATGGAAAAAGAGAGCTCTTCCTTTAAGATGAAGGCCACCGTTTCTACTTTGGGTATAAAAAGATGATCCGAATTTGGATTTCCAATTAGAAAAGGACTATCCCCTAAAGGGGTATCCTTTTCCCTTTGGAATCCAGCCTTTGGATCCGTGTATCTCGACTCAAATATGCACTTTCATAACTCAGTACATCTTAAATAAATTACATTTTATAAAATAAAATTCAAGACTCACCTGCAAGGTTATCCTAGACATTTAAAAATTAAAATATATCCCAAGCAGTTGTATATATATGCAAAAAAAAGAAGTAAACGCACTGTCCATGCTCTTTTTATTACTTGAGGGCTTAGCAGCTGAAGCACCTGTAGCAGCCATATCTATAATTAATTTTTATTTAGCCCCCTTTTATTTTCATGCATGAGCATGGACACCTGTAGAAAACTCGATGAACATCTAGATCATTCCTATCCTAAGGATAATCTAGTCACCAAACACATCAATCATCCACAGAGTGCAGTAAAAGTAAACAAACACACCTGACAATTTCATCCATAACATACAGTAAAATCTCAAAAATCCAAAACACAGCAGAAAAGTAAATACTGGCCTATCCTAAATTAATAATTAGTTTTCCTAGAAAATCATCTAAAGTGTGAGTAGAAGGTCGTGTGGTAGGGGTAGATCCTATGCTGGGTAGTTAGTTAGAGTTATCTAAATTTTGATTTTGTTAAGGCTGAAGGGAAGTTTTATGTTAAGATTTAAGTATTAATGTGTTAAGGATTGATTTAAATGTTTTTTTAATCATTAGATGATCACTACCTTTGTTTCATATCGAGGACGTGATGTTTATTTTAGCTTCCTTGGGGCTAAGCTAATAGCCTTGTAGGCTTCGATTACTTAGTAGCGATCAGGATTAATTAAGTTAATTTAGGTTGGTTAGAAATTAAAGGTGTATTAAAATTAAAAATTTTACTTAATTATTTATTTTGAGAAGTTGGTTAAGTGTTTTATTAATCGAATCAAAAAATTTTTGAATTTTAATGAGTTATTAAACTTTTTACGAATTATTAGAATTATCATAATATATTAATTAAAGGAGTTAAAAGTTGACTTTTAAAATTAAAGTTAATTTTGAAATTTTCAGATTTTTAATAAATATTAGACCTTATAACAAGTAGTTAGATTATTACCATGCCTAATTTGGAATTTGTTATGAAATGTTATGAATTTGAGAAGTTAAGCTAAGATTTTGACTTAGGTTTGACCAAACCGTTGACTTTGTGACTTTGACCAGATTTTGAAGGTTTAACATTTTTAGAAAATAGTAAATTTTAATTTAAGTCATTATCCTTTGAGTTTTATTGATTTGTAATTTTTTATAATTAATTATGATCTTTTGAAAATTTCCATAATTACTTGAATTTTAAAATTTGTTAACTAGGAAGGTTTTGATCATTTTGAACTAAACTCATTCTAAACTTCATGGAATCACTTCCAAGGGTCAAGGATGAACCATGGAGGTGTTTCAAAGTGTTTAGAATTTATTTTGGATTTTTAACAATTTTTAAATAATTAATAGGATTAATTATGGATTTAATCTTAGAATTAAAACTAAGGTGGAATTAAAGGTTATATGATGTTAGTTTAATTTTTCATAAGTTTGGGGTTTTATTAGGGTAAATTAAAGCTCTTTTACGTATTTTTTATATTTAATAAAAAAATTTAATGAATTATTTAGAGCTCTAAGTCAATTCTAGGGGTGAATTTTGAAGCTCCTAGTTGGTGGACCAAATGTACACAAAATCAAATGGAATTTTGGCCTTTAGATCACCTGATCTCAATACTCAAACAGTCTAAATATCAATCCAAATGGAATTCTCTATGGTGGCCAACCAAGCCACATAATGAGATCTCTAACTCACCTTAGAAAAATCCTAGGGAGCTATCCTAGGGTTGGATTGGGGAAAAATCAGTGGCTCTAAACTCCCTAAGCTAATCATCACCATCATAATAAAAAAAATTCCTAATTCTCATTGGAAAGATCATAGCTCCAATTTGAATTTAAGCGTCAAACCATGACCCTTGAACCCAAATTTGCATTAAAGTGCCCTTAAACATCTCAAACAAGGGAAAAAAATTTGAACATGTCAGTAATATGTCAAAATTCACACTCCAAGAGTCTCAGGCCCTGGTGACTTCAAATTAATAAATAAATGCAATATAAGACATATCATTCAAAATGAAATTAAACTCTCCACAGATGCAATTAAGGCCTAGGACTATAGAGCTTTTGTAGATCTCTATAAGATCTTTCCAATGAGCCTAAGAATACCTAAATCAGCCAAGTGGATTGAGAGATCTTAATTTTTAAAGTTTCCCATGAATTTTTATAAAATTAATCCAATTACCCAGTCAGCCGACGCTTTACACGCGGTGCTTTCCGATTGGCAGAGCAACCATTAGTGGCTGACTTGATAATAGTTGAATTAACTATGGTAGTCAGATGGAAGATCAGATAATTGGGATCAGACGCCCTCCAAAACCACGGGATTTAATATGAACCATTAATTTAAATCAATGGCTAAGATTATATCTTTAACATCCAGCATGAACCCAAAGTGTGAAGCTATTCCGACATGATCTGATAGATCCCACCGACGAACTTAGATGAAATTTCATGGGAAGGATAAGGAAAGTGGAAACCTACAATCCAATGGTGGAAATCTATTAGGATGAAGGTTCCCTTCACACTTGATCAGACTACCTATATAGGGAGCTCGGGATTGAGGTACTACTACAGAGAATGTCTCAACAGATAAGCTTCTTTATTAGGAAGCTTCAGTGGATAAAGGTGAATGAATCTCCTTTAGACACCGAGACTGAAGGATGGCCAGAGGTATAACTTTGAGAAGAGTGCGAGACGCTTTCACCGAAGCCCACTCAAATGGATGGGCGAGAGCACTCAAATGGATGGATGAAAGCATCTAGGGAGCTGGGGGAAACTACTGGAACACTTAGAGATATATGGGGAATGATTTTGGGAGATCAATGATATAAGGAGACATCTGATGGACTACCCTTCTATTCAACTTACTCCTACGAGCTTGGATGACCGGCATCGATTAAGCTGGGCTTCAAATGTACGCCAGGTGGGACGGTACATCTTTCCAGAGGGATTATGCACTCAAAGTGGTCGAGCTCAGCCTTTGGAAGGCTTTGAGTTAGGCCCAAAATGGGGGGGGGGGGACCATTAGAGTTTAAACGTTATTGGTTTTGATCACCTTCGGCCAGAGTCTTGGTCGAGTTGACCTAGAAAGGATGACATGGACATGATGAGCTTAGGTGTGAGCTCAATTGGGCCTAGGGGAGTCCAATTGGATTGGATGGATTGGGTTGACCCAAACTTGTTAGGTTTTGGTTGAATTGGGCTCAACCAAGGTCAAGCCATACCCTAGGTTTGCTATGGGAAGTGGGTTTGGGTTTGGTGCACCAAATGCAAGTTGCAATTGGGTTTGAATTTGCCTGAGATGGGAGATGCTCAGGTCAACGTGGTTTTGGAAACTTTAGGCTAACCCAAAAGTTGACCCAAGTTTACCAAAGACATAGGCTAGTTGGGGGAGTTATATTGGACCTAGGTCCACCTAATGAAGGTGTTGGCTAGGTTCAATTGAGATTAGGGTGAGAGTTGGATCAATCCCAACTGGTTTTGGCCACTTTGGATTAGTCTAACTCTTGATCCAAGTTGACTCAATGGTTGGGCTAGCTATGGAAGGTATATTAGGTCAAGGGAGACCTAATAGCACCTTAGGTTGGATCCAATTTGGCTAGGATTGGAAAGTGGCTCAAGGGGGACCTTTGTTTGGGGATTTGGGTCAAGTCAAATGGCCAACTCAAGTGAACTCAAGACTTGGGTTTCCACAAGGGGTCTCTTGGGGGCCTAAGGGGTCACTCCATGGGTCTAAATGGAGTTGAAGTGGTCTTGGTCAAAGGGTTTGGATGAATGGGTGTGTATGGGAGGTTTGATCAAACTTGGTTATTTGATCAAACTTGGTTGACTTGGTCAACCAAGTTAACCTTGGACCAAGGGTTAGGTCCATTGAGTTCAATTTGATCACATAAACTCAATGGGAGGGGTCTCATGCCAAGAAGAGGGCATTTGGTTTGAATGGGCATTTGATCCCTAAGCGGGCGCCTTAGTCAACCATGGCTGACTTGGTCAACCAGGTTAACCCAGGGGCTATGACTTGGTCAAATAATTCCCAAATGTGGTTTGAATATGATTTTAAAAAGTCTTAAAGCTTGATGAGGTTAAACCACATTGGATTTTAATCAAAAGTCCAAAAATTCCCTTTAAAAGGGCATTTTGGTCATTTTGACCTCAATTCTATTCTAGGTCAAAGTGAATCCTGAAAAATATAGATTGATGCTTAGCATGTCAATATCAATGGACTGGAGGAGGTCAAAGGGTTTGGAAGGACCTCCAAGATCAAGTTGCACTGGGTGATAGGTTTAGTGGCAAGGGTCATAAATATTTGAAGGTATTGAAACCTTTAGAAATTAGCCTGGTTTTTGGGGCCAGAGTCCTCCAATTGAGCTCAAATTTGGAGGGTTGGCACTAGAGACATGTCATATAAACATATAATCGATAGACTTTGAATTAGGTTTTAATTGACTAAGTCTTGAAGTGTTTAAAAAAACACTAGGATTGGCTTTCAGGACCTAGGCCCTTAGCCTTGGATTTTAGTCTAGATTGATCTAAGATCTAAATTAATCCTAGGGCATGGAGGAAAAAAAAAATCCAAAGATCTGGTGTCTAGAAGGAATCTAGAATTTAGGAAATCCTAGGTTCTTGAGTCCAGGAGAGATCAGTGTGACCTCATATAAAAGTGAGGTTAACAAATGGACCTTCAATATGTATAGTAGAAGGAACTTCTGTTTCATATATTGGCATTGATTAAATAAAAATATTGTCTACAATTCTAAGGATAAGAAAAACCAAACTCTAAGAATCAAATCCTAGGTGAAAATTAGGGTGGTTCTATGGAGGGCGTTATCCAACACAAATGGTTTGAATCCTAAGGAAAGGGATGACCTAACCTAAAGGAAGAGAAATGTAGTGGGAACTAGGGTAGTGCCACAAAGGGCATCCTCCACCACTATCAGGTGAAAACTAGGATGGTGCCATGAAGGGTGTCCTCCACCACTAGTTAAAAGATTAAAGCTAGGATGGTTCCACGGAGGGCATCCTCCACCACTAATAGGTGAAAACTAGGATGGTGCCACGAAGGGCATCCTCCACCACTTGTTATCGGGTTAAAGCTAGGATGGTGCCACGGAGGGCATCCTCCACCACTAGCAGGTGAAAACTAAGAGGGTGTAATAAAGGTAATCCTCCACCACTAGTTATCGGGTTAAAGCTAGGATGGTGCCACGGAGGGCATCCTCCACCACTTGCAGGTGAAACTAAGATGGTGCCATGAAGGGCATCCTCCACCACTAGTTATTGGGTTAAAGCTAGGAGGGTTCCATGGAGGGCATCCTCCAACACTAGTAGGTAAAAACTAGGATGGTTCCACGAAGGGCATCCTCCATCACTAGTTATTGGGTTAAAACTAGGATGGTGCCACAGAGGGCATCCTTCACCACTAGCGGGTGATAACTAGGATGGTTTTATGAAGGGCATCCTCCACCTCTAGTTATCAGGTTAAAGCTAGGATGGTGCCATGGAGGGCATCCTTCACCACTAGCGGGTGAAAACTAGGATGGTGCAATGAAGGGAATCCTCCACCACTAGTTATTGGGTTAAAGCTAGGATGGTTCCATGAAGGGCATCCTCTACCACTAGTGGGTGAAAACTAAGATGGTGCCATGAAGGGCATCCTCCACCACTAGTTATCAAGTTAAAGCTAGGAGGGTGCCATGGAGGGCATCCTCCAACACTTGCAGGTGAAAACTATGATGGTTCCAAGAAGGGCGTCCTCCAACACTTATTATCGGGTTAAAACTAAGATGGTGCCATAGAGGGCATCCTCCACCACTAGAGGGTGAAAACTTGGATGGTTCCACGAAGGGCATCCTCCACCACTAGTTATCAGGTTAAAGCTAGGATGTGCCATGGAGGGCATCCTCCAACACTAGCGGGTAAAAACTAGGATGGTGCCATGAAGCGTCTCTTCTACCACTAGTTATAGGGTTAAAGCTAAGTGGTGCCATAGAAGGCATCCTCCACCATTAATAGGTGAAAACTAGGTTGGTGCCACGAAGGGCGTCCTCCATCACTAGTTATCGGGTTAAAGATAGGATGGTTCCACGGAGGGCATCCTCATCCCCTAGCGGGTGAAAACAAGGATGGTGCCATGAAGGACATCATCCACCACTAGTTATTAGGTTAAAACTAGGATGGTGCAACGGAGGGTATCCTCCATCCCTAGTGAGTGAAAACTAGGATGGTGCCACGAACGCTGTTCTCCCCTACTAGTTATTGGGTTAAATCTAGGATGGTTCCATGGAGGGAATTCTCCACCACTAGCTGGTAAAAACTAGGATGGTGCTATGAAGGGTGTCCTTCACCACTAGTTATTCAGTTAAAGCTAGGATGGTGCCACGGAGGGCATCCTCCACCACTAGCGGGTGAAAACTAGGATGGTGCCACGAAGGGCATCCTCCACCACTAGTAATTAGGTTAAATCTAGGGTGGTGCCATGTAGGGCATCTTCCACGACTAGCAAGTAAAAACTAAGACAGTGCCATAAAGGGCGTCCTCCACCACTAGTCATCAAATTAATGATAGGATGGTGCTACGGAGGGCATCCTACACCACTGGTGGGTGAAAATAAGGATGGTGCCACAAAGGGCGTCCTCCACCACTAGTCATTGGGTTAAAGCTAAGATGGTGCCACGGAGGGCATCGTCCATCACTAGCGAGTGAAAACTAGGATGGTGCCACTAAGGATGTCCTCTACCAATAGTTCTCAGGTTAAAGCTAAGATGGTGCCACATAGGGCTTCCTCCTCTCCTAGCAGGTAAATACTAGGATGGTCCCACAAAGGGCATCATCCACCACTAGTTAGTCTAATCCTAAGGGATGGGATGACTCAATCCTCGAGAGAAGATGAATGAGTTTGAATATTGAAAAGTATGATAGAGCATGCTAGACTTGTTTAAACTTGCAGTAAAGAAAGATAAAAATTTTATTGATTGATAAATTGAGCTATATCATGCATAGTATTTCTTAAGGAAACGCCCATTGATAGGTAAAATTGGGTGGTTTCCATTACAATCCACTAGCTGATATGAGCCTCCTTCATAGACAATGTCTACAATGAAGGGTCCTTCCCAAGTAGGTTCAAACTTTCCACCAATCTTTTGGTAAGCTAAGATAGGACTCTGAAGGACTAAGACCATGCCTCGTACTTGGAAGGTCCTAGGTCGCACTAAATTATCATGAGCCTGAGCCATTCGAGCCTTATATAACTATAGTTTGTTAAGCTTGGAGACATCGCTCTTCAAGGCCATTGAATTCTTCTAGTCAGAGTTTTGCATTATGCTTGTTTATGATTTGATTTTGAATTGCAACTCTGAGCAAGGGAATTTGTATCTCTAAGGGTAGTACAGCCTCAGACCCATACACTAGTGGAAATGAAGTGGATTGGGTCGGGGTTATATAAGTGGTCCGATAGGCCTGTAAAGCTTCCACCAACTGCTCATCCCATTATCATTTGTTATCATTAAGCTTATTTTTGATAATTTTTACCAAGGTCTTGTTGAAGGCCTTAGCCAATCTATTAGCCCGGGGGTTATAAATTGTTAAGTATATCCAATCAATATTATGGCATCTTACAAAACTATTGATCTTCGTAGACTTGAATGCAAATCTATTATCAGTTATGATTATGTACGGCATGCCAAATCAATACATGATATGGTAATGAAAGAACTTTAAAACATGGGGAGATGTTATGTTACATAAGGGAATTTCTTCCGCTCACTTTGAAAAATAATCATTCGCTGCTAATATGAAGCGATGACCTCTCACAGGAGGGGGGTCAATCGGACCTATAACATCCGTGCCCCAACTTTTGAAGGGAAATGAAGTTATCATCGGGTGCAACACATTAGGTGGCTGATGTAAGACCACGCCATGAACTTAGCATTGATGACGAGGTTTTGCAATATTTATGCAATCACCAATCATTATTGGCCAGTAGTATCCAAGTCTTTTGATTCTCAATTTCATTTTTGGACCCAATTGATGAGCACCGCATAGTCTAGAAAGGACTTTATTAATAATCTTTAGGGCTTCACATTTATCTAAACAACACAGCCACATCTGATCGAATGACTGATGGTACAAAACATTGTTGACTAGTGCATATGATAGGGCACGCTTCTTGACTTGGGTAGCGGAAGATTTGTTTTGAGGAAGTTTTCCCTGTTGAAGATAGTCAATTAATGGTTGTGTCCAATAGCCTCCTTCAATTATTGTCAAAGAGGAAGAAAGGATCTGAAGAGGTTGCTTGGTGATGTGCTCCAAATCTATTGGAGAAAGGGCTTTATGACCCTAAATCTCTATAGGGATGGAGACTTCTTTTGGACATGCATATTCCTTTATAAGATTTGCTAAGGCATTGGCCAAAGAATTACTTCTATAGGGAACCCTATACAAAGTTAAAACTAGCATTTGCTCAAGCAATTGAATAGTGTATTGGTGGTATTTTAGGAGACTAGGATTTAAAAACTTATAGGTTCTTGCAACCTAGTTTATCACTAGGTGAGAATCACCAAATATTATAATCACTTTAATCTCCATCAAAATTTCAAGTTCAAAACCGATTATCATAGATTCATACTCGGCTTTGTTATTCATACAAGGCTTTGATAAATGTTAGGAAAAGTGCATCATTTCGTTCTCACGCATTATAAAAATTAGGCCAATTCCAGCTTTTTTTGGGATTGTAGATTGTTGGGTTATGTCTCGTTGAGAGGACACTACACCATCAAAATATATCTCCTTGATAGTATCCTCAGACTTCCTCAAACTCATGAATTATTCGTTAGGTAAATCATCATTCAAAGGGGAATCTAGCAGTAGCGGGTGTGTCACCAGAAAGTCGGCAATGGCCTGTCCTTTCACAGTACACAAGGAAGTAAAAGTAATATAAAATTGTAGTATTATAGACCATTGAGCCAAATGTCTGAAGAACGTAGGTTGTGTCATAAGATATTGCAAAGGATTAACTCTAGAAATCAGATTGATTGAATGAGATTGCATGTAATGCCTTAGTTTCTGGGCTATAAAAACCAAAGCTAGATAATGCTTCTCGATGAAAGGATATCTAATTTCAATAGGTAAAAGCCTTCGCCTAAGGTAATAGAGAGCATTCTCTTTCCCTTTCCCTTTGTCATTGAATTGTGCTAATAGGGCACCTAAGGACTCATATAGGGCCAAAGTGTAGAGGATCCAAGGTTTCCCCGGGACAGGGGCTACGAGAACTGGCAGGTTATAAAGGTATTGCTTGAAGTTATCAAAGGCATTCTGACACTTCTCATCCCATATGATTTTAGTGTCCTTCTTGGCTATGATAGAGAAAGTTTGACATCTCCCAGAGAGGTTGGAGGTAAACCTCCTTATGTACGCCGACCAAACCTAAAGAGACCTTTACTGGGTAAAGCTCCTACAAGATGGCATATCTAGGATGGATTCAATTTTGGCAGGATCAATTTCAATTCCATGGTGTCTCACTACGAACCCTAAGAATTTCCCTGAAGTGACACCAAAGGAGCACTTCAAATGATTCATTTTTAAATCATAGCTGCGCAATCATTCAAAGATAATCCTTAAGTCGAAGAGGCGAGCCTCTTTTACTTTACTCTTAAAAGCTAAATCATTAATGTAGCACTGGACTTGGTTGTGGATTAAATCATCAAAGATGTGAGTCATGGCTCACTGGTAGGATGCCCCGGCATTTTTAAGGCCAAAGGGCATTACCTTATAACAAAAGATTTCTGTGGGAGTTTTGAATGTAGTGTTTCTCTCATCTTTTGGGGCCATATTGATTTGATTATAATCAGATGAGCCATCCATAAAGGAAAAAATTGCATGCGAAGAGGAAATGTCTACCATAATTTAAGGCATAGGCAAAGGAAATTTAACCTTGGACATGCCTTGTTTAGATTCCTATAGTCGACACAAATCCGAATTTGACCATTCTTTTTTGAACTGGCACAACACTAGCCACCCAAGAGGGCTATTGTTCCTCTCGAATAAATCCAGCCTCAGCAAACTTCTTGATTTTAGAAATGACTTGTTTCTCAATCTCTAAGTGCATGCGTTAAGGAGCATGTTTAACAAGAATGACATCATGTCAAATTCCAAGTTTATGGACTATTATGTCGGCGAACAGATCCGACATTTCATCATACGTCCAGACAAAGCAGTCCCTAAACTCAGACAGATGCTAAATCAGATCCTGGGACTCGTCCTCAATCAGCAAGATACAGATGAAAGTGGGGAAAGGTCATCGTCACTTCCCAGATTAATTTCCCTTAACTCATCAACTATCGACTTAATTTCCTCTTTGAATTTAGGTTGTACATCCCAAACTTAAATTTCATTGGGATCATCTAATGTCTCCAAACAGATCCCATCAAGAGGGCCGATGGCATCAGTAGGGACATTTTGAGATTTAAGATGGTAAGTTATCATTAAATAATATTCGTCATCATAAAATGAACTAACAATACCAAAGCCGATACAAATCATTGGATTTTTCTTGATTTTAGTCTGCCAAATTTTTTTGTGGCATCTAGCTTCTGCCTTAGTTTATGATATGGTACGAGACCTTTAGTGAAATAATTCTTTATACAGACAGGGAAGTAGCCAAAAGATAATTCCATTAACTCATTAAAATCTGCCTCCTTTAGAGTTACATCACCTTCATCCCTTGAGGAGGAGGAGCTAGAAAAATGTTTTTGGACTTTCTTTACTTCACCATTCAGATTGGGGGCCACTTTAACCTCTAACCCTACAATCCTGCCATCTGATAATGGGACAGGGAAAGGGCCTCAATCCTTCTATTGAGCTTTTCGTACATAATAAATTCATGCTCATCACTTTTAACTTTTGAAACTTCTACCTCAGGGTCATTGTCTTGATTTAAAGTGAGATTGAACTTTTGAGGATTATTTATATTCTGGTAGTGAAGAGAAATTGCAACACCATGCCTTTCTAGATCGTCATTGGAATTTTATTACAGGTCAATATATACAGGGGTTGTTCTCCCTTTTAGTGAAGCATGGCCTCAACCATGTTCCCTTAAAGCCATCCTCCCACCTCTTTGAGGCAATGTGTTTGGAGGCTTAAGTACAACAATTTTGAGGTCGTCTTCGCTACTTGATTCTACCTCCCATGATTTTTATTCTCTTCTTTTTCTTTTTCTTGGTTGGAGCTTTTTCCACCCGCTTTCTCCTCAATTTTGATCTCTACTTTAGAGTGGGATGAGGACCCTTTCGGTATGAAATATTCATCATTCTCGTAGATCCTTATTTCTTGAATTGAGAATGGTTGAAGATCACCGTTGATCACATGTTCAATGCCGTCTCATTGATACTTGACACATTGGTGTAGGTAGATGGAACCATTCTACATTCATGAATCCAAGACTTACCTAGGATTATATTAAAGTACATTGCAAAATCAAATATATGAAACTTAGCTTCAATTTTCAATTCTCCTATCTCTAAAAGAAAGGTAATTTAACCTAAAGCCCTCTCGCCCTTTTCATTGAACCCACAAAGCACCAATTTATCAGTTGAGCACTTAATAGTATCAACTCTAAGGTATGTGAGGGTCTTTATATTCATTACATTGACCAATGCACCCGGCTCAATAAGGACTCTTGATAAATTGAAATTTCCCACATCCATAGTAATGTAGAGTAGGCGATTATGGTTGGCAGTTCCTAAAAGAAAATCTTCATCCGAAAATGTAACCCCAGGGACTTCTTTGAAATAGAGTGCCTCCTCTTTTGAAGTTGAAGCCAATTAAGCTAAGAAAATCTCAGGATCAAGAATTGCCTAAATTTAGGATTCCTTCATTTTTTTAGAGAGGAGTGTGCCATAGATTCTCAACTTGGCTGGAAACTTCCTAAGATGGGCTATAACATTTTAATCAACATTAGGAATAATAGATTCGAAACACAAAGGAATAAAAAAGAAATCAGATTGCTAAGGAGAGCTTAGATTTAGATCTTCGAAGACAGCTTATTTGTCTTTATCCTGAGGAACGAGCCTAGGGGGTAAGTCTTTGCCACCATGGAGTTGCACTTGCTCAATATCCTCAGGAGGGAAAACTAAGGTTGTGTCTATACCTATCGTAGGCATTGGATTTTCATTTCCTGAGAGGGAGTCAGAATCCAAAAATTTTGCGACGATAGGACTTCCTCGAAAGTCAAACCGCATCCTTATTGGTAAAAGATTTTTTGAGAATGGATCCTAGTGATATGTTTGGCTAGGCATTAGCTATATGTGAGTTGAAGTAAATTTTAATTTGTCTATCTCAGTAAATTATTATAGAGGGTAGAAGGATTTTTTCTTTAAGTTATTTGATGGATTAATTTCCAGTTTTTTAAATATTTTTGGACTTGGATGATTTTTGGAATTTTAGGTATTTGGTTGGCATTTGAAAGGTTTGGAATCAACCCCTTCAATTGAGATCTATGTTCAATACAACTATCATCAAGGTGTAGGGCCATTTCAAGATTTTTATTTATGGATTGAACCTTGTCGACTCTATCGAGCTGCCGATAGAGGATCGGGTTTTATTGGCTTTATGTTTTTATTAATGAATTATCTTTGTTGAAGGCCTTATATGAATGCATAAAAAAGATATTCCAGTCGACACCCTAACAATATATTTATTTGATAAATCAGCCTGTGTCGACTCCTATCTATTCATATAGAAGGATCAGGCTTGAACTATGTTCATTTATGGATCTGCACAACATCTTTAGATTTCATGAGTATATCTAAAACATACTCATCGGGGCCTATGCAAGTTTTTGTAGACATTTTATAATTATTTGTTAAACCTTATCGACTCCTACATATTTGCTTAGGAGGAACGAGTTCAAATTTAATGGCCTGTGAAGCATCCCTAGAGGTCACAAATGTTTCTACCACTTACTTGTCAGGGCCCATGCGGATGTTGATTACATAAACCCCGTATGTACCTATGTGTATACAAACTACGGTGCATATGCAGGGGATATTTTGGACATATGATAGGTTTCCTACGATGGCTCATAGAAGTTACTGTTTGTCATACTACTTTAATATTTTCCCATAAGAGCTATGTTGGATTCATGACCATTATTCATCAAGAAACTTGCAAGACTAAAAATTCTTATCCAACTCAATGTTTTAAACTCGGTTGAACTGAGATTCAATCATTCCAAAGCAATTTTATCTGGCTTTCTATTCCCAGAAGTCGTATAAGAATTAGTGGGCAACTTTCCTATTACACCATTATCATCATTTTTTGTTGTTGGCTTAAATGAAGAAACAATCATTTCAACCTTGGATGATTGCATCGTTGCTGACTTCTTACAATTCAAAAGTAGTGACTACTACTCCGAGCTAATGATTGTAATAATCAAGGGTGCATCAGGTGGTCCAAGGGAACCATATGAGAAACCCATTCCTAAAATAACTCCTGTAGTCCTTGAAGCGAGCATAATAGCAAGTGTATTTTGTTTTTGTAGTTGTGAACTTGGGCCATTGAACTTTGCGTTAATCTTTAATAGCACATTTGTCAAACATGGATAAGTAACTATAATGGATGCGATGTGAAAGTTTGTTAGGGATGTTAAGCCCTTAAGATTTATCCTGAGGATAACTAAGAGGGGATGAATTGGATATTTAAATCTCCTTTAACTAAAAAAAACATTTTTTGATCTCTTACAGCAGAAATAAAATAAATAAATAAAAAATAAAAAGATTAATTAGAGATTTCACCAAAGTAGTTAATCTTAATAAAAATAAAGTGCAAAAATAATAAATAAAAGAACACACCAAATTTTTAGTGGTTCGGTCTAACATGACCTACATCCACTCCTCAGAGGCCCCCTTTGAGTATTGCACTAAACCTTTAGTGACTCTCCTTTAGCCCCAAAATCTTGGCAGAGAAGCCCTTACAAAATCACTTCCACCTTCCCCGGTGCGGTGGAGTGGCCTAAACCTTTAACACCAAAGAGATCTTCTTATTTGCAAAACTTCCCTCAAGATGAACCTTGAATCTAATGGTACTGAAAGTTCGTTAGGGATATTAAGCTCTATAGAACTGGCTCAAGCTAACCAAGAGGGGGGGGGGGGTGAATTGGTATTTTTAAAAATTTCTTTTAACGAAGAACAAAAAAAAATATAAACCAAAATTACACCACGAGAAAAATAAATGGTGAAATTAAAAGTGTGAAAGCAAGAAACAAGAACACAGAAATTTATAGTGGTTCGGTCAACTCGACCTACGTCCACTCCCCGAAGCTGGCAGAGAACCTATCTCCTTTTTGCTTCCTCCTGAAGCTGGCAGAGAACCACAACCAGATGCTGACTCCTTACCTCTACCGACCCTTCCACGGACGAGAAACTCTAGACGAAGAAGAAGCAGAGCGATCCTTAAAGAAACCCTTGTGAATTCCCTCACAAGCTCCCCCTCACAAGATCCTCTCTCTCTCTCCCTCTCTCTCTTTCTCTCCTCAAGGCCTTCTTAGGTCAAGGCAGCATCACAAAGGTTGTTCAAAACATTGAACAAGAGCTCTTAAATAGAAGAGCTTCAAAGGAGCTCATTAGTTGCAAGTTGCCGACAATATCGTCCAGGCTGATATGGACATCGGCCTGGCCGATCAGTACAAATCTCAGAAGATCAGCAAGAGCATCGCCTTGAATGCAAAACTGGATGATTTAAAATTGGCTTGATTGTCCAGGCCGATCTCACGATCATCCCGGCCGATCAGTTCTAATCAGAGGAAAATTGTCCAGAGCATCGCCCTGAATTCGAGCTGGCCAATATTTATCGTCCTGAAGTAACTAAGGTTTTTGAATAGATCATCCTGGCCGATCCTGAGATCGTCCAGGATGATATGATCGTATCAATCATCCTTAATTACTCCCTTGATTTCTTGATAAATTAAGGCATAATTTGTGAATATCGTCTAGGCCGATCAATGATCATCCTGGCCGATTATTTAAAAATACAGTATACCTTAATTGTCTATGGCGGCAACTTCTTTCTATTTTTGAGCTTATCGTCCAGGACGATCCATTAATGACGGCTGCCTTAATTAAGAATCCTTAATTAGACTTTCTGTTTTAAGCCTGATCGTCCAAGACGATATAAATATCATTCTGACCGATATCAGTAAAAATAAAATTTCTAAGTCTCGTAAGTGTGTGTGTGTAGGGTTACTTAGCATCAGTCTCTTTGATCATTACAAATAGACTTAAGAAGAGAAAAGGCAAAGTACAGACTGACTCAACCCTAGACCTACGCAATCTTGAACTAGCTTAATTTGTCCGTCCGATCTTCAATTCCTGAAAAGTTAGACGTAACAAGCAGTCCAAGAGAATCAATAGTATTTTTCAATCATCAAAACATAAGTCATGAAAATAGATTTGCAACAATCTCCCCCTTTTTGATGATGGCAAACATAAGTAGGAAAAACTCAAAGAGAGAAAAAAAAAAGTTCACTAGAAATTCAAAGTTACAAGCATAGTCTTTTTCCTACCACATCCTGCTCCCCCTTTTGTCATCACAAAAAGAGGGTCCTAGACACACAAAGGAAAAAGAAAACACCAAACTACAAGACAAAGTGCAGAAAATAGGAAACAAACAATAGAAAACACAGACTAGAAAAATGAGTGACCCTGATCATCAGATGGAGGTGGTGGAGGTGGCTGCTGAAAGTAGCTGGCAAGTGTAGTAAACTGAGCATTGAACCAGGCAATGTCCTGGTCATGCTGCTGCTGCTGGTGAGTAATACAGCTGTCAAATCGGGCTAAATCCTCTGTGCGGTGCTGCTTGTAACGAGCAATGTCCTCAGAATGTTGCTGCTCCTGTGCAGCAATGTAAGAGTCAAAGCGGGTCTCCCATCTATCAAACCTCTCAATCAATTGATCAACCGGTGAGTGCTGGTGGAGAGGAACAAGATCAGGAACGCGAGCGGGAGCGGGAGCCTCCTCCTCTCCAGCCCCCCGAGGTTTCCCATCTTCTGGGTGGAGACGAGTACTATGAAGGATAGTGAAAAAATTGTTTGAGTAGCAAGGAGGCTGAAGGTCATGAAGAGAAGGATATTGAAGATTGTATTTAGTTTCAAGAATGTAGGCTATGAGATATCCTAAAGCAAGGTTGGGTTTCCTCTTATGGCCTGGATCGTGAATAGTTGTTAGATGATCAATGTAGCGAAAGAGTAGATCAGTGGCATTAAATTCTCTCTGGGCCATAATGAAAAAGTTAGTCAAGGAAAGTAGAGGAGTGATATGGATTCGGTCCCCGGCTTTTGGAATTATGGAGGTGCGAAGGACATGTTGGATTGTTCTAGCATCTTTGACTAAAGAGCTAGTCTCTCCAACATGAAAGGGTGTGTTGGTTTGGCGAAGGAAATGGTTTGCCGTGGACCAATCAAAATCCGAATCTGAAATGATTATGTGCAGCTTATCCCCAGTGGTGGATAGTTGTAAAAGCTCTGCACAGTCCTGATATGTGATCTCGACTGGGCGTCGATTCACATAGAAGGTCAGGGCTGTGAAAGTAGAATTTATGTGAAGATCTGCATTCAAAAAGATGGTCCGATCGGCCGGGCCAATCAGATATCGGCCTGGATGATTAGACACCGGCGATCATCCCGAGGAGTCAGGCCGGATGACCGTTGAAAAAGCATATCGTCCGGGCCGATTAGGTGTATCGTTCAGGACGATGCACAATAATTGATCGTATCAGCTGAAGTTAAAACGTTTTAAATCTGTGCCACGTGTATCATCCAGGATGAACAGTGGATCGGCCAGGATGATTGTCCAATAATGGATCGTCCGGGACCGATTTTAAAGATTCAAATATGCTGACACGTGGATCATCCTATATGATCCAGTGTATCGGCCAGGACGATGCATATAGAATGCATTGGCCAGATGAAATATTCTATCGGCCAGGATTGCAACAGAGTTCGATCAGATCATCCAGGACGATGAGTTACAACAAGCACATTGCAACAGAGTTCGATCAGATCATCCAGGACGATGAGTTACAACAAGCACAAAAAAGGTCAGCAGATGGATTTTGAAGAGAATTTGCCCTATCGTCCAGGACGATAAAAGTATCGGCCATGACGATGTGACTAGAATTTGAAACCAAGGAAAATATATTGATGATCAAGGCCCTCAAAAATAAAATAAAATAAAAGCAGACAAAAACACAGTAATAGAAAGCTAAAAACAACGAGAAAAAGAAAATAAAAAAGAATATTTTTGAATTTTAATTTTTTTAAATTTTTTTTTGTTTTATCAAGGCTTTATATGAGAAGTTTTCAACTAATTAGACTTTAGAGTTCCACAAGATCAAAGAGTTTAGCTAATCTTAATCAGACAAAGGTAGAATATTCGATTCTGTTAATCCTAGATCAGACGTTCTTTATGGTACAAATTTTCTTCTGAAAAACAAAAATGCTTAACTCAGAATAAACTTAATTAGGCAAAAAGAAGATCCAATAAAAACTTGTTTACAAAAAAAATCTCATAAATAATAAAACAAAGTAATTTGTCTCAATCATGGAATTTGAAATCAAGCCTTTGAAATCATCAAATAATCAATGAGTTCTCTAAGTTTTAAGAGTTTAGAGAAGAGATAGTAGCTTGAATTTAGTGGGCTCATTTTATGCCTCTTTTGTCTTTGAATTGACTCTTTGAGCTTCTTGATTTTTGATACACTTTGGTGTATTATTATTATTATTATTATTATTTTCAATTTGGCGTCATTGGCCTCTTTCCTTTTTAATTTTTGCAAGCTAAAAGCTCTTTAACAAAAACCCTTAAAAAGACCCTTAGTTGTGAGTATATCCTCCAAATATTAGAGAATAGGAGCTCTCTCTCTAACATAGGGAAGAACAAGTCACAAAACAAAATCAACGTCATGTGATGAAAGCAATGGCAAGATTTTAAATAACTTGAAAGATATATAAGAACTTTAGATATTATGTACAAGATAGATTATTGTAGTAAGATAGAAAGAATCTTAGTTTCAAAAACCATTGGCTTAAAATGAGTTAGACTTTTGTTTAGAGAAGAAAATCATACCACTAAACAAGGTCAGAAGGAGGGAAACCATCAACGGTGTTTCTCCCTTTAACCAATTTTAGAAAAGCTAAACACTATCTTCAAAACTCTCAAAATCTAAAATCTTGAAAAGATTCAACATATGAAAAACCAATTATAAAAGCAAAGTGAAAATAAAACAAATTAAAACAACAACAAAGCGAAAACACACAAAAAAAAGGAAACACATTTCAAGAAATTATTGAAGCAGCAGGTTTAAGCATTTATGAGCTGCAAGCCTTCATATGTCCAGTTGTCCTATACTCCCACAAGGTCTTTGGTGAGAGCACTCCTGCAAAACTCAACAACAGTCAGATTTAGGAACCCAAACAGGTTTGGGCCCCTTCTTAGGAACAGTTGAATGAAATGCAGATATGGTATGTTGTGAATCATGCATCTTAGGTCTCCACACCCAATGTGTACTACGGTAAATGGTGCAAGTGTGTGAGATGTGTCCTAGCATGCCACATGAAAAACATCTAACTCCAGGAAAGGGTTTCTTAAATGGTTTGAGTTATAATGCCTCTTCCTAGGTTCTGGCTTAGGATTAAAAGTAGATGTTATCCGATTTTTCTTACATGTATCCAAATCATTTTGAATCCTCAAGTTATTTCTTTTTAATGCATCATTATCAATCCTCAATTTTTTCTCAATCTCTTTAGATTTCATAAGATCAGAAATGCATTATGTTCATCAATTAATTCCAAATGCTTTTTATTTAAATCATCAAGTTCATCAAGAAGAGCCATGTGATTTGAGTCAATCGTTGCATGATCTTTGAGAAAAACTTCATGCTCTTTTTGTAAATTCGAAAGTTCTAATTTTAGGCTAGCATGAGTCTTCTTAAGTTTTTTGTATGATGCATGGATTTTCTCACAAATCTCAAACAATTCATCGAAGGTTGGTTTACAAACCTCTTCCTCATCACTTTGCTCAAGGTGATCTTCCCCCATTAAGCACAGGTTTGTAGTCTGTTCCTCTGGTTCAGTCTCAGAGGAATCAGTACCAGATTCTGCCCAGAACGCCTTTTGAACTCTCTTTTTTTCCTTCCTAAACTTAGGTTTCTCCTCACCTTTTCCTTTTCTTTGCTCGAGTGATCTTGAAGTGTAGGACAATCGGCTCTCACATGTCCAAGCTTCGTTCATTCATAACAAACAACATCAGAAGATCCTTTAAAATATTTATGATCCCTACCTTTTCTCCAATGATGATTTTGCTTTTTCCTTAGAAAGCTTTTGAATTGCCTTGTGATGAAGGCAACTTCATCGCTTTCAGATCCAAAAGTTTCAGAATCTGATTTGTGCGCCTTTAGTGCAACTGTTTTCTCCTTCTTCTTCTCACCTGCATCAAGATTTCTTTGATTCACCCCTTGCTCGTAAGCAATGAGTGAGCCAAGTAAGTTATCAATAGAATAAGTATTCAAATCCTTAGATTCAGTGATTGCAGTGATTTTAGCATCGTATGACGAAGGCAAGCATCTCAAAATCTTGTTTACTTTTTCATAGTTTGAAAGTTCTTTTCCTAGTGCATGCAGTGAAGTAACTATCTGAGTAAACCTAGTGTACATGTCAGAAATTGATTCATGAGGTTTCATACGAAAAAGTTCGTAGTCATGCAAAGGAATGTTCAAACGGGATTGTTTAACCTCATTAGTGCCTTCATAGGTGATACACAATTTATCCCAAATTTCTTTACTAGTTTTATAAGTAGAGACACGCATGTAATCCTCAGATTTTAAAGCACAGAAAAAATAGTTCAAACATTTTGCATTCAATTGAGCTAAATCTCATTCATCAAAAGTCCATTCAGTAAAAGCAACTTCAGTTTTAAACCCATTAATTTCACGAGAAGGTGGAGAATAACCTTCTTTGATAAACATCCATATGCGATAATCAGTAGATTGTAAAAATATTGACATGCGGGTTTTCCAAAAATCAAAAGGTAAGTTGTCAAACAAGGGAGGTCGTGTAATTGAATAACCTTCCGTAGTGTTATGATTCTCAAGGTTAGCCATGGATTAAAATTCAAAAAGTTTTCAAACTCAGTTTTTATGAATCCTGCTCTGATACCACTTGAAAGTTCATTAGGGATATTAAGCCCTATAGAACTGACCCAAGCTAACCAAGAGGGGGGGGGGGGTGAATTGGTATTTTTAAAAATTTCTTTTCACAAAGAACAAAAAACACATAAACCAAAATCACACCACGAGAAAAATAAATGCAGAACTTAAAGGTGCGGAAGCAAGAAATAAGAACACAGAAATTTATAGTGGTTCGGTCAACTCGACCTACATCCACTCTCCGGAAGCGCCCTCCGAGTATTGCACTACAAACGTGACTCTCCTTTAGCCCCCACAGCTAGGCGGAGAAGCCTTTACAACGAACCTTTTTTTTGCCACCCCGGCAAGGAAGAGAACCTATCTCCTTTTGCTTCCTCCTGATGCTGGTAGAGAACCACAACAAGATGCTGACTCCTTACCTCTAGCGACCCTTTCATGGATGAGAAACTCTAGACGAAGAAGAAGCAGAGCGATCCTTGAAGCAACCCTTGTGAATCCTCCTCACAAGCTCCCCCTCACAAGATCCTCTCTCTCTCCCTCTCTCTCTTTCTCTCCTAAAGGCCTTCTCAGGTCATGGCAGCAGCACAAAGGTTGTTCAAAACATTAAACAAGAGCTCTTAAATAGAAGAGCTTCAAAGGAGCTCATTAATTGCAAGTTGCCGACAATATCGTCCAGGCCAATATGGACATCGGCATGGCCGATCAGTACAAACCTCAGAAGATCGGCCAGAGCATTGCCCTGAATGCAAAACTGGACGATTTAAAATTGGCTTGATCAGCCAGGTTGATCTTACGAATGTCCCGGCCGATCAGTTCAAATCAGAGGAAAATCGTCCAGAGCATCGCCCTGAATTCGAGCTGGCCGATATTTATCGTCCTGAAGTAACTAAGGTTTTTGAATAGATCGTCCTGGCCGATGCTGAGATCATTCTGGACGATATGATCGTATCAATCATCCTTAATTACTCCCTTGATTTCCTGATCAATTAAGGCATAATTTGTGAATATCGTCCATGCCTATCAATTATCGTCCTGGCCAATTATTTAAAAATACAGTATACCTTAATTGTCTATGGCGGCAACTTCTTTCTGTTTTTGAGCTTATCGTCCTGGCCGATACACGTATCATCCAGGATGATCCATTAATGATGGCTGCCTTAATTAAGAATCCTTAATTAGACTTTCTGTTTTAAGCCTGATCGTCCAAGATGATATAAATATCTTCCTGACCGATATGAGTAAAAACAGAATTTCTAAGTCTCTCAAGTGTGTGTGTGTGTAGGGTTACTTAGCATCAGTCTCTTTGACCATTACAAATAGACTTAAGAAGAGAAAAGACAAAGTACAGACTGACTCAACCTTAGACCTACGCAATCTTGAACTGGCTTTGTTTGTCCGTTCAATCTTCGATTCCTGAAAAGTTAGAAGTAACAAGCAGTTTAAGAGAATCAATAGTGTTTGTCAATCATCAAAACATAAGTCATAAAAATAGATTTGCAACAGGTACTAATATGCAACCTTGTTGGAGAAACCATGTGAAACCCCCTCCACACTCCCTTGAAATCCCCTCCAAGGATCTTCTTCCTCTCTCAAAGTCTACCCTTTCTTCTCTCCCTTTCAAGTTCTCTATTCAAGTTTTCTCCAGAAGAACGAAGCTTCAATGGCTGCCAAAGAAACTTATCAAGTGCCTCAATAAAGCTTAAATAGAGGGCTTTGAAAAAACCTAAAAATTAATCTTGGTGGCTAAAATCATTCGGATGATCGCAGGATCATCTTGTACAAAGTACTTAAAAGTGGGCATCTAAAAATCCTAAAAAGTCAATTCTATAGCCAAATATTATTCAGGATGATCGCAGGATTGTCCCATACGATGAGCTTAAAAAGAGGGATTCAAAAAACCCTAAAAGCTCAATTCTGATGCAAAAAATCTTCTATTATAATCGTAGGATCATCCAGGATGATGTGCAAAATTTTACATGATAGTCCTGGATGATCACCTGGATGATAAAATCAAATTTGTACTAATCAACCAGGATGATATTGTGGATCATCTTGGAAATTAGAAGAAAAATTATGGTATTTCATCTTGGATGATTTACAAAAATAAAATATGTCAGCAAACATCATCTGGTACGATATACAGATCATCAAGGACAATCTGATTGAATAATTTACCATAATTAATCCCCTAATCACATGATCAATTTAGGCATAATTTATATTGATTGTCCAGGATAATCTAGATCATTCGGGATGATAATAACCAAATTTAAATCTTAAATCCTTACCTAAATTATCATTGGCAGCTATTTTCCAAGATTATAATGAATCATCCAATATGATTAGTTCAATGAGTTGATCATCCTGGACTATATAAATCTTCCAGTATGATTAGTTCAAAACTTGAACTTTTGGTTTTGACTAGATCTAACTCCCTTGAGTGTGTGTGTGCATGGTCACCAAGCAAGCATACTCCCTTACTTGAATTGACTCAAGAAATCAAAATTACATCAATGAATATTATAGAACCTTTATAAAATAACCTTATTTAGCCCTATCTTGAGCTCTGATTCTTTATTTGATGTTGCATGATATTCCTGAAATGTTAATATACACACAAATAAATATAGAATGAAAAAAATACCATGATATATAAAGATGTCTGTTATCATCAAAAATATAAAACTCATGAGCTTGAGTCGCAACACGATGCAGTGTGTGTTGACATTCACTTGAATGTAACTAAATGTGTCACATTATTACTTTAACAACTTTATGAATCACTTTGACTGTAACTAATATGCCGAATATAGGACAGGTCTCCTATAGTACAAATGCTACCACTACAGATAATCAAGTAAATATATTCAATTGTAGATTGAAATTGACTTTAGGATACTAAATTTACTGAAGTCTTTATGTATCTACCTATAGGTGAGAGGTAGTACGTATACCTGTATTCCTAGAGGACTCGTATGTGTTGCAGATCGTTTCTCTCCCCTTGTAGTAGATTGATGTAAATGTTGACTATTGAATGGTGGTTGGTCGTGGGGGCATTGTAACATCCACAACTCACTGTTAATTAATACTTTCAAGTATGTCATTATGCATATAAAAAATCTTCCATCATTATTAACGGATATTTACTATTGCACTGCTTTTTCCTTCTTGTGCTTTGATGTTGACCACAAAATATTGGTATAATCACCATGAATCTCCCAATGTATATTAACTTGCAAGTCGCTATATATGTTGCGTACTGGCTCCATATTTGTAGGAAATCACCACATACATCTCTCGCCCACTTATAGGCTAGATGTTGCATGCATGGAAGATTTCTTATGATGAATCATAGGAACTCATAAACAATATTAATGTATCATATTCCTCTTATAGGTAGCATTTTACATTTATTTTTGTGCCTTCCAATGCTTTGATCATGATCATATCATCCCATATTCCTACTACCACTTATGGACAGTTCATTAAATGCATTGTGGATCCTGTCTTGCTTGATGTATTCACTTGTAAGGTTGATACAAGTGTCAACCTTACTAGCCCTTGTCTGTGATTTGCAATAGTTGTTCGGATATCTTCGTACATTTATTTGTAATCAATTCACATTCTATTTTTAATTATTGTCTATCATTATGAGAAAGTTATGTTAGAAATCTTTTATTTAATGAAAATCCCAAACTCATTCCTTTGCATTAAATCTAGAATTTAGGATTGCTCTTTGACATTCATGCCTAGTTTATAGGTAGAGCCCTTGTTCATTTCTCTTTGCAATCAAGTTGTACTTTGAGTTCCTTGTTCAATATAAGTTCAATTCGAGTCGCTCATATTTGTTCATTTAAATTCAAATTGAGTTCAATCCTTTGTATTAGTTATTCATACTTATTGCTCATTAATTGTTCATTTCAAACTCAAAGTTCAGTTCTTTATTTCATATTCAAGTTCGAGTTCTTTACATTGAATTCGGTGCAAGTTATTTGTTGTCTTGGTTCAAGTCTCTTTCTATTTGAGTTTGACTCGAGTCCATATTCCTTTTGACCTTCCAAGTTAAGTTTGGATTTATAAGTCTTTGCTAGTTGTTCAAATTATGTTCACTTGATACTCAAATATAGTTCAAGTTTGAACTTATGTTCACCCAAAATTTTGGTAGTATCCTAGTGTGTCCCCTATTTAGGGGAAATTTGAGGAGTCTGGGCCTCCCACCATGCTAGAGAAAAATGTGCACGGTTGGTGTGATGGGACACCACGACCCTAGTTTGCGTCACCCACTATGCTCGAGAATGGCGTGCATGGGTCTTTGGGAACCAATTTGAAATGTGCAATTTTATATTTGTCCCACCTCATCGTAGGTGTCACATCGAATTTCCTTCCCACCATACTAGAGAAAAGTGTTCATGGGTGGTTTTTCGGTGCACTGCTAATGCTGAAAATGGGGTTTTACCTTCCTCGATGTAGGTGTCATACCGGGTTCCCTTCCCACCACGTTAGAGAAAAGCATGCATGGGTTGGTTTTCCGGCTTTACACGAATGCTGAGAGTGGGATTTTAAGTTTAGGAATGTTATACCTTCTCGAAAAAGTGATGACGAAGGTGATGACGAGAATGCATATAAAAATTTTCTCTCAATTATTTTTCTTTTTTTTTCTTCCTTTTTTTTCCCTCACACAAACACACACACACACTATATATATATATATATATATATATATATATAAATATATATATATATAAAATATTATAATAATAGTAATATTAAATAATAATAAAACTAATTAATATTAATAATGACAAATAATACTAACATTAACAAAAATATAATAAGTAAAATATAAATATACACTCTGTGAGGGAGATTGGGTGAGTGGTGCAAGCAATGATAGGATTGCAGCTGGGAGGTTTCGACAGATTTGCAGGATATGGCCAAATAAGCAGATAAAAGGGGATAGGGATCATTTCATTCATTGAGAGAAAGTTCCCATCGATACTTTTGATCAAAATGTTATAACTTCCTATCCAACTGGTGGAAGGAACATTATAGAAGTACCAAAGTCAGCCAACAATGGAGGAGGTAGGTCAGTCTCTTCCTCCCTCTCTTTCTCTCGCTCTCTCTCTCTCTCTCTATCTATCTCTCTATCTCTCTCTCTCTCTCTCTCTCTCTCTCTCTCTCTCTCTCTCTTTCTCTCTTTCTCTCTCTCTATCTATGGATCAGAAGATTTGGGTCTAAGCGGTGGAAATGGGTTCGTCTAGTTGATGTTTGACTAGTTGACTTGAGATTGAGTTATGGCAGTATGAGAGATAGAATGGTAGGTTGGCTTCAACCTCAAGGGGAGGAAGTAAGGGCATCGGAGACATGAGGTTTGGCTGGCTCCCATTGGGTTTGGCCTGGGGTTGGTGTTGGACAAGATAGGGAAGTAGAATAGGATGTTTGGGAATAAGGAAGCAGAGTCGAGAGTTGTCGTGATAAGTTTGACTATTGGAGGTCAATCAACTTTATGTTGAATTCATCTTAGAGTTATAGCAAGGGATCAGAGCTTGAGGTATTCTTAGAAAGAGTAGGGGATTCGAGGTGTGTGAAAGATGAATGAAAAAAAAAAGTCGAAGCCTCTTTCCACTCATTTTATCGATGCTGAGTGGAGCAAAATTGAGGCCATCATCGCAGGTTTTATGCAAAAATTTTGGGAAACAACGCAAATGATGCCAAATTCAGTAAAATTTGTGATATGGGTAAAATATTTTAAGCATTTTTTTGTTTCTTTTTGGTTTATCTGTTGGAGGTCAACAAACTCCTTATCGGAGGAGTGTTTCTTTTCCCTTTGGATCCAAAATTATCCAGATTTTAATCTCCAAATTGAATGAACTCTCCCTTAAGAGATGTTTCCTTTCTCTCTGAATACCAAATATTCTACTTTAATTAACTTTCAAAACTCAAATTAAATTTATATTTAGGAAAAATTAAAATGCTCTATACAATATAGATGTTATTCTAAGCAGCTTATATAAAATCATAAAAAATCTCAAGCATTTGTATATAATGAATTGCTTTCTTTTTAGCCAATACATTAACTTGGCCGTTCTTTTTTAATTTTAATGGGATGATCAATTAGAGCACCTACAAGAAACTTGTTACCCAGATTTTAATTAACCCCCTTTTATAGACCTGCATAAGTATGGCTACTTGAATAAGATATTTTAACATCCAGGTTGTTCCTAACCAAGAAAAATCTAGTGCCCATCACATATCATATCATAAACATAATGGAAAATGCATCTTATCATAAGCATCACAAATCACATCAAAATTATAATAATCAACATGCATAGAAATACACATCTAATTTGCATCACAGAGAAAAGCATTTGTAACAGAATAATAGCCTAGCCTGGAATTAGAGTCAGTTATCCTAACAGGCCATCTATAATGCATGTATCAAGATGTTGTGTTTGGATACACCCTAACTTAGATGTTGTTTAAAGTTTTCTAATGCTTTACTTGATTTATTTTCAAGTTCAAGATAATTTAATTTATATTTAAGTCTTAATATTTTAATGTTCATTTTAACATGAATTTTAAGTATTGAGGTTAATTGATTATTAGTTCTCTAAAGTCTTAAATTTTAATTAGGTATTTTATTCCTAAAGCCTTAAAATATAATACTTATGTTCTTTAAATGGGGTCTAATATAAGGTATGAAGGCTCTCAATTATTAATAATTTAAGTTGAATAATAAATATCTTTGTTTACACCATTACCTTGAGGTTTTTTAACCCTCCTTAGGGCAAACTTAATAGTCTCATAGGACCGAGTTACCCATCATTTATCTTTAAATTTAAGTTTTTTTTTGTTTATTGATTAAATTAGAATAATTAGTATGTTAAATAATTTATGAGGTACTTATATAGATAATAGCCTATGTTTATACCAGGGTCATGAGATTTATTTCACTTTCATTGGGGCTAACTTAATAGCCTCGTTATTACAAAATATGATCCCTAGCTTGTTATTTTGATGAGAAAAAAATATTATTTTTTGAGTTTTTTATATCTCCAAACATATATATTGAATATTATTTTTATCTATGTACACTAACATTTTAAGAAACACATGCGCTGCTCAAGACTGCAAGGCTCAAGTTTAGGTAGAATAGGATGTCAATCAAAAGAGTATGTAATTTTAACTTTCTTATATTTTCTATTTATTATGTCTAGCAATGTATTTGTGTATGCTAAGTTGGCAACTCTGCACACACACACACACTAGAGGAGTGAAAAAATTAAAATATTTTTTTGAACAAATCGTACTGTATGATTTCTAATCATATTATATGATATGTTATTTTGAAAGATACGTTTCATGGCTAATTTCATCATTAATATTAATAACATAATTGTACTATACGATTTAGATCGTACTATATGATTTCTTTTAATCTGTAAACCCTAGCCGCCAGATAAATTAATCAAGAATTTTTTAATATGAATTTTGAACTATTCATATTGTATAATCCTATTCGTGCTATACAATATTTGAAATCTTACTTAAATTATCCTCCATGGTTAGCCAATCGAATAAGGGTTTAATAAATATGAATTATCAAACTATATGATCATGATCGTACCATTTGATTGATAGAGACAAAATCTAATCATCCATGACTTTGTAGAAGACGAAGCCTTAAATTTTGAACTAATCTTATATTATGCTATTTACTAGGGATGTCAATATATGACACGACCCGAAAACCAGACCCGAACCCGACCCGAGAAATTCGGGTTAGGGTCAACCCGAACCCGAAACGGGTCGGGTTCGGGTTGAGGATTTTGACCCTTATGCAATTTCGGGTCGGGTTCGGGTCAACCTGGATAACCCGAAAATGACCCGTTTTGACCCGGGTTCAGTACGTTTGCGCAACACGGCAACACCGTTACACCGCAACATCAACTGGCCGTTCCGCGTATGCAATTTCGGGTCGCGCTCGCCGCTCGTGCCAAGTAATTTACAATTTTAACCTTAGGGCATTTAACTAGAGTTTTATGCGAGCGAGTGACAAAATATTCGCCGTTCCGCGTTCATCTCTCTTCGAGCAAGAAGGTGAGAAACATCCTCCAAGCTAGGGCACTAGGCAGTAGGGCTGCTCGATTTCGCGAAGATCTCCTCCGCTGCGGCTCTTCGACTCTTAGTCATCGGATCAACGTCTCATTGGTTTGGTTTTTTGGTTAACTTTCATTCGGTTCTCTTTGATTCTTTGTGACTTATGAAGTTATGAGTTTTCCTTTTTTATTTTTGTTTTTTTGTTATTGAGCCAGTGCTACTACTAGAAATTAGAGTGGTATTTGTGAGTTATTTGATTCTTCGCTTCTTCCTTCCAAATTGAAGCTGTCGTGGGGTTGTGGCTCACTGGCTTTGAAATATCGATTAGGGCTTCACAATTTGTGCTTTAATGTTTTAATCTATTCAGTTTTTTGGGGATTTTTATCTTAAGAATTAAGATATAGTTATAATCTTATTATGAAATCATAATCAAATTTCTGTTGAAATTCAGCTTTAGGAAGTTAGGGTTTTAAAAATTCCGACTTTTTGGTACCAGTTGCTTTGGCTAATTTTGATTATCTGCTATGGCAAATTGGCAATATGTATTATTTTGCTTGCTAACTTAGTGACTTGTTATGGCTGTTAATCGGCTAATCCTGTAATGATGGTATGATGGTATCAGCGTTTGTGACTTATAACTTAGGAGATATTAGAAATTGGAATTATATGTTGCATGTTTTCTAGTTCCTGTTACCTGTTGGAACTGGCTGTTGCTTGGATATTCTAAAATCGTCTCAAAATCATCTCATGTTTCCTATTTTTGTTACTGGCTGTTGGAACTTGGAAGTGGGGTTGGGCTATAATGCTATATGCAATTCTAATATTTGTCATTTGTCAATGGCTTATTGGCTTGTTGGCTGTTGCCTGTTGGCTGTTGTTACTTGTTAGTGGCCTATATGCAACTTGATTCTTTAGTTGCTTGGATATTTTTTTAGGTTCTTTTTCACTTTTCATTTGTATAATTGGTTATAATTTTTGCAATAGATGGAGGATTCAAACACACTTCCCGAAAATTATATTCAAGAAATTGATGAAGTTCACATTGAAGATAATGTGGTAGAGGGCCTAGAGGCATCTGATGATGCTTCAGTTGTAATTAAGAAACGAAGAAGGATGACTTCCAAGGTATGGGGTCATTTTGAGATGTTACCTAATCCTACAGATGGTAAACAAAGGTGTAAATGTAAAAGATGTGGTGCTCAATACTTATGTGATAGTAAAAATGGCACTGGTAACTTAAGGAGACACTTGCAAAATTGCAAGAAAATAGATTTACGTGATATAGGACAGCTCATATTGCAAACTGGTTCTAGTGCATCTATTTCTATGATTGATCAAAAGTTTGACAATGCTGAATTTCGTGATTTATTTACTGCTTGCATAATTATGCATGACTTGCCCTTCCAATGTGTTGAATGGATGGGTGTTCGATCACTTATGACATATCTTCGTCGGGATGTTCAAATGTTTTCTAGGAATACAGCAAGGAATGATTGCAAGAAATTATTCACTAAAGAGGTTTGCAATATTCGATCAAACTTAAGTAAGTGCACTAGCAGAGTTTATCTCTGGAACAAAGTATCCAACGACAAATCTATATTTTCCATGCATATCTATAGCTTATGCTACATTGAAACATGAATTGATAGAGGGCCCTGATTATATAAAACAAATGTGTAGAAGGATGATTGCAAAATTTGAAAAGTATTGGCATGATTTTAGTGTCATTCTTGCAATAGCAGTTATTCTTGATCCGAGATATAAATTCGCATTTGTAGAATGGTGCTACAAGAGGTTATATGCGGGTGATTATGTGTTTGAGGTTAAGAAGGTGAAAGACAGTTTGTTTTCATTATTCTCAAATTATGCAAGCAATAATGTCAATGTTCCGGCTAATGTAAGTGAACGACAAAATTCTGAATGCACAAATTCTTCTTCAACCGTGACAAATTCTCAATTTCTGCAGGTATTACTTTTTTTTTCATTAACAATGTGTGATTCGGTTGAGGCTTAACTTGCACCAATTCTCAATTCTTAATTTCCATAACAGGATTTTGATTCTTTTGAGGAGGAGGTAGAAATGCCAAAAAAATCCGAATTGGAGATGTATCTTGATGAACCAAAAATAGATAGAAAAATTGAGCTAGATATCTTACATTTTTGGAAAGCCAACCAATATAGATTTCCTGAAGTTTCTGCTATGGCACGTGATGTTTTGTGTATTCCTATATCAACTATTGCCTCTGAAAGTGCTTTTAGTAATAGTGGGCGAATCCTCGATCAATATCGGAGTGCACTCAAACAGGATATCGTTGAGGCTTTGGTCTGTTCAAAGGATTGGCTATACGGGGATAAGGGTGCAGTTTTTTTTAAACTTTTACTTATACTTGTGCACTTTCTTTAGTAATTAAGAAGTAAATTATTAAAAACATATTATTATTTCTTGGCTTCTTGCAGTTACACATGATCCTGAACTTGAAGTTGTGACTGAAGATATCCTCACTTTAACAGTAAATGAACTTGAGAGAGAAGCTGGAGAAAGTTCTATTATATGAAACTTTAAAGTTTAAACAATGAATTTGTGTTGTATTTCATTAAGAACTTTGAAACTTTTGCAGTACCCTTCTGGCTGTTTAGTTGTTTAGTTGTACCCTTCTGAGTTCTGGCTGTTTAAACTTTCTAGTACATGAACCTTATTTGGTTTCTATTTATGGCTGCAGCTGCTGTGAAGCACTGAAGCCTCTGATAGTCTGATGTATGTAAACTTTTGCAGCATGTGCTGCTTCATGCCTTCATTGTTATTTTGGAATTTTGGTGTCTTTTCTTTCAGTTTCGGGTATTCTACTGGTGCTGGCCTGCAGCTTTATTCTTGCAATAGCAGTTCTGATGCATTTTATTTGTTTATTGTATTTGGCTATTTGATGATGCATTGGCATTTGGCACTTGGCAGCATTGCTATGTTTGCTGCTGCCACTTTTTATTACAGATTTACAGTCAAATATTATTTATCATTGTTTGAAGTGATGAAGCGATGATGATCAATCTTACAAAATTATCGTGGGAATAGTTTCTGAATAAATGCTATTACAACCAGGAGACATTTTTTATATTATATTTGTTATTCAAGTATAATGAGCAGATACTACATATATAAATGATTAGATACTAGCTTGTCTAGCTTAATGCAAAGTATAATTTGTCTCCTTGGATGGTAATATGCTAATGTTGATTGAACTTACACCTCATTAGGAGATTACAAATTTGGAACTTGGAAGATTTAATCTGAGCAATGAACATCATATTGAAGTTTTTAATCATATCTTGATATCTAGTTTGTTTTAACACAGACTTATAATTGTTCTATTTCTATACTTATGTTGTATGGCTGTATGCCTGTATGCATGAATGGCTGAATGCCTGAATGCATCACTGAGCCGTGAGCCCGTGATTACTTAGTTGAAACCGAAGGCTTCAACACCGAAGGCTTCAACAGTTGAACTTTGAAAGTTTGAAGGCTTGAAGGCTTGAAGTTCCTTAACTGAAGAGTGAAGACTTAACTGTAGCAGAAGGAAGAACCGAAGAAACATTTCAAGAATGAAGATGGCAAGAAGTTAAGAAAAATTAATTATTAGATATTGACATGTTGTAAAATAAAAAACAGTGATTATATATAGATTTGTAATTTTGTAAATTGACAAATTATAAATGTTTTGAGCTTTGTAATTTCAAAAATTGCTTTTAAATTAATTGAATGGTCAATGGTGTATATTTCAATTTTAAATAAAAAAAAATCTGATTTTAATTTTTTCGGGTCATACGGGTCGTGTCGGGTCGACCCGGACCCGAAGCGGGTCGGGTTCGGGTCCACTATTATGACCCGTTTCGAAAAACGGGTCGGGTTCGGGTTGACCCGTTTAGACCCGGGTCAGTTTCGGGTTGAACCCGAACCCGACCCGTGACCCGGTTTTGACAGGCCTACTATTTACATCACACAATACGAGATATTAGAAATATATTGATTTTAGTGTGCGATAAAAACAATATGTGAAGACTAATAGAAATGATTTCCAATCATCCCAGGTATAATCTTGTATGAATAAAGAGAAACTAAACCAATCATATTATACAACTTCACAATCGTAATGTATGATATATTGATATATTTTCAAAATATGAACAATTCATCTGAATGATTATATACATTATACAAAAAAAGTCTAGTTTTTGAACTGATCATAACTTACGAACCAAGATCATATTGTACGAATAAAGATGGCTAAATTGAAAAAGTAGATTTTTTGAAACCTAATACATACGCAATCTCTTAGAGTATTTTTGAAATAGAGTCTTGGGTTATTCAAGAAGCTCTGAGGGAGATCATTTCTGAGAATTTTTGGGTTTGAAGAAAGAACTAGGTAAAGTTATGAGTGAGGGAAGAGTGTGAGGGGTTACACATGGTGGCTCTAGGAAGGCTTGCACCAGTATCCTCTATGGCCTTCGAGAGTTCTTAAAGAATCTCTTAGGAAAGCTTGCACCCAATCAAATATGATATTTTTAAACTTCATTTTGATTTGAATATATTTGTTGATAAATTCAAGAGATTTGCAAAAACATAATATCTATGTTTCATTTATTTGAAGAATAAACAAAATAGATGATTGAATTATTTGTATTCTTATAATATATATTTAATCCTCGTAATGAAGACTTGAATGAGTTTGATGGCTTTCATTGATTTGCTTTGTGATATTCTTGCTTTATATTTAGAGTGGCATTGGCTATATGCATATACATCGCATGGTGAGCATTTGGAAGCTTAGTTTCACCAGCTTCGAGAGGATGTTTATATATGAACATTATTACTTTATTCCATGGATAATTGCTTATAATTGTAGATTGAGTTTATTATAAAGTTTATGGTGTATGTAAGATCCTATTTCTTATAATTATATAATTAATATTTGCAAATATTCTTGAACCTTAAATGCTATACACAAACTTGATGTCATATAAATGTGAAGGCTTGTGGTTACGTCATTTAGTTTCACTTATTCCATATTTTGTTCATCTACAATAGTTATTCTTATTTTCCTTTATTCATATATATTTAGTTTCACTCATTCCACACTTTGATCAAAGGTGTTTGTGTATATATACTTTACATGAGGTTGTATAATTTATGCTAAAACATTTTATGGGTTGGGAGGAAGAGAAGTTGCCTAGATGTGTCTTCCTCTTAGTCACAGCAAATATGCCTATGCCTTCATATCTTAATTGTCAATATCTCTTTCTTAAGCATGTAAGATGGCATGTTGTTGGATTCTCAAATAGTTCATATGTAGTTACCCTTCATATTTCATATTAAATAATTCTAAGCACTTCTATGTTTCAATTAAGAGCATGTGTACACCATGTTTTCTTGTTTCAAATACCATGTTCATGTATTTAATAAAATATAATAAAAGGAGCGTATGGGGGTAAATTTATCCTAGTTTACTTCAGCAGTCATGCCAAATTTAGAAGAATGAATGAGAGATAACATTGGATAATGTTCTTATGGTTAACAAAATTTTATAACTTTGTTTATGTTTTAATAGATGACATATATTTGATGAATCTGAACTGCTTAGAAATTAGATCACTATCAACTTGCTTCCCTTTTTGAATAGTGCCTGCTCTCACTCCATATTTGCCTTCTTCTTGTTATTTTGTGAGGAACATTGATTCTGGCATATGCATTGATTAGTGGGTTGTTCGCATGGGAGCTGTTAAGTGGGCACGCCTGGGTCAGGTATACCTTGATAGTCCTGTAGAGACATCTCATTGCATTGCTAAACGGTTACACATTAGTACACACATTTGACTACTTTTATTTTCTTACCCGAACATATTTACTGGGATTTTTAGTTAGCCGGCCATACGTTAGTGCACTAATGAAGCTTTGGCCTTGTGGGCCAAAGCTTGTCCCCCTTGTCATGAAACCTAGAGACCCTTAAGGTCTTTTTAGGCCTATAGTGTAGGCCATCTACTTGTACCATATGCATCGCTTTTCCCACACAAAGTGGGCACAACTAGGATGATTTTATTTAGGTTTTAAAATGATTAAATAACTATAAAAATTATTTCATAATAATTTTTGGCCTCCTAATATATCTTTCACAAGAGTGTTAAGAAAAATGTACAAATAAAAGAATAAAATATGAGCTCTAGTATGTTAGGTAGTTTCTTTTGATTAGCTTCATGATTGTAACCCCTTAACAATTAGTGTGTTTGGTTACTATTTGACATTAATGTAGAACCTATGTCATGATTTTCATTTGCTCCAACAATGATATAAAGGACCTCTAAAAGCTACAAAATTGACTAATAAAATCTACTAATGGATTTGTAACTAATCTTAAATCATTAATGGACCAATCATAATGATAACCTTCCACTAAAATTCATTAAACAACAGACCTAAAGTTTAATAACAAGATGATTACTTGGCAACCCGGCCTTCGCGACTATTAACATAGCCCCAAGGAGGGCGAAATAAACCTCATGGCCCTAGTTTAACAAGAGTAATTATCGCTTAACTTAAGTAAACAGTAATAAGCAACCAATAAATTAAGTCTTGCAACTCATATCTTAATTAATTCAAAAAATATAAGAAGTGTATATCGAACCTAAGCATTAAGTAATTAAAAATGACTGATAAAATATAACCAACATAAGCCTCTAATTGAATTCATAAGCCATTACAACTCCAAAAATTCTTTAATTAATCTATAATCACTAAAATCCTTCTAACCAACATATAACTTTAAAGTTATTAACTATTTTAGTGGAATTCTAAAAATATATAAAACATACATCAATAACCTTTCTTGTGATGAAACCTGCATTATTTAAGATGAAACTAAATTAAGATCATTAAAATCCTCTCAACAACCTTTCTTGTGTTTAACAAAGCATTAAGACACTAATATTTGAACCTTAATTGAAGTCTCTTAATTATAAGCAAACCAAAATGAACCTATTGATAGAGAAAATGAATTTTAAGTCACACCTTAGTGCCTTAACCAATATAGAATTTATATTCACCTTTGTGCTTTACTTAAAAAAAATATAAGAAGGTCTATATAGGTTGTCCCCACTTTAAAAAAAAATTAAAGCCATCTTTAGGAGACTAAACAAACTACCTTAACCACTCAACTGTTATAATATAAGTCAGGTAGAACCCATATAAATCTCTATTGGTAGTGTATAATTTCATATATATGTTAGCTTTTAAAAATGAATTTACCTTAGACATAGGAAGCTTAGGATTTTCTTTTTATAATGGGTAGTTGGCCCATCTTAGTGGTGTCACCTTTAGCCATTCCTCGAGTCATAGATTATTACTAAGGGAAGAACTAACCAACCCTTGTTACCTTTTAAATAATTTTGGCCTTGATTAGGAGTAGGATTGAGGATGGGCCATTTGCCCCTCAATTCTTTATAATCTCAGTAGAGGTTAGGGCCTAAGTCTTTAGTCTCTTAATAATTTAATAACTCAAATTTTAATCCCTAAATTAAGCTTTAATTAATACATCATAAATGGATAAGCTCTTAAATAGAAGCTTGAGGGTTGATAAATAAAATAATAAGAACTCGACCCTGTAACTCAAACTGCTTACTTAATTTGGGGTAGTTAGGCACACCGTTTTGCACACACTTAGGTGTTGGATATGACACTTTTTATAGGCATCTTCGGGTAGGGTGTAGCTAGGATAACCTTATACATTTTCTTTCTTTTACATTTTGCATATGTCATAATGTGATGATTATTTTTCTTTGGCTTGGCCTGTTTTTGGTTGCTTTCTTTTTCTTTTTGATTGATAAGTGGGCACTTGCCCTTAAGTGGTTAGATTTTATTGAAATATCTTCTACAGGTGGCCATGTTTCTAAGGGACAATATAAAAAATGTTGTCATTACAAATATACTCTTTAATAGGTTTTGCGAAGAATGCTAAAAAGCCCTTTAGGAATATGGCCTTAAGGACTAGGTTCTGGATAATGCGTGATATATATATATATATATATATATATATATATAGGGGATCAATATGATCTTTTATTTTATATAAAATGTAATTTGATTTAAAATACTATGAAAGTTTTTTTAAATGAGGTATTTTTAATGTTTTTGTGATCCAAAGCAAAATGAAAACCCTTTATAAAGAATTTCTTCTCATTTGGATATCCTATTGGATGGTGCTACACGAGGAGCTTGAAGGGAAGGAAGATGAAGATAAAAATACCTCATTTTTAAGACTTGTGTCATTTCATGGGGATAGAATACAGGTTGTTATCGATGGAGCCCGGCCACCTATACTTTCAGTACTTCTTGGGTTGTATAATAAGTGACACTTTCCACAGAATTTTCTACACTCTGATTAATATTATTTATGTGATTATGTGTTTACTTTGCTTGCGCATTAGAACTGCATGTTTTTTCTAAGGTTTCTTAAATTGCTTTGTTTGGGTGTGGCTCGAATGGAGTCAATATTAGGCTCTTTAGGATATTAAATTTTCTATAAAGTTAAAATTTATTTAAGCAAGATAAAAAGTGAACATAGGACTAAGCTCAACCAATCTTTCTAAAAAAAATTTAATGTATGACTCCTTTAAAGGGTTAAATTTTTAAAATTATAATAAGCTTATTCACTTTATAGTGACTATTGGCCAGTCCTGATTGGCTCTACCTACACATAAATAGCCTTGACTCAACATATAGATTTTTTCTTTTGTAACATAGAGAGATAGTTCACTTTGCATAAGCATAGTACCATTCATGACTAGGTTTGATACACATTTCCTTTTCTATACCTCCAACCACTCTTGCATTTGCATAAGACCAGATAACATGGATTTGATATGCTAGGTGGAGTTTAGCTGGTACTCCTTTCCGAGCAGGGTTGTAAATCCAGGTCGGGGCTGCTTAGATCCCTTGTGGGATTTAAGTTGTAAGTCTCCTTACGACGTCACTTTTTATGGATTCTTAATCTGTCATTTCTCTTAGGATAGTGAATTTAATCTTTGATTTTTTAAACTCAAAATTTTAATCATATCATTATTCATTTAAAAAAAGGGTCTAATCATCACTAAAGATAAAGAGAAGAGTTTATCCTCTTTAGAATAAAACTTTGGAACTTTTCCTATGCACTAAATTAGGAAGAGAAAATATAATATCCATAATCAAGAGTTTTCTTAGGTTAAGGTCTAAGATGTAATTAACCACAGGGGCTTGCGCCCGTGGAAAACGGATCCCCACATCAAATAAACCCCATCTGAGCTGATATATTGAATGGGGGAAATCTCATGATGTTTTTGGTTATATTTATTATTATCCATTGAGGTGTGTAGGTGAAAGTCACTATACTCCTTGGCTAATCATATGTATGACTCCATCTATTCTTCCATTGGCCTGCTTGTGTAGAGTTTAAAGGTCTATGATTATTTTGTCCTGCAGAATAGTGTGATCGTACTCTTTGCATTTGAACCCCAAAAGCAGAATCATTTTGGAGACCCACAGTGGACATATGTCATTGTTTTACTGAACCACTATATATCTTCTGTGTTTGTTCTAATTTTCTATTTCCTACACTTTAAATTTCTGAAATAACTGTTTGGTGGAAATATGTGATAGCTATTTTTTTGTTTATTGATTAGAATTCTGTCATCATCATTGAAACATTGGTTAAGTTTATTTGCTTCCGTAATAGGTGATATTTTAATTACTTCTCTTAATTATGAAAAAATAAAAAAGATAAGTTTTGTTTTTGTTTAATACAAGCAATATTTTAAAAATAAGAATTTACCCCAACTTTATATGCTTGAGGTTAATTCATCGAGGTCTTACAACCTCCTCAAACTATCAAGGTGTATTAGAGAAATTCTCAAAATAGTGTTTTATAAATCTTAGAGGAAAACAATCAATGACACATTTCAAAAATAGGAACACTGTATAAGGTTACTCTATTACCCGTCCATCATTATTTGAAAATATTCCCTTTCATTTTATGAAAATTTTCATGTCAATATTTTTAAAATGATTTGATTTTAGTATGTGGCATATGATTCAATCTGGCTATTTTGTACCATATTGTTAATTGTGTAAAAATTGATATTCCTTTTACTATATGGAGTCATGGGAATAAAGAATTTGCTTAGTTAAATACTAAATGTCTAAATTAAGTTTTTCGTTATTTAAAATATGAGGACTATATGTGAGGGTCTACCAATACTATAGGGAAAGAAATATGGCAAAGATGGTGCATTACATTTGAGGGAGCTAGTGAAGTAAAATAATCTAAATTAAGCATCTTACTACATGATTATGAATTATTTTGTATGAATCCTAGCAAGTCAATATCATCAATATACACTAGTTTCATATAAATAGTGACATCCATGAACGCATTGGGTAGAGAACTCTCTAATTCTTGAAAAGTTAATAAAACTTTTTAATGCCTATATACTACATATGATGCTAAAGTTACTATGATTTAATTTTCTATGAATAAGGCATGAGTCAAAGACTAAATGACATAGGTGATAAAAAGAAGAAGATCGTGGCTCTATAAGAAAACCACTCTGATAATGATAATTCTATAGTGGATGAGGATGACGACATTATGTTGATGACCCAATAGTTCAAAAGTTTGTTAAAGTGGAAGAAAAAGTGTCATGAATAATAATGTAATAAAGGTAAAAGCAACAAAAATTTTAAAGTGTCATCGAACACAATATGCTTTGACTGCAAGAAACCACGTCATCTTCTAATATATTTCCCCAACTTGAAAACTCACTCAGTCAAGAAGAAGGGTGAAGAAAAAGGAAAATTTAGGAAGGGGAAGCATAGGACATAGAAGGCATTTTGGGTTGACTCTATCTTGAAATCATCAAAATTAGAAGTAGAGGAGGAGGTAACAAACCTGTGTCTCATATCTAATACTAATCTGGATTAGTCTAATCAAGATGAGGTATGTAAGCTTTCATATGATGAATTATTTATTATTTCAGAGAAAATTCATGATTTGTATAAAAAAATTGAAAAAGATGTATGCTAACTTAAATATTAAATTTTTTAATCTGTAAAAAGAGCATATTAGCTTGATAATGGAGCATTCTACTTTAGATAATGATCATATGACTTTACTTGATTAATATGATAAATTAAATAAGAAGTATATTGATTTATCCAATGCATATGATTCCTTAAAAATAATGCATGTTGAATTAGAAAACTCATTCAATGATTTAGAGATATTTTTTTTAGGGAAAACCCATGGAGGGGCCTACGTGTTTATATAAAGGGAAAAGTACAAGGTCCTTAAAGGGACCTCGAGCTCTCTTATGCTCAAATGAGCTACAAAAATAAAAAAAAATAAGAAGAAGCATCCAGAAAGAGAAGAAGTAGCAAATAAAAACTTTCAGTGCGATATTCCAGTTCAAACAATTGGTAGAAATATGGCCTGCACAAAAAAGATCATGCAAAAAAGAGAGCAGAAACCTCCAAGATAGGCATAAAAACAAATAGCATAAAATAAGGAGAAAGTACCACTAATAAAAAATGTTAAGTTCAATCAAGATCCCACAGCAATAAAACACCTTGGTCCTCCAATTCACCAAAAAAATAACACAACAGGATAAGATTTGAAGACACACCAACCAGAAATAGTACCCCCCAGCACAGCTATCATTACCAGGAGAAACCAACCCAATGACAACCCCCAAATAACAACCAGGAAAAGCCCGAGCAGACACTAACTAACCACTTTCCTCATAATAATAATGCCCCAGGTAGCATGACAAGGTAAGGGCAAACAACAAAGCCTCACCCAGCACAACCACATATAAATGAAATCTGAGCACCTAAAAACCAAAACAGATAGCAACAAGCCAACTAAAAAGAGCCCACTAATGCTCTAGAAAAACCAAAGCTGAAGACATAAAACAGAATAGATAATCCACCACAAAATATAACCACTGAACACCATACCCAGCACATACCAAAAAAACAACCAAAAACCATTCTCCAACATAGAAACAACAAGTAAAAATAGGACTTAATAAGGCAAGAAGAGCTCATAATGGAATGAAAATTGCAAACATCATAAGGTAAGACTTGATACCACTCAATCCAACCCAAAGGCCTAACCCTTACATACCAAAAAATAGCAGCGTGAAGCACCAATAAAGTTTCCACCCAAAATGAACCAAATAACACCAAACCAAAAACTAGATCACCACTTCCTCATAACCCAGGAAACACAGCTAGCCCTGGCCAAATAGCAATTCCCCAGCCATCTAGAGTCCCAGGAATTCAAAACAGAAATCTCAAAGCATCCAAAAAGCTTAAAAGAGAAGAAAATGACAACTAATAAGAACTCGTCATTGATCCAGCCAAAAGCCAAGTAATGCTTCAACAAAATCAAACCAACCACCAAGCACTAAAAAAACCAGCCTAGTAAGCTAAGAAGCCAACAAAAGCCAGCCCACTCAAAACCTAAGGGAGGAGAGCAACAAGCAGGTCACCCATCAAATGAAGGTTGCAATCATCACTCAACCTAAAAAAACCATAGCATAACCAGAAGAAATACACCAACACTAAGAAAGCAAGGCCAAGGAACCTAGCCAGATAAAAATCCAGACAACAATCCACAAACCCAAACCAACCAACATAAGTGGGCCAACCAAAAGAAACAGTAAAACATAGGGAAGAAAATTAACTTATAATATAAGGAAAGGATATTTTGTCTAATCTTAAGAGGCCTTTTAGAGGAGTAGGAGCATTGGAATCGACAATGTCCATAAAACAATCAATCTTAGCCCCAAATTAAGCCAACCAAATCACACAAGCATTACCTTCCTTAATCACATTAGAAGTATCAACAGAGATGAAAACCGTTAAATGCTTAATATCCCTAACAATGTAAAAGCCTCGGCTTCACTAACAAAATTCACATAATTAAAATGTCATTGAATATTAATAGAGGGCTCAATCTTAATAGTAATGCTAGCCATGTCAAGGGACATACAACATATTAAGCCATAAAGAATAGAAGTAATAAGAGAAATAAGAGGTTTACCACTATGAATAGGCCTTGCAAAGCTAAGAACAACATTTCCAAGGCAATCTCTAATAATACCACCACACCCCATTTTACGACTAACATTATCAATACCAACATTCAGCTTGAAGCAACCCGTATTAGGTTTAACCCATGTTGACCTCATTTTTGTATGTGGTCACTAAGGCCCTTCCAAACTACAGATCAATTCTAGATCCTAGGATCCACTATAGACTTTAAGATCCTTTCCTAGAGCCAGACCTTAGGGCCTACTCTAGAGCTTAAGATTCTCTCCTAGAGCCAGACCTTAGGGCCTACTCTAGAGCTTAAGATTCTTTTCTAGATCCAAGACCTTAGGGCCTACTCTAGAGCTTAGGATTCTCTTATATCCCAAATTCTAGAGCCCCTCTAGATCCTAGATCTAAGAACCTTTCTAGATCTTAGGACCAATCTAGATTCAAATCAATCCCTACCTTTGATCAATTCCAACCTCAAATCAATCCCTATCTTTGATCAACTCCAACTTCAAGTTAATCTCTACCCTTGATTAATTCAAATCTCAAACTCTATTCAATTCAAATCCAAATTAATTCAAGTTTTAAACATATTCAAACTTTGATCCAATCCATTTGAGAATCCAAATTTCAATCTAGACTTTGATCCTACCTTTGATCTAGCTTTGACCCTATCCATTCATTAACAATCACCACAAGATTGTAAATGATTTAAGTACTCCAATATTAATCATTCAAACTTAAAATCCATTCCAAATCCAGAAATCCAGACTCAAATCCAAAGTCTTAAGGCCCTATCCTAAAGACCTTTTTCAAAGAATTTTTAAACATTTCAAAACCCAGTCAAATGTCCTCTGATTCAGGGTCTATCACTTACAAAGTGATAAGACATGTCTCTAGAGGTTACCCCCCAATTTTGAACCCATTCTGAGGTCTCTAACCCCAGAATCTGAATTAAAATCCAAAGGTTGTAAAACCTTCAAATATTTACAGCCTATGCCATTGGACTTAACACCTTGAAGATTTTGATCTTGGAGCCCTTATCAAAGCCTCCAATCACTTCCAGACCCTTGATTGTAACCCATTGAGCAATAAACTGCATTTTTCAGACCCATTTTTGACCCTAGTTGACCAATGGGTCAAAATTGACCAAAATACCCCTATGGGATTTCAAATGCCCATTTCAACTCAAATCAATTCCAAATTCTTTGAAACCACTTTCAACAAGTTTCAAACATCAAACCCAACTTGTTGAGCCCAAACCTAGACCTTGGGTCAACCTGGTTGACCAAGTTAACCAAGTTTGACCCATTAACCCATACACCCCTTCTCTTTCAAATCTTTGAATCAAGTCCATTCCAAGTCCTTTTAAATGCAAGGGATGACCCCTTGGGTACCCAAGAGACCTCTCTTGGAGACCCAAGCCTTGGGTTCACTTGGGTTAGCCATATAGCTTGACCCAAGTGACCAAAGAGAGGCCTCCCTTGAGCCATCTCTTAACCTTAATCAAATTGAATCCAAATCAAGGTATCATTGGGTTCCTATTGACCCAATGCACCTTCCTTGACCAGCCCAACCCTTGGGCTAACTTGGGTCAAGAATTAGGCTAACCGAAAGTGCCCAAGATCACTTGGGATTGAGCCAATTCTTTACCTAAGCCCAATTGAACTTGATCAACACCTCCCATAGGTGACCCTAGGCCCAACAAACCTCCTCCAGCTAGCCCATGCCTTGGGTTAACCTGGGTCAGGTTTTAGGCTAACCCAAAGTAGCCAAAAACACTTAGACCCGATCCATCTTGCATTGGGTCCACCAGACCCAGACCCACTTCCCACCTCAAGCCCAAGGCCTGACCTGACTTGGGTTGAGCCCAAATCGACCCGAACCAAGCAGATTTGGATCAACCTGAGCCATCTTTTAATCCAGACCAAATCGGATCCAATTGCCACTTTTATTGGGTGCACCAGACCCAGATCTATCTCCCATACCAAATCCAGGGTCTGACCTGACCTGGATCGAGCTCAATTCAACACGAACCGAGCAGGTTTGGGTCCAACCCAGCCACCAGTTCAATCCAGACATTCCCAGGCCATATTGACTCCATTCTCGACTCCAGCATGTCCACATCGGCCTCCCCCAGTCAACCCGACCCAGACCATGGCCGGTGGCGGTCAGAACCAATGGAAATCGAGTTCCAGTGGTCCCCCCCAGACAACTTTTGGTTCAAAGCTGCTTCCCACCGATTTGATCCCCACGACCTCCCTAGGACGTCGCCATCTTCCACCTGGCTGCAATCTGAGCCCCCTCCAGCTCAATCTCGGCCGTCCAAGCTCGCGAAAGGTGGCCAAATAGGTTCGAGCTCCCCAGACCGAGAGATCAATCCTCATTCGTTCGAAATCATTTCCCAGAGCTGCTTCGACCTCCCAGACGCTATCTTCGAGCTCCCAGATCAATCCCTTCGTCTGTTCGAGCAAGCTCTCGTGAAAGCTTTCGACGTCCCACTCGAAGTCACACCTTCGGCCGTCCTCCGGTCCCAACGTCTAAAGGAGATTAGTTTGCCATCATCCCCTGAAGCTTCCTGATAGAGAAGCTCATTCGTTGAGGCCTTCTCTGCGGTAATCCCTCCATCCCGAGCTCCTTAGCTAGGTAGTCCGGTCAAGTGTGAAGGAAACCTTCACCCCAACGGATCTTCACTGTTGGATTGAAGGTTTCCACTGCCCTGATCCTCCCTGTGAAATTTCATCGGAGTTCGCCAACGGGATCGCCCGAATCATGCCGGAGAAGCTTTGCGGTCTTGGATACGCGCGGGAGGTTGAAGACGAAATCTCAATTGTTGATTTCGATCAACGGCTCGGATTAGATCCCGCGAGATCGGAGTGCGTTTGATCCCAAATGTCCGATCCGCCATCCGACGGCTGTGGTTAATCCGACCGTTAACAGTTAGCGCCAATGATTGCCTGGCCAATCAGCGCGCGGCGCGTGTAAAGGGCTGCTGACTGTGTAATGGCCGAATTATTAATTCCAGAAATTCAAGGGAACTTCAAAAATTCATAACTCCCTCCACACTTGTCCAAATTAGGTGTTCTTAGGCTCATTGGAAAGGTCTCAGGGAGATCTACAAAAGCTTTATGGTCCCAGGCCCTGGTTAGGTCAGTGTTAGGCTTAATTTCAATTTTAGCATTTTATTGATTTCTTTAATTACTCTTTAAATACAAGTCCCCCAGTGTTGGTGGAATTTTAAAAACATGTTTCGAAAAGATTAGTTTTCTTTGGGAGCTTTAAAATTGAGATTTAATTCTAATTCTAAAATCGAATCATCCCGTTAGAAAAATTATATCACCCCGAAGGACGAACATAAAATTTCATAACGGCGTTCAGATTTAGAATTATGAAATTCATCTTGAATATTATGACCGGATGCTAAAGAGAACTTCTTATGGCCACGAAGGGTCAAAATGAGGTTCAACTGAATATCCAGCTACAATATTCAAGAAGTGTGATCGTTAGGTTCACATCCAAAGCCTTATCAAAGAAAGATGTATCTCCCCGAAGGGAGAAAATATCATTCGATCATAATTCTTTGAATATGATAATAATGATCACTAATATTTTAAATTTTCCCAAAGAAATCCAATTGAGTTTTGAAAAATCAATTTTTAAAATCAGGTGCGTGTGTGGTTCTAAATCTCCTACGAGCGCAAGCCCTCGTAGTTAATTACATCATAGGAAAACGAGGTCTCCTACGAAAACTCTCGATTAAAATAATGGCAAAATTTTGTTAGAATTTCTAGGAGTGATATCAAAGTATGAATAGAATTATTGGAAAATCAAAAGGGAATGGATCAAAATTGAGCAGTTATTAACAGAGTCAAAGGATGAGAGGTAGGGGACACTTTGAGATTCCAGAACCATCCGGAAGTGTCCCAACTTAATCTAAGTGTTGGGCTTTATGTTTTAGGATTGAAATGAAGCTTTAATTAGAGTTAAGTATTTTATTAGAAATTTGGGACTATATTCCCGAAATTTGGGGTCTTATAATCAAAGATCTGCCCCGGATCCTAAATCTATTTTGGACACTGGACCACAGTCGTCCGATCCTAACTAATGCAGTGCAAGGTCTGGACTTACCCCGGCCTGGATTGGGGAGCCAGCTAACCACCTAATCGATTTAAAATACATGAATCCAGTCTTTTTATGAAAGAATGGTAGGGATGTTGTAATTAAAGTTTTGGAGAGTTGGGGCCGACATCTAGAGACTCTCCTAATTGGCCCCTTTAACTTATGTCGGGTGCTAAAATGCTAAGGACTATGCAATTAAAATTTTGACTCTTTAAGTGTGTCTCTAATGCAATGCATGCTAGTTAACAATCTCAAATCAAGTATGCTTGAAATTTTAAAAACAGGCTTAGAAAATAATTTTTTTTAGAAGACTGGACTTCCCCAGGTCCGGCACCTCGTCCTCATAGGTCAGACTATCCGGACTCTACCCGCAGGCGGGGAAGGGTCTAAAGCAAGGAAAGAGTAATGCAGAAATATGCATGCGACCCCGGGGTCGATCCCCGGCTAATTCCCTAGATTCGTTATCTTTCTATGTTATTTAGACTCACTAAAATTTTAGACTTTAAGGTTATGAATATAAAATTTTTCACACCCTCACGAGCCTCACGAGTCCAGGCAAAAACAAAAGCGGCACACAATCGCCAAAAAAACTAATAAAAGCAGGTAGTCCTAAAGGCAATCAATTCGTCACATCAAATATAAATTAACTAATTAATAAATGTCCATAGGCAAAGTTGCCTTCTTTATTACAAACCAGAGTTTTGCAGAAAGTAAAGTGGCCGGGCACCACTGACAACAACCCGGATTCTGAACCTAGTAATGACGCAAGTAGTTTTGAGTGGGATATTCTCAATCTTCAAGTCTTCAGTCTTGTTCTTCTTTGGACTCCTTTTCTTCAATCTTCTTGTAATCTTCGTAGTGGATTACCCAAATGGAGAAGAGGGCACTTCCCTTTAAGGGGGAAGGCCACTCTTTCCTCTTTGGGTGAGGAAGAAGTATGATCCAAATTTGGATTTCCAAATGGAAAAGGAGTGTTCCCCAAAGGGGTATCCTTTCCTCTTTGGAATCCAAGCTTCGGACCTATATATCCCAACTCAAAATATACTTTCACAACACTTGACACTTACACAAATTACATTAACATCAAAATAAAAATCTAGACTTACCTGCAGGGTTATCCTAAGCAATTAATATAAAAAAAAAAGGTTATTCCCAAGCAGTTGTATATGAGCAGAAAAGAAAGTAAACACACTGGCCACGCTCTTTTTATGATTTGGGGGCTTTAGCAGCTGAAGCACCTGTGCAAAGAGTTTATAATATTTATGCATTTTTTTGATTTGCCCCCTTTTTTATTGCCCTGCATGAGCGTGGCCACCTGCAGAAAACTGTGTCAACATCCAGATCGTACCTAACCTAAGGGTAATCTAGTCGCCAAACACATCAATCCATCCACAGAGTACAGAAAAAGTAAGCAGACATAGCAAAGCAATTTCATCCACAACATGCAGTGAAAACTACGAAAAATCCGGCACACAGCAGTAAAGTAAACACCGGCCTAACCTAGATCTAGAGTTGGTTGTCCTAGCACATCACCTAAAGTGTGTGTAAAAGGTCGTGTGGCTGGGGTAGATCCTAAAGTGGGTTATTAATTGAAGTTGTCTAAAGGTCTGGATTTGTTAAGGCTTAAAAGGGAATTTGAATTAAAATTTAAGTATTAATGAATTAAGAATTTTAATTAAACATGTTTTAAAAGTTAATTGATTACTACCTTTGTTTCACACCGAGGCCGTGAAGTTTATTTCACCTTCCTTGGGGCTAAGCTAATAGCCTCGTAGGCCTGGGTTACCCAGTAGCAATCGGGTTTGATTAAGTTATTTAAATTGGTTGGAATTAAAAGAGTGGATTAATATTAAAATGAATTAATTACTGATTTTTAAAATTGATTAATTTAAGTTTGCCATTAATTGATTCGTGGCGTTGTGCCACCAGGCTCGAGGAACCAGCCTCCTTAGGACACTTGGCCCCGCAGCCCGGAGTAGTCCAGCCGATAAACCAAATTAATGTAATTGAATTAGAGACTTTTAAAAATGTTAAATAATTAAAAAGTTAATCCATTTTAAGGTTTGACACCCTTTAGAATCCATTCGTGGCGTTGTGCCACCAGGCTCGAGGAACCAGCCTCCTTAGGACACTTAGCCCCGCAGCCCGGAGTAGTCCAGCCAATAAACTTCAACTTTAGGGTGGTTGTTGTGTTTTAAAGGATTTGTTAAGTGTTTTAAACATTAAGTTAACATTTTCTGGAGTTTTGGAATAATTTTGAATTTTATGAATTTTTGAATATTTTAATCATTTAATTAAAGGGTCAAAAATTGACTTTTTGGTTAATCTCAAATTCTGGAATGTTTGTATTTTATTAAAATACTAGACCTTACTACGATCAGTTAGAAGGTAGGTACGTTAAAATTGGATTTTTCTACATTTTATTACAAAGGTTTGAAGTTTTGAACTAGCTTTGACTTAAAGTTGACCGATTTATTGACTTTTTAAAATATTACAGATTTCTGGAATTTAACATTTTTAATAAATACTAGACATCAATATGAGTTGAATGCAAGTGAGTTTGTTCAATTTGGATTTTTCTTGAATTAGTTATGAATATTTGAAGTTTTGACTATTTAATGAATTATTGAAAATCCTTAATTAAAGGCCCCTTTTTGTGATTTTGCTCCAAATGAGATCCCAACTCCTTGAAATCTTCTCCAAAGGTCAAGAATGACCTAAGGAGAGACTCCCAAGTGTTTGGGAAATTTTTGGAATTTTTAATAATAATTAATTAATTATATTAATTAAATGTTCAATTTTACTCAAAATTCAATTAAGGTTTAACTTGCTGTCAACTTAAAGGGGCTTTAATTATCACAGATTAAGGACTGAATTCTGGTCAGTTTGAGGGTTTACATGTAATTTTTGGATTTAAAATGGATTTATTACATTTTTTTAGAAGTTTTAAAGGCTTAATTAAGGGTTTAAGACTTAGAAAACTAATTAGAGGACCTAATGACCTCAAAAATTAGTGAAAATCTCTCTAGGGGCTGAGGATGTCACTAAGTTCAAATGTTCAAAGTTTCAACTAAAGAGGAGGTGAATCCTAATTATTGAAATTTTTCTAAGTTTTCTATACATGAGTCCTTAATTATTGTCCTTAAATATGTCACTAGTTTTGATGGACTTGAATCAATGTTTGAACTAACCCTCATACTCAATACATAAGGCATGCATGAATCACATAAACACATTCAACACCTAAATCTAGGAGAGCCTTAGACTAAGTGGTGTGTGCACCTTAAACATGCAATTAACTAATTAACATAATTAAGACAAAATTAGTGAATAATCAAGGAATGATTATTCACTAATCATCCCCTTCATTTCTATTCAAACATGTTTAATCAACATTTAAGATCTCAAATGACTCTTAAACACTTAAGGATTTACATGTATATATATAAAATTTCAAAATATATATTAAAATACACAAATATATAAATGAATTTATGTATATAAATAGAAATATATATATGTTATAAAATGATTAAATATATTATCAAAATACATGTTAATGGGTTGAAGGATCCACTGATCTCCATAGAAGTTTGGAAATAATAAAATATATTTCTTGTGTTTTTTTAAATACTTAATATTTAATTAAATATAAAGAAAAGATGAAAATACTCCAATAATTCAAAATACCTTCAAAACCTATTCAAATAATACTGAAAATATTTCTGGAGACCAGCCATGCATTCAACAACATGCATGCCAAATTTCAAATAAAAATAATTTATATATAATTAATTAAAAATGAAATACATATTTCTGTATTTCTTAAATTACCAGTAAAATAATAGTCAAAATAAACTGATTTTATTTTTAAAATAAACTAGATGAAATTCTGAAAAGTTTGATATATTATACTTAATTTTTGGTTATATATTTGATTTACTATGATTTATTTAAGTTTCAGCAATTAAAACTAATTAAAACTCATTATTTTTTAATTAGATGGCGGCGGTCAGACACGCGGCGCGCTAGGATTGGCGGGATCGAAACCGCGCGGCGGCGGGGACACGCGTCGGCCGCTGGCCGTTTCACGCGGTTTTCACTTAACCACGTCAGCGGCGCGTAACAGCCGTTGGATTAACCGCGGGTTCGATCCAACGGCTGAGATCAGATCCCGCGGTTTGATCTCAGCAGGAGAGGATCAAACGGCGGAGATTCGATCCCGCTGTTCCGAATGGACGGCCTAGATCTCGCCGGACGACTGATCGAACGAGAGATCGAATGCGCGGTCGGATCAAACCGCGGAAAGGCTCGATCTGGACCGTTGATCGAACGATCAACGGTCCAGAAAACGTACACTCGCCGGAGACCGTGAGTGACGCCCTAGAAAACATATTTCGCTTCGTTCTCTCGATCGGATCAATCATTTCACTTAAAATTTTAAACATAGATTAAGGACATGAACAGAAATCATGGGGAATAGTTTGTTTTAGCTAAAACCCTAAAAGCGTAAAGCTATTTAGACCTAACTAATGTGACCTAGATCTAGGGTTTTAGGGAGTTATACCGTTAGATCTTTGAAATTTCTGGATGGTTGAGCTTGTAGATTGTCCAAGTGAAGATTCCCAGCGAAAATCCAAGCTCGAACGCGTCTGGATCGGCTGCTATGGGCTTGAGACGGTCTAGGTGGTGGTTTCGCCGGAGAACTCGCCGCCGGTGACGTGCAACCACCTGGGTTTTGTAGTGGGAAGGTAGAGGAGGCCCTGGAGATTCAAAACGAACTAAGAGTTCGATCTGGGAGGCTAGGGTTAGTGAGAGAGGCTGCTTTGATCAATCATCCTCAAAAGTTGCCTTTCTCCCTATTCAAACGAGCTGGGCTAGATTGGACGGCTAGGATCGATGCAGGGGCTCTCCAGGTGATGCCACCTGTCCCTGGGAAAGCTGGAAGGCTGCGGAAAGGGCTGGACAAGCCAAGCTCCTATTGGGTGGACTTGGGATGAGTGGAGGAGACATTGCCATTTAAGGCTAAACCAGACCCTGAGCCTGGTTAGGAGAGCTCCAAGTGAGCTTTTGGACATTAAGGGGTCGGCCTTGGGGAGTTAAATCAGGGAAAAAGGTCTAAAAGGTTGATTAAGACCTTTTAAAAGGGTTTAAGCCCTTGGTTTGACTAAATTGACCAGTCAACTGGTCAATGGAGCTGATGTGGCATCCAAGCAGGTCATGGAGTCCTTCTAAGTGGCTGGATGGGTGTGGCTTGAGCTAAGTAAGGCTTGATAGGTTGGTTTGACCTATAGGCATGGTTCTCTAAGCCTTAGGTTGACTGGTTTGACCAGTCAACACAGTCAATGGTTAGTGAGGTGGCACTTAGGTAGTCCTCATGCACTAGTCAATTAAGCTAAAGGGGGATTAAGGCTTGGAATGGAGCTTAAGGGTTTAAGCCATTCCAAATGGGTTTCATTGAGTTGACTAAGTCAAACTCAATGTGGTTTGACTCCAAATAGGTTTAGGAATATTCAAGGTATTGAATGGAATGATTTCAAGGATTTGAAGATGTTGATATAGTTAAATTAGTCAAAATGGTTCATTTGAGCTCTTAAGGGTTCATTGGGTCAAACCATGTTGACTAGGTCAACCAAGTTGACCCAATGGGTGAGTTTGGGCTGGATAAATTCAGGATGATGTTTGGAAGCCATTGGAGGTGGTCTCCAAGTCTAGAGAGGTCAATTGGGTCAAAACCCCTATTTGAACCCTTAAGGGTCTTCTTGGGTCAACCCTGTTGACTTGGTCAACCAGATTGACCTAGGAGCTGGGATTGGATTCAACAGGTTTAAAATGATATTTGAAACTTGCTGCAAGTGATTGCATTCAATTTGGAGTTCATTTGGTTTAAAAAGCATGTTTGAGCCCCACAGGGGTATTTTGGTCACTTTGGGCTCATAACCATTAGAGGCTAAAATGAGTCCAGAAAGTTTCAGTTTACTGCTCAACATATCAAGATTAATGGTCTGGAATTGATTAGAAGCTTTGGTGAAAGTTCTAAGGTCGAAATCTTCAAGGCTAAAGGTCCAGTGGCATAGGCTGTAAATATTTGAAGGTTTTACAGCCTATGGATTTTGATTTAGATTCTGGGGCTAGAGACCTTAGAATGGGCTCAAATTCGAGGGGTAACCTCTAGAGACATGTCTTATCACTTTGCAAGTGGTAGACTTTGAATCAGAGGTCATTTGACTAGGTTTCAAAGTATTTGAAAATTCAATGAAAAAGGCCTTTAGGACAGGGCCTTAAGATTTGGGATTTGGGTTTGGATTTCTGAATTTGGAATGGATTTTAAGTTTGAATGATTAATATTGAAGTATCCAAATCATTAACAATCATGTGGTGATTGTTAATGAATGGAAAGGGTCAAAGCTAAATCAAGGGTAGGCTCAAAGTCAAAGTTGAAGTTTGAATTGTCAAGTAAATTGGATCAAAGTTTGGGTGTGGTTGAAGCTTGGATTAATTTGGATTTAAATTGAATGGAGTTTGAGATTTGAATCAATCAAAAGTAGGAATTGATTTGAGGTTAAGGTTGATCAAGGATGTGGATTGGTTTGAAGTTGGAGTGATCCTAGGATCTAGAGGAGTTCTAGGATTTGGATATGGAAGAATCCTAAGCTCTAGAGTAGGCCCTAAGGTTTTGGCTCTAGAAGGATCCTAAGGTCTAGAATAGGCCCTAAGGTCTGGCTTTAGGAAGGATCCTAAGGTCTAGAGTGGATCCTAAGGTCTGACTCTAGGAAAGAATCTTAAAGTCTAGAGTGGATCCTAGGATCTAGGATTGGATCTGGATTCTGGAAGGGTTTTAGTGACCTCATACAAAAATGAGGTCAACAAATGGACCCCCAATGTGTGTGGTTGAAGGAACTTCTGCTGCACACATTGGCGTTGACCGAATAGAAGTGGAATCTTAAGAGTGTAAGGGAGGGCATCTCCCAACCTTAGGCCTATAGGATGCTATTAAAAGGCTTACACCTACTAGACAGGAGAACTGGAGAAACCAAGGTAGGGAATACCTAGCCTTGGGTCTAAGGAAGGGCATCACCCAACCTTAGGTCTACAGGATGCTGATAGAAGACTTACTCCTAGTAGACGGATCAACTGGAAACCAAGGTAGGGAATACCTAACCTTGGGTCTAAGGAAGGGCATCACCCAACCTTAGGCCTATAGGATGCTGATAGAAGACTTACTCCTAATAGGCAAAATTAACTGGAAACCAAAGTAGGGAATACCTAGCTTTGGGTCTAAGGAAGGGCATCACCCAACCTTAGGCCTACAGGATGCTGATAGAAGACTTACTCCTAGTAGACAGATCAACTGGAAACCAAGGTAGGGAATACCTAACCTTGGGTCTAAGGAAGGGCATCACCCAACCTTAGGCCTATAGGATGCTGATAGAAGACTTACTCCTAATAGGCAAAATTAACTGGAAACCAAAGTAGGGAATACCTAGCTTTGGGTCTAAGGAAGGGCATCACCCAACCTTAGGTCTACAGGATGCTGATAGAAGACTTACTCCTAGTAGACAGATCAACTGGAAACCAAGGTAGGGAATACCTAACCTTGGGTCTAAGGAAGGGCATCACCCAACCTTAGGCCTATAGGATGCTGATAGAAGACTTACTCCTAATAGGCAAAATTAACTGGAAACCAAAGTAGGGAATACCTAGCTTTGGGTCTAAGGAAGGGCATCACCCAACCTTAGGTCTACAGGATGCTGATAGAAGACTTACTCCTAGTAGACAGATCAACTGGAAACCAAGGTAGGGAATACCTAACCTTGGGTCTAAGGAAGGGCATCACCCAACCTTAGGCCTATAGGATGCTGATAGAAGACTTACTCCTAATAGGCAAAATTAACTGGAAACCAAAGTAGGGAATACCTAGCTTTGGGTCTAAGGAAGGGCATCACCCAACCTTAGGTCTACAGGATGCTGATAGAAGACTTACTCCTAGTAGACGGATCAACTGGAAACCAAGGTAGGGAATACCTAGCCTTGGGTCTAAGGAAGGGCATCACCCAACCTTAGGCCTATAGGATGCTGATAGAAGACTTACTCCTAATAGGCAAAATTAACTGGAAACCAAAGTAGGGAATACCTAGCTTTGGGTCTAAGGAAGGGCATCACCCAACCTTAGGTCTACAGGATGCTGATAGAAGACTTACTCCTAGTAGACAGATCAACTGGAAACCAAGGTAGGGAATACCTAGCCTTGGGTCTAAGGAAGGGCATCACCCAACCTTAGGCCTATAGGATGCTGATAGAAGACTTACTCCTAATAGGCAGATCAACTGGCAAACTAGGATGGTGCCACGAAGGGCGTACTCCACCACTAGCGAATGGGAATCAGGATGGTGCCACGAAGGGCGTACTCCACCACTAATCCCTGAGTGAAATGCCAGGGTGGTGCCACAGAGGGCGTACTCCACCACTAGCGAATCTAATCCTAAGGGAAGGAAAGACCTAACCTTAAGGAAAAGGCGAAGAGCGTTAAAAAAAACTTAAAAAAAAAGGTAGAATTAAGTTGTAAATCAAGAAGAGGAAGTCTTATTAATCGATAAAATGAGCTACATCAAGCATAGTATTTCTTAAGGAAACGCCCATTAACAGGTAGCATTGGGTGGTTCCCTTTACAATCTACTAACTGATACGAGCCTCCTTCGTAGACAGTCTCTATAACGAAGGGTCCTTCCCATGTAGGTTCAAATTTGCCTCCCAACTTCCGATGGGCCAAGATAGGCCTCCGAAGGACCAACACCAAGTCTCCCGCTTGGAAGGTCCTAGGTCGCACTAACTTATCGTGAGCTTGAACCATACGGGATTTATACAACTCTAAACTTTGTTGAGCTTGGAGACGTCGCTCTTCAAGGCCTTCGAGATCCTCCAATTAGAGTCAGGCACTCTACTTAGTTGTGACTCAATTTTGAAAATCAATTTCCAACGATGTAAAACACACCTCCATATGAGAACAAGCTTGGACCCAATATAGAGTGTTATTTCACAAAGTGGATCTTAATAGAAACGATGCCTATGTTTAAGGATTCACATATATCTCTCAAAAATAGGTTTTGAATTCTTATCAAGGGTAGAAGGTTCATTCTTTTTATTGAAAATTTCCTCTTAATCATTTGGACCCTGTCAGAACGACAAGTGGGAACAAATTCAAAAGTATAGTGAGAATTAGTGTGACTCCAATTGACTAGAAAAAGCCAAGGGTTTAAATTTTGTTGACTCTGATCAAGTTTCATAGAAACTGAACTAGGTTCTCCCTTATAGAAATTTTGAATTAAAAATCAATTTCAAAAAGGCGTAAGTTGGATAGAGAAATTTAATCTTTTCAATTCTCTTGCATCAAATTTTCTATCTAATAAACTGTCCACGCATGACAATAAATCTAGATTCGAGATTTTTCAAAGTCAAGCTATTAAATATGATCGGGCTCTTTGAGATTTAAGGATTTAAAAAGAAGGAAGCCTCTTTCACTTTTTTTGTGATGTGCTTTGCACATCTTTTTATTTCTTTGGCGCACTTTGCGCTTCTTTTTTTTTGAATTTTTTTTAATGCACTTTGTGCATCCTTTGAATTTTCTTTAACAAGAGGCTTCACTTTCTTTAAAACCTTAACATGATTGCTCTCTTTTTTTTTTTTAATCCAGGATTATATCGCAAGTATAAGAAAAGGAAATTCATTCTCTTATCCAAGGAAGAATAATCCCCAAATTGGACCCAATCTTTTGATAAGAAAATATTAACTTGACTTAGAAAATCATTGAATAGATTTAGAACGTGCAAGAGAAGCCTATAAGATAGAAAACCGTGAGAAGACTGAGAAGATTTTCATTTCAAAAACCAACTTAAGTTTGATACAAATTTCAATTCAAAAATCAAATTAACCCGCAGAAGCGGCGGGAGGGAGGGGCCTTTAAGGATCAAGTGGGGTCAACTATAACTCTCTCCTATTTTTGACTTAAAATAGAGGTCAATTTTCATTAAAAAGATGGATCAACTATCCTAAAAATTCTGATCCGATACACTTGAGAAATAATAAGATTTCCTTGAAAGTAGCAAGTCTAGGTGGCAAGACCCAATCAATGTAAATTATATTTCCACAATCTCTTAAAAGAAAGAGATTATTGTGGGGTCTGCACTACCCCTAACTAGTGCTGCATCATCTCACTCTAAGGATCTATCGCGATAGGACCCCTTTTAGAAGTTAAATTCAAATGGTGTCACTATCTGACAAGATCTCAGATCCATCATTATTCCCCTCCTTAATTACTAATGATCTAGCAATTATGAGAGTGGCACCCCGAGCGGTTTCTTCACCTCCTCCTCTATAGATGATATAGTAGGGCACATATAGTAACGTGACCTAACATCATCCAGTAGAGTGGATGGGTCATAACCCTCAATTGGGGGAGTGGATGGGTCATAACCCTCAATTGGGGGCCTATAGTCTATTATTGTTGACTGCTCAACTTAGATTTTGGTAGATCTTTTATGTGCAATAGTCAAAAGGGCAAAGTGGATATCACGCTGTCATTCTCACAACCTCCCTTCCTTGAGTAAGAGGAAGTGGGTGGAAGTGGCTTCCACCAAAGAGGGGGTATGTGAGAGGAGCAATGAACCCTTCATTAGCCTCAAATTTGACTTACTCTTAAGGCTTTTGATTCAGCAATCTTTCTAGCCTTTTGAGTACATTTGATTTCCTTGAATTAAGAAAAGGTGATTTAAATCAACTGATTTTGAAATGGAATTGGAATCTTGAAATCAATTGATTTTCTTCAAATTTTGGAACTCAAAATATTGAGTTTTCACTCAGCATCAAGGTTCACAAAATTGATAAGAAAATCTCAAGAGTTGTGCTTGACTCTCTCATTCCACCAACTAACTAGGAATGAAATGTCAATGGTTAGATTTGGTTGAGAAAATTTGAACTTGATGTTGAAGTTAAAATGGATCTTCTTCAAATTTCGAAACTCAACATGTGAGATTTTTGTTTTTTGAACTTGCAAGTCTACGAAATTGATATGAAGAATCCCTAGGATTAGGCTTGACTCTTTCATCCCACTAATCGACTTGGGGTGAAACGTCAAAGCCTACATTTGATTGAGAAGATTTGAATTTTAGGATTGAAAATAACATATCTTCTTCAAATTATGAAACTCAACATATTGAATTTCATTTGAATATGCAGGTTTACAAAATTGACATGAAGATCTTAAGGTATGGCTTGACCCTTTCGCTCCACCAATTAACTTAGGGGCAAAAATGTCAAAGCCTGGAGTTGTTAGAGGGAGAGTTGAATTTTGATTTTGAAACTGAAGGGTCCTCCATAGAATGCGAAACTTAGCATACTCGAGATTTAATCGAATATGCAAGCTTGCAACATTTATGAAGATCTTAAAGAATTTGACTTGACCCTTTTGCTCTACCAATTAACTTGGAGGCAAAATGTCAAAGTCCGACTTGGATAAAAGTTTCCTCGCTAACCTCTCTATTTGATAGGTCTTTTCTTTTAGATGTTGGCCACACTCACCCAAGAAAGAAATGGGTAGAGAGACCAAAGGAAGAAAGGTAGTTAAGACTACCGATGAGACAAAATTTTGCCAATATTAAAGATGGAGAGAGAGATTTAGTCCCACCGGGCGTGCCATTTTTTTGTTGGTGGAATTTTAAAAACATGTTTCGAAAAGATTAGTTTTCTTTGGGAGCTTTAAAATTGAGATTTAATTCTAATTCTAAAATCGAATCATCCCGTTAGAAAAATTATATCACCCCGAAGGACGAACATAAAATTTCATAACGGCGTTCAGATTTAGAATTATGAAATTCATCTTGAATATTATGACCGGATGCTAAAGAGAACTTCTTATGGCCACGAAGGGTCAAAATGAGGTTCAACTGAATATCCAGCTACAATATTCAAGAAGTGTGATCGTTAGGTTCACATCCAAAGCCTTATCAAAGAAAGATGTATCTCCCCGAAGGGAGAAAATATCATTCGATCATAATTCTTTGAATATGATAATAATGATCACTAATATTTTAAATTTTCCCAAAGAAATCCAATTGAGTTTTGAAAAATCAATTTTTAAAATCAGGTGCGTGTGTGGTTCTAAATCTCCTACGAGCGCAAGCCCTCGTAGTTAATTACATCATAGGAAAACGAGGTCTCCTACGAAAACTCTCGATTAAAATAATGGCAAAATTTTGTTAGAATTTCTAGGAGTGATATCAAAGTATGAATAGAATTATTGGAAAATCAAAAGGGAATGGATCAAAATTGAGCAGTTATTAACAGAGTCAAAGGATGAGAGGTAGGGGACACTTTGAGATTCCAGAACCATCCGGAAGTGTCCCAACTTAATCTAAGTGTTGGGCTTTATGTTTTAGGATTGAAATGAAGCTTTAATTAGAGTTAAGTATTTTATTAGAAATTTGGGACTATATTCCCGAAATTTGGGGTCTTATAATCAAAGATCTGCCCCGGATCCTAAATCTATTTTGGACACTGGACCACAGTCGTCCGATCCTAACTAATGCAGTGCAAGGTCTGGACTTACCCCGGCCTGGATTGGGGAGCCAGCTAACCACCTAATCGATTTAAAATACATGAATCCAGTCTTTTTATGAAAGAATGGTAGGGATGTTGTAATTAAAGTTTTGGAGAGTTGGGGCCGACATCTAGAGACTCTCCTAATTGGCCCCTTTAACTTATGTCGGGTGCTAAAATGCTAAGGACTATGCAATTAAAATTTTGACTCTTTAAGTGTGTCTCTAATGCAATGCATGCTAGTTAACAATCTCAAATCAAGTATGCTTGAAATTTTAAAAACAGGCTTAGAAAATAATTTTTTTTAGAAGACTGGACTTCCCCAGGTCCGGCACCTCGTCCTCATAGGTCAGACTATCCGGACTCTACCCGCAGGCGGGGAAGGGTCTAAAGCAAGGAAAGAGTAATGCAGAAATATGCATGCGACCCCGGGGTCGATCCCCGGCTAATTCCCTAGATTCGTTATCTTTCTATGTTATTTAGACTCACTAAAATTTTAGACTTTAAGGTTATGAATATAAAATTTTTCACACCCTCACGAGCCTCACGAGTCCAGGCAAAAACAAAAGCGGCACACAATCGCCAAAAAAACTAATAAAAGCAGGTAGTCCTAAAGGCAATCAATTCGTCACATCAAATATAAATTAACTAATTAATAAATGTCCATAGGCAAAGTTGCCTTCTTTATTACAAACCAGAGTTTTGCAGAAAGTAAAGTGGCCGGGCACCACTGACAACAACCCGGATTCTGAACCTAGTAATGACGCAAGTAGTTTTGAGTGGGATATTCTCAATCTTCAAGTCTTCAGTCTTGTTCTTCTTTGGACTCCTTTTCTTCAATCTTCTTGTAATCTTCGTAGTGGATTACCCAAATGGAGAAGAGGGCACTTCCCTTTAAGGGGGAAGGCCACTCTTTCCTCTTTGGGTGAGGAAGAAGTATGATCCAAATTTGGATTTCCAAATGGAAAAGGAGTGTTCCCCAAAGGGGTATCCTTTCCTCTTTGGAATCCAAGCTTCGGACCTATATATCCCAACTCAAAATATACTTTCACAACACTTGACACTTACACAAATTACATTAACATCAAAATAAAAATCTAGACTTACCTGCAGGGTTATCCTAAGCAATTAATATAAAAAAAAAAGGTTATTCCCAAGCAGTTGTATATGAGCAGAAAAGAAAGTAAACACACTGGCCACGCTCTTTTTATGATTTGGGGGCTTTAGCAGCTGAAGCACCTGTGCAAAGAGTTTATAATATTTATGCATTTTTTTGATTTGCCCCCTTTTTTATTGCCCTGCATGAGCGTGGCCACCTGCAGAAAACTGTGTCAACATCCAGATCGTACCTAACCTAAGGGTAATCTAGTCGCCAAACACATCAATCCATCCACAGAGTACAGAAAAAGTAAGCAGACATAGCAAAGCAATTTCATCCACAACATGCAGTGAAAACTACGAAAAATCCGGCACACAGCAGTAAAGTAAACACCGGCCTAACCTAGATCTAGAGTTGGTTGTCCTAGCACATCACCTAAAGTGTGTGTAAAAGGTCGTGTGGCTGGGGTAGATCCTAAAGTGGGTTATTAATTGAAGTTGTCTAAAGGTCTGGATTTGTTAAGGCTTAAAAGGGAATTTGAATTAAAATTTAAGTATTAATGAATTAAGAATTTTAATTAAACATGTTTTAAAAGTTAATTGATTACTACCTTTGTTTCACACCGAGGCCGTGAAGTTTATTTCACCTTCCTTGGGGCTAAGCTAATAGCCTCGTAGGCCTGGGTTACCCAGTAGCAATCGGGTTTGATTAAGTTATTTAAATTGGTTGGAATTAAAAGAGTGGATTAATATTAAAATGAATTAATTACTGATTTTTAAAATTGATTAATTTAAGTTTGCCATTAATTGATTCGTGGCGTTGTGCCACCAGGCTCGAGGAACCAGCCTCCTTAGGACACTTGGCCCCGCAGCCCGGAGTAGTCCAGCCGATAAACCAAATTAATGTAATTGAATTAGAGACTTTTAAAAATGTTAAATAATTAAAAAGTTAATCCATTTTAAGGTTTGACACCCTTTAGAATCCATTCGTGGCGTTGTGCCACCAGGCTCGAGGAACCAGCCTCCTTAGGACACTTAGCCCCGCAGCCCGGAGTAGTCCAGCCAATAAACTTCAACTTTAGGGTGGTTGTTGTGTTTTAAAGGATTTGTTAAGTGTTTTAAACATTAAGTTAACATTTTCTGGAGTTTTGGAATAATTTTGAATTTTATGAATTTTTGAATATTTTAATCATTTAATTAAAGGGTCAAAAATTGACTTTTTGGTTAATCTCAAATTCTGGAATGTTTGTATTTTATTAAAATACTAGACCTTACTACGATCAGTTAGAAGGTAGGTACGTTAAAATTGGATTTTTCTACATTTTATTACAAAGGTTTGAAGTTTTGAACTAGCTTTGACTTAAAGTTGACCGATTTATTGACTTTTTAAAATATTACAGATTTCTGGAATTTAACATTTTTAATAAATACTAGACATCAATATGAGTTGAATGCAAGTGAGTTTGTTCAATTTGGATTTTTCTTGAATTAGTTATGAATATTTGAAGTTTTGACTATTTAATGAATTATTGAAAATCCTTAATTAAAGGCCCCTTTTTGTGATTTTGCTCCAAATGAGATCCCAACTCCTTGAAATCTTCTCCAAATGTCAAGAATGACCTAAGGAGAGACTCCCAAGTGTTTGGGAAATTTTTGGAATTTTTAATAATAATTAATTAATTATATTAATTAAATGTTCAATTTTACTCAAAATTCAATTAAGGTTTAACTTGCTGTCAACTTAAAGGGGCTTTAATTATCACAGATTAAGGACTGAATTCTGGTCAGTTTGAGGGTTTACATGTAATTTTTGGATTTAAAATGGATTTATTACATTTTTTTAGAAGTTTTAAAGGCTTAATTAAGGGTTTAAGACTTAGAAAACTAATTAGAGGACCTAATGACCTCAAAAATTAGTGAAAATCTCTCTAGGGGCTGAGGATGTCACTAAGTTCAAATGTTCAAAGTTTCAACTAAAGAGGAGGTGAATCCTAATTATTGAAATTTTTCTAAGTTTTCTATACATGAGTCCTTAATTATTGTCCTTAAATATGTCACTAGTTTTGATGGACTTGAATCAATGTTTGAACTAACCCTCATACTCAATACATAAGGCATGCATGAATCACATAAACACATTCAACACCTAAATCTAGGAGAGCCTTAGACTAAGTGGTGTGTGCACCTTAAACATGCAATTAACTAATTAACATAATTAAGACAAAATTAGTGAATAATCAAGGAATGATTATTCACTAATCATCCCCTTCATTTCTATTCAAACATGTTTAATCAACATTTAAGATCTCAAATGACTCTTAAACACTTAAGGATTTACATGTATATATATAAAATTTCAAAATATATATTAAAATACACAAATATATAAATGAATTTATGTATATAAATAGAAATATATATATGTTATAAAATGATTAAATATATTATCAAAATACATGTTAATGGGTTGAAGGATCCACTGATCTCCATAGAAGTTTGGAAATAATAAAATATATTTCTTGTGTTTTTTTAAATACTTAATATTTAATTAAATATAAAGAAAAGATGAAAATACTCCAATAATTCAAAATACCTTCAAAACCTATTCAAATAATACTGAAAATATTTCTGGAGACCAGCCATGCATTCAACAACATGCATGCCAAATTTCAAATAAAAATAATTTATATATAATTAATTAAAAATGAAATACATATTTCTGTATTTCTTAAATTACCAATAAAATAATAGTCAAAATAAACTGATTTTATTTTTAAAATAAACTAGATGAAATTCTGAAAAGTTTGATATATTATACTTAATTTTTGGTTATATATTTGATTTACTATGATTTATTTAAGTTTCAGCAATTAAAACTAATTAAAACTCATTATTTTTTAATTAGATGGCGGCGGTCAGACACGCGGCGCGCTAGGATTGGCGGGATCGAAACCGCGCGGCGGCGGGGACACGCGTCGGCCGCTGGCCGTTTCACGCGGTTTTCACTTAACCACGTCAGCGGCGCGTAACAGCCGTTGGATTAACCGCGGGTTCGATCCAACGGCTGAGATCAGATCCCGCGGTTTGATCTCAGCAGGAGAGGATCAAACGGCGGAGATTCGATCCCGCTGTTCCGAATGGACGGCCTAGATCTCGCCGGACGACTGATCGAACGAGAGATCGAATGCGCGGTCGGATCAAACCGCGGAAAGGCTCGATCTGGACCGTTGATCGAACGATCAACGGTCCAGAAAACGTACACTCGCCGGAGACCGTGAGTGACGCCCTAGAAAACATATTTCGCTTCGTTCTCTCGATCGGATCAATCATTTCACTTAAAATTTTAAACATAGATTAAGGACATGAACAGAAATCATGGGGAATAGTTTGTTTTAGCTAAAACCCTAAAAGCGTAAAGCTATTTAGACCTAACTAATGTGACCTAGATCTAGGGTTTTAGGGAGTTATACCGTTAGATCTTTGAAATTTCTGGATGGTTGAGCTTGTAGATTGTCCAAGTGAAGATTCCCAGCGAAAATCCAAGCTCGAACGCGTCTGGATCGGCTGCTATGGGCTTGAGACGGTCTAGGTGGTGGTTTCGCCGGAGAACTCGCCGCCGGTGACGTGCAACCACCTGGGTTTTGTAGTGGGAAGGTAGAGGAGGCCCTGGAGATTCAAAACGAACTAAGAGTTCGATCTGGGAGGCTAGGGTTAGTGAGAGAGGCTGCTTTGATCAATCATCCTCAAAAGTTGCCTTTCTCCCTATTCAAACGAGCTGGGCTAGATTGGACGGCTAGGATCGATGCAGGGGCTCTCCAGATGATGCCACCTGTCCCTGGGAAAGCTGGAAGGCTGCGGAAAGGGCTGGACAAGCCAAGCTCCTATTGGGTGGACTTGGGATGAGTGGAGGAGACATTGCCATTTAAGGCTAAACCAGACCCTGAGCCTGGTTAGGAGAGCTCCAAGTGAGCTTTTGGACATTAAGGGGTCGGCCTTGGGGAGTTAAATCAGGGAAAAAGGTCTAAAAGGTTGATTAAGACCTTTTAAAAGGGTTTAAGCCCTTGGTTTGACTAAATTGACCAGTCAACTGGTCAATGGAGCTGATGTGGCATCCAAGCAGGTCATGGAGTCCTTCTAAGTGGCTGGATGGGTGTGGCTTGAGCTAAGTAAGGCTTGATAGGTTGGTTTGACCTATAGGCATGGTTCTCTAAGCCTTAGGTTGACTGGTTTGACCAGTCAACACAGTCAATGGTTAGTGAGGTGGCACTTAGGTAGTCCTCATGCACTAGTCAATTAAGCTAAAGGGGGATTAAGGCTTGGAATGGAGCTTAAGGGTTTAAGCCATTCCAAATGGGTTTCATTGAGTTGACTAAGTCAAACTCAATGTGGTTTGACTCCAAATAGGTTTAGGAATATTCAAGGTATTGAATGGAATGATTTCAAGGATTTGAAGATGTTGATATAGTTAAATTAGTCAAAATGGTTCATTTGAGCTCTTAAGGGTTCATTGGGTCAAACCATGTTGACTAGGTCAACCAAGTTGACCCAATGGGTGAGTTTGGGCTGGATAAATTCAGGATGATGTTTGGAAGCCATTGGAGGTGGTCTCCAAGTCTAGAGAGGTCAATTGGGTCAAAACCCCTATTTGAACCCTTAAGGGTCTTCTTGGGTCAACCCTGTTGACTTGGTCAACCAGATTGACCTAGGAGCTGGGATTGGATTCAACAGGTTTAAAATGATATTTGAAACTTGCTGCAAGTGATTGCATTCAATTTGGAGTTCATTTGGTTTAAAAAGCATGTTTGAGCCCCACAGGGGTATTTTGGTCACTTTGGGCTCATAACCATTAGAGGCTAAAATGAGTCCAGAAAGTTTCAGTTTACTGCTCAACATATCAAGATTAATGGTCTGGAATTGATTAGAAGCTTTGGTGAAAGTTCTAAGGTCGAAATCTTCAAGGCTAAAGGTCCAGTGGCATAGGCTGTAAATATTTGAAGGTTTTACAGCCTATGGATTTTGATTTAGATTCTGGGGCTAGAGACCTTAGAATGGGCTCAAATTCGAGGGGTAACCTCTAGAGACATGTCTTATCACTTTGCAAGTGGTAGACTTTGAATCAGAGGTCATTTGACTAGGTTTCAAAGTATTTGAAAATTCAATGAAAAAGGCCTTTAGGACAGGGCCTTAAGATTTGGGATTTGGGTTTGGATTTCTGAATTTGGAATGGATTTTAAGTTTGAATGATTAATATTGAAGTATCCAAATCATTAACAATCATGTGGTGATTGTTAATGAATGGAAAGGGTCAAAGCTAAATCAAGGGTAGGCTCAAAGTCAAAGTTGAAGTTTGAATTGTCAAGTAAATTGGATCAAAGTTTGGGTGTGGTTGAAGCTTGGATTAATTTGGATTTAAATTGAATGGAGTTTGAGATTTGAATCAATCAAAAGTAGGAATTGATTTGAGGTTAAGGTTGATCAAGGATGTGGATTGGTTTGAAGTTGGAGTGATCCTAGGATCTAGAGGAGTTCGAGGATTTGGATATGGAAGAATCCTAAGCTCTAGAGTAGGCCCTAAGGTTTTGGCTCTAGAAGGATCCTAAGGTCTAGAATAGGCCCTAAGGTCTGGCTTTAGGAAGGATCCTAAGGTCTAGAGTGGATCCTAAGGTCTGACTCTAGGAAAGAATCTTAAAGTCTAGAGTGGATCCTAGGATCTAGGATTGGATCTGGATTCTGGAAGGGTTTTAGTGACCTCATACAAAAATGAGGTCAACACCCAGGCCTGGAATTTTGGGAGATTGAAATTGAACATGTTTTTTGACATGTCCAAATTTTATCTCCCCATTTTAAGATGTTCAAGGGCACTTTCCCCAAATTTTAAGTTTAAGGGTCATGGTTTGACCCATAAATTCAAAATGGGGTATAGTCCTATCCAATGGGATTTAGGGTGTGATTTTTTGTGTGCTGATGATGTGCAGGATAAGGAATGTAGAGCCACTGATTTTCCCCCAATCCAAGCTTAGGATAGACCCCCATAGTGATTTGAAGGTGACTTAGAGCTCACCTTGGGTGGTTTAGTTAACCACCTTAGAGTACTTCATTTGAGCTCAAATTTGGTGGGTTTAGTCCTTAGGGTCAGATGATCCAATGGTCCAAATTTCATCAAATTTGGATTTCATTTGGTTCCCCAAGTAGGAGCCTCAAAAAATCCTTCTTAAAAATGGCCTATTAACCCTGATCAATTGATGATGAACTGCACTTAACTTATAAAATCCATTAAAATGTTCATAATTGTCCCTAATTAATCCCCTAATCAATAAGAATTGAAACTCTCTCAAATTGATTTCTAGATTTGTCTTAGTTTAATCCTTAGGCAAAATTAAGATTTAACCAGTTTTAATTAATCCCAAAAACATTTAAAATCCCAGAAGGGCTTTAAACACTTGTTGATCTGTACTTAGGTCATTTATGACCTTTGGAATTGATCCCAAGGAGTTTAGGACTTATTTGGGTTCAAATCCTTAAACAGCCCCCTTAGTTGTAATAATTTGGTAATTCCTATGAATATGTATAACTTCTAAAATTCATTATCAATTATAGGAAAATTTAGACTAATCAAACTCAATGGCTAATGACTTCAATTAGAATCTATTACTCCCTAAAAATATTAAACCTCCATAATTTGGTCAAAATCAAGGACTCAACATCTTAGGTGACCTTAGGTCAAAACGGGCCAAAACTTCTAAAAATCATATCTTTTCATAGAAAACTCCAAATTGAGTGTGCTACCTGTCTAACAACTCATAATTAGGTCTAGTATTTATTAAAAATCCGAGACCCTTAATATTAACTCTAATTTGGAAAGTCAAATTTTGACCCCTTAGTTAGCATATCCGGATAATCCTTTAAAATCTGTTAACCCCTCCAAATTCTAGAATTCTCTTAATAGGTTATTAAAATTCTCAACCAACCTATTAAAATCAGTAACCAACTCCCCTTAATATCAATCCATTCCTTTAATTCCAACCAATTTAAATAACTTAATTAACCCCGATTGCTACTGGGTAACCCAGGCCTACGAGGCTATTAGCTTAGCCCCAAGGAAGGTGAAATAAACTTCACGGCCTCGGTGTGAAACAAAGGTAGTAATCAATCAACTTTTAAAATATATCTAATTAAAATTCCTAATTCATTAATACTTAAAGTTTAACTTAAGTTCCCCTTTTAAGCCTTAACAAACCCAGACTTTTAGACAACTTTGATTAATCACCCAACTTAGGATTTACCCCAGCCACACGACCTTTTACACACACTTTAGATGATGTGCTAGGACAACCAACTCTAGATCTAGGTTAGGCTGGTGTTTACTTTACTGCTGTATGCCAGATTTTTCGTAGTTTTCACTACATGTTGTTGATGAAACTGCTTTGTTGTATCTGCTTACTTTTCTGCACTCTGTGGATGAATTGATGTGTTTGGCGACTAGATTACCCTTAGGTTAGGTACGATCTGGATGTTCACATAGTTTTCTGCAGGTGGCCACGCTCATGCAGGGCAGTAAAAGGGGGCTAAATCAATAAAAAAAATAATATAAATTATTGTAAATGCTTGCACAGGTGCTTCAGCTGCTAAAGCCCCCAAATAAAGAGAGCGTGACCAGTGTGTTTACTTTCTTTTTTGCACATATAACAGCTTGGGAATAATTGCTTCTTATTTATTAACTGCTTAGGATAACCCTGCAGGTGAGTCTAGATTTTATTTTTGATATAAATGTAATTTGTACAATTATCAAGTGTTGTGAAAGTTAATTTTGAGTCGGGATACATAGGTCCAAAGCTTGGATTCCAAAGAGGAAAGGATGCCCTTTTGGAAGTATTCCTTTTTCCATTTGGAAATCCAAATTTGGATCACACTTTTCCTATATCCAAAGAGGAATGAGTGGCCTTCCCCTTAAAAGGGAAGTGCCCTCTTATCCATTTGGGTAGTTCACCACGAAGAATCCAAGGAGTTTGAAGAAAAGGAGTCCAAAGAAGAACAAGATTGAAGACTTGAAGATTGAGAGTATCCCACTCAAAATTACTTGCATCATTATTAGGCTTAGAATCCGGGTTGTTGTCAGTGGTGCCCGGCCACTTTACTTTCTGTAAAATCCTGATTTGTAATAAGCAAGGCAACTTTTCCTATGGACATTTATTAATTAGTTAATTTATATTTGATGTGATGAATTGATTGCCTTTAGGATTGCCTGCTTTTCTTAATTTTTTGGCGATTACGTGCCGCTTTTATTTTTGCTTGGATACGTGAGACTCGTAAGGGTGTGAAAGTTTTCTACTCAAAATCTTAAATGTTTAAAATTTTAGTGAGTCTAAATAACATAGAAAGATAACGAATCTAGGGAATTAGCCGGGGATCGACCCTGGGGTCGCATGCATATTTCTGCATTACTCTCTCCTTGCTTTAGACCCTTCCCCGCCTGCGAGTAGAGTCCGGATAGTCTGACCTATGAGGACGAGGTGCCGGACTTGGGGAAGTCCAGTCTTTTAAAAAATTATTTTCTAAGCCCGTTTTTAAAATTTCAAGCATACTTGATTTGAGGTTGTTAACTAGCATGCATTGCACTAGAAAAAAATTAAAAGTGTCAAAATTTTAATTACATTAGTCCTTAGCATTTTGCACCCAACATAAGTCACAGGGGCCAATTAGGAAAATTTCTAGATGTCGGCCCCGACTCTCCAAAACTTTAAGTACAACGTCCCTACCACTCTTTCATAAAAGACCGGACTCATCTCTTTTAAATCGATTAGGTGGTTAGCTGGCTCCCGAATCCAGGCCGGGGTAAATCCAGGCATTGCACTGCATTAGTTAGAATCGGACGACTGTGGTCTAGTGTCCAAAATAGATTTAGGATCAGGGGCAGATCTTTGATTATAAGACCCCAAATTTTGGGAATATAGTCCCAAATTTCTAATAAAATGTTCAACTTCAATTAAAGTTTCCTTTCAATCCTAAAACATAAAGCCCAACACTTAGATTAAGTTGGGACACTTCTGGATGGTTCTGGAATCTCAAGGTGTCCCCTACTTTTCTTCCCTCAATTCTGTTAATAAATATTCAATCTTGATCCATTCCCTTTTGATTTTCCAAAAAATTCCATTCGTCTTTGATATCACTCCTAGAAAATCCAACAAAATTTCATTCTTATTTTAATCGAGAGTTTTCGTAGGGGACTCTGTCTCCCTATGATGTAATTAACTACGAGGACTTGCGCTCGTAGGAGATTTGGAACCACACGCACCTGATTTCAAGATTAATTTTTTTAAAACCTTCCAAGATTTCTTTGGGAAATGTTAAAGAATGATTGTCGTTGTCATATTAGAAGATATATCATTGAAAGGTGTTATCTCCCTGGGGAGATACATCCTTCTTTGATAAGGCTTTGGATATGAATTCGACAATCATATTCCATGAATATCATAACTGGATATTTAGTTGAACTTTACCTTGTCCCCTTGGAGTCGTGTGAAGTTCTCTTTAGAATCTAGCCATGATATTCAAGATGAATTACATAATTCTAAGTCTGAATACCGTTATGGAATTTTATTTTCGTCCTTTGGGGCAATATACTTTTTCGAACGAGTTGATTCGACTTCTAGAATTAGAATTCAATCTCAATATTAAAATTCCCAAAAGAAAACTAATGTTTTTCGAAACCTATTTTCAAAATTCCACCAACAACCCAAGAGAAGGAGTGAGGAAAAGGAGGGAGCAAAGAAACCTTCATCTTGATCCCTAATTCAGAAGTAGCATCATAAGAATCCTTGAAATATTTAAAAGAAAGAAAATTAACAGAAGCAAAATTAAGAAGTTTATCCTTCACTTTCTTAATAACCCTTTGAAAATCCATTTAAATGCCATTAAAAAGAGAATTATTTCTTTACAACCAAAGAAACCATAAAATCAGGGAAGGGGTAACATTTTTAATATTGCCTTAGAATTGACAAACCAAGCATTGAGAAGAGTAAGAATAGACATATTCACATTAAAAATATTTATTTTGAAGATATCATCAAAATAACACCAAGTTTTAACGACAAGTGGGTCAGAAAAAAAAATATGATGCAGACTCTCAGAGTGAAAATAACATTGGCACATAGAAGAAAAAAGAAAACCTCTTTTGATCAAATTGTCATTCACAGGAATAAATTTATGTAAAATTCTCCAAATGAAACTAGCAATAGTAGAAAGGATACTTTTATGCCAAATCCTCCAAAAATTGGAAGTAACAACATTCTTAGTTCTAAAATTGTTCCAAGCATCTTTTAATCTAAAAATATCATCACTAGTCAAATTACATAAAAGCACAACATTAGAATCCAAGTTTAAAGAAAGAGTGAGAATTTTTTGAATGATAGAATCAGGAAGAACATTATCAAGCTTGTCATAATCCCAACAATTATCATTAATAAAAAAAAAAAAAACAAATTTCTTCGAAGAAGAGAGAGAAGCTGCCGTTTTCTAGAGAGAGAAAGCAATTTTCAAATTGTTCTGTTCTGTTTTTTCTCGGCGATCTGCTGCGCCGATTATCTTCTTCCGATCATCTGAAGATGAATGATGGGTGAATCTTTACCAATTACTGCAATGGATGGGAGGACTGATCCTCCAGATTCAATGATTTCTGAATTAAATTCTTCTTTTAAAATTCGGTCTGGTATGAAGGAAAAAATCAATGTTAAAGAAAAGCCGTTGATCATTAACGAAGGTGCCTGTCTTTATCCAAAAAAGATGATTCCAGTTATTGGAAAAGGCAAAGCGGTTCTTATTGAAGATAAAGTGAAGAGTCCAAAGTTTTTTAAAAATCTGAAATTCAATTCGGTTAGCCCGAATAATTCGGATTCGTCTGATTTCAAATTACATGTGAGTAGATTTGGTAATTCTACTACTTGCAATCCTGTTGATCTGAATCCCAAAGGTGCAAATTCAAGGAATGTTGATACGGTGATTGATATGAATCAACCAGATGCTGATAAGATGTATGCTGATGAGCCGCAACCACTGAAAAATACAGCAATTCAAAATGATCTGGAACAGGTTAGACATTGTATTTCAGGAGATTTAAATTCTGAAAGTCAGATTCCAAACAAAATTTATCCTCCTGAAAATACTGATAAAATGGGCAATTTCAAGACTAATGCTTGGGCAAGAAATGCTAAAGTGAAAGTGGATAATTTGAACTTAGGTTCATTTCTTAATGAAGATGGAAAAATGGTTAAACTTCATATGGAGAATGTATTGGAGAATTCCAGAAAACTGACAAATGCTCTTGTTATCAAAGTTTTTTGTGATAACATCCCATTCTATGTTATCAACAGTGAACTGAGAAGACAGTGGAGTGGCTTTGGGAACTTTAGACTCACTATGCTGGGTAAAGACTGGGTTTTATGCTCTTGTGAAAATGCAGAGATTATGGACTCTATCTTATATGAAGGACCTTGGTTTGTTAAAGGTCATATTGTGGGTATTGATAAATGGACAACTTCTTTCTCTACAAATTCTTTGAAAGGTCTTTCTGCTCCTGTTTGGATTAGGCTTCCTAATCTACCTTTGTACTGCTGGGATGATATCAACATTTATAGAATTGCATCTCTAGTTGGGAAGCCATTTCTACTTGATGGAATCATGTTCCAATGGAATCGTAGAGAATATGCTAGAATTTGTGTTCGTATCAATTTAGATGAACAACTTCTCTTGGGAGTATGGGTGGAAGGGGATTCTACAAAATTTTATCAAAAAGTGGAATATGAAAAAGTTTCAAAGCTTTGTTTCAAATGCGGCAAAATTGGACACCTAATGGTGAATTGTCCTGTGTGTAAATCTGCTGAAGTCATAAATAAAACAGGTTTACCTGATCCGGTAGTAAATTCTGATGTTCTAAATGTAAATTCTGAAGTTATAGCAAATGTTGATCCGGAAGAGCAAGGATATGGCCCTTGGATGCAAGTCAAGTATGGGAAGAAAAGAAGAATTCAAAACAATGCTTTTAAGGAAAATCAAAAAAATGTGCTAGTTGATAGACCGAAGGCTTTTAAAGAAATCTGGAAGGCTGTTCCAGTTCCAGTTGCTGTTCAAGTTGATGCTTCAGTATCTGCTCTGGATTCTATTCATATTCAAGCAAACTTGGGATACAATGTAACTCAGAAAAATGATGACAATACTTTAAATGTGGATGTTGCTGCTATAGACATCGACAAAAACTTGGAAGATGGGGAAATTATGGATTTCTTGCCTATCAAAGATATGGTTTTATCTCAAGAAGTGAGTAATCCTGCTTCAAGTAAGAATTTTATTCCTCCTCAACATATTACTTTGAATAATAATATGTTTGAAATTCTTAACAAAATTGATGAAGAAGCTATCAGTATTGATAATGTTATGAGTAATAACATGGATGATAATGTTATGAAGTCATCTCTTAAAACTGAGAATGTGGCTTTAAATGGTGGAGAAGTTAAAACAGATAATAGTTTAGTCAAGAGGAAATTGGGAAAAGAGCTCAAGACTCTTGGACCAATTAAACCATTGACTAGAAATAGAAGATTGGACTTGGGAACTAAAGACAAGATGATTGGGGCTAGTCCCCTTTCTAATCAATGAATTCCATTGTCTTTTGGAATTGTAGAGGAGCAAGAAAAGTTAATGCTTCTCTATATCTCAAACAATTTGTTAATAAAAATGTGGTGGGCTTTATTGGTTTATTAGAAACCAAAGTTTCTTCTATGAACAGAAAAGATATCAATACTCTTATTGGTATGGATTGGAATTTTTTTCATTACCCTTCGGAGGGTCTATCAGGTGGGATCTTAATTCTTTGGAATACAAGGTTTGCTTCTTTTAATACCTTGTTCTCTTCTTATCAATGTGTTATTGGAGATTTAAATATCCATAATAAAGGTAGTTGGAGGATTTCGACTGTTTATGCTAACAAAGATTCCTACAAAAGGCGGGACCTTTGGAATCAATTGGAGAAGTATATGATTCTTGACAGACCTTCTATGGTGGGAGGTGATTTTAATTGCCTTTTAACCAAAGGTGATAAAAGAGGAGGTAGAAAATTTGAATTTTCTCAAGGCTCTAAGGAAATGAAAGGGTTCTTTGCTAATAATGATTATCATGAATTAAATTTTATTGGACCAAGATTTACTTGGTGTAATAACAAATCAGGTGGAGCCCGGATTCTAGAGAGACTAGATAGATGCTTTGTTAATTCTTCTGCTCTGGTTTCTAATTCATTATTGGTTATTCACCATCTTCCTCGTATAGCTTCAGATCACTGTCCAATTATGTTGAAATTATTTGAAGATCAACCTAAGCCTAAAGGATACATCAAATTTGAAGATACTTAGGCTTCTCACTATGCTTCAGCTGGTATTGTTCAAAAAGCATGGAACAGGGAAATTACAAATATTCATTATGATAGACTTCAAATTAAATTTAATAGAGCTTTGAAAGCTCTCTTCTATTGGAGCAAATCAAAACTGAAGAATCTAAATCTTTTGAAAGATGATCTTATCAAAGACATTCTTAATCTACAAATGGAAGAATCATCAGTTGGCAGCTTATCTGAAGAAAAAATTTTGATCCTTAGAGCCAAAATCAATGAACTTCAATGTACCTTTGCCCGATTAAACTCTTGGTGGAAACAAAGAGCAAAAGCAAAGTGGTTAAAAGATGGAGATTTGAATACAAGGTTTTTTCATTCTTTTGCAAAAGCTAGAAAGAATGCAAATTACATATTCAGCATTAAGGATGAAAATGGAAATTTGGTGAATGATCAAATTAAAATTGAAGAGGTTTTCTTCAATTTTTTCAAATCCAAGTGGGATTATAGAATTTGTTCTTTAAATAGCTGGCCTTGCCCGAGAGCTATTCTATCAGATATGGACAGAGAATTGCTTAGTTCGGAGCTTACTCTGAAGGAAGTTTCTGATGTTGTTAACTGTTTGGAAGGAGGTGTTTCACCCGGTATTGATGGGATAACACATTCTTTTATAAATAATTATTGGCAAATCATTCAAACAGAAATTTGGGAAGCTTTAAAGCATTTTTTTCACACAGGTATTATGTAATCTAATTGGAAAGATACTTTGATTGTGCTCATTTCAAAGGTGGAAAATCCTATGACACCTTCTAATTTTAGGCCTATAAGCTTATGTAAAACAATTTATAAGCTTGTGGCTAAAATTCTCCTTAATAGAATGGTTAATCTTCTTCCAAAACTTATTTCAGAAAATTAATCAGCTTTTATTAAAGGGCGATCTCTTACTGATAATGTGTTAATTGCTCAAGAAATTTTCCACAAATTCAGGTTTTCCAAATCTTCAAAAGGATTGGTTTCTTTTAAAATAGACATGGAGCAAGCTTATGATAGCATGTCTTGGGAAACTTTGGAGCAAATATTGAACTATTTTGGCTTTCCTTTGCACTTTTCTAAGCTTATTCTGGAATGTGTACGTGATCCAAGATTTTTGATTTTGATCAATGGCAATTCAACTAAGTGGATCAATGCTCATAGTGGATTTCGACAAGGTTGTCCCCTATCTCCTTTCCTATTTGTTTTATGTTCACAGCTTTTATCTGATGCTTTGATGCAAGAAGAGATGGAAATAGGAATCAAGGTTCATAATAATGCTCCTAGGATTTCACATCTACTTTTTGCAAATGATATCTTAATTTTTTCTGAAGCAAATCTTAAAATGATAAAGAGGATTAAAGGCATTTTACTAGACTATTGTAATTGGTCGGGTCAAAAGATCAATTATAATAAGTCTTCTATACTTTGCGGAAAATCTGTTAGTAGAAGGAAAAAAAGAAAAATTGCTAGGGTAATGGGATTCAAGCTTGTGAAGGAATTCTATTACTTAGGAGTCAAAATTGCTCTTAGAAGATTAATGGCTTCTGATTTCAGTTTTTTACTGGAAAAAGCTATTGGAAAACTTGATAATTGGGGAACCAAGTTTATATCACTTACTGGAAGATTGATTCTTGCTAGAATGACAATCCTCTCTATACCTGTTTTTTATTGTACTCATTCCCTGGTTCCGAATGGTATACTGGAAGAGTAATATTAACAAAGCTTGCGGAAATTTTATCTCTTCATGAAATTATCAAGGATTGGAATTCTCAAGTTCAAGGAATCATCATTGAAGGAGATAATGATAATGTGATGAAAAGTTTTCAAAACATTATCAAAACAAAGCAGAAATCGGAAATTGAAGTAAGATTATCCTCCTTTATTAAAGAATTTAATTTTGTTATTTTCAAACAAGTTAGTAGAGAGTGCAATAAGTTAGCAGATATGTGTGCTAACTTTGCTCTTAATAGTGAATTTGCTTGGGACTCTTATAGTATGGAACACATTCCTTCTCCTTTTTTACTATTATTAAAGGAGGAATGTGATGCTATTAGCTTGTATTAGCTTATTTCTTTTTTAATGCAATTGCTCTATGCATTTCTCAAAAAAAAAAAAAAAAAAAAAAAACAATTATCATTAATGAAATAATTCACCTTAACAACAACAGCAGACGTGGAATTAATGAGAGAATTAATAGAGTCAGAATTTAACCATTGATCCTGCCTAAAGAAAATATTACCACCCCAAGGCCCCAAGAGAGATGAGGCTCCACCTCCCACCTAACCTTGCACATTCTTTGTCAAACTTTAGAATTACCTATATTTAAAGCACAAGTAGAAGGATGCTTCCCTACATAATATTTAGAAAGCATAAATTTAGCCCATAAGGAAGACTTGGAATGAAAATTAAACCATAACTTGTAAGAGAAATCATGGGCCTGGTCAACCATGATTTTGTAGCCAAGGCCACCCTCTTTAAGAACCCCACAAACTTATCCTAGGAAGCCCAAGCAATTTTAGAGTTACTACTAAAACCTTTCCACAAAAACTTATTAATGATTTTATCAATTTTATTACAAAATAACTTAGCAAGAAGAAGAGTTTGAAAAGAATAGACAGGGAGAGAGCAAAGAACACTTCTAATCAGAATAAACCTGCTCCCAAAACTCAGGAAATTAGCTCCCATGACTACAGTTTATTCTAAATAGAGGTAATCAAATCATCAAACAAAAAAGATTTCTTTCTGCCTCTAAAAAGCGGAATACCAAGATACTTTATAAGTAATTGACCAGGCACAAACCTAGTTAGATCTTTAATGGTCAAGATATGATCAAGATGCATATTCTCAAAATTAAGGAAGCTGTATTTCTGATTGTTCAAAGATAGACCACTAATAGTGTAAAAATAATGAAAAAAATCCATAAGTTTATTAATATTATTATGGGAAGTATTCATAAAAATGATAAAATCATCGGCAAAACAAAGGTGGGATATAGGAAAATCCCCCCTAGTTCTGAAATAAAAGTTAGGGTGATTATCAAACAAGTGAGCAATGCTTTTAGATAGATAATCCACAGTAATAATAAAAAGGGCAGGAGACATAGTGTCCCCCTGCCTTTAACCATTAGGCGATTTAGAAAAAAACCAGAGCTCTTACCATTGATAATCAAAGAGAAACTAGAACTTCAATGCAGTTTCTAATAAAGCTAATAAAAGTTAAGTTAAAACCAAACAGTTGGAAGATATTATAGATGAATTACCAACTAATATTATCATAGGATTTGGAGATATCAAGCTTGAGGATAGAATTACCACCCCTCACCTTGTCCTCCAAATCATGGCCTAATTCCTGGGCAAGCAAAACATTGTCAAAAATATTACCGCCTTTAACAAATCCTATTTGGAAAGGAGAAATAAGCTTAGGAAGAATATAAGTAAGACAAGACATAAAAATTTTGGAAAGAAGTTTACTAAAAAAAGTGCAAAGACTAATAGGTCTGAAATTATTCCAATTATTTGCATTATTATTCTTAGGGATAAGGATAATAGAAGTAGAGGAGAAAATTTAGGCATAATATGACCAGCAATAAAATCCAGAACCAGAGCATAAACATCCTCTTTAATAATATCCCAAGTTTTTTTTTTTTAAATTTAGTTGTAAATTCATCCGGACCAGCCACAGAGTTACCATTCATATATAAAACAATATCCTTTAATTCTTCTAAAGAGGGAATTCTAGAAAGAGAAATATTATCCTCCACCGAGATGAGATTAGGGATAATAGCAGGGTTAGTAATATTACTAGAGATAAAAACCTTATTGAGCCTAACCTGAAAGTGTTGAACAACCAACATGGCAATATCCTCGATATCTTCAGTATTAGAACCATCCTCACGATTGATTTTATTAATAGAATGTACAATACATTTCTATTTGACCAAAGAATGAAAATACTTCGTATTATTATCAACATCCAGCAGGTGCATAGCAACAGCCTTTTGTTTCCAAAAGGTTTCCTCTTGGGCATGAAGTTTAAATAGATTAGCCTTAGTCTCTCTAAGTAAGGTAAAATTAGCATCAGACGGAAAACGTTGATAGTTAAGCTCAACATTATTGACATTCTCTTTAGCATTTAAAATGTTACTAAAGAAATTTTTAAAAAAGTTATTGTTCCACTAGTTTAAAACTTGCTTAAGTCTTTTCAAATTAAACCAGAGTCTATTCATACCAAAAATAGAATTGTCACGGTGTAGCTGTGCATTCCAATTATCTTGAATAATACTCAGAAAAGAATTATGTTGAAGCCACATATTTTAAAAACAAAAATGAGGGAAAGAGTTCACTTGTATAGTATTAAGCACAAGGAGTAAAGGAGAATGATCACAAAGAGTATGACTAAGATGTTTAATAGAAATACTTTTCCTACTATGTTTGCTTTGCACTTTAATAATGCTAATATCATTGTCATCTTTAGCATAACATTTAATAAAAAATTCTAATTCCTCATTATCAGTAAGATCATTAAGAATATGCTGAGAGGAAGAGGGGGACTTACAGTCAGCAATCACATGTTTTTCCTTACCCTTTTGAGGAAGCTCACCTTCCTCCAATAAGTCATCATCCTCATTCACATTGTTATTCAGACCAAGTTCAACACTTTCCTTTACAATCAAGGTCTTCTCATTAAATCCCAACATGTTATCAAAAATAATAACTATCTCAACATTTCCAATACATCTTCTTGATTAAGAGCAGAATAAAAAACAACATCAATAATAGTAGCTTTGTTAGTATTTAATAAGCAATCCATGACAGAAAAATCATAACTAATAGAATTTAAAGAGATAGAATCCTTAAACCCTTGGTTTTCCAAGTTTTCACAATCACTCGACAAACAAACTAAAGCCTCAGGCTGCACAACATCAGCAACATCCACACTAGAAGGGGCCGAATATTCAATCACTAAAGGTAAAGGACCAACATCCAGAGGTATAGGTGCATCATCCAACCTAGAATTATTTCCTTTCATTTCAAAAATGAGAAAATTATCCTCCTGAACAAGTGGACCCTCTTTCCGTTGAGGTAGTTTAGTCACAACTTTATCTTTGCAGAGGTGGGGATGCAACCTAAAACATTCACTATAACCATGCCCATGCATTTTAAAATGTGTACCAAAAATAGGCAAGTTTTCAAAATCCACTTTTTGGAAGTAACTATTAAGCTCAGAACCTAGCAACACTTCAGTCGAATGCTTTTTAGAAACATCCAGTTCCATAAGATCCCGAGCCATAAAGGGACGAGATATAGAAGCAGTGGCCGATCAGCTTGTAAAGGTCTCACAAAAATCAAAGTAAGGCCAAACAAATTTAGAGAATTAAAAAAATGCAATCTTAAGTTTGAAAATGAAATCCACACAGGTGCAATAGGCGATTCTTCCATCACATCAAAGTTAGGCATCCATTTAAGGATACGTATTTGACAAGCTTGAATGTAGTAGGACATTCGCACAAATATATGATAATAATCTAAGCCATTTGTTAACTAGATAGGGACATAATGAGGGTCCAACAGACCAATGTGAAAAGCACCAGATAATTTCAAACTAATAAAAAATTTATGGATCACATCCAAATTAGGGCGACACAAGAGAAATTTACCAACTAGAGTAAGAACAAAAATAGATGATATTCAACATGCGTTGAAAATAAAAGTATCTATCCTTAAAAGTGCAAATAAATTCCTACAGGAAAAAGTGAATGCACTTCAAAATAATAAACTATCACCTTTGTTGGCATAGTGGCATAACTCATAACCACAACATGCATCATATAACCCTAGGAAGAGGCACCATAGCCCACATATAATAGTGAAATCTTTACCTAGTGATAGGTGTTACTCTTCTTTCCAGATAGGTCACATAGCTTGCACTTGCACAATACACCTTAGGACACATCTATTATGGAGGCTTCTTAAAATTCTCCATATGGTCCTATTTGGAGATGTTAGAACTGTAAGCCTGGGAGGGAAGTCATATAGATTTGTAATCATTAATGACTATTATAGATTCACTTGAGTTAAATTTCTAGAATAAAATAATTAATTATTTGAGGAGTTTAGAACCTTCCCCACATAGATAAAAAGAAATTTAGGATGTAGATTATTAACCATTCATAGTGATCAAGATGAAGATTTTAAAAATGAGATATTTAAATCTTTTTGTCAGGAGATAGGGATAGAATATAACTTTATTTCGCTTAAAACCCCTCATCAAAATGAATAGCTAGAAGAAAAAATAAAACTTTGGTAGAAGCTGCTAGGGCCATGCTAGCTAAATATTCTCTCCGTTGATACATCCCAGAAAAATTATAAAATGCTACTTAGTATGCTTTGAATATGTTGGATGTAAAATCCAAATTAAATAATGCACCCTATAAAATCCTTAAGGGTAGGACATCCAACCTTTTTCACTTACATATCTTTTGGTGTAGATGCTTTATCCTAATCAATAAAAAATCACCATAATGAAAATTTGATCACAAATTAGATGTAGGAGTCTTCTTAGGTTATTTATATATATGGAAGGCCTATAGAATTTTCAATAAGAGGACCTTAGTAGTAGAAGAGTTTACATATGTGGTGTTTGATGAAACAAATAAGTCCTATGAATCAAAACTAATAGAAAAAGAAGTAAAGGTCATCTAAGGGGTAGAGGCCATTGACCTAGGTGATAGAGTATAACTTGAGAAACCCTTGCTTAGAGAATTACGATACTCATCTAGTCATTCTAAAGAACTAATACTAGGAGACTCATTTGAAGGTGTTAGAACTAGGCATATGTTGAGATAGTTGCTATTTAGTTTTGCATGTTTGATATTCTAGAACCTTGTATGTTTTTGATGATTCCAAATATTATTACTTTGATTATTATTTCTCCTAAAATATTTTTGGAAGAAATATTTTTTCTCTTGAGTGTACTAACATTTCTGGGAAATCATACTCCGAATTATTGAAGACTTCAAATCAAGATCACTTTAGAGTGTATTATAAATTAAAGTTTGTATTTTTCATCTTTATTGAGTCTAAGAGAGTATGATTGTAATTGACTAACTGAGCACATACAAATCAGGGGAGAGTTTTAAAATTCATATTTTTTAAATGGATCATATAGCATGGAACTAGTTCGAACAGGATGATCTGGTCAGTTATTTCCCTAACAAGTAATGGAGCAAACAGAAATGACCCAAAATTTTTTTAAGTACAAATCATATGGATGATATTTTTCATTCATACCAGGATGATGCCCTCTGGTTCCCTCTCGAATGAAGTTTGTATGGATGATGTTTTTTACTCGTACCAGGATAATGTGCTCTAATTTGTCCTCGAATGAAGTTTGTACGGATGATGTATTTCATTCATACCGAGATGATGCCCTCTGATTCATCCTAGAATGAAGTTTATACGGACAATGATTTTTGTTTGTACAGGGATGATGCCATCAAGTTCATCCTTGAATGAAGTTCGTACGGACGATATTTTTTTATCGTACCGGGATAATGGACTATATTTTGTCCTCAAACGAAGTTCATACAGAAAATATTTCTTGATCATACTAGGACGAATGGTTCTGGTCTATTTTCTTTCATTTCATCTTGACAGTTCGTACGTACTAAGTTTGAAATTTTTTATGTTTGTAACATACAAACCAAGTTCGTACCGAATGATGATCAGATATGAAATGATTTTGTACCGATTCACAATGGGTTCATACGCAACAGTTTTTGAACTGTTCATACGTATGAAATATGATCACACGATAAGATCGTGGATAGTCAAATTTGAAAAATTTAGTTTTCTGGATTATTTTTTGTGTCTTTTCTATAAAAGGTCCACTAAAAATTGTCACTTAATCTTTTTGTCATCTGATCTTCATGAATTATAAAGGGCAATTAAAGGAGAGAGTGTGAGAGAATGTTTGAGAGAGATTTCTTCCTAGTGGAGCATAAAGGGTTCATAAGGTTATTCAAGGGTAAGGATTTCTGTATGTGATTTATGTTTCTTCACTCTTTCTCATGCCTTTCTAGATTGCTTGTGTAAAGATCTTTCAAGAAGATTCAGTTCTCTGCCGACATTTGGAGGGTGTGAAAGGAAGAAGGTTCTCTTCCTACACTTGGAGAGTGTGAACAACCGAAGGTTCTCTGCCTACACTTGAAGAGTGTGAATAGCCAAAGGTTCTTTGCCTACACTTGGAGAGTGTGAACAGCCAAAGGTTCTCAACCTACACTAGGAGGGTGTGAAAGGATGAAGGTTCTCTGCCTACACTTAGAGGGTGTGAAAGGATGACGGTTCTCTATTGCACTGGGGGTCCGTTGAAGAGAGTTTTGCAAAGGCTTCTCTTCCTTGCTGTGGGGGTAAAAGGAGAGTCACTTTGGTAATAGTGGAATACCTAAGGTGGGAGGCTTTAGGGAGTGGATGTAGGTCATGTTTGACTAAACAATTATAAACCTTTGTGTCATTTTTATTTTCACTGCCTTAATTTCTGTAAGTTTATTTTTTTGTGGTTAAAAATTTATTTTAAAAATTTTAAAATTAACTTATAACAAATTAGTAATCATTTTCTCACTTTTTTTAATCCAAGAGTGTTAAAATTTTAAAATTACTAATTCAAGCCCTCTTGGTTAGCCTTGGGACATTAGATTAGGTTTAACAAACTATTATAGATTCAATAAGTTTCATCATGTGGTATTAGAGCTTTGTTTCAAATTCATAAGTTTAGACTATTTTTTTATTAATGAGCATGACTACATTTGGAAACTGAAACACACCTGAAGGAGCACTAGACTTTCTTTATTTGATAGCATTTATTTCAATTTTGGAAGAAAAGCAAGTCTATATTTTTATATTTACTTGATTATCGTATGTGGATCTTAGTTCAAGAAGTGTATACAAAACCAACTAGATTAGTTGATGGTATTAGAGTTGATATTCCCTTTGCTAATTAGACTGTAGAATAACATGACTTAGCACAATTAAATACAAAGTGTCTAAATAGTTTCTTTTGTGCACTTAAATCTGAAGACTAAATACAGGTTTTCACTTGCAAAAGTGGAAATGACATATGAGATAGACTTTGTATTACTTATGAAAGGACTGACAAAGTTAAGCAATCTAGACTTAATATCTTATTACATGACTATGAATTATTTTGCATGAAATCCTATGAATCTATTTTTAACATGTACACAAGATTCACACAGATAGTCACTCCTTTATATGCATTAGGTATGGAACTAATGAATGCTAAAATGGTTAATAAGATACTTCGTTGTTTGCCTACTACATACGATGCTAAGATAACTACAATTACAGAGTCAAAAGACTTAAATGTTTACTCTATTGATAATCTTCTTGGATCACTAATTACTTATGAGCAAGGAGTGAGTCAAAGAAAGATTGATGTAGGAGAGCAATGAAAGGAGAAAAATATTGCACTTAAATTGAAGGAGTCGAAGAGTGATTTATCATAACTTGAGGATGAGGACGACATCGCCTTGATCGCTAGGCAGTTTAGGAACTTTCTAAAGAGGAAGCATAAGAGACACCAACAATGGAATAGAGTTAAATTCAATTAGAATGTTAAGGTTTCTAATTATGTGAGTTGCTATGAGTGCAGGAAACCTGGACATGTTAATCAGACAGCCAAAAACTTAGGGCCACTCCTAGCGAGGAGAAGGTAGAGGAGAAACCAAAAGAGAAGCCGGGCAAGAAGAAATTCCAAAGAGCTTTTTGGGCAGACTCAACATCAGACTCATTAGAAACTAAAAAGGAGGAGGAAGTTATCAAGTTGTACTTAATGGAAGATAATCTTGATCAGTCAGATCAAGAAGAGGTATGTGACATAACATATGATGAATTTTTAGAAGTTTTTGAAAAAATACATGATGTATATAGGAAGTTAAAGAAAATGCATGCTAGTCTGAATATATAGTTATAAGAACTACAGAGAGAATAAGAAATCCTTAGGAAAGATCACGCATTGATTGCTAACAAACACATGAGCTTAATTGATGAATTTGATAATTTAAATAAGGAGAATGAAATTTTGAAAACATCCTATGCTCAATTAGAAAAAGACTTTAAAAATTTTAAGGATGAATCAGCAAATAGAGAGTATCATTTGAATTTTTCTAATCATGTGTTAGAAGATGTAAATGCATTTCTAAAATTGAAAGTAAAAGCACTTGATGAAAATTGGAAACCACTAATACTTGAAGATTTTACTTATTCTATTTTGTATCCAATATTTTACAACCCAAGAATAGATACAGTAGTTATAGAAGATTAATAAATCCATTTCCTATAGTTAAATTCTTTTCTTGTGAATTGTTTGGACATATAGAAAACACTTATACTTTGTATGAAAAAAATCATTTTGTGTGGAGACATAAGCTGCATAAACCTAGACATATCATACATGTATCTATTTATAATTTTCCAAAAGGTAAACCCAAACTTGTTTGGTTTCCTAGGTCTAACATTTGATGATTTTACAGGCACGCTCTCATACAAGGCCTTGTTAGAGCATTTAGTACCTAGACAGTGGTTGCTTAATGCATATGACTAGAGATAGTGCACAATTTATAATACTGGAAGCCAGGAATGGAGGTAGGGTTACCCTTGGAGATAACACCATAAGGAAGGTGGTTGGATTAGGTATGATTAAAAATTTGAAAAACTTTTTTATTGAAAATGTGCTACTAGCTAAATTTTTTCCTACTAGCTGCATATTAAGCCTAAATGGTAATGATGTTTTGTATGAAAAAAAATGATAAATAATGTTTATATGCCAAATTTAAATTGTATCAAAACTCTTACTGCTTTTTGTTTGAAAATTATTTATGATGAATCATGGCGTTGGCATAAGAGACTTTATCACTCTAGCATAAAAAACCTTAGGAGAATTACCCAAAAGAACTTAGTGAGAGGTATAACAAAACTAGACTTTACTAGGATCACTTTTGTGATTCATGTCAATTAGGAAAACAGGCGAAGTCCACTTTTTAGTCCAATTAGGTTCTTAGAACTAGTAAGCCATTGGAGATTTTACATATGGATCTTCTTGGACGGGTAAGAATAGTAAGACTAGGAGGGAAGGTATACAGATTTGTGATAGTGGATGATTTTTCAAGATTCACTTAGGTTAAATTCTTATATTATAAGAGTGAATCATTTGAGGAGTTAAAAGATTTTTTGACTTGGATTCAGAGGAAACTAGGATATGAGATTTTGATAATTCAAAGTGATCATGGCGGTGAATTTGAAAATAAAAAATTTAAGAACTTTTGTAAAGAGAAAGGAATTGATCAAAAATTTTTAGCACCTAGAACCCCTCAGCAGAATGGGGTTGTCAAAAGGAAGAATAAAACATTAATAGAAGTTACTCGAGCCATGTTGACAGAATATTCACTTCCTAAATATTTTTGGGTTGAAGTAGTTAACATAGCATGTAATGTTTTGAATATGGTGAATATCAGATAGAATTTGAATAGAACACCCAATGAGCTACTTAATGGGAGAACACCTAATTTGTCACATTTATATATTTTTGGCTGTAAGGTGTTCATACATAATAATGAAAAATCTATCTTAGAAAAATTTGATCCAAAATCAGATGAAGAAAATTTTCTTGGATACTATAGTGTTGAAAAATCTTATAGAGTATTTAACAAAAGAGCTTTGGCAGTTGAGGAGACCACATATTTGATAAATATGGAATTTTGAATGAGCCAAATGTTGAAGAGGATGAGATAGAAATAAACTCCCAAAAGATTAAGAAAATAAATTTGGATGAAAATTTAGAGTTAGAAAATTCGTTTACTAAAGAATTGAGATTTTCTAAAAACCATCCTAAGGAATTGATTTTAGGTGAACCTAGTGAGGGTGTTAGGAGTAAGCATGGACTGAACAAAGAAGTCAATCATTCTACCTTTATTTCTACAATAGAACCCATAAATATAAATCAAGCACTTTTGGATCAGTTTTGGATTTTGGCAATGCAAGAAGAATTGAATCAATTTGCAAGGAATGATCTTTGGGAATTAATTTCAAGGCCAAAGGATCAAAGTGTAGTTGGAACTAAAATGGGTATTTAAGAATAAAATGAATGATTCAGGAGTTGTTGTTAGAAATAAGGCTATATTGATAGTTATAATCAAACTAAAGGAATTAATGTTGAGGAGACTTTTTCCCATGTAACTAGACTTGAAGCAATTAGGATTTTTTTAGCCTTTACTTATTTTAGAGGATTTAAATTGTATCAAATGGATGTTAAAAGTTCATTTTTAAATGGGGTGATTCAAGAGGATATTTATGTTGAACAACCTCTAGGTTTTGAAAATTCAAAATACCCAAATTATTTTTTTAATTTGAAAAAGGCATTGTATGGATTAAAACAGACACCTAGGACTTGGTATGAGAGGTTAAGCACCTTCCTACTTAAGAGATCTTTTATAAAAGGAAGTGTAGTCACAACTCTCTTTTTAAAGAAATTGGGAGACGATATACTCATTGTATGAATTTATGTTGACGATATCATCTTTGGATCTGCAAATAAAAAACTTTGTGATGATTTTTTTTTTAAATAAAAAGTAGTGAATTTGAAATGAGTCTAATGGGGGATTTGAGTTACTTTCTAGGCTTTAGCATTAAGCAAAATGAGGAGGGTATATTTCTTAGTAAGTCAAAGTATGTTAAGGACATCCTTAAAAAGTATGAAATAAATAATGCTAAACCTGTCTGTACACCTATGAGTTCCTTAGTTCAGTTGTATAAGGATCCAAAGGGAAAATTTGTTGATCAAAAGAAATTTAAAGGAATTATTAGATCTTTGCTTTACTTGACTGCTAGCAGACCAGATATTATGTTTAGTGTTTATTTGTGTGCTAGATTTTAATCAGATCCAAAAAATCACATTTGATAGTAGTGAAAAGGATTTTGAGGTATCTCTTGGGAACTAAGAACTTAGGGATTTGGTATCCTATGTTCAACTCTTCATTTGAAATAATTAGATATTCAAATTTGGACTTTATAGGTTGTAGGGTTGATAAAATGAGTAAATATGGAACTTGTCAGTTGATTGGAAATTCTTTAAAGCTGAATAAAATAGAATTTATAGCCCTATCTACTACTAAAGCTGAATACATTACCTTAGGAACTTATGTGGCACAAGTTCTTTAGTTAAAATAATAGTTGATTAACTTAGGATTTATAATAGACACTATTCCAATTTATTGTGATAACACTAGTGTCATTTGCATTTTAAAGAATCCTAGTCAACATTCTAGAACCAAACAGACTGACATAAGGCATCATTTCATAAGGGATCATATATCTAAAGAAAAAATTGAACTAAATCATATTTCAATTGAAAATCAACTTGTAGACATTTTTATAAAACTAGTAGCCTTTGATACATTTAACAAATTAAGAATAAGGCTTGGTGTGATTGACCTTAATGCTTAATCAAAATTTTCTACAAACTTAATATGTGTGTTTATGTATTTTTTTGTTTTTGATCTTTATTGCATTTTTGTGTTTGTTTTGGTGTTTTTGTGTTATGTGTATTTTTGAAATATTTTCACATCAAATTTCCTATTTTTGATTGATTGTGCAAATTTTTCTAAGTGTTCTATTCGTACTATAAAAAATTCCTTTCGTACTGTATGAATTCTGTAGCCTATCAATCGTTGGGTAGGACAGATTATGTTTCATTTTCTATTTCAATACAATTCATCTGTATGATCCCCAGATCATCCAGATGATGTGTATTCATTCGTATGTATGCATGTAGATGGTTATACGGGCATAATCAATTATTAAAACTAATCATACGTATGAACCTGGAGTTTGTACATACGAACATGTGGCATTCAATGTGGGGGGATGATTCAAACCATCATTAAAATGATCTTAAATAACTGATCATCTCGGACAAACACCTATTTATTTGTACGATCGTATGGTCAAAAGTCTGTACGAAAGGATGCATCATAACTCGTGTAATTACAAAAAGTCATTTTGTTTTGAATGCATTCATTCGTACATAAGAAATTTTATTTCATACGTACGAACTCAAGCAACGTACTGTATGAACCTCTTTTCATACGTACGAAAGGTTATTTTTTTCTTTAAATAGAAGGGCTTGAATACTCAAATCTCATTTACTTCAATAGCCTTTCAAAACCTTCTCATGTTTCAATCTTTCAATGGCAAGCTCTAGCAAGAAGGGTAGACTTACCAAGGGTCCATCTTCTAAGAATGATGAAGACAACTTTCTATCTAGAACTAACGAGGAATCATTTACTAGGTTTGTGTCTGCCAAAATCACACCTTCTAGAGTTCTTCTTCAAGAAAACATAAACTTTCAAGTAATGCCACTTTTCACCTCCATCCAATTCACTTTTATTTTCACTCTGATTCACTCCTACAATAAGGATACCTTTCACTACTTCCTTTCCAATATGACCTTTAGCACTGATCAAACTACGATTAGATCTTATGTTTTGAAGAAGCAAGTAGAAATTACTAAGGAAGATTTGTGGGCATTTTTGAATTTAAGGACCGAAGGAATTAGAGCCCACACTTTTTCCTCTACTTCTGATTATGACTAGACTGAAATAAACAGAGGGATTAGAGAAGTATGTCATTTTCCTAAGGTATCCACTTTGAACCAAAATGCTAGAATCAACCAACATGTTCTTAGAACCTCTATAATTCTTAAAGCTGGTGACCGTATCAATATTACTCCTCTTCTTTCTACTACCACTTACCTTATAATGATAGGTTAACCTAAAGATGAAGCCTAACACATTATTGACTATATTTATGGGTTTTCTGAAATTGGCCATGTCTCTCATAAAAGAAAGAAAAATTTTGCCTTAGGATACTTAGTGACCTAAATTCTTGAGAAGAAGTATAATCTAGTTCATCTTGATCCTCATCTAGAAATGCCTATCTACTTTACTGATGCTTCATTTTGAGAGATGATGGAAGTGAAGATTCTAAGGGAGAAAGGAGAGCACCTGCACTTGCACCTGCTCCTGCTCGTCGACCAAACTTTCAAGAGATGGTCCAGCATTTTGACTTGAGAGTCATTTTGATCAGTGCTTTGATCAAATTTAGACTCATATTCACCAGCAGGATGCTCAATACCATCAAGACATGGGTTGGATTCGAAGTTAGTTTAAATCGATGAACACAAATGTGGCTATGATGAATAGCTATTTTAATATTTTCAACCAGTCACCTCCTCTAGTCCAGGGACCATCAGAGTGATAGATGTGCTTCTTATGTGATTTTCTTTGCTGTGCTTAGTGATATGATGTGATGGCTTCTATTATTTCAGGGATTGTCTTTTATTTTTATTTTTTATTTGATGATGTGATGTTTATAGTTGAATTGATATCATCTAAACTTCATTGTATTATTTTTATCTTGATATTAATAAAAATTGTCTTTCCTTGTTATAGTTGATTCTCTATTAAAAATGTTCATTAGCCTATATGATTATCCTGATTTAATTGATCTAAAAGTTGTATAATATGAACATCAATATAAAAATTAGTTTATTAAAAAGTCTAATTTTTTGTAAATATAAGTTAATTTATAACTCTATTATGTTAAGACTATCAAATTCTTGTTTTTTTAGGCATACAAAATTTTAACATTATTATTGCAATTTTGATGTCTTATTATTTTTTATTTCTCTTTTCAATATAAGTATCTTTGTACTTAGAGAAATTTGAGCTTTTAGATTATTGATTTTGGAAAGATCAATTAAAAAATTAAGAAATGTACAAATATACAAAAATCAAAAGAATGTGCAATGGTTCACAAATTGAAAAGAGGCACAAAATTAACCCAAATACAGAAAAGATGCATAAAATGTGCCACAACTATTAAAAAGATTCGCAATGTCGCCACAAGTATATGTTCTTTTCTCTATCTTTTAAACTTCAATTTCAAATCAATCTAATATTCAATTATATTTTGTATTGGAAATTGAGTTAAATTAATTTTCATTTTGTCACCTTTGCTAATTCTTCTTATCTAATTGTCTAGACTGTTTCATGACTTTGATATATTTAACTTGTCTATGTTATATCTTAATTTTACTATTATGAAAATTTATTTTCAGCTAATGACCATAAATCTCGTTATTGCAATTATAACTCAATCTCTTTCAGGATCAATTATCAAAGGCTTCTCATATGACTTCTTACATTTCTATTATTTTTTCTTCTTCTCTTTTTACTCTTGTCAAAAAGGGGAAGAAATATTTTTTTATTTTCGTTAGATGTTTGTATGTGATTTTTTGCTTTATTTTAAATATTGTTTGTTTACGTTTGATTTTCTTTTGTGTTGTCCGTGTTTGTTAGAGTTGTTTTATTTTTTTTCTCATAAAGTGTTTTGTGTTTTGTTTGATCTTTGAAAAAAAAAAGTATTTGTTCTTAATAAAAATTTGCTAATTTTCATATGCTTATCTATTTAGGGGGAGTTAAGGAGAAATTTATGATTAAGGTTTTATTCAAATAATAATGGTTTTGTCATCATCAAAAAGGGGGAGATTGTTGAGATAGTTGCTATTTAGTTTTGTATGGTTGATATTTTTACAACTTATATATTTTTGTTGATTCCAAATATTATTACTTTGATTATTATTTTTTCTAGCATATTTTTTGAAGAAATATTTTTGCTATTGTATGTACTAACATTTTAGGAAAATCATACTTCGGATAGTTGAAAACTTCAAATCAATATCAGTTTAAGGTGTATTGTAAATTGAAGTCTGTATTTTTCATCTTTATTGAGTTTGAGAGAGTGTGATTGTAATTGAGTAACTGAGCACACACACACTGGCGGAGAGTTTTAAAATTCATAATTTTTAAACTGATCGTATATTACAAAACTAGTTCGTATGAGATGATCTGGTCAGTTATTTCCCCAAAGAGCAATGGAGCTAACAAAATGGCTCAAAATTTTTCTGAGTACAGATCATATGGACGATATTTTTTGTTTGTGCCAGGATGATGCCCTCTGGTTCATCCTCAAATGAAGTTCATATGGACAAAGTTTTTCGTTCATACCTGGATGATGCCCTCTGGTTCTTCCTCGAATGAAGTTCATATGAATGATGTTTTTCATTCGTACTGGGACGATGCCCTCTGATTCATCCTCGAACAAAGTTCATACAAACGATGTTTTTTATTCATACTGGGATGATGCCCTCTGGTTTATCCTCGAATGAAGTTCATATGGATGATATTTTTTGATCGTATCGGGATGATGGGCTCTGGTTCGTCCTTGAACGAAGTTCATACATATGATATTTTTTTATCATATCGGGACGAATGGCTCTTGTCTATTTTCATTCATTTCAACCTGACAGTTCGTATATACTAACTTTGAAATTTTTATGTTCGTACTGGACGATGATCTGGTGCAAAATGATTTCATACTGATTCACAATGGGTTCATACGCAATAATTTTTGAATATTTGTACATACAAAATACGATCATATGGCACGATCGTGGATGATCAAAGTTGAAAAATTTAATTTTCTGGATAGTTTTTTATCTTTTCTATAAAAGGTCCACAAAAAACTATCACTTTATCTTTTTGTCATCTGATTTTCATGAATTATAAAGGGAAATTGAAGGAGAGAGTGTGAGAGAGTGTTTGAGAGAGATTTCTTCCTAGTGGAGTGTGAAGGGTTCATAAGGTTACTCAAGGGTAAGGATCTCAGTGTGTGATTTATGTTTCTTCACTCTTTCTCTTATCTTTTTAGATTGCTCATGTGAAGATCTTTCAAGAAGATCCGGTTCTTTGCCGATACTTGGATGGTGTGAAAGGAAGAAGGTTTTCTACCTACACTTGGAGAGTGTGAACAGCCGAAGGTTCTCTGCCTATACTGGGAGAGTGTGAACAGCCGAAAGTTCTTTGCCGATACTTAGAGAGTGTGAACAGCCCAATTTCTTTGCCTACACTTGGAGGGTGTGAAAGGATGAAGGTTCTCTTCCTACTCTTAGAGGTTGTGAAAGGATGATGGTTCTCTGCCGGATCGAGGATTAGTGGAAGAGAGTTTTGTAAAGGCTTCTCTACATTTCTTTGGGGGAAAAATGAGAGTCACTTGGGTAATAGTGCAATACCTGAAGTGGGAGGCTTTAGGGAGTTGATAAAGGTCATGTTTGACCGAACCACTATAACCCTTTGTGTCATTTTTATTTCCACTACTTTAATTTCTGTAAGTTTATTTTTCTGTGGTTGAAAAATTATTTTAAAAATTTTAAAATTAACTTGCTACAAATTATTAATCGGTTTCTCACTTTTTTAATCCAAGAGTGTGAAAATTTTAAAATTACCAATTCACCCCCCCCCCCCTCTAGGTTAGCCTTGGGACATTAGATTAGGTTTAACAACCTATTCTAGATTCAACAAGTTTCAACATCATGGACTTCGAAAGAAGGTTAGCCATTCTACATTTATCTCTATAATAGAACTCACCGATATAAATCAAGCCCTAGCGAATGAATTCTTGATCCTCATAATGCAATAGGAGCTAAAAATATTCATTAGAAATGATGAATGTGAATTAGTTAAAAGACCTAAGGACCATAATGTTATTGGAATAAAGTGGGTTTTCAAAAATAAAATGAATTACTCTGAAATAGTGGCGAGGAATAAGTTCATATTAGTAGCTAAGGGAAGTAATTGGATTGAAGGGATAGATTTTGAGAAAATCTTTGCCCCTGTAGCTAGACTAGAGGTTATTAGAGTGCTGTTAGCCTTTGCCTGCTTTAGGGGATTTAAGTTGTATCAAATGAATATTAATGGTGCCTTTATGAATAGGGTAATTAAAGAAGATGTGTATGTTGAGTAACCCCCCAGTTTTAAAAATTCACAATTTTCTAATTATGTGTTTAAGTTAAAAAAGTCATTATATGGACTAAAAAAAGCACCTTAAGCCTAGTATGAAAGGCTGAGCACATTTCTCCTATATAGAGATTTTGTTAAGGGTGGAGTAGACACCACCCTATTTCTTAAGAAAGTATGAGAAAATATACTCATTATTCAGATTTATGTTGATAGTATATTATTTTGATCTACAAATAAAAATATATGCGACGAGTTTTCAAAAATAATGAGTAAAAAGTTTGAAATCAGCATGATAGGAGAGATAAACTATTTTCTTGGATTTAGTGTGAAATAGAGGGATGATGAAACCTTCCTTAATATATAAAAATATATCAAATATATCCTTAAAAATTATGAAATGGATAATTTTAAGGTAATAATTACTCCATGATCTCTACTATTTAGTTAAATTATGACCCAAATGGAAAATTAGTGGATTAGAAGAAATATAGAGGGATAATTGGATCACTTCTCTATTTTGCTGCCAATAGACCTGAAATAATGTTTAGAATAGATTTTAGGCTAATCCAAAAAAATCTCATCCGACTAATGTTAATAGAATTCTTAGATATATTCTAGGAACCCAAAACTTAAGAATCTGATATCCTAGACATGGCACCTCTTTTGAAATCATAAGATATTCTGATTCAGACTTTGCATATTATAGAGTCAATAGGAAAATCACTTTGAGAACTTATCAATTCATAGGATAATATTTAATCTCTTGGTCCTATAAAAATAGAACTCTATAGCCTTATCCATCACTGAGGTAGAATACATAGGTATAGGGAGTTGTGCTACTAAAGTCCTATAGCTTAAGAAACAAATCTTAGATCTTGGACTCCTATAGGAACCATTCCTATCATATGTGCCAATAATAATGTCATTTGCATGTTCAAAATTCCAATTCATCACTCCCACACAAATCATATAGACATTAGGAATCATTTTACAAGAGGTCATGTAGCTAAGGGGGATATATAATTACAACTTAAAGCTACTAGAGGCTAACTGATAGACATCTTTATAAAACCACTAGTCTATGACACCTTCAACACCTTCAGGACTAGAGTAGGTGTTATAAAAACTCATGCCTGATTCATGATGAATGCAAATATTTATATCATTTAAAATTAATCAGTCTTTTATGTGCTTCAAGTTTATGTCATTTTAAATTTGTGTGTTTATTTGTTTGTGTGTGTTATTTTATTTTGTATTTTAGATGCATTTTTTTAGTAGATATTCCTTGATCATCACACACTCTTTTATAGAGAAAATTTAAAAAAAAATATGTATTTATGACATCGTACTATATGATTAATTTTATAATGTACGGCCTACATATCCTACAAAAATTCCTACTGTAGATTTAATCAAAGGTCCATATAAGTTCACTTATTGGTGATCATACATTATGGACACCTAATCATACTATATGATATACATATCAAAGGTTGTTGGATGAATTCAAGTCTTTTGGTATGATAATAATTTCACTTTTGTACAGTACGAACACATGATCTATTTAGTCAAACAATGTATAGTCGACTCCTCAAGAAAAATGAAAGCTCCTAAGATTTTATATTATGATATTGATCATACTGTACAATTTAATCTCCTTTTTTTGACAAGTCATCCAGATGGTTTAACTAATTTAATTATATTATATGATCTAAAATCATATTGTATGATAAGCTAGAAATCTATAAAATGGAGGGATTTCCTTAAGGTCAAACCACTCAACCATTAATTCATTCCCTCACTCAAACTCATACCCTAACAACCTTAGGATTCTCGAATGGTCTGAGGTAGCAAATGAGGTCAAACCACCCAAAGAGGCTATTCCTCTTATCACCTAGTTTTCGATCATTTTCAAACTACTGAGCTAAACCAACCTATTATAGATTGAAGGAGGATCGCATCAGGCCCTCCAGAATGCTCAATCAACCTGCCCTAAACTTCAAGGTGATGAACCTATTTACTTCCACAACACTTCAATTTATTCTCACCCTAGTGTTTCCCATAAATTTTGAACTTCTCTATGAATTTCTATCCAACCATAGGATTAATGCCAAGTCCTACACCATAACTTGTTGTGCATGTCGGTGCCATATAAAAATTAAAAATGAAGATTTAGGGGAGTATATCCACCTTTTTACTAATGGCCACCATCAACATTCCAAGGCCTCTAGAACTGACTTTGATTGAGGTGCTACAATGCGGATCTAAACCAAGATCAACCCTTAGTCAACTCTCTCAATCAAAATGCATGAATTATCTAGCATGTTCTTCGAACCTCAATTATACCAAAAGCTGGCAATCATTTCAACATCACTCCACATATTTTGCTAGTCACCAACTTTATAATGTCTGATACTCAATTTGATGAAGCTAAAATGATCATCGACTATATCCAAAACTTAACCCAAATTTGACTTCTATTAACTAGGAGAAAGAAAAATGTTAATCTAGGTCATCTTATTGGCTATATCCTTGAAAAGAAATATGACATTACATACTCAACACCTAAATAATATTCCCATAATCTAAAATAATGCCTCCTTCTGTATTCTCTTTAACCATCAATGGGGGCATGAGCATGAGGAATCTAATTTTAATGAAGAATGGGGAGCTGCAACTGCACCTCAACTACAGTAGAACCAGCACCAACACCAAGAAAACCACCTGCACTAGCTTACCATGCTACACTAGAGGCTTGAATGTTTAGAAACCCGATCAAACTCCAATATTCAGCAATAGCAAGAGATGCATGAAGGTATAAATGAGATGTTTAGGGATAGATTCTCCTTTAATCAAGATAAATTCACCTCAATCCATAAATACTTTTAACAAACAACACCCCCACCACTTGATATGGGGCCTTCCTAATTTAAGTTTTTGTGTATTGTATTTTATTATTTTCTATTCTAGTTTTGTAGCTCATCCTTTTTAGTGATGTCAAAAGGGGGAGGAAATGTTTTGGTTGTCCTTATGTTTAATTTTATTAAGTAATCTTTTTTGCTTACCATTTTATTTATTAAAATTATTTTATCTTACCCCTATTTAGAATCTATCACCTAGTGAGGGGTATATCAGGAGAATGAAATATTAATTTGCTCTTCAACCAAAAATGTTTTCCACCATAAAAAAAGGGATATTGTAGAAAATGAGGATCCCTAGCTTGTGATTTTGATGATAACGAATACTATTGTTTGAGTTTTTTTTTCTTCGAGCATATATTTTGGATATTATTTTTGTCTGTGCACACTAATATTTCAAGAAAAATATACACCGCTTAAGATTGCAATACTCTTTTTTTTTTTAAGAAAATAATTGCAATAATAATAAAAAGGAATTACAACCTACAACAATGATTCCTCGTTTTACAAATTATTAAAAAAAAAAAAGAAGAAACCTTATTCAAAATAAACTCTTCCCAAAGAAAATTACTAAAGATAACATAGTTAGCACACAAATCCACTAACTTATTGCAATTCCTATGTGTACAATTAAAGATTACTTTGTTGAAGTCCTTGATAAAGTTCAGTTCTCCAAACTCTTTCCCACCTTTGCTTATTGCATCTTGAAGTAATTTAATAATGTTGGAATAACCTTCAATGATAATTCCATTATAAATGAACATCCACTATTTAAGGACCTCCTTCATAGATTGAATAGATAAAAACTCCAATCGAGAAACATCCCAATGAATACAAGAATGTCCAAATGCCAGAAGAAATCTACCTTTATAGTCGCAGAATGCACCACCAATCTAAGCCCTATATGAAGATAAAAGTGAGACATCAACATTAGCCTTAATCTAGTCGGGAAGAGTGGGATGCCAATGATTAAAAAATAGTATGACCGACTGATTAGTACCCCAGTGACCAAAATTGAAGTTACCAATAGTTGTAGATACTGAAGCATATATCAATGAATTGGCAGCAATCATAACCAAGTTATCATCAATTCTTTCAAGAATCAATTTGTTCCTAGCCTTCCAAGCGAACTACAAGGCATTGCAATACAAATTCACTAGCAAACTATTGTTAATAGCAAGAAGATTCAACCACTTACAACATTCTTCAAAAGTGTCAAATGATGGGATACTAAAACCCCACCTATTTAGTTGATGAAAAACTTCTTTCAACATGTTACATTTGATTGCTACATGTTTAATATCCTCCGTCATATTATAGATCCTAGGACAAGTGTTTTCCTCCTTCAAGATTCTATATAACAAGAATTAACCTGTAGGTATAGCATTATTAAACATGCTCCACCAGAAAACTTCTACACGAGGATTGAGTTTTGCCTTCTTCACCCATTTTAAAAATGGGACTAAATATTGTTTAGTAATCGAAGCTTCAAATGCCAATGCAGAAATGGTTTTACCTAAATTTTGAGAAATAAGCTCCATACTATCCTCATTTTACTCCTGTTTGATACATATATAACATATCACATCCACTAGCTCCTTATTAAAGAACTTACAAAGTTCTTTTTCATCCCACCCACCATCCGTCTATAATAAATTTATTCACCGAAACTCCATTGCTTTCTATAGATACCACAAATGTTGGCCATTTATTTATGCATTAGTCTAATATTCAAATGTCTTTATAAACATCAATAGAATCAAATCCGCAATGGTCTGCCTAAAAATAGAATTGAGCAATCTTCAATCATCAAAAATTAATTTCGAAGAAGATGAGCACCCTTTCTTTGTAGAATCAACGTCACACAGATAGCTATATTTTGGAGCAAACATCCTGTTCAATAATGATTCTTTATCTTGAAAAAGTTTCCAAGCTAGCTTGACCTTTAATGCTGTAACGTTTGATGCACAAGAGTGTAATCTACGACATCCCCACTTCAAAGGCATGCACAATACAGTCCAGCTTACATAATGAAGTCCCAATCTACTATGCGGCTTATTCCAAATGAAGCTCCTACACATTTTATCAAGCTCATACAATGCTCCTTTTGGAACTAAAGAGTGTGTACAATGAAAAGTAAAATATGAAAAGCATTACAGATTTAACAAGATTAAGATTACTCACAAACGAGATTAACTTTCTACCCCATACATTTAACATCCTTAATTCTTTATCAACAATGAACTCAAAATTAGATGCAACTAGCCACCACAATGTAATTTTGACTCCAAGATAATAAAATTCCTTAACTAATTTGAAGCCCATAATACATGTAATAGCCTTCTTTTTCCTATTTTTAAAAAATTTACCAAAAAGCATAGCATATTTGTTAACATTTATACGTTGACCAGTCTTTTTTGTTTTGAAAACAATGCAACTAAATGCATTAAAACCAAATAAAAACCGAATACAAACTACTCAAGACATACCTAAAGCAAAACATTCCTCCTTCAAGCAATAGAAGAAAGAAGGAGGAATCAAATCACAATGAAGATCTTCCCACAAAAAAGATCTCTATAATGACAAATTAGCACAAATATCCGCTAATTTTTTACCATATCTACTAGAAAAAACAATCTGTTTAAAATCAAGTAAAAAGGCCCAAAATCTCTTCAATTATTCTACTAACCTTCCATTTCTTGACTGTTTTTGAAGCATTTTAATGATATTAAAGTTGTCCCCTTCGATGATAACACCTTGCACTTCGAACATCCAATCCTGCACCACATTCTTCAGATATAAAACAGCAAGTAACTCCGTTTGAGCCACATCCCAGGCAGTAACTGATTTCTGAAAGCCAGCAGAAACCTTCCTTTATCGTCTCTAGCAACACCACCAATTCCAGCTACATTATTCTTCATAAGAGCAGCATCTACATTCCAGCTACATCTATGTTGACCAGTCCAATCACAAAAAATCCTTTAAAATCAACTTAATCTCCTTTACAACCTTTATGTTTGCTTTAGAAAAGATAATAACATCATCTTCATATAGCAAATGAGAAATTCTTTTCCCATTTGGACTAATACGAACTCCAACTGAATCACCTCTTCGGATAAAAGCATTAGATAGAAGTTGGGCGCAAAGAATGAATAAAAGAGGGGACAACGGACATCCTTGATAGAATCCACTCCTTGCATTGACCCAATTTGAAAAGTTACAATTAATCATCAATGAAAACCTTGGTTCTTCAACACATTCCATAATTAGGTTGGAAAAATTTGTAGGAAACCCAAAATAGTCTAAGACTTTCTTCAAAGTAGACCAACACATAGAATCATAAGTATGCTTCATATCAATTTTGAAAGAGACTAATCCTTTGGAAGATTTACAATACCTAAATTTTTGGAATAATTCCTAAGCTACCAACACATAATCCGACATCGATCTTTCTTTTAGAAAAGCCACTTGCTCCTCAGAGATAAGTTTAGGAATAATGGACACTAATCTATTGAAAAGCAACTTTGTCACCACTTTGTACATAGAATTGCAAAGGCTTATAGACCTACAATTATAAGGATACAAAGGATTTCTTACCTTGGGAATAAGCACAATTAACACCTTTTTCCAACAATCATTCATTTTTCCAGAACAAAGAAAATGCTTGATAGCATTCCAAAAATCTACTTTAGTAATATCCCAATATGCATTGATGAAAGAATATGAAATACCATCTTTGTATGGTGAAATATTTCCTCCAATTTGCTTAACTACCAGCTCGACTTCTTCCAATGTGAACTCTTTGTTTAACAACCTTTTATCATCCATCCAGGTGCCTCCACGGAGAAGGCCATACTTCAAGAATGCAATTCCTCTGTTTCCATTTATCTTTATAAAATCAAAATAACACATCTTCAATTTGTCTTTGATCTTCCACCATTACATGATTTTCATCTTTGATTTTGAGAATATAATTTGAGTTTCTTCTTGCACTAGAAAAAGAATAAAAAAATCTTGAATTTCAATCACCCTCAACCATATATTTCACCTTTGCTCGCTCTCTCCATTATGTGTTCAACTGAGCCAAAGTTGAATTCAGCTCACTCACCTTAGCCTTGAGTGCCTAGTAGTATTCATCTGAGAGAAAGCCAATGTCCAATTCTTTAGCGTGCATGTCCAAAATTTCCTTCAAGTGGAAATCCTTCATTTGATTTAAGTTCTTAATGTTAGCTCTACTCCAGTAAAATAATTACTTCAATGCTCTCTAGAACTTGTTGTTGAGAATGTTGGGAATACTCCCATAATATTCCTTGTTACATGCTTTCCTCACCATAAAAGTAGAGGTCGGGATAGATACCCAAACATCTCCAAACATAATGTTTATGTTAGCAATAGGATTAAGTTCCAAAAGATTTAGTAAAATTGGACAATGATCTGATGCCACTCTAGCCAAGTTTCTAATCACCTATCAATGGGAAAAATTTATTGCTGCAGAATTTAGAAAATATCTATCTAGACTTTCTAGAATTTGAGCACCACCAACCATGTTATTACACCAAGTAAATTTGTGGCCAATAAACCAAACATCATGTAAGTCATTATTAGCCAAAAAAGTCTCCATCCCCTTGGGCCCTTGGAAAAAAAAAACATTTTCTCTCCACTCTTATCTTCTTTGGAAATCATGCAATTGGAATCACCACCCACCACCATAGGCAAATCTTTAGTATAGTGGCATTACAACCTCTCCCAAAGATTTCTTCCTTTATGGAAATCTTTGTTCCCATGCACAATAGCAACACTCTAGTTACATTTATTTAGAATATCTAATTCAACAATTACTAATTCGGGAGAAGAATCCAAAACAGAGAATGCAGCCATATTAGATTTCCAAATAATAAGAATACCTCAAGAAAAGCCATCTGAGGGAACTTGAAAAAAATCCCAGTCATCTCCAATAAAAAAATTGACTCCCTATCAATAGAAGACAATTTGTTTTCTAATAAACTGAGAAAAAAAGACACCATTACCCTTGACAAACTCTTTGAGATATAAGGAAGCTTTCTTCTTCTTAGCTCCTCTATAATTCCAAAAAGTAATAGATGACATCATTGAACCAGAGTGGAAGAGATCCCCACTCTGCCTTTCATTTCTCCATCCAATCTTCTGGTCCTAGGAGCCAATTTTAATAGGAACCAAACCTTTTAATTGTTTAGAACTCTTCTTCTTAACATAAGAGGAGCCTCCTTCATCATAACCCAAGCTAGCATTCATAACGTTTGTTTTTCCCTTTGGAGATACCACATTAACATTGGACGTATTCAAATTATCAACAGAAACATCAAGAGATACCACATCGTCATCTCTTGAAAGAATTATTTCACCTTCCTCAACAATGTCATTAAGAATTTTAAACTTATTATTATCAGTTGGAAGAGTGGAAGGATTAGAATCCATACCCACTACTATGCTGAGATAAATCACTTGAAAAGAACATTCCTGAGTAGGAACATCCTATGGAGGAGAAACAACTGCTTCTCCCATATCTATCCTTGGAATACCTTCTTCATTAAACACCTTAATAGCTTAAGAGTCTTTTCTCATAGAACCAGGATTCACATACCCAGTTCTATTACTCGTAGCACCATTCCCTGGACAGGCCTCAACTTTCATGAATACATATTTTTTATTCCTCCTTTTCCCATTTTTGATGTGAATCTATGGTCCATAATCTCCTTTAACAACACCAGCAGAATCAAGCATTTCAACATTATCAACGTTAGAATTATTCACCAAAGGAGGAATTACATAATCATCCGACTTCTCTATTTGTTTAGAACCTTGATTCACTTCCAACCTATTCTCCAAACAATCTTTCTTAAAGTGCCCAATCTTACCACAATTAAAAATTTTTTTTTTGAGATTTTTTGTATTCAATTCTTTGAAAGAATTTCCCTGAACTTCCCTCCACCCATTCCTCAAAGGTAGTTTACCATCCAACTTGATACGAACACATATCCTTGCAAATTCCCTTCTTTCTCATTAAAACATGTTCCCATCCAACAAATATGTCTTACTCACAATCGATCTAATCATGCATACATTTATTTCTTCCCATCATTATAAGGGGAGATTAGGCAACCTAATCCAAATAGGAGTAGTTAAACCCTTTAAGGACGTAGGAGAGAAGGTTGGCGACCATCTATTAATTCCAATGATATGTCCATTGATGTACCATGGCCAATTAGAATAAACTAATTCCAAAGCTTCTACCTCATAAAAAGAACATAGAACCCATCCCAAACAAAGCATTGTGAGATGAAACATACCAAATTAGGACCATTGTCTTCTTAACTCCAAACTAATCACATGAAATATAGCATTTTCATCAAAGACCTTGATCAATAAAGAGTTTTGAAGTTTTTTTGAATTCTCTAATTCATTTTGTAAGTGAAGCTTGATTGTTGAACCATCATCCGTAAAATAATCACCATAATCCAAATTCAAGACTTTAATATTTTTCCTCATACTCCAAGCATTTTGTTTTCCCTTGGAAGGTTGTTTAATTGGAGTTGCAGTAGTAGTACAACCATCAAAATCTCCTGAAACTCAATTTTGAACATTTTCCAGATCAGAATGAGTTTTTACCATCTTTGTAGAGTTAATTGCTACGTAAAATTCTCCAATATCACTTTCCTTCAAATGTAGCCCAACATCTAGATCCATATTTAAGTTAATTCTACCCAAATCAATAACTTTGGATGATAATTCCTCAAAAACTCAAATAACAAATTTGTAATTTTTGATTTTATGTAATAAAACAATCATAGAGGAGGAATAAGAACCATTCGAATTAAAATGCGATTCTCCTCTTGACTTCGGAAGCAACCCATACTTGAATTTTTTTTTTTACCCTTTTTTTTAACTAGAACATTTTTCCCCTTACCTATATGTTTGATAGTCTTCTTAGAATTCAACAAACCACCTTCATTGATAATCAAAGGCATTCCACTTTTATATCTTGATTTTGCATCAGGAAGAAAACCAAATTTCCTATCTCCAAACATAAGTGGAGATGATGAGATTGATCGAGTTGGAAACAAAGAACTTTCAGTAGAGATCGATGAACGTTGAAAGGGCCACTAGCCGAAGGTGGCCGGTTACTCTCCACTGCAATCAGAGTAACCATGTAAAATCAAAATTTGAAATTTCAAAATTCTTCTCAAATTTCCTAGAGCTTTTCTCTCTTGAGAAATCATACAAGCTTTACCTTAAGAGATATAATAAAAACATTTAGACCATTTCTTGATTTATGCTTGTCATCTTTGTGCAGTATCATTCTAATTTTATGCATGTCATATTTGAGTCTGCAAGACTAAAGTTTAGGTAGAATAGGATGTCAATAAAAAGAGTCTTTAATTTTAACTTTCAAAAATTTTCTATTTCTTGAGTATGGTTATGTAAGGGTGTATGCTAATTTGATAACCATGCACACGTATATAGGGGGAGTGAAAAATTTTGAAATAATGTTTTTAAACAAATCATACCATATGATTTATGATCATATTGTATGATCTGTTATCTTAAAAAATAAGTCTAACGACTAATTGAAACAATAATACTTATATAATAATCATATAGAATTATTTGTTTTGATTTGTAAACCCTAGTCACTAGAAAAATTAAGTAATGATTTTTAAAAATGAATTTTGAACTATTCATTATGTACAATCCTAATAATATTATATGATATTTGAAATCTTACTTAAGTTATCCCCCATGATAAGCTAATTAAAATAAGGTTAAAAAATATGATTGATTGTACTGTACAATCTTGATCGTACTGTATGATTAATAGAGTTAAAATATAGTCATCCCAAAGTTTGTATTTGATGAAATCTTAATTTTTCAACTAATCGTATGGTACAATGTTTAATCATACTTTATAAACTATTAGAAATATAATGATTATACTATTCGATGAAAAGAGTATGAGATGATTGATAGAGTTGATGATTTTTAATCATCTCATATATAATCATGTACGAATAGAGAGAAATTAAACTAATCATATTATATGACTTTATGATCATACTGTATGATAAATTTGCAAAATATGACCAATTCATTTGAACAACTATTTACATCGTATAAGACGAGTCTAGTTTTTGAATTGATCATACTATACGAACCAAGGGCTTGCATATCCTTTAAAACATGTTAGTCCATAATTTTGAGCATGAATCGACATAATTAAATGAAATAACTACCTCTCCAAATAAGAAATACTAAATAATAATAGCCAGCAAATTACCAAGTAGTCAAGAGAACTGTGAATAAGATAAAAGGAGTAACTTGCAAATGTATGAAGTCCAAATAAAGATAAAAATAACCTAGTTATGACTTCATAATTTTATTGTTAGAATAACAAATATCAACACATTGATGATGAATCTTATTGTTCATTTATATTAAGCATAAAATAATTTAAATCTTCATCCAAGGGAATACTTGAACACATCAAATATTTTATTGTATTTAAAGTTCATTGATAGAAAACTTGTAAGCAATCCTCATTAATTTCCTTAATACTCAATACTTTATATTATTTAATATAACCTTTTCATTGTTTATCTTAGCTAGGAATTCTAATCTAAGCCTTATACTTGGTTGAATAGAAAAGAAACTTAAAATTACTATAATTTCTCTTAGATATAAAAGTGAACATAAGGTTTAGAACGTCAAATTATAAATGATATGATTTTAATTAATCATTAGAATAAGTTGATCCTCTTAAAAACCCATGCTTATCCCAATAAAAGCTTATTTACGTTAATATTAGAATAGAAAAATTTTCCTTAGCTTACCCCTTTGGTAGGTCTCAATAGATTTCTAATAACGTATAAAAGAAATATAAACATTTAGATAGTTCAGATTGAACCATTTAACCCAATTGAGTCTAAGTTAACTCATTTTCCTTCATATAGACAAACAATATCAAACATCATGTTGACTTCATTTTTGTATGAGGTCATCAGGACTTATCTAGACTCCTGATTATTAATCCCATAATTAGCAATCCACCTTCTATTAGCCATCCAACCATAAACCAATTTTCAATTATCTCCAACAATTAATCCACATGCATACATTCAATCAATCAAACCTTAAGTCAACATACATTTTAGTTAATCATCTTCACTTATCAATCATATAGCATCAAACTAATCATCCAATCATATTGCTTGCATATATCCAATAACACTTCAATCAATCAGTCAGCCAGATATTATCAATCAATTAGACTATCAATCACCATCAATAAATGATCAAACATTACATTTAATAAACACCTTTAATCAAATTCCAATCTTCAACCTTTAGCCAGCAACCATTCAATTTTCCTACAATCATCCAGTTTATATCAAGCTTCAATCACTTATACAGTTGCAACCATACATTTTCATCTCCTATATAGTGTATTACCTTTCATAGTTCACTGACCCTTAAACCCCAATCATATTCCACTTCACTTCAATAGGAGTTTTATACATCAAATCAGTCATCACTGGCTCCTCAGCTCGTGATTGAACAAATTTGACCTATTTGAGATAGCTCAAGCTTCCTCAATTGATCAACAACACCTTAAACACTTCTAATTAAACTCCAACTCATATTTGAACTTCACCAAACTTTCTTTAACATCACTCCTAGTGAATTGGACCTGATTGGTTACCCTGAACAATTTATTAGTTTACTTACTAAACTAGATCTAATTTTGGTCAAATTTGTTCAACATATGGTCAAAATATTGCATGCAATCAACTCAAGTTATCTAGACTAGATTTAGCCTCAAGTCAACTTCATTCCATAGCTTAACCATATTTCAACAAGTGGTAAGCCAAATCATAGTGAGTTTGACTAAGTCAACTAAAAACTATATTTGTCAAACCTTCTTTCAATCGTACTCAGGCACAAAAACATTAATACTCTAGCATCAAGCTCCTTCCAAGTCACCAAATCAATACCTTCACATTCCCTCATGTCAATCTAAGCATAGGTTGACTGCTAATCAAACAATCAATAGAAGTCCAAATGGCTATAAACATTATCAAACTACCTAAAACTCATACTTCACTCCATGCTAAGCTCTTCATGCTATGTAAACCCATTCTAGAACCTCCTAAACACTCCCTAAACCTAGCCCTAATCCCTGGTTTAATTATAAACAACATAAATTCTCACAAGTGCACAAAAAGAAAAAATAAACTCTATAAGTCATTTTCTTAAACTTGTCCTTGGACCATTTAATTTTGTTCCCTCATAACTTCCTATATATAGAATTAATTGATCCTAGTAACCTTTTAAAATGAATCCTAGCTATCTAAAGTAGCCCTAGGGTTTTGAATTGGCCAAATAATCCAAAATAATTAATTCAAGTAATTTCATGCTCTCTCTCCACCTCGAGTCTAGTTTTAATTTTGTTTTGGATCCCACAGACTTCCTCTCCATTTCTTAAGTCCAATACAACTGATCAAAGCTCGTCGGTGGTGAGTTTTCAGCTAAACTAAACCCAAAGTCTGTCCAGGTTGTATAGCCATTTATACAAACCTTCTTAATGTTTGATTTCTTCTCTTAGATATTCTACACGTCTCAATAAGCCAAATGAGCCTAAGTTTGGCTATTTACATCAAGTAAATTGAGGTAAATCCTAAATTAGAGTAAGGAGGCTTTTGGTTTAAATAAATTTGCAAATATCACATTTTAAAATGTGAAAATCACTCTCCAATACTCATTTGCATCCCCTTAAGCACTGTTTAAAGTTTCATGACTTTTTCATTTAATCTATTTTTATTTTAATCATTTCTTTATCCTAGGGTTCAAGAATTGTGTAAATATAAGGTGTACAAGATCTCAGTCATTTTCCTCTTGATCAAAGGTCAAAATCTCATCATTCTAAGTCAAATATGTATCATATGGCTCGCTTAAATATTTTTATTTCCAAATGATGGCATCACAACCATGGATTCAAAAATGCAAAAAATCTAATGGCTTCACGACGTTGCTGACAAAATTAAAGAAATTGTGTAGCCATTGTTGACGTGGTTAATTAATATCAATTATTATGTGGAAGGGAAATCATTTGTATTAAATGTCAGTACCACCATGGTTTTGAATCAATGAATTGAATGACACCACGTGTACAACAGTAGCCATTGTCGATAGATTAATTAATAAATAATTATTTTAAATATTATAAAATGTTAAAAACTTTAGAAAATTCTAGAAAATTCATTTCTTAATGGATTTCAATGATTTAAAATGCTATTGATTCATAATTAAAATATATTTAATAAAATAAAAATAATTTTATATTAAATAAATTAATATTTTAAAAATATTTCAATTATTACATTATAAATATTTAATTAATATTTTAATAAATTTAAATCCAATTGGTTTAAACATTTGGGATAATAATTTTTTTATCATGTTCCGGGTCTATTATAATTTTCTCAACTTTCTTTAAATTTCAATTAAATTATAATTAATTTTCTAAACACAAAAGTTATGATTTAACCATTGACTTTGAAAACTAATTATAATTATATCCTAAATCCATTGAAAGCATTTAAATAATCAGGGAATCATTAAACAAATCTTTATGGATGAAAAATGTAAGTAAATGAATTTGTTGATTATTAGGAGAGTAATCTCAAAATTGATGTATGTTAATTTCCTTTAATTGTTCTACAAATACTTAATGAATCATACCCAAAATTGTTCAAGTGGGGATTTAAGATGTTAATTTCTTTTAGATTTAGCACACTCATGGTTGCTATGTTTTGATTGCTTATGTATATATCAAGGGTTAGAGACTTGATTGATGTTTTGCATGGAACTAGGGTAAATAATATTTTTATGCTAAATTTGAATTGTATTAAAACTCCTAATGCTTTTTAAAAAAAAAATTCTGATGAATCATGGTTATGACATAGGAAAAAAAAATATGGTTATGACATAGGAGACTTTGTCACATTAGCATGAATAACCTTAACAAAATTACCCAAAAGGAACTGGTTAGAGGTATACCAAAATTAGACTTTACTAAGGATCACCTTTATAATGCATGTCAACTTAGAAAATAAGTGAAGTTCATATTTCAGTCCAATATGGATCATAGAACCAGTAACCCATTGGAAATTTTATATATGTATCTTTTTGGACCAGTTAGCCATATAAGTCTAGGAGGGAATATATACGAATTTGGGATAGTAGATGATTTCTCAAGATTGACATCGATTAAATTTTTATATCATAAGAGTGAATCATTTAAGGAGTTTAGAGATTTTTTGACTAAGATTTAGAGGAAACTAGGTTGTGTAATTTTAACTATTCAAAGTGATCATGGAGGTGAATTTGAAATTGATAAATTTAAGGATTTTTGTAAGGAGAAAGGAATTGATCACAATTTTTCTACACCTAGGCCCCCTCATTAGAATGGAGTAGTCGAAAGAAACAATAGAATATTAATTGAAGCCACTAAAGCCATGTTGGCAGAATATTCACTTCCTAAATATTTTTGTGCTGAAGCAGTTAACATTACATGTTATGTTCTGAATAGGGTGAACATAAGATCTAAATTTAATAAAATACCCTATGAGCTTCTTATGAGAAGAATACCTAATTTGTTTCATTTGCAAGTATTTAGATGTAAGGTGTTCATACATAACATTGGAAAATCTTCTTTAAGAAAATTTGATCCAAAATTAGATGAAAGAATTTTTCTTGAAAACTCTAGTGTTGGGAAATCATATAGAGTATTTAAAAAAAGAACTTTGGTAGTTGGGGAGACCACACATATCGTATTTAATGAATCTGGTATTTTGGGAAAGCCAAGTTTGGATGAGGATAATTTAGAACTTTACTCCCAAAAGATTACAAAAATTAATTTGGAGGAAAATTTGAAGAAAGAAAATCCTTTGCCTAGAGATTTGAAATTTTCTAAAAACCATCCTAAGAAATTGATTCTAGGTGAACAGAGTGAGGGTGTTAGGACTAGGCATGGATTTAGCAAAAAAAATCAATCATTCTGCCATTATTTCAATAATAGAACCCAAAAATGTAAATCAAGAATTTTTGCATGAATTTTGATTTTTGGTAGTGCAAGAAGAATTAAATCAGTTTGTAAGGACTGATGTTTGGGAATTTATTGCAAGGCCAAAGGATCAAAGTGTAGTTGGAACCAAGTGGGTATATAAAAATAAAATGAATGAAATAAGAATTATTGTTAGAAATAAGGCTAGATTAGTGGCTAAGTGGTATAATCAAATTGAAGGGATTGATTTGGATGAGACGTTTTCTCCTGTAGTTAGACTTGAATTAATTAAGGTTTTGTTTTGCTTGTTTTAGAGAATTTAAATTATATCAAATGGATATTAAAAGTGTCTTTTTGAATGGGGTGAATCAAGAGGATGTTTATTTTGAACAACCTCCAAGTTTTAAAATTTTAAAATTCCCTTACCATGTTTTTAAATTAAAAAGGCATTATACATATTGAATTATACACCTAGGGCTTGGTACGAGAGGTAAAGCACTTTGCTATTAGAGAGATTTTTTGAAAAAGGAAGTGTGGACACCGCTCTCTTTTTCAAAAAATTGGGAGATGATATACTCATTGTTTAGATTTATATTGATGATATCATTTTTTGATCTACTAATAAAAATATTTGTGATGAATTTTTCAAAATAATGAGTAGTGAATTTGAGACGAGCCTAATGGGAGATCTTAGTTATTTTCTTGGTTTTAGCATTAAGCAAATTGATGAGGGAATATTTCTTAGTCAGTTAAAGTATGTTAAGGACATCCTCAAGAAGTATGAAATAGATAAAGCTAAACCAGTTAGTACACCTATGAGTTCCTCAATTTAGTTTGATAAGGACCCAAAGGAAAATTTTATTGATCAAAATAAATTTAGAGGAATTATTGGATCTTTGCTTTATTTAACAACTCGCAGACCACATATTATATTTATTGTTTATTTGTGTGCTAAATTTCAATCAGATCTAAAAGAATCATATTTAATAATAGTAAAAAAAAATTGAGTTATATTTTGGGAATTCATAACTAATGGATTTGGTATCCTAAGTACAGCTCTTCATTTAAAATTATTGGATATTCATATTCAGACTTTGCAGGTTGTAGGGTTGATTGAAAGAGTACATCTAGAATATGTCAATTTATAGGAAATTCTTTAGCTTCTTGGTCTAGCAGAAAACAAAATTCTTTAGCTCTATCTACTACTGAAACTGAATACTTTGCCTTAGAAAATTATGTGGCACAAGTTCTTTAGTTGAAATAATAGCTGATTGATTTAAGATTTTCAATAGGCACTATCTCAATTTATTGTGATAATATTAGTGTGATTTATATTTCAAAGATACCGATTCAACATTCTAGAACAAAAAAATATAGACATAAGACATCATTTTATTAGGGATCAAAAAAGCCAAAGGATAAATTAAATTAAATCGTGTTTCAACAGAAAATCAACTTGCAAATATTTTTATAAAACCACTAGCCTTTGATACTTTTAGCACATTAAGAACAAGGTTAGGTTTGATCAATCTAAATGCTTATATAAAATCTTCTGTAACTTGATATGTTTCATATGCGTGTTTTCTATTTTTGTTTGTAAATGTTTTATTTGTGTGTGTATTTTTTTATTTTGGTTCTATTTTTGTGCTTTATTTGATTTGGACATGTATCACGCATCAAAAGTTCTATTTCTAGTTTTTCATGATGAATTTTCAAATTGTTATATTTTTACTGTACAAAATTATTTTCGTACTATACGAATTTTGTACCATGTTTGTTGTTTTGGAGTTGAATGCGTAAAATTTGGATTTTCTCGTATTTATCATATTATATGATGACATCTTCATCCCGTAAAATCTGTATACATTATTCTGTACACACATAGATGGTTATCCGGGTAGAATCAATTATTATAACTAATCGTACGTCTGAAATTTTATTTCATATGTACGAACCACGTGTCATTCTCTGTGGGGGACGAACATAACCTTCATTAAAATGATCTTAAATAATTGATCATCTTAGATGAACACCTATTTATCTGTATGATCCTATGGTCAAAAAGTTTGTATGAATGGATGCTTCATAAATTATGTGATTACGAAAAGTCATTTCATTTTGGAAGTTATCGTTTGTCGAAACAAAATTTTTTTTGTCTCGTATGATCCCAAGATCGTATGTATAAATCCATATTCATACTCTACAAAGGGTCATTCATTTTTAAATAGGAAGGCTTTAGAGTTCATTTTCATTCACTTCCAAACCCTCCTTGAATCCTTCTAGAGTCATCAACCTAAGAATGGCAAGTTCTAGCAAGCGTTCTAGAGTTACTAAGGGCTCATCATCCAGGAGTGGGGACCATAACTTTTTGTCTAGAAGTAATGAGGATTCTTTCTTCAGGTTTGTAGCCTCTAAAATCACTCCCTCAAAACTACTGATTATAGATGATATCCACTTTCATGTTATGCCTCTATTTGCTTCAACCCAGTTCTCTTTCATTTCGACTTTAATCCATGTTTATTATAGAGAGACCTTTCACTAATTTTTAGAAAATATATGTTTTAGTGAGGATGAGTGTAGGATAAAATCAATGTCAAAAAGCAACAGGCAGAAATCACTAAGGAAGATTTAGGAACTTTTTTGCAACTAACGACTCAAGGGACCAAAACACACACTATGACCTCTAAATCTGGCTATGATTGGTCTGAGATAAACAAAACTATTAGAGGGGTTACTCAAGTTGGTCTCTTGGCTAGAGTCTACACTTTAAATTAGAATGTCATGATCATCCAACATGTTTTAAGAACCTCAATCATTCCTAAAGTTGGTGATCTCATAAACATGACTCCTCTTCTATCCATCATAACCTATTTGATCATGACTAGACAACCAATTGATGAAGCCCAACTCATTTTAGATTACATTCAAAATCTTTCTGAAATTCGTTTTCCTTCTCATAAGAGGAAGAAAAATATTGTTCTAACATATTTAGTGACCTACATCTTAGAAAAGAAATAATAATTCATCCTAATATTCCCACTAAAATGTCAATATACTTCACCGATGCCTCATTTTGATCTCTTTTTAGGAGGAATGAGAATTCTAGTGAGGATACTAAGGGAAAAGGTGGAGCACCTGCACCTTCTCAGGGAACTAATCATAACTTTTTTTAGGAGATGGTCCAGCGATTTTATCAGAAGGAGAGTAATTTTGATCAACATTTTGATCAAATTTAAACTCATTTAAATCAGCAAGATGTATATTACCAACAAGATATGGGGTGGATATGAGGTCAGTTTGACTCAGTGAACATGAATGTAGCTATGATGAATAGTTATTTGTATGTCTTGAACCAGTCTCCTCCTCCAGATCACGGTCCTTAATAGTTTTAGTTGTACTTCTTTGTAGTTGGTTATACTAGTTCTTTATTGATGACGTGATGATGTCAGTGTTTATTTCTTTCTATAATACTTATTATTTATTTAGATTTGTGTTGATGTTGTGATGTTTAGAAGTTATGTTATTTGATATCTATGGCTTTAATATATCCGATCTTTATTTGATATCAATAAAAATGTCATCTTTTGTTTAGTTTTTTTGTTTTTATTTCAAATGTGAGTTTGCTTATATAAAAATACTATTTTAATTGATCTAAAAAGTGTTATAAATTAACTTGCATTATAAAAATTAATTTCATTATAAAATCTAATTTTTGAAAAAAAATAAGTTATCTTATAACTTGAGCAAGTTAAGGAAATCAATCTAATATTCTTTTAGGCAAACATAACTTTAATATTATTATTACAATTTTAATGTCTTATTATTTTTTATTTCTTTTTTTAATTTAATTATTTTTGTAATTAGAGAAATTGATTTTTAGATTATTGATTTTGGAAAGACCAAATAAAAAAAGAGAGGTTATATCAAAAAAGAAATGTACAGTGTGTACAAAAATTTAAAGAATGCGCAATAGTTCCCAAAATAAAAATAGGCACAAAATTAGCCCAAATAGAAAAAGATGCACAAAGTGTGCCACAAATATTTGAAAAGATGCGTAATGTCGCCAAATGAATAAGTTCTTTCCTCTATCATTTAATCTTTAATTCATATCAATCTATTTTTCATTTATGTTTTATATTGAAATTTGAAATTATTTAATACCCATTTCATCACTTTTGCAATAATACTCTTTATCTAATTGCTTAGAAGGCTTCATGACCTTGATAAATTTTTTTCTTATCTAAGTTATTCCTTAATTTAAACTTTTTGAATCTTTCTTTTTCATATTATGTAATTAATTTTATTATTGCCATTATATTTCAATCTCTTTCAAGATCAATTATTATGGTTTCTCATTTGATATCTTTCATTTTAATGGTCCTTTTTCCCTTTTTATTATTGTCAAAAGGGGGAGGAATTCTATTTTGTGTTTTGTAATATTTTTTTATGTGTTTGTGTCTTGTGTGTTTGGTGTTTTTGTTTGTTTTTATTTTGTTGTTTTGTGTTATAGTTTTTAAAATATATATATATATTTTTGGGTTGATCTTCAATGAATATCCATATATTCACATGTTTATTATCTTAGGGGGAGCTAAGGAGAAATTTAAGGTGTACATGCTAACTCAAATAACAATTATTTTGCCATCATTGAAAAGGGGGAGATTGTTGAGGTAGTTGCAACGTAGTTTTTCAATTATTGATATTCTTGTAACATATATATTTTTTTACGATTCTAAATATTATTATTTTAATTACAAATTCTCCTAACATATTTTAGATGTATTGTTTTATTGTTTGTGTGTACTAACATTTCGGGAAAATCATACTCCAGATTGTTGAAGATTTTAAATTAGATTAGATTAGGGTTCATTATAAATGAAGTATGTATTTTTCATTTTTATAAGTCCGAAAGAGTATGATTGTAATTGAGTAACTGTATACACACACACTAAGGGAGTACTTAAAGTTGTAATTTTTTAAGACTAATCATACTATACGAAGTAATTTCATATGGGGTGATTTGTTATTTTATTTTTCCCCTTCCAACAGTCAAACCAACTGCAGATAGAAAATTTTTCTAAGTATAGTCCATACTATACCAAGCTTCTTTTGTACATATGCCATCCAGAGTACAAAAATATGAGGTCCCTTTTCATCCCAACAAATTAATTATTTTTCTGAACTGATTGTACAGTAAAATGTCATCATCGTACGTACGCCATCCAGAGTATGAATTAGATAGGTCTCTTTTCGTCCTGAAAAATTCAATGTTTTTCCATATTGATCATACCGTACGATGTTGTTATAATATGTATGTCATCCAGAGTATGAATTGGATGGGTCCCTTTTCATCATAACAAACTTAAAAAATTTTTAAACTGATCATATTGAGTAATGTCATCATCATACGTATGTCATCTTTTATATGAAAATGTGGGGTCCCTCTTCTTCCCGATGAAGACGAAATTTTTTTTAACTATTTATATAGTACGAACTTGGTTCATACTAGACGATCATCGTGTATGAAGTCATTTCATACATATTCACAAAAGGTTTGTACACAACAATTTTTGGAATGTTTGTACGTACAAACATATGGATCGTACACGCTCAAAATTGAAAATTTTCAATTTTTTGGACAGTTTTTCATGTCTTTCATATTGACGTGAAAAGAGTTATTATTTATGATTTGTCAAGGGCGAGTAAAAGAGAGAGTGTGGGAGAGTGTTTGAGATAGATTTCTTACAAGTGGAGTGTGAAGGGTTCACAAAGTTACTCAAAGGTAAGGTTCTCTTTGTATTTTTTGTTATCACTCTTCTTTTCTTCTTTCTAGTTGCTCGTGAGAAGATCTATGAAGAAGATTCAACACTCTGCAGACACTTAGAAAGTGTGAACAGATGATGATACTCTGTCGATATTTGGAGAGTGTGAACGGATGACAGTTCTCTGCCGACACTTGGAGGGTGTGAAAGGACGATGGTACTCTGCCGATAATTAGAGGGTGTGAAAGGATGACGGTTCTCTGCGGACACTTGGAGGGTGTAAAAGGATGATTGTTCTCTGTTGATACTTAGAGGGTGTAAAAGGATAACAGTTCTCTGCCGTACTGAGGATTATTAGAAAAGACGAATTGTAAAGGCTTCTCTGCCTTGCTTTGGGTGCTAAAGGAGAGTCACTTTTGTAATAGTGCAATGCTTGAAGAGGGAATCTTCAAGGAGTGGATGTAGGTCATGTTTGACCAAACTACTATAAATCTTTGTGTCATTTTTAATTTCTACATTTTGTTTTATTTTTCGCACTTTAATATTTGTGGTTGAAAAGCTTTTTCAAAAATATAAACAAAGTTGAAGATTATTAAAATTGGATTTCTATTAAAAATCAAATTTTTTTTTTAATTTCCAATTCACCCCCCCCCCCCCCCCTCTTGGTTAGCCTTGGATAATTACTTAGGTTTAATAACCTATATAGAATCAATAATAATGAAAAGAAATAAGATTAGGAATGATAGAAGGATTGTCAATAATAGGACTAAAGGTTTTATTAAGATGATTTTGAAAATGATAAACAGCTAAATTAGTAATCTCAGCATCATCTTCAATAACAGAGCCATAAACCCAATTAATTTTATGAATGTAATTAATAGCACGTTTTTTTAAACCAATGCATGAAAGTATTTTGTATTAATATCACCTTTAACCAAATGTTTAACAGTTGCTTTTTGCTTCCAAAAAATTTCTTCCTGAGCTTGTAATTTATAAAGCTCATCCTTAGCCTCTTTCAAAAAATAGAAGTTAGTATCATAAGGAACCAACTGAAATTGGTTCTCATAAGACTTCAACTTATCTTCTACAATTAAAATGTTTGAAAAAAAATTTTAAAAAACATTATGGTTCCAGAAATTTAAAACTTGCTTGAGACTTTTCAGCCTAAGCCAAAGTCTATTCATACCAAAGACAGAGTTATCAGGCATCACAGGGGCCTGCCAATTATTCTTAACCACATCCAACAAAGAGTCATGAAGCAACCACATTTTTTTGAAATCTAAATTGAGAAAGAAAACCCCTAGCTCTATTCTTAATTTTAATAAGAAGAGGAAAATGTTCAGAAAGGGTCTGGCTAAGATGCTCAATATTAGTAAATTCAAAAGAATTGAACCAAACATCATTAAATCAAACCTTATCCAACCTTTTCCACAAATCGGTAGGGAGAGAACCCCCTATTCATTCAGATGAATTAGTTATAGTAATAAAATCTCCACCAACAAGTCAAGGAAAATTACAAATATTATAAAAGTGGATGATTTGATCTCATAAACTCTTTCTAGTATAACGAGAAGAGGAAGCATGAACAAATGAAGCACAACATTGGAAATTATGAATTTTAATATTACAATGCAAGACTTGAGTAAAATCACCAATGATATCAACTCTACAATACCCCCTATTCATTATGAATATGACATAAACTTTTAACTCTAACCTTCGAAGAAGGGCATCCAATACCCCTAAAATTCCAAATAATAGCTATAAAGATAAAAAACAATGATTAATGAGAAGTATGCAAATGTGCGTTTCTATTTGATTGTAAAATAACATTCCTTAGTTTTCAACCTCTCTTACAATGACCCTTAGTAAAACTCGGGTCATTATCTTTCTCCTTCTTAAGATTTGGATTGAGTTTATAACACTCACTCAAACCATGCCCGTGTATCTTATAATGTGATCAAAGATAGGAAAATATTCAAATTTGACTTTTTGAAAATAAACATTCAATTTAGAACCTAACCATATCTCAATAGGATGCTTTTTGAAATATCTAACTCAATTAAAACATGAGCCACAGACGAATGAGAAACCGATGCCATCACTTGGTCCATTTGCAATGGCCAACCGAGAATAGAATCAAGACCAAAGAGAATTTGCGAATTAAAGAAATGAAGCCTCATATTAAGGAATGAAACCCAAACAGGAGAAATCAGGGACTCCTCACAGACATCAAAATCTGGTGTCAATTTAAGGAGTCGCATTTGATAAGACTGGATGCAGTAAGATCTTCTCAAAAAAATATGGCTATAATCCAATTCCTTGCTCAGTTGAATCGCCACATAACGGGTATCAAGAAAACTAATTTGAAAGGAACTCGTAAGCTTTAGATTAATGAAAAACTTGCAAATAATATCAAGATTAGGGTGCCTAAGGAGAATATTTCCAACTAAAGTAAGAGCAAAGGTGGCAGCAAGCTGATATACAACAGAATCATCAAACATTAAAGAAGGATAAAAAAATAAAGTATGAGAGAATCTCGTCATTTTGTTATGATTGTGGCATAATTGGTCATGAAAAGACCAAATGTAATAAGCCAATTATAGTGGAGAAGAGTAATTTGGATGCTTCTCATAATCAAGCCCAACATAAGGCTCAAGAGAAGGAGATGATAGATAATTATGGACCTTGGGTCCATGTTAATTACAAATGGAATAAAAGGTTTAATAAAGAAGTAACCAAGGTGAGACAATTACAGTTGAAATTTGATAGAAAATATCTTAGCAAAGCTAATACTTTTCAATATGAAGGAAATTTGAAGTCAAGGGATAAAGAAACAACAGGGATTAAGGCTATCAAGCAGCATGTAATAGAAGGTGAAATTAATTTGGATGCAAAAAATGTAATATTAATTCAGCAAAAGATGATATCTGTTTCAATCTGGAAGAAATCTTGGAGAAAGAACTCTCGGTTCAGATTTCAACTGAGTTGAATATGGAAAACAGCATAGCACCGGATGAAGAATTAACTGGGAATAAATTCAATTTGCTATCCCAAGTTTTTGCAGAAGAACTGGGTAGAATAGATGGTGAAGATTATGGAATGCTAGCCAAAGAGAGAAAGGTATATCCAGAATCTAATTGCTTGGTGATAGAAGAGAAGATTAAAGTTTTTGGATTGTTTAATTCTAAAATGGTACAACTAGAAGATGGGGAAATTAATCCATATAATAAGCATGCTGGAAGGGGAGAAGATGTGCAATCTTGTTCTTTAAGTTTAGAATAAGAAGTGGTAGACAATTCTGAGACTATCAGAGAACAAAAAAAAGAATTTGAAATTCTGGATGTATTGCATAAATTTGTTACTCCTTTGACCAAGTTAAAAAAAGTGAAGAGAAAAGAAACTCTGATAGAGGACAGTAAATTCTTTATTCCTTCCAAGATAGGGATTCTGAAGAAAAATTTTAATAAAGATTTGAATGTGTTTGGTCCAATCAAAGGGAGTCTAAGAGGTAAGAAGTGAGTATTGAGGATAGTGTTAGACACACTTCTTCATTTGCTTCAGGAAATGCTCATTGAATCGTCGGAAGGAATTCAAGATTTCTTCTCAATGGATGATTATGATTTTCTATTAATTTTTTATTCTGTGTTTTGTTTTCTTGCTTTCTCTAGTTTTATTTTAAGCAATAGTTGGAAATTGGAAAAGGGAATTAGATTAATGGAATCTAGGCGTCTCTCTATTTTTTATTTTTTACCTAATTGGGAATTCTGGGATACTAATCAACCTTATGGGTTGTTTAATCTTTGGTATCCCCTCCACCCCAATTGGTTTAAAATGACTAGTAGAGGATCCTATTTTCATTATGATTTTTCTTGCTTTCTGAAGTTCTTCTATTTTCTTAAACTAAATTAAATAAAGGATTCCTTTCTCTTTCAAAGGAATGCCATGGTTTTTTAGTTTGTAATAGTTTCTTTTTAATTTTATTCTATATGCATCTTTCAAAAAAAAAAATTAATGGGATTTGCCATTAGGAACCTCAGCTATCGGAGGGAAAGATGATGACGGGGTTGTTATCCCCCAAACCAGCAAACATTGAAAAGAAAATCAAAATAAAATGTTGAACTAACTCATAAAATAAGGAAAGATCAAGAACATTAAGAAAAAAAGAGGAAAATCCATATATAATTATAATAAATCATAAAAATATCAATAAATACACATAAACATTTAAATCTTATCAGATCTAAATCAGGTCACTATATGTAGTTTAATTATTATATATGCAATCATTACATTAGTGAGTCTCTTTTGGGTTGAGACTAAGAAGATTGAATTAACTTACCTTTAACTAGCATTATTTATCTTTAACAAGAGTTTTTTTTTTTTTTTTTTTTTTGAAATTTTGGATGTACATTTTGTTCCCCCTATCTCATATAGAAAAAATAAGAGAATATCAAAAATATTTTTTCTAGCTTAATCATAAATATCTTATAAATATTTATTTTATTATTATGTATTAGTCATTTCATAAAGTTCTTGGAAAGTGGGAGGTTTAACAGAGAGAAGTTCTTGGAAAATTGTTAAAGTGACTTATTGATAATTGAAAGCTCTCTAGATATGTTGTTGATGGTCATTCTCTTTGATTGTTCTTCATTTATGTTCATTCTTTTGATGAGCCAACTATAAGTGACCCTTTGTAACATACAAGTGATGAATTCTATCTTCTTTGATTCAATAAAAGATGTATTTGTTATCCATTACTTGGATGCATTAATGTGTTAATTTCATAGTATGCAATTTTTAAATTAAAAACTATCAAGTATTTTGCATTATCCATTATTATAATTGCTTTAAAAACCATATAGACACCTTCATTTACTTATCCACACCTTCACCATCATTTTCCCACAAAATAAACTCAAGCCCTTAGCCAACCATTACAAGAACAAGACTAGCCTTGTTCTTAACCTCATTATGCTGACAAAAACACTTTGAAAGATTTTAAAATACATATGAACTAAATTAGAAACATTCCTATACCATTTAGAATTTTTTCTAGGCCTTGATCTTATCCATACCACACTCCACTAAAGCCTCAACCCATTAAAGTGCTCTTGGCCAAAGTGGTATCTAATAGACATAGATTTTATCAAGGACCATAAATCCCTTTTAAAATTGTTAAAAATATATGAAATCCTCTAAATTTATTTTGGAGTAATTTTCCCAATAATTACAAGTGATCCCAAGCTCATGAGTTGTGCAATTTGTTTCACCCCAAATTTATAAACCTTAAATAAGGCCTTATCAAATTAGGAGAATTCCTAGCTTATCTGACTCCCCATGGCATGAAAACTTAACTCCACTTCTTTTAAAACTTCCCCAAGGCTTATATAACATTCCTAAAGACTTTTAGATCCTTCTCAATCTAATTCAAAATATTATTTCTATGTTTTTTTAGAGGTAAAATGAATTCAATAAAAAACTTTATTGTGGTGGTTGATGATGGAGCAGACAATAGTGTCGATAGTCACTAGTTGGTTCAAGAAGATTAAGGCCACAATATTAGATGTTGGTTATGGTTAATAGAGGGTGGAAATGATGACCTATGATGATGGTCATCAATGATAATGGCCTGAGCTAAGCAATTTCGACCACTAGCATTGCTAGTAATGGCCCATATAGTATTTGAAAATTAATCAAAATTTTAAATTTACTAAAAAAACCAAGGGTTGAGTTTCAAATACATAAACAATTTAAATTGCATTTCTTTTTCATTAAATCAGACCCTGAACTTTTGAAAACCCCTAAAATGGCTTGCAATACACTAGTAGTACAATAAAAATAATGTTCCATATGAAGTTGTGTATTCATAAAATTTTAATAAGTAATTAAAAATTCAATCGACATCACTAATTTTGCTTATGTAAATATTTTGCACGGCACATCATACTAAGTGATTGTGCAAATGCTTATAAACCATCAAGCCTGAATGATTAGTGTTAGATATAATAAAAATGCTACATATTTTAGTGATAAAATTAAATGGCATATTGTTATACTAGGTATTCATGTTTAGGAAAAACAAAATAGAGCAATTAAGAAAAATAAAATAAATAAAACAGTCCAATAAATATGAATACATTATTACTATAAATTAATATTATAAATATTAGATATATTTTGTAATATTTATATAACTATAAATAGTTTTGATAACTCTAAAATAAATTCCTATTTGAAATATTAAATACACATATCAATATTCATATAGCAATAAATAATTTCAATAACTCGCACATCCTTCCACAAACTTGTGATACTATTAAAAGGGGCATCGAGAGTTTCTCTATCAAGAATAAACATACATAAGTGAGTGAGACTTCTTCACTTATGAGTTTTATTGCCTATCATTGCTTATAACATCAGCATTTACAATGTCACTAGTAATTTTGATTCTATCATTAACATTAATGTAGATATCATTGTCCATTATTGCTAATAAGATCTCTATGCTCATCACTGACTCCAACATCCACGCATATTACTCTTATCATCCTCAACAAGGTCAATGCATTTTATTAGTACCAATGTTGATGCAAACATTAATAACCCTAATTTTCACTTGATTTTTTTTTAAGGAAAGCACCTAAATTTGCCTATTTATTACTCTCTCTTTCAACCCAATTAAAAACAACAAAATTAGATTTATTTAAGAAATGAAGTTCTTCCCTCCACTTACCTCCCAAATCTTGTAAGTATTTCATAATGTTTTGGTTGTCTCCTGCAAGAATAAGTCCTTTATGAGATCCCAACCAATCTTTCATGATTTCTTTGATGAACTTAATTTCCAAGAGTTATAGATATGATATATCTCAATGAATACATGTTTTCCCATAAGCCATAAGAAATCTTCCTTTGAAATCTCTGATTACACCTCCAACTCCAGCTTTGTAAGATCTTAATAATGATGCATCTACATTAATCTTGATCCAATCAGGTGGTGGCGGGGTACCAATGATTCAACAGTCTTATTTTCACATGATTAAGGACCAATTAATGCTTAATAAAAGATCCTTATAAAATTCCTGCATGCATAAAGTCTATCTGGGAGCATCGTGATGTTGTACTGATGTGTACAATAGCGTTGTCCTCTCTATATTATGAAATTATGGTTATGAGAGCATTTTAGCACTATTGTGGAGTATCCTCTACTCTATAATAATTTGGGGTAATATTGCGGAATGAATAAGAAATTTTATTTTTAAAATATTTTTTCCAATAACCATTTAAATACATAAGTCCCATCTCGTAGGCCATTTGATGTTTTCTTTGTGAGAAAAGATATGAATGAATGGAGGAGACTGGAAGAGGAGATAAAAAGGGGAAAGAGAGGAGACAAAAAGACATTTTTGGGGGATTTTTTATCATTCTTATAGTTGTGAAAGTTTCTCTAATCATCGTAGGTACCCAAATCCTATTTTTTTTTTAGATAATTTTAAATTCTAGCTTTCAACTTTCTCAATTTTTTTTAAATACATTATATTAGAATTTAGTAATTTTTCACCATGTTACTTTTTATAAAGTGATTAATATCATCATTTTGCAAATTTTGGCGAGATCATACTGAAATTTCCCTTAGTAGGTTTTCATGTGTAGGAGTTTAACTAAATTGATAAGAATGAAATCACACATTTTAAAAAAATAGAGATTGTTGCTTTGATTCAATTAGGAAAAACATGCATATGACATTGCTTATATGAACATGACATGGAATGCATACTATTGTAAGCATAATGGTAAGAAATGCATATTGATAGTTTAGTGTTAAAGTGATCTATATATTAATTGATACATCATATATATATATATATATATATATATATATATATATATATATATATATATATATATATATATATATATATATATATAAACAGATACATGATATATATATTGCATGAATTATAATTGATAAGATGTAATATATATCAATTAAGTGTAAATATAAGAAAGATGAGTTAGTTCAAGATTATGTTAGGATGGTAGTAGCAAGATACTCTACATAAGAGGGTGTGCCAATGGGCTATCCTTTAAATTATGAGTTTTTGGTGCAATCCCTATATAAGATATGATAAAGAGTTATAAGTGGACAAGATATGTAGATGGTCAAGAGTGACAACTCTTACAAGAAACCACCTAAAAAATGATATGATATAACAAGATACATGAAAACATTATATAATTATTTACATATCCTAACTTGCATGAAACTTAATATAATATTATAGGCTTACATGACATGATTTTATATGATTAGATATAATATGAATATGCAAAAGCTATATAGTACATGAACAAAATATGAAATACTATTTATACAAGTATCAATATATGATACACATATTGATTGATATTGGACATATGATATATTATTTATAACACTAGTACGTGATGCATGATACATATATATGACATACATGATACATGATACTAAAACATGCCACATATATAATAAAACTTGAAATATATAACAATAGATACTAATAAACATGGATAGGAACAAACTTAGAAAAGATAGTCATGACATTAATCTACATTGATAATTGATAGATAAATGATTGCCTTGACTTAATAATTTATATGATAGTCTTCATGTTGTACTTTCCATGATATATCAAAATAAAACCAAGTCAATAATTTTTGATCCATCATGATTATTCATATTGATACATTCTATTCTCACTAATCATTACTATTCAAATTGACATAATCATGTTCATATTATTTTATAAGACACACTGTACTTATATGATCTGAATGATTATATGTATATTACTCTATATTTCTTGCAATGGGTGTAATGGTAGTTCTAGTGACCTACTAGGCTCTTGCTTATTATATTTTTATACATGATTTCAAGGAAGGGTAAGGGCTCAGTTGAGTGAGGTTGATCATAATTTGATGATATATATTTCTTCTTTTTTTTGTTTATTTTAGTAATCATGAAAGTGTACTAAGATAGAATGATTTAGAAGATGATTATGGCTAATGTATATATTTTTATGATTATAGAAATGTAAATGTTCATATTTTGTTGAAATAAAATAAAATCTTGCTTCTACTATATTTACTACTTATATATGGATATCTATTAATGGATCTATTAGATGATTATAATCTTTAAAAGTAAAAATATCATCCAAATTAGATCTTAGGACATGATAAAATGGTATCAGAGTAATGTTGTTAAAGAATTAAATTGTAATAAGAGCCATATAAATTATTTAAGATGGGTAGAAATTGGGTAGTTTAAAGATTCAATTTATTTGTATTCCTAACACGCATATGTGTGATACATTGTAATATAGTAAATAAAACTATATTAGTGTGAAATGGACCCAAATAATTAGGATGTGCCTAATGAGTACATTGTTGTGGCTCTAGCAACATAAATAACTTGATGTAATTTTCCAGTTTTATCGCACAATGATCATAGGAATTTTTTCAGTTTGATTCAATCGATGCTCTTCAATGATCATAGGAATTTTAGCACCATTGGGTACTGACAAATCACTCTGAACCTTATCAGAATCAAAGGTCTTCAAATCTACCATCCTTCCATGAACACCCACAGCTAACTTGGGTAAAAAACCTTCTTCTGATTTGTAGTAACACCCTTCCACCTCCTTCTATGATCCAAAAACATCAAGGTACATAAGATGAACCATTATTTTGATTCAAAGAAGAAACCTTCTCATTATTATATTTATGCACATCATGATTTATCACACTACCGCCAACATCTTCCTTCTTATCTCTGGTACAAGCATAAATCATATGACCAATTTTCCAACATTTGAAATAAAAAGATGATATTTTTCTCATACTCCACTTTTTGAAAAAAATAGCCCTCAGTTCCTTCTACCCATACATCCAAAGGAAGTTGTGTTGCAAATCTAGATTTAGGAATTAGAATTTTGATGATAGTAAATATTTATAACACTTTTGTTTTTCTATGATTACCTTACCTACTAACATTTCATGTCCACAAGGTCAATTATAAATCAAGCCAGCTCAAAATTGGGTAGACTAGGAGTGAGTCAGTCTAAAAATGCACGTTAAGAATTTTTACCTTTTCTTGAGTCAATTGTATTAAAGTGGGTCCTGATGCTTAGTAATCTTGCACACACACTTAGGAAAAATTTTTATTTGTTTTTAGAGTTTTATATTTTTTTATCATATGTTTCAGGATGATCCCAAATCATCCTAGACGATCAGTTAAAAATAGAAGTCCTAATTAGGGCATCTTGGTTAAGGCTACCGCAAATAAGCAAATCATCCTGGATGATATTTACATCATTCTAGAAGATATGCTTAAATAAGAAAGAATCAATAGCTAGATCTTTTTAGGTATTTTATTTTTGGACATCATCCAAGACATTATCCTAGATGATGTATTATAATTATGCCTAAATTAGTGTGGTAATTAAGAAAAGTAATTAAGGTTTGATTACTCGATCATATCACCCTGAATGATCGCAAAATCATTCAAGACAATCCGTTAAATAAACCATAATTTCTTTCTAGATGACCATTATAATGTTCTAGATGATGTGTATTGATTTGTACTAATCATCCGGGATGATCCTAAATTATTCTGGATTATTAGTTATTTTTCCATCATCTAGAGATGCAATCAGGGTGATGTTCTGGATGATATTTGATGTTTTGAACTAATCATTATGGATGATCATGAAATCATTCGGGATGATCAGTTTATTTTTCCATCGTCCAGACATACAATCAGGGTAATGTTCTGGATGATGCTCAATCTTTTTGAACTAAATGTACAGAACGATGTCATATTATCATGGATGATTAGAACAAACAAATCATTTAATTGTGTAGACTCTCCCAGATCATCCTAGCTGATCTGGGCTAAATTTATACTAATCGTACAGGAAGATCCATCGATTATCCTGGATGATTATATCAGTTTGTTATAATTAAGAGAAAATTTGAAGCTCGTTTATATATGACCTTTTGTTTACCCAAGATTGCATTTTTTGTTGCTATACCAACCTTAGAGAGCTAAGTGGAGAGGGAGAACAAGTGAGAGAGATAGAGGATCTTATGAAGGGGAGTTTATGAGGGGTTTCACAAAGGTTGCTCCAAGCAAGTACCCAATTCATCTTCTCTAGTAATCATCCTTATTTCCTTGGCGGTTTGAGAAAGGTCTACTTCAGTAATTGATTAAGGTTCTCTGCCTGCTTCAGGAGGAAGTGAAAGGAGTCGGGTTCTCTACCTGCTTCAAGAGGAAGCAAAAGGAGTTGGGTTCTCTGCCTCATCAGTGTCGGTGAAAAGGAGGTTTGTACCAGCTTCTCTACCTTGTTGTGGAAGAAAAAAGAGAGTCACTGAGTTTAGTATAATACCTGGAGGAGAGGCTCTGGGGAGTGGAACAAGGTCTTATTGACTAAACCATTATAAATTTATGTGTGTTCTTTCTTACTATTTTTTTTGTATTAACTTTCTACATTTAAATTTTTCTTGTGGTGATTTTTTGTTTGGTTTAAGATTGCAATTTTTATTTGAGAAATTTTTAAAATACCAATTCACCCACCTTTTAGTTAGCCTTGGGGTAGTTCAAAAGAGCTTAACATCCCTAATAAACTTTCAAGTGGTATTAGAGGAGGATTCATAAAATTGAGTTTTTGAAAACTTTTGAATTCTGATACAAGCCTAACTCTAGTAATCATAATATTATAGAAGGGTATTTTACCTGACCACCTTTGAAAATGGACTTTTGATGATAGGGTTTAGCACAACTTAATACAAAATACTTGAACTATTTTTTTTGTGCTTTGAAATTGGAAGATTACATTCGTGTCTCAACTTGTGTTATTGGTAAAAAAATATGTGATAGATTGTGTATTACTTATAAATGAAGAAATGAAGTTAAGCAATTTAGGTTTAATATTTTATTGCATGACTACGAACTTTTTTATATTAAAACCAACTGAATCAATTTCTAAAATGTATACTATATTTACTCAAATTGTTACCTTATTGCATACCTTAGGAAGAGAACTCACTAGTTATGAAAAAGTTCATAAAATTTTGAAATGCTTGTCTTCTTCCTTTGATGCTAAGATTATTGTAATAACTGAATCTAAGGATTTGAATGCTTATTCTATTGATAACTTACTTGGATCGTTCATTGCTTATGAGCAAGGAGTGAACCAAAGACAACTTGATATAGGTGAGAAAAAGAAGGAGAAAACTATAGCGCTAAAAGTAAATGATACAGATATTGATTCTTTGGGTCTTAAAGCGATGATGTTGCCTTAATCACCAGTAAATTCAAAATCTTTCTAAAGAAGAAGCAAAAGAACCATTAGAAGTAAAATAAAGGTAAGGGTAATAAAAATTTTAAAAGTTCTACTGATATGATTTATTTTGAATGCAAGAAGCCGAGATATATTAAAGTTGATTGTCCTACACTTAAGGCTCACCCAAGCAAGAAGAAGGGTGAAGAGAAACCCAAGTTTAGAAAGGACAAAAAGCAGTTACAAAAGGCATTCTTGGCAGATTTTGCATCTAACTCTTCTAAGACTGAAGCTGAAAAAGAGACAACAAACTTGTGCTTGATGGTGAATGTTCATCTTGGTCAAAGTGACTAAGACGAGGTATGTGAACTAACCTACCAACAATTACTTCAAGTTTTTGAAAAAATTCATCCATCATATATGAAACTTAAGAAATTGCATACTAGTTTGAAATTAGAGTTTTTAAATTTACAGAAAGAACATGAAGTTATATTTAAAGATCTCTTTACACTTGATATCAGTCACATGTCATTAATTGTGAGTTTGATGAGTTAAATAAAAAGCATTCTGAGTTGGTCATTGAGCATGATTCATTGAAAGCAAAACTCATGGCATTGGAAAATGATAAACCATCATTGCATGTACCACATAACTTTAAAAAGAAGCAACATTACCCGAGTAGATTAGTAAACACTTTTCCTAGTGTTAGATGTTTTTCATGTCGCATGTTAGGACACATTTCACACACTTGCAATGTTCACCAAAGTACATCATAGGTGTGGAGACCTAAATTGCATGGCTCATAGAGTAACTCACATGCATTGCATTCTTCTATTCACCAGAAGGGACCCAAACTGTTTGGGTTACTAAATCAAACATTTTATGATTTTATAGGAGTGCTCTCATAAATGAACTCATGAGAGCATGTGGTAACTGGATAATAGATTCTCATAACACATGATTGGAGATGCCAACCAACTCATTTTGTTGGAGGCCAGGGCTAGAGGTAAGGTTACTCTTGGAGACAATGCCACCAAGAAAGTGGTGGGCGTAGGTATAATCAGAAACTCCAAGAACCTTTTGATTGAAAATGTTTTTCTTGTAGATAGACTGAAATATAACTGCTCAGCATCAATCCGTTTTGTAATGAGGGCTTCATCATAAAATTCTTGGCAAATATTTGTTTTATTAACTTAAATAACAACACTATTTTGTAGGGAAAAGGGATTAATAATGATTGAATGTGCTACTTCATTTTGCTTAAAAACTCTTACTAATGAGTCGTGATTGTGGCATAGGAGGTTATGTCATGCCAGTATGAAAACTCTTAAAAACGTGACCCAAAAAGACCTAGTTAGAGGTGTCCCTAAGCTTAAGTTCACTAAAGACCACTTATGTGATGCTAACAACTAGGAAAGCAATTACAATCCTCCTTTCATTCCAATAAGGACATTAGCACTTTTAAAACTTTAAAAGTCCTTCATATGGATTTGTTTGGACTCATTAGCACTACCAGCTTAGAGGGGGAAAGTCTATGGATTTGTGAATATCGATGACTACTTGAGATTCACTTGGATTAAATTTTTGTCACATAAGAGTGAGTATTTTGATGAATTTAGATCATTCTTTACTTGGATTGAGAAAAAGCTAGGTTGTGAGTTCTTGACCATCCATAAAGATCATGGGGGAGAGTTTGAAAATGAGAGATTTGGAGACTTTTGCTAGGATAAAGAGATTAGTCACAACTTCTTAGCTCCTATGACCCCTTAGTAGAACGCCGTAGCTGAAAGGAAGAATCATACCTTAGTTAAAGCCACTAGAGCCATGCTTGCTGAGTATTCACTTCCAAAATATTTTTAGGCTAAAGTGGTAAACATAGCTTGTTATATATTGAATAGGGTGAAAGTTAGAGCCAACCTAGATAAGATACCCTATGAGATCATTAAGAATAGGACACCCACCCTTTCCCACCTCTATGTCTTTGGTTGTAAGGTTTTCATTCTTAATAATGGAAAGTCACATATCTGATCCTGAGAAGTCTAGAGTTGAGGATGAAGATGAAGTTGGAGAGATTAGCCAAGGAGTTGAAAATTTGGAGAAGAGGGTAGAGCATCAAAACACTGGAGTAGGTGAGATTTCCCAAGGAGTAAAAATACAAATCTGGAGGAAAGGGCAGAACCTAAAAACACTTTGCCTAAAGATTTGAGATATTCTTTGACTCATCCAAAAGAACTGATCTTAAGAGACCATTCTGAAGATGTTAGAACTAGGCATGGATTTAGGAAGGAAGTTAACCACTATACCTTTATCTCAATGACTGAACCCAACAATATCAATCAAGCCTTATTTGATGAGTTTTGGATCTTAGCCATGCAAGAGAAATTAAATCAATTTGTTAGGAATGATGTTTTGGAGCTTATAGAAAGACCAAAGGGACAATGTGTAGTTGGAACCAAATGGGTCTTTAAGAATAAGTTGAATGATTTAGGTGTGGTGGTTAGGAATAAGGTAAGCTTGATGGCTAGAGGGTACAACCAAATAGAAGGGATTGATTTTGAGGAGACATTTACCCTTGTAACTAGATTGTAAGCCATTAGAGCGCTACTAGCCTTTGCCTGTTATTAGGGATTTAAGTTTTTCCAAATGGATGCTAAGAGTATCTTTTTAAATGGAGTAATAAAAGAGGATGTATTTATAGAGCAACCCCCAAGTTTTGAGAGTTCCCAATTTCCAAATCATGTTTACAAATTAAAATAGACTTTATATGGATTAAAAAAGGAACCTAGAGTTTAGTATGAGAGGCATAACACATTCTTACTATAGAGAGTTTGTTAAGGGGAGCATAGATACCACCCATTTTCCGAGGAAAGTAGGAGATGAATTACTCATTATTTAGATCTATGTTGATGATATACTTTTTAGATCTTCTGATAAAAGGCTATGTGATAATTTTTCTAAAACATTGAGTATGGAATTTTAGATGAGTATGATGGGAGAGTTGTCATACTTTTTGGGATTTAGCATAAGATAATTGTATGATGGAACCTTTCTAAATTAATCAAAATATATAAAGGAAATCTTGAAGAAATATAAAATGGATAAAGCCAAGCTAATAAAAACTCCCATGACCTCCAATATTCAGTTGGATAAGGACCCAAATGGAAAATCTGTTGATCAAAAGAAGTACAGAGGGATGATTGGATCTTTACTTTACCTGACTACTAGCCAACCTAATATAGTGTTTAGTATTTATCTCTGTGCTAGATTTTAAGCTGATCCTAAAGAATCCCACCTGACTGCAATTAAGGAATTCTTAGATATCTCTTAGGGACCCAAAACTTAGGAATTTGATATCCTAGGCACGACACATCTTTTGATATTATTGGATATTATGATTCGGATTTTATAAGATGTGGGGTGGATAGAAAGAGCACTTCTAGGACTTGTCAATTAATAGGACAATCTTTAGTCTCCTAATCTAGTAAAAAACTAAACTTTGTTGCACTTTCTACTGCTGAAGATGAGTACATTGCCTTACTGAGTTGTGGGCTAAAGTTCTTTGCTTGAAGCAACAAATTATAGATTTAGGATTACCTATAGGAATAATTTCAATCCTTTGTGACAACACTAGTGTCATCTGCATCTCTAAGAATCCTATCCAACATTTAAGGACCAAACATATTGATAAAAGATATCACTTTATTAGAGACCATGTGACCAAAGAAGATATTGAGTTACACTATATGGCAACTGAGAATCAACTAGCTGACATCTTTACTAAACCACTAGCCTTTGACAATTTCAACATCTTAAGGATCAGATTGGGTGTGATTGATATAAATGCATGAACTTGATGCTTTTTAGATTCTGAATTTTATCTTTCGATTTGTTGTTTATTATTTTCTTTTATTTATTTTACTTTAATTTTATTTATTTATTTTTATCATTCTTTTCGTATTTTTATTCCTTTACTTTTAATTTAGTTCTTTTTTTTTCTTTTTTTCTTTTCTTTGATCACTATTGAAATAAGATTTTATGCCTTATTTTTATTTTTGAAAAAATATAGTTAATGTTCGTCATCACTAAATCAATTAAAGGGAGAAACACCGTTGATTGTTTTCCTTCCTCTAACTTCTTTAAGTGGTGTAATTTTATTTTCTAAACAAAAGTTTATCTCAAATTAACAACTGGACTTTACAATTGATATCTTTTATATTTTACTACAGTAATCTATCTTATATAAATAATATTCAAAGTCATTAAATTACTTCCAAGCTTTTATAATCTTGTCATTGCGTTTATCATATGAATATTGAAAGTTTGTTAGGGATGTTAAGCCCTATAGAACTGGCCCAAGCTAACCAAGAGGGGGGTGAATTGATATTTTAAAAATTTCTTTTCACAAAGAATAAAATCACATAAACCAAAATCACACCACAAGAAAAAAAAAAAAAAGTGCGGAAGCAAGAAAACAATAACACAAAGATTTATAGTGTTTCGGTCAACTCGACCTACGTCCACTCCCCGGAGGCGCCCTCCAAGTATTGCACTACAAACGTGACTCTCCTTTAGCCCCCACAGCTAGGCAGAGAAGCCTTTACAAAGCACCTCCTTTTTGCCACCCCGGCAAGGCAGAGAACCTACCTCCTTTTGCTTCCTCCTGAAGCTGGCAGAGAACCACAACCAAAAGCTAACTCCTTACCTCTACCGACCCTTCCACGGAAGAGAAACTCTAGATGAAGAAGAAGCAGAGCGATCCTTGAAGCAACCTTTGTGAATCCCGTCACAAACTCCCCCTCACAAGATCCTCTCTCTCTCTCCCTCTCTCTCTCTTTCACTCCTCAAGGACTTCTCAGGTCAAGGCAGCAGCCAAAAAGTTTTTCAAAACGTTGAACAAGAGTTCTTAAATAGAAGAGCTTCAAAGGAGCGCATTAATTGCAAGTTGCCGACAATATCGTCAAGGCCGATATGGACATCGGCCTGGCCGATCAGTATAAATCTAAAAAGATCGGCCAGAGCATCGCCCTGAATGCAAGCTTGGACGATTTAAAATTGGCTTGATCATCCCGGCCAATCTAACGATCGTCCCGGCCGATCAGTTCAAATCAGAGGAAACTCGTCCAGAGCATCGCCTTGAATTCGAGCTGGCCGATATTTATCGTCTTGAAGTAACTTAAGGTTTTGAATGGATCGTCCTGGCCGATCCTGCGATCGTCCAGGATGATATGATCGTATCAATCATCCTTAATTACTTCCTTGATTTCCTGATTAATTAAGGCATAATTTGAGAATTTCGTCCAGCCCGATCAATGATCGTCTTGGCCGATAATTTAAAAAATACAATATACCTTAATTGTCTATGGTGGCAATTTCTTTCTATTTTGAGCTTATCGTCCTGGCCGATACACGTATCATCCAGGCTGATATGTTAATGACGACTGCCTTAATTAAGAATCCTTATTTAGACTTTCTGTTTTAAACCTGATCGTCCATGACGATGTAAATATCATCCTGGTCGATATGAGTAAAAACAGAAATTCTAAGTCTCTCAAGTGTGTGTGTGTGTGTGTGTCGGGTTACTTAGCATCAGTCTCTTTGACAATTACAAGTAGACTCAAGAAGTGATAATCAAAAATACAGACTGACTCAACCCTAAACCTACACAACCTTGAATTGGCTTCGTTTGTTTTTCCGATCTTTGATTCCTAAAAAGTTAGAAGTAACAGGCAGTCCAAGAAAATCAATAGTATTTGTCAATCATCAAAACATAAGTCATGAAAATAGATTTGTAACAATCTCCCCCTTTTTTATGATGGAAAACACAGGTAGAAAAAATTTAAAAAAGTTCATTAGAATTTCAAAGTTACAAACCCAACAACTTTTCCTACCACACCCTACTCCCCCTTTTGTCATCACAAAAAGAGGGTACAGAAAAAAAGAAAACAATATAACAGAAACTAAAAATAAGCCAAAAGACAGACTACAGAAAACAGGAAACAAACAACATAAAACACAAACTAGAAAAACGAGGGACCACCCTGATCATTAGATGGAGGTGGTGGAGGTGGCTGCTGAAAGTAGCTGGCAAGCGTGGTGAACTGAGCATTGAACCAGGCGAAGTCCTGGTCATGCTGCTGCTGCTGGTGAGTAAGTTAACTGTCAAATCGGGCTAAAGCCTCAGTGCGGTGCTACTCGTAGCGAGCAATGTCCTCAGAGTGTTGCTGCTCCTGTGCAGCAACGTAGGCGTCAAAGCGGGTCTCCCAATGATCAAACCTCTCTATCAGCTGATCAAATGGTGAGTGCTGGTGGAGCAGAACAGGATCAGGAACGGGCGCGGGAGCCTCCTCCTCTCTAGCCCTCTGAGGTTCCTCATCCCTAGGGTGGAGATGAGTACTGTGAAGGGTACTGAAGGAACTGTTTGAGTAGAAGGGAGTTGGAAGGTTAGGTGGAATAGGATACTAAAGTTGGTATTTGGTTTCAAGGACATAGGCTATGATGTGTCCTAAGGCTAGATTGGGTTTTCTCTTATGACCTGGATCGCGGATTGTGGTTAAGTGATCAATGTATCGAAAGATTAAGTCAGCAATATTGAATTCTCTATGAGCCATGATGTAGAAATTAGTGAGGAAAAGTAGAGGGGTGATGTGGATTCAGTCCCCGGCTTTTGGAATTATGGAGGTGCGAAGGACATGTTGGATTATCCTAGCATCTTTGACTAAAGAGCTAGTCTCTCCAACATGGTAAGGTGCATTGGTCTGGCGAAGGAAGTGATTTGTCGTGCACCAGTCAAGGTCAGGATCTGAAGCGATTAAGTGCAGCTTATCCCCGGTGGTGGATAGCTGTAAAAGATCAACACAATCCTGATATGTGATTTTGATAGGGCATCGATTCACATAGGAGGTTAGGGCTGTGAAGGTAGGGTTAATACGAAGGTTTGCGAAAAATTCTCGAAGAAACTCAGTATTGAAGGGGAAAGCAAGAGACAGGATGAAACTAAGGGAGGTGTGAGCGAAAAGATCCATTACCGGGTATGAGATGTGGGTAGGATTGATGATTCTGGAGACAGTTATTCCACACTCTTTGTAGCGATGATAGGCAGCTTCATCTTCTGCCTCTCTGAAACGAGGGTCAATCCTAGCCCTCGAAGAACTCCCAGAAGCCTGTCGAACACGTTTCCCACCAGCCATAGAGAGGAGTCAGCAAGAAAACACAAGAGAAGAAAGGATGAAGTGGAAAACCATGGCTGTATCAGCCAGAATTTAAAGAAACGGCCATATCGGCCAGGCCGATCAGATATTGGCCAGGACGATTAGACACAGGTGATCGTCCCGAGGAGTCAGGCCGGACGACCGTTGAAAAAGCAGATCGTCCAAGCCAATTAAGTGTATCGTCCAGGACGATGCACAATAATTGATCGTACCAGCCGAAGTTAAAATGTTTTAAATCTGTGCCACCTATATCATTCAGGATGAACAGTGGATCGGCCAGGACGGTTATCCAATAATGGATCGTCCCGGGCCAATTTTAAAGATTCTAACGTGCTGACACGTGGATCATCCAGGACGATCCAGTGTATCAGCCAGGACGATGCACATAAAATGCATCGGCCAGATGAAATATTCTATCGGCCAAGACTATCATCATGATTGCAACAGAGTTCGATCAGATCGTCCAGGACGATATGGTATCATCCAGGACGATGACTTACAGCAAGCACAGAAAAGACCAGTAGATGGAATTTGAAGAAATTTTTTCCTATCGTCCAGGACGATAAACATATCGGCCAGGATGATGAGACTAGAAATTGAAACCAAAGAAAAGATGGTGATGATCAGGCCCTCAAAAAAAATAAAAGAAAAACAGACAAAAACTCAGTAAAAGAAAGCAAAAACACAACAAAAATAAAAAAATGAATATTTTTTAATTTTAATTTTTTTTTTTAAGGAGGTATCATATGAGAAGTTCTTAAAAAATTAAACTTTAGAGTTCCACAAGATCAAGGAGTTTAGCCAATCCCAATCAGACAAAGGTAAAATATCCAATTCTCTTAACCCTAGACCAGACGTTCTTTTATGGTACAAATTTTCTTTTGAAAACAAAAGGGCTTAACTCAGAATAAACCAAATTGGGCAAAAAAGAAGATTCAATCAAAACTTTTTTACAAAAAAAAATCTCATAAATAATAAAACAAAGTAATTTTTCTCAATCATGAAACTCGAAATCAAGTCTTTGAAAATCTCATATAACTCATAAGTTCTTCTAAGTTTTAAAAGTTTTAAAAAGAGAGGATAGTTTGCCTTTTAGTGGGCTTATTTTATGCCTCTTATATCTTTGATTTGGCTCTTTGAGCATCTTGATTTTTGATACACATTTGTATATATATTTTTCTTTTTCAATTTGGCGTCATTGGCCTCTTTCCTTCTAAATTCTTGCAAGCTAAAAGCTCTTTTGCAAACTCTTAAAAGAAGCTCAGTTGTGAGTATATCATCCAAATATTAGAGAATAGGAGCTCTCTCTCTAACATAGGGAAGAATAACCCACAAAACAAAACTAAAGAATTATATGATCAATGCAAGGGCAAGATCTCAAATAACTTGAGAGATATATAAGAACTTTGGATATTATGCATAAGATAAATTTTTTGTAGCAAGATAAAACGAATCTTACTTTAAAAAACCATTGGCTAAAGTGAGTTAGACTTTTGTTTTAGAGAAGAAAATCATACCACTAAACAAGGTCGGAAGGAGGGAAACCATCAATGGTGTTTCTTCCTTTAACCAATTTTAGAAAAGCTAAACCAAATCTTCAAAAACTCCAAAATCTAAAATCTTGAAAAGATTCAACATATGGAAAGCCAATTTTAAAAGTTGAGTGAAAAAAAAAACACATTAAAAATACAACCAAAGCAGAAATAAAATATATTGAAACAAAACACATTTCAAGGAATTATTGAAGCAGCAGGTTTAAGCATTTATGAGCTGCGAGCCTTCATATGTCCAGTTATCCTATGCTCCCACAAGGTCTTTGGTGAGAGCACTTCTGCAAAACTTAACAACAATCAGATTTAGGAACCCAAACAGGTTTGGGCTCCTACTTAGGAAAAGTAGAATGCAATACAGGTATGGTAAGTTGTGAATCATGCATCTTAGGTCTCCACACCCAATGTGTACTATGGTGAACGGTGCAAGTGTGTGAGATGTGTCCTAGTATGCCACATGAAAAACATCTAACTCCGGGAAAAGGGTTTCTTAAATGGTTTTAGTTAAAATGCCTCTTCCTAGGTTCTGGCTTAGAATCAAAAGTGGATGTCATCCAATTTTTCTTAAATGTATCAAAATCATTTTGAATCCTCAAGTTTGTTCTTTTTAATGTATCATTATCAACCCTCAACTTTTTCTCAGTCTCTTTAGATTTCTTAAGATCTGATTTAAGTGAGGTGTGTGAAACTTTAAATGCATTATTTTCATCAATTAATTCCAAATACTTTTTGTTTAAATCATCAAATTCATCAAGAAGAGCCATGTGATTTGAATCAATCATTGCATGATCTTTGAGAAAAACTTCATGCTCTTTTTGTAAATTCAAAAGTTCTAATTTTAGGCTAGCATGAGTATTCTTGAGTTTTTGTATGATGCATGTATTTTCTCATAAATCTCAAATAATTCATCATAGGTTGGTTTACATACCTCTTCCTCATCACTTTGATCTTCTCCTATTAAACACAAGTTTGTAGTCTCTTCCTCTGGTTCAGTCTCAGAGGATTCAGTACCAGATTCCGCCCAGAAAGCCTTTTGGATCTCTTCTTGTCCTTCTTGAACTTAGGTTTCTCCTCAATCTTTTCCTTGCTTGTGTTATCTTGAAGTGTCGGGCAATCAGTTCTCACATGTCCTGGTTTCCTGCAATTATAGCAAACAATATCAAAAGATTCTTTAACATGCTTATGATCCTTACCTTTTCTCCAATTTTGATGATGCTTTTGTTTCTTCCTTAGAAAGCTTTTGAATTGCCTAGTGATGAAGGCAACTTCATCGCTTTCAGACCCGGAAGATTCAGAATCAGATTTGTGCTCCTTCAATGCAACTGTTTTCTCCTTCTTCTTCTCACATGCATCAAGATTTCTTTGATTCACCCCTTGCTCGTAAGCAATGAGTGAGCCAAGTAGGTTATCAATGGAATAAGTGTTCAAATCCTTAGATTCAATGATTGCAGTGATTTTAGCATCATATGACGAAGGCAAACATCTCAAAATCTTGTTAACTTTTTCATAGTTTGAAAGTTCTTTCCCTAGTGCATGCAGTGAAGTAACTATCTGAGTAAACCTTGTGTACATGTCAGAAATCGATTCATGAGGTTTCATATGAAAAAGTTCGTAGTCATGCAAGAGAATGCTCAAACGGGATTATTTAACCTCATTAGTACCTTCATAGGTGATACATAATTTATCCCAAATCTCTTTACTAGTTTTGCAAGTGGAGACACGCATGTAGTCCTCAGGTTTTAAAGCACAGAAAAAGCAGTTCAAACATTTTGTATTCAATTGAGCTAAATCTCGTTCATCGAAAGTCCATTTAGTAAAAACAACTTCAGTTTTAACACCATTAATTTCACGAGAAGGTGGAGAATAACCTTCTTTGATAAGCATCCACATGCGATAATCAGTAGATTGTAAAAATGTTTACATGCAAGTTTTCTAAAAATTAAAAGGTAGGTTATCGAACAAGGGAGGTCGGGTAATAGAATACCCTTCCGTAGTGTTACGATTCCCAAGGTTAGCCATGGATCAAATTCAAAACGTTTTCAAACTTAAATTTTTGAATCCCACTCTGATACCACTTGAAAGTTCGTTAGGGATGTTAAGCCCTATAGAACTGGCCCAATCTAACCAAGAGGGGGGGGTGAATTTGTATTTTAAAAATTTCTTTTCATAAAGAATAAAAATCACATAAACTAAAATCACACCAAGAGAAAAACAATGCGGAAATAAAAGTGCGGAAGCAAGAAAACAAGAATACAGAGATTTATAGTGGTTCGGTCAACTCGACCGACGTCCACTCCCCGGAGGCGCCCTCTAAGTATTGCACTACAAACGTGACTCTCCTTTAGCCCCCACAGCTAGGCGGAGAAGCCTTTACAAAGCACCTCCTTTTTGCCACCCCGGCAAGGCAGAGAACCTACCTCCTTTTGCTTCCTCCTGAAGCTTGCAGAGAACCACAACCAAAAGTTAACTCCTTACCTCTATCGACCCTTCCACGGATGAGAAACTCTAGACAAAGAAGAAGCAGAGCGATCCTTGAAGCAACCCTTGTGAATCCCCTCACAAGCTCCCCCTCACAAGATCCTCTCTCTCTCTCCCTCTCTCTTTCTCTCCTCAAGGCCATCTCAGGTCAAGGCAGCAGCCAAAAGTCTTTTAAAAATGTTGAACAAGAGCTCTTAAATAAAAGAGCTTCAAAGGAGCTCATTAATTGCAAGTTGCCGACAATATCGTCCAGGCCGATATGGACATCGACCTGGCCGATCATTACAAATCTCAGAAGATCAGCCAGAGCATCGCCCTGAATGCAAGCTTGGACGATTTAAAATTGGCTTGATCGTCCTGGCCAATCTAACGATCGTCCCGGTCGATCAGTTCAAATCAGAGGAAACTCGTCCAGAGCATCGCTCTGAATTCGAGCTGGCCGATATTTATCGTCCTGAAGTAACTTAAGGTTTTGAATGGATCGTCCTGGCCGATCCTGCGATCGTCCAGAATGATATGATTGTATCAATCATCCTTAATTACTCCCTTAATTTCCTGATCAATTAAGGCATAATTTGAGAATTTTGTCCAGGCCGATCAATGATCGTCATAGCCGATAATTTAAAAATACAGTATACCTTAATTGTCTATGGCGGCAATTTCTTTCTATTTTGAGCTTATCGTCCTGGCCGATACACGTATCGTCCAGGCCGATATGTTAATGATGGCTGCCTTAATTAAGAATCCTTATTTAGACTTTCTGTTTTAAGCCTGATCGTCCAGGACGATGTAAATATCGTCCTGGCCGATATGTGTAAAAACAGAAATTCTAAGTCTCTCAAGTGTGTGTGTGTAGTGTTACTTAGCATCAGTCTCTTTGACCATTACAAGTAGACTCAAGAAGTGAAAAACAAAAGTACAGATTGACTCAACCCTAAACCTACGCAATCCTGAACTTGCTTCGTCTGTTCGTCCGATCTTCGATTCCTGAAAAGTTAGAAATCATCAAAACACATGTCATGAAAATAGGTTTGTAATAATTTATAACCTTGTCATTGTGTTTTACTATCTTATATAAATAATATTCAAAGTCATTAAATTACTTCCAAGCTTTTATAATCTTGTCATTGCGTTTGTCATATGAATTTGATTTTATTTGGAGATTTACTCTTCTTATATGAGAGAGTGAGTTTTTCTTCTCTAATATCTGGAAGATATTCTCATAACTAAGAGTATTTAAAAGTTTTGAATGGGATCCAGGTTGCAAAAAAAAAATGACAAGGGCATAAAATGAGGCGAAAAAGAAGAAAAACTGAAAAGATACGCAATGACCGCAAAAAAGATTGAAAGATACATAAAGTATATAAAAAAAAACAAAAGATGTATAATGTGTGCCAATAAATTGACAAGAGAAATAAAATGATCCCACAAAAAGCAAGCTTCTTTCTCTTTCAAACTTTTAAATCTTAGAAGAATTCATGTGTCACTTGATATTTTCAAGAACTTGTGTTCAAAATTCATGATTGTGACTAATTACTTTGATATATTATTCTATAACATACTTTTCTTAAACAAAGTTTTTAACATAATTTTTTTTTCTTATCCAATTAATTTTTTTGAGTTAGATCTTTATTTTCAAAAGATGGTTTTCCTTGTGAGCAGTCCGAGCTAATACTAACAAGATCGATTGTTCTATTATTTTTTTGGATTTTAACAAATTTTTAATTCAATCACATGGAGAATTTATCATATTCGTGCTTTGATAAAAAAAAAAACCTTTTTTCTTTTTTCATTTTTATCATTTTTTTTAATTTTATCTTTTATTATTATTTTTTCTTATTTTTAGGCCTTCTCTAATCATCTCCATCCATCTCCAAAATTTCAATTTTTGGTCACATCGTCTTAGACAATACATTCAATCTACTCTTAATCTTCCATCTAATTACTGATATAACTCTTCTATTTAGGATAATCCTGGATGATCCAGTATCATCTTGGACGATTTGATCATATTATGTTTCAATTATTTATGAACCTTCTAGATGATCCTCCTAGTCCTGGATGATCTTTTGAATTTCTGCTTAATTATTGGTGATCGTCATGGATGATCCACCTATTCATCTTGGATGATCTACATGACAAGGTCATTACACATTTTAAATTTGGGCAGTATAATCTATTACTATTGATCATCTGGGACAATCCACCTAATCGTCCTAGATAATCTACTTTTTCAATAGTCATTTAGAATGACTCCTAAAGATGGTTGCTTGTGTCTTATCATCCTGGATGATGTCTGATTATCCTGGACGATATAACCACCTTTTTGACCAATCATCCCGAATGCAATAATTTCACCTAGTCATCGTGGATGAATCTGCGATCGTCCTAGATGATCGGTCCTTTTCTTTACAAACTGAAGCTTTTAAACATTTTTCTCTCACCCAAACTCCTCCATTCATCTTTGGTCTCACTCTTTCCCTTTTTTTTTATTCATGACGTGTGGAAAGAGATCCCGTATGCCTGCTAGAAACATATCGAGGGCCAATGTTGATCCTCATTTCACTGAGGCAGCCAACCAAGCTGCCTACCTGTGTTGTAAGATAGCTAGGATCACCTTATCCTAGACTGTCAATCCACATACACTTTCTTACCCTATTCTTGACCTTTTTGCACACACCTCTCTGACATTCGTCTTTACCCTCGCCGTTCCTTTCAATTATGAACTACTTTTTGAATTTTTTGCTTAACTCTGAATCAATTCTTTGTACACAGTACTTTAATCTTACGTTAGCAAACGACCTGAAGAGATCACTTATCAAGATTGTCTCGAGCTCCTTTAATTTTCCACCACTGGAGAAAAGCTTCACATCTTGTCTCAAGATCCTTATTTTAAATGGGATTCAGCCTATCAAATTTTGTGAAACACCTTTGTTTCTTATCATGATGTGGCATCCAACACCTTAGTTAAGGATGCTAGGACAATCCAACATGTGCTTTGAATATCTGTTATTCCTAAAGCTAGTGATTGTGTTCACATTACTCCACTCCTTTCGATCACCACTTTTTACATCTTAGCCCATCAAGAATTCAATGCAACTTATATTATTTTTCACTACATTAAGTACCTTACTAGCATTAGAGATCCAGGACATAGAAGGAAGCCTAACCTTTCCCTCGGACATATCATAGCTTATATCCTTGAATCCAAGTACAACCTTTAATATCCTGCCCCACCTAACTTTCAGCCTTCCTTCTACACCAACAACTCTTTCCACATTCTTCATAGTACTCATCTCCACCTAGAGCATGAGGAAGCTGAGGGAGTTGAGAAGGAGGAAGCTCATATACTTATTCTTGCACATGCTGTGCTCCTCCAGCTCTCATAGCTGGATCAGCTAGTGGATCGATTTGACCAGTGGGAGGCTGTGTTTGACTCCTACATTGCTGCATAGAAGTAACAAAATGTAAAGAATGTTGCTCGATTTGATTCATACGTGGCTTACAAGAAGCAACAGCAGCATGACCAGGACATGGTCTAGTTTGGGGAGTAGTTTGCTACTCTTTCTAGCTTCTTTTAGCCGCCATCACCACCTCCTTCTGATAATCAAGGCCCGTCGTACTTGTAGTTTGTTTTCCTGGTGTCATTTTTCTATGATATTGTTTGTTTCTATTCGATAGTTTATGTTATGTTTTTTTTCTTTTATTATTCCCTCCTCCTTTTTGTGAGGTCAAAAGGGGGAGTAGTGGTAGTGCTTTCATTGTACTAGTTTTTGTTTAGTATTTGTTTTTAGTAACATTTGAACTTCTTGATTCACATTATTTTTTCCTTGTAATGTTTTCAATTTAACTACTTAAAATTAAACTTTGTACCAAATATTTGTCATCATAAAAAAGGGGGAGATTGTTGCGAATCTGGATTCATGAATTATAATTTTGATGATAACAAACATTTCTGAAACTTTTATAATTCTATGACTTCCTTGTACACTAATATTTTAGGTCCACAAGGTTAATTACAATTCAAGCTAGCTCAAGATTGGGTAGACTAGGGGTGAGTCAGTCTATAAATGCATGTTAAGAGTTTTTACCTTTTCTTGAGGCAATTGTATCAAAGTGAGTCCTGATGCAAAGTAACCTTGCACACACACATTCAGGAAAAAATTCTATCTATTTTTAGGTATTATGTTTTTTTTCTTATCATATCATCCGGGATGATCCCAAATTATCCTGGATGATCAGTTAAAAATAGAAACCCTAATTAGGATATCCTGGTTAAGGCAGCCATAACTTAGTAAATCATTCTTGACAATATTCACATCGTCCTGGATGATAGGCTCAAATCAGAAAGAATCAGTCGCTAAATCTTTTTAGGCATATTTTATTTTTGGACATCATCCTAAATGATGCATTGTAATTATGCCTAAATTAGTGTGGTAATTAAGGAAAGAAAAAGATTTAATTGCTCGATCATATCATCCTAGATGATTAAAGAATCATCTAGGATGATTAGTTAAACAAATCATATTTTATTCCTGGATGACCAGAATAATGTTCTAGATGATGTGTATTGATTTGTACTAATCATCCGAGATGATCCTAAATCATCCTAGATAATCAATTATTTTTTCATCATCTAGAGATGCAATCATGGCAATATTCTAGATAATATTTAACATTTTGAACTAATCGTCCAAGATGACTGTAAAATTGTTCGGGACAATCAATTTATTTTTCCATCTTTCGACATACAATCAGGGCAATATTCTGGAAGATGCTCAATGTTTTTGAACTAATCATACAGGATAATATCCTATCATCCTGGACGATTGGAACAAACAAGTCTTTTTATCATCCAGACTCTCCCAAATAGTCCTAGCTGATTGAGCTGAATTTGTAATGATTGTACAGAATGATCTATCGATTATCTTAGACGATTATGCTAGATTATTATAATTAAGAGCAAATTTGAAGCTCTTCTATATAAGACCTCTTATTTACCAAAGATTGCATCTTTTGCTATTATCTTGACTTGAGAGAGCTAAGTGGAAAGGGATAGCTAGGGAGAGAGAGAGAGAGAGAGGATCTTATGAGGGGGTGTTTATGAGGGGTTTCACAAAAGGTTATTCTAAGAAAGGATCCGAGTCATCTTCTCTAGTCATCATCCCTAGTTCCTTGGAGGTTTGAGAAAGGTCTACTTCAGCAATTGATTGAGGTTCTCTGCTTGCTTTAAGAGGATGCGAAAGGAGTCAGGTTATCTGCCGGCTTCAGGAGGAAGAAAAAAAGGAGTTGGGTTCTCTGCCATACTGGTGTCACTGAAAAGGAGGTTTGTACAGGCTTGACTGCCTTACCATGGGAGCAATAGGAGAGTCACTGAGTTTAGTGTTATACCCAGAGGAGAGGCTCCAGGGAGTGGAAGTAGGTCAAGTTGACCGATCCACTATAAATTTCTATGTGTTCTTTCTTATTACTTTTTTGCATTAAATTTCTGCACTTTAACTTTTCTTGTAGTGATTATTGGTTTGGTTTAAGATTATGATTTTTGTTTGAGAAATTTTTAAAACACCAATTCACCACCCCCCCCCCCCCCCCCTCTTGGTTAGCCTTGGGCTAGTTCCCAAGGGCTTAATATCCCTAATGAACTTTCAAGTTATTTATCTAATTCCACCCGCACACAAACTCTAACAAATTCCCTTCTCCCCCATTGAAACATATCACCATCTATCAAAAGAGGTGTACCAATAAACGAAATAATTCTAGAAACATTGACCTCATCCCAACAATAAAGAGGTAGGTTATGCATTCTCACCCACACCGGAGATGATATTCCTTTTAAAGAAGTTGTTGAAAATTTAGGATTCTATTTGTCAAGTCCCTTAATAGGACCATTAACAAACCAACCACCACCCCCCCCCCCCCCCCCCCCCCCCACACACACACACACACCTCCATCCCAATAAAACCTTCCTCATTGCTTCATAAGAGAAGAAAGAGCATAAAACCCATCCTTGTCCAAGAATCGTCAAGTGGAATTTGCCAAATACAAACCATTCGTGTCGAAATTCCTCTGCAACTGTTTGAACCAGGACCTTATTACCAAAAACCATCACCATAACAGACATTTTTAGCTTCTTAGAATTACTACTCACATTTGGTTCAAATAATTTAACAACCATTCCATCTACCGATAAAAAAGATTTGTCATTGGAGAGATTTACTTTAATATAAGGATGTTTGGCCTAGGCATTATTAGAAGCTTTACCAACAAAAGCATTCACCACAGTTGGAATTTCCTCGGTAAAATCAGTCCTGAATATTTTTTCTTGACCATTAGCACAATAACCTAATGTGTCTTAAGAAAATTTTTTAACTGATCATTCTTCTTCATTTTCAACAGATGGTTTTACAAAGCCATTGCAGAACCTATTGACATAAAGCTTCATAACTGAAGATGATGATTCAAAATAAATTAGCTTGGTAACAAATTTCTTCTGAGGAGATTCAGAACCCAAACATTCGATAATCTACTTTCCTTTACCATGCCCGTGAACAACTAAAATAGCTGGCTTATCAGATTGTTCCTTGATCACCAATGGGCCATTAATGAAATTATGAGAACCAATTTATTTAGAAGATACTTCTAAATGAAGAAGAGGATAGGAGAAAGAATAAAGATCATCGGTAGAATTTGGCCGCCAATTGTCGAATGATCCACCGTCATGAGCGACAAAATCGCCAAGTGTTGTAAAAGGAAAAAATTACAATTTTCTCTAACTAGAATTGGGAGCTTCTCTCCCTAGTACTAATATTTTAGGGAGAATACACACTTAATTTAATGATGGACTTAGCATGCTTAACATATGCAAAAAAAAATTCATTAATTAAAAGTATAATTTATTTTATTTACCCCCTTTTATTTTAATTGTCATGTAGGAGCATGGCCACCTACATAAGATTGTATTATGATCTAAGTCATCCCTAACCTAAGTATAATATAATGCCCATCAAATTAATTCACAAGTTATAGAAATTAAATAAATAATCACATTAGTTTATACTAGCAACCAGTATACAGTAAAAACTCAAAAAGCTCAGCACATTATAAAAAAGTAAACACTGACCTAACATAAGATTAGAGTTTGTTATCCTGGCAACCCATCTAAAGTGTGTGAGGTAGGCTATACGGTTTGAATATGTCCTATGTATGATAATATGTTAGAGTTATTTGATATTCTAGTTGATTAAAAGGCTTAAGGGAAAGTTTAATTAATGTTTACATATTAATGGTCAAAAATTAATTTTAAGATGTATTTTTAAAGTTAAATAGATATCACCTTTGTTGCTCACTAGGTCTGTGAATTTTATTTCACCTTTGTTGGGGCTAAGTTAATAGTCTCGTAGGGTTGTGTAACTTAGTGGTAGATAATATAATTAAGTGATTTAAGTTAATTAAAGTTTGAAGGTTGATTAATTTTAATTATGATTGATTGGTTACTAGCTTTTAAAGTTAGATTATGGTTTTCTAGAACTATAAATTACATATTGATTTTTTGGAATATATTGAATTATTTAAATGCATTAATTAAAGGGGTTAAATTTTGACTTTTAGATTAAGGCTGATTTTTGGAAAGTTTGTATTTTTCATAAATACTAGAACTTAAGATGAGTAATTAGACAATAAGTTTGGTAGATTTGGATTTTTTTTTATATTTACTTATTAATTTTTGAACTTTAGACTTGATTTTGACTTAAAGTTGACCAAATTATTAACTTTTTTAATTTGAATTATTTATGGTTGTTTGATATTTTTAATAAATACTAGACCCAACTGGAGTCCAATACTTTTGAGTTTGTTAAATTTGAATTTTTTGAATTAGCTATGATTTTTTAAAGTTTAGGTATTGATTTGAATTTTTTATTAACTTTAATTAAGGGCTTCTAATGATTTGAATCAAAATGAACTTCAAACTTCTTGAAATCACCTCTAAAGATCAGAAATGATCTAAGGAGGTGTTCTCAAATATTTAAACTTTTTTTATTTTTAATAATTTTTTTAATTTAATTAATTAAATATTATTTTTTAATTAAAATTAAATTAAGGATGAAATTAAATTCCAATCAAAAAGCCTTTATTTTTCTTAGATTAAGGGTTGAATTTTTGTTATTTAGAGGTATTATATGTAATTTTTGGGTTTATATTTTATTTAATTGAAGTTTTAGAAGATTTAAGGCTTATTTAATGTATTAATATTGAATTAATTAATGAATTTGATTAATAATTTTTAAAATTAGTATGAAATTTTATTAAGGCTGGTAATTTATTAAGTTTAAAATTTTAAATTTTCAATCCTATTGGACATGTATTTTATTTTTTAAAATTAATCTATATTTTATTGACAAATATCTTTAATTATTATCCTTAAGGTTAGGTTAGGCAGGTTTGAATCAATATCACTAACCCTTAAATAAACATATATGTATAACACAAACACAATAAATTCTTAAATCTAGGAGAGCATAAGCTAAGGGCAAGTGTATGCATTCTTTATATGCAATGGATAATAATAACGTAAATAATGGATAATTGGATTAGTGAACAATCAAGACAATATTGTTCACTAACCACCTCCCCATTAATTCAATTCATTCAAACTTAATCTATGTTTAAAATTCCAAAGCCCTCACTCAAAGCTCTCAAAGTAATTTAATATTTCTAATTTTAAAATTAAAATTTCTATATGAAAATAGATTAATTTTAAAATTTTAAGAGAAATTAAGATAATTTCAAAAAAATATATATATATTTTTTATCATACATTTATTAATATGAAAACCTTTTAAAATAAAAGTTTTTTATTTTAAAAATTTATTTAAGTTAATATTTAATTAAATATTAATTAAATATTGAAATACTTTAATAGTTAAAATTAATTAAACATATAAAATATACTTAATTAATTTTAATTTAAAAATAATATATAAAAGATAAATTTAAATTTTAGAAAATATTTTACTTATTTTTAATTAAATATTAATAAAAAATCTTAAATATTTAATGAATAAAAATTATTTAAAATATACATTGAGTTTTAAGTTAATATTAATTTTAAATTAAAGCAATTAGTTTTTTGAGAAAAATAATATATTTCATTAATTGTTGGGTTTAATACTTAATTTTTAATGATAAAATTAAATTCTATTAATAAAAATTGATCTTAAATTAATTAATATTATTTAAAACTAATTCAGTGGTGATGCTGACGATGGTGGGACACGTGTTAGAAGAGGATTGGTGCATTGAACCACATAGGAAATTATTGTCGGCGACGCATTAATTACCAATGCTTGTGCCGCTTACAATCATTGGCAATTAACCCAAGAAAAACTACGGATGCGGTTTACTTAACCACGTCAATAACCTCTCGGGATTGCCTAATTGAGCCTAGTTTCGATTGAACAATAGAGATTTTGACAGACGAGTAGATCTTTGATCATTCGTTAAAACACATAAAAGCTAGATGTAGAATGATGTGATCTAAACCATTGATCATAAGATCAATGGTCCAAAAATGCACTTTTAACATAGGCTATAGATGAACCCTAGGTTATATTTTTTTGCTCAGTCTCTCAATCAGATTAATCTTTCCTCTTGAAATTTTAAACATCAAATCTATTAATAAACTCTTTCATTTTAAACTATTTATACACTATCATGCTATTTCTTATATATGACTAATAGAGTATGAAATTTGTTTCATACCAGATCATATCGTATGAATACATTAATTTTTGAACTGTTTGTACAGTATGATGTAAGGTTGTAAAGATGATTGATTGTATATGAAATTAGGATCATATCATACAAATACATTTGTTTTTGAACTATTCATATAGTACAATAGGAATTCGTAGAGATAATTGATATTGTACAAAACGAAGTTTATCCTAGTTTGTACCAAATGAAGACCTAGTTTTTTTTAACTATTTGTATCATATGATCTACCATCGTACAATATGATTACAAGTTAGTTGACTTGAAATTTTCAATTTTTGGATGGTTTTTCTTATGGTTTCTTTACAAAGAGTCTTATAAACATTCATAATATCATAGTGCTATGAGCTATTCTTGAGAGGCTCATTGTGAGTGCGTTTTCGAGAGATTTGGTAAGTGAAGAGGGAGAGATCTACTGAAGGGGAGATTTTGATGGATTCACAAGGTTGCCCAGAGTGAGGATCTCTTTACCTTCTTCAAGTTTTTACCCAATCTTTTTAAAGGTTTTTGGGAGAAGTTATTCAACATTGGATCAATATTCTCTACCTTCACCAAAAGGATGAAAAGGATGTGACGGTTCTCTGCCTTCACCAGGAGGGTGAAAAAGGACTTGTAGGTACTCTGCCTTAACCAGGAGTGAAAGTTCATTAGAGATGTTAAGCCCTTAAGAACTAGCCCGATGTAAAAAAAAAATTCTTACAATCAAATCACAAAACTTAAAACCAAACCAATATCACCACAAAGAAATCAACGTATGGAAGAATAAATGTAGAATGTAGTAAGAAAAGAACACAAAGAATTTATAGTGGTTCGGTCAACTCGACCTACGTCCACTCCCCTGAGGCGCCCTCCGAGTATTTCACTACAAAACTGACTATCCTTTTGCTCTCACAGCAAGGCGGAGAAGCCCTCACAAAAACTTCTTTCCGCTAACCCCGATGAGGCAGAGAATCCAACTCCTTTTGTTTCCTCTTGAAGAAGGCAGAGAACCCAACTCCTTTTGCTTCCTCCTGAAGCAGGTAGAGAACCTCGACCAATTACTAAAGGAGACGTTCCTTGAACCCCCAAGGATGAAGGACGAAGACTAGAGAAGACGCCTTGGAACCTTGCTTGGAGCAACCTTTGTGAATCCCTCTCATAAACTCCCCCTCATAAGTTCCTCCCTCTCTCTCTGTCTCTCTCCCTCTCCTCTTGGCTCTCTCAGGTCAAGACAGCAACAAAAGGTGTTTTTGTATGAGAAAATTCAGGTCCTTTAAATAGAATTTCAAGAACTGACAATATCGCCTAGGATGATATTTCTATCATCCTGTATGATCAGTACAAATTAAGCTCAATCAACTTGGATGACATGGGATGATCAGAAGAAATTTTGTTCACATTGTCTAGGACGATAAAATATCATCCTGTTCGATTAGTTCAAATCCGAGCCAAATCGTCCTGGACATCACTCTGAATTGAAGTAGACCAATGTCAATCGCCCATGCCATCGTCCCGACCGATCCTGCGATCGTCCCGGCCGATGTGATCGTGCAATCAACCTTAATTGCTTTCCGTAATTACCAAATTAATTTAGGCATAATTATACTGTATCATCCAAGACGATGTAATGTATCATCTTGGCTGATGTCCAAAAATAAATTTTACATAAGTAAATTTGGCGACTGATTCTTTCTTATTTGAGCATATCATCCTATCTGATACAAAGATCATCCAGGATGATGTGCTTAATGACGGCTACCTTAACTAGGATGCCCTAATTAGAGTTTTTATTTTTAGTCGGATCGTCCTAGCCGATATGAACATCATCCAGGATGATGTACTCAAAATAGAAAAACATAGAAAATCCGTCAAGTGTGTGTGTGTAAGTTACTTAGCATCAGGAACCACTATTACAATTGACTCAAGAAAAGGAAAACATTACAGACTGACTCAAATTAAATCTATCCAATCTTGACCTGGTCTTAAGTTGCGCTCAATCTTGTGGACCTGAAAAGTTAGTAGGCAAGGCAATCATATAAACATATGAATGTTTGCTATCATCAAAAGTCTAATCCATAATCTCAGATTTGCAATAATCTTCCTCTTTTTGATTTTGGCAAACACAGTCAAAAAGTTCAAGCATTTATGGCAGTTTAACAAAAATAGTGTGACGAAAAAAATCGTTCACTAAGTTCCATAATCAAATTACAAGATGCATTAGACTACTCCCCCTTTTGACATCACAAAAAGGAGGAGGAAACAAAAACAAAAAAAATAGAACATAAACAAAAATAACAAACTACAGAAAAATTAACAAAGAAACAAAGTTTTTTTTTTAAAAATCAAGGCATGAACATGATATAGTCTTCCATGTGATTGGTTTTAAAAATTTGTAAGTAAATGAGTTAACAATATCAAAAATCCAAAAAATGGTAAAATATCCAATCATGTTAACCCAAAGCTCAGACTTCATTTAGGGTAAAATCATCTTTTGAAATCAAAAGGCCTAACTCATAAAAATTAACTGGAAAAGAAAAAGAGATCCTATCAAGATTTCAGTTTGGAAAAATATCTTATAGAATAGTATATCAAAGTAGTTTGTTACAATCGCGAAATTCAAAATCAAGTCCTTGAAAATCTCAAGTGATACATGAAATCTTCTAAGTTTTAAGAGTTGGAAGAAAGGAAGATAGCTTGCTTTTTGATGGGCTCATTTTATGCCTCTTGTCCATTGAATGGTGCACTTTGTGTATCTTTTAATTTTTGATACACTTTGTGTATATATATATATATTTTTTAATTTGGCATCATTGTGCATCTTTTTCTTTTGACATCATTGGCCACTTTTATTATTATTATTTTTACAAGCTAGATTCTTTTTCAAAAAATGTTAAATATTCTTAGTTGTGAGTATATCTTCCAGATATTAGAGAAGAAAAACTCACTCTCTAATATAGCGAAGAACAAACCACAAAACAGAATAAAAAATCATATGAGAGATACATTGACTGGACAAGAAATATTAAAATAACATAAGGATTTTGATTATTATAATATAAGCTAGATTACTGTAGCAAGGTAGAAAAGATCTCAATTACAAAATCCAGTTGTTAATTTGATATAGACTTTTATTTAGAAAAGAAAATTTTACCACCAAAATAGGTAAGAAAGAGACACAATCAACAGTGTTTTTACCTTTTAGTAGATTAAGAGATGTAAAACATTAACAACAAATTTTCAAAAAGACAAAAACAGGGCATACGATATCAATTCAGCGATGATTATAAAAATAAAACAAATTAAGGCATACAAAAAATAAAGTACCAAAAGCAAAGAAAATAATAAAAAATAACAAAAAAATATAAAGCAAAGTAAACAGCATATAACAAATAAAAAATTAATAGTGATCAAGTTCATGCATTAATGTCTATTACACCCAATCTGGTTCTAAAAGTGTTGAAAGTGTCGAAGGCCAGTGGTTTAGTAAATATGTCAGCCAGTTGATTCTCAGTCGCCACATGGTGTAACTCAATGTCTCCCATAGTCACATGGTTTTTAATAAAGTGATGCCTTATGTCAATGTACTTAGTCCTTGAATGTTGAATAGGATTCTTAGAAATACAGATGGCACTAGTGTTGTCACAAAGAATTGAGATGGTGCCTACAGGTAATCCTAAATTCAGTTCTTGCTATTTTAACCAAAGGACTTGGGCCACTTAACTTCCTAAAGCAATGTACTCGGCTTCGGCAGTGGAAAGAGCAACAGAGTTTTGCTTTCTACTAGGCCAGGAGACTAAAGACTGTCCTATGAAATGATAAGTTCCAGAAGTGATTTTTTTATCTATGTTACATCCTGTAAAATTAGAATCAAAATATCCAATAATCTCAAAAGAAGTGCTGTGCCTGGGGTACCAGATTCCTACTTTTGGGTCCCTAAAAGGTATCTAAGAATTTTCTTAGCTGCAGTCAGGTGGGATTCCTTAGAATCAGCTTGAATTCTAGAACAAAGACAAATGATGAATATTATATCGGGTCAGCTATCAATCAGGTAAAGTAAAGATCCAGTCATCCCTCTGTACTTTTTTTGATCAACTGATTTTCCATTTGGGTCTTTATCCAACTTAATTCCTGAGGAAATGGAGTATTAATTGACTTGGCTTTATCCATTTCATACTTCTTCAAGATGTCCTTTATATATTTTGATTGATTCAGAAAGGCTCCATCATCCATTTGTTTCATACTAAACTCCAAAAATTAGGACAACTCTCCCATCATACTCATCTCAAACTCCATACTTATCGTTTTAGGAAAATCATCACATAGCCTTTTATTAGAAGATCCAAAAATTATATCATCGACATAGATCTGAATAATGAGTAAATCATCTCCAACTTTCCTCAGGAAAAGGGTTGTGTCTACACTCCCCTTAACAAACTCTCTATCTAGTAAGAATGTGCTAAGCCTCTCATACCAAGCTCTAGGTGCCTGCTTTAATCCATATAATGCCTTTTTTTTAATTTGAAAACATGATTTGGAAATTGAGAACTCTCAAAACCTGAGGGTTGTTCTAAAAACACATCATTTTTTATTTTCCTATTTAAAAAGACATTCTTAACATTCATTTGGAAAAGCTTAAATCCCTTATAATAGGCAAAGGCTAATAGCACTTTAATGGCTTCCAATCTAGCTATAGGGGCAAAAGTCTTCTTAAAATCTATCCCTTTTATTTGTTTATACCCCTTAGCCACTAATCTTACCTTATTGCTAACCACCTCTCCAAAATCATTCACCTTATTCTTAAAGACCCACTTGGTTCTAATAACACTTTGTCCCCTAGGTCTTTCTACAAGCTCCCAGACATCATTCCTAGCAAATTGGTTCAACTCCTCTTGCATGGCTAAGATCCAAAACTCATCAGAAAGGGCATGGTTAATGTTGGTGGGTTCAGTCATTGAGATAAAGGCAGAGTGGTTCACTTCCTTCCTAAGTCCATGTCTAATCCAAACTCCATTAGAAGGGTCTTCTAAAATCAGATCTTTAGGTGACTCGAAGAGTATCTCCTGTCTCTAGGAAAATTTTGTGAAGGTTCAACCCTTTCTTCCAGATCTACATTTTCTACTTATTGGGTAACATCTCCTACTCCTTCAGTTATCTGGTGCTCTACCCTCTACTCTAAATTTTCTAATACATAGGTAATCTCTCCAACATCATCATCATCCTAAACTTTAGGCTTTCTAGGATCAGACTCATCAAACACTACATGAATTGTTTCCACCACCACCAAAGTTATTTTATTAAACACCCTAAAAGACTTCCCAACACTAGAATATCCTAAGAACACTCCATCAGATTTTGGGTCAAATTTTCCTAAGTGAAACTTCCCATTATTGTGAATGAAAACCTTACTACCAAAGACATGAAGGTGAGAAAGATTAGGTGTCCTACCCTTAAGGATCTCATAGGGTGTCTTATCTAATTTGGCTCTAACATTCACCTTATTCAACACATAAGAAGTTGTGTTAACCACTTCAGCCCAAAAGTATTTTGGAAGTGAATACTCAGCAAGCATGGCTCTAACGGCTTCTACTAAGGTATGGTTCTTCCTTTCAGCTACCTCGTTATACTGAGGGGTCCTAGGAGCTGAGAAGTTGTGGCTAATCCACTTAACCTCATAAAAATCTCCAAATCTCTCATTTTCAAACTCTCCCCATGGTCACTATGGATGATCAAGATCTCACAATCTAGCTTTTTCTGAATCTAAGTGAAGAAGGCTCTAAACTCATCAAAAGACTCATTTTTGTGTGACAAAAATCTAATCCAAGTGAACCTCGAGTAGTCATTGACAATTACAAAACCGGACTTTCCCTCCCAAGCTGGCAGTGCTAATTGGTCCAAACAAATCCATGTGAAGGACTTCTAAAGGTCAAGAGGTGCTAATGTCCTTAATGGAGTGAAAAGTGGAGTGGACTTACTTTCTTAATTGGCAAGCATCACAAAGATGGTCTTTTGAAAACTTAAGCTTGGGGACACCTCTAAATATGACTTTGTGGGTCACTTTTCTAAGAGTTTTCATACTGACATGACATAATCTCCTGTGTAACAACCATGAATTATCAACAACAATTTTTAAGCAAAATGAAGCAGCACATTCAATGTTATTTAAATCAAGCATGTAAACATTGTTGATCCGTTTTCCCTGCAAAATAGTATTATTATTTAAGCTGATAATGCATGAATTTTACAAAAAAATTATGATGAAGCCCTTGTCGCAAAGCTGACTGATGTTGGGCAAGTTGTGTTTCAGTCCATCTACAAGCAAAATATTTTCAATCAAAAGGTTCTTGAAATTACCAAGTATACCTGATCCTACCACCTTCCTAGTGGTGTTGTCTCCAAGAGTCACCTTGCCTCCTATCCTGGTCTCTTGCAAAATGAATTGATTGACATCGCCAGTCATATTTCAAGAGCATTCGCTGTCCAGGTATCACATGCTCTCACGAGGCCTTTTTTGAGAGCTTGCCTACAAAATTATCAAATGTTAGATTTATGAACCCAAACATATTTGGGTTCCTTCTTATGGAAAGTAAAATGCAATGCATACTGTGAATCATGTAACTTGGGTCTCTAAACCCAATGTGAACTATGGTGAAAGGTGCAATTGTGTGCTATGTGTCCTAGCATGCCACATGAAAAGCACCTAATTCCAAGAAAAGGATGCAGTAATATATGGTGATGCATGAAATGAAGGTTTTTTATTTTCAAAAGCTTTTATACTTTCTAATTTTTTATATTCTTTTTCTAAATTGGTATGGTATTATTTTAAAGAACTATGAGCATCAAATAAATTAGCATGCTTTTTATTTAATGCATCAAACTCATCAAGTAAAGCCATGTGATTAGTATCAATTATAGAATGATCTTTAAGAAAAATTTCATGCTCTTTTTATAAATTAAAAAATTCTAATTTCAAACTAGCATGAGTTTTCTTGAGTTTTTATATGATATATGCATGTGCTCACAAATTTCTAATAATTGATCATAAGTTGGTTCAAAAATCTCTTATTGGTCACGCTGACCAAGATTATTATCTTGCATTAAGCACAAGTTTGTTGTCTCCTCTTCAGGTTCAGTCTCAGAGGAGTCTGATGCAGAATCTGCCCAGAATGCCTTTTGGAATCTCTTCTTGTCCTTCTTTGACTTGGGTTTCTCCTCGCCCTTTTCCTTGCTTAGATGAGACTTGAGTGTAGGGCAATCAGTTTTAACATATCCTAGCTTCTTGCATTAAAAATAAATTGTATCATTAGAATTCTTAAAATTTTTTTTACCCTTACCTATATTCCACTTCTGATGATTATTGTCCTTCTTCCTTAGAAAGCTCTTAAATTACCTCATGATTAAGGCAACATCATCGCTTTCAGACTCGAAGGAGTCCGTGTCCGAGTTGTTTGCCTTAAGTGCCACCATTTTCTCCTTCTTCCTTTTACCTGCATCAAGATTTCTTTGGCTCACCTCTTGCTCATAAGCAATGAGTGAACCAAGTAAGTTATCGATCGAATAAGTATTTAAATCTTTAGACTCAGAAATTGCAGTGAATTTAGCATCAAAAGAGGAAGGAAAACAACTTAAAATTATGTTCACATTTTCATAGTTAGTAAGTTCTTTTCCTAATGCATGCAATGAAGTAACAATCTGAGTAAACATTGTATACATTTCAGAAATTATTTCATTAGGTTTCATATAAAAAATTCATAATCATGCAATAAAATGTTCAATCGGGATTGCTTAACTTCATTAGTACCTTCATAGGTGATACACAATTTATCCCAAATCTCTTTACCAGTTGTGCAAGTTGAAACACACATGTAATCTTCATATTTGAAAGCACAAAAAAAGCAGTTCAAACACTTTGCATTAAGTTGAGCTAAATCCCTATCATTATGAGTCCATTTAGTAAAAGGAAGAGGAATAGTAACGTCATTAAGTTTACCAGTCGGAGGTGTATAATCATCCTTAACAAGCATCCACATGCGATAATCAATTGATTGTAAAAACGTAGACATGCGATTTTTCCAAAAATCAAAAGGGATATTATCAAACAAAGGTGGTCGGGTAATAGAATACCCTTCCGCAGTATTACTATTTTCGTTGTTAGCCATGGATCAAAATTCAAAAAGTTTTCAAACTTAGTTTTTATGAATCCCACTCTGATACTACTTAAAAGTTCCTTAGAGATGTTAAGCCCTTAAGAATTAGCCCGAGGCTAACCAAGAGACGGGGGGGGGGGGGGGGGGGAATTGATATTGTTTAAAAAAATTTCTTACAATCAAAGAACAAAACTTAAAACCAAACCAATATCACCACAAATAAATCAACGTGTAGAAGAATAAATGTTGAACAAAGTAAGAAAAGAACACAGAAAATTTATAGTGGTTCGGTCAACTCGACCTATGTCCACTCCCCGGAGGCATCCACCGAGTATTGCACTATAAAAATGACTCTCCTTTTGCTCCCACAATAAGGCAGAGAAGCCCTCACAAAAACTCCTTTCCACCAACCCCGGCGAGGTACAGAACCCATCTCTTTTTGCTTCATCTTGAAGCAGACAGAGAACCCAACTCCTTTTGCTTCCTCCTGAAGCAGGAAGAGAACCTCGACCGATTACTGAACAAGACCTTCATTGAACCCCCAAGGACGAAGGAAAAAGACTGGAGAAGACTCCTTAGAACCTTGCTTGGAGCAACCTTTGAGAATCCCACTCACAAACCCCCCCTCACAAGTTTCTCCTTATTTCTCCCTCTCTCTCCCTCTCTTCTTAGCTCTCTCAGGTCAAGATAACAACTAAAGGTGTTTTTGCATGAGAAAATTTGGGTCATTTAAATAGAATTTCAAGAACCAACATTGTCGTCCAAGATGATATTTCTAAGGTCCTGTACGATCAGTACAAATTAAGCTCAATCAGCCCGGACGACATGGGATTATTAGAAGAAATTTTGTTCACATCGTCCAGGACGATAGAATATCATCAAGGATGATAGAATATCATCCTGGCTGATTAGTTCAATTCCATGCCAAATCATCTTAGACATCACCCTGAATTGAAGTAGGCTGATGTCAATCATCCACGCCATCAACCCGACCGATCCTGCGATCGGCTGGGCCAATATGATCATACAATCATCCTTAATTACTTTTCATAATTACCAGATTAATTTAGGCATAATTGTACTATATCATCTAGGATGATGTAATGTATCATCCTAACCGATGTCCAAAAATAAATTTTACCCAAGTAGATCTGGCAGCTGATTCTTTCTGATTTGAGCTTATCATCCTGGCTGATACAAAGATCATCCAGGACGATGTGCTTAATGACAACTACATTAACTAGAATGCTCTAATTAGGGTTTCTATTTTTAGTCAGATCGTTGTGGCTGATATGAACATCATCCAGGATGATGTACTCAAAATAAAAAAATACAAAAAATCCGTCAAGTGTGTGTGTGCAAGGTTACTTAGCATCAGGAACCACTTTTATAAATGACTCAATAAAAAGAAAATATTACAGGTTGACTGAAACTAAATCTACCCAATCTTGAGCTGGTCTTGAGTTGTGCTTGATCTTGTAGACCTGAAAAGTTAGTAGGCAAGGCAGTCATAGAAAAACATGAATGTTTGCTATTATCAAAAGTCTAATCCATAATCTCAGATTTGCAATAAGGAAGGTAAAAAAGGACATGACGATTCTCTGCCTTTACTACGAGGGTGAAAAAGGATGTGTAGGTACTCTTCCTTCACCAAGAGGGTGAAAACGGAAGTGACGATATGTTGTAATCACTTGGAGAGTGTAAAATGTAACTGTACTCTACCGTACTAGGTTGAGCGAAAAGAATTTGTAAGGGCTTCTTCACCTTACTATGGGAGCAAAAAGAGAGTCAGTATTATTTAGTGCAATACTTTGAAAAGGAGTTGTTGCAGTCCATGATCCCTAGCCCGAAATTTTGATGATGGTAAATAATGTTGATTGAATTATCTCATTATTCATTGACTATTTTTAATATTGCTCTTATATGTGAGTACTAATATTTCAGGGAGATCACATAATACTCAAGACAATATAAGACTCGAGACTGGGTAGAATAGAAAGTGAAATCTATAACTCTATATGTTCCTTTTATTTTTGTTTTTTCCTTTCTTGAGTATGGCCATAATGAGTGTATGCAAACTAAGAAACCATGAACATACACAGTGGGAGAGTTTTTTTTAGTGGAGAAATTTTTTATTCTATGTAGATCATACTATATGATTTTAAATCATATTGTACAAACTACTATGGCTCAACAGCTATTCTCCATGAATAAATCGTATTGTTTGATCATTATCATACTAGATGATGTATCTGAAACCCTAACTACCATATTAATTTAAGTAAGTTTTTAAATCTTAAATCTTAAACTTATCGTATTGTATGATTTGATCATACAATATGAATATTTGAACATTTACTTAAATTAACACCCATGATTATTCAATTAAATCAAGGATTAATTATTTCTTGGTGATCATACTGTATAATAAGGTTCGTACCGTATGATGAATCGAGGTTATTTTTTATCATACCGAATGATCTCTTGATTTCTGAACTAATTATACATGATGATATAAACAGAGTACCAAATGACCTAAATCTTTTAACAGATCATATTGTATAAAATGGATTGTACCAGACGATGAATAGAGACGAGTTTTGGTAATACCAGTGTTTGTCCTGTATGAATAGAAGGAATATATTATATTGGATGATATTTGTATCGTACAGCACAATATTGTTCATAAAATTTATGTGTTCGTACTCCTTCATACCAAAATGATGGATGTTTTGAACTGATCATACTGTATGATCTTATATTGTACTATTCGAATATAAACAACTGAATTAAAAATTTAGGGTTTCTTGGAGCCTGATTTATATATGATACTTTTGTCTTTTGAAAGAATATGAGAAAGGAACATGACAAGAAGGGGAATTCTTGAGAGGGAGCTACTTGATTAGATTTTGGGTTTGTAAGAGGAAAGAAAAGGTGAGTTTTTTGAGGAAAAAAGAGTGTGAGGGGATCACACAGTTTCTTTAAGCCTACTGCATGCTTGCTCCTCTTGTGGCCCGAGAAAATCTTGTGGGAAGCTTTCTAAGGGGGAGATCCTTCAAGTTCTATGTCCTCAAAGGTACTATGCCTTCTCAAGGAGGGAGAAAAATGAGAAGGTTCACTGTCGTCACCAGGAGGGTGACATAACATTTGGTACTCCACCACACCGAGGAAGGTGAAAGTGAGGGTTTTTAAAGGATTCTCCACCTTGCTATGGGAGCAAAAGGAGAATTACTTTTGAGTAGGGAAATTCCTGGAGTGGAGGACTCTAGGGAGTGGACTTAGGCAGGTGACCGAACCACTATAAATCTTCTGGTGTGATTTTTCTATTTATTGCACTTTACTTATGTTTTGCATCTTACATTTGTTATAACTTCTTGGTAAAAATTCTATTCTAGATCTTTATTGTATAATTTAAAATTTCACCACCTATTATTGCAATCATGTTTTATTTGTTTACTTCAGCATCAAGTTAAGTTTTGTTTAAAAAAAAAAAAAAAAAAAAATAGAACCTGAGTTTAGGATTTTTTCTTTATTACAAAAAAATTGCAATTCACCCCCCTCTTGATGCATCTCATACTTTCAATTGGTATCAAAGAGGGGATTTAAAATTAGTATTTTAGAAGACCTTAAAAATTCGATCATGACACATTTTGGTAACCATAATACTATGGAGGGTTATTCTATAATATTATGGAGGGTTATTCTATAACTCATCCACCCATGTTTAACAACATATCATTTGATTTATGGAAAATTAGAATGTCTTCATTTTTATAGTCTATAAACTATTGTATGTGGATTTTGGTTCAAGATGGTTACACTGCACCTTTTAAACTTTTGAATGACATAAAAATTCAAATACATTTCAGTGAATGGAGCAAAGAGGATATGGATCTAACACAATTAAATGCAAAGTGCATGAATTATTTCTTTTGTGCATTAAAATCATAGGACTACATGAGATAGTATACCTGTGCTACTGGTAAAGAGATCTGGGATAGACTGTGTATCACGTACGAAGGAACTACTGAGGTTAAACAGTCTAGATTAAACATTTTATTGCATGATTACGAACTCTTTTGTATAAAACCTAGCGAAACTATATCTGACTTGTACACTAGGATCACTCAGATAGTGATGTCTTTGCGTGCACTAGGTAGAGAATTTTCTAATTGTAAAAAAGTTAATAAGATTATGAGATTCTTACCTAGTTCCTATAATGCTAAAATTACTGCAATTACTTATTCCAAGGATTTAAACATTTATTCAATTGACAATTTGCTTGGGTATTTCTTACAAGCAAGGAGTGTGTCAAAGCCAAAATAATGTAGGAGAAAAGAAAAAGGAGCGGATGGTGGCATTGAAAGCAAACTATTCAGAAAGTGAAAGTTCTGTAGCAGAGGAAGATAATGATCTAGCCTTGATGGCCTAACAATTCAAGAATTTTCTAAAAAGAAAATAAAGGAATCTTCAAAATTAAATTGAACAATGGTAAAAGCTCAAAAACTACTAAACTTTCATCTGATATGATTTTTTTTGAGTGCAGGAAATCAGGTCACCTCCAAGCTGATTGCCCCAACATAAAGATCCAGACAACTAAGGAAAATGGCATGGAGAAGATGAAATATAAGAAAGGGAAGATGAAGACACAAAAGGCATTTTGGGCTGACTCTGCCTCATAATCATTAGAAGAAGAAGAAGATGAGGAGGTAATAAATTTGTGTCTAATGGCTAATGATAATCTTGATCAATCAGATCAAGATGAGGTATGTCAACTTTCTTATGAAGATTTACTGATTATTTTTGAGAAAATCTATAATTTGTATAGAAAGTTAATGAAAATACATGCTAACCTTAACACTGAATTTAGTACTTTACAAACTGAGCATACTGACTTAGTTAAAGAACATTCTTATTTAGATAGAGATCACATATCCCTACTTGATGAGTTTGATGCATTAAATAATAAGCATATTAAATTATCTGATGCAGATGAATCTTTGAAGACATCATATATTGAATTAGAAAAAGACTTTAAAAAATTAGAAGAACTTGGATGGGAAATAGATACCAATGAACATCGACTAAAAGTGGAAGTGGCAGCATATGAATATGAAATTAATGCATTAAAAGTAGAAATCATAGCATTTGAAAAAGATAAAACATCATCCACATTAGCACAAACAAGCAAACCCCTGACATTGCATGCATCACACAACTTTAAGAAGAGGCATCACCACCCACATAGGTTAGTGAACCAATCTCCCAGTGTTAAGTGCTTTTTTTATGGCATGCTAGGTTACATAGCCCATACTTACACGATTCACTGTAGGACACACCTAATGTGGAGACCTAAATTGCATTTATGACAGCATAACATGCATATATCTCATTCATGCAAGCATAAGGAGGAACTCAAACTCACTTGGGTTCCCAAATCTAACCTTTTAATGACTTTGTAGGGGTGCTCTCACAAAAAATCTAGTGAGAGCATGTGGTACCTAGACAGTGGCTGCTCGAGATATATGACTGGAGATATGAACAAGCTCATTATACTGGAGAATAGGATTGGAGGAAAAGTGACGTTAGGAGACAACACCATGAGGAAAGTGATGGGCTTAGGTATTTTTGGAAATGCTAAAAAAATTTTAATTGAAAATATTTTATTAGTTGACAGTTTAAGGCATATTTTGTTAAGCAATAGTAAACTATGTGACAAAGGTTTTGACATAAAATTTCTTTCCGACAAATTCTTGAAAAGCCTAAATGATAAACTTTTATTATAAGGAAAATGAATAAACAATGTTTACATATTAGATCTTGATTGTATTGGAAAATTCAAATTCACTTTGTTTAAAAACAATAATAGATGACTTGTGGCTATGTCATAGGAGACTATGCCATATTAGTATGAAAACACTTAGAAATATCACCCAAGACAACCTAGTAAGAGGCGTACTTAAGTTAAACTTCACTAAGGGCCATCGATGTGATGCCTGCTAACTAGAAAAATAAGTAAAATCATTATTTCATTTAATCAAGGATGTGAATACATATAGGCCACAAGAAATTATTCACATGGACTTATTTGGCCATGGAAGCACATCTATCCCAGATGGAAAGGATTATGGATTTGTGATTGTAGACGACTTCACCATATTCATTTGGGTAGGACTCCTAGCAGATAAGAATGAGTCATTTAAAGAATTAGAACCTTCTCCACTTGGATTCAATAAAACATAGGATAAGAAATCATAATAATCCATAGTGATCATTGTGGGGAGTTTCAAAATAAAAGATTTGAATCCTTCTGTCAAGAGATAGGAATAGAGTTTAACTTCTTTGCCCCTACAACTCCTCAGCAAAATGGAATAGCATAAAGAAAGAATAGAACCTTGGTAAAAGTTGTTAGGGAAATGTTAACTGAGTACACTCTTCATAGATATTTTTGGTCAGAAGTCGTAAACACGATGTATTATGTCTTAAATAGGGTGAACATTAGGTCGAACTTGAAAAAAACACCTTATGAACTCCTTAAGGTTCTGACACCAAACCTTTCACACTTACATGTCTTTGTTGCAAAATGTTTTATCTTAATAAATAGAAAACTTCCTTTAGGAAAATTTGATCCAAAGGCTAATGAGGGTGTATACTTAGGTTATTCATCTATAGGTAAGGCCTATCGAATGTTCAATAAGAGAATCCTAGTTGTAGAAGAATCCACACATATAGTTTTTAATGAATCAGATAAGTCCTTTGAACCTAAATTTGAAGAAGATGAAGTAGAGGCATTTTAGGAAGTAGAAACTATGACCATAGGAAAAAGGGGAGAACCTCAGGAAGAAATTCTTAGAGAATGGATATACTTATCTAGTCATCCTAAATAATTAATTTTAAGAGACCCATCGGAAGGTGTGAGAACTAGGCACAGACTTAGGAAGGTGATTAAGCATTCCACATTCATATCTATGATAGAACCCACAAGTTTAGATCAATCCTTAAGAGATGAATTATGGATCCTAGCAATGCAAGAAGAATTAAACCAATTTATTAGAAATGAGGTTTGGGAATTAGTCAAGAGACCTAAAGAGTAGAGCATAGTTGGAACAAAATGGGTCTTTAAAAATAAGTTGAATGACTCAGGAACCATAGTAAGAAATATGGCTAGAATAGTAGCTAAGGGGCATAACCAGATTGAAGGCATATACTTTGAATAAACCTTTGCCCCAGTAGTTATACTATAAGCCATAAGGGTGCTCATAGCCTTTACTTGCTTCAAGGGTTTTAAATTATATGGAATGGACGTAAAGAGTGCTTTTTTAAATAGGGTAATCAAAGAGGATTTTTATATTGAGGAATCCCCAGATTTGAAAGCTCATAATTTCCAAACCATGTATTCAAATTAAAAAAGGCATTATATGGGTCAAAGAAAGCAACTAGAGCCTAGTATGAAGGACTTAGCTCATTCTTATTAGATAGAGGATTTGTTAGGGGTAATGTAGAAACCACTCTCTTTTTAAAAAGGATAAAAGATGAAATTTTCATTATTCAAATTTTTGTAGATGACATTGTATTTGGATCTTCAAATAAAATCCAATGTGATGACTTCTAAAAAAAATGAGTAATAAGTTTGAAATGAGCATGATGGGAGAGCTGAATTATTTTCTTAGTTTTAGTGTAAAGAAAATGGAACTTTCCTTAGCCAAACTAAATACATTAAAGATATTCTAAAAAAAATGTTAAATAGATAGTGTTAAGCCCATGATCACTCCAATGAGCTCTATGATTCAACTAGACAAAGACTCGAATGGAAAATCGGTAGATAAAAAAATTATAAAGGAACAATTGGATATCTCTTCCATTTAACTGCCAATAGACCAGACATTATGTTTAGTGTGTATCTCTGTGCTTGACTTCAAGCTGATCCTAAAGAGTCTCACTTAACTATTATCAAGAGAATCATTAAATTTCTTATCGATACCCTGAACTTAGGAATTTGGTATCCTATGCATAGTTCCTCCTTTGAAATCTAAGGGTACTCATATTCTAATTTTGATGGATGTAGGGTAGATAGGTAAAGCACACCTAGAACCTATTATTTCATACAATAATCCTTAATTTCCTGGTCTAATAGGAAGCAAAATTTGGTAGCCCTCTCCAAGGCTGACACATAATATATAGCAGTAGGAAGTTGTGTTACATAAGTGCTATGGTTGAAATAATAACTTCTAGATCTTGGAATACCCGTTAGAACCATCCCAATTATGTGTGAAAATATGAGTGCAATTTACATATCTAAAAATTCAATTCAACACTCTCAAACAAAACACATAGACATTAGACATCACTTAATAAGAGATCATGTAGCTAAAGGAGACATAGAATTATAGAATATAGCTACAGGAGATCAATTAGCAGACATATTTATGAAATCACTAGCCTATGACACCTTTAACACTTTGAGGATAAAACTTGGTATCATAGACATTCATGCTTGATTAAAAAATAAATAAATAATAAAAATAAGATATATATATATATATATATATATATATATATATATATATATTATCAGTCAAAAACAAAAAAAATGGCCTAAGGTGTTTCCTTATCATCACATACTCACCTCTTTGAACTACAAAACTTTTTGTCACCATCGTACTGTATGACTTATATTCATACTGTATGATTTATCAAAAATGCACAGATCACAGCCCTCTGTTAAACTCACAGTCCAGATTTAATTTTGTATCTACATATCATATTATATGATTATAATCATAATATATGATCCATGTGGATGTGCATTCAAATCGTTTGGTACAATATAATTACACTTCATATTGTACAATATTTCTTCTTTGTAATGTACAATCCACATGTACAAATAGATTGGGATGAATTAAAGTCGGTCGGTATGATATACTTGATCTTCGTACTGTACAAACACATGTTTAAACTATACGAACAATTTCGTTAAAGGTCATACTGATGACCTTTTCCCAATAACTTATCCAGATGACATAATTACTTATCATATTGTATGATCCATAATCATATTATACGGTCGTCCAGAATTCTATAAATTGGAGAGGAACTAAGATCACTTCACTCATCCTCTCCTCACTACAATCACTCTCACTTGTTCTTACTCGATGGCAAGAAAGCGCAACCAACTCATCCTAGAAAGCTCTTCCTCCTCTCATCACTATGATGACCGATTTTTTATCGCTAAGGATGATGAAGCATTCTATAAGTTCAAGGCTTGCAAGATAACCCCCTCTCGAATACTAAATCAAGCAGCCTTTTAATGTGATGAGCTTATTTGCATCCACTACTTTATAATTCCTACTCAACTTGGCTTTCCAATTCAATTCTGAGCTCTTCTTTGAATTCCTTGTAAATCTTACTATCAAAATAGAAAACATAACCCTCACCTCTTTTGTATGTCGTCAAAAGGTAGAAATCACAAAAGGTTACATTCTTCACCACAAATACTAGTTAACCTATTCTGATGAACTAGATAATCTACCTATTTCTATAAAGATGCCTTCTTTCATATTTTGTTTCATCAGGGCCAAGCGTGGGATGAGACAGACTTTGATAAAGAAGGAGAGGCTGCTCCAGCAGGAGAACCTGCTCCACCAAGAAGATGCACCACAATAAGGATTTATACATGCTTACCCTCATGATGATATAAACGAATTACTTGACCAACTCCAAACCCGACTTGACTCTCACATCCAAGAATAACACCAATAGCATGAGAAGGACATGCCATGGTTTGGGGAAAGATTTTTTTCGATTGATCAACAGTTTAAATCCATCCACCACTACTTTCAGCTACCTCCACCACCACTTGATCAGGATCCTACTTTTTGACTATATCACTATCTTATGCTTCTCTAAGTTTTGTTTGCTACTCCTCTTTTTGGTGATATCAAAAGGGGGAGAAGTTTGTTGACTACTTTATGTAGTATGCTTTATTTAGATTTCATATTTATCATGCTTTATTTAATTAGTATGTATCTTTAATGAAATGCATGCTTGTCTATCTGTTCATACTTTTATGTTTATTTTAAAAGACAAAAAACCAAAAAATTATGCTAACTTGCTTATCGACTACATTATTTAACATCACCAAAAAGGGGGAGATTATTACAGTCCATAACCCCTAGCTTGAGATTTTAATTATGATAAATAATGTTGATTGAATAATCTCATTATTCATTGAATATTTTTAAAATTTGTTTTATTTGTGATTACTAACAATTCAGGGAGATCACATATTTCTCAAGACAACAGAAGGCTTGATACTAGGTAGAATAAGATGTGAAGTCTGTAACTTTGTAATTTCCTTTTATTTTTTGTTTTTTCCTTTCTTGAGTCTGGCCACAATGAATGTATGCAAACTAAGTAACCATGCACACACACAGGGGGAGAGTTTTTTTTTTTTTAGTGGAAAAATTATTTATTCTCTGTAGATCATATTACATAATTTTAAATCATACTATACAAACTACTGTGGCTCAACAACTATTCTCTATGAACTAATTATATTATATGATCATTATCATAACGTACGATGTGTTTGAAACCCTAACCACCAGATTAATTTAACTAAGTTTTTAAATCCTAAATCATGAACTGATCGTACTATACGATCTGACCATTTAGTATAAATATTTGAATACTTATTTAAATTAACCCCCATGATTAGTCAATTAAATTAAGGATTAATTATTGATTTTTAATCATACTGTATGACATAGTTCATACGATATGATGAATTGATGCTATTTTAGATTGTCTTGAACATCATATTAAATGATCCCTTGATTTTTGAACTAATTGTATAGGATGACGTAAACATCATACCAGTCAACTTGAAGCTTTTAACAGATCAAACTATACGAAGAGATTCATACCAGATGATGAAGAGAGACAAGTTTTGGTCATCCCAGCATTTGTCCTATACAAATATAAGGAATATAACATATAATACTAGAAGATATTTCTATCGTACGGTAAGATATTGTTTAGAAAATATGCATGTTCATACTCCTTTGTACTAGGAAAAAGGCCATTTTGAATTGATTGTACTATACAAACAAAAATGACAGAATTAAAAATTTAGGGTTTCTTAGAGCCTGATTTATATATGATACTTTTCTCTTTTGAAAGAATATAAGAGAGGAACATGACAAAAATGGGACTTCTTGAGAGGGAGCTACTTTATGAGATTTTTGATTTGTGAGAGGAAGGAGAAGGTGAGTTTGTGAGGGAGAAGGAGTGTGAGGGGATCACACAATTTCTCTAAGCCTGCTGCGCAGTTGCTCCTCTCGTGGCTCGAGAAATCTTATAGGAAGCATTCTAAGGGGGAGAACCTTCAAGGTCCGTGTCCTCAAAGGTACTCTGGCTTCTCCAGGAAGGTGAAGGTGAAGGTTTGCTGTTGTCACCAAGAGGGTGACATAGTTTTTGGTACTCTGCCACACTAGGGAAGGTGAAAGAGAGGGTTTGTAAAGGCTTTTATGCCTTGCTATAAGAGCAAAAGGAGAATTACTTTTGAGTAGTAAAATTCTTACATTTGCTATAACTACTTGGTGAAAATTCTATTCTACATCTTTGTTGTATAATTTAAAATTTCACCACCTATTATTGTAATCATGTTTTAATTGTTCGCTTCAACATCATGTTTAGTTTTATTTAAAAATAAAAAATAAAAAATTAGAACTCATGTTTAGGATTGTTTCTTTATTGCAAAAATTTCCCATTCACCCACCTTTTGATGCATCTTGTACTTTCAGAAGTTTTTAGGGAGTCGATGTAGGTCAAGTTTGATCAAACCACTGAAAAATTCAATGTTCTTATTTTGTAATTTCTTTTTCTTGCATTTTTATTTTTTGCATTTTAAATATTTTTGTGGTTGAAAAATCCTTTGACACTCATTTCTTAATAATTATTGCATATTTAAGAATCAATGATTTAAATTTTCTAAAAAGGTTTTCAACTATCCAGGATTTTAAAAAAAATAACCAATTCACCCTACCTCTTGTTTAGCCTTAGGAACATTTATAAAATGTCTAGCAACCTACACAAACTTTCAAATGTTACAGCATGAAATGCACTTAAATGAAAGTTATCGGCCTTGGATGGATTTGAGACTTGGGTGGCCAGAGGGTGGCCGCCGATGAGCTTTTGACTATAGGATTTAACTGAGGAAGTATAGAGGAAGGTTTGAGGAGCTCAAACAAATTTAAAATTGGACTGGAGGTGCTTTAGGTAGGGAGAGAGAGTAGGGTGTAGAATGAGGCTTAATTTAGGTCTTTTGCCCTATTCAAGTATACCCAGACTAGTTGGACAGTTTGGATCAACTGGATGGGCTCTTAGATGGGTGATAAGTGGCATGGGAGTGGTTGGGATGGTAAGGAATCAAAGCAGATCAAGTATGACGACTTCTAAAGGTGCTTATGGCCTTTAATACATATGGGCTGCTTAACAACCATTTAGATCCTAGTCAATATATTGGAGAGGTCTTAAGAAGACTCTAGAAGGTCTTAGAGCAGATGGAGGGGTTTTAAATGGAGTGTATTATCTCGTACGGGGCAACTTGACCACTTTGAACACTCCTCCTTCACTCCTTATTGATTAGATTTCACTAGTCAACAGTCAAGTGGTGATGAGGTGTTACTTGAGAGAGGTCTTGAGCTTGTTGAGTGAGTTAGAAATGGTTTGATGGCTAGGGATTAGATTTGGAAAGCTTGGAAGGAGGTTTAAGGTGGTCTAACCATGTCATGAACAATTAACTTAGTCAAATTGACTTGGGTTTAATTGGTAAATGTTTACGACATAACTAGTCCATAATTAGGAGTTGATTTGAGAGTTTGATATGGGTTGGACAATTTAATTGGGTTGAAATGACCCTTTTAATGCCTTAAGGGACTATTGGGTCAACTTAGCTTGACTAGGTCAATAAGGTTGATCCAAAACTTGGGTTTGGGTTTAATGGTTTGTGTTTGACAATTGGAGTTTATTAAAGGTATTTTCAAGGGTTGGAATGGTCCAAATGGTCAAATTGACCATTTAGAACCTTAAAGGGACATTAGATAAACCTAGATTGACTTGGTCAACAAGGTTGACCTAGGAGTTGAGTCTTGGCTCAACAAGTTTGAAATGATATTCTGAGATTATTGGAGGTCATTTCAGTCAAATTGACTGTTTGGACCATTAAAGGCCTATTTGATCAACCTAGGTTGACTTAGCCAACCAGGTTGACCTAAGGCCTAGGTTTGGGTCCGAAATGTTTGGTTTGATTTTTTAAATATTGTGGAAGTGGTCTCATATAAAGAGGAGGCCATTTGTATTGAAGTGAGTATTCAAACCACTATGGGGTGTTTTGGTCCAAATTGGTTGACTTGGTCAACTAAGTTTGACTAGGATCAAGGATTGAGTCTAATATACTCCTAATGTTGAATAGGATACATTAAAAATGTTTTTGAGGCTTGACTTGAATAGGCGATGTTGAAGTTTATAAAAAACTCAAAAAATGCCCGTTAGGGGCATTTTGGTCATTTAGACCCCTAATCAACTGGGGTTTAAAATGAGTCCACCAAAATGTAGTTTGTAGTTTAACTCATCATAATCAATAGTTTGAAACTTATTAGAGGCTTTGGAGATTGCTCTAAGGTCAAATTCCACTAGATGGCATGTATAGTGGCACAAGCCGTAAATATTTAAAAGGTTTACAACCTTTGAATTTCAATTTAGTTTCTTGGGTTAGAGGCCTCATATTGAGCTTGAATTTTGATGGTAGACCATATGGACATGATTAATCAATATACAATTGATAGATCATGATTCAGGGGTCACTTGATTGGGGTTTGAAGTGTTTGAAATTTTACTGAAAACCTAAACCCTAAGGAAAGACGTACTCTACCACTAATACATCTTGTCCTAAAGGATAGTAAAACTTAAAGCCTAAGGAAAAGAATGAATGATTTTAGGGTTTGAAATGGAAATTGTAACTATAATGGTGACATAGAGGGCATTCTCCACCACTAGTAGATCTAATCCTAAAAAAGGAAATAGCCTAACCATAAGGAAAAGAAGATTGAATGATCGTATAGGAATGAAGAACTCTTAACTACAAAAGAACAAAAGTTGATTTTAAATTAGGATGGTTTCACAGAGGGCATGCTCCATTACTAGAGCATATAATTCTAAGGTGAGAATGCATGATGACTCACATCTATCCTCAAGGAGAAGAAACCTGGAAGATCTTATGGGAAGGAAGCATTGCTGAAAGTGCTAGGTGTGCCAAGAAGGGGGTGAATTGGAAATTTTTATAATAAAATAAAAATGATAAACATAAGTTTTATTTTTTTTAATTTTAAATAAAAATTTAACTTGATGCGGAAGCGAAGGATTAAAACATAATTGCACGTTAGTGGTGAAATTTCAATCACATAATAAAAGATTTAAAATAAACATTTCACTAAGCAGGTATAATAAATGTAAATTACATAACATAAGTAAAGTGCAGTAAATAAAAAATCACACCATAAGATTTATAGTGGTTTGATCACTTGATCTACGTCCACTCCCTAGAGTCCTCCACTCCGGCAATTTCACTACTCAAAAGTAATTCTCCTTTTTCCTCCACCCTTAAGGAGTTCATAAGGAGTTTTATTCAACTTCGACATGATATTCACCCTATTTAAGACATAATACGCCGTGTTTACCGCTTCTACCCAAAAATATCTAGAAAGAGTGTACTCAACTAACACTACCCTAGCAGCTTTTACAAAAGTTCTATTCTTTCTTTATGCTATTCTATTTTTCTGAGGAGTTCTAAGGGCAGAGAAGTTATGCTCTATTCCTATCTCTTGAAAGAAGGATTTAAATTTTTCATTTTGAAACTCTCCACCATAATCAATATGGATTGTTGAGATTTTATATCCAAATTTTCATTGAATCCAAATAGAGAAGTCTTACATTCCTCAAATAAATCATCTTGTGTGCTAGGAATCTTATCCAAGTGATTCTAGTAAATCCATAATTCTTTTCACCTAGGCTAGTTGTGCTAACGGGTCCAAATAGATCCATGTGAAGGATTTCTAGTGGCCTTGATGTAATCACATCCTTGATTAAATGAAATTAAGATTTAATTTGTTTTCTTAGTTAGAAGGCATCGCATAGATGGTCCTTAGTGAAGTCTAACTTAGGTACGCCTCTCACTAGGTTTTTCTGGGAGATATTTCTAAGTATTTTCTTACTAGCATGGCATAGTCTCCTATGCCATAGCCACGAATCAACTATTATTATTTTTAAACACAGTGAATATGAATTTTCAATGCCATCAAAATCTAACATGTAAACAATGTTTATTTATTTTCTTTATAATACAAGTTTATCATTTAAACTAATCAAACATTTGCTAGAAAGAAATTTTATGTCAAAACCTTTGTCACACAATTAACTAATGCTTAACATATCATGATTTAAACCATCAACAAATGAAACATTTTTAATTAAAATTTTTTTAGCATTTCCAATAATATCAGAGCCCACCACTTTCCTGGTGGTGTTGTCTCCTGATGTCACTTTGCCTCCAGTCTTGGTCTCTAGTGTAATGAACTTCTTCAAGTCTCTAGTTATATGTCTCGAGCAACCACTATCTAGGTACCACATGCTTACATTAGGTCTTTTGTTATAGCACCCCTATAAGATCATTCAAGGGTTAGATTTGGGAACCCAAGTGAGTTTGGGTTCCTTCTTATACTTGCATGAATGAGATCTATGCATGCTATGCTATGATGAATACAATTTGAGTATCCATACTAGGTGTGTCCTATGGTGAATGGTTCAAGTGCAGACTATGTGACATAGCATGCCACAAGATAAGCACCTAACACTGGGATATGGGTTAACTAATCTATATGGGTGGTGATGCCTCTTCTTAAAGTTGTGTGATGAATGAAATGTCTAGGGTTGGCTTGGTTGGGCTAATCTGGATGACGTCTTATCTTTTTCAAGTGCTATGATTTTTATTTCAATGCATTTTTTTCATATTCATATCCTGCAACTTCAACTTTTAAAAGATGTTCATTGTGATCTTTTCCCATGTAACTTTCTCTAATTTATCAAACTCTTTTCCTAATTCAATATGTGTTATTTTCAAGAATTCATGTGTATCAGATAATTCAATATGCTTCTTATATAATGCATCGAACTCATCAAGCAGAGACATGTGATCTCTATCTAAATCAAAATATTCTTTAACTAAGTTAAAATGCTCAATTTGTAAAGTACTAAACTCAATGTTAAGAGTAACATACATTTTCTTTAACCTTCTATATGAGTCATGGATTTTCTAGAAATAACCAACAAATCTTCATATGAAAGTTGACATACCTCATCTTGATCTGATTGATCAATATTATCATTAACCATTAGACACAAATTCGTTACCTCCTCCTCAACTTCTTCTTCTGACAACCCAAAATGCTTTTTGTATCTTCATCTTCCCTTTCTTATATTTTGCTTTCTCCTTGCCTTTTTACTTATTTGGCTGGATCTTTATGTTTGGACAATCAGCTCAAAGGTGGCCATGTTTCCTTTACTCAAAACAAATTATGTAACATGAAACTTTAGTAGGTCTTGAGCTTTTATCTTTATTCCAATTGTTTTGATGTCGCCTTTGTTTCCTTTTTAGAAAATTCTTTAACTATCAAGTCATCAAGGCTATATCATCATCTTCCTCCACTGTATAACTTTTTTCTTTATAAGTTGTTCACTTTTAAAGCCATCGCCTGCTCCTTCTTTTCTCCTGCATCATTTTTTGTTTGACTTACTTGCTCATAAGCAATGTGTGATCCAAGCAAATTGTCAATTAAATAAATATTTAAATCTTTCGATTCAATAATTGCAATAATTTTAGCATTATAGGAACTCGATAAGCATCTAAAAATCTTATTAATTTTTTAAGAATTAAAAATTTCTCTACTTAGAGCATGCAAGTATGTCACTATCTGGGTGAACCTAGTGTACATGTCAAATATAGTTTCACTAGGTGTCATACAAAAGAGTTCAAATGATAGTCAATAGACTGTAAAAATATAGACATTCTAATGTTCCAGAAATCAAATGGAATATTGTCAAACAAGGGTGGACGGGTTATAAAAAAACTCTCCACGGTATTACAATTACCATAATGTGCCATGATCGATTTTTTAAGGTTTTTTAAAGCACTATTTCTGAAAACAACGCTCTGATACTAATTGAAAGTGTGAGGTGCACCAAGATTAGGGGTGAATTGGAAATTTTCATAATAAAATAACAATCCTATATAGGAGTTCTATTTTTTTTTTAAATTTTAAATAAAAATTTAACTTGATGTAGAAGATAATGATTAAAACATGATTGCACGTAAGTGGTGAAATTTCAATCACATAATAAAAGAAGTAGAATAAACATTTCAATAAGTAGTTAAAACAAATGTAAATTGAAGAACATAAGTATAGTGTAGTAAACGAAAAAATCACACAAGAAGATTTATAGTGGTTCAGTCACTTAACCTACATCGACTCCCCGGAGTCCTCCACTCTGGGAATTTCACTTCTCAAAAGTAATTCTCCTTTTTCCCCCACAACAAGGTGGAGAAGCCTTTACAAACCCTCGCTTTCACCTTCCATGATGTGGCAGAGTACAAATCACGGTCACCCTCTAGGTTATGGCGGTGAACCTTCTCATTTTTCTCCCTCCAGGAGAAGTCATAGTACCTTAGAGAACACAAACTTTGAAGGATCTTCCCCTTAGAATGCTTCCTATAAGATCTTCTAGGGCCATAGAAGGAGCAAGAGTGCAGCAGGCTAGTAGCAACCATGTGATCTCCCTAACGCTCCTTCTCCCTCACAAACTCACCTTCTCCATTCTCTTATAAACCCTTTATCTTCACAAGTAGCTCTCTCTCAAGAAATCCCCTTCTTGCCTCATTCCTCTCTCATATCATATTTCAAAAGACAAAAGTTTCATATATAAATTAGGCTCCAAGAAACCCTAAATTTTCAATATATCCATTTCTGTTTGTATAGTACTATCCAAGATCATACAGTACGATCTGTTCAAAATAGCCTTCATGCTGGTACAAAGAAATACAAACAAATAATTTCTCTGAGCAACATCATACAGTATGATACAATATCATCTAGTACGATCTGTTATTTTCCTTCTATTCATATATGACGAATGTTGGGATGACCAAAACACATCTCTGTCCATCATATGGTATGATCAACTTTATATAGTATGATCTGTTAAAAGCTTATGGTCATCTGTTATAATGCTCACATTGTCTAGTACAATTAGTTCAAAAATTAAGGGATTGTCCAATACAATGTTCGAGATGATCATAAATAATCTCAATTGATCGTACAATATGAACATGTCGTACAGTATGATTACCAATCAGTAATTAATTCTTGATTTAATTGAATAATCATGGGGGTTAATTTATGTAAGTATTCAAAATTTCTTACTATATGATTTGATCATACAGTATGATCTGTTAAAAAATCAGAATTTAAAACTTACTTAAATTAATATGGTAGCTAGGATTTCAAATTAGAAATATATTGTACAATATGATCATGATCGTATAATATGATTAGTTCACAAATAGCCATTGAGTCGCAATAATTTGTACAGTATGATTTAAAAGCATACATTACAATCCACAGAGAGTTTAAAAAAATTTTCACTTAAAATAAAGCTCTCCCCCTGTGTGTGCATGGTTGCTCAGTTTGCAAACACTTTATGGTCAAACTAAGGAAAAATAAAAAAAAAAAGAATAGATGAAAATTATAGCATTACAGACTTCACATCCTACTCTACCCAGTCTTGAGTCTTCTTATTGTCTAGAGTAATATGTGATCTTCCTAAAATGTTAGTACTCATAGACAAGAGCAAAATTCAAAATATTCAATGAATAATGAAGTAATTTAAATCAGCATTATTTGTCATCATTAAAATCACAGGCTAGGGTCATGGATTGCAATAATTGCTTCCCATAGGGGATCGAGTTTGAGGTTTAAAATTAGGATAGTGCAACAAAGGGTGTTCTCCATTATTAATAAATTGGAACATGAATGGGGAAAAAATTCTTAGATAAGGAAACTAGGATAGTGCCATGTAGGGCATGCTCCATTACTAGTAGATCTAATCCTAAGGAAAAAAAGCACTTTGACTCACATCTAACTTTAAGGAAAAGAAAATTGGAAGATCCAATGAGGAGGAAGCATTACTTCCATAGAAGATTATATATAGATTTTGAAGTTTGAAACTAGGATGGTGTCATAGAGGGAGTTCACTACCATTGGTGGGTCTAATCCTAAGGTTAGAAAGCACGATGACTCACATTTGTCCTTATAGATAAGAAAACTAGAAGATCTTTTTGGAAGGAAGCATTACTTCCCACAGAAGATCTGATATGGACTTTGAAATTAAGATGGTACTACAGAGGGCATGATCCATCACTAAGACATGTGATCATAAGGAAAGATAGTGTAATGACTTACTTTTAACCTTAAGGAAAAGAAAATTAAAAGATCTTATTAGAAGGAAGCATTGTTTCACACAGATGACCGAATTTGAAATTTGAAACTAGGATGGTGTTATGGAGGGAATTATCCACCACTAGTGAATGATCATATGAGGAGGAAGCTTGATCCATATAAGATCGAGATTGGAACTTAAAATTTAGAATGGTTCCCCAAAGGGCATGATCCATCACTAAAATATCTAATCCTAAGGAAAGAAAGCTCAATAACTCACATCTAACCTTAATAAAAGAAAATTAGGATTCTAGAATTTTAAAACTTAATTGAGATTGAGTCAACTTGATTCAAAACATAAAAATTTTATTAATTAAATGATCAAGTTAAATCAATTAATGTATCTCTTAAGGAATTTCCCATTGACCGACAACATTGGTTGATTTTTATTAAAATTTAGTAGCTGATATGATCCTCCTTCGTAGACTGCCTCTATAATAATGGGTCCTTCCCAGGTTGGTTCAAACTTCACACTGATATTTTTGCTGAGCTAAGAAAGGCCTCTAAAGAACCAAGTCCAAGTCTTCTACTCAGATGGTTCTAAGTTACACTGACTCATTGTGAGCTTGAACCATTTGGGCTTAATTAAACTCTAAGTTGTATTGAGCTTGGAGATAGTGTTCTACAAGGCCCTCGTGATCTTCTAACTAGAGTTATGCATTTTGATCCCTTGTGATCTTATTTTGAATTACAATTCTGAGTTTACTAATTTGAACTTCTAGAAGGTGTACGGCATCGAACCCATAGACTAGTGTGAATGGTATGGATTGGGTCGTGGTTCGGTAAGTGGTTTGGTAGGCCCACAAAGCATCCACCAACTTCTCATCCCATTAATGTTTATTATCATCAAAGGTTTTTTTGATGATTTAAACAAAGGTTTTTTTAAGGCCTCAGCCAATCCATTAGCCCATGGAAAATAGATTAGTAAGTATCTCCAATCGAGGCCATAATGACTTGCAAAAATTGTTAATCTTTATAGACTTGAAAGCTAACCCATTATTGGATATATTCTTTGGGGCATGTCAAATTGATGCACAATATGGTCATGAAAGAATTTTATGACATGGTGTAATGTTATGTTCCATAGGGGAATAGCTTCCGCACTCTTTAAAAAGTAACCAGTCACTACTAAAATGAAGTGATGACCACAAGTAGAGGGAGGGTCGATTGGCTAGGCAATATTCGTGAGCTAACTTCTGAAGGGCCATGAAGATATCACAGGATTTAACAAATTAAGTGGCTGATGTAAAACCACACCATATACCTAGCATTGATGACAACATTTTATATTTTTCATGCAATCGCCTCTCATTATAGGCCAATATTAACCAAGTCTTTTGATTTTCATTTTTATCTTTGGACCCAATTGATGAGTACTACATAGTCCACCATTGACTTAATTATTGATCTTCTGGGCCTCTCATTTTTTTAGGCAATGGAGCCATATCTGATCGATGATATAACAAAATATTGACTAATGGATATGATAGGGTATGTTTCTTGATTTTTTTGGCAAGTGACCTGTTATGGGGGAGCTTGCCTTCTTGGAGGTAATCAATCAATGGTTATCTTTAATCGCATACATCATCGATTGCTGAAGAGGTCGAAAGGACCTGAGAATATTGTTTATTGAAGTGATCAAAATCTGTAGGGGATAAGACTTGACAACCCTAGACCTCTATAAGTGTAGTTTTCTTTTGCAATGGAAATTATTTTGCAAGCTTTACTAAGGCATCCATCAAAGAATTGCTTCCCTGGGGAATCATATACATAGTTATAATAGGAATCTATTTAACCAAGTGACTTGTGTACTAGTGGTACTTCAAGAGTTTAGGATTCAGAACCCTATAGTTTCCTACAATCTAGTTGATCACCATTTTAGAGTCACTAAAGAGTTTAATCTCTTTAATCTCCATTAGGATTGCAAGTTTTAGGCTAGTTATCAGAGCTTCGTTCTCAGCCTTGTTATTTATTCAAAGCTTTGATAAGTGGTAGAAAAAGTGTATTATTTTCTTATTTGGCATTTTGAAAACCAATCCAATTCTTACTTTTCTTAGAATAGTATATTTAGGTGGATTTCCTCGTTAGGAGGATGCTGCACCATTAAAATATATTTCCCAGACTCAATATTGGATTCCTCAAAACTCATGATTTGCTCATGAGGTAAATTATCATTTAAAGGAGTTACTGCTGGCAGTGGGTGTGTTGCAATGATGTCGATAATGGTCTGCCCTTTCACAACACATAGGGGAATGAAAGTAATTTCAAACTGAAGCAACATCATAGATCACCAAGCTAAAAATTTAGACAACGTAGTATTGTTCATAAGATATCGTAGGGGATTAATACTAGTAATAAAATTGAGTTGATGAGAAAGCATGTAATACCTTAGTTATTATGTTACAAAGATTAAGGCAAGACAGACTTTATCGATTGAAGGGTACCATATTTCCATTGGAAAAAGTCTATAACTTAGGTAGTAAAGGGAATTCTCTTTCCCCTCATCATTAACTTGAGCTAAGAGGGCCTCGATAGACTCATTAAAGGATGCAGTGTAAATAATTAAAGGTTTCCTCAGAGTAGGGGTTACTAAGACTGACACATTTTCCAGGTATTGTTTGATATTTTTAAAGGCATATTTACATTTCTCGTCCCATATGAACTTGGCATCCTTTTTAGCTAGGACAAAGAATGGATGACATATTTTGGAAAGGTTAGAAATTAATCTTCTTATATATAACATCCTGCCTTGAAGAGACCTTACTTGAGTACGGCTCTTGGGAGGCGACATATTTAAGATAGCTTCGATTTTGACAGGTCAATTTCAATTTCACGATAACTCACTACAAAACCTAGAAATTTCCTTGACATCAAGCTAAAAGTGCATTTCAAGGGATTCATCTTAAGGTCATAGTGGCACAACTGCTCGAAGATGATTCCTAAGTCATAAAGATGAGCATCTTTAACTTTCCTCTTGAAACTAAAAAATTGATGTAACACTTGAGTTGATTATGGATTAAGTCATCAAAAATTTGAGTCATGGCACGCTGGTAGGTTTCACTGGCAGTTTTAAGGCCAAATGATTTCACTTTATAATTAAAGATCCTCATAATGGTTCTGAATGTTGTGTTTTTCTCATCTTTTATAGCTATCTTAATTTTATTATAGCCAAACGAAACATCCATAAAGAAGAAAATAAGATGTGAAGAGGTAATGTACACCATAAGTTCAGGTATGAGTAAAAAAAATTTATCCTTATGACATGCCTGTTGACCTACTTCCCCCCCCCCCCCCCCCTCCCTAGACCAGGTCAGAGAGTTGACCTGGTCAAATTTGACTAGGCTAGGCCCCAGGACTCATCCCAATGGGTTTAGGGAGTCAAGCCAAGTCTGCTAAGCCCAGACCTAGATCCTGGGTCAACCTGGTTGACCAGATCAACCAGGGTTGACCCAAATTGACCCATTAAGCCCCAATGAGTCTTAAATCAAACCCAAATCAATTTCAAACCTCCTTGGACTCATTTCCACCATTCCCTGGGTCTAAATGATTAGGTTGATCAAGTCAATCTTTGACTTGGTCAATCCAAGCCTTAATGGGTCATCTTGACCCATTTGATCCTTTTGAGCTTAAATTTAATTCAAATCTATCCAAACCCTTATTTTGCTCAAAACCCTAACTACCCTTGACCTAATGGGCTAAATTGACCAAGTCAAGCTTTTACTCTGTCAATCCAAGCCTTAATGGGTATTCTTGACCCATTTAGTCCCATTAGAGCTCAATTTGATTTAAAAATCAATTTCAAACCTTCCCATGACTCAATCCCACACTTACTTGGGCCCAATTGACTTGGTGGACCAAGTCAAACTTTGACTTGGTCAACCCAAGTCTTAATGGGTCAATTTAGACCCATTAAGGCCCATTTAATGCCCTAATTGATTCCAAGGAGAATTTGAATTGCAAATTAAAAGTTCATTAGGGTTGTTAAGCCCTTAAGAACTAGCCCGAGCCTAACCAAGAGGGGGGTGAATTGGTTTATAAAAAAATTTTCTTTAGGTAAAGCACAATAAAACTTAAAACTAAATTACCACAAAAATTAAAGTGCAAAAAAAAAAATGCGGAAGAAAAATAAAGAAAGATCACACCGGATTTATAGTAGTTCGGGCAATCCTTGACCTACTTCCACTCCTCATAGGCACCCTCTGAGTATTGCACTAACTAAGTGTCTCTCCTTTAGATCCCACAGCTAGGCGGAGAAGCCTTTACAACAGACTCCTTTTCACCAACCCCGGTGCGGTAGAGAACGGACTCCTTTTTCTTCGTCCTGAAGCGGGCAGAGAACCCAGACCTTTACTAAAGTAGACCTTCCAGGAACCTCCCAAGGATGAAAGATGAAGAACGGAGACAACGACTTGTAACCTTGCTTAGAGAAACCTTTGTGAACCCTCTCACAAACTCCCCCTCACAAGTTCCACTCTCTCTCTCTCTCTCTCTCTCTCTCTCTCTCTCTCTCAAGGCTCGCTCAGGTCAAGATAGTAGCACTCAAGGTCTTAAGCATGAGAAAATTTGGGTCCTTTAAATAGAATTTCAAGAATCGACTTTATCGTCCAATATCGTCCTGGCTGATCAGTACAAAATAAGCTCAATCAACTGGATGATTCAGGATGATCAGAAGAAAATTGATTACATCATCCCGGTTGATACAATATCGTCCTGGTTGATTAGTTCAAATTCGAGTACAATCATCCTGAATATCACCCTGAATAGAGTATGGCCGATTTCAATCATCCAGGACATTGTCCCGATCGATTCTGCGATTAGTAAGACCGATGTGATCCTATCAATCAGCCTTAATTGCTTTCCATAATTGCTAGATTAATTTAGGCATAATTGTATTGTAACATCCAGGCTAATATGGAGATCGTCCGGGACAATAATTTAAAATAAAGAATACCTAAATTGATCATGGTGGCTGATTCATTCTAATTTGAGCCTATCATCCTGACCGATATATATATCATCCAGGATGATTTGATTAATGACGGCTGCTTAACCAGGATGCCCTAATTAGGGTTTCTGTTTTTAGTTGAATCGTCCTGGCCGATAGGAACATCGTACAGGCCAATGTGCTCAAAATAAAAAAATTTAGAAAACCCCTCAAGTGTGTGTGTGCAAAGTTACTTAGCATCAGGAACCACTTTTATGATTGACTCAAGAAAGGAAAAAAATACAAACTTGACTCAACCTAAATCTACCCGATCTTGAGTTTGCTTGAGCTGCATTCGATCTTGTGGTCCTAAAAGTTAGTAGGCAAAGCAGTCGTAGGGAATCATGAATGTTTGCTATCATCAAAAGTCTAATCCATAATCTTAGATTCGCAATAATCCCCCTATTTTTTATGATGGCAAACATAAAGAGAGAATTCCAAGCAGTTATGGCAGTTCAATAAAAAAATAGTTCACTAAATTCTAGAATTCAAAGCACATGATACATCAAACTACTCCCCCTTTTGACATCACTAAAAGGAGGGAACAAAACACAAATAAAAACATAATAGAAAACTAAAACACAAACAACAAAACTATAGAAAACGGAAACTACAACTAGAAAAATGAGGGATCCTGATCATCAGACGGAGGTGGTGGTGGTGGTGGCTACTGGAAGAAGGTTGAAAATGTGCCAAACTATGCCCCAAACCAGGCCATGTCCTAGTCGTGCTGCTGCTATTGGTGTGCAACATAGGCATCGAACCGGGTCACATCCTTTAGAGTGCTGCTGCTGGTGGTGTGCTACAAACGTGTCGAAGTGGATCTCCAATTGATCAAATCTCTCCACCAGCTGATCTAGCTGAGAGTACTGGTGGAGAGGAACAGGTTCAGGAACAGGAGAGGAAGCGGGAGCCTCCTTCTCCTCTACCCCCTGAGCTTCCCCATCCCCTAGCTGGAGACGAGTATTAAGAAGGGCATTGAAGGAATTATTTGAGTAGAAAGGCGGTGGATGATTAGGAGGAGGAGGATATTGAAGCTGGTATTTAAATTCTAGAATATAGGCAATGAGGTGTCCTAGAGCAAGATTGGGTTTTCTTCTGTGACCTGGATCTCGAATGGTAGTCAAATGCTCGATGTAGCAAAAGATCAGGTCTGTGGCATTGAATTCCCTATGGGCTAGAATATAAAACGTAGTAAGTGAAAACAGTGGAGTTATGTGGACTCGGTCCCCAGCTTTTGGAATAATAGAAATGTGAAAGACATGTTGGATTGTCCTAGCATCTTTGAGTAAAGAGCTAGTCTCTCCAACATGAAAGTGTGCGTTGGTATGGAGAAGAAAGTGATTACAGTTGACCAGTCAAGGTCAGGATCAAAGATAGGGTATGCAGCTTATCCTTAGTGGTGGACAGCTGCAATAGTTTAGCACAATCCTGATATGTGATCTCAACAGAACGTCGATTCACATAGGAGGTAAGAGCAGTGTAGGAAGAATTTATGCGGAGGTTTGTGTAAAATTCAAAAAGAAGTTCAGAACTAAAGGGGACTGCGAGGGTGAGAATAAAGCAAAGAGAAGTGTGGGTGAAAGGATCTAGTATCGGATAGGAGAGATAGGCTAGATTGATTGTTCGTGAGAGAGTAATGCCACACTCCTTATAATGATGGTAGGCTGCCCGATTGTCTGCCTCCCTGAATCGAGGGTCCAGTATAGCCCTCGAGGAGCTTCCAGAGGTTTGTCGAACACGTTTTTCTCAATCCATAAGCAGGAAAAGAGAAATAAACAGTAAGCAATCAGGGAGTAGAATGAAGTGTGAAGAAAATAGGGCTAAAATCTGGTTGTATTTAAAGAATCGAACGGATCGTCCAGGTTGATCGTAGGATTGTCCAGGACGATCCGAGGCAATTATTGTGAACAGTCTAATTGGTCAAAAAGGCGGACCAATCATCTGGGCTGATCAGACATTAGCCAGGACGATTAGACATAGATGATCGTCCCGAGGAGTCAGGTTGGACGACCGTTGAAAAAGCATATCGTCCCGATCGATTAGGTGGATCGTCCAATACGATGCTCAATAATGAATCATACTAGCCAAATTTAAAATGTTTTAAATCATGTGCCACGTGTATCGTCCATGATGAACAATGGATCGGCCAAAACGATTGTCCAAAAATGGATCGTCACGGGCAAAATTATAAATTTTAAATGTACATCATGTGTATTGTCCAGGACAAATAGGTGTATCGGTCAGGACAATAACCAATAAATGCATCATCCAGGACGAACAAAGTATCAGTCAGGATGATCAAGATGATAGTAGTAGAGTTCGATCATATCATCTAGGACGATAAAGGATCATCTAGGACAATTAGAGCAAAAAGTCAGAATATTCAACAGATGGAGTTTTTTTTTCTTTTGAAGCACAAGAAGCTGATCATCCAGGATGATCTAAACATCAGCCAGGACGATGTGAAAAAATTTCAAATCAAAGGAGGGATGTAGATGATCAGAGAACACCCAAAAATAATAAGATAAAATAAAAAAATAACAACGATAAAATAAAAGCCAAAAAGTTTTTTTTTAATCAAGGCATGAATATGATATAGTCTCCATGTGATGGATTTAAAAAATTTGTAAGTTAATGAGTTAACAACTTCAAAAATCTAAAAAATGGTAAAATATACGATCATGTTAACCCTAAGCTCTAACTTCTTTTAGGGCAAAATCTTCTTTTGAAATCAAAAGGCCTAACTTAGAAAAAATATTTGGATAAGAAAAAGAGATACAATCAAGACTTGGTTTCAGAAAAATATCTTATATAATTATATATTAAAGTAGTTTGTTACAATCGCGAAATTCGTAATTAAGTCTTTAAAAATCTCAAGTGATACATGAAATCTTCTAAGTTTTAAGAGTTGGAAGAAAGGAAGATAGCTTTCTTTTGATGGGCTCATTTTATGCCTCTTGTCCATTAAATGGCACACTTTACGCATGTTTTGATTGTGTGTGTGTGTGTGTGTGTGTGTGTGTGTGTGTGTGTGTATATATATATATATATATATATATTTCAATTTGGCGTCATTGCGCATCTTTTAGGCATCATTGGCCACTCTTTTTTTCATTATTTTTGCAAGCTTGATTCTTTTCCAAAAACTCTTAAATATTCTTAGTTGTGAGTATATCTTCCAGATATTAGAGAAGAAAAACTCACTCTCTAATATAAGGAAGAACAATCCATAAAACAGATTCAAAAATCATGTGAGAGATTTATTGACAGGATAACGAGAAACCTTGAAGTAACATAAAAACTTTGACTATTATGATATAAGCTAGATTACTGTAGCAAGATAGAAAAGATCTCAATTGAAAAATGCAATTGTTAATTTGAGATAGGCTTTTGGTTAGAAAAGAAATTTTTACCTCCAAAATAGGTTAGAGAGAGAGATACAATCAACGGTGTTTTTACCCTTTAACAGATTTAAGAGATGTAAAACATTTACTCCAAATTTTCAAAATAGAAAAAACAAGGCATAAGATATCAATTCAGCGATGATTTGAAAAGGAAAAACAAAGCAAGGCATATGGAAAACTAAAGTACCAAAAACAAAATAAAAAATAACTAGAAATAAATAATAAAAAAATTAGAAAAATATAGCAAAGTAATCAGCAGATAAAATATCAGTAGAAATCAAGTTCATGAATTAATGTCAATCACACCCAATCTGGTCCTTAAAGTGCTGAAAGTATCGAATGCCAGTGGTTTAGTAAAAATGTCAGCCAGTTGATTCTCAGTTGCCACATGATGTAACTCAATATCTCCCTTAGTCACATGATCTCTAATAAAGTGATGCCTAATGTCAATGTGCTTAGTCCTTGAATGTTGGATAGGACTCTTAGAAATGTAGATGACACTAGTGTTTTCACAAATAATAGAGATGGTGCCTACATGTTACCCTAAATCTAGTACTTGCTATTTTAGCCAAAGGACTTGGGCCACACAACTTCCTAAAGCAATGTACTCAGCTTCAGCAGTGAAAAGAGCAGCATAGTTTTGCTTTCATCTATGAATTGACAAGTTCCAGAAGTACTTTTTTCTATCCACTTTACATCCTACAAAATCAGAATCAGAGTATCTAATAATCTCAAAAGAAGTATTGTGCTTAGGGTACGAAATTTCTAAGTTTTGGGTCCCTAAAAGGTATTTAAGAATTCTCTTAATAGCAGTCAGGTGGGATTCCTTAGGGTCAGCTTAAAATTTAGCACAAAGACAAACACTAAACATTATATCAGGTCGGCTAGCAGTCAGATAAAGTAAAGATCCAATCATCCCTTTGTACTTCTTCTGATCAACTGATTTTCCATTTGGGTCCTTGTCTAATTAAATTCCTGAGGTCATGGGAGTATTAATTAGCTTGGCTTTATCCATTTCATATTTCTTCAAGATGTCCTTTATGTATTTTTTTGGCTTAAAAAAGTTCCATCATTTAATTGTCTAATGCTAAACCCCAAAAAGTAGGACAATTCTCCCATCATACTCATCTCAAACTCCTTACTTATTATTTTAGAAAAATCATCACATAGCCTTTTATCAGAAGATCCAAAAATTATATCATTGACATAGATCTGAATAATGAGTAAATCATCTCCTACTTTTCTCAAAAAAAGTGTGGTGTCTACACTTCCCTTACAAAAGTCACTTTCTAGTAGAAATGTACTAAGCCTCTCATACCAAGCTCTGATACCACTTGAAAGTTTGTTAGAGATGTTAAGCCCTTAAGAACTAGCTTGAGGCTAACCAAGAGGGGGGTGAATTGGTATTTAAATTTTTTTTTTTTTTGATAAAGCACAACAAAACTTAAAATCAAATCACCACCGAAATCAAAGTGCTAAAATAAATAAACGCGGAAGCAAAACAAAAAAAGATCGCTCCAAATTTATAGTGGTTCGGTCAATCCTTGATCTATAATGATTCAGGACGATCAAAAGAAAATTGATTACAACATCCAGGCTGATACAATATCGTTCTGGCCGATTTGTTCAAATTCAATTATAATTGTCCTGAACATCTCCCTAAATAGAGTCTGGACGATGTCAATCATCCAGGACATCGTCTCGGCCGATTCTGCGATCATATCAATCAGCCTTAACTGCTTTCCATAATTGCCAGATTAATTTAGGCATAATTGTGATGTATCATCCAAGATAATATGGAGATCGTTTGGGATGATAATTTAATATATAGAATACCTAAATTAATTATGGCGGTTGATTCTTTCTGATTTGAGCCTATCATCCTGACCGATACACGTATCGTTCAAGATGATTTGCTTAATGACAGCTGCTTAACTAGGGTTTCTATTTTTAGTTAAATTATCCTGGCCAATAGAAACATTGTCCAGGCTGATGTACGCAAAACAAAAAAATTCAAAAAACCCCTCAAGTGTGTGTGTGCAAGGTTACTTAGCATCAGGAACAACTTTTACAATTGACTAAAGAAAGGAAAAAATACAAACTTGACTCAACCTAAATTTACCCCATCTTGAGCTGGCTTGAGCTGCATTCGATCATGTGATCCTGAAAAGTTAGTAGGCAAAGCAGTTGTAGAGAATCAAGAATGTTTTCTATCATCGAAAGTCTAATCCATAATCTAAGATTCGCAACACAAATCACGACCAAAATTGACCTAATTCCCTCTTAATTAATCAAGTAATTGATCTTGGTCGTTTATCATGAGTTTAGGCCCTTTAAATAGCAAAATTAGGTCATCTCAAGGGATTTTTGCTCTTACTTTCTCCACAAGCCTCCAAACCTTCTAAAATTTTGTGTGAGAGTTCTTGGAGAGTCCCCCCACCTTTCCCGACCTAGGTCCACTGCCAAGACCCCGCCGGCGATGGTTCTCCGGTGACCCGAAGGCTTAAACGTCCAAGGCTTCAATCCATCCGATCGGGATCTCGTTTGAAAGTGGTTTTAAGAGGAGAAATGTACGAGGACAGTGTACAAGCTCAATTGTATGAAAATCTACTGAATCCACCGTGTGGATTGAGGTAAAACCCTAACTCTAGGCTAGAGCGCTTAGGTTCAAATAACTACTCGTATACTGTATTTTAGAATGCATTTTTTGATTCCCACCAATACTCTTTACATGTATTATCAGTGTTAAAATTTTTGTTGCGTTCGGTTCAACCGTTTGGAAGAACAAAGTGAAAAATGCCTACGGGCATCGGTGTCACCCTAATGTCGCTTGCATGGGAGCTCCACCGTTGATCTTCGAATCGATAGTGAAATTCTCGTCGTTCTGCATTTCTGTCCAAACCGCTGGATCAAGCCCCCGGCCACCCTCTCGATCCAATGCGATCAGCTACGTCAATTCCAAAATGCGTGGAATCAATGGCTCGAGCTCGGCGTCGACATGGCTAAGTGATGCCACGTGTCTAACCGCAGTGTTTGATCGGATCCAGTCCCGGGCCACCGTCCGTGGTTTTAACTGTCACCGCCGCATTTCAGCCTGAGGTTAGCCGTCACCGATATTAATTAAATATTAGTTTTAATTATTTTTTTGATCAAAATTACGTAAATAATTTTTTTAAAATATTTAATCATCCAAAAAATACATATTATATATCAAAATTTTCAAAAAATTATTCTTCTTAATTTAAAATTATTTTTAATTGAAAATACTTTATATTTTTCTAAAAATACTATTAAAATAGTGAATTTATTTTTATTATTATCATTTTAAATTATATTTATTTGTTATATTAATGAGTAGTTTAATTATTTTTATTTTAATTAGTTTGGTTACTATTTTGACATTATTATTATTATTATTATTATTATTATTATTATTATTATTATTATTACATAGTTATTTTAATAAAAAAAATCAGAAAAGTTATATTTTAAATAATTATCTTATTATTACTATTATTATTACAATTTTAGAATTGTTATTGTTATTATCTTTTTATAGTTATTAAAATTATTATTTTAAGGTTATTGTTATTATTATAATTATTATTATTATTAGTTTAAACTAAAGGTTGTTTCCTTTTTATTATTATTTCATTATTATTATTATTATTATTATTATTATTATTATTATTATTATTATTATTTTAATTTTAAAAAATATTTTTATTATTATCATCATTATGTTATTGTTACTCTAAACTTCATTTATTATTACTATTATTTTATTATTCCTTTATTATTATTATTATTATTTATCTTAAACTATTCATTATTATCATTATTATTCTTATTATTATTATTATTATTATTATTATTATTATTATTTTGAAACAATTATTATTATTATTAAATTTCAAAAATTCCATTATTTTAGTTTAATTTCATTTAATAATTATTTTGAATATTATTATTTTTAAATTATTTTAAAATAACCTTTTAATCATTTTAAACTTTAAAAAATCATATCTTTTTCATTTTTAATCAGATTTCGACGTGCAAAACCTCGTTATCTTAGAAAATTAAGAATTTTATTTTAAAATTATTTTCAGAAATGTGTTCTTGCAGGTTTGGTAGATTTCTGCTTTATATTATCATTTGAGTATTTTAATATCATTTAAATTATTATTATTATTATTATTATTTTAAAATTAAAAATTATTTTCAAACCATTCTGAAACCCCGTTCGGGTGACCAGTGGATCTCCCCTATGTTTATATATATAATTAATGACCCATCTAGCAAACTTAAAAAAATTCTATGAGTTAGGATAGATGCCTAATTGATATGAAAACTTGAAAACATAAAGTTAGTGACACCCTAAACCTCCCATAATTTTCTAGGAATTTTTAGAAGCTTTTAGACCCCTTAATTAACCAACCCAAATTTACCTATTAAATAGGGCCTAATAATTTCTAAAAATTACAATAAATCCATTTTATATCTAAAAAATACATATAATAGCTCAAAATTTTCAAAATTTAATCATTAACCTCAAATAAATAGGGCACCTTAAGTTGACCTTAATCTGGCTCTTAATTCCAACTTTAATCAAAATTATCTTTTTACCCTTTTAAGATAATTAAAAATTATTAAAAATTCCAAATCATCTCCAAGCACTTGGGAACATCTTCTTAGGTCATTTCAAACCTTTGGGGGTGATTCCAATCAGTTTGGAGCTGATTTGGAGCAAAATCATAAAATCATCCCTAATTAGGCAGTTTTAATAATTTCCTTTAGTGCCCAAAACATGTAAAATTCATATATTTGCATAGAAAACTCCAAATCCAAAAAACTAAAAGGCTAACTACTCACCTTAAGGTTTAGTATTTATCTAAAATATTAGGAACCCCAAACCTAGCATGTTTCTCATAGTGACCTTTTTCGACCCCCTCAATCTAGCACCTAGGAGGACCCGGGACTTTTCAAAATTGGCTAATGCAATATGAACTTCAAATATCACTATCCTAAGTATTAAAAAGTGGTCAACAAACTAAATAAACTAAAATGGATCCTAATTAACTAATATTTGAACTTCAAATTAAAGTTTCCTTTTCTTGCTTTCAATAAACCTGAACTCTATGTAACTTTAACTAACTACAAAACTTAGGATCTATCCCAACCACAAAAACCTTATACACATATAGAATTGTTTGCTTGGGCACCACTTTAAGATCTAGGATAGGTCGGTGTTTCCTTTTCTATTGTGTGCCGGGTTTTCTAGGTTTCTATTGCATGTTGTGATGAAATTGCTATGTTTCTATTGCATGTAGGGATGACATATATATTTCTCTTCTTGCAGATGGCCATGCTCACGCAATGCTAAGGGCGGGCAAAATGTCATGATTTCTAATTATGTCTTATGTAGGTGCTTCAGAATTTGCTCAGCCCCCCTAAATAAATGAGGGCTAATATCATTAAATAAAAAATACTACATATGCTCCAGAAGCTTTTTAGCTCTCAATAATTAAGAGCATAGCCAAGTATGGCTATGATAATTTATTTCTTTTTCAACTGCTTGAGATTATAAACTACTTGGGAATTTTTTTTAGGATAACCATGCAGGAGAGTATAGATTTACTGCTTTTCAATTAATGTAACTATTTATATTGTTGGTGAGAGTTGTGAAAATGTCTTTGAGTGTGGATATTCTTATCCAACTCAAATTCCAAAAGAAGAAGGCATCCTTAAAGGGGAGAGTCTTCTTCCATTTGGAAGATCGAGTTTGGATGGATTTAGATTATTGCAGATCTATGGCTTATGATTTTGATGATAGCAAACATTCTCTTTTCTCTACAACTGCCTTATGTACTGACATTTCAGGTTCACACGATCGGACTGCAATTTGGAATCAGCTCAATATTGGGTAGACTAGGTCTGAGTCAGTTTGTAAACTTTTTCCTTTCTTGAGTCTGTTGTATTTGGTGTGGGATCTGTTGATTTGTAACTTGGAAGATTTCCTGTTGTTCCCTATAAGATTTCTATTTTTGGTAATATCGACCGGGACGATATTTATATCATCCTGGACGATATATTCAAAATTAGAAACCCTAATTAGGGCATCCTCATTAAGGTAGCCATCATTAGCTGATCGGCCTGGACGATACCTATATCGGCCAGGACGATAGTCTCAATTCAGAAAGAATCAGCCGCCATAATCAGTTTAGGAATTCTTTGTTTTAGGAAATCGGCCAGGACGATCATTATATCATCCAGGCCGATCTAACTCAATTATGCCTAAATTGATCTGGTATCTTTGGAAAGCATTAATGGTTGATTGATATGATCACATCGTCTGGGACAATCGCCTGATCGGCCGGGATGATGTCCTGGATGATCTACATCGGACAGCTCAAATTCAGGGCAATAATCAGGACGATTGAAATCGGTTTTAAACTAATCGGCCTGGACGATCGTGATATCGGCCAGGACGATGTAACCAATTTTCTTCTGATCATCCCAAATCATCTCGGGCTGATGAGCTGAATTTATACTGATTGGCCAGGATGATATACCTTTCGTCCAGGACGATAATGTCGGCAACTTGCATTAATGAGCTCATTTTGAGAGCTTCTATTTAAGCTTTGACATGACACTTTGTAAGTGTCTTTGGCAGCCATTATAGCTTCGTTCTTGTGGGGGAAACTTGAAGAGAGAGCTTGAAAGGGAGAGAGGAAAGGGTGGAGTTTGAGAGGGAGAAGATCCTATGAGGGGGAGAACTCAAGGGAGTGTGGAGGGGATTCCACACGGTTGCTCTTGCGAACTCGCACCTTAGTACCATCGGATTCAAGGCTTGTCTCGAGGTAAGTTCACCAAAGAAGAAGATCTCTTTGGTGTCAAAGGATCCGGCGACTCCGCCGCACCGAGGAAGGTGGAAGTAATTTTGTAAGGGCTTCTCCGCCTAGCTGTGGGGGCTAAAGGAGAGACACTTAGTTTAGTGCAATACTTGGAGGGTGCCTCCAAGGAGTGGACGTAGGTCAAGGTTTGACTGAACCACTATAAATCTGCGTGTTCTTTTCTTATTATTGCTCCAGCATTTATTTTCTTCCGCACTTATTTTTCTGTGGTGATTTTGGTTTGAGTTTTAACTTTGGTTTTAAAGTTATTCAATTCACCTCTCTCTTTGTTAGCCTTGGGCCAGTTCTATAGGGCTTAACATCTCTAACGAACTTTCTAGTGCTATCAGAGCACTTTCAAGTGGTATCAGAGCTTTACTTTTGATAAGAATCACTTTCATAGATATCGAAAGAGAAAAGACAATACCCCTTTTTAGGGGAGATTGCCTCTTCATTTGGATATTCAAGCCACGACGAATCTAAGGAGTTTGAGGAGGAGTGATCCAACGAGTCCAAGGAGTGATCCAAGGAGTCCAAGTAGGGGAGATCCAAGGAGTCCAAGGAGAAGAAATCCAAAGAAGATTGAAGACTTGAAGACTTAATATCCCACTCAAAGTTATTTACATCAGTCCTAGGCTTAAAAATCCGAGTTGTTGGCAGTGGTGCCCGGCCACTTTGCTTTTCTGCCGACCTGGGTTGTAATTAAAGGGAAGTTGGCCTATGGACATTTACTTGATTAGTTTGACTATATTGATGTGTTTACTATGCTTACGTAGTAGAAATTGCTTGCTTTTTTTTTAGGTTTCTTTCTTGCATGCTAATTTTATTTTAGTCTGGATCTCATTAGGCTCTCTAAGGACTAAAATATTTTCTACTCATAACTAATCTCTAAAACTTTAAGTTTAAATAACATAGAAACTTAATGAATTTACAAAATTGTCGGAATCATCCAGGGTAGCATGCATATCAATGCATTCTTCTCTTTCCTTCTAAAGAGACACTTCCTCGCCTGCAGGTAGAGTCAGGAAAATTTGGCCTATGAGGATGAAGTGCCAGACCTGGTGTAGTCTAGTCTCCTTCTAAAAATTATTTTTTATATAAGCCTATTTTTAAAATCTGATGCATATTTGATTTAGTCTCTTTAACCAGCATGTATTGTATTAGAAATAAATCTAATTAAAATTTTAATTGCATTAGCTAGGAGCATTTACCCAACATAAGTCCGGGATCAATTAGGAAACTCTCTAGATGTCGGTCCTACTTCCAAAAAACTGTACAACCCACCCATCTTTCATAGAATGACCTAACAGCATGGTTTTAAAGAGATTAGGTGATTAACTGGCTCCCCAATCTAGGCCGGGTAAAGCTAGGTTTTGTACTGTATTAGTTAGGACACGGGTATCAGTGTTGTTTATAGAGAACTAAACCCAATCTAGATTTAGGAATCAAGGCTACTACACTCGGTCTCGTAGTATGCCTAGATAGTGGGTAAGTTCCCTATTCTTCAGGGACTATAAATCCTGTCTACGTCACATGGGTGACGCCACCCTCATCTTTTCTCTCACACATGTTTGATTGCTTGACTTTTATTTTCTCCAATTGCTTCTCACTACCTTAGTCCTTCCGAATGCTGTTATGAACCCCCATGCTGACTAAGCCATTTGAGACCTTTTATCCTTTTTTGAAGGACTTCCTAGTCTTAGCCCTATGTGCCAATCCCATTTTAGAAAGAATAATGTATGATCCTTAATCAAGAGTCTTCTCAGGCTCCGGCCTGAGATGTAATTAATCATGGGGGCTTGCGCCTATGGGAAACTGAATTCCACCATATACTAAACCCCATCCGAGCTGATGTATCGGGTGGGGGAAACTCATGACCGTGATCAGGCCATAGATATTATTACCCATCGAGGTGCGTAGGTGAGAGCCGCTATCCTCCATGGTTAATCGTATGTATGGTCCAATATGTCTCTTCCATTTAGCTCATTTGTGAGGAGCGCGGAGGCCTGTGATCATCTCTATCCATTGGGGTAAGTGCGGTTTTATACCCTTCCACAATACTGCAGCAATAACAGTCCTCTTTCAGAGGTCCATAATGCCTTATTCAGATCTCTATAGTCAATGCAGACCCAGATTTGACCGTTCTTCTTTCAAAATGGCACAACATTGGCTTTCCAAGAGGGATATTATTCCTCTTGAATAAATCTGGCCTCGCCTAACTTCTTGACTTCAAAAATTACTTATTATTTAGGGATTTTTACATACATAACACTTGAAAGTTTCTTTTTTACTCATCTAACACCTAAACTTACCTATTTACACACCTACCACTTAAAAACTATTTGGCTTTCTAAAATACCATCCCGTCTTCCCTTCGTCAAAATCCACCCGACACCGCACAAGTTGATCTCGTCTCCATGCATTCTCGCCAATCTAAGAGGGAAAAGGTTGTGTGCTGTTGCTATTTTTACTTTTTACTATCCTCGATATCATTTCAATCCACAGGAATCCTGCTAGAGAAATAATTTAATGCCAAATCTGAGAGCAAAATCTCGAAACAGGGCATAAGAAGAAAAAAAAGGGGGAACCAACAAAATAATTTGAATCGGAATTCATCCAAGGAAATGCTAGGCCTCTACTGACAACTCACCTCATTCCTCTGCTTCACAGCTTACATGAACGCCACAAACAGCTAACGCTGTCTCTCCGTCGAAGCTCACATGAATACGATGGAAAAAACCATAAATAGACCGAAATTGATATATGATGGCCAGTCAAGCAATCCGAGAAGAACAACATTGAGAAAATTGGAGATCGTCGGCACGACCGGCATCAGCAGTAGTCCCCAAAGCTCCGGCTCCCTTGCCTACGGGACGAAATCACTAGATGGACAAGAGGGGAGGTGAATTATGAAAACTTTTTGACAATAATTAAAACCTAAGCAAGAGTTTTAATTTTTTTTTTATGCTTTTAAAATTTTAACATGAAAAATTTTAAACAACTTTTCTTTCACAAACTTTCCCAAGAAAATATTTTGAAATAAAATGCACGCAATAATAAAAAGACGATAAGGAAAAAACACACTGAACATTTTATAGTGGTCCGATCAAACCATGACCTACGTCCACTCCCCTGAGTCCTCCGCTCCGGGTATTTCACTACAAGCAATAGCTCTCCTTTTGCCCCCCTTGGCAAGGCGGAGAAGCCCTTAAAATATTCCCTTTCACCAACCCGGCGTGGCGGAGTGCCAAACTCTATTTTCACCCTCCTAGCGATGGCAGAGAACCTTCTCGTGTTTCTCCCTCCTGGAGAAGGCAGAGTACCTCGAGGTCACGGATGTTGAAGAGCCTTTCCATTGGAGATCACGCGGTTGCTCCAAACTTGTTGCATCTTCACACCTCTTCTCCCTCAGAATGCTCACCTTCTTCTCCCTCTCTCAAACCCTAAAGAACTTCTCAAGAGCTCTCTCCCTCGGAATCCCTCTCCAACCACGTTCTCCTCTCTCTGATTCACACCCTCAAAATATGATAAGTTTTACACATAAAAACGGGCTCTAAAATCCCTAAAATCTCAAAGTAGCTGTTACTATCATATAGTACGGTTTCTAATCGTACAGTATGATATGTATAAATAGACTTCGTCTTGGTACGAAGTGGTACGAACAGTTCAAAAACATTCGTACAATACGATTTTAAATCGTACGGTACGATCCACAACAATGCTGTTCATACAGGATGATGTCCGGGATGATCAAATGTCGTCTCTATTCATCGTATGGTACAATTGACATCGTACAGTACGATGAGACAAATACCAAGAGATCATCCAGGATGATCTCTGGGACTATTATAATTTGTCTCTGTTCATCATATTGTATGAATGGGTTCGTACAATACGTTGTTCAAATTATAATTAAGTCTAGATTTCTTGCACTAATCACGGGTTAAATTAAGTAAGCATTTAAAATAAATCGTACAGTACAAACGTGTTCATATAGTACGAACGGCATAAAATAACTTACTTAAATTAAAATGACAGCTAGGGTTTTGGATTTGAACAAATCATACAGTATGACTTACATTCGTACTGTACGATCTATTCACGAAATCATCCTACAAAGCTCTGATTGTACTGTATGAAATAACATCGTATAGTACGATCTACAGAGAAAGAAAAACTCTAAATTTTTCATTTAAAAACACTCTCCCCCTGTGTGTGTGCATGGTTCCTCAGACTTTTATGCATTTTGTGGCCAGACTCAAGAAAGCAAAAATAAAATAAATACCAAAATACATTGTGAGACTCATACTCTTAATCTACCCATTCTTGAGTCTTCCTGTCGTCCTGAGTAGCTTGTGATCTTCCTAAAATGTTAGTACTCATGGACAATAACAAATAAAATAATATTCAATTAATAGATAATTCAAACGACATTATTTGTCATCATCAAAATCTCAAACTCGGGGTCATAGTTTACAACAATCTCTCCCTTTTTGATGAAGTCAAATAATATTTGTTGTAAGCAAGTTTTAATGACATTTTTTTATTTAAACATGAGAACAAGAAGAGAACAAAAAAAAGAAAGTGCAGTACGAAATAAAAAGAAATGCATTTAACCATAGAACAAACTATAACAACCTTCTCCCCCTTTTGACAGCACCAAAAAGAGGAGCAAACACTAAGATAAAAAAAAACAATACACAGATAATCTAAAATAGAGGATCCTGATCAGTTGGTGGTGGAGGTGGGTTTGGTTAGAAGTACTGAAGGAGAGCATTAAAGCGGTGATCAATAGCAGTAAAGCGTTCCCCAAACCATTGCAAGTCAGTCTCGTATTGCTGATATTGCTCTTGAATGTGCGTGTCAAGACGACTCTGAAGTTGGTCAAAATGTTCGACCAGATCGTCGTCAGGGTAAGCTGGTGCAAGTGCTCGGGGTGGTTCATGTCATCGTGGACGTGCTTGAGCTGCAGCCGGGGCATCTTCTCCTTATTCTTTATCAAAGACGTGTTCTTCAGGCTCATGTCCCCGATGGAAAGAATACGAAAAGAGGCATCCGTATAATAGATTAGAAGATTATCGGGTTCACCAGGATAGGTCAGTTGATATTTATTTTGAAGGATGTATCCTATAAGGTGACCAAGAGCTATATTTTATTTTCGGCGAGTAGTAGGGAGATGAACGAAGGTCATATGGCGAATGTAATCAATAATTAAATCGGCCTCGTTGAATTTGGTATTGGTCATAATACGATATGTAGCGACAGATAGAGTCGGGGTCATGTTAACACGGTCGCCAGCTTTGGGTATAATGGAGGTTCTAAGGACGTGTTGAATAATTCTGGAGTTTCGAGTGAGTGATTGTACGAGAGGTTGGTGTTGATAAAATGTGGCATTCCTAAGGACTTGATTAACCTCACTCCAGTCAAAGTCATTCGTGAGAAATGAATGAACCATAGGCTCTTCAGAATATAGCCCAATGTATTGGGCGATGTCGGCTTTTTTAATTTCGACATTTTGACGACAAACAAAGGAGTGAAAAGTGAGGTTGTCGATAGTGTAGGTTAGGTTTGCAAGGGATTCTAAAAGGAGTTCAGAGTTGTATGGGAAGGCCAGGGTGAGAAGAAATTGGAGGGTCATGGAAGCAAAGAGGTTTAGTACCTCGAAGTTCAGAGCCTCCTGATTTAGCATTCTGGATGATATGATTTTGCAGGCTTTGAACTTGCGGAATGCATCCTCATTTTCTGCATTCAAGAATCGAGCACTATGGCGGTGAGAGGAAGACGAGCTTCCCACTACCATACGACCTCTCTTGCTTAAACTAGACATCATGTAGAGGATGAGTGAAAGGTGAGAAGGAATAAGTGGAGGTGAGTGAAGTGAGTTCTGCCTTGCCATCCAATTTATAGAGTTTTTCTAGAATCTACAGTACGATAGGATATCGTATAGTATGATATGGCATTAACTGTTATGACGAATCGTAACGGGAAACGATGGTCAAAGCATACAGTACGATGTGTATTGTACAGTACGATCAGAGGAATGTTGATCGTCCCGAGGGCATTAGGACGACTTTTGACCAAAAGTATCGTACTGTACGAACGGGTGTATCGTACAGGACAAATGACATTAATATTGTACCAAACTCCTTTATATCGTTCTTATTTGTTTGCTGAGGTGGATCATACAGTACGAAGTGGATCTATCATACAGTACGAACACCAATAATAACATACCAGCAAGCATAAATTTCTCCCAATCTGTTGATGACGTGGATCGTACAGTACGAATAGGAGGTATCGTATAGTACGATGATCAATAATATATCGTACCGTATGATGTAGGTCATACAATACGATCAACAGAGACAAAATTTACCGTTTGGTGTATTCTGTGCAGATTATGCATATCATACAGTACGATCGTAGTATCGTATAGTATGATTATACAAGGTCAAATTTAGTGATTTTTATGTAGTGAGTGTGTGATGATCAGGAGCAGCCTTAGAGGATTTTTTTTTTATGCAGTTAAGTCTATGACATCTATTCTAGTCCTCAAGGTGCTAAAGGTGTCGAATGCTAGAGGTTTTGTGAATATGTCAGCGAATTGATCTCCTGTAGCAATGTGATGTAATTCTATATCTCCCTTAGCAACGTGATCTCTAATGAAATGATGTCTAATATCTATGTGTTTTGTTCGAGAGTACTAAATTGGGTTCTTAGATATGCAAATTGCGCTTGTGTTGTGGCACATAATTGAAATGGTTCCTACAGGTAGGTCAAGATCTAAAATTTGTTAATTTAACCATAGTACTTGTGCAACACAACTTCCTACTGCAATATATTCTGCCTCAGCTGTGGAAAGTTCTACTGAGTTTTGCTTCCTACTGGACCAAGAAGCTAATGATTGTCCGATTAATTGGCAGGTACCAGAGGTGTTTTTTCTATCTTACCTACATCCTGCAAAGTCAGAATCTGAGTACCCTAAGATTTCAAAGGAAGTCCTGTGCCTAGGATACCAAATTCCTAAGTTTGGGGTGCTTAGTAGATATCTAAGAATTCTCTTGATAGTAGTTAAGTGAGACTCTTTAGGATCAGCTTGAAAACGGGCACAGAGGCACACACTAAACATTATGTCCGGTCGACTGGCAGTCAGGTAAAGAAGGGACCCAATCATTCCTCTATTTTTTTTCGATCTACTGATTTTCCACTAGGATCTTTGTCTAATTGAATTGTTGAGCTCATTGGAGTGTTCATGGGTTTAGCACTATCCATTTCATATTTTTTCAATATATCTGTAATGTACTTTATTTGGCTAAGAAAAGTTCTGTTATCCATTTGTTTTACACTAAAGCCAAGAAAGTAATTAAGTTCTCCCATCATGCTCATTTCAAACTCATTACTCGTTATTTTTGAAAATTCATCACATAACATTTTATCTGAAGATCTAAATAGAATGTCATCCACGTAAATCTGAACAATGAGAATTTCTTCTTTCACCTTTTTTAAAAAGGGTGAAGTATCTACACTACCCTTTTCAAATCCTCTATCCAATAGGAATGAGCTAAGTCTTTCAAACCATGCTTTGGGTGCTTGCTTTAATCCATAAAGTGCCTTCTTTAATTTGAATATATGGTTTGAAAATTGTGAACTTTCAAATCCTGGGGGTTGCTCAACATAGACATCTTCCTTAATTACCCCATTCAGAAATGCACTCTTTACATCCATTTGATATAACTTAAAGTTCATGAAGCAAGCAAAAGCTAAGAGCACTCTTATGGCTTCTAGTCTAGCAATAGAGGCAAAGGTTTCTTCAAAGTCTATTCCCTCAATTTGGTTGTACCCCTTAGCTACTAATCTGGCTTTATTCCTTATTATTGTTCCTGAATCATTTACCTTATTCTTGAAGACCCATTTTGTTCCAACAACACTTTGTTCTTTAGGTCTCTTGACTAACTCCGAAACATCATTCCTGGTGAATTGGTTCAGCTCTTCTTGCATTGCTAGAATCCAAAATTCATCTCCTAAGGCTTGATCTATACTTGTAGGTTCTATCATAGAGATGAATGTTGAATGACTAACCTCCTTCCTAAGTCCATGCCTAGTTCTTACACCTTCTGAAGGGTCTCCTAAAATTAACTCTTTAGGGTGACTAGAAGAATATCTCCATTCTCTAGGCAAATCTTTGTGAGGTTCTACCCTTTCTCCTATGGTCGTAGTCTCTACTCCTTGAATTGCCTCTATTTCATCATCTTCAACTTTAGATTCAGAGGGCATATCTGATTCATCAAATACTACATGGGTGGACTCTTCTACTACAAGGGTTCTCTTATTAAAAATTCTATAGGCCTTACCTACAGATGAATAACCTAAGAAGACATCCTCATCAAACTTGGGATCGAATTTTCCTAAGAGATGTTTACCATTATTCAAGATGAAGCACTTGCAGCCAAAGACATGTAAGTGTGAAAGGTTTGGTGTCCTACCCTTAAGGAGTTCATAAGGAGTTTTATTCAGCTTAGATCTAATGTTTACCCTATTTAAAATATAACACGCTGTGTTGACTGCTTCTGCCCAAAAGTATCTAGGAAGGGTGTACTCCGCTAACATTACCCTAGCAGCTTCTACCAAGGTTCTATTCTTCCTTTCTGCTATACCATTTTGTTGTGGAGTTCTAGGGGCTGAGAAGTTATGTTCTATTCCTAGCTCTTGACAGAATGATTCAAAACTATCATTTTGAAATTCTCCACCATGATCCCAATGAATCGTTGAGATTTCAACCTAACTTCCGTTGAATCCATGTGGAGAAAACCTTTAATTCCTTAAAAGACTCATTTTTATGTGCTACGAATCATACCCAAGTGAATCTAGTGAAGTCATCTACAATCACAAATCCATAGTTTTTCCCACCTAGGCTGGCTGTACTAACGGGACCAAATAAGTCCATGTGTAAGATTTCTAGTGGCATAGCGGTGGTCACATCTCTAATTAAATGAAAAGATGATTTGACTTGTTTTCCTAGTTGGCAAGCATCACATAAATGATCCTTTGTGAAATCTAACTTAGGTACGCCTCTAACTAGGTTTTTCTGAGTGATGTTTCTAAGAGTTTTCATACTAGCATGGCATAGTCTCCTATGCCATAGCCACGAGTCATCAACTATTGTTTTCAAACACAATGAATTTAAACTATCAATGTAATCAAGGTCTAACATGTAAATATTGTTCATTCGTTTTCCTTCTAAAACTAGTTTATCATTTAAACTAATCAGGCATTTATCAGACATAAATTTAATATCAAAACCTTTGTCACACAGTTGACTAATGCTAAGTAAGTTATGCTTCAAACCATCAACTAATAAAAAAATTTCAATTAAAAAGTTCTTAACATTACCAACAATACCTGAGCTTATCACTTTTCTGGTAGTATTGTCTCCATATGTTACTTTGCCTCATGTTTTGGTCTCTAGTATGATGAATTTCTTCATACCTCCAGTCATATGTCACGAGCATCCACTATCCAGGTACCACATGCTCTCACTAAGTCTTTTGTGAGAGCATCCCTACAACTTCATTCAAAGATTAGATTTGGGAACACATGTGAGTTTGGTTTCCTCCTTATGCTTGTATGAATGAGATGTATGCATGCTATGCTGTGATGGATGCAGTTTAGGTCTCCATACTAAGTGTGTCCTACGGTGAATTGTGTATGTGCGGGCTATGTGACCTAACATGCCACAAGAGAAACACCTAACACCAGGAAATGGGTTTACTAATCTATGTTGGTGATAGTGCCTCTTCCTAAAGTTGTGTGATGCATGCTGTGTTGGGGGTTTGCTAGGATGGCCTAATGTGAGTGATACAATTTCATTTTCTAGTTCTTTGATTCTTTCATTAAAAGTTTTATTTTGAGCTGTCAATCCATCAACTTCTACTAATAGCAAGTGCTCACTATGATCTACTTCTAATGCAAGTTTGTCTAGTCTATCAAAGGCTTCTTCTAGTTCAACATGAGTGGTTTTCAAGATTTCATGCACTTCAGTTAGTTCAATATGCTTCTTATTTAAAGCATCATACTCATCAAGAAGTAGCATATGATCTCTATCTAAATCAAAATTTTCTTTAAACAACTTAGCATGCTCAGACTGTAAAGAACTAAATTCAACATTAAGCTTAGCATGCATCTTTTTCAACTTCCTATACGAGTAATGGATATTTTCAGAAATAAGTAGTAATTCTTCATATGAAAGTTGACATACCTCATCTTGATTTGATTGATTAAGATTATCATTAGCCATAAGACATAGATTTGTTACCTCTTCCTCTACTTCTTCTTCTAATGATTCTTAGGCAGAGTCGGGCCAAAAAGCTTTTTATGTCTCCATCTTTCCTTTCTTGTATTTGGCTTTGTCATCACCTTTTTCCTTAGTTGGTTGGCTCTTTAGATTGGGGCAATCAGCTCGAAGGTGACTTGGCTTCCTGCACTTAAAACAGATTGTATCAGATGAAATCTTATTGGACCTCGAGCTCTTACCTTTATTCCAACTGTTCTGATGACGCTTCTATTTTCTCTTCAAGAAATTTTTGAACAGTCGGGTCATCAGTGATATCTCATCCTCTTCCTCCCTTGTAGAGCTTTCACTTTCTGAGTTGCTTGCTTTTAATGCCACCATTTGCTCCTTCTTCTTTTCACCTGTATCACTTCGTCTCTGACTCACTCCATTGCTCGCATGCAATGAGTGACCCAAGGATTCAGATTCAGTGATAGCAGTTATCTTTGCATCATATGAACTAGGTAAGCATCTAAGAATTTTATTTACTTTCTTAGAATTTGAAATCTCTCTACCTAATGCATGCAAGGATGTCATGATTTGGGTGAACCTAGTGTACATGTCAGATATTGTTTCACTAGGTTTCATGCGGAAGAGTTCATAATCATGCAGTAAAATGTTAAACCTTTACTTCACTTGTTCCTTCGTATGTAATGCACAGTCTATCCCAAATCTCCTTACCAGTGGCACAAGTAGACACTCTCATATAATCCTCAGACTTCAATACACAGAAAAAGTAATTTAAACATTTAGCATTCAGTTGGGATAAATCCCTATCCTCATTGCTCCATTCATTAAAAGGTACATGAGTTTTCAAACCATTAACAGTTTTAAACGGTGCAACATATCCATCATTCACTAACATCCACATGTTGCAAATCTATTTTCATGGGTTATGTTTTGATGATTGACAAACACTATTTCTCTTGAACTGCTTGTTGCTTCTAACTTTTCAGGAATCGAAGATCGGACGAACAAGATGAAGCCAGTTCAGAATTGTATAGGATTAGGGTTGAGTCAGTCTGTACTTTTATTTTTCACTTCTTGAGTCTTCTTGTAATTGTCAAAGAGACTGATGCTAAGTAACCCTACACACACACACTTGAGAGACTTAGAATTTTTGTTTTTACTCATATCGGCCAGGACGATATTTACATCGTCTTGGACGATCAGGCTTAAAACAGAAAGTCTAAATAATGATTCTTAATTAAGGCAGCCATTATTAACATATCGGCCTGGACGATACGTGTATCGGCCAGGACGATAAGCTCAAAACTGAAAGAAGTTTCGCCATAGACAATTAAGGTATACTGTATTTTTAAATTATCGGCCAGGACGATCATTGATCGGCCTGGACGAAATTCTCAAATTATGCCTTAATTGATCAGGAAATCAATGGAGTAATTAAGGATGATTGATACAATCATATCGTCCTGTATGATCGCATGATCGACCAGGATGATCCATTCAAAAACCTTAAGTTACTTCAGGACGATAAATATCGGCCAGCTCATATCAAGGGCGATGCTCTGGACGATTTTCCTCTGATTTGAACTGATCGGCCGGGATGATCGAGAGATCGGCCTGGACGATCAAGCCAATTTTCAATCGTCCAGGAGTGCATACAGGGCGATGCTCTGGCCGATCTACTGGGATTTGTACTGATCGGCCAGGCCGATGTCCATATTGGCCTAGACGATAAAGTCGGCAACTTGCAATTAATGAGCTCCTTTGAAGCTCTTCTATTTAAGAGCTCTTGTTCAACATTTTGAAAGACCTTTGGCTGCTACCTTGACCTGAAAAGGCCTTGAGAAGAGAAAGAGAGAGAGGGAGACAGAGAGGATCTTATGAGGGGGAGCTTGTGAGGCGATTCACAAGGGTTGCTTCAAGGATCGCTCTGCTTGTTCTTCGTCTAGAGTTTCTCATCCATGGAAGGGTTGGTAGAGGTAAGGAGTTAGCTTTTGGTTGTGGTTCTCTGCCAGCTTCAGGAGAAAGCAAAAGGAGATAGGTTCTTTGCCTTGCCGGAATGGCAAAAAGGAGGTTCTTGTAAAGGCTTCTCCGCCTAGCTGTGGGGGCTAAAAGGAGAGTCATGTTTTGTAGTGCAATACTCGGAGGGCACCTCCGGGGAGTGGACGTAGGTCGAGTTGACCGAACCAATATAAATTTCTGTGTTCTTGTTTTCTTGATTTCGCACTTTTTCCGCATTTATTTTTGTGGTGTGATTTTGGTGTATGTGATTTTTTATTCTTTGTGAAAAGAATTTTTTTTTAAATACCAATTCACCCCCCCCTCTTGGTTAGCTTGGGCCAGTTCTATAGGGCTTAACATCCCTAATGAACTTTCAAGTGGCATCAGAGCGGGATTTGAAAATTTAAGTTTGAAAAGTTTTTGAATTTGATCCATGGCTAACCTTGGGAATCGCAACACTACGGAAGGGTATTCTATTACCTGACCTCCCCTATTCGGTGACCTACCTTTTGATTTTTGGAAAACCTGCATGTTAACATTTTTACAATCTACTGATTATCGCATGTGGATACTTATTAAAGAAGGTTATTCTCCACCATCTCGTGAAATTAATGGTGTTAAAACTAAAGTTGCTTTTACTGAATGAACTTTCGATGAGTGAGATTTAGCTCAATTGAATGCAAAATGTTTGAACTGCTTTTTTTGTACTTTAAAATCTGAGGATTACATGCGTGTCTCCACTTGCAAAACGGGTAAAGAGATTTGGGATAAATTGTGCATCACCTATGAAGGTACTAATGAGGTTAAACAATCCCGTTTGAATATTCTCTTGTATGACTACAAACTTTTTTGTATGAAACCTCATGAATCGATTTCTGACATGTACACAAGGTTTACTCAGATAGTTACCTCACTGCATGCACTAGGAAAAGAACTTTCAAACTATAAAAAAGTTAACAATATTTTGAGATGTTTGCCTTCGTCATATGATGCTAAAATCACTGCAATAACTGAATCTAAGGATTTTAACACTTATTCCATTGATAACTTACTTGGCTCACTCATTGCTTACGAGCAAGGGGTGAATCAAAGAAATCTTGATGTAGGTGAGAAGTAGAAAAAAAACAGTTGCATTAAAGGCGCACAAATCGGATTCTAAATCTTTCGGGTCTGAAAGAGATGAAGTTGCCTTCATCACTAGGCAATTCAAAAGCTTTCTAAGGAAGAAACAAAAGCATCATCAAAATTGGAGAAAAGGTAAGGATCATAAACATGTTAAAGAATCTTCTGTTATTGTTTGCTATAATTGCAAGAAACTAGGACATGTGAGAACTGATTGCCCGACACTTTAAGATAACACAAGCAAGGAAAAGATTGAGGAGAAACCTAAGTCAAGAAGGACAAGAAGAGAATCCAAAAGGCTTTCTCGGCGAAATCTGGTACTGACTCCTCTGAGACTAAACCAGAGGAAGAGACTACAAACTTGTGTTTAATAGGAGAAGATCAAAGTGATGAGGAAGAGGTATGTAAACCAACCCATGAAGAATTATTTGAGATTTGTGAAAAAATACATGCTTCATACAAAAAACTCAAGAAAACTCATGCTAGCCTAAAATTAGAACTTTTGAATTTACAAAAAGAGCATGAAGTTTTTCTCAAAGATCATGCAACGATTGATTCAAATCACATGGCTCTTTTTGATGAATTTGATGATTTAAACAAAAAGTATTTGGAATTAATTGATGAAAATAATGCATTAAAAGTTTCACACACCTCACTTAAATATGATCTTAAGAAATCTAAAGAGATTGAGAAAAGGTTGAGGAATGATAATGATACATTAAAAAGAACTAATTTGAGGATTCAAAATGATTTTGATACATGTAAGAAAAATCGGATGACATCTACTTTTGATCCTAATCCAGAATCTAGGAAGAGGCATTATAACTCAAACCATTTAAGAAACCCTTTTCCTGGAGTTAGATGGTTTTCATGTGGCACGCTAGGACACATCTCACACACTTGCACCGTTCACCGTAGTACACATTGGGTGTGGAGACCTAAGATGCATGATTCACAACTTACCATACCTGCATTGCATTCTACTTTTCCTAAGAAGGGGCCCAAACCAGTTTGGGTTCCTAAATTTGACTATTATTGAGTTTTGCAGGAGTGCTCTCACCAAAGACCTCGTGAGAGCATAGGATAACTGGACATATGAAGGCTCGCAGCTCATAAATGCTTAAACCTGCTGCTTCAATAATTTCTTAAAATGTGTTTTGTTTCGGTGTGTTTTGTTTTTTTTTCTATGTTTGTGTTTTTATGTGTTTTTGTTTTCACTTTGCTTTTAAAATTGGTTTTCCATATATTGAATCTTTTCAAGGTTTTAGATTTTGGAGTTTTGAAGATTGTGTTTAGCTTTTCTAAAATTGGTTAAAGGGAGAAACACCGTTGATGGTTTCCCTCCTTCCGACCTTGTTTAGTGGTATGACTTTTCTTCTCTAAACAAAAGCCTAACTCATTTTAGCCAATGGTTTTTGAAACTAAGATTCTTTTTATCTTGCTACAAAAAAATCTATCTTATGCATAATATCCAAAGTTCTTATATATCTCTCAAGTTATTTGAGATCTTGCCCTTGCACTAATCATATTATTCTTTAGTTTTGTTTTGTGGGTTATTCTTCCCTATGTTAGAGAGAGAGCTCCTATTCTCTAATATTTGGAGGATATACTCACAACTGAGCTTCTTTTAAGAGTTTGAAAAAGAGCTTTTAGCTTGCAAGAATTAAAAAAGTAAGAGGCCAATGATGCCAAATTGAAATATATATATATATATATATATATATATATACACAAACGTGTATCAAAAATCAAGATGCTCAAAGAGCCAAATCAAAGATACAAGAGGCATAAAATGAGCCCACTGAAAAGCAAGCTATCCTCTCTTTTTTAAAACTTTTAAAACTTAGAAGAACTTATGGGTTATATGAGATTTTCAAAGACTTGATTTCAAGTTTCATGATTGAGAAAAATTACTTTATTTTATTATTTATGAGATTTTTTTTGTAAACAAATTTTGATTGAATCTTCTTTTTGCCCAATGTGGTTTATTCTGAGTTAAGCATTTTTGTTTTTCAAAAGAAAATTTGTACCATAAAGAACGTCTGATCTAGGGTTAACAAAATCAGATATTTTCCTTTGTCTTATTAGGATTGGGTAAACTCCTTAATCTTGTGGAACTCTAAAGTTTAATGTTTTGAAAAACTTCTCATATGATGCCTTGATAAATCAAAAAAAAAAAAATTAGAAAAATTAAAATCCAAAAATATTTGTTTTTTGATTTTCGTTGTTTTTTGGTTTCTATTACTATGTTTTTGTCTGTTTTATTTTTTTTTTTAGTTTTTTGAGGGCTTTGATCATCACCAGCTTTTCTTTGGTTTCAATCTCTAGTCACATCGTCCTGGCCGATATTTTTATCGTCCTGGGCGATAGGACAAATCTCTTTAAATTCCATCTGCTGAACTTTTCTGTGCTTGCTGTAACTCATCGTCCTGGACGATCCTATATCGTCCTGGACAATATGATCAAACTCTATTGCAATCATGATGATAGTCCTGGCCTATAGAATATTTCGACTAGCCGATGCAATTTATGTGCATCATCCTGGTCGATACACTGGATCATCCTGGACGATCCACGTGTCAGCACGTTTGAATCTTTAAAATTAGTCCCAGATGATCCATTATTGGACAATCGTCCTGGACGATCCACTGTTCGTCCTGGATGATACACGTGGTAAGAATTTAAAATGTTTTAACTTCTGCCGGTATGATTAATTATTGTGCATCGTTTTGGACGATACACCTAATCGGCCTGGACGATCTGCTTTTTCAACGGTCGTCTGGCCTGACTCCTCAGGATGATTTAATGTGTCTAATCGTCCTGGCCGATATCTGATCGGCCCAGACGATCGGACCGCCTTTTTGACCAATCGGCCTGTACGCATTTATTGAGCCATATCGGCCTGGACGATTCTGCGATCGGCCAGGACGATATGGCCGTTTCCTTAAATTCTCGATGATCCAGCCATGGTTTTCCACTTCATCCTTCTCCTCTTGTGATTTCTTGCTGACTCCTCTCTATGGCTGGTGGGAAACGTGTTCGACAAACTTCTGGGAGTTCTTCAAGGGCTAGGATTGACCCTCATTTCAAGGAGGCAGAAGATGAAGCTGCCTATCATCGTTACAAAGAGTGTGGGATAACTGTCTCCCGAATCATCAATCCTGCCCACATCCAATACCCGGTAATGGATCTTTTCGCTCACACCTCCCTTTGTTTTATTCTATCTCTTGCTTTCCCGTTCAATACCGAGTTTCTTCAAGAATTTTTTGCAAACCTTCGCATTAACCCTACCTTCACAGCCCTAACCTCCTATGTGAATCGATGCCCTGTCGAAATCACATATCAGGACTGTGTTGATCTTTTACAGCTATCCACCACCGGGGATAAGCTGCACTTAATCGCTTCAGATCCTGACCTTGACTGGTCCACGGCGAATCACTTCCTTCGTGAGACCAATGCACCTTTTCATGTTGGAGAGACTAGCTCTTTAATCAAAAATGCTAGGACAATCCAACATGTCCTTCGCACCTCCATAATTTCAAAAGCTGAGGACCGAATCCACATCACCCCTCTACTTTCCCTCACTACTTTCTACATCATGGCTCATAGAGAATTCAATATTGTGGACTTAATCTTTCGATATATTGATCACTTAACCACAATCCGCGATCCAAGTCATAAGAGGAAACCCAATCTAACCTTAGGACACATCATAGCCTATGTCCTTGAAACAAAATACCAACTTCAGTATCCTATTCCACCTAACCTCCCAACTCCCTTCTACTCAAACAGTTCCTTCAGTACCCTTCACAGTACTCGTCTCCACCCTGGGGATGAGGAACCTCAGGGGGCTGGAGAGGAGGAGGCTCCCGCTCCCGCTCCCGTTCCTGATCCTATTCCGCTCCACCAGCACTCACCGGTTGATCAGTTGATAGAGAGGTTTGATCGTTGGGAGACCCGCTTTGACGCCTATGTTGCTGCACAGGAGCAGCAACACACTGAGGACATTGCCCGCTACGAGCAGCACCGCACTGAGGATTTAGCCCGATTTGACAGTTACCTTACTCACCAGCAGATGCAGCATGATCAGGACATTGCCTGGTTCAATGCTCAGTTCACCACACTTGCCAGCTACTTTCAGCAGCCACCTCCACCACCTCCATCAGATGATCAGGGTCCCTCGTTTCTTTAGTCTGTGCTTTCTATTGTTTGTTTCCTGTTTTATGTAGTTTGCTTTTTAGTCTTTGTTTGTTGTGGTGTTTTTTTTTTGTGTATCTGGACCCTCTTTTTGTGATGACAAAAGGGGGAGTAGGGTGTGGTAGGAAAAGTTGTTGGGTTTGTAACTTTGAAATTCAAATGAACTTTTTTGGATATTTTCCTACTTGTGTTTGCCATCATCAAAAAGGGGGAGATTGTTGCAAATCTATTTTCATGGGTTATGTTTTGATGATTGACAAATGCTATTTCTCTTGGACTGCTTGTTGCTTTTAACTTTTCAGGAATTGAAGATCGGACGAATAAGACGAAGCTAGTTCAGGATTGCATAGGATTAGGGTTGAGTCAGTCTGTACTTTTGTTTTTCACTTATTGAGTCTTCTTGTAATAGTCAAAGAGACTGATGCTAAGTAACCCTACACACACACACACTTAAGAGACTAGAATTTCTGTTTTTACTCATATCGGCTAGGACGATATTTACATCGTCCTGGACGATCAGGCTTAAAACAGAAAGTCTAAATAAGGATTCTTAATTAAGGCAGCCGTCATTAACATATCGGCCTGGACGATACGTGTATTGGCCTGGACGATACGTGTATCGGCCAGGATGATAAGCTCAAAATAGAAAGAAGTTGCCGCCATAGACAATTAAGGTATACTATATTTTTAAATTATCGGCCAGGACGATCATTGATCGGCCTGGACGAAATTCTCAAATTATGCCTTAATTGATCAGGAAATCAAGTGAGTAATTAAGGATGATTGATACAATCATATCGTCCTAGACGATCGCAGGATCGGCCAGGACGATCCATTCAAAAACCTTAAGTTACTTCAGGACGATAAATATCAGCCAGCTCATATCCAGGGCGATGCTCTGGACGATTTTCCTCTTATTTGAACTGATTGGCCGGAATGATCGTGAGATCGGCCTGGACGATCAAGCCAATTTTCAATCATCCAGGAGTGCATCCAGGGTGATGCTCTGGCCGATCTATTGGGATTTGTACTGATCGGCCAGGCCGATGTCCATATCGGCCTGGACGATAAAGTCGGCAACTTGCAATTAATGAGCTCCTTTGAAGCTATTCTATTTAAGAGCTCTTGTTCAACATTTTGAAAGACCTTTGGCTGCTACCTTGACCTGAGAAGGCCTTGAGGAGAGAAAGAGAGAGAGGGAGAGAGAGAGGATCTTATGAGGGGGAGCTTGTGAGGGGATTCACAAGGGTTGCTTCAAGGATTGCTCTGCTTGTTCTTCGTCTAGAGTTTCTCATCCATGGAAGGGTCGGTAGAGATAAGGAGTTAGCTTTTGGCTGTGGTTCTCTGCCAGCTTCAGGAGGAAGCAAAAGGAGATAGGTTCTCTGCTTTGCCGGGGTGGCAAAAAGGAGGTTCTTATAAAGGCTTCTCCGCCTAGCTATGGGGGCTAAAGGAGAGTCACGTTTTGTAGTGCAAAACTCGGAGGGCGCCTCCGGGGAGTAGACGTAGGTCAAGTTGACCGAACCACTATACATTTTTGTGTTCTTGTTTTCTTTCTTCCGCACTTTTTCTGCATTTATTTTTGTGTTGTGATTTTGGTGTATGTGATTTTTTATTCTTTGTGAAAAGAAATTTTTTTTTAAAATACCAATTCACCCCCCCTCTTGGTTAGCTTGGGCCAGTTCTATAGGGCTTAACATCCCTAACGAACTTTCACCACATGCAGTAATCAATAGATTATAAAAAAATAGACATTCTAATTTTCTAAAAATCAAATGAAATGTTATCAAAAAGAGGTGGACGGGTTATTAAATAACCCTCCGCAGTGTTACGATTACCAAAATGTGACATGATCATTTTTTCAAGGTTTTCTAAAACACTATTTTTGAAAATATGCTCTGATACCAATTCAAATCACTAGATGGATAAGAGGGGGGGGGGTGAATTGGGAAAACTTTTTGACAATAATTAAAACTTAAGCAGGAGTTCTACTTTTTTTTATGCTTTTGAAATTTTAACATGAAAAATTTTAAAAAACTTTTCTTTCACAAATTTTCCCAAGCAAATATTATGAAATAAAATGCACGTAATAATAAAAAGACGATAAGGAAAAAGCGCACCAAAATTTTTATAGTGGTTCGGTCAAACCATAACCTACGTCCACTCCCTGGAGTCCTCCGCTCTGGGTATTTCACTATAAGCAATAGCTCTCCTTTTGCCCCCCTTGGCAAGGCGGAGAAGCCCTTACTATACTCCCTTTTACCAACCCGGCATGGCGGAGTGCCAAACTCTATTTTCACCCTCCTGGCGAAAGCAGAGAACCTTCTCGTTTTTCTCCCTTCTGAAGAAGGCAGAGTACCTCGAGGTCACGGATGTAGAAGAGCCTTTCCCTTGGAGATGCTTCCAAAAATTCTTCAAGGGCCACGGGAGGAACAAGATGCAGCAAGTTCAGAGCAACCGTGTGATCTCACTCATACCTCTTCTCCCTCACAACGCTCACCTTCTCCTCCCGCTCTAAAACCCTAAAGAACTTCTCAAGAGCTCTCTCCCTTGGAATCCCTCTCTAACCACGTTCTCCTCTCTCTGATTCACACCCTCAAAATATGACAAGTTTTACACATAAAAATGGGCTTCGAAATCCGTGAAATCTCAAAGTAGTCATTACTATCGTATAGAACGGTTTCTAATCATACAGTACGATATGTATAAACAGACTTCGTCCTGAAACAAAGTGGTACGAACAGTTCAAAAACATTCGTACAATACAATTTTAAATCATACGGTACGATCCACAATAATACTATTCGTACAGGATGATGTCCGGGACGATCAAATGTCATCTCTGTTCATCGTATGGTATGATTGACATCGTACAGTATGATGAGATAAAAACCAAGAGATCATCCAGGACGATCCCTGGGACGATTATAATTTGTCTCTGTTCATCGTATTGTACGAATGGGTTCATATAGTACGATGTTCAAATTATAATTAAGCCTGGATTTTTTGCACTAATCACTGGTTAAATTAAGTAAGCATTTAAAATAAATCTTGCAGTATGAACGTGTTCGTATAGTAAGAACAGCGTAAAATAACTTACTTAAATTAAAATGAAGGCTAGGGTTTTGGATTTGAACATATCGTACAGTACGACTTACATTCGTACGGTACGATCTATTCACAGAATCTTCCTACAAAGTTGCCTGAGAGAATAAGCGTCTTAAAGGCGCCGCCACCGGTCGGGAGGAAACACCAGCAGAGAGTGAAGGGGACGGCGGAGAGGAAGAAGAAGAGAAGGAAGATGGCAGTGGGCCAGGTAATGAGGAGGGTGGCAGTGACAGTGTCAGAACCATAGTGGAGGTCAACGTCGACGGCAGTGGAGAGCGAGAGAATAAACTGGAGGATGTTGAGGCTGCCAAAGGCGTCCGTGATCATGAGTGGAGTTCGCCAAATAATAGCAATACGGGAAGAGAGTAAGCACTGGCCGTATCAGGGGCCGGAGACGTGGATGGCAATGGGTTAATGCGAGGCGGCAAGATGGAACCGGTGACGTAGCCAGAGGCAGCTAACTCGTGAAGCTCGGCCAACATGTGCGGTATCGGGCCGATTTTGATGGAGATGAGGGCGGAATGGTATTTTAGAAAGTAAAATAAGTTTTAGGTGGTCGGTGTGTAAATAAGTAAGTTTAGGTGTTTGATGAGTAAATAAGAAATTTTTAAGTGTTATGTACGTAAAAATCCCTATTATTTAATATCAAAATGCATGTATCTAGGAGCTTTATTGATAGGAATGGTATCATGCTAGATTTCAAGTTTATGGACCACTACATTGGTAAACAAACCTTGCATTTCATCATATGTCCAAGCAAAGAAATACTTAAACTCAAAAAGAAGTTGAATAAGATCCTTAGACTCATCCTCACTCAATAAAGAACTTATGAAGGTGGGGTGAGGGTCATCTTCTATTCCATGGTTGATTTCTTTACGTTCAATAATATCAATTTAATTTGCTCTTCAAATTCAAGGAGTACATCCCAAACTTGAAGTTCATCAGAATCATCTAATGTCTCTAAACAAAGTATGTTAAGTGAATCAATGACTTTGGTAGGAACATTTTTAGATTCATTAGGTCTAATTATCATTAAATAATATTCATCATCATCAAATGAACTAACAATACCAAAGATGATACCACTTGTCTAATTTTTATATATTTTTGAATTACATATATTTTGATGGTAATAAATTAACCCTTAGTCCATCGACCCAGAGTGTGACCTTTAGAGACAAGTGTTTTCACACCAATAAGAAAGTAGCCAAAAGGTAATTCCATTAATTCATTGAAATCTACCTCCTTAAGGATTACATCATCTTCATTCCTTGAGGAGGAGGAGCATGAGAAAATTTTTTGGATTTTCCTTATTTCTCCATCTAAATTAAGGGTGTCCTTAATCACTAACCCTTAGACATTATTGTTAAACAGTGGGGCTAAGGCTAAGGATTTAACTACCCTATTAAGCTTTTCATAAAAAAATATTTCAGGCTTATCACTTTGAACTTTTTAATTGTCACCCTTTGGGTCACTATCTAGCTCTACGATTAGACCATATTTTGGAGGATTTAGTTTTTGCTAGTCAAAACAAATTTTGCCACCCATTTTTTTATTCTTTATCAAAATTTGATTCCAATTTGATGTAAATTAGGGGATTTATTTTTTCAACTAAAGCACGGCCTCATCCATTTTCTCTTTGGGTCATTTTTCCACCTCTTTGTGCTAAACTGTTTGGAGGCCTCAAGCCCACATGATCGATGTCGTCTTTTCTACTTAAATTTTGACTTTTTTATTTTTAACTCTTTCTATTTTCAACTATTAAATTGCTTTAGAACCTTAAGTTTTCGCTTTCTCCTCTTTGACATTGATCTATAATTTTAAGCAGGCATTGAACCCTTTGGGTATATTGTATGTAGCATCCTCATATATTATGATCTCTTGAATATAGAATGGTTGTAGATCACCATTAATTTCATACTTAATGACATCTCATTGGTACTTGATGCATTACTGTAGGGAGAAGGAACCATCATATGCTCATAGATATAGGATCTACTTAAAAGCACATTGAAGGACGTCACCAAATCAATTATATAAAATTCTGATTCAGCTTTCAACTCTCCTATCTCTAAAAGGAGGTTAATTAAATCTAAAATTGTCTCACACTTTTTATTGAACCCATAAATCACTAACTTATTGGTTAAGAGTTTGCTAGTATCAATTCTAAGATCTGTGAGAATCTTTATGTTCATCATGTTGACTAATGCACCTAGATTAATGAGAACTCTTGATAACTTGAATTTGCCCATATTTATGGTGATGTAAAGTGGGCTATTGTGATCAACAATTCCTAGGAATAGTTCTTCATCAAAAAAGGTAACTCCTGAGAATTCTTTATAATACAAAGCTTCTTATTCAGAAATTGAGGCTAACTAAACTAAGAAAATATCTAGGTTGAGATATTTTTTAATTATAGATTCTCTCATTTCCCTTGAGAGAATGAGGGTCTCTTAGATGCTCAACTTAGCAGGTAACTTCCTAAGGTGAGCTATGACATTATAATTAACCTTGGGAAGTTCATGATAGGGACTCGGTGCATTGGAAAGGGGTATTGATTATTTAGTAGGGACTTGAATCAAATCATTGGAGGAAACTTTCTTACCTTTTTCCTGGGAAGGAAGCCTTGGTGGTATGACCTTACCACCTCAAAATTATACCTACATGATTTCATCAATAGGGCAAACTATAGAAGGGTCTATGCTCTACTTAGGCGATTAATAGTTATTTTTTAAATAGGAGTCTGAATTTGAGAAGTCTTTCATGACAGGACTCCCTTGAAAAATTATATTCAAGGTTATCACCATATGATAAGAATTTAGATTCATTTTCCCCTTCAGAGAACAAATCTAGGGAGCTAAGTTTTTGGAGGTCTTGATTCATCTCAGCTAATTCTTAATTGTTATCAACATAAGATCCATTTAAAGATTCATTCTCAATATTTATCATAAAAAAACTTGTAAAAAGATTATTTTTTATTAATTTTAAACCCTTTGCCTTTGCTAGGGAAAAGAAAAAGTCATATAACATTAGTGGGGGCACTGGTTTTGAGCCACCATCCAACCCATATACACATCTCTCTTCAACAAATTTTCTCTCTACAAAAGGTTCACTCTTTTCAATTTTTTGATATAGTAGTTTGTATAACTAGTGGAGAGGAAACTGTCCCAATGTCCTCCTGCGAAGACTCTAGATTAACTTCCCAAATTGTGCCCTAGGCCCTCATCGATAATTATTGAGAAAGATGAAAAGATTTGTTAATCAACTTTTTAAATGCCTAGGATAGTGTTATATCTCAACCATCTTCAATGGATAGAGAAAGATTAGAATTTTAACCTGAGATTGATTTTATATACCCCTAATTTGGATCGACCATGTACTCCTTTAAAATGATTATGTTACCTTGATAAAAGTTCTTCTCAAGCCAGTCCTTAAAGACTATTATTCACTCTTCACTTATGTGGCTCAACCTTTAGATTGCTTAAATTTTTCTCCTCAAATGACTTCTTCAGGAATGGCATTCTAGAAGCCCCGTCATGTACATTAATAGCTTTGTTAAGAAGCTTTTCAAAAGTTTGAGCCATAAACCCCTTTAATAGAAAAGCAATTGGCCTATGGATATTCTTTAAAAGAATCTCCACTGTATGTAACTCCTATAGCTATGGTTCACATTTCATCGAGAGGTTTTGCCACCTTAAGATGTAGTCAACAATAGGCTCTCCCAGTTTTTGTTTTTCAATGAAGAAATTTCCTACTATTATTCTCTATTGTGCCCCCAAAGATTCTCTTTAAGAATAGACCCTCGAGCTCTATGAATGTTTTCATTGAAATAATAAAAAAATTTGCATACCACTCAAAACCAATACTGGACATACTACTAACAAACTAGCAAAAGAGTAGAGTTTCTGACCCTCTTGATTTTAAACAACTCGTTTATAAGTGGGCTAGATGTTATCTTTGATTTTTTAAACCACTAAAAACATTAAAAGAAGGTGGCACAAAGCCCTTTGGATAATGAACTAAATCATATATATCAGGGTAGGTTCTACTTTTTTGAATAGATATAGTACCTTGAGAGTGGACTAGGGTCTCCCTTATATGGGTTTAATCATCTAGAGTATATCCTTATCTGCTATAGAAACTAAAGATGTAACTGTTGGTGGAATTTTGAAAGCGGATTTTTCAAATCTTGGTTTTCTTTGGGAGTTAAAATTAAATTCTAATGCTAAAATCAAATCATCCCGTTAGAAAGAGTATATCACCTTGAAAGGTGAAAATAAAATTTCATAACTGTGTTCAGATTTAGAATTATGAATCCTATCTTGAATATTAAGACCAGATGCTGAAGAGAACTTCATATGACCCCGAAGGGTCAAAATGAGGTTCAACTGAATATCCATCTATAATATTCAAGAAGTGTGATTGTTAAGTTCAGATATGAAGCCTTATCAAGGAAAGATATATCTCCCCAAAGGGAGATAATACCATTTAATGATAATTCTTTGAATGTAATAATAACGATCAACTTTTGATCTTTCCCAATGGAGCCCACTATAATCTTTGGAAAATCAATTTTTAAAATCAGGTGCATGTGTGGTTCTAAATCTCTTATGAACACAAGCCCTCGTAGTTAATTATATCACAGGGAGACAAAATCCCCTATGAAAACTCTCGATTAAAATAGAGACAAATTTTTGTTAGATTTTCTAAGAGTGATATCAAAAAGAGAGGTGAATTTTTGAAACTCAAAAGGGGATGGGTCAAAACTGAGCAGTTATTATCGAAATCAAGGGAAAAATAGTAGGGGACACTTTGAGATTCCAGAACCATTCAGAAGCGTCCCAACTTAATCTAAGTGTTGGGCTTTATATTTTGGATTGAAATGATATTTAATTAGAGTTGAGCATTTTTTTAGAAATTTGGGATTAAATTCTTGAAGTTTGGGGTCTTATAATAAAAAATCTGCCTCGGATCTTAAATCTAAATTGGATACTAGACCATAGTCGTCCAAACCTAACTAATGTAGTGCAAAACCTGGACTTACCCTGGCCTGGATTGGGGAGCCAGCTAACCACCTAATCTATTTAAAATACATGAGTATGGTCTTTTATGAAAGAGTGGTAGGGATGTTTTATTTAAGGTTTTGGAGAGCTGGAATCGACATCTAGAGATTTCCCTAATTGGCCCCTTTGACTTATGTTGGGTGCAACAATGCTAAAGACTAATGCAATTAAAATTTTGACACTTTTAATTTATTTCTAATACAATGCATGCTAGTTAACAATCTCAAATCAAGTATGCTTGAAAGTTAAAACAGTCTTAGAAAATAATTTTTGCAGAAGACTGGACTTCCCTAGGTCCGACACCTCATCCTCATAGATCAGACTATCCAGACTCTACCCGCTGGAGGGAAAGGGTCTAAAGCAAGGAGAGAGTAGTGAAGAAATATGCATGCGACCCCGGGGTCGATCCCCGGCTAATTCCCTGAATTCGTTATCTTTCTATGCTGCTTATATTCATTAAATTTTAAACATTAAGATTATGAGTATAAGAATTTTCACACCCTTACGAGCCTCATATATCCAGGCGAAAACAAAAGCAGCACAGAAATGCCAAAAAAACTAAGAAAAACAAGCAATCCTAAAGGCAATCATCTCAACACATCAAATATAAATGAATTAATTAATAAGTGTTCATAGGTAAAGTTGGCTTGCTTATTACAAACCAGAATTTATAGAAAATAAATTGGTCGGGCACCACTGACAACAACCTGGAATCTAAACCTAGTTGAGATGTAAGTGAATTTGAATGGGATACTTTTGTCTTTAATTCTTCAATCTTATTCTCCCTTGGGCTCCTTTTCTTCAGGCTCCTTAGATTCTTCATAGTAGGCTACCCAAATGGATAAGAGGGCACTTCCTTTTGAGGGGAAGGCCACTCTTTCCTCTTTTGAGTAGTGAAGAGGTGATCAAAATTTGGATCTCCAAATAGAAAAGGGCTACTCCCCTAAGGGGTGTCCTTTTCTCTTTGGAGTCCAAGCTTTGGACCTCTGTATCCCAGCTCAAAATCCTACTTTCACAACACTCTACATTTGCACAAATTATATTTAATATGAAACAAAATTCTAGACTCTCCCGCAGGGTTATCCAAAGCGGTTAATGAATCAAAAGCATTTATTCCCAAGTAGTATATATATATATATATATATATATATATATATATATATATATATATATATATATATATATATATATATATATATATATATATATATAGAAAAGTAAATAAACATACTGTCCACGCTCTTTTTCATTTGGGGTCTTTAGCAGCTGAAGCACCTGTGCAAGCATTTAAAATAATTATTTTTTTATTGACTTAGCCCCCTTTTTATTATCCCGCATGAGCGTGGCCACTTGTAAAGAACTGTGTGAACATCTAGATCGTACCTATCCTAGGGATAATCTAGTCGCCAAACACATCAATCATCCACAGAGTGCAGTAAAAAAGAAAGCAAACACAGCAAGTATAGTCATCCACAACATGCAGAGAAACCATGAAAAATCCGGCACACAGCAGTAAAGTAAATGTCAGCCTAACCTAAATCTAGAATTGGTTGTCCTAGTAAACCATCTAAAGTGTGTGTAAAAGATCATGTGGCTGGGGTAGACCATAAGTTGGGTGATTAGTTAGAGTTATCTAAAATTCTGAGTTTGTTATGGCTTAAAAGTGGATTTAGAATAAAGTTTAACTATTAATATATTAAGAATTTTAGTTAAATATATTTTAAGAGTTAATTAATTACTACCATTGTTTCTCACCTAGGCCGTGAAGTTTATTTCACCTTCCTTGGTGCTAAGCTAATAGCCTCGTAGGCTTGGGTTACCCAGTAGTAATCGGGGTTGATTAAGTTAATTTAAGTTGGTTGAAATTAAGAGGAGTGGATTAATATAAAAAGGAGTTGGTTATTGATTTTAATGGGTTGGTTGAGAATTTTATTAATCAAGTTAGAAAATTTTGGAGTTTGAGAGAGTTAGTGGGTTTTAAAAGATTATCCGGATATGTTAACTAAGGGGCCAAAATTTGATGTTTAAAATTAGAAATAACCTTAAGAGTTTTAGATTTTTAATAAATACTAGATCTAATTATGAGTTGTTAGACAGGTGGCACACTCAATTTGGAGTTTTCTACAAAAAGTTATGATTTTTAGAAGCTTTGACCCGATTTTAACCTAAGGTTGGCTAAAATGTTGACCTTTTGACTTCAACCAGATTTTGGGGGTTTGACATTTTTAGAAAATAATAGACTTTAATTAAATTCATTAGCCACTGAGTTTGATTGATTTGGAATTTTCTACAATTAATAATGAATTTTGGAAGTTTGGGGGTTTATTGGAATTTCTTTAATTACTTTAATTAAGAACCTTTTTAGTGGTTTGAACCCAAAAAATCCTAAACTTTTTGAAATAAACTCCAAAGATCAAAAATGATCTAAGGGGAGATCAAAAACTGTTTAAAGATTTTTTGAGATTTTCAATAATTTTTAATTAATTAAAATTGATTAAGTATTTATTTTGATTAAAATTAAATTAAAGTGGATTTTAATGTCAAATTAAGGAAACTTAAATTTATACTGATTAAAGGATCAATTAGGGTCAATTAGAAATATTTTAAGGAATTTTTAAGATTAATCTTGATTTATTAGAATTTTCTTGAGGCTAAAGGGTAATTCTAGGGAGGGAATAATATGGCTCCTATTTAGTGAACCAAATGGGCACCAACCCTGATGAAATTTTGACCAGGGGATCACCTAATCCCAAGGCCTAAACACACCAAATTTGGGCCTAATTGGATTTCTCTAAGGTGGCTAACCAAGCCACCTAAGGTGATCTCTAAGTCACCTTAAGAAAATCCTAGGGAGCTATCCTGAGCTTGGATTGGGGTAAAATAACTGGCCCTAAACTCCCTATGCTACACATCATCAGCACACAAAAAATTAGAACCTAAATCTCATTTATTAGGTCACAATTCCAATTTGAATTTAAGGGTCAACTTCTGACCCTTGAATCCAAAATTGAAAACTAATGCCCTTAAACATCTCAAACAGGGGAGATAAAATTTGGGCATGTCAGGGACATGCCCAAATTCATTCCAAAATTCTAGGTCTTGGTAAATTAAATTTAAATAATAAATGCAATAATTGAGATAAGACTAAAACTGAAATTAAATGTAACACAGATACAATCAGGACTTGGAAACATAAGGCTTCTGTAGGTCTCCCTGAATCCTTTTCAATGAGCCAAAGAATACCTAATTTGGTCAAGTGTGTAGGGAGATATCATTTTTTAAAGATCTACTAATTTTCTGTGAAATTAAATCCCCCAATTACCCAGTCACTGGTGCTTTACACGTGGCGCATCGTGATTGGCACGGTAATCATTGGTATTGACTGGGTAACGGTCGGATTAACCATAGCCGTCAGATGGAAGATCAGACGGCTATGATTGAACGGGCTCCAAGATCGTGGATCTAATCTGCGTCATTGATTGAAATCAACAGTCTGGATTGTGTCTTCAACCTCCCGCTCGAACCCGAGCCTGTAAGGCTTCTCCGGCGTAATCGAAGTGATCCCGCCGATGAACTTTGATGAAACTTTGCAGAGAGGATCAGGAGAGAGGGAACCTTCAATCCAATAGTGAAGATCCGCTTGGGTAAAGATTCCCTTCACATTTGACCAGAATACCTAGCTATGGAGCTCGGAATGGAGAGATTATCGTAAAAAAAGCCTCATCGAATGATCTTTTCTATCAGGAAGCTTCGAGGGGTGAAGGCGAGTAGATCTCTTCCAGACGTTAGGACTGGAGGATGGCCGGAGGTGCGACTTCGAGCACGGTGCCGAAAGCTTTCACTAGAGCTCACCCGAATAGATCGACGGGACGGCCTGAGAAGTTGGGGGATAGCACTGGAAGGAGAAGTGAGCTCTAGGGTGTGATTTCAAATGCTTAAGATTGAATTAGGGTCTTTAAGACTAGCTGCCCTATTCAGCCACCTCCGACAAGCTTGGAGGGCCGGGATTGACTAGGAGGGACCTCAGATGGGTGCCAGGTAAAAGGGGACATCGTCCCAGAGGACTCATGAGCGTCAAGCCGGTGAGCCACATCCTTTGGAAGGCTTTGGGTTAGGATCGACTGGGGGGGACCACCGGAGCTTGTTCTCCATTGGTTCCGACCACCGCCAGCCGGGGTTTGGGTTGGGTTGACCTGAAAAGGAGGATGGGGACATGCTGGAGTCAAGGGTGAGCTCAACTGGGCCTAGGGAGGTTCAATTTGATCAGGTGGTTCGATTTGACCCAAACCTGCTCGGTTCGGGTCAAATTGGGCTCAACCCAGGCTATGCTAGACCCTGGCCTTGATGTGGGAGATGGGTCTGGGTCTGGTCCACCCAATGTAAGTGGCAATTGGATCCAATTTGATCTGGGTTCAATGATGGCTCAGGTCCGTGTGGTTTTGGCTACTTTGAGCTAGTCTAAAGCTTAACCTAAGTAAACCCAAGGCATGGGCTTGTTGGAAGAAGTGTATTGGACCTAGGGCCAACTGATGGAGGTGTTAGTCAAGTTCAATTTGACTTAGGATAGGAATTGGCTCAATCCTAAGTGGTCTTGGCCACTTTGGGTTAGCCTAACTCTTGACCCAAGGGGGCCTAATGGCTGGGCTGATCAAGGGAGGTGTATTGAGTCAAGGGGGGGACCCAATGACACCTTGATTTGGATTCAATTTGATTAAGGTTGAACAATGGTTCAAAGGGGACCTCTCTTTGGGCACTTGGTTCAAGCCAAAAGGCTAACCCAAGTGAGCCTAAGGCTTGGGTCTTCAAGAGAGGTCTCTTGGGGGGGCCCAAGGAGTCACCCCTTGGGTTCAAATGGGATTGAAATGATTTTGGTCAAAAAGTTTAAGTGGAAGGAGGTATATGGATCATTTGGTCAACTTGATTGACTTGGTCAACCAAGTTGACCTAGGGCTAGGAGTTGGATCCCTTGAAATCAATTTGGTCATATGAGTCTAATGAATGAGGCATCAAAGTGTGGAAGGGTCATTGAGGTCAAAATGACCATTTTGACCCTTAATGGGCCTTAAGGTCAAAATGGGTTGACTTGGTCAATCAAGTTGACCTAAGGTTGGAATTGGATTCAAAAGGTCTCAAACATTATTTGAAAACATTTGAGGAAGATTTCAAGGATTGATGGTTAAATCAAATTAAGTTTAGGCCAAAAGTCCAAAAATCCCCATTAAGGGCATTTTGGTCATTTTAAGTTTGAGTCGGTTCTGGATCAAATTGAATCTGGAAAGATATAGACTATTGTTTAATAAGTCAAAATCAAGGTGCTAGGAGTGGTCAAAAGGTTAGGAGGGGGCTGCATGGTCAAATTCCACTAGGTGAAATGCCTAGTGGCATGGATTATAAATATTTGAAGGTTTTGCAACCTTTGGAACTGGATTAAGTTTATGGAGTTAGAGTCCTCAAAATGAGCTCAAATCTAGAGGGTTTACACTAGAGATACGTCACATCAATATGAAATTGATAGACCCTGAGTCAGATGCCAATTGAATGGGTTTCAAGGTGATCGAAAAATCACCTAGAAAGGGCAATTGAATTGAATTAAGATCTGGATTGGACCTACAGGCTAGGAACTAGGAAGATCCTAAGATCTACATTCCAAAGAAACTTAAGGTCCAAGGCTCAAGAAGGGGTTGAAAGTGACCTCATACTAAAATGAGGTCAATAGTAACTTCTAGAATTCTGGGGCTTGAATCTGCCTTCCTACTGTCATCACCCACTATGTGTACTGTAGGTTACAACTACTCAGGTCTAGGTTGTTGTGATGGAATGAGCTGACTCAGTATTTGCCAACTCTTAGCATCATCTCTTTGACTTTTCTTTCCAGACTCTTGATGTATTCATCCTTCTCCATCAACCTGACAGAATTATCTAAGTCTAAGTCGACTATTCTTGAATCTTCTTCTTTACTAGATTTGTTCTTTGATGGTTCAATATCTTTGGTTGATGCTCTCATTTTAACCATTCAAATATTTCCTATTGAATCCTCGTCCATGAATAAATCATCAAAATCTTTGTTAAAGGATTCAATAGCCTCTTTCTTAAGAATCTCTTAAATTTCTTGAACCACTTCATTAGTTGGTCTACCATCAATTATTGCAGGATCTCTGTAGAAGTATCCTATACATTTTTAGCATCTCATTAAGTTTTGTTTTAACAATGTTAATGAGTATTTCATAGATTTTGAGATCTTGTTCGGTAACTAACTCTATAGCTAGCTAATCTTACATCTCTTGATCAACATCTAGAACTATCCCCTCCCATCTAACTATCTCAGGGTTGGTACATGCAAGGGTGACATAATCCATAGTGTTAGGAATATCCATCTTAATAGGTGAAGAAGGACATTAAAAAGTGGGAACTCCAACATCAATAGGAGTAGAATACTCACATCCCTCAATGTGGAGTCGGGGGACATCAACATGTAGTGTAACTGGACTATTTCAATTATAGATCCCTTCAGATTTGCTGAACATCATGGGTAAATATTGCTCCACTAGAGACATGGGCCTCTTGCACTTAACATCAATTTGTCTCAAATCTTCAAAAATCTCTTTAAATTTGGTTATCAGAAGAGCTAGCTTGGATATTTTTGGAGGGACTGATAGTCTACCATTGTGAAGGCGACCCTTAGATCTCTTTAGGACTATCTACTCCATCTTTGCAAATGAGAGGCAAGGCACTAGTGATATCCATCCACTAACACAGACATGGTGGTTTGCTAAAAAAAACTTTTTTGTTTCTTCTCACTGGTTAAGGAGCAAAGTTTCTTGCTTCATATTTTTCTTCTTTTAAGACTTTCTTGTCAAGCATATGGGAGATCACCCCCTTCAAGTGTCTTATTTATTATTATTTTGTTTGACCTGCTTGAGCAGTGTAGGTGTGGATGATGTTCCTCACATCTTTATTTTCATATTTATTTCTCCTTCAAAATTCTATTGACTGAATAGTCCCTCAAGCATGGTGGAGAGCTGACAATCTTTAAGACTCTCTCCTCCCCACCATCAACTATGAGGTTAAAGAAATGGCTCCCCTTAAGGAGTGACGAAGAGGTAGGAATGGGTATCTCCTCAGTAGCCTTAGGCTTGACTTTATTTAAGGCCTACTACTCACCTATCTTTGTTGTCTTGGTTATCTTCTTCCTAACCCTCCTCATGTAATTCTTTCGAGCATTCTAACTTCTAGAGGGGGTTTCAGCACTAGAGGATCCTTTCTCAAACATAGGTTTTGTATTATTAACAACTTCATATTTCAACTTCTCTTCCTCCCTTAGTAGAGGAGTGGTGGATATAAAAGTATCAAACCCTGATTATAGGACCAACTCAAATATATGGGAGTCCATCTTGGTAGAGCCCAATTCAACTAACTTATCTCCATACATTGAGAGTTTGATTGTATGAAATCCCAAACCAGACTAAATTTTTCTTCTATAGTTAATTTCATCACATTTGAGTTCCTTGTCAAAGGTAAATATCAACTTGCCAGCCATTATGGAGAGCTTAACTTTTTCTAGAATTTGAAAAGAGAAGATTTGGAATATAATTTTTAATTTGAATTTGAAAAGAAACTTATATTTTATTATGTATACCAAATTATAAGCACTATAATTCAGCATGCAATGAGAAAATATAATGGTTGATTTTGATTTAAAGAAAATTTTAATTTTTGTTGTATATGTTTGACAATAGAAGAATATTGTAAAAATATATATAGTAATGATACTCTGGATTTGATTTGAATGGATTTTTAAAAGAGGTTTGAATTTTTGAGTGTTAAACATGATAGTTTTCAAATTGAAAGGGAAAATCAAGAGATTTTGACTTGACTCTTTTACCCACTTGATTGATTTGAGGGTAAAATATTAATGCGTGAGTTTAGATTTGAAATTGTATTGCATATGTTAAACCACAAGAGGATGTTGTAGGAAACATATAAAAATGAAGATCGAAATTGAGTTGAGTGATTTTGAAAATGATATTATAGGTTTGAAAGTTTAATAGAGTTTTATCAAATCCTTGAAACTCAATGTACAAAAAATTTTCATCAACAAAAGGGTTTACAAATTTACTGAGAAAACTCAAAGAGGCTAGCTCGACTCTTTCACTCCATCAGTTGGATTGGGGGTAAAATATCAATACCCAAATTTTCTTGAAGAATTTGATCTTGAGTTTAACCTTGAGAAGGATTGAATATGCATTGCATATGTTATACTACAAGAGGTGTTGTAGGAAAATTTATGTCAGTGTTGATTGTATTAGATTTGTATGATTTTGAAGGGGATTCTAGATGTTTAATGATTTGAAAGAATTTTCTCAAGTTTTGATACTCAATACATTAAATTTGCAATAAACATAAGGTCTACAAAATTGATGAGAATATTTGGGGAAATTTGACTTTACCTTTTCACTACACTGACTAGCTTAGATTGGAATGTCAAAGAATTGATTTTGTTAATAGGACTTAAATCTTGATTTCAAAACTAAAGGATATTTTGTATCTTGAGACTTTGCATACTTGAGATTTGTTTGAACATGTAAGACGACATCATATATATAGGAGGATTTTGAAAGGTTTGGATTGATGCTTTTTCTCTACTAATAAACTTGGAGGCAAAATATCAAAGCCTAACTTTGAAAGAGGATTCCTCACTCACCTCCCTTTTGACATGTTTTATTAATATTTGCCACATCACCCAAGGAAAAAATGAGTAGAGGGACCGTCCAAAGAAAGGTAGTCAAAACTATTGATGAAATAAATTTTCTACCACTATTAAAGAAAGAGATAAAGATTTGTTCTCAGCGGAGTTGCTATTTCATGTTTGAATGAAAAAGTTGTTGTTGGAGTTGAAAAAATGTTAATTTATCTTTGGGAGAATTTTATTTTTGGAGTTTTAGTTTTGAAATCAAACACGTCATTATGAATGATATATCATCTTAGGAGGCAAATATATTATTCTCTAATGGGTTTGGATTACAAAACTGTATGTTAATCTAGATTATTATAGTCAAACTCAAGGAAGAACTACATATGACCCTAGAGGGTCAAAAGGATTTTTGATCAAGTGTTTGACTATAAGAATCTAGATAAGTGATCATTAATTTCATAATTAAAATTATAGTAATAAGATGACTTATCTTCTATGGAAAAGAGAATATCCACTATTATTAATCATTTGATTATGATGATAATGATAAAAAAAAATTATTTTCCCAAAGATAATTAATTAAAGTTTTAAAGAATTGATTTTTCAAAATTTAATATGGGTTTCTAAATCTCCTATAGGCACATTCCTACTAATACTCTCGACTAAAATAAGGGTAAAAGTTTTATTTTGAATTTTTAAAGAGTTAAATCAAAGGGTTGAAGCTGGAATTTCAAATGTGAATGGATCAAAATTGAACACTTCTTTATTGAAGTCAAAGAAAGGAAAGTAGGAGCTGTTTTAGATTTTGAAATACTTTAGAAACACTCCAAACTATCCTAAGTGTTAGGCTTAAATTTTTTATGGAAAGATATTTAATTTGAATTTTTAATTTTATTAGAAATGGGATTGAATTCCTAGAGGTTCTGATCTTATAGTTGAACCTGCCTCATAACATAAAAATACATTAAGTGCTAAAAATTAGTGGTCCGAACATAACTTATGTAGTGAAAATAAAGACATACCCTAGCCTAGATTGGGGAGCCAGCTGACCTCCTAATCATTTAAAATCCCTGAATCAAATCTTTTTTGCAAGATTTGTAGGGACATTTAATTAAGATTTGAGGAGTTAAAGCTGGCATCTAGAGCTGATCCTAATTGGCCCCTTGACTTATGTAGCATAAAATAAGGCTTACAATTATAGATTTAGACTTTTAAACTTATATATAATGCAATGCAAGCTAGTTGACTTGATAGATTCTTAAATTACAATGAAGTAATTTTAAAAAGGCTTAGAAATAAGTTTTATCTTAGAGATTGTAGAACTCCCCTTTGATAAGATTGTACCCTAATAAGTTAGGTGGACTGCCAAAACCTATAGGTAAGGAAGTGCCTAACAAGGAATAGAAAGTTCAATATGAATACGTGAGACCCTCAGTGATATGTGCTTACATACTAAAATTGTTAGAGTTTTTATATGAGCTTTTTAATTTTAAATTTAATTAAGGTAAAAAATATTTTATCGTTCCCTCACGAGCCTCTGATTGGGTTTCAGGCTAAATCAAAATATGAAATGCAATCATAAAAAAACTAAGAAAATAAGGAAATCCTAATTATAAGTAGAGTAAACAAACTAATTAAATCAAATTACTTAAATTCAATAATTCATGTGGCATGTGTATCTTAATATTATAACCCAAAAATTACAGATAATAAAGTGGTTGCGTACCACTGACAAAAACATAGATTTTACTCTTAAGACTCAAGTGACTTTGAGTATGGGATTCTTCTTGATCTTCACTTTTTTGTGCTTCTAAGAACTCCTAGGATCCATCAGGTACGGATATCCAAATGAAAAGAAACTCCCCCTCTGAAGGGGTGTTATCTTTTCCTTTTTGATACTATATATCATCCAAATTTGGATCTCCAAATGGGAAGGAACTCTCCCCTAAGGGATGTTCCTCAATCTTTGTATTCAAAATTGGATGTATAACTTCTCATCTCAAAACACTTTACAACTTTTTACTACAACTCAAATATAATTAAATTATATTAAATATTAAAGTAGAAATCTAGACTCAAATAACCTGCAAGGTTATCCTAGGTAATTAATATTTAAATAATCACAACCAATTAATATTTATTAAAATACTTAAAGCTCAATCACAACCACACTTGGCCGTTCTCTTTTAATTTAATGGGGGACTTATCATGCTTAGTATCTACAAAAATATTTGGAAATTAAAGGATTCATTTGTTTTATTGGTTGCTAGTTTTTAATTTGCTTACTTTAAAAACCAACAATCAATAAATCTTGCATGAGCATGGCCGCATGCATATGATTATATTAGTATCCAGATCATTCGTAACCTAAGGCTAATTTTATGCCCATCAAATTAATTCACAGGTTGTATAAATTAAATAAATAATCACATCAATTTATAATAACAACTAGTATGTAGTGAAAACTCAAAACGTTTAGTGCACAGTTGAAAAGAAAACACTGGCCTAACCTAAGACTAGAGTTGGTTGTCATAATAAACCCTGTAAAGTGTGTGAGATGGGCTGTATGATTTTGATATGTCTTATGTAGGATAATGAGTTAGAGATTTTGGAAGTTCTAGTTGATTGAAAGGCTTAAGAGAATGTTTAAATATTAAAAGTTTAAAATTACTTTTAAGATCTATTTTTAAAGTTAAATTGCTACCACCTTTTTTCTCACAGGGGCTAAGAAATTTTTTTTACATTTCTTGGGGCTATGTTAATAGCCTCTAGGCCTAGGTTACCTTGTGGTAACTGGTATAATTATTTGAATTACATTGATTAAAGTTTAAAATTTGATGAATTTTAATTCGGATTTATTGGTTGCTGGTTTTTAAAGTAAGATTAAGGTTTTTTGGATTTTTAAATTAAATTTTAATTCCTTAAATTATTTAAATACATTAATTAAATATGTAAATTTTTTACTTTTAGATTAAGGTTAATTTCTATAAAGTTTGTAATTTTCTAAATACTAAACATTAAGATAAGTAATTACACTGTAAGTTTGCTAGAATTGGAGTTTCTCTATTTAGTCATAATGTTTTAAAATTATGATTTGATTTTGACTTAAAGTTGACCAAATTGTTAACATTTTTAATTTGAATTATTTATGGTGGTTTGATATTTTTAATAAATATTATACCCCAAATGGGGTCCAATGCCTTTAAGTTTATTCAATTTTAAATTTTTATAGAATTAATTATGATTTTTCAAAGTTTAGATATTTATTTGAAATTTTTAAATAGTTTAATTGAGGGATTTTAATGATTAGAATCCAAATGAAATATAAACTTCTTAGAATCATCTCAAAAAATAAAAAAATAATTTAAGGAGATGGTTCCAAGAGCTTGAGAATTTCTTTAATTTTTTAATTAATTTTAATTAATTAAATTAATTAAATATTAATTTTCAATTAAAATTAAAGTCCAATCAAGCGGCTTTTATTTTTCTTTGATTAAGGGTTAAATTCTGGTTAATTTAAGATATTATATGTAATTTTGGATTTAAATTTAATTTATTGAAATTTTTAGAATTTTTAAGGCTTATTTAACCCATTAATATTTAATTAATTTTTTAATTAGCTTAATAATTTTTAAAATCAGTAAGAAAATTTTTAAGATTGGAAATGTTACTATGTTTAAATATTTAAATTTTCAAACCTATTGGACATGTATTTTATTTTCAAAAATTAATCTAAATTTTTGAGGCAAATATCCCTAATCTTTGTCTTTAAGGTGTCGCTAGGTTAAGTAGGTTTGAATCAATAACATAAACCCTTAAATAAATATATATGCATTAAAAAAACACAATCAATTCCTAAATCTAGGAGAGCCTAAGCTAAGTTAAAGTGTATGCATCGTATACACACAAAGAATAATAAGAGCGTAAATAATGGATAATTGGATTAGTGAACAATCAAGACATGATTTTTCACTAATCAGTCCCCCATAAATTAAATTCATTCAAACTTAATATATATTTAAAATTCCAAAGACCTCACTCAAAGTACTCAAAGGAATTTAACATATATAATTTTGAAATTAAAATTTCTACACCAAATAGATTAATTATAAAATTTTAAGAGAAATTAAGATATTTTTAAAATAATGTTTTACCATTCCTTAATTAACATGAAAATATTTTAAATTAAAAGTATGTAATTTCAAAAAATAATTTAAGTCAATATTTAATTAAATAATAAATAACTATTCAAATACTTAATTAGTTTAAATTATTAAAAAATATATTAAAAATGTTTAGTTAATTTTAATTTCATATTAAAATATCTTAAAATAATTCTTTGATTATTTAAAATAATTTAAAATAAAACTTTTAATTTTAAAAATACTTAATTTAATATTAAATTAAATTATAATTAAATATCAAAATAATTAAATAATTATAATTATTTAAATTAATTTCATTTTCAATTTTGAATTATTTTTAAATTAAAGTATTTAAAATTTGAAAACATTTCATATATTATATAATTTTCTTTATTTAATTTCAATTTATTTTTAATTTTTGAAGTTTTATGGTAATTAAGTTTCTTTAAAAAAATTATTAAAAATAATTAATGTTCAAAATAGTTTTTAAAATAAAATTAATTAAAACTTTCTCTTTCTTTAAATTTTCAAAATTATTTAAATTTTTTATTAATTGAATTTTTCTTAAATAAATTTAAAATTCATATTAGAATATTTTAAAATAATTCTATGATTACTTAAAAAATTTTAATATATACTTATGAGTTTTAAAAAATATTTAATTATTTAAATATTAATTAATTACTTAAGTATTTAAATTATATAAATTACTTAAATTTTATAAAATATTTTGAATTATATTTTAATTTTAAAATATTTAAAATATGTTTTATAATTAAATTAAAGTATATTAAATTAAAATTTTTATTTTTAAAATAATTAATTTAATATTAATTTACAAAATAATTTTAATGTTAATTAAATACTGTAATATTTAAATTATTTAAAATATTTAAGGAAAATACTTTAAATTAATACTTAATTTTTAAATTAAATATTTTATTTGATTTATAATATTTTTAAATTTAAATATAAATTTTAGAAAATATTTTAAATATTTTTAATTAAATAATAATACATAAAATTAATTATTTAATAATGAAAGTTTTTTAAAATATATAAATTATTTTAGGTTAATATTAATTTTAAATTAAGGGATTTAATTTTTTTAGAAAAATTCAATATTATATTAATTTTTAGGATTAATACTTAATATTTAATGATTAAAACAAATTATGTTAATAAAAAGGATTTAAAATTAATTAATATTAGTCAAAATGAATTCAGCGGCACTAACTGAAGACACGTATTGGGCCAGGATTAGAGAATCGAACCACAGAGGCAATTATTATCAATGACACATTATTTACCAATGATTATGCCATCAACAATCATTGGAAATTAATATTGCCGAAACTAAACTGCATATGCGGTTTATTTAACCATATAAGCAAGCTCTCGGGACCATCTAATCGAGCCCTTTTTCAATTGAATGGTCAGGATTTTAACAAACGAGCAAATCTTCCATCATCTATTAATACACGTGAAACCAAGATGTAGAATTGTGTGATATGGACTGTTGATCCCAAGACCAATGGTCCAATAAACATTAATTTAATAGCGGCTATAGGTGAACCCTAGGTTACATTTTTTGGCTCATTCTTGCTATTAGATTAATCATTCCTAATGAAAATTTAAACATAAACTATGTTGATCAACATAAAACATGGGGAATGTTTTTAATAGTTTGAAAAACACTTAATAGAAAGCTGAATTAGCCTAAGTGTCCTAACATAGGGTTGAGATTTTACCTAAATCCAACAGTTGGATTTGGTAGATATTTGTTCAGCTGAGCTTATAGACTATCCTTTTATGTTTTTCTTGTTTAAGTCGTGGCCTGAAACACACCGAATCAAAATTTCTATGCCTTTGATGGATTTGAGACTTGGGTGGCCAGAGGGTGGCCACCAGTGAGCTTTTTACTTTTAGTTTTCTACTTAATACATTATAATCAAGTTCTTTAAAGTTATTAGATTCTTTGGAGAAGTCTATAAGGTCAAATTCCATTGAATGGAAGGTCTAGTCACGTAGGCCATAAATATTAGAAAGTTTTACAACCTTTAGATTCAATCTAATTTCTCAGGTTAGAGGCTTCATATTGAGCTCAAATTTGGAGGGTAGACATTAAGGATAACCCTAATCAATATGAAATTAATAGATCATGATTTTGGGGTCACTGAAATAGGGTTTTTGAAGTGTTTGAAAATTCACTTAAAAAGGCTTTCATGATAGAGCCTTTTAACCTGGAATTTTGGTCCTGATTGCAAGATTGTATCTAGATTTCAAATTTATATGCTTGAATTTAAAATATCCAAATCATTAACAAACATTTGAATGATTATAAATGATTATATATGATTGAAGTTAGATTAGAGACAAGATCAAGGTTTAAATTGGGGTTGAGATAAAAATAGGTTTAAAATTTTGATATATTTGAAGTTTAACTTGATTTGAGATTTAGATTAACTTAAATACAGATTGATATAAAATCTAAATTAAGCAAATCTAGATTGATCCTAGTGTTTGATTTTATCTAGGGTCTAGACTGACCCTAGTGATCCCATACAAAATGAGATCAACAAATGGACCCCCATTATGTGTAGTAAAATGAAGTTCCAATATACATATTAACATTGAATGAATAGAAAGATCTTGCATTGCCGCTGAAAGGTTTTGTTTCAGGTTTTGAAAGCCAAGTGAATGATTGTGAAGCGTCAACATCTTCTAGTTTTAATTTTAAAGTTAACCGGTTTTTAAATACATTTTCTCCGATAAATCAGGAAAGATTGATCTCAAATAATTCGAATAAAATTTTGGATTATATTGCTTTGGGTATTCTTGATAACTTGGTTTCAGATAATTTGGAAAAAAATCTAATTCTAAAGTTTCTCTTATTAGTAAATCAGAGAATTCTTGCATTAATAACCATCATATTAAAGTTAATATTTTGGAATCTAATCCTTATAATGAAGCAGATGATGGTATTTTGAAACTAAAAAGTGATAAGGAATGCGAGAATTATAAATTTTTCTAGAAATCTTTGGTGGTAAAAGTGTTTGGTACGAATGTTCCTTTCTCCCTTTGTAGTGTGGAATTAAGGCATCAATGGAGTAAATTTGGGAACTTTCATATTACTTCATTGGGTCTTAATTGGATGTTGTGCTCTTTCCATTCATCCCGAGCGATGGGGGAGGTTATAAGTGGAGGGCCTTGGTATGTGGGAGGACATATAATAGGTATAGATAAATGGTTGCCTCAGTTTTCTCCAATGTCTTTAAAAGGTCTATCTTCTCCAATCTGGATTCGTTTACCTCATTTTCCTCTTCATTGCTGGGATGAAGTGAATGTTACATAAATTGTCTCTAAGATAGGGATGCCTTTGTTTTTAGATGGAAACATGTTTAAATGGGGAAGGCTAGAGTTTGCAAGAGCCTATGTTCATATTAATCTGGACTCTAAATTATCTCATGGAGTTTCAATTGAAGGCATGTATAGAAAATTCTTTCAGAAAGTGGAATATGAAAAAATTTATTCTTTTTGTTTTAAATGAGGTAAGATAGGCTATGTACTTCGAGAGTGCTTTGATGTCAATAATGTTGGTATTGGTAATGGCCTTAAAGAAGTGAAGAACAATGGGATTGTTGCTATGGTTGAGAAAATATTGGAAAGGAAAATGGGTAATCTGGAATCAATGTATGGTTCGTGGATGAATGTGAAAGTTCGTTAGGGATGTTAAGCCCTATAAACTGGCCCAAGGCTAATTAAAAGAGAGAGTTGAATCGGTATTTAAAACAAAACTCAAACTTAAGACCAAAACCAAGATTCACCATAATGAAAACCAAAGAGCGGAAATTAAATGCGAAAGTAGTAAAGGAAAGAACACACCAAATTTACAGTGGTTCGGTCAAGCCATTCGAGTGTTGCACTAAACTAAGTGTCTCTCCTTTAGCCCCCACAACTAGGCGGAGAAGCCCTTAAAAAATCACTTCCACCTTCCCCTAGTGCGGCGGAGTCGCCGGGTCCTTTGACACCAAAGAGATATTCTTCTTTGCTGAACTTCCCTCAAGATAAGCCTTGAATCCGACGGTATTAAGGTGCAAGCCTGCCGGAGCAACCGTGTTAAATCCCCCTCTACACTCCGTTGAGTCCCCCATCACAGGATCTTCTCCCTCTCTCAAACTTCACCCGTTCCTCACTCCTATTCAAGCTTTCTCTTCAAGTTTCCCCCAAAAGAACGAAGCTACAATGGCTGCCAAAGACACTTAAAAAGGTGCCTTATAAAAGCTTAAATAGATTATCACAAAATGAGCTCATTAATGCAACTTGCCGACTTTATCGTCCAGACTGATATAAATATCAGCCTGGCCGATCAGTGTAAATTACACTCAATCAGCCCGGTCGGTTAGGGACATTCAGGAGATTTTTGGTCATATCATCCAGGCTAATAGGATATCATCCTGGATTATTAGTTCAAAATATGTGGAAATTTATCCTAAACATCGCCCTAAAATGAGGCTGGCCGATGTCAAATTGCCCCGGCTGATCCTGAGATCGGCCCAGCCGATGTGATCGTGCAAATCACCATTAATTGCTTTCCTTAATTACTAGATTTTTTTAAAACAAATTATGCTGGATCTGCCAGGCCGATCCTAATAGGTCAGGCGAATCCACCGGGACGATGTCTAAAAATAAGTAATTCCTAAATAGATATGACAGCAGATTCTTTCTGAATTAAGCCTATCATCCAGGCCGATTTTCTTAATGATGGTTTCCTTAATGAGGATGATGCCCTAATTAGGGTTTTTATTTTTGGACTGATCATCTAGGCTGATATAAATATCATCCCGGACGATGTTACAAAAAATAGTAAATTTTAGGGAACAGTCAAAAATTCTTCCAAGGTGTGTGTGTGCAAAGTAACATAGCATCAGGAGCCACATCAATTACAATCGGCTCAAGAAAGGAAAAAGGGTACAAACTGACTCATACCTAACCTACCTAATCTTAAGCTGGTTCCAAATTACAATCTGATCATGTGGACCTAAAATATCAGTAGATAAGACAATCGTAGAGAAATAAGAATGTTTGCTTTCATCAAAATCATAATCCATGAAAATAGATCCACAACAATCTCCCTCTATTTGATGATGGCAAACATTACTGGTTGAATTTGTAAAAAATAAAATATATTCTCCTAATCTCCCCCTTACTAAAATAAAACTTTTGAAAAATAGGAGAAATCAAAATTTTTGATTTTTAAAATTTTTGAAAGATGAAAAAGTTATAAATACAATAATATGTTTCTCCCCCTTTGATATTATCAAAAAGAGAAGGGGCACAAAAAGTCTTAAAAAGAAAAAGTTAACACTTAATTTTAAAAAAAAAACTTAATAAGAAATGGATTGTTAATGCATAATCTAGTAGAGGTAAGAAATTCAGAAATTGATAATCCAAGCTCAAGTTCTTTTTAAAAGATCAAAAAACTTTTTAATCCAATATCTAAATCAAAGAATAAATTAGAAAAAGAAACACTAATTTTTCCAAAACTCCTTCCATAAAACATATCTAATAGAAGATTAATGCACAAATTGTTGAATTAAAAATCATGATTTTCAACTCAAGCATCGAAAGTATCTAGGGTTTTCTTAAGCTTTGAATAAAACAGAAAAGGTAAGCATACTCCTTGTGGGCTCATTTTATGCCTCTTATCAATTTTTGGCAGACTTTGTGCATCTTTTTCTTTTGATACACTTTTTGTATCTTTCTCAATTTGGCATCATTGCGCATCTTTTGATTTGGCGTTATTGGCCACTTTTTTTTATTATTTGGCATTATTGGCCTTCTTTTTTTTTAATATCTACCTTTCTGAAATTTTAAAAACAAAAGTAAACCCATTCTATTGACACAACGAACTACTTGATTAGGAAAATTATGAGGTAGATTCAATAACTTGAAAAGATTCCTATGTGATAGATAAAATGTTGGGAGATGAAAAAAGTTTAGTTTCAAAATTCAAATTTAAAATATGATGAAGATTTTAAATCAAAAGTAGAATAATCTCTTTTAGAAAATAGATATTCAAAGTCAAAATCATAAGTTTCCTTCCTTTGACTATTTTTAGAGAAGCCAACCACAACTTACATAAGAATTTAAGAAAAATAGGAGGTAGATTTTTCATTTTAAAATTTTTAATCCCCTTTTTTTAATTTTAAAAGGATGGTGATGAGTGTGTTGACAAAAAAAGTAAAGAGATAATTAAAATTTAAAGAAGAAGAAAAAGAAAAGAAAAGAAAGAAAGGATGAAAAAAGAATAAATCGAAAACAAAAAAAAACACACGAAAAACACAAAAAATAACAAAACATGCAAACAAAACAAAAGAAAACAAATAATGGTTTAAAAATCATCTTGTTCCTAATCAGATGATTCAGAAGCTAAGTCGGTCCAAGAGATTTTTTGCTTTCATTATTTGGCCATTTTAAAATTTGCTTTGCTTTCTCTTTTCTTTTCATGGAGGAGTTCTCAAATTAGGGCACTGATTTTCATATGCCTAGGTTTCCTACATCCAAAGCAAATAATGTCAGAAGTAATCTTAACATTTTTACCATTTTTACCTTTATTCCACTTTTGTTGAGGCTTACGGTTTGATGAGCTTTTAATTTTCTTGACAAGTCATTATTTTCGTCACCAATTAAGCCACTTTCCTCCATGTTTTTAGCATTTAACACTATCGTTTCACCTGCATCCAAAAGTATTTGACCCAAACTTTGCTTGTAGGCAATGAGTGAGCCAATCAAATTATCAATATAATACTCATTCAAACTTTTTTATTCAGAAATAGCAACAACTTTAGCATCAAACTTATCAAGTAAACAACAAAGAATTTTATCAACTTTTTCAAGGTTTGAATACTCTTTTTCTAAAGCATGTAATGACGTAACAATTTAAATAAATATAGTATACATATTTAAAATCGTCTCATAAGGTTTCATGCAAAATAGTTCATAATCGTGCATTAAAATATTCAACTTGGATTGCTTGATTTTCCTAATGCCTTTGTATGTGGTGTGTAATTTATCCCAAATTTTCTTACCAGTAGTGCACGTGAAAACTAACATACAATATTCAGAATTTAAAGCATAGAAAAAATAGTTTAAAGATTTTGCACTCAATTGAGCATTGATTTTCTCTTCTCTACTCCTTGATTAAAAGGAATATCAGTTTTAATTCCATCTAAAATACGAGACGGTACATAATAACCATTTAAAATCATATGCCACATACGAAAATTAATTGATTGCAAAAAAGTAATCATGCGAATTTTCTAAAAATCAAATATAATATTTTCAAATAAAGGTGGTTTGGTGATTGAATAACTTTCCACAATATTACAATAAGAAAAATTAGCCATGGATCAAAATTAACAAGTTTTCAAAAACTTATTTTTATGAATCCAGCTCTGATACCACTTGAAAGTGCTCTTATGGCACTAGAAAGTTCGTTAGAGATGTTAAGCCCTATGAATCGGCCCAAGACCAATTAAAAGAGAGAGGTGAATCAATATTTAAAACAAAACTTAAACTTAAGACCAAAACCAAGATTCACCACAATAAAAATCAAAGTGCACAAATTAAATACAAAAGTAATAAAGGAAAGAACACACCAGATTTATAGTGGTTCGGTCAAACCTTGACTTACGTCCACTCCCTGGAGGCGCCGTCCAGGTATTGCACTAAACTAAGTGTCTCTCCTTTAGCCCCAACTGCTAGGCAGAGAAGCCCTTACAAAATCACTTCCACCTTCCCCTGGTGCGGTAGAGTCGGCGGGTCCTTTGACACCAAAGAGTTCTTCTTTGGTGAACTTCTCTCAAGACAAGCCTTGAATCTGACGGTATTAAGGTGCAAGCCTACCTAAGCAACCATGTGGAATTCCCCTCCACAGTCCCTTGAGTCCCCCCTCATAGGATCTTCTCCCTCTCTCAAACTTCACCCATTCCTCACTCCCTTTCAAGCTTTCTCATCGGGTTATTCCGAAAAGAACAAAGCTATAATGGATGTCAAAGACACTTATAAAGGCGCCTTATCAAAGCTTAAATAGAAGATTTCAAAATGAGCTCATTAATGTAACTTGTCGACTTTATCATACAGGCCAATATAAATATCGGCCTGGCCGATCAACATAAATTACGCTCAATCATCCCAGTCAGTTAGGGACTTTTAGGATATTTTTCGTCATATCATCCAGGCCGATAAGATATTGTCTTGGACAATTAGTTCAAAATATGGGGAAATTCATTCTGGACATCAGCCCGAAAAGAAGCTGACCGATGTCAAATCATCCCCGTCGATCCTGAGATCGGCCAGGCCAATGTGATCGTATAATCACCATTAATTGCTTTCCTTAATTACTAGATTTATTTAGAAAAAATTATGCTAGATCAGCCAAGCCGATCTTGATAGGTCAAGCCGATCCACCGGGACGATGTCCAAAAATAAGTAATTCCTAAATAGATCTGGCAGCAGATTCTTTTTGAATATAGCCTATCATCCTGGCCGATACAATATCGTTCAGGCTGATGTTCTTAATGACGGCTATCTTAATGAGGATGATGCCCTAATTAGGGTTTCTATTTTTGGACCGATCATCCAGGCCGATATAAATATCATCCCGGATGATGTTACCAAAAACATTAAACTCTAGGAAATAGTCAAAAATTCTTCCAAGATGTGTGTGTGTAAAGTTACATAACATCAGGAGCCACACCAATTATAATAGACTCAAGAAATCAAAAAGGGTACAAACTAACTCAGACCTAGTCTACCCAATCTTGAGCTGGTTCCAAATTGCAGTTTGATCTTGTGGACCTGAAATATCAGTAGATAAGGCAGTCGTAGATAAATAAGAGTGTTTACTATCATCAAAATTATAATCCATGAAAATAGATCTACAATAGAATGTGAAGTTAAAAAAAATAGTAAAAAAGTTTGGAAGGTTGGGAAGAACGTGGATTCTATGAAGCTTCCTAATTCGGTTGTTATTTGTAACAAATTTGATATTTTATTGCATGATAATCCTGGCTTGGCTAAAGACAGTCTATTAAATATTCCAAAATTTGATGGTGTGAAGAAGGATTCTACTAATATGGTTAATGTTTTATCGCAAGACAAAGTGACTAATATGGCTACAAAGAATGAAGATATTGTTGTTAATGAGCCTAAATCAAATTCCTTTGAAGATTCAATTGCTAAAGATGATTTGGTTGCTATTGGGGAAAGTGAAAGGATAATAGAATTCTAGAATTCTGATTTTGCTGGTATGATTATAGCTTCAGATCTTTCGTAGGATAAACTGGATGAGTTAGCTGATGGTAAGACTATAGTTTTGATTCAATTTTTTCCAAAGAAACTTGTTGAAAGAGAGTTTATTACTGATTTTAATAACTCTACTGGAAAAATATTGATCAATTCTGAACCAAAAATCAACATATCTCAAATGGATGAGTTGGAACCTACAAAGCCATGCCCTGTTGTTGTTGTGATGGAATCTGATCTGGAAGAAATCAACATTTTTAGTGGAATGGGATATCTGGATTTCGTTTCCTCTCCCAAGAATGTTGTTTCTAAGATAAGTTCATATTTTTGTGTTATTGATAACAATAAAGAGGTAATGTTAGGTAGTGTTAAACAAAAAAACACTAAACAACTCAAATTCCTAACACCTATTGAAGACTGTCCTAGGAACAGGAAAATTGATTTGAAGCCTTTTGAAGGTAATAATTTCAATATAGTCTCTGGATGATGGTTTATATAGATCTACAAGTGGAAGGAGATTTATGAGGAAAGCTACGATTTCTTTAAGATATGTGGATATGAAAAAAAGATGTTTGCATTACTTCTTTTTCTAATGATGCAGACTTCTTCGTTCAGTTCTTATATTGTAGAAAAGATCAGTCGTTAGCTGATCCAGGGAAGGAGATGCTGAAGCTACGTGATGGGGAAACTTTCTTTACAAAAAATGAAGTTAATTTCTTTTTAGGATATGTTTTTATTGTAGTTCTTTATTGTCTTATTTTTTTTAGATTTATGTTTTTTATTTTGTTTATTTAGTACTTCTTGTTTACTTTTTTGGAATTATTGTAATGTTATATGAGACTCTTATTAGTTGTCATTTTATACCTTTTGGGAACTCTGGGATACTAACCAATCTTTTAGGTTGTTTAAATATTTGTATACCCATCACCCCAATGGATTTAAAATGGGAATTAGTATATCTCATATCCATTGTGTAAGTTTCGATGGGCTTACTTTATATTTTGCTTTCTAGTTTGTAATAATTTTTAATTTTAATGCTATATGCATCTCTTCAAAAAAAGAATAGAAAGATCTAGTCTAGAGTTTTGATTCTAACAAAAAGTAGAAACCTTACTTTAGGGAATCAAGATTAAATTGATAGTAGGGTAGTGCCTGGAAATGCGCACTATACTACTTTAAATTCTGTGTTTGGGCCCAATACAAATGTACTTATGTTTTGGACTACTTTAATCTGCTCTGGCTAGGAAATTATTATGCGTTGTAATATTATGCTCTGCACCTACCTCAAGTTGCTGGGAGGTGGAAAATGAGAGTTATAAGTGGGCAGTAATACACGTGCATTTTTTCATTTATATTTATATATGAACTAATATGTTAAACTACATAGTGAACTAAAATTTTATTATCTTGTTTATTTTAATTATGAACTGTGAATTGATCTTTGATATGGGGGAAAAGGGCTAGCCAACTTAGTTTTTTACTCATTCTAATATTTAAAATATTTTGGGCAAATGTAAAGGTCTCACTAAGTAGATTAAGTCTAATAAGGCGCAGAGAATGTTATTTTGTAAGGTACATATTTATAGTTTGGAATATATTTAAATCATTTGTTGTAATTATTATATTTTGCACTATTGTTATTTAAGTATTTTGGAGGAAATATTCTGCATGCATATTCTCGATTATTGTTTTATAATTTTTTGGATTATTAGATGGCTCTAGAGAAATGAAAATTTGGAATGAGAATTAATAAATAAATATTTAGGAAAAAAAGTTGGGCAAATTCATCCTTTAAGTCTTGGGGCATTATAGGAACCACCTTTTTATGTGTGCAACAATGACACTACAAACCTTAAATAGAATCATCTATATCATTAAGTTTAAATCTTTGCCAGGAAACATATCTAAGTAGATTATTGATGGATGTAATTCAATTCTATATTCAATAAATTGCTGGTTATTTAACTCCTTTAAAAAGTTTAAATAATCACTTCAAAGGTTATCTTTGCAACACCAGTATGATTAATATGACATGGCTCTAAGTTGGCAGCCTTAGTTCTGGGCTCCACAAGTACTATATAAATATTCAATGTATTAGTTGACCTCATTTTTATATGCGATCATCAGGACTTTTCTCAATCCCTTGATTGGTAATCTAACGGAGGATAATTGTACACTTGTCATCCGTAGAGTAAAGATTATTCTGTGCGGACACCAGATGGATGAGCAGTCTGATTTATGATCAAGTACCGAGCAGTATAGAGTACTGAGTACTACTCGATATAAGCTCGGTACACGATGTGGCGCATTTTTATTGGGGCTTGAAATCTGAACATAATAATTTTTCTCCATAGAGACCCCAATCAACTCTCAATCTAGCCAAATAACCAAATCAACCAAGGTTGACCCAAAAGCCCTTTAAGGTTCAAAATGGTTAGGTTGACCAAGATGACCAATCCAGCCCTTGGAATCACCTCTACCATACTCCAAATATCAATCCAAACATGTTGAGCCCAACCACTACCCCTAGGTCAACGTGGTTTACCAAGTCAACCTAGGCTGACCAAACCAACCTTTAAGTTATTTTAACTCTGAATCAAACCTTAGATGCATTCAAATTTCATCAAACTTTTTTTGAACAAATCCCCTAATGATTGGGATTTGAATGGACCCATTGACTTTGTCAAATAAGTCCAAATTTAGTCAAACTTCACCTATTTGGTTCAAAATCACTTCAACCATTCAATCCAAGCTCTCTAAATCCCTAAACCTTCAAACGCATCTCAATGAGTGAATCAAGCACACCCAAATGAGTTTGAAGTCAAATCACTTTGAGTTTGACTTAATAAAGCCCAAACCCACAGTCAACTCATATCCTCCATATATTCTTTTATTCAATTTGCTTCAAGAGACTCCAAGCACATTCCATTAAATGCTTTGAACCTTCTTTGATTAAATATGGGTCAAACTCAAGTTAAGTTGACCAAGTCAACATATTAAGACTTGGTTAAAATAGCATAAACTCCTTTCCATACACTCAAACCTTAAGTCCCTATCCATCAAACTCCCTTCAATACATCCAACCAGCTCAAGTATATCCCCTATGACACCACATCAACCTTGACTGGGTTGAATGGTTAAAGAAGTCAATACATTCTAGAACTCCCTTAAATGGTTAAACTCACATGCTAGTTCACTTTTCCTCTGATCATGGTTACTGGGGTCACTCCATTTAAGTCCTAAAGCTCCCTTAGAAAATCCTAAACAAAGCCAGAGGGCTCATTTGACCCAAAAAAGGAAATGTTCCCTCATTCAAGCCCAAAGCAACCAATGAGGGATGAGGCCATTCCAGCCTTTCCCTCTACCACCCAATAGCCTAGCACATGTGGCAAGGATCTAAGGGTGATCTCTTATTGATCAGAACCATCCATTTGCCTCTAAGATATTTTAATAGGGAAAACCCCTCATTTGAGAGCACATTATATACCCTATACTCTCTCTCTCTCTCTACTCAAGTTTTCCAAGAGCCCAATCTCAGTTATTTTGGGCTTTCAAAGATCCCTTCCGACCCTAACCCAGTCGGTTAAAGCCACCGACTGTGAGTTCTCCAGCGAACCGAGAGCAAACTCCGTATAACTAAGAAATCTCATGTTTGAGTGTGTTTCAGGCCATGAATCGTTCAACAAAGTTAAGCGTGGAAAAATGATAAGTTCAAAGAGATCTTAAATAGTTCAATCCATCCTTAAACCAAGGTGAAATTCTAATTCCTAGGTTAGAACACTTAGGAAGAAATAGCTTCATAAAAAGCACTTTTAAAATCATAAAAATAACATTCTATGATTATTTTTCATAAATGATATCTAGGTTTAGAATTTTGCGAAAAAATACTCATTTGATTGAGAGAGCAAACAATTTTTAGCCTTAGGGTTTCGGATTATGTCATTTATGTAGTATATGAAAGTTTAATCGTTTATCTTACGACTAACGGCTAAGATCTTATCTTAGGGCTATTTGATCTAACCTCACGCTATCTATTTTCATATCAAAGCTTCCTTTGGCTAAATTAGAACCATTCATTTCAAACTGCGGATGGTCTGATGGCAAGAAGCTTGCACCGATGTGGATAAGTGATATTGCGTCTCAAGGTATCATTAAGGCAATGATTGTCGGCGGTGCAATTATTGCACCGCCACTGCACAGTCATTTCTCCATAGTTTAAATCTACTGATGGGATGTCGTCGTATGTCCGTCGGTGTTGTCGTGTTAAACATAATTAATTTTAATTCTTTTAAGACTATTTTAATTACCTTATTCATTTAAATCATTAAAAATCAATTATTATTCCAAAAAATTAATATTTTATATCAAATGGCTATGAATTTAAAACACTTTATTTTAAAAAAAATTAATATAAACTATTATATATTTTTTGAATTATTTAAAATATTTAATATTTTTAATTAAATTTAATTTAAAAAATCAATTTATTTTAAAAAAATTAACTTTAGGTTAAATCATTTTAAACATTCAAAGTTAATATTTAAAATATTTTATATTAAAATTTAATCAAAATCTAAAATAATTTTCTTTAATATTTTTTATAATTTTAAAATTAAGTATTTAATTAAATTAAAATTTAATTTAAACTTAATTATGTTTTAATTTAGATTTTTATTTAAAAATATCTTAATGAATTATAAATTTATTTTAAATATTTTAAATTAAATTAAATTTAAAAAATATTTAATATAATTTGAATAATTTACATAATTTAATTTATATTATTTAAATAATTAACTAATTAATTAATATTTAATTAATCAAATAATTCATATTTTTTAAGTATCTGAAGTTTTTATTAAAGTATATTAAATAATTAAAGAATTCTTTCAAAATATTTTAATATGAACCTAAATTAATTTAAGAAATATTTAATATTTTAAACTATTTTTTACTAATGAAATATTTAAATATAATTAAATATTAAATTAATATAAAATTCAAATAATTTTCAAATTTTAAATAAAATTATTTTTTTAATAATTTAAAATTTTAAAAATAATTAAAATCCAATTAAATAAATTTAAGAATTATTTTAAATTTTAATTAATTTTGAATTATTTTAAATGCATTTAATTGCCTTAAAGTTTAAAAATTTAATAGAAATTCAATTTAAATAAAAATAATTATATAACATATTAAAACTTTCATAATTTTAAATACTTTAATTTAAAATTAATTTTAAATTTTAAAACTTAATTTATTTAAAATAGTATTATTTACTTAAATATTTCCAATATTTAATTAAATATCATATTAATTTTTTAAAAAAATTAATAATTATTTTAAATTATTTTAAATAATGAGAGGATCTCTCAATAACATTTTGAAATTATTTTGATAACATTTTTTTTATATTTTAAAACTTATATTTTTATGTATATATATATATATATATATATTAAAAGTTATTTTAAAATTATACGTATTTAAATCTTTATATATTAAGAGATCCCTCGAAATTTTAAACATACTTTGCACATGATTGAATAGAATTTATGAGTGATGATTGATCAATGAGCAAATAATTTTGTTAATTTTTTATTTATAAATCTTTCAATTAATCATGTTTTATTTTATTTTGGTTTACATGCTTTGGATGCACACAGTCACACTTAGCATAGGTTCTCCAAGATCTAGGATTTGATTGTGCTTATGTGTGATGCATACATGTATGTCAAGGGTTAGCAAAACATTAATTTGATCTCCTATATAACCTAGTGACATCATTAAGAATAATAATTAAGGACTTTTTTAGAGAACTTAGATTAATTTTAGTAATTAGAATATACTTCCTACTTACTGGAGACTTGGAACATTCAAACATAGTGACATTACCCCATTTATATTAAGAATTTGTTGATTTTAAGTTTCATTAGGACTTAAACCCAACTCATCCCAAGTTAACCCTTAATTAGGCCTAGAATTTTAAAAATTTGTAATTAATTCAAATAAAACTTAAAAATTTTGAATAAAATATCAAAATGATCAAAATCAAACTCTTAATCTAGAAATAATAAAAGCTCAGTAATCAAACACTTAATTTAATATTAAATTAATTTGTAATGAAAATAAACAATTAATTCAAATAATTAATTTAAAAATATTTAAAAATTCCAAAAAATAAATTCCTAAATGCTTGGATACATCCCCTTAGGTTATTTCTAACCTTTGGGGATGGTTTCAAGAGGTTTGGGACTGATTTGGGTCAAAATCTAAAATTCCTTTTAATTAAAACAATTTTAAAAATTCCAAAAATACTCAAACTTTGAAAAATCATAACATTTTATAGAAGATTTCAAATTAAGCAAACTAATAGTCTAATTACTCATTATAAGCCTAATATTTATTAAAAAATCTGAAACCTTCATAATTATATTTAATTTAAAAAGTTACCTTTTAACCCTTGAATTAGCATATTAAAATATTTTAATAATTCTAAGAAAACCAATAAATAATGAAAATTCCAGAAAACTTTAATTTGATTAATAAAACCATTTAACCAACATTCTAATACACAAAAACCACTCCATAAATGAAGTTTTTAGGATGGATTAATCTATGTTGCAGGTCTATGTTTCATTAGGAGGCCTAGTTCCTCAAGCCTACTAGCACAACACAACGAAAGAATTCAATAGAGTGTAAAACTTTATATTAAATATTTCCTAATTTATTTAACTAAATTAAAATCCTTAATTCAACTACATCAATAAGGTATCTAGGATGGACTACTCCAGGCTGCGGCGTTACATATCTTGAGGATGCTGGTTCCTCGAGCCTAGTGGCATAATGCCACAAACATGTTAATGAAAAATATAAACTAAATTAACTTTAAAAACCAATAATTAATTGAATTTCTTAATATTAATCAACCTTTAATTTCTAACCAACTAAATATACTTAATCAACCCCGATTACTACTATGTAACCTAGACCTACAAGGCTATTTCAAGGAAGGTGAAATAAACTTCATGGCCTCGGTGAGCAACAAAGATGGTAATCATTTAATAATTAAAATATAGCATTAATTAAGCTTTAACACATTAATATTTAAACTCATGAATAAATCTCCCCTTTAACCTTTAACAAACTTAAACATTAGGCAATCTTAATAAACAACCCAGTTTAGGATCTACCCCAGCCATACGACCTTCTACATATAATTTAGACAATTTACTAGGATAACTAACTCTAGATCTATGCTAGGCCGGTGTTTACTTTTCTGTTATGTGTCAGGTTTTCAAGATTTTATTGCATGCTGGTTGAAAATATACTGATGTGATTATTTATTTAATTTTTGCACTATATAATATGATTGATTATGTATTAGATCTACCTCTAGGTTAGAGAAGATTTATACTAATTCAATTTTATACATGTGGTCATGCTCATACAGGGCATAAAAAATTAAAGGGGACAAAAAATAAATTGAACTTTAAAATTAATAATGTTTTGTGCATATGCTAAGCTTGTTAAGGCCTCCTATAAAAATCAAAAGAGCATGGACCAGTGTGACTATTAATTAAGCTTTTTAATTTAGAATATAATTGCTTGGGATGTTAAATTAGTGGTTGATTTATTAGGATAACCTTCTCTTTCTTGTTAGGCACTTCCCCACCTACAGGTTCTGGCAGACTACCTAGCCTTTGAGGGTGAAGATCTGTTAAGGGGATGTTGTGCAATCTCTAGGGAAAAATATTTTTTAAAAGCCTTTTTTAAAAACCTGTTGCATACTCATTTCATGCATTCAATAGAGTCGATCAGCATGCATTGCATTAGAAATAAATTTAAAAGTGAGTCTAAAATTCTAATTACATTCTACTTTAGCATTCTCACCCAACATAAGTTAAGGGACCAACTAGGGCAAGCTCTAGATGTCGATCATAATTCTTAAAAACCATAATAAAAAAGTCCCTACAACTCTTTCATAAAAAATGATCGGACTCATAGAATATAATTGCCTAGGTGGTTAGCTGGCTCCCCAATCCAAGCTAGGGTAAGTCTAGAATTTGCATTACATTAGTTAGGTTCAGGCCATCATCATCCTGTACCCAATCTATATTTAGGATCCAGGGTAGGTTTTGAATCATATGACCCCAACCTTTGGGAATATAATCCCAAATTTCAAATAATATGCTCAACTCAAACTAAATTTTCTCTCAATCCAAAATTTAAAGCCCAACACTTAGATTTAGTTGAGGCACCTCTGAATTATTTTAGAATCCCAATGTGCCTCCTACCCTTCCTCCTTTGACACTAAAATAAGTGTTCAATCTTTCTTCAATCCCATTTGAAATTTTTGTTTCATCTCTTTTGACATCACTCCTACAAAGTCTCCAAACAAATTATCTATCATTATTTTAATCAGGAGTCTTCGTAGGAGACTCTAATTTCCTATGATATAATTAACTATGAGGGCTTGGGCTCATAGGAGATTTAGAACCCACATCAATTTTTTAAAAACTCAATTAATATTTCTTTAAGGAAATCAAACTTATAGTTATTGTTATCATCATAATCGAACGATTGCTAACAGATGACATCCTCTTTATTCGGGGAGATATATTATATGTGAACATTAATTCAAATATGAAATTGATAATTACTTCTCTTGATTATCGTAGTACAATATTTGACTGAACTTTATTTGACTATCTTGAGTCATATGTGGTTCTCCCTTAAATTAAGCTATGATAGTCAAGAGAAAGTTCAAAATTTTGGGTCTAAATCTATTAGGAGAATTTATCCCCTCCTTCTAAGATGATATATTATCCCTAATGGTCTGTTCGACTCTAAAATTAAAATTAAAATTTAATTCCTAAATTTTCCAAAGAAATTTAATTTAGATTTGCTTTGCACCTCGCAAGACAAATTACTCTTTTCAACACAAATAGTAATATTCAAGCATTTAATGTAATCAGATCCTTAAATATTTTATCTTATATTAAACACTAACTTTTATATTATATATATTATTAAATAATAATTTTTAAAATAAATATTACATTAAATATTTAAACTTAATAGTAAATAGCATATTATATAGTTAATGATATAATATTTAATTAAAACTTTACTTTGATCTTTATAATGTAAAAATAACTAATTTAGCCTTGTTTATTTACATATAACCTATTTTAGACATGTGTATCCAAATAAAATAAATCTTAATTAATTAAATTTATAAGATGCATTAGATTTTTATGAAGGCAATAGATCTACATTATAGACACATGCAAACCAAGGATCTTCTCCTACATGGAATGACATCAGTCCCTAGTGTATATTTAGTAGGTGCTCATCGAGCTCTTCACTATAGTTTGCCTTATCTTCTCTTAATCTTCATCCTCATCTTATAGGGTTAACGACACAAGAAGTCTTTATTATAAAAGTAAATGCTTCTGCATCGAAGTTGCTAGCAAACCCATTGACATCATCCAATCAAGAATATACATACCAAATAATGTGTACATGGTTGAATTTTTTCACATATATTGGTAACCTCCTTTAACTCCCCATTGTATATTAGAGAGGCTCAAGTATTGTAAAGATGAGCCTACTTTAGATGGATCTACCCCCTAAGGCATCAAAATTTTATCAACATCAAAGGTAGATATTATGGAATCAACTCTGGAACCCATGTAAATATAGTTTATAATTCTCCTGGGAGCATCTAATGTCAATCTCCTAGACTCTTAAGAATAGGTCTAATGTTTGTGTGGCCACTATGCTGGGGAATCTACTGCAAAGGAGTATCAAATACATTATAATAGATATAGACTGATTTGTCCAACCTATTGATAACTTGATAATCGCATATATTTCCTACCTTAATGAGTTAACATTCAAACCTATGACTGCCAATGGCTGGACGATCTCTCTACTATGTATGTAATAGTAAACATAGTTAAGAATAATATAGTTATTATTAGATTCCTTTAAAAGGTAGTAAAAAATATTTTTGCAAGTTCATGAACTAACTTACCACCATTCTTTCCTTAGGTGATCTGGGACATATAGTTTCTGATAGCTGGTTCAATGGCTTCAAAAGATAAATTGAGTCCAATGATTTATTCAACCATAGGTATATTACAAACTTTTGGCTTACACTCTCCATTGATATATTTACCTGTCTTATATAAGCTCGTTGATTATTCCAAAGTTCAATAAGTGCATAATGGCGATGTCTCCAATCGATATCATCATGATCACATTTATCAATCCTTTTGAAAGTGCACTATATAGTCTCAATATTGGTGGACTACACACTATCAAATCATTACATAACTATATCAACCAAATTTTACTCTACATGCTTGGAACTTATGGGTAGGACATGTGTGGTCCACATTTAATTTCCAATGTGACATATCTTACGTAGGTCTACTAAAATTTCCTTCATATACAAGGTCATGGTAACTTGTTCATGAGTTACCATAAATAAAAAATATAATCCAAAATATAACTCAAAGTTTACCTGACCCTGGTACAGACCATTTAGCTTATCTCTATACATTATTATATTATTTATTGAGACCTCACATATCTTATCTTCAACCCAACTACTATTACATAGATTTTTATAACAAATAATATTAGCATTTAACTTTAATAATGATTGCATCATGATCCATTACATGCATTGAAGTGGATTTTAAATAATATTAAGCTTAAATGGTACAAAAAATGTTGGATGCCCCACATGTAGATGCTCCCATGACCAAACATGAAGAAGTGGTAAACGCCCGATAATGTATGTTCTTGCAAGACTTGTTAGCAACCATAGCTCTTTATAAAGATGATCGAGATTTGAACTTCAAATTTACATCCCACTGAATGCCTCCAAATCATCAAGCACTGGTAGCTACTTGATAAGTGTAAATAATGTTATATTTTATAAGTTAATTTATTAGGGAAAATATATAGTTTAAGTTGTGTTTGTGCAAAAAAAATATATGAAATTGACAAAATTTTAAAGTATGATACTGTGCTGCAGTGTCAAACACTATACCGTTGTAGCACCATCATTGCCATCAGAGTGCCAAAATATGGACATGGTAGCATCTTATCTCTATTTAACATGTTATAGTGTCAGAGGAGTCAGTGCTATAACTTATTATGCCTCCAAGTCAAGGAGAGTGTCACATGAAAGTCGTAGCTCTCAACTGTCAGCAGTTCCATGGATCTATAGTTATAACTCTTCAGTCTATAATCTTCCAGCAAAGTGATGCATCAATTCATTAAACACCAGGTTCATGTCATCAAGCGCCATAGCAAAGGAAACCCATCAGCGTTGTGGCATTAGTTCATTTTATGGGTGTTGTGGTGCAATTATCTTGAGCGCTATAATGCTAAAATCTATTTTTTGTATTTTTTCTATAAATTGTTCACTTATAATGTTATTAGATGAGTTTTGCTACATATTTAATTTCAATCTTTATTGTGTTTCTCTTATTTTTCCTTTAGAGTGACAAATAAGAGAACTTAAAGAAGTACTTGATACATTCCATTAGAGTGCTTGGCTTGTGTTTGTGGTAGCTATTTTGTAAGTTCAAGGAGTGTAGAAGACAACATTGAACCCATTCAGTGATATCTTTTCTTTTGTACTATCTTTTGTGCAATTAATAAAAATGAATTCGACTCACTTTTTTTTTATGTATGGCTAAATTCTCTTGTTTTATATTTATGGTGTAAATGAAATATGGAGTACTAATAAATTCTCTTCATCAATAATTTCATGATGTTTCAATATACCAGGTCTTCATTTAATGCACCTAGTGCCCATATGTGTAGTTAATATCAGGTGTAATGTGGAGCCTAGGAATAGGAAAGTAATCATAACCAGGTATATTGGATTGGTATGATCCAAGCATAGGTGTAGTCCTTATCATATTTCATATTTATAGAGATGAATTATCATGAATGAGTTTTAATAGTACATACTTTACTTACTCTTCTAAGATTCTCATAAGGTGACAAACTATGAAAGTTTAGAGTCGTATTGGGGTTGGATAGTTTAATATGTCATTTATCTTTTAACACTTGACTAAGCGGTTGGTGATTCATATTCTCTGAATAACATCAATATAAAAGATCACCATTATGAAATATATTGTATTTAGATTCCATCAATCCAAAATAATTTATCCAAATAATACTTCATTCCATTATTTTTATTTAAAATTAAATGATTAAATATCTACCAAAACTTATTTTATTAAGTAGGATAATTATTATATTTGAAGTAGAAAGTACTAGTTTTTACAAGTAAACATTCTTCCTCGTGGGATCGATATTCTACTATATCACTATAATAATTGATTCAGCATATATACTTGCATGTATTAAGTCAAGTTTTTATAATTTTTATATCAAAGAAATTTTAACCATCATTTATGGATTGATAGAGACCTAAATTATTTTTATAATTCTTTAGGTTAAACCACCACCCCAATCAAGTTTTTGATGCCGTTGTCAGGGAAGAATTTATTTTATTTGCAAATTGATAATATTATTGAATCGATTGCATAATTAGTCATATTATATTCTTTTATTCTTTTATTTTAGTTTATTTATTGCATATATGTGGTTACATGCTTACAAGATATAGAGGGGAGTCATGTTTAAATTTTTATTCTAAAATTGAGAGAATCCTTTCAAAAATTAAAACCACCAAGAATATTTTTCAAATGGCTGACCCTATTTAAAACTTATATCATTCTAGACTTCTTAAGGATTTCTCAAATTACCTAGTAGATGGAATTCACCAAAGCATAAATAGACCTTCCATCCAAGCAAATAATTTTAAATTAAAACCTGCAATCATTCAGATGATGCATAATTCTGGGGGAACTCCTACTGAAGACCCTAACCTACATTTAGCAAGTTTCTTAGAAATGTATGTAATATTCAAGTACAATGGTGTTAGTGATGTTGCCATTATACTTAGATTGTTCCTATTTTCTCTTAGAGATAAGGAAAAAATGTGGTGAAATTATTTACTCCAAGGCTTTATTAACATGGAATGAGGTGGCCCATAACATTCTAGAAAAGTATTTCCCACCTTTTAAGACTACCAAACTTAGAAATGATATTACTTATTTTACTCAATTAAAAGTATAACATATTTATGAGAGTTGGGAAAGATTCAAACTTTTTATAATGGATTAGTAGGATCCATTAGAGTCATAATTGATGATATATATGAAGGTTCTTTTATGTTAAAGCCTTTTGAAGATGATTATGAATTAATTAAACAAATGACAATAAATAATTTTTAGTGGCTTCTTGATTTGGTGAATCTTCAAAGAGTGGAAGGAGTCTATAAAAAAATGATTCTTTATATATTTTGACTGCATTAGTTGCAGCAATATCAAAGAAGTTGAGCACTTTAGGCTTAAATTGTGATTCGTCTTTCTATTTCAAAGATAAAAGCTCAATGGAAGAAAATGATATCCAAGGGCTTGAAAATATAAATTTAATTTGAAGATGAAATAATCCCTATTCAAATACATATAATCTAGGTTAGATGAACACCCTAATTTTAATTGGTCAAATAATAATTATGGAAATCTATGAAATTCATTTAAGAGCTGAAGGTCCCCTTTAAGGACCTTATAATCTTTACTTCTAATTAACATGTTGGCCCCTCTATGGGTTTTCCCCAAAAAAAATTGAAATCAATGAATTTTTGTCAAATTAACCAAGAAACAAATTAGAATAATAAAAATTAAGCAAATAACAATTTAAAACCAACATATCCTCCTGGATTTAATCAACACAAATAGTGCGGAACTAGAAAGACACCACTAGATGGTGTGGCCATACAATTTGGAACTCAGTTATAAAACCAAGCTGCTTCAATTAAAATTTTGGAAACTCAACTAAGTCAACTAGCAATTTCTTTGAGTAGTAGACCCTTAGATCTCTTCCTACTACCACTGTAGTTAATCTTAAATAAAAGGAAATAGATATCAATGGGACCCAATTGAAGAGAAGCAATCATCCAACTTAGCCAAATAGAAAATCTGGGAAAGTCTTGTTGAACACTTTAAATTTAGCATTTCTTGGGAGGCAACCCTATCTCTTATGTTAGGTTTTACTTAATTTTCTTCACAAAAAAAAAAAAAAACCTTTAAGAGAGACAAAGAGAGCATTGCGGCGCTATACCTTTGAACGTTGCAGCCCCCTAATGAACCATAATTATTTAAATTTTTAAATTTTTAAAATTCCCTCCTGCTAAAATCTATAAAACAAATTAGGATGAAGTTCACTTCTCAGGTCTTACCAACTCTTGAGTGAGTATCATACTTTCTTCTATAAAAATCAAAAGTCTCGGTGATGGGTAGAATCAAGCAAACATCATCTTCTTCAAAGAACCAAAACAAAAATCATACTACGAATGAGGGTTCTTTTTCACTTCTTGACATACAAAGTTCTACCATTATTACTAAGTTGAATGGATTCAAAGAGAAGTTGCATGAAGAAAAGAAGAAGTATATTGCAAAAATAAAGAAGACACATGGTGGTAAAGTTTTCTTATATGATTTCATTTCTAGGAAAGATAGGTTGCTATTTTATTATAAGGAAAGTATTGCCATGGAAAACTAAATCTGGATGGAATGGCCTTCTTAGTATTATTAGAATTTTTCTTAATGGTGCCATCAGGATACTTGATAAGAAAACTTTGCAAACGATCAAAGTCAATGGGTATAGATTAAAACCAAATGATTAGAGGAGTAAGGAATTCTTTAGGATGTGTATGTTTTTCTTTTCTGTTTTATTATTTTGTAGAATATAAGGAAATAATGGGAGGTATTGGCTTATGTAATTGTACTTAATTTAAAATTTTGTCTTTGAGAGTCATTGTTGAATGTTGGGTGCCACGTACACTGGTTATCCTATAACTATGTTATGTTATGCTAATGTTATGTCATATTTTATTTTCAACACATGTTTTATGCCCTTTTTATAACTCATATGAAAGCATGTGTTTGTAGTATTTGTTTATGTGTTTATTTACATATTAGCAAATTTCCATCATGCTTAAATTATTATTGTCTTCCAATTATTTTTATATTATGATCATTTATTTAACACTTATAAAAATAATATTTAGAATTTATAAAAAATAGGATAATAATAAAACCCTAGATCATAACTTGAATGAACTCTATTTATCTTTCATAGGTTGCAAAAAATAATACTTAACTCATTATACCAAGTGAGCTATTATCCTAATTTAAATTTATAAACTATATCTATATGAATTTAGCTTTTAAAATTGTAAGATGAATAATTAGTATTAAAATTTACATATTAGTAGATTAAAATTTGAAATCATAGCTAACCTGAAGATGGAATTAGTAATCTCATCAATTCCTTACATTAAAATTATAAAGATTATATGAGAATCCTAAAGTAAAAGTTGATATTCAAAATCATTAATTATGTAATATAGAAAATAAAAAGAACTATAAATATTTATTAAAAAGAAAAAAAGTTAAAAATATTAAAAGAAAAAGATGAGTACATTTAAAAATTGGTATCAGCAAAAGCTTAAGATTATAAATACAATCTTATATAAAAACATAAATGATAAGATGAGAAAAAAATTTTATGTGTTAATTTATCAATGAAAACATGTTGTTTTAGTTATATTTGTGTAGGAAAATACATAAGATGAGAAAAAAAATTTTAAGTATGACACAGCGACGTGATGTTTGACATTAATCACCACGGCGCCATCATTGACACCACTAGACCACCTAAATATGGATATGGTGGCACCCAGTCTTATTTGATAGTGTTAGAGCATCGTAGGAGCTAATGCCACAAAGCATAGTCTTTATTTGTATAGCACATCGGAGCCAAATTCAGCATCACCAAGTCAAGGGAACTACCACATGGATGCATAGTGCTCAAGTGTCAGTAGTGTTATAGTACTACAAATGTAACCATTCAAGTAATATTTTTTTAGCAAAGCAATTTAAACAGTATATATAGGTTAGCAAGTTCCACAGTAAAGGAAACCCTTTGGCACTACGATGTTAGTTAATTTTATGGTCGTCACGATGCAAGTATCTGCACCGCAATTTGAGAATCCTTTTTTTAATAAATATTTTATTTGCAATGTTATTAGAGTTCAGTCACTTATTTAATTTCAATCTTTGTAGTACTTCGTTGATTTTTCCTTTGGATTGGAAACTAAGAGAATTCAAAGATGTACTAGATATATTCCATTAGTGCTTAGCATGCGTTTGTGGAAGAAATTATAAGTTCAAGGAAGAATGTAAAGGAGATCATTGACTCCATTCAGTGATATGTTTTCTTATGTAATTTTTTTATGATATTAATGAAAATAAATTAGCATCACTTGTTCTTCATGTCTGGGTAAATCTCTAGTTTTTATTGATGGTGTAAATGGAATATGGAGTACTAATGAATTATCTTCATCAATAATTTTATGATATTCTCAATATACCATGTATTTATTTAATATATATAGTAGTCATATATGTAGTTAATATCAGGTGTAATGTGGAGCCTAGGAATAGAAAAGCAGGAACCAGGTATGTTGGATTAGTATGATGCAAGCATAGGCATAGTGCTTATCTTATAGGAAATTTATAAAAATGAATTATCATGAGGGGGTTTTAACAATACATGCTTTACTTACTCTTTTATGATTCTCTTTGGGTGATAGACTATGGGAGTTTATAGTGGTATTGAGGTTGGAAGGTTTAATATATCATTTGTCTCTTCATATTTGACAAAGTGGATAGTGACGCATATGATCTGAATAGCATAAGAAAAAGAGAGAGAATTATTCAGAAACATATTGTATTTATATTTCATCAATCCAAAACAATATATTTAAATAGTGTTTAATTTAATTATTTTTTATTTTAAATTAAGTGATTGAATCTCCACCAAAACTTATTTTTATTTAGTAGGATATTTATTGTAGTTGAAGTAGACAATATTACTATTTTCAAGTAAATATTCTTTCTCGTGGGATCGATACTCTACTCTATCACTATATTACTTGATTTGGAATTTATACTTATGTACATTAAGTGGGATTTTTATAATTTTTATATCAAAGCAAACCTATACATTGTTTAGGAATTGATAGAGCAATAAATCATTTTCATAATTTTTTAAGTTACTCCACTGCCCCCTATATATACTACAGGGAAATATGTGATCGTGAAGTATCGTAAGCCAAAAATATCTTATCATGAACATGATATATGTCATAACACACCATTAAAAAAACATAGTGCTCTGACCATCAAAAGAATCATTGACCAATATAGCCAATAGATTGGCATTATTAAGTCCATTTAAGAGCTTCCCATTCTGAATGTTACCTACACATCTTCATATAAAGGGTCATGATTTACGGCATCCGACTTGAAATGTGCACCTACTAACTAATCATAATAGTTTGGCCAACTCTACCACTATAAACTTTTTTTTGAAGAAAATGCAGCAAATTACATTAAATAATAAGAAGTAAAAACAAACTACAAACTAAAAACATTGGATTCCTCCTTTAACAAAGCCATAAAAGAAGGAGGAACCTTATTCACACTAATGTCAACCCAAATAAAAGAGCTAAGAAACAATCTTCCTCTGTGATCATGAAATTCCCCTCCAAATCCAGCTTTATAAGATGGAAGTAATGTTGCATCAACATTAACCTTGATCCAATCGAGTGGAGGAGGATGCCAATACGAATTAAACAGCCAAGATGACTGGTTAGCACCCCATATACCCGAACTTCTACTAGCACCATAAGTAGAAATAGAATCATAGCTCACGGCATTAGCAGTAATGGCCAATGAGCTATCCTCATACCTTTTATGAATTAATTTGTTCCTCAATTTCCATGACAAGATCACCACATTGCAATTTAAATTTACTAAAAAAGAATTCTGTTTGGAATACCAACTACAACATTCATCAAGTGAAGTAAAGATAGAAATAAGAAAACCCCACCTATTAATGTGTTTTAGAACATCCAATAGTTTTTTTCACTTAACTACAACATGCTCATTGTTTTCATCTTCATTACAGCTCTTAGGACAATTAGCATCCCTTTGCAATCTCCTATAAGATAAAAATGATAAGTAGGAAGAGCATTGTTAAAAATTCTCCACCATAATACCTCCACCTGTGGGTTCAATTTGATCTTTCTAATCCAATTCCAGAACTAAATTGGAGCAGTTTGTTTAATCGTAGCTTCAAACACAAGGGCAGAAATAGACTTTCTAGAAATTTGCCATAGTAATTCCAGCCTATCCCATTTCATAATGTATTTGAATCTGGTATATAAGTTTCAAAAGTTTGTCTCCCATATGCTTGCTAATTTCTGCCACATTCCAGCAGCCATCTAAAATGAATTTATCCACCATGAAGTTACTAAGGTCATGAGAAACAAAAGTTGGCCATCTACTTAAGCTTTTGTCCAATACCCAGGTGTCCTTTAGTACTTCAATTGACTCTCCATTCGAAATTGACCATCTAATGATTGGCTTTAAAGAATTACTTCCATCAGAGATGATTTTCAAAGTAGTAGAACCTCCTTTCTTCACTAACCCAACCCCAAATAGGCCTCCATATTTCAGATAAAACACCTTATGTAATAATGAATCTTCATCTTGAGCATACTTCCAAGCATCTTAGCTCTCAAAGGTCCAACTTTATTAGAATAAGAATGTAAAGCTCTACCTCCCCATTTTAAGGGCAAACACATTACATTCCAATTCACATAGTGAATTCTATGTCTTCCATTTGCTTTATTCCAAATGAAATTTCTACAAATTTTATCAACTTCATCAAGAACACCTTTGGGAACCAAAGAATTGGTGCTTTCGAAAGTTGTGTAAGAGAGCAAAATAGTTCTGAAAAGCATAATTTTACCAACTAAAGAAATCAGCTTTCCTCCTCAAATGTTAATCATCTTCAATGCTTTATCAATAATAAAATGAAAATCATCTCCTACAAGCCTTCTAAGAGCTAATTTTTCACTGAGATAAGACAGCATTTTAATAGTTTTGAATACCAAAATTTGAGAGATTACTTTTTTATTCCTTTTATCTACTGATTTGTTAAAGAATATGCATGATTTGTAGATATTTATTTTTTGCCCAGTCCATCTATAGAATTTATCCAAAATTGCCTTAATCTCCCTGATTATCTCCATTTTGGCTTCAGAAAATATAATTACATCATCTGCATACAACAAGTGGGAAACCCTTGGCCCATTAAAGCTCACATGAATTCCAATAGAATCTCCTTTTTACCTAAATGCATTGGATAAGAGTTGGGAACAAAGAATAAATAAGTATGGAGATAAGGGACAACCTTGATGGAAGCCACTTCTTGCATTAATCCAACTGGAGGGATTGCCATTAATCAAAATAGAGAATCATGGTCCTTGGACACACTCCAAAATTAGCTTAGAGAACTTGGGTAGGAATTCGAAATAATTCAAAGCTATCACCAGAGTTGGCCAACCCATAGAGTCATAAGCCTGCTCCATATCAATTTTTGAGAGAAAAAAAAACTTTTGAGGATTTAGAGTACTGTAATTTATGAATAATCTCTTATACTACAAACACATGATCCGATAAGAATCTTCCTTTCAAGAATGCCACTTGCTCTTTAGAAATAAATATAGGAATAATTGAAGACATCTTGTTCATATGGACATTTGCCGCCATCTTGTAAACAGTGTTGCACAAGCTAATGGGCCTAAAGTTTGATGGAGCCAACTAGTTGCTAACCTTAGGAATTATAACAATAAGAGTCTCTTTCCAATTTGAATCCATCTATGCCATCTCAAAGAAGTTATTAACAACATTCCAAAAGTCTTCTTTGATGATGTCCCAATAATCTTTAATAAAAGAGTAGGTAATATCATCATTACCTGGAGTAGTGTAATTACCACTTTGCTTGATCACAGCTTCTACTTCTTCATTGGAGAATGCTTTATTCAACAAATTTCTATCATCTTCATCTGAACTCTTCCACGGGTGTTGCCAACCTTCAAGAAGACAATTTCTATCTTTCTATTTTCCTTTGAAAAATAGAACCAAGACTTCTTCAATTTGATGTTGATCTTCCACCATGTCTCCATTCTCATCTTTAATTTTGACAATATAATTAGAATTTCTTCTAGCCGAAGCAAAAGATTGGAAAATTTTGGAATTTCAATCACCCTACACCATCCACTTGACCTTGGCCCTTTGTCTCCACCATGTATCCAACCGTGCTAAAGTAGAATTAAGTTCCCCCACCTGCACTTTGAGAACCCAACTATCTTCCTCTGAAAGCCCTCCATCATTAGCTTCTTTAGTTTGTAGCTCCTCAATTTCCTTTAACAAGGACTCTTTCAATTGAAATAAACTTTTATGTTTAGCTTTTCTCCAGTAAAATAATGCCTTCAAGGAATTTATCATCTTGGAAATTAGGATATGTGACAACCTACCAGCAATTTTTGTCAACCAAACACCTCTCACCACCCCAGTTGATTTTTTTTTTAAGCCCAACCATCTTCAAATATGAATACTCTTTTAAGTAAAGGTTGGAATTTAAGTATATTTAAAAGGATAGGACAATAGTCTAAAGCTGCATGAGTTGGGTACCTAACCACCATTTGATGTGAAGAGTTTAGTGCAACTGAATTCAAAAAACATTGAAGGGGACAACCTCAATATCATTAAAGTGCTTCAAAATGCGGTCAAAAGATGGAAGGTTAGTAAAGTAATTGAAGAGAATTTGGCCTTTTTACTTGATTTTAAGCAGATTGTTTTCTCTTGTTCTAGTAGATTTGGTAACAAATTAGCAGATATTTGTGCTAATTTGTCTTTAGAGAGATCTTTTTTGTGGGAAGATCTTCATTGTGATTTCATTCCTCCTTCTTTCTTGTATTGTTTGAAGGAGGAATGTAAGGCTTTAGATATGACTTGAGTCGGTTGTATTTCATTTTTTCTTCGGTTTTAATGCATTTAGTTGCATTGGTTTTCAAAAAAAAAAAAATCAACATCCCTCCTTTTAATATTTTATATTTTGGTTTCTAACAAACCAAGAAAAAATACCCCATGAAACTTCACAACCTCCTTCAAATATAGAAAAGCTTTTTTTTCTTTCTATCTCCTCTACAATTCCAAAAAGTTATGGATGACATTATTGGATATGAGGAGATGAAATCCCCACTTTATCACCTTCCACTCTTCTACTCCTAGGAGCCAAGTTGATAGGCCCCAAACCTTTAAGTTCCTTTGAACCCCTTTTCTTAACATTAGAAGAACCATCTTCCTTGCATCCCAAATCAGAACTTATTTCCTCCATAGTTGTCTTCATGCTTCCTTCTCCCATTCTAATAATTCCATTCAAGCCACCTGGAGAAGTAGTAACATCTTCCTCTGGGATAGTAATCTCCCCTTCTTTAATCAACCCATCTAAAATTTTGAATTTTTTTTATTAACAAAAGTAACAAAGGTTTTTAAATCCATATCAACTTTGATGTTTGAACCCCGTGAATTATCTAGAACTTGTTGAGCCAAACCAGCTCCAGGATCTTCATATTATTCTTCTCCCATAGCTTAAATAGGTTGTCCTGCAAATTTTGATTTAGAGTCTTCATCTATTCTGTGGCTAGTTTCCTCTGTGTTATGTTTAGTTCCATCAGCATTGTCTTCTGCATAATTAGCTTTCAAAAAGAATATATTGTTTCTTACCAAAGCCTCCACTGGACTGGGGATAATCCTCCTAAAAATAGGTTTATTATTTCTTCTTTTCCCATAGTTAAACTACACCCATGGACCATAACCTCCTTTATCATCATTGGAGCCATCCACTACATAACTACTAATTGCTTTAGAATAATATGCCTCCATTGGCTTTAGTGAACTTTCATCCTTTTTTGAATCATTATTAATCTCTTTTTTATTATCCAAGCAATCCTTCTTGAAGTGCCCAATCCTACCACAATTGAAACAGAAATTGGGAATTTGTTCATATTCAATCTTCTGAAATAATTTCCCAAAGCTTCCCTCCAACCAAACTCCAAGAAGTAATTGTTCATCCAACTTAAGGCGCACACGAACCCTCCTAAACTCCCTTCTTCCCCACTGGAACATGTTTCCATCAATCAAATATGATTTTCTGACCGTAGATGCAATTATGCAAATATTTATTTCATCCCAACACTATAAGAGAAGGTTAGGCATCCTAATCCAAATAGGAGTAGTCAAACCCTTTAAAGAAGTAGGAGAGAAGTTTGGCGATGATCTATCAATCCCAATAATTTGCCCATTAACAGACCATGGTCTATTTGAGATGATGATTCTAACGGCTCTTGCTCATAGAATGAACACAGAACCTAATCCATCCCCAGCATTGTGAGACGGAATTTACCATATGGATCCCATTGTCTTTTAAGCTCATAATTGATAACTAGAAATGGTACATTTCCACCAAAAACTTTGATCACTAATGATTTCTGAAGTTTTATGGAATTCTCTATTTCATTTTATATATGGAATTTAATTGATGTACCATCTTCTGACAAGCAGTCACCAGAATCCAGATTAATGACATTTATATTTTATTTCCTACTCCAAGCATTATGTTGAGAACAAGTAGTCAGTCTTGCAGGATCAGCAGCAACACCTTCAACACAACCACCCAATTCCTCAGAATTGCAATCCTGGACTTTAACCAGATCCAAGTGAGTTTCTTCCACCAGATTACTTGCAATAACAGCCACTGCAACACTTAATTTAATCATATTTTCCTCAATGACCTAATTGTCTTTTGATCTAAAACCTCCCAATTCAGTGAATTTTGATTTGATCCCCTCAATGACTCCATTCACAGACAATACATTACCCACATCATTCATAACAGGATTGACTTCCAAGAAGGAGAGGCTCCTTCATTAACAAATGACTTACCTCTTAATCTTGAATGTTTCCCCATTTTGAGATAAATATTTGCATTGTCTTCCATTACCACATTTTTACCCTTGCCAATATCTTCAGTATCATTTTTCTTTGATGACAATAGACCTCCTTCATTGATGATTAATGGCTTTCCAACCTTTGTCATAGCTTTCATCCCTTGAACGAATCCAAATTTCTCGTCTCCAAATGCCGATGGAAAAGACATGAAAGCATGGGCTAGAGCATAAGAAATTCCTAAAGAAGATTTCTGAATGTCAGCTGGCCACCGGCCATCGGTGGTTGGCGATCCTCCACCATTGAAACCAATGCAAAAACTGTGAGATTGGAAATTTCAAAATCACACAAATCCTTTCTAATTCCTCAAACATTCTCTCTCTAGCTTATCTCACTCTAAAATTACTTCCTAATAATAGTAGGCCTAAAAACCACCTAACCATCAATTATTTTCTCCAACAGTTGTTATACATCCTGTAGGGTGATAGCATCTCACCAATTGTGGTAGAAGGTATTTGTCAAAGGACACCACTTCTCCACCAAATATTTGTGTGGACCTCCGAAAGGAAAATATCATGGCTACTAAGTGTAGAGGGGTATACGACCACACCACCCCAATAGATAGAGATGGTCACAAGCCTCTACACTCTTCGCAAGCAGGCTAATAGAAGGGCAGATTAGATCGCACATACGACTAACCATTGAGGATAGTGACTTTCGCCAATGAACCCTAATGGTTAGTAATATATACAAACTGATCAAAATAATGGATTTCCCCCACGTGATACATCAGCTGAGTTGGATTTATTTAATGGTGGAGTTTCATTTCCCATAGGCGTAAGCCCCTCTATATAATTGCATCTCAAGCCTAAGGCTTGAGAAAACTCTCAATTAAGAATATGACATTATTCTTGATGAAAAGGGGATTGGCACAAAATGGGAGACTAGGAAATCCTACTCAAAAGGAATGAAATGGTTAGAGTAGCTTAATCAACATACAAGGCTCACATCCACACTTGGGAGGGACTAAGGCAGTTAGAAGAGAAAAAGAATCATACACTCAGAGCACACAAATGGAAAAGATGGAAGTGGCATCATCCATGTGATGCAGATAAGTAGAATTTATAGTCCCTAAAAGAAATAACTAACCCACTATCTAGGCATACTATAAGACACCAGTGTAGTAGCCTCAAATCCTAGATCTAAGGTGGGTTTAATATTCTACCCAACATTAACACCCGTGTCCTAGCTAATGCACCTGGGATTATATCATGCCTGAAAAGGAATGCCAACTAACCACCTAAGTGCTTCAAATCCATGTTATCTGATCTTTATGAAAGATGGATAAGTAGTTTAGTTTTTTGGAAGTAGGGCTGACGTCTAGAGAGTTTCCTAATTAGCCCTAGATTTATGCAGGGAGAATGCTCCTAAAGCTAATGTAATTAAATTTTAATTTAATGAGTTTTTAATGCAATGCATGCTAGTTAAAATGTTTCAATCATGTATGCATAAGATTAGAAAACAAACAAGCTTATAGAAAATATTATTTTTAGAAAAGGCTGGGCCTCCCTAGGTCTGGCACTTCATCTTCATATGTCAGATTATCCAAACTCTACCCGCAGGCGAGGAGGTGTCTTATTAGGAGAGAAAAGAATGTAATGATATGCATGTGACCTCGGATGATTCAAGTAGTTCCCTAGTTCATTAAATTTCAAAATTATTTAATTCTTAAAATTTTGAATAATAATTATGAGTAGAAAATATTTTTTGTATCCTAAAGAGCCTAGCATAAATTAGGCCAAGCACATACAATAAAAGAAACCTAAAAAAATGTAATTTCTACTATATAGTTAATGTAAACACATCAATATAAATCAACAACATGGTAAAGTAAGAAAGTCTATGGCAAGTGTCATATAAATACAACCTAGGGTCTACAAAAAAGTAATGGTGGCCAAGCTCCACTGACAGCATCCCTGGATTCTAATACTAATGAATGACGTAAGTCTTAAAAGTTGGGCATTTCATCTTCAAGTCCCCATCTTTGAGTGGATCATCCTTCTCCATATCATCTCCCTTTGGATCGTCTCCATCGGGCTCCATCCAGTTCATTCTCCAGAAGGGTACAGAAATGACTAAGAAATTCCTCAAGTGGGGGCCTTTCTTATTCTCTTTAGGTATCAAGTGTTTGAAATGTTAGACTTTTAAAGGCTTTCATAACATAATACTTATTACAAATTATATTACATTTGAAAAATAGAAAATCTAGACTCAAACTACTGTATGGTTATCCTAATAAAAATCATCCCAAGTAGTTTAATATATTACATCAAAAGTAGTTATATTTGAAAAAAAAAAGTAAATACACATGGCCATGCTCTTATAATTTCAAAGGGGGCTAAGCATTCTCTAGAGCATCTGTAAAAAATAGCATTAGTATTACAGCCTTAATGATTATGTCCCCTTTATTTTATTTAGCACTGCATGACCATGGCCACCTGCATAAGATTGAGTTAGTATAAAAGTGGCCCTACCCCATGGGCAATCTAACACATAAATCAAATCATAAGCAGAATATAGGAGATACAGTAATGAAATAATCAATCATCACAACACATTAAAGCAGTCAAATCAGCACTCGTGCCACACACAAAGCTTCACATCACAAAGAGTAGAAAAAGTAAACATCGACCCTAATTCTAGAGCTAGAAGTGTTTCCCTAGCACATCTATGTGTGTGTAATTGGCTTGTGTGGCTTTCGATACCTTTTATGTAAGGGAATTAGTTCAAGTTACCTAGAGTCTAGATTTGTTGAAGGTATGAAAATGAAACTTTAATTAAAGTTCAAATATTAATGGATTAGGGTCCATTTTAGTTAATTCTAGTTTGTGGATCAGTTTTATTGCTTAGGGTAGTGATCTTCAATGTTTAAGTTATATTAGCCAATTTTGAATGGTCCCGGAGTCCTCCTATACACTAGGCTATGGTGGTTCAAAAGGGCACTATTAGAAATAGGCTAGGTTTGAGAGTTTTAGCATTTTATTTAAATATTAGGCCTTAAGGGGAGTAGTTAAACATTAAGTTTGCAAGATTTGGATTTTTCTAGGTAAAGTTATAAATTTTCAAAGGTTGCAATAATTAAGGAATTATCAAAAATTGCTTGATAAGGGGTGATTTAATGATTTTCATCCACATCAGCTCCAAACTAATTGGAATCATCCCCAAAGGTCAGGAATGATCTAACAAAGTGTTCCCAAGTGTTTGGAAAAATTTTGGAATTTTTAGTAATTTTTAATTATTTAATTAAGGCAAAAAGGTGAATTTTAATTAAACTTAAATTAAGGCTCAAATTGAGGTCCAATTAAGAAGCCCTAATTATCTAAGGTTAAGGGCTAAATTATTAAGAGTTTGAGATTCTATGCGTAATTTTCTAAGTTGAAATAGATTTATTTGAAGTTATTGGGGTCTATTTAATGGGTAAATTAAGGTTTGTTAATTAAGGGGCTTAAAGGGCCCTAAAAATTCCTAGAAAATTTTGGGGGGTTTAAGATGTCACTAAGTTTAAGTGTTGAATGTTTCATATCAATCAAGGATCTATCCTAGCTTCTAGAATTTTTCTAAGTTCGCTAGATGGGTCCTTAACTATTGTCCTTAGGGTGTCACTACATTTAAATGGGTTTCACATAAGTGTTCAAGACTAACCCTTAGGGAAACATAAATGGAATGCACAAAATAGCAAACACACAAATTCTTAGGATCTAGGAGGGTCTAGGCTAAGTGCTCGTGTGTCCTATGCCTACAAAATATGATAAAATAAGTAACTAAGCGTACTTTACGATGCGATTAGTGGATGATTGAAACTCAACCACCCACTAATCTATCTTCCCCATGAATGCTATTCATAAGCATAAAATATGTTTAAAATTCTAATTAATGGATCTCCCAAAACTAAGAGATTTAAAATATATGTAATTTTAAAATAATTTAAAATACATATAATTTTTAGAAATAAGATAATTAAAAGCAAATCAAATTGTAATAAATAGGTATAGGTGAGATCCACTGGCCACTCAAGAAGGATTCAAAATAATTTGAAAATAATTAAAATATTATTTATTTAAATGATACCTGAATAATCAAAGTAACTAAGTAATATAGAAATTGACCGCAGAATAATTTTTTATATCTGAAAGTATTTTTAAATTAAAATTCATGTCTTTCTAAAAATTTTAAGGTATTATATGCATAAATCTGGTTTAAAAAAAATTACTATGAATTTTTTAAATTTAATGTAATTAAAAATAATTTTAAAATAGTTTAAAAATAGTTATTACTTAAAAATAATTATTAAATAAAATTAAATTCAAGGTTAAAGTTTCTGGAATTTATAATGATTTTAATAAAAATAATTTTATAATTTTACTAAATAATTGAATTTTAAAATTAATTAATTATTAATTAAATAATTTAAGTAATTAATGATTAAACAAATATTTAAAATAAGAAAATAATAACTTAATTTAAAGTTAAATGATAAAAATAACTTTGTGATCCTAAATGTAATTTAACAAAATTAATTTTATAAATTTTGAAAATATTTATTTTTTATAATAAATTAATTGTTAATTAAATAGCTTAGGTAATTAGTTAATTAGAATAATTCAAAATAGGAATCTAATTATTAATTTACAATTAAATATTTAAAATAAATTCTCTGATATTTTTTAAAATAATTTTAAAATAATAATAATAATAATGAAATAATCAAAATAGTAATAATAATAATAATAATATAATAATAATAATAAATAATAATTATAATAAATAATAATTAAAATAATTAACACAAATAACAACAAAAATCAAAATAAAATAATAATAATTAGGATAATAATAGTTAATAAGAATAATAATAATAATAATAATAATAGTAATAATAATAATAGTAATAGATAATAATATTTTAGGATATCATTTTTTTTATCCATATTTTAAAAAGAAATAAAACACTATTTTAAAATAATAATTATTAATATTATTAAATAATAATTTAAATATCTTAAAATAATAATTATTAATATTATTAAATAATAATTTAAATATCACTTATTTATTAATTAAAATTAGGAAAGATTTAAATAATTAATATAATTTAAGATAAAATCAATATTTTTAATTAAAATAATTTTAAATTATATAGCATAAAAAATAAAGAAAATAATATATTATTTATAAATTCTTAATTTAAAAAATATAATAATTATTTAAATAAAAACTATTTTAAAATAATTAAAATATCATTTAATATTAATTTAAATAAAAAAGGCGGCCGACAGCAGGCTACATGGCATCTCGTCATTGGCTCCGCGGAACCATAGTAGAGGCACCCAATCATTGGCAATGATTGGTGCCAATGCCAATCATTGTCCGATGATTGCGACGACAGGCAAGACCCACGTGCTTTCATAGTCCGCATCAACAGTAATCCCGAGCCGTTAGAATGTACGCTGTTTGAGTGGACAGCCTTGATCTCGTCGGACCGAGGGCATGTCTGTGAGATCAACTGATCAATGGTCCAGAGACCATGCAATACATGCATGCGGGTGATCAAAACCCTAAAAATGAAAAAATCCCTCGTTCTCTAGATCCACTCAATGGATTTTTATGAAATTTTAAACTTAAGATCTACAAATGAACAGAAATCATGGGTAGCCTTTGTTTGGCTTTAAAGCAGCTTTGTGAAAAGCTAAATAGATCTAAGTGTGTTGACCTACGTCTAGGGTTTTGAGGAGTTCTTACCGTTAGATCTCCTAGATTTTTAGATCTCTAAGCTTCTATACTATTCACAATTGGTTTTCCTTCAGGAACTTGGGTTTGAGAAGCTTTAGATCATCCAATCTAAACTCTGGAAGGTTTTCAAGTTAGGGTGGATGGAAAATGAACTCCAGCTAACTTAATCAGGCATCTTTTGCTGGGAGGAAGTAGGGGTAATATAGATGGTCTCTCACCCAAGTTATCTCTAGCTTTGGATATTGGGAGAGAGTGAAAGAAAAAAAAGATCCCCTAAAAGTTGACCCAAACTCCCTATTTATTCCTCTAACCCTAGGATCAATGGCTTGGATCTAATCTAGTGCTAATTTAGAGGGAGAGGAGGTAGTTTAGACGGGATTTAAGCCAAGGGAACAAAAGGAAGGATTTTAAATGCATTTAATGGGTTTTAATTTAATTTAAAAACATCAAATTGACCTATCTAAGACTTGGGTTAACTAGGTCAATGGTTGACCTGGTCAACCCAGTCAAATAAGTCCAAGAGAGTGGGTTGAGTCCAAGAATAGGGTTTGATTTAGGTTTGAAATCAATTTGAGCTCAAATGGGACAACCTAGGTTGACCTAATCAACTAGGTTGACCTAGGGCATGTGTCTAGGCCCAGTACATTGGAGCTGACACACTGAGTCCAAGGGAAGTTAGAATTTGAGCCAAAGGAGTATGGTTTTATTTGAAATCAAAAGAGAGAGTGTATGGGTCAATTTGGGTCAACCCAGGTTGACCTAGGGTCTGAGCTCAAAAGACTTAGCTTGACCCACAGAATTGAATAGGGGAGGTCTTGGGGCCAGGCTTAGTCAATTTGACCAAGTCAACCCTTTGACCCAGGGATTTTGAGAAAACCAAGGTCAACAAATGGACCCCCAACAAGAGCAGCAAATAACTAGTGAATTGTTCATGTTGGCGTTGACCAACTTTAACAAAAAGGTAGAGTAAAGCGCAATGGTGAAACATCACTAAAATGTAAAATAATAGTGGTATCCTTTCCCGGCCTTACCCTACAGCAAGGGAGAGCCTAGGAGAGAACAGGAAGCAAAGTCGATCTCACTAAAAGGTGAAAAACTAGTTGGATTCTCTCCTGGCCTTACCCTATAGCAAGAGTAGAGTCGAGGAAAAAACCAAAGAGAAAATTCGTAAGGGATCACCAAAAGGTGAAAAAGTAGTGGGGTCTTCTCCTAGTCTTACCCTATATCATGGGCAGAGGTGAGGAAAAAACCACAGAAAAAGTAGTAAGGGATAACCAAGAGATGAAAAAGTAGTGGGTCTTCTTCTGGCCTTAGCCTATAGCAAGGTAGAACCGAGAAAAGATCCCAAGAGGAAAGTAGTAAGAGATCACCAAGAGGTGAAAAAGTAGTGGGGTCTTCTCCCAGCCTTACCCTATAGCAAGGCAAGAGCCGAGGAAAGAACCACAAAGAAAAGTAGTAAGGGATCACCAAAAGGTGAAAAAGTAGTGAGATTCTCTTCTAGCCTTACCTATAGTAAGGGCAGAGCTGAGGAAAGAAACAAAAAGAAAAGTAGTAAAGCAAACCAACTACCTGCCTGACTGTATCAAATTAACAAGGTATAAGTTAAAAGGGGTGTTGAGAAATGCCTCTTGGGGGCTCTGTTGGGGCTCTCTCAACTAAGTAAGCTTCAACACCTGCCTAACCGATTTGGTGCAGTAAGAGAGGAAGGGCTCAATACTCACTTAATTATTTTAAATGAGAAAATAAAGAGTCAGAGTCTGACGTCTGCCTAATCATAACAGGACATCAAAAAAAGTAAAGGGTGGTGAGGAATGCCTCCCAAGGACTCTGTCAGACTCTCTCAATCAGGAAAGCTTCAACACCTTCCTAACCATTTAGGTAGAGCTGATGAGGAAGGACTCAATAATCAGTTGATCATTTCAAACCAGGGAATAAAGAGTCAGGGTTTGACGCCTGTCTGATCACAACAGGGCATCAAAAAAGTAAAGGGTGGTGAGGAATGCCTTCCAGGGACTTTATCGGACTCTCTCAACCAGGTAAGCTTCAATACATGCCTAACTATTTTGGTGGAGCAGATGAGGAAGGGCTCAATAATAACTCAATCATTTCAAATGAGTGAATAAAGAGTCAAGGTATAACACCTGCCCAATCACAATAAGACATCAGAAAAGTAAAGGGTGGTGAGGAATGCCTCCCAGGGACTTTGTCGGGCTCTCTCAACTAGGTAATCTTCAACACCTGCTAAAATAGTTTAACATAGCAGATGAGATAGGACTTAATACCCACTTGATCCTTTTGAACCAGTGAATAAAGAGTTAGGGTTTGATGCCTGCCTACTCACAATAAGATATCGTAAAAGTAAAGGGTGGTGAGAAATGCTTCCAAAGGACTTTGTTGGGCTCTCTTAACCAGCTAAGCTTCATCACATGCCTAACCAGTTCGGCATAGTGGATGAGGAAGGGCTCAATATCCACTTGATCCTTTTGAACCAGTGAATAAAAAGTCAAGATGGTAGGGTATACCTCCCAGGTGCTTTATCAGGCACTCCCAACTAGGTAAGCTTCAACACCTACCTAACCATCTCGATGGAGCAGATAAGGAAGGGCTTAATACTCACTCAATCTTTTCAAATGAGTGAATAAATAGTCAGGGCCTGACGCCTGCTTGATCACAACAGGACATTAGAAAAGTAAAGGGTGGTGAGAAATGCCTCCCAGGGACTCTATCGGGCTCTCTCAATCCGGTATGCTTCAACACCTGCCTAACCATTTTGGTGGAGCAGATGAGGAAGTGCTCAATACTCACTCGATCATTTCAAACTAGTGAATAAAGAGTCAGAGTCTGACACCTTCCTGATCACAATAGGACATTAGAAAAGTAAAGGGTGGTGAGGAATGCCTCCTAGGAACTCTGTCGAGCTCTCTCAACCAGGGAAGCTTCAACACTTGCCTAACCATTTTAGTGGAGCAAATAAGGAAGGACTCAATACTCACTCGATCACTTCAAATGAGCGAATAAAAAGTCAGGGTCTGACGACTGCCTGATCATAATAGGACATCAGAAAAGTACAGGGTGGTAAGGAATGCCTCCTAGGAATTTTGTCAGGCTCTCTCAACCAGGTAAGCTTCAACACCTACCTAACCAATTCAGTGCATCATATGAGGAAGGGCTCAATACCCACTTGATCCTTTAGAACCAGTGAGTAAAGAGTCAGAGTCTGACATCTGCCTGATCATAACAAGACTTCAGAAAAGTAAAGCGTAGTTAGGAGTTCTTCCTAGGGACTCTATTGGGCTCTCTCAACCACGTAAGCTTCAACACCTACCTAAATAATTTGGTATAGTAGTTGAGGAAGGGATCAATACCCACTTGATCCTTTTGAACCAATGAAGAAAGAGTCAGGGTGGTGGGGTTTTCCTCCCAGGTGCTCTGTTGGACACTCCTAACCAGGTAAGCTTCAACACTTGCATAACCATTTAGGTGGAGCAGATGAGGAAGGGCTCAATACTCACTCGATCATTTCAAATGAGTGAATAAAGAGTCAGGGTCTAACGCCTGTCTGATTATAACAAGACATCATAAAAGTAAAGGGTGGTGAAGAATATCTCCTAGGACATTTTCGGGCTCTCTCAACTAGGTAAGCTTTAACACCTACCTAACTATTTTGGTGAAGCAGATGAGGAAGAGATCAATACCCACTCGATCATTTCAATTGAGCGAATAAAGAGTCAGGATGGTGGGGTAAGATTTCTAAGGGCTCTATTGGGCACCCACCAAGTAAGTGAGTAACTATTCTACCTACCTGACCAGTTCGATGCAGTAGGATAGAAGGTGAAAGTCACCTCGACATCGACTTGACATAGATTTATTTAGGGATATGAGGGAGAAAAATAAAGGTAATTGTATAAATTTTAAGGAAAAAGTTATCTGAGACTTTCTAAACCAACTTTTAGATACTACATGGTAAAAGATAAAATGTCATTGCCACGGGTATCTAAATGCTGGCAAAATTTCTCAGGTAACTTTATCACCAAAACAACTAGAAAAAGGGGAATTTGGGATCTTAGAGAGTAAAGCTGGGTTCCACCTATGACAAGGGAAATCGATTTTACTCCACTTAGAGTTTCTCTTTATTATTATCACATCAAAATTATATAAGAGAAGAGAGGGAAAATTGGGGACTTAGAGAGTAAAGTTGGGTTCCACCTGTGACAAGGGAAATTGATTTTAATCAACTAAGAGTTTCCTCTCTTTTTATTTTTTTTTATGCTCACAATCAATGACGAGAACACAAAGAGAAGGAAGTAAGGTTAGTTTTGATAACCCAGGCCATGTTCGCCATATAAATAAAACTAGAGAGAGAAATTAGATATAATCAAGCAGAGAATTGAAATATTGGCTTTGAAAACCCAGGCCAAAATCATCACACAAATGAAACTAGGGCGCATAATCATTATATAAATGATCTAAGAATAAAATTCATATATAGATAGTGGATCAACACTATGACACCTAAATAACATGGGTTGGTATGGACCCAGCATCTTATCTTAAAAAGAGGTTTGAATGAATGGTTTTGATATCCCAGATCACACTTGGGGGTGACAAGAAAAACTAGGTATTACATATATAAGCATTAATATCCCTACGAAATGAAAGTTTGTTAGGGATGTTAAGCCCTATGAACTTAGTTCCAAGCTAACCAAGAGGGGGGGTGAATTGTTATTTTAAAAACTCTTTTCACAAAGAAAGAAAATTGCATAAACCAAATCACACCACAAAAATAAATGCGGAATTAAAAAATGCAGAAGCAAAAAAAAGAACATAGAAATTTATAGTGGTTCGGTCGACTCGACCTACGTCCACTCCTTGGAGGCACCCTCCAAGTATTGAACTACAAAACGTGACTCTCCTTTAGCCCCCACAGCTAGGCGGAGAAGCCCTTACAAGAACCTCCTTTTTGCCACCCCGGCAAGGCAGAGAACCTACCTCCTTTTGCTTCCTTCTGAAGTTGGCAGAGAACCAAAACCAAAAGAAAACTCCTTACCTCTACCGACCCTTCCACGGACGAGAAACTCTAGACGAAGACGAAGCAGAGTGATCCTTGAAGCAACCCTTGTGAATCCCCTCACAAGCTCTCGCTCATAAGATCCTCTCTCTCTCCTCTCTCTCTCTTTCTCTCCTCAAGGTCTTCTCAGGTCAAGGCAGCAGCCAAAAGTTATTAAAAATGTTGAACAAGAGCTCTTAAATAGAAGAGCTTCAAAGGAGCTCATTAATTACAAGTTGCCGACAATATCGTCCAGGTCGATCTTGACATCGGCCTGGCCGATCAGTACAAATCAAAGAAGATCGGCCAGAGCATCGCCCTGGATGCAAAACTGGACGATTAAAAATTAGCTTGATCGTCCAGGCAGATCTCACGATCATCCTGGCCGATCAGTTCAAATCAGAGGAAAATCATCCTGACAATAGCCCTGAATACGAGCTGGCCGATATTTATCGTACTGAAGTAACTTAAGGTTTTTGAATGGATCGTCCTGGCCGATCCTACGATCGTCCAGGACGATATGATCGTATCAATCATCCTTAATTACTCCCTTGATTTCCTGATCAATTAAGGCATAATTTGGTAATTTCGTCCAGGCTGATACGTGGATCGTCCTGGCCGATAATTTAAAATTACAGTATACCTTAATTAACTATGGTGGCTACTTCTTTCTATTTTGAGCTTATCGTCCTGGTCGATACACGTATCGTCCAGGCCGATATGTTAATGACGGCTTCCTTAATTAAGAATCCTTACTTAGACTTTCTGTTTTAAGCTGATCGTCCCGGACGATATAAATATCGGTCGGGCCGATGTGGGCAAAAATAGAAATTCTAAGCCCCTCAAGTGTGTGTGTGTGTGTAGGATTACTTAGCATCAGTCTCTTTGACCATTACAAGTAGACTCAAAAAGGTGAAATTCAAAAGTACAGACTGACTCAACCCTAAACCTACACAATCCTGAACTTGGCTCCTTCTTGATCGTCCGATCTTCGATTCCTGAAAAGTTAGAAGCAACAAGTAGTCCAAGAGACATAGTGTTTGTCAATCATCAAAACATAAGTCATGAAAAATAGATTTGCAATAATCTCCCCCTTTTTGATGATGGCAAACACAAGTAGGAAAAATATCCAAAAACATTCATTAGATTTTCAAAGTTACAAACAACTTTTCCTACCACACCTAAACAACTTTTCCTACCACACCTACTCCCCCTTTTGTCATCATAAAAAGAGGGTCCAAAAACAAATAACGACTAAAAGTAAACAACAGGAAACAAACAACAGAAAACACAGACTAAAAGAACGAGGGATCCTGATCATCAGATGGAGGTGGAGGAGGTGGCTGCTGAAAGTAACTGGCAAGCGTGGTAAACTGAGCATTGAACCAGGCGATGTCCTGGTCATGCTGTTGCTGCTGCTGAGTAAGGAAACTGTCAAATCGGGCTAAATCCTGAGCGCGGTGCTGTTCGTAGTGGATAATATCCTCAAAGTGTTGCTGCTCCTGTGCAGCAACGTAGGCATCAAACCGAGTCTCCCAACTATCAAACCTCTCAATCAACTGATCAACCGGAGAGTGCTGGTGGAGAGGGACAGGATCAGGAACGGGAGCGAGAGCGGGAGCCTCCTCCTCTCTCGCCCCCTGAGGTTCTTCAGGGTGGAGACGAGTACTGTGAAGGGTGCTGAAGGAATTGTTTAAGTAGAAGGGAGTTGGGAGGTTTGGTGGAATAGGATACTGAAGTTGGTATTTGGTTTCAAGGACATAGGCTTTGATGTGTCCTAAGGCTAGATTGGGTTTCCTTTTGTGGCCTGGATCACGGATTGTGGTTAAGTGATCAATGTATCGGAAAATTAGGTTCGCAGTATTAAATTCCCTATGAACCATGATGTAGAAAGTAGTGAGTGAAAGTAGAGGGGTGATGTGGATTCGGTCGCTGGCTTTTGGAATTACGGATGTGCGAAGGACATGTTGGATTGTCCTAGCATCTTTGACTAAAGAGCTAGTCTCTCCAACATGGTAAGATACATTGGTCTGGCAAAGGAAATGATTTGTCGTGGACCAGTCAAGATCAGAGTCAGTGGCGATTAGGTGCAACTTATCCCCGGTGGTGGATAGCTGTAAAGATCAACACAATCCTGATATATGATTTCGACAGGGCGTCGATTCACATAGGAGGTCAGGGCTGTGAAGGTAGGGTTGATGCGAAGGTTTGCGAAAAACTCTCGAAGAAACTCTGAATTGAAAGGGAAAGCAAGAGACAGAATGAAGCAAAGGGAGGTGTGGGCGAAAAGATCCATTACCGGGTAAGAGATGTGGGCAGGATTGATGATTCTTGAGACAATAATCCCATATTCTTTGTAACGATGGTAAGCGGCTTCATCTTCCGCTTTCCTGAATTGAGGGTCAATCCTTGCCCTTGAAGAGCTCCCAGAAGTTTGTCGGACGCGTTTCCCACCAGCCATAGAGAGGACTAAGAAAAAACACAAGAGGAGAAAGGATGACGAGCGGAAAATCATGGCTGGAATGGCCTGAATTTAAAGAAACGGCCATATCGTCCTGGCCGATCGTAGAATCGTCCAGGCCGATATGGTTCAATAATTACGTACAGGCCGATTGGTCAAAAAGGCGGTCTGATCTTCCGGGCCGATCAGATATCGGCCAGGCCGATTAGACACAGGCGATCGTCCTGAGGAGTCAATCCGGACGACCATTGAAAAAGCAGATCGTCCGGGCCGATTAGGTGTATCGTCCAGGACGATGCACAATAATTGATCATACCGGCCGAAGTTAAAACGTTTAAAATGCTTGCCACACGTATCGTCCAGGACGAACAGTGGATCGGCCCGGCCGATTGTCCAATAATGGATCATCCATGGTCGAATTTAAAGATCAAAACGTACTGACACGTGGATCGTCCAGGACGATCCAGTGTATCGGCCAGGATGATGCACATAACATGCATCGGCCAGACGAAATATTCCATCAGCCAGGACTATCACCAGAGTTCGATCAAATCGTCCAGGACGATATAGTATCGTCCAGGACGATGAGTTACATTAAGCACAGAAAAGTTCAGCAGATGGATTTTGAAGAGAATTTGTCCTATCATCCAGGACGATAAAAATATCAGCCAGGACGATGTGACAAGGAATTGAAAATAAGAAAAAGATGGTGATGATCAAGACCCTCAAAAATAAAACAAAAAGAAAAAAAAACAGTCAAAATATAGAAAAAGAAAAACAAAAACAACAACACAAGGAAAAACGAATATTTTTGGGTTTTAATTTTTCTAATTTTTTTTTTTATTTAAAGAGGCATCATATGATAATTTTTTTCGAAAAGTTAAACTTTTAGAGTTCCAAGAGATCAAGAAGTTTAACAAATTTCAATCAGAAGAGGGTAGACCATCTGATTCTGTTAACCCTAGATCGGACATCCTTCAGGGTACAAAAATTCTTGGAAAACAGAAATCTAACTCAGAATAACTAAATAGGATAAAAAGATCCATTCAAGACTTGTTTACAAATAAAATATCTCATAAATAATAAACCAAAGTAATTTTTCTCAATCATGGAAATTGAAATCAAGTCTTTGAAAGTATCACATAATCAATGAGTTTTCTAAGTTTTAAGAGTTTTACCAAAGAGAGGATAGTTTGCATCTAGTGGGCTTATTTTATGCCTCTTGTCATTTTGATTGGCTCTTTTGAGCATCTTTTGATTTGAATACACTTTTGTTTATATGGCTTTCTTTTCAAGTTTGGCTTCATTGGCCTCTTTCCTTTTTAACTCTTGCAAGCTAAAGGCTCTTTAATATACCCTTAAAAAAAACTTAGTTGTGAGTATATCCTCCAAATATTAGAGAATAGGAGCTCTCTCTCTAACATAGGGAAGAACAATCCACAATATAAAATCAAAATCATGTGATAAATGCAATGGCAAGACTTCAAAAGCTTGAATGATATCTAAGAACTTTGGCTATTATGCATAAGATAAGTTAATGTAGCAAGATAAGAAAAAGATCTTAAATGAAACGCCATTGGTTAAACTGAGTTTAGACTTTTGTTTAGAAAAGAAAATCATACCACTAAACAAAGTCAGAAGGAGGGAAAACATCAACAGTTTACTCCCTTTAACCAATTTAGAAAAAGCTAAACACTATCTCTAAAACTCCAAAATCTAAAGGTTTGAAAAGATTCATCATATGAAAGACCAAAATTAAAGAGCAACGCGAAAACAGAACACATAAAAACAAAGAATGAAAACAACGCAAACTAGACTACCACCAAGTAAGCACAAAAACTAGCACAAAAAGAAAATAAAAGGAAACACAAAAACTAAACATGTCAAGCACGCAATAAAGCAGCGAGTTTAAGCAATTTTGAGCTGCAAGCCTCCTTATGTCCAGTTATCCTATGCTCCCACGAGGTCTTTGGTGAGAGCACTCCTGCAAAACTCAACATCAGTTAGATTTAGGAACCTAAACAGGTTTGGGATCCTTCTTAGGAAAAGTAGAATACAATGCAGGTATGGTATGCTGTGAATCATGCATCTTAGGTCTCCACACCTAATGTGTACTACGATGAACGGTGCAAGTGTGTGAGATGTGTCCTAGCATGCCACATGAGTAACATCTAACTCCAGGAAAAAGGTTTCTTAAATGGTTTGAGTTATAATGCCTCTTCCTATGTTCTGGCTTAAAATCAAAAGTGGAAGTCATCCGATTTTTCTTATATGTATCAAAATCATTTTGAATCCTCAAGTTAGTTCTTTTTAATGCATCATTCTCCATCCCCAAATTTTTCTCTATCTCTTTAGATTTCTTAAGATCAACCTTAAGTGAGGTGTGTGAAGCTTTTAATGCATTGTGTTCATCAACTAATTCCAAATGCTTTTTGCTCAACTCATCAAATTCATCAAGAAGAGCCATGTGATTTGAATCAATCGTTGCATGATCTTTGAGAAAAACTTCATGCTCTTTTTGTAGATTTGAATGTTCTAATTTTAGACTAGCATGAGTCTTCTTAAGTTTTTTGTATGATGCATGGATTTTTTCACAAATTTCAAACAATTCATCATAGGTTGGTTTACTTACCTCTTCCTCATCACTTTGATTTTCTCCCATGAAACACAAGTTCGTAGTCTCTTCCTCTGGTTCAGTCTCAAAGGAATCAGTACCAGATTCTGCCCAAAAACCTCTTTGGATTTTCTTCTTGTCCTTTCTTGACTTGGCTTTCTCCTCACCTTTTTCCTTTTCTTTGCTTGAATGATCTTGAAGTGTAGGGCAATCGGCTCTCACATGTCCAGGCTTCCTGCATTCAAAATAAACAACATCAGAAGATCCTTTAACATGTTTATGATCCTTACCTTTTCTCCAATTTTGATGATGCTTTTATTTCTTCCTTAGAAAGTTTTTGAATTTCCTTGTGATGAAGGAAACTTCATCGCTTTCAGACCCGGAAGATTCAGAATCCGATTTATGTGCCTTCAATGCAATTATTTTCTCCTTTTTCTTTTCACCTGCATCAACATTTCTTTGATTCACCCCTTGCTCGTAAGCAATGAGTGAGCCAAATAAGTTATCAATAGAATAGGTGTTCAAATCTTTAGATTCAGTGATGGCAGTAATTTTTGCATCATAAGACGAAGGCAAGCATCTCAAAATCTTGTTAACTTTTTCATAATTCGAAAGTTCCTTTCCTAGTGCATGCAATGAAGTAACTATCTAAGTAAACCTAGTGTACATGTCAGAAATTGATTCATGAGGTTTCATATGAAGAAGTTCATAGTCATGCAAGTGAATGTTTAAACGGGATTGTTTAACTTCATTGGTACCTTCATAGGTGATGCACAATTTATCCCAAATCTCTTTACCGATTTTGCAAGTTGAGACATGCATGTAATCCTCAGATTTCAAAGCACAGAAAAAACAGTTCAAACATTTCGCATTTAATTGAGCTAAATCACGTTCATCAAAAGTCCATTTAGTAAAAGCAACTTCAATTTTCACACCATTAATTTCACGAGAAGGTGGAGAATAATCTTCTTAAATAAGCATCCACATGCGATAATCAGTAGATTGTAAAAACGTTGACATGCGAGTTTTCCAAAAATAAAAAAGGTAGGTTATCAAATAGGGGAGGTAGGATAATGGAATACCCTTCCGTAGTGTTACGATTCCCAATGTTAGCCATGGATCAAATTCAAAAAGTTTTCAAACTTTAATTTTCGAATCCCGCTCTGATACCACTTGAAAGTTCGTTAGGGATATTAAGCCCTATGAACTTAGTCCCAAGCTAACCAAGTGGGGAGGTGAATTGGTATTTTAAAAACTCTTTTCACAAAGAAAGAAAATTGCATAAACCAAATCACACCACAGAAATAAATGCGGAATTAAAAAATGCGAAAGCAAGAAAAAGAACACAGAAACTTATAGTGGTTCGGTCGACTCGACCTACGTCCACTCCTTGGAGGCACCCTCCAAGTATTTCACTACAAAACGTGACTCTCCTTTAGCCCCCACAGCTAGGCGGAGAAGCCCTTACAAGAACCTCCTTTTTGCCACCCCGGCAAGGCAGAGAATCTACCTCCTTTTGCTTCCTTCTGAAGCTGGCAGAGAACCAAAACCAAAAGCAAACTCCTTACCTCTACCGACCCTTCCACGGACGAGAAACTCTAGATGAAGACAAAGCAGAGCGATCCTTGAAGCAACCCTTGTGAATCCCCTCACAAGCTCCCCCTCACAAGATCCTCTCTCTCTCCTCTCTCTCTTTCTCTCCTCAAGGTCTTCTCAGGTCAAGGCAACAGCTAAAAGTTATTAAAAACATTGAACAAGAGCTCTTAAATAGAAGAGCTTCAAAGGAGCTCATTAATTGCAAGTTGCCGACAATATTATCCAGGCCGATCTGGACATCGGCCTGGCCGATCAGTACAAATCAAAGAAGATTGGCCAGAGCATTGCCCTGGATGCAAAACTGGACGATTAAAAATTGGCTTGATCGTCCAGGCCGATCTCACGATCGTCCTGGCCGATCAGTTCAAATCAGAGGAAAATCGTCCTGACAATAGCCCTGAATACGAGCTGTCCGATATTTATCGTCCTGAAGTAACTTAAGGTTTTTGAATGGATCGTCCTGGCCGATCCTGCAATCTTCCAGAACGATATGATCGTATCAATCATCCTTAATTACTCCCTTGATTTCCTGATCAATTAAGGCATAATTTGGTAATTTCGTCCAGGCCGATACGTGGATCGTCCTGGCCGATAATTTAAAATTACAGTATACCTTAATTGACTATGGCGGCTACTTCTTTCTGTTTTGAGCTTATCGTTCTGGCCGATACACGTATCGTCCAGGCTGATATGTTAATGACGGCTGCCTTAATTAAGAATCCTTACTTAGACTTTCTGTTTTAAGCTGATCGTCCCAGACGATATAAATATCGGTCGGGCCGATGTGGGCAAAAACAGAAATTCTAAGCCCCTTAAGTGTGTGCGTGTAGAATTACTTAGCATCAGTCTCTTTAACCATTACAAGTAGACTCAAAAAGGTGAAAATCAAAAGTACAGACTGACTCAACCCTAAACCTACGCAATCCTGAACTTGGCTCCTTCTTGATCGTCCGATCTTCGATTCCTGAAAAGTTAGAAGCAACAAGTAGTCCAAGAGACATAGTGTTTGTCAATCATCAAAACATAAGTCATGAAAAATAGATTTGCAACACGACGTGTTAGTGTATCACCTTCAAGGACAACCTTATACTCTTTATAACAAACATCTTATGGTAGATGATTATTCGTTATGGCCATACATACTGCCAAAATGTAAGAGGGGTCCTTTTAGGAGGTATAAATACAGAGGGATATTTATAGGAGGTAGAGGAATCCTCTTGTAATGTGTAAAACTTAGGCAGATTACTTTTTCAAGTACTGCCCGTTAATGACAGGCATAAGATGAAGTTCATTTGCATCAACAAGTAGGTAAGCACCGCCTTCATAGACTTGCTCTACAATAAATGGGTATTCCCAAATAGGATCAAAATTACCAATTTAACGACGGTGCAAAATGATAGTCCTACACAAAATAAGAACCAAGTTGCCAACCAGGAAAGAACTAGGTCGAATAAGGCGATCACGTGATCAGGCCAAGACATATTGCTTAAGGTTCTGATGAGCTTGCAAACACAGCTCTTCTAAACCATCAGGCCCTTCTAAGCATAGTTAGGTATTATCCTTATAGAAAATATTATGACTAACTGCCACATATAACGAGGGGAGATCAATCTTAAGTGGGAGGACTGCTTCAACCCCGAAAGCCGAAGCATATGGGGTAAATTGAGTAGGAGTACGGTATGTAGTCCTATATGCCCATGATACTTTGGGTAATCTATCATGCCACTCTTTCTTATTTGTAATAAGAATTTTTCTTATCAGTTGCATAAGGGTTTTATTGAATGCCTCCGCCAAACCATTGGCTTTATGGTAGTATATTGAACAATATTGCCAATTAATGTTATGGTGACAGGGAAATCTGGCAATCTTGTTGCTTTTAAAAGATGGGTCATTATCAGAAATGATACAACATAGAACACCAAAGCGATACATATTGTGATCTCAAAAGAAATGCATCACATCTTATGACTTGACTTCCTTTAATGGGACAGCTTCTACCTACTTAGAGAAGTAATCAGTGGCAGCTAAAATAAACCTATAACCCTTAGAAGGAGGGTCAATAGGACCCACTACATCCATGTCCCAACCTTCAAAAGGACAAAAAGAGATAGAAGGGTGCAATGAATTAGGGGGTTGGTGAATCACCGTGCTATGAATCTGACACTGGTGGAACTTTCTAGCGTGTTTCATACAATTACAGATCATAATCAACCAATAGTAATCGAGGCATTTAATTATACCTTTAATTTTTGGTCCAGATTGATGAGCACCATAAATCCCTTCGTGTATCTTGCCCATGACCTTACGAGCCTCTTTGTTATAAAGGCAATGCAGCCATATTTGGTCAAAAGAGCATCGATACAAGGTATTATTTATGTAGGTAAATGATAAAGCTCTCTTTCTAATCTAAGTAGTGAGAGAGCGATCATCTTGAAGCCTACCATGCTTCAAATACTTAATGAAAGGATCTCTCCAACCTGACTCTTCTTCAATAAAAAGCACTATGAGGGTCTGGTTGAGAGAAGATAAGTCTACGGGGTATAGGGCTTGACGATATTGGACTATAATAGACAACGGGTTAATAGTATAGTCAGCTAATTCCTTTACTAACTTGGCCAATGCATCTGCTTTACCATTTGCATATCGAGGGATTTTAGCCAAAGTTACCTCAAGGATTAAGCACAGATGCTCCATTGCCTTGTTGTGATAAGGCAAGAGCTCAGGCTTAAGTACTTTGTAGATTCCTACTACTTGATTTATAATCAGTTGGGAGTCTCCAAATATTCTCACCTGCAAAATATTCATCAAGATGGCCAACTCTAATCCAAAATTAGAGCCTCATACTTAGCTTCATTATTAGTACAAGGTTCTGAAAGACTATAGGAGTATCGTAGAGTGTGACCTTCAGGGGAAATAAAAATGAGGTCCAAACCTAACCTAACTGTGAGAGTTTTATTTGGGTATAAGGATTTAATAGATGATGCATCATCAAAGTAGATCTCCTAAGTAGGTGACTCCTGCTCATCCACACACATAATTAGTTCATCAGGTAGATTATCATTAAGTGGTAAACTACAAGGATCGGGTGAGCATCAAGAGAATTAGTTAGAGCCTATCCTTTGACAGCCCACTTAGGGACAAAAGTAATGCCAAACTATAGTTGGATCATAGATCATGTTGCTAGATGACCTGAGAGGGTTGGAAGGGTCATCAAATACTACAAGGGGTTGAATTGATAGATCATGTTAACTTTGTATGAAAGCATATAATGCCTTAGCTTCTATACCGCAAAGATCAAGGCTAAACAACTTTTCTATCGCTGGGTACTTAAGTTCTAGAGGTATTAATCGTCTACTAAGGTAGTACAAGGTATTCTATTTTCCTTCCTCATTCTCTTGAGCCAAGAGTGCACCCAAAGATTCATCCAAGGTCATGGTGTAGAGAATCAACGGCCTACTTGGGATGGGTGCAACCAACAAATGAGGGCTCATCTGGTAGCACTTTATACTATCAAAAGCTTCCTGACAATGCTCATCTCAGTAGAAATGAGCATGCTTATTCACTAAAGTAGCGAAGGGATGATATCTACCATAAAGGTTGGAGATAAATCTTCACAAGAAAGAAAGCTTATCCTGGAAGGTTCTCAACTGGGTAAGACTCTTAGGGGGTTTCAAGTCCACTATGGCTTTGATCATAAAAGGGTCTATCTCAATGCCACGATAGCGGACTATAAACCATATGAATTTTTCTACATTGACTCCAAATGTGCATTTTAAATGATTCATTTTCAAATCATATTTGCGTAGGTTCTCAAAAATAATTCGTAGATCTTGAAGATGGTCTCCATAGACCTTACTTTTAACCACCAAATCATCCACATAACATTCAACCTACTCGTCTATTATCTCATCAAAGCTAACAATCATAGCACATTAATAGGTGTCCCTGACATTCTTAAAATCGAAGATAATCACCTTGTAACAAAATACACTTACAGGTGTATGAAATGCAGTGAACTTCTCATCATCGGGGTCCATCTTTATCTAATTATAATCAGATGAACCATCCATGAATGAGAAAATACTATGAAATAATGCTATATCTACCATAAGCTCGGGGATAGAAAGAGGAAAATCATCCTTAGGACATGCCTTATTCAAATCATGGAAGTTAATATAGATAAAATTTGTCCATTCTTCTTCCAGACTAGATTGATGTTAGCAAGCCAGATAGGGTACTTCTTTTCCCTAATGAATCCAATTTTTATAAGCTTCTTAATCTCAGTGATCACCTATTGTTCAATCTCTAACCTCATCCTACGAGGTGACTGCTTAACAGGGATTGCATCGGGCTTAATGGCCATTTTATGAACTGCTACCTCTAGATTTAAACTAGGGATCTAAGTGTAATTCCAAGCAAAGCAATCCTTAAATCGTGAGAGTAATTGGATGTAATCTTGAGCCTCTAAATATGGAAATAACGAACTATGAAAAATAGGCCTAGGATCTGACTTAATGTCTAAGTTTACCTCACACAATTCATTTATGGCATAAGTAGTGTCATCTTTGAACTCTCTTAGAGCATCAAGGACCCTGTCTTCATCATCATCCAGGATTTCTTCATCTGTAAGAGAAATAATTGGATAAGAATGATAGATAGTACAATCATTAGCATGATCAGACTGACTCTTTCCTATATAACCCATACCTTCTAGGTTTTGAGGGAAGTCAGTTCGCCAAACATGGGCTTGCTATAGAGCTTGTTCATCGAGCCAAGGAGACTGAATGAGACCTCGCTCTATGTAGCCTTCTATAATAGTGGAAAAGTAATGAGGGTCACTAGTCACTTCGATATCCATAGAGTCTTCTTTGGATCCTGACTCATAGGACCAATTGGGGAACCTATACTATGGGATAAAGAGGCACACTCCTTAGACCGTGCTAGCCTTAATGTCTTATACAGTAGGGGTATAAGGTGCTAACTAGTCTGTAAGGAACTATCCCAGTAGTGGAAGGAGCATCAGAAGATCCTTGATGGGAATCCTTAACTCTTATTCCACATATTTAATGGGGAATAGGTTATCCACCAGTAGTCTGACATCAAAACTCATCTTCCTTATCTGAGCTACTATCAACAACTAATTCACCCTCAAGTATCAAGTACCTACGAAAGGTGGGAAGTGAGTCATAACCAGCAGAATCTGGGGGTGATGAAGAGACTGAATGATGATAGACATTGATCATCTCATCATCTAAAGAGTCATACTTAACAGTCAAGGAAGAAGTATAAAGGTGTGAGGGAGGAGTAGTCCGAGTGTCATAGTTTCATAGGTCGACCCTCTACCCCTACCTCTACCTCATCCTCCCCTACCTCTACCTCATCCTCCCCTACCTCTATTAGGAGGAACATCATGCCTCAATGAAAACTAAAAAATGAGCTCTATCAGAATGTACAGCCGAAGCACCCACCTTAATACTAACCTATGACGGACTTCTGTACTAACGATTATATAGGACCATATGCAGGTGATTGTATAGGACCCCATACAACACTAGCAGGTGTCACTGGTGATTAGGCAGGTGGAGGTCTATGAGTCTTTCGAGGAACATAATACTCGACGTCATCATAACTAGAGACCTCATATAAGGAAAAGGGCTAGGTATCTCCTAGAATGATATACTCAATATCATTTCTCATATACTTCATATATTGGTGCAAGGTAGAGGGCACCATTCTATACTCGTAGAGCCAAAGCCTTCCTAAGAGGGCCCTATATGAAGTGTCAGACTCAAGTACATAAAACTTTGCCTCAATTAGGAAATTTTTAAACTTTAAAGGTATGGTAATAGACCCTAGAGCATACTGGTCTTAATCATTGAAGGCTTTCAATATAATCTTGTCAGAAGTGAGCTTCAAATGACCTAGGGAAAGGCCCTTTAAAGTTTCATAAGTAAGGATGTTTATTGAAGCCCCTTGGTCGATGAGGACCCTATTTAACTCATAAATATTAACTTAAGTAGTGATATACAATGGATGGTTGTGCTGAGAAGTCCCTAAAAGAAGGTCACAATTTGAAAAGGTAATGCATGGAATCTCTCCCAAATGGCATGCATTCCCAATTGAATTGGAAGTAAATAAAGCTTGATAGGACTCTGGTTCAAGTAAGGCTTTCACTAGTGTCTCTCTAAAGTCAAGGGACATCATCAAAGCGTCATAGACGCTACAAAGATAAGGGATTTTCCTTAGATGAGCCAATACATTATAGTCAACATCAAGTTTAGGGCCTTTCTCTTTCTCCTTAGATTATTTTTGAGAGGAAGGGGTAGGATCATCCTGTTGGGTAATAATGTTTTCATCTTTTGCTTTTGTATTTTTAGCCATCTGTGGTGGAAGGACCTTCCCTGAATACAAGTGAACTTCCTGTATCAAGTCATCCTCAGCAAGAGATTCACTTTGCTCTGAGGTGGTGGCTTGTGCTGGCTCTAAGGAGAGTGCTTGGAGTGGGTTCTTGGATTCTTCTTTTGAATCCATGTAATAACCATCCTCTGAAATTATAAAGAATAGTTCATCTTTGTAATATGACTCATCTTCACAAATAAGGTCATCTACATTATAAAAATATATAAAATATAAAAAGAGCGAATGCTAAAAAAAGTATACGTAAAAGTAGTAGGAGCAGAAGACCAGAATTAGCTAGAATCACCTTCTTCTATTATTTCATCATCAATAGAAAGGAGAATAAAGTCCTTCTGCATAAGTGCTAGAAGGAACCCTATCTTCCCTTCTGAAGTTACAATAAGTTTTTCTTTCTCAAACATTTTTCAAGTACATGTAAAAGAAGTAGAAGAAATGTACTCAATAGGCACTATAATATAAGAAGAAATAGAAAAAGGTACTGGCATAGTAACTGGGGCGGAAACTATCGAATCAGCCTTGGGAGGCCTCCTCTCAATTGCCTCTGAACTCTAAACTGCTCAGTCGATCATCTTCTTTATCTTCTGAGAGAGTTCTAGCTGCCACTCTCCCTTAAAACCTCTAGGTGACCTGTTACTATTGCCCTGACTATCACTGTGACTACCATTATGACTAGAACTGGAGATCTTCTAAACGGTCTGAGTGTTATTGCCCTATGGTTACACTAGGTTACTATCCTGAAGATGGATATATCCACTAGCCATAAGACTCTCCACCTTATCCTTGAACACAAAATAATATTCAAGGAAATGTCCAATATGCTGGTGAAATGGGTAATATAGTGGATGCTTTGTTTGACCTTCCTCATATGCCTTCTTATTAAATGGAAATTTCAAAACATTTTTCTTAACAAGGAATTTAAATATCTTACATACACTTTCTCTTTTAAAAGGATATTCCTTATTAAGCCTCTCCTATAGAGACAGCTGACTCTCTAAGGTCTTATAAGGGGGTCTAGATTGTTGAGTCTGTGGTCGTGGCGATGGTAAACGGGCTATAAGCCTCTTACCCTTATCTGGTGTCCCATGAGTACTGTGTACCTCCCCTTTATTAGGAGGAGGTACCCTTGAAGACTCTACCACTGAGGCCTGTGCGAGGGCTGACTCTCAACCTTAGGAGGGAGTACATCAAGTATGCTCTCATGTAAGCTAGTAACCTTCATCAATAACTTTTGGAAGGTTCTAAAACTGAAACCCTTAAGGTAGGGTGATATGGGACCGTCGATGTTCTTTAATATGATCTCCACTGCATGTTTCTCCTATAGCTGAGGCTCACACTGTAGGCTAATGTTCCTCCGTCTGTTTATGTAATCAGGGAGACTCTCTTGAGGATGCTATCTAGCCACACTAACTCTCCAACTATGACCCAATGCTCTGTACTGACAAACCTCTGAATAAAAAGCTGTTCTAACTCTATAAAAGTACAAACTGAGTTGTTGGGGAGGTCGGCATACCAAGAAAAGGCCACCCCAACTAGACTGCTAATGAAGAGTCTCAACATCAGTTCGTCGTTCCTCCTTATGTTGCAACATATGACTCGATACTTACCCACATGCTGTCTCGGGTTCCCAAACCCGTCAAAAACTCTAAAATATAGGGGAACAAAGCTAGGAGGGTAGGGCTCCCTCTCGTACTCAACTGGGTAGGGTCTCCCTCTATTAACAACCTCTCCAACCTTCCTAGAAGAAATCCCTTACTTAACCTTCTAGGCTATCAAGTCTTGAATTTATCCCGCTGACAACTGTGTTAACTAACTTTGAACTGTGGTGGTAGCTCTTGTAGGTGGGTCTTGTACTAGTGGGGGTATTATGCCCTCATCTCAGGATGTAGTAGGAGTGGCTACACCTATCATCTAAGGTATCTCCCCTAGTGCTATCAACTGTGCAGTCATTACCACCATGGTTCTATCTACCTCTTCCATCTGAGTCTGAAGGTGTAGAACAGTAGCCTTTGTATCAACTGACCTGGGAGATCTACCCACCTTGGGCTCTCCCTTCTCCATATCATCCTCGGGCCCTCTCTACTCATCCGAGTGACCTCAATAGGTAACTATACAAATTCTGTATACTAGTAAGTCCTTGTCTAACTCATCCTCAAATACGTCCTCCTCAAAGAAGCTCTGATGAAGAGTATCACTAAGTTTCCCTAGGGCAAAGAGTATCACTAAGTTTAAGTATTTTAAGTTTCATCCTTATCAGATGCAATTTTGATTTTCTAAAATTATCCAAAATTTATGAGACTAGTCCTCAATTATTATCCTTAAGTAACACCAGGTTGGATGGGCTAAACTGTTAAAGTCAATATTATACTAACCCTTTAATATAATCAAAGTTCACATATCATTTCAATCAATAATCCAAACACTAGGTGCATATGAAATCTTAGGAATTAAAATCAAGATGCAACTTAACTAATTGGAAAGATTAAAGAATGGGTAATTAACAACATGCTAATCAATCCCCATTAAATATATTCAAACATGCCAAATCTCTGTTTAGAATTTAAGAAATTACTCAAATGCATGCAAGAGGATTAAAAAAAACATAATTAAAACTTAATTTTCAAAAATAAAATATTTAAATATAAATTTTAAATTTTGAAAATTCAAAATGATATTTAAATTAAAATAGTTATGAAAAATTCACTAAATATTAGAAATATTTTAAAATATTTTTTTTCAAATTTGAAAATATTTGGATTTATATTTAATTACATATTAATTAAAATCCAAAGAATTAATATTTAAAATAATTTAAAATATATTAAATATTTCTCAATTAATTTTAATTTTAAATTAAGAGCTTGAAAATCTTAGATAAATAATATATTATACTTGAATTTTGGATTTAAAATGGATTTATAATGATTTTTTAAAGTTCTATTAATTAAATGGTTTTAAAATTAATTAAATGTTTTTAAAATTAAATTAAAACTATTTAAATCTACTAGCGGCGTTGGTGAGAGGAAAAGCGATTGCTTGTGATTCTCGGATTCAAAACTGCGCGGCAGTAGGCCCATCATTGGTAATGATTGAATGTGGTGTAATCATCGTTATTTGATTGAAATCGCAGTGGCTCCACAAAGTTTTAAAAAACCGCGTCAGTAAGCCCTCAGCGCCGTTAGATTCTCCACAGTTTTTAATAGAAGACTCAAATTGAGTCGGACAGGAAAACTAGCTCCATGATAAGATCCACAATTTGAAATTTAAAAGGAACTATGAGATATGAACCAATGATTAGTAGATCGATGGCTCAAATCAAGCATAGTTCATACAAACTGAAACTTAAACCTTATATTAAAAAAAAGATATGTTCTTAAAAATGACTCAATCATTTTCGATAAAATTTTAAATAGGGATTGATAAGTGAAAAGAAATAATGGGGATTTGATTTCATTGTTTGAAAATTGCTTATTAAAAAGCTTTTTTTGCTTGTTAAAAAGCTAAAAAGCTCTAAGTGTCTTAACCTAGGGTTTGATTTTTTACCTAATCTAACTGGTTGATTTTGATGCTTTCAAATTCTCTAATCTTGAAGATTTTCCATGCATTTCTTAGTTAAAGTTAAGCTCTTAAAAGTGTTAGATCACCCACTTCTAGCCTTGGATAGAGTTGGGATCATTGTAGCTGGAATCGCATTGCCTGTGAGGTTTGACTGGCTGATCTCAACTTGGGAGGAGAAGGGATTGTTGGGAGCTCAAATGAAGAATAAACAGGCTCTGAGATATTAAGTGTAGTGAGATAATGATAGGATTGTTATTTTCTATCATTTCACTCATTTGGCTCAATTCAAATGGCTTGAGCTGGTTGGATGGTCTTGATTGATTTGGTTCCATTCCTAAATGACTACCACCTATCTTAGGGTTGTTAGGACGCAGAGGGAAGGATAAGCTAAGGATGGTTAGGTGGAAAGTGAGTTGGCTTATTGTGAGCACATGAGGCCATGTGGCTTTGCTTAAATAAAATCCAAAGCTTAAGGCCGGCTTAAGAACATTCCAGATAATGTTTAAGGCTATAAGAATTATTAGGAATATAGTGGAATGGGCTAGAGAGGGAAGTTTGACCATTTAAAGCCATGTAAGCTATTTATTGAGTATTTAACTAGTCAAACAGTCAACATATGCTTAGATGACATTGCGAGAATATGGTTTGCTTCTTGAATGAGTGACCAAAAGTTTTGAAGGCATAGGTCTAGAGTACGAGCAAAGAAATGAAAGGATAATGGAGTTTGACCAAATTTTTGTGGTTTGAAATGGTCAAATCCACCAAGCTTTGACTCATGATGAGTTATGGGATATTCAAGGTGTTAAATGAATATATTTGAGGGTTATTAAAGCAATATGATTAAATTTTAAATGAAAGTGCATATGTAATTGGTAGTTTGAATACTCATAGTGGTTTGACTAAGTTAAAAACCATGATGATTTGACTTCAAATGGGTTTGAATATGCTTAGGCCATGCATTAGAGTAGAATTAAAGGTTTAAGGATGTTGATTTAATTAGATGAAGTTATTTAACATAAATATGTCAAATTTGACTAGACTTGGGCTCACATGACAAAGTTAACTATTGACAGAGTCAAGGTGACCAATCATCCCCAAATCAGTATGGGTGGTTCAAAAGAATTTTAATGAGATTTGAATGCATTACAGGCTTGATCTAATATAGAATGGGCTTGAAGGTTAATTTGGTCAACCCTAATTGACTTGGTTAACCAAGTCAAATTAGAGATTGGGTTTGGACTCAAAAAGTTTGGTTTGATTAATGGATTCCAATGGATGTGTTCCTAAGGGTTAGAATAATCATTTGGGTCAAAATTATTATTTTGACCCTTAAGGGGTCATTTGATCAACCTAGGTTGACTTGGTTAATCAGGTTGGGCTAAGGCCATGTTTTACGCTTAACAGGTTTAGAATGACATTTTGAGTTCAATTTAAGTGGTCCCATGCAAAGATGAGGCCATTTAGATTGTAATGATAATTTAAACCCTTAAGGGTATTTTGGTTATAGTAGATTAACATGGTTAACTAGACTTGACCAAGGTCTAAAGTTGAGTCCAATGCATTCCTAATATTATTTAGGATGCACTAGAGGAGGTTTTAAGGTTTGATTTGATTAGGCCATGTTGAAGCTTGAAGGAAATTACAATTTTACCCTTAAAGGGCATTTTGGTAATTTTTGCCCCTGATCAACTTAGGGTCAAACTGAATCCACCAAAATGTAGTTTAATATTTAACATGTCATGATAAAAGCAATTGACATGATCAAAGGTCTTAGGGAAGGTCTTAAAGTCAAATTCCACAAGGTGGAATCTCTAGTGACATAGGCTATAAATATTTGAAGGTTTTACAGCCTTTGGAAATCAATTCAATTTTTAGGGTTAGAGGCCTCATATTGAGTTCATTGAAGGGTAGACCCTAGGGACATGCCTAATAAATATACAATTGATAGATCATGAATTTAAGGCCATTTGATTGAGTTTTGAAAGATTGAAAATCACTCAAAAAGGCTTTCATGACATAAGCCTTTAACCTTAGATTTTGGTCTGAAATTCTAGATTTGAGCTAGATTTTAGATCTGATTAATTGAATTTGAATTATCCAAATCAATCTTAATCAATTAAATTATTGTTATTGATTGTATTGGATTGAAGATTGATTGGAATCATGATTGAAGGTTGATTAACGTTTGATTGGACATTCATTGAAGTGTGGATTAATTAAAATATGGATTTATTGAAGCTTGAATTGATTAAAGTATGGATTGATTGAGATCTAGATTGATTGAAGTTTGTATTGGAGTCTAGATGATTGAAATTAAAATTGAAGTCTAGGTTAAGGATTGAATTGAAGTTTGGGTCTAAAATTGAATTAAAGTCTGGATTTTGAATTGAATTGAAGCTCTAAATGATTGACAACTTGATTCCTATCAACCATCAGATCAAAAGATAGGAGTCTAGATAGGTCCTAATGACCTCATACAAAAATGATGTCAATAAAGCCCACCTAACTAGTTATTCGCTCCATAAAGGTGCCATATGTATAAATAATTTGGATTGTCTTATTGAGCACATACAACAGTTAATGTTTTTTTTAAACATTGATTTAATATATACAATATTATTGATAATTGATCAACCACTTATAACACAGTACATGGCTTCTTTTATTTAAAAAGTTAGTATATCATATAATTAAGCTGGGATAAGGGCTTCTGTATTATTATACAAATTAATTATCAGGGTATCGACAATATTAGTGGAATCCCATTCCTCAATCGAACTGATCAGCTAGAAAAAACTTGTTATTCATAGTCAGCACATCAAAAACTTCCAAGTTTTGGATGGCATGGTCTTGAACTAGTTGATGGCCAGATTTCTTAGGATTATGATCATCCTTGGGCTTCGTTAGATCATCTCCAATAGGACCTCCACTCGAGGTATCACTTGCTTCTCTATTCATTTATTTCATATTCATGGACATCAGTGTTATGTTTTCCATCATCTTCTTTGATCTGTATTTGTGGTTGCACATACTCAGTGATGTAGGGTTGTAAGCATTGGGTGCCAATGAGATACTTAGTCATAGGTATATTAAACATTGGCCAATCTTTAAAACTCAAACAACCTATAGAGAATGTTATAGTTGACATTGGGCACTTGCTTAAACTTAGGAGGTCTCAAAATTCTAACTTGATAGGCATTAGGTTGTCACTAATGCAAACCATTGGCTAAAACGCCCTTCGACAGGAATTTTTATTGGGTGTGGAGTGCAGATATAGCTCTATGTATGCAACCCTATAACACAATGCCACATGGAGCCCACCTTGACCACACCATTCTAATTACCATGTGTTCCTTTTTACAGTGTGGCCTGACAACCCAAACAGCCTAAAAATTTGAAAAAAAAAATGCTTGCAGGCCCGATGACCCATCCCGAAATGAATTTATATATGTCATTTCAGTTTTTCAAAATGATCTAAAACATCTCTTCTAATTTTTCTTAGTCGGGCATTTTGGTTTTCTACATTACTCTATAAGGAATAATTGCTGGCAATATTCATATTTTACACGAAGCCACTTCATCTTCAGTCTTCATCTTCTACATGGCAAAGGTATGTTTTTCTATAGTCTTTTGTATTTATCACATTTAGGGTTTAATCTGGATTGGATAGTAGTTTTTGTAATATGTAGTGGGTATTGGTATGTAGCTCTCCATTTTGCTTTGTAAGCTGTGTGGGTTTTGCTGGGTACCCCGACTGGGTACCGCTGGGTATGCCGTCTGGGTACCCCATCTGGGTACACTGAGTACTATCCAATCTATTCATTTTGGAATGCATTGTAAGTTCTAGGGTAAGTGGTTAGGGTTTTTTTTCTATTGAGAGGAAATTATTTTGTATGTATGTACCACTTTGGACCTTCTAAGAAGCACTGGGTACCATTCTCGAAACTGTTATGAATAGTATGTACTGGTATGTACCTCTTGATACTGCTCGATACCTCTAGGTACTGTCAGGTATCGCTCGATACTGAGCAATATCGCTATGTACCTGACCTGGAATTCATTTTTTCTGATCAAATACATCATATTGCGTAGGGATATGTTCCGAAGATTAGCTTCCGTTATAAAACATCGACTTTTAGAAAAGTTTGTGATCATTTGGTTGAAACATTTGGCCAAAACTTTGTGGATAGTTTGAAGCAAAATAATCTTCATTATTTTCTTTTGATTTTGTGCTATGTATAAAATGTTCTGTTGGTTTTCAAGTTGTTGTCGTACTGGGATATTAAGAAGCAATGCTTTATCATTAAGGACCGGAAGTTACCATTTACTGCCGATGAAGTTTTTATGATTTTAGGCCTACTGAATAGAGGAAACAATTTTGAATTAGGAAGCACCATAATCATGGGAAAATTAGTAAATTATATTAAGGAGGTGCTTAGTTTAGATGAATCAACTCCACTTCCCGATGTAGTGAAGAAATTTATTATTTTCTTATTGTCAAACCTTTTCTTTCCTCTGCACAACTACTAAACATCAGCTACTATCCTCAGTGTAGCTCATAATGTAGAGAATTTTTTATCTTACAATTGGCCGGAATTAGTTAGAGAATTCCTTGTGGTTGACATTGATGTAATTATGAAGATATTTAGCAAAGTACAACCACTTAGATACTTGAATGGTTTTGTACATATTATAATTGTGAGTACATTGAAGAATATAGATAAACTAAATTCTTTTGACAAAATAACCAGTGAGGAGAGGACATTATTAGCAAAACCTCCCCCATATATATCTATAGATCAAAGATCCACATCACTTGAAAGATTCCCCAACTTATAACTCACCTTGTGTAAACCTCGCATAGTTGTTTCTTCACCTTCGACATCACCAACACCCTTAAAACCCCCAAGCCCATTTAGACCTCCCAGCCCACCAAGCACCCACATCCCCCCCCCCCCCCCCCCCCCCCCCCCCCCCACCCCTCACATGATCCTAAGCCACCTAGGCAGCAGCAACCAACTTTTCCAACTAATCTACACCATGTTAATATTCAAGAATCCCGCCACAAGATATTGGATCAAAATAAAATTCTTCAAAAAAGGTTAGTTAATCTAGAATCAATAACAACTCTGATAGAGCGAAGAATGGTTACAATAGAACATTATGTTTTCAATCAGTGGGAGATGGATAGGAGATTTGAGGCTATGAAGAAGTTTTTTTTTTTTTTAACTTTCCAACATTTAAACCCTTGTCCACTCCGGAGGCACACGTTGAATCTTCATCTAGGATTGTGATAGATGATAAGAAGAAAGTGGTGGATGAAGGCGTGGCTACAAATATAATTGTCATTGTTGAAAGCCCATTTAAACCCAATGTACCTATCAACGATAACCCATCTAATATGCTAGGTGATGTGGATGATGATGGCCTAGCTGATTCATGCAGCATGGGCATAGTAAGAAGGATGAGACGAAGGCTAGATCAAAAAGCTAGAGAGGTTAAGACCCCATTCACCATGGGTTAAAATAAGAGAAAGAATATGAGGAAAAAAGTCATTGCAAGGCCTTTTCCTACAAATATAGAAATTACAACAACTCAAATAATTGATGTTGATACTATAAAATCACCCCAACAAAGACCAGCACCAGTGGAACTAGATTATTCTGGGAGGGCAATAATAAGTAATGAAATGAGGATCTTCATCGACAGCTGCCTTCAAAAGTATATTTATAAGTAAGTTTCAATACTGATAAGTAAAAGTTCATTAGGGATATTAAGCCCTTAAGAACTAGCCCGAGGCTAACCAAGAGGGGGGTGAATTGGTTTTTTTTTTAATTTTTCTTTAGGTAGAGCACAAAATTAAAACCAAAATAATTCACCACAAGAGTAGTGGATGCGGAAATTAAATGCGGAAGTAAAACAAAGAAAGATCACACCGGATTTATATTAGTTCGGTCAAACCTTGACCTACGTCCACTCCTCGGAGGCACCCTCCGAGTATTGCACTAACTAAGTGTCTCTCCTTTAGTTCCCATAGCTAGGCAGAGAAGCCTTTACAACAAATTCCTTTCACCAACCCCGATGTGGTAGAGAACCGACTCCTTTTGCTTCCTACTGAAGCAGGCAGAGAACCCGGACCTTTTGCTAAAATAGACCTCCCAAGAACCTCCTAAGAACGAAGGATGAAGAATGGAGACAACAACTTGGAACCTTTCTTGGAGAAACCTTTGTGAACCCTCTTTCAAACTCCCCCTCACAAGTTCCTCTCTGTCTCTCTCTCTCTCTCCCTCTCCCAAGGCTCTCTAAGGTCAAGACAGCAACACTCAAGGTCTTAAGCATGAGAAAATTTAGGTCCTTTAAAATCGTCCTGTACAATCAGTACAAATTAAGCTCAATCAACTGTGACAATTTGGGATGATTAGAAAAAAATTGGTTACATCATCCAGGCTGATACCATATCGTCCTAGATGATTAGTTCAAATCCGAGGAACATCATGCTGAACATCGCCCTGAACAGATTATGGTCGATGTCAATCGTCCAGACCATTGTCCTGACAGATCGTACGATCGGCCCATCCGATGTGATCGTATCAATCAGCCTTAATTACTTTCCATAATTACCAAATTAATTTAGGCATAATTGTGTTGTATTGTCCAGGCCGATGCTGAGTTCATCCTAGCTAATGTTTTAAAATAAAGAATTCCTAAATTAATCATGGCGGCTGATTCTTTCTGATTTGATCCTATCGTCCTGGCCGATACAAGGATCGTCCAGGATAATTTGTTTAATAACGGCTGCCTTAATGAGATGCCTTAATTAGGGTTTCTATTTTTAGTCTGATCATCCTGGACAATATGATCATCATCTAGGCTGATGTTCTCAAAATAGAAAATAATAGAAAAACCCTCAAGTGTGTGTGTGAAAGGTTACTTAGCATCAGAAACCACTTTTATAATTGACTTAAGAAAGGAAAAAATACAGACTTGACTCAACCTATATATACCCGATCTTGAGCTGGCTTGAGTTGCATTCGATCTTGTGGTCCTGATAAGTTAGTAGGCAAGGAAGTCGTAGGAAATCATAAATGTTTTCTATCATCAAAAGTCTAATCCATAAACTCAAATTTGCAACAATCTCCCCCTTTTTGATGATGGCAAACACAAACAGAGAATTCCAAGCAGTTATGACAGTTCAGTAAAAATAGTGTGATGTTCACTAAGTTCCAAAATTCATAGTACAAGATACATCAGACTACTCCCCGTTTTGACATCACAAAAAAGAGGGGGAAACTAAAAGCAAACTAAAAAAACTAAAACTAAAAGAGAAACAAAATAAAAAAATAAATATAAAGAAAATCAGTAAAACGAGGGCCCCTAATCATCTGAAGAAGGAGGTGGTGGTGGTGGTGGCTGCTGTAAGTAACTAGAGAGCGTAGCAAACTATGCCCCAAACCAAGCCATGTCCTGGTCGTGCTGTTGCTGCTGATGTCCAACATAGGCATTGAAACAGGTCTCCCACTTATCAAATATCTCCACCAACTGATCCAGCTGAGAGTGCTGGCGGAGAGGAACAAGTTAAGGAATACGAGCGGAAGCATCCTCCTCCTTGGCCCCTTGAGCTTCCCCATCCCTTAGGTGGAGACGAGTACTATGAAGGGCATCGAAGGAATTATTTGAGTAGAAGGGTGGCAGATGGTTGGAAGGAGCAGGATATTGAAGGTTGTATTTAGATTCTACAACATATGCAATGATGTGTCCTAGAGCAAGATTAGGATTTCTTCTATGACCTGGATCTCGAATGGAAGTCAAATGCTCAATGTAGTGAAGATCGGGTCTGTGACATTGAATTCTCTATGGGCCAGAATGTAAAAAGTAGTGAGTAAAAGAAGTGGAGTGATATGGATTCCATCGTCAGCTTTGGGAATCATAGAGGTGCGAAGGACGTGCTGGATCATCCTAGCATCTTTAAGTAAAGAGCTAGTCTCTCCAACATGAAAGGGTGCGTTGGTGTGGTAAAGAAAGTGATTTGCAGTGGACCAGTCAAAGTCAGGATCAGAGACAAGGGTATGCAGCTTTTCCCCAGTGGTGGACAGCTGTAACAGTTCAGCACAATCCTGATATGTGATCTCGACAGGATGTCGATTCACATAAGAGGTGAGGGCAGTGTAGGAAGAATTTATGTAGAGGTTTGCGTAAAATCAAAAAAGAAGTTCAGAACTAAAGGGGACTGCGAGGGTGAGAATAAAATAAAGAGAGGTGTGAGTGAAAAGATCTTGTACCGAATAAGAGAGATGGGCTGGATTGATTGTTCGGGAGAGAGTAATGCTACACTCTTTATAATGATGGTAGGCAGCCTGATCGTCTGCCTCCCAAAAATGAGGGTCCAGTGTTCCCCTCGAAGAGCTGCCAAACGTCTGACGAGCACACTTTTTGCCAGCCATTTAAAAGAAAAAGCAAAGAAATAGTAAGTAACATCAAGTAGAAAGCCAAAGAGAAGGTGTGAAGAAAATATGGCTGAATTCGGGCTCTATTTAAAGAATCGATTAGATCGTCCAGGGCGATCGTAGGATCATCCAGGACGATCCAGAGCAATTATTGTGAACAGGCCGATTGGTCAAAAAGGCAATCCGATCGTCCGGTATGACACAGGCGATCATCCCGAGGAGTTAGGCCGGACAACTATTGAAAAAGCATATCGTCTAGGCCGATAAGGTGGATCATCCAAGATGATGCTCAAAAAATGGATCATACCGACCAAATTTATAACGTTTTAAATCATGCGCCACATGTATCATCCAGGACGAACAATGCATCGTATTGGACGACTGTCTAAAAATTGATCGTCCCGGGCGATTTTAAAGATTTTAAACGTACTGACATGTGTATCGTCCAAGAGAAATAGGTGTATCATACAGGACAATTACAATAAATGCATCGTCTAGGATGAAAAATGTATCGGCCAGGATAATCAAGATGATTATAGCGAGGACGATCATATCGTCCAGGATGATAAAGGATCGTCCAGGACGATAAAGGATCGTCCATGACGATAAAGGATCGTCCAGAACGATGAGAGTAGAAAGTCAAAATATTCAACAGATTGAGTTTTTGAAGCAACAAAAGCTGATCGTCTAGGATGATATAAATATCGGCCAAGACGATGTGATAAAAAATTACAAATCAAAGGAATGATGGAGATAATCAGAGAAGGCCCAAAAATAATAAAATCAACAAAAAAATAACAACGATAAAACAAAAAGCCATAAAAAATAAAGTTTTTTTTTTTAATCAAGGCATGAACATGATATGTTCTCCATGTGATTGATTTATAAAAATTTGTAAGTTAATGAGTTAACAACTTCAAAAATTCAAAAAATGGTAAAATATTCGATCATGTTAACCCTAAGCTAGGACTTCATTTAGGGCAAAATATTCTTTTGAAATCAAAAGGCCTAACTCAAAAAAAAACATTTGGATAACAAAAAGAGATCCGATCAAGACTTGGTTTCAGAAAAAAATATCTTATAAAATAATATATGAAAGTAGTTTGTTAAATCGCAAAATTCAAAATCAAGTCCTTAAATATCACAAGTGATATGTGAAATCTTCTAAGTTTTAAGAGTTGGAAGAAAGGAAGATAGCTTGCTTTTTGGTGGGCTCATTTTATACCTCTTGTCCATTGAATGGCACACTTTATGCATCTTTTGATTTTTGATACACTTTGTGTATAATTTTTTTTCAATTTGGCGTCATTGCGCATCTTTTGTTTTTAGCATCATTGGCCTTTTTTTCAAGCTAAATTCTTTTCCAAAAACTCTTAAATATTCTTAGTTGTGAATATATCTTTTGGATATTAGAGAAGAAGAAAATTCACTCTCTAATATAGGAAAGAATAAATCAAAAAATAGAATCAAAAATCATATGAGAGATGCATTAACAAGATAACGAGAAATATTGAAGTAATAAAAAAACTTTGATTATTATAGATATAAGCTAGATTACTGTAGCAAGGTAGAAAAGATCTCAATTGCAAAATCCATTTGTTAGTTTGATTTAGACTTTTGTTTATAAAAGAAAATTTCAACCAAAATAGGTTAGAGAAAGAGACACAATCAATGGTGATTTTACCCTTTAGTAGATAAAAGAGATGTAAAATATTGACTACAAATTTTCAAAAAAAAAAAACAAAAATAAGGCATAAGATATCAATTCAGTGGTGATTTGAAAGAGAAAACAAATTAAGGCCTAAAAAAATAAAGTGAAAATAAAGAGGAACATCTACAAAAAGAATAAACAACAAAAAGACTAAAAAAATAAAGCAAGGTAATCAGTAGATAACAAATCAAAAAATTAGTAGAAATCAAGTTCATGCATTAATGTCAATCACACCCAATCTGGTCCTTAAAGTGCTAAAAGTATCGAAGGCCAGTGGTTTAGTAAATATGTCAGCCAGTTGATTCTCAGTTGCCACATGATGTAACTCAATGTCTCTCTTAGTCACGTGATCTCTAATAAAATGATGCCTAATGTCAATGTGCTTAGTCCTTGAATGTTGGATAGGATTTTTAAAAATGCAGATGGCACTAGTGTTGTCATAAAGAACAGAGATGGTGCCTACAGGTAATCCTAAATCCAATACTTGCTATTTTAACCAAAGGACTTGGGCCACATAACTTCCTAAAGCAATGTACTCAGCTTCAGTGGTGGAAAGAGAAATAGAGTTTTGCTTTCTACTAGACCAGTAGATTAAGGACTGTCCTATGAATTGGCAAGTTCTAGAAGTGCTTTTTTTATCCACCTTACATCCTGCAAAATTAGAATCAAAAAATCCAATAATCTCAAAAGAAGTGTTGTGCCTAGGGTACCAGATTCCTAGATTTTGGGTCCCTAAAAGGTATCTAAGAATTCTCTTAACTGCAGTCAGGTGGGATTCCTTAGGGTCAGCTTGAAATCTAGCATAAAGACAAATGCTAAACATTATATCAAGTCGACTAACTGTCAGGTAAAGTAAAGATCCAATCATCCCTTTATACTTCTTCTAATCAACTAATTTTCTATTTGGGTCCTAGTCTAATTAAATTCCTGAGGTCATATTTCTTTAAGATGTATTTTATGTACTTTGTTTGGCTTAGAAACGTTCCATCATCTAATTGTCTAATGCTAAACCCCAAAAAGTAGGACAATTCTCCCATCATACTCATCTCAATCTCCTTACTCATTGTTTTAGAAAAATCATCACATAACCTTTTATTAGAAGATCCAAAAATTATATCATCGACATAGATCTGAACAATGAGTAAATCATCTCCTACTTTTTTCAGGAAAAGGGTGGTATCTGCACTCCCCTTAACAAACTCCCTTTCTAGTAAGAATATGCTAAGCCTCTCATACCAAGCTCTAGGTGCCTGCTTTAATCCATATAAGGCCTTTTTTAATTTGAAAACATGATTTCGAAATTGGGAACTCTCAAAACCTGGGGGTTGTTCTACAAACACATCCTCTTTTATTTCCCCGTTTAAAAGGGCACTCTTAACGTCCATTTGGAAAAGCTTAAATCTCTTATAACTGGCAAAGGCTAATAGCACTCTAATGGCTTCCAATCTATCTACAAGGGCAAAAGTCTCCTCAAAATCTATCCCTTCTATTTGATTATACCCCTTAGCCACTAATCTTGCCTTATTCCTAACCACCACTCCAGAATCATTCACCTTATTCACAAAGATCCACTTGGTTCCAACTACACTATGTCCATTAGGTCTTTCTACAAGCTCCCAAACATCATTCCTAATAAATTGGTTCAACTCCTCCTACATGGTTAAGATCCAAAACTCTTCAGAAAGGGCTTGGTTTATGTTGGTGGGTTCAGTCATTGAGATAAAGGTAGAGTGGTTCACTTTCTTCCTAAGTCCATGTCTAGTCCTAACTCCATCAGAAGGGTCTCCTAAGATCAGATCTTTAGGGTGACTCAAAGAGTATCTCCAATCTCTAGGCAAGGTGTGTGAAGGTTCAACCCTTTCCTCCAGATCTACATCTTCTACTCCTTGGGTAACCTCTCATACTCCTTTAGTGTTTTGGTGCTCTGCCTTCTTCTCTAAATTTTCTACTCTAGTGGTAATCTCTCCATCATCATCATCATCCTCAACTCTAGGCTTTCTAGGATCAGACTCATCAAACACTACATGAGTAGTTTCTTCCAACACCAAAGTCCTCTTATTAAACACCCAAAAGGATTTCCCAACACTAGAATATCCTAATAACACTCCTTCATCAGATTTTGGGTCAAATTTTCCTTAGTGAGACTTCTCATTATTGTGAATGAAATTCTTACAACCAAAGACATAAAGGTAGGAAAGATTGGGTGTCCTACCCTTAAGGATCTCATAGGGTATCTTATCTAATTTGGATCTAACATTCACCCTATTCAACACATAACAAGCTGTGTTAACCGCTTCAGCCCAAATATATTTTGGAAGTGAATACTCAACAAGCATGGCTCTAGCAGCTTCCACTAAGGTCTGATTCTTCCTTTAAGCTACCTTGTTTTGCTGAGGGGTCCTAGGAGCTGAGAAGTTATGATTAATCCCCTTGTACTCATAAAAATCTTCAAATCTTTCATTTTTAAACTCTCCCCCATGGTCAATATGGATTGTCAAGATCTCACAACCTAGCTTTTTTTGAATCCAAGTGAAGAAGGCTCTAAACTCATCAAAGGACTCATTTTTGTGTGACAGTAATCTAATCCAAGTAAATCTCGAGTAGTTATCGACAATCACAAAATCATAAACTTTCCCTCCCAAGCTAGCAATGCTAACAGGTCCAAACAAATTCATGTGAAGGACTTCTAAAGGTCTAGGGGTGCTAATATCCTTAATGGAGTGAAAAGTGGAGTGGATTTGCTTTTCAAATTAAGGCATACAAAAAATAAAGTACCAAAAGCAAAGAAAAGAATAAAAAATAACAAAATAATATAAAGCAAAGTAAACAGCATATAACAAATAAAAAATTAGTAGAGATCAAGTTCATGCATTAATGTCTATTACACCCAATCTGGTTCTAAAAGTGTTAAAAGTGTCGAAGGCCAGTGGTTTAGTAAATATGTCAGCCAGTTGATTCTCAGTCGCCACATGGTGTAACTCAATGTCTCCCTTAGTCACATGGTTTTTAATAAAGTGATGCCTTATGTCAATGTACTTAGTCCTTGAATGTTGAATAGGATTCTTAGAAATACAGATGACACTAGTGTTGTCACAAAGAACTGAGATGGTGCCTACAGGTAATCCAAAATCCAGTTCTTACTATTTTAACCAAAGGGCTTGGGCCACTTAACTTCCTAAAGCAATGTACTCGGCTTCGGCAGTGGAAAGAGCAACAGAGTTTTGCTTTCTACTAGGCCAGGAGACTAAAGACTGTCCTATGAAATGATAAGTTCCAGAAGTGATTTTTCTATCCATGTTACATCCTGTAAAATTAGAATCAAAATATCCAATAATCTCAAAAGAAGTGTTGTGCCTGGGGTACCAGATTCCTACTTTTGGGTCCCTAAAAGGTATCTAAGAATTCTCTTAGCTGCAGTCAAGTGGGATTCCTTAGGATCAGCTTGAATTTTAGAACAAAAACAAATGATGAATATTATATCGGGTTGACTATCAATCAGGTAAAGGAAAGATCCAGTTATCCCTCTCTACTTTTTTTGATCAACTGATTTTCCATTTGGGTCTTTATCCAACTTAATTCCTGAGGAAATGGAGTATTAATTGACTTGGCTTTATCCATTTCATACTTCTTCAAGATGTCCTTTATATATTTTGATTGATTCATAAAGGTTCCATCATCCATTTGTTTCATACTAAACTCCAAAAAGTAGGACAACTCTCCCATCATACTCATCTCAAACTCCATACTTATCGTTTTAGGAAAATCATCACATCTCCTTTTATTAGAATATCCAAAAATTATATCATCGACATAGATCTGAATAATGAGTAAATCATCTCCTACTTTCCTCAGGAAAAGGGTTGTGTCTACACTCCCCTTAACAAACTCTCTATCTAGTAAGAATGTGCTAAGCCTCTCATACCAAGCTCTAGGTGTCTGCTTTAATCCATATAATGCCTTTTTATTTAATTTGAAAACATGATTTGGAAATTGAGAACTCTCAAAACCTAGGGGTTGTTCTAAAAACACGTCCTTTTTTATTTTCCTATTTAAAAAGACATTCTTAACATCCATTTGGAAAAGCTTAAATCCCTTATAATAGGCAAAGGCTAATAGCACTTTAATGGCTTCCAATCTAGCTATAGGGGCAAAATTCTTCTTAAAATCTATCCCTTTTATTTGTTTATACCCCTTAGCCACTAATCTTACCTTATTGCTAACCACCTCTCCAAAATCATTCACCTTATTCTTAAAGACCCACTTGGTTCTAATAACACTTTGTCCCCTAGGTCTTTCTACAAGCTCCCAGACATCATTCCTAACAAATTGGTTCAACTCCTCTTGCATGGCTAAGATCCAAAACTCATCAGAAAGGGCATGGTTTATGTTGGTGGGTTCAGTCATTGAGATAAAGGCAGAGTGGTTCACTTCCTTCCTAAGTCCATGTCTAATCCAAACTCCATTAGAAGGGTCTTCTAAAATCAGATCTTTAGGTGACTCGAAGAGTATCTCCTATCTCTAGGAAAATTGTGTGAAGGTTCAACCCTTTCTTCCAGATCTACATTTTCTACTTATTGGGTAACATCTCCTACTCCTTCAGTTATCTGGTGCTCTACCCTCTACTCTAAATTTTCTACTACATAGGTAATCTCTCCAACATCATCATTATCCTCAACTTTAGGCTTTCTAGGATCAGACTCATGAAACACTACATGAATTGTTTCCACCACCACCAAAGTTATTTTATTAAACACCCTAAAAGACTTCCCAACACTAGAATATCCTAAGAACACTCCATCAGATTTTGGGTCAAATTTTCCTAAGTGAAACTTCCCATTATTGTGAATGAAAACCTTACTACCAAAGACATGAAGGTGAGAAAGATTAGGTGTCCTACCCTTAAGGATCTCATAGGGTGTCTTATCTAATTTGGCTCTAACATTCACCTTATTCAATACATAAGAAGTTGTGTTAACCACTTCAACCCAAAAGTATTTTGGAAGTGAATACTCAACAAGCATGGCTCTAGCGGCTTCTACTAAGGTCTGGTTCTTCCTTTCAGCTACCCCGTTATACTGAGGGGTCCTAGGAGCTGAGAAGTTGTGGCTAATCCACTTAACCTCATAAAAATCTCCAAATCTCTCATTTTCAAACTCTCCCCATGGTCACTATGGATGATCAAGATCTCACAATCTAGCTTTTTCTGAATCCAAGTGAAGAAGGCTCTAAACTCATCAAAAGACTCATTTTTGTGTGACAAAAATCTAATCCAAGTGAACCTTGAGTAGTCATTGACAATTACAAAATCGGACTTTCCCTCCCAAGCTGGCAGTGCTAATAGGTCCAAACAAATCCATGTGAAGGACTTCTAAAGGTCTAGAGGTGCTAATGTCCTTAATGGAGTGAAAAGTGGAGTGGACTTGCTTTCTTAATTGGTAGGAATCACAAAGATGGTCTTTTGAAAACTTAAGCTTGGGGACACCTCTAAATGTCTTTTTGGGTCACTTTCCTAAGAGTTTTCATACTGACATGACATAATCTCCTGTGTAACAACCATGAATTATCAACAACAGTTTTTAAGCAAAATGAAGCAGGACATTCAATGTTATTTAAATCAAGCATGTAAACATTGTTGATCCGTTTTCCCTGCAAAATAGTATTATTATTTAAGCTGATAATGCAAGAATTTTACAAAAAATTTATGATGAAGCCCTTGACGCAAAGCTGACTGATGCTGAGCAAGTTGTGTTTCAGTCCATCTACAAGCAAAATATTTTCAATCAAAAGGTTCTTGAAATTACCAATTATACCTGAGCCTACCACCTTCCTGGTGGTGTTATCTCCAAGAGTCACCTTGCCTCCTATCCTAGTCTCCATCAATATGAATTGATTGGCATCGCCAGTCATATGTCAAGAGCATCCACTGTCCAAGTATCACATGATCTCACGAGGCCTTTTATGAGAGCTTGCCTATAAAATTATCAAATATCATATTTAGGAACCCAAATATGTTTGGGTTCCTTCTTATGGAAAGTAGAATGCAATGCATGCTGTGGATCTTGTAACTTGGGTCTCCAGACCCAATATGAGCTATACTGAATGGTGCAAGTGTGTGCTATACGTCCTAGCATGCCACATGAAAAATATCTAACTCCAGGAAAAGGATGCACTAATCTACTCCTATGGTGATGCTTCCTTTTAAAAGCATGTAATGGTTTATTTTTAAAAACTTTGAGATTTGTTAATTCTTTTTCTAACTTAGCATGGGATGATTTTAAAGAATCATGTGCATCAGATAATTCATTATGCTTTTTGTTTAATGCATCAAACTCATCAAGTAAAGCCATGTGGTTGCTATTAATTTGAGAATTTTCTTTTAAAAGATTTTCATGCTCTTTTTGCAAATTTAAAATTCTAATTTCAAACTAACATGAGATTTGTTGAGTTTTTTATATGATGCATGCATGTGCTCACAAATTTCTAATAATTGATCATACGTTGGTCCACATACCTCTTCTTGGTCACTTTGACCAAGATTATTGTCTGTCATTAAGCACAAGTTTGTTGTCTCCTCCTCAGGTTCAGTTTTAAAGGAATCTGATGCAGAATCCGCCCAGAACACCTTTTGGAATCGCTTCTTGCTCTTATCCTTTTTTAAGTTTGGTTTCTCCTCACCCTTCTCCCTACTTGGGTGTGCCTTAAGCGTAAGACAATCAGCTTTAACGTGCCCAGGCTCCTGCATTCAAAGCAAATTGTATCAATAAAATTCTTAAAATTCTTGCTACCCTTACCTTTATTCCAATTTTGATTATTCTTGTGCTTCTTTTTTAGAAAGCTCTTAAATTTCCTTGTGATTAAAGCAACATAATCACTTTCAGACCTGGAAGAGTCAGTGTCCGAATCGTTCGCCTTAAGTACCACCATTTTCTCCTTCTTTCTTTCACCTGCATCAAGATTTCTTTGGTTCATCCCTTGCTCGTAAGCAATGAGTTAACCAAGTTATCAATCGAATATGTATTTAATTCTTTAGATTCAGATATTGCATTAATTTTTGCATCAAAAGAGCAAGGCAAACATCTTAAATTTTTTTTTACTTTTTCATAGTTAGAAAGTTCTCTTCCTAATGCATGCAATGAAGTAACAATCTGAGTAAACCTTGTATACATTTCAGAAATCGATTCAGAAGGTTTCATACAAAAAGTTCATAATCATGCAAGAGAATAATCAAACGGGATTGCTTGACTTCATTATTACCTTAATAGGTGATACACAATTTATCCCAAATTTCTTTACCAGTAGTGCAAGTGGAAACACGCATATAATCTTTCGATTTCAAAGCACACAAAAAATAGTTCAAACATTTTGCATTTAATTGTGCTAAATCCCTATTATCTAGAGTCTATTCAGTAAAAGGAAGTGAAATAGTAATGCCATTCAATTTTTCAGTTAGAGGTGTATAACCATCCTTAACAAGCATCCACATGTGATAATCAATTGATTGTAAAATATAGACATGCGAGTTTTTCAAAAATCAAAAGGAATATTATCAAATAAAGGTGGTCGGATAATAGAATACCTTGCCACAATATTTGATTTCCGTTGTTAGCCATTGATCAAACATTAAAAAGTTTTCAAACTTTAGTTTTTATGAATCTCACTCTAATACCACTTGAAAGTTTGTTAGGGATGTTAATCCCTTAAGAACTAGCCCGAGGCTAACCAAGAGGGGGGGTGCATTGGTATTTTTTTCTTTTTTAAAAAAATTCTTTAGGTAGAGCACAAAATTAAAAGCAAAACAATTCACCACAAGAGTAGCGGATGTAAAAATTAAATGCGGAAGTAAAATAAAGAAAGAGCACACCAGATTTATAGTAGTTTGGTCAAACCTTGACCTACGTCCACTCCTCGGAGGCACCCTCCGAGTATTGCACTAACTAAGTGTCTCTCCTTTAGCTCGCACAGCTAGGCAGAGAAGCCTTTACAACAAAGTCCTTTTCACCAACCCCGGTGTGATAGAGAACTGACTCCTTCTGCTTCCTCTTGAAGCAGGCAGATAACCCGGACTTTTTTCTGAAGTAGACCTCCCAAGAACCTCCCAAAGATGAACGACGAAGAATGGAGACGATGACTTGGAACCTTGCTTGGAGTAACCTTTGTGAACCCTCTCACAAACTCCCTCTCACAAGTTCCTCTCTCTCTCTCTCTCTCTCTCTCTCTCTCTCTCTCTCTCTCTCTCTCCCTCTCCCTCTCCCAAGGCTCTCTCAGGTCAAGACAGCAGCACTCAAGGTCTTAAGCATGAGAAAATTCAAGTCCTTTAAATAAAATTTTAAGAACTGACATTATCATCCAGGACGATATTTATATCATCTTGTACGATCAGTACAAATTAAGCTCAATCAACCGGGACGATTTGGGAAGATCAGAAGAAAATTGGTGACATCATCCAGGCTGATACCATATCATCCTGGATGATTAGTTCAAATCTAAGGAACATCATCCTGAATATCGCCCAGAACAGATTCTGGCCAATGTCAATCGTCTAAACCATCGTCCTAACCGATCCTGCGATCGGCCTGGCCTATGTGATCATATCAATCACCCTTTATTGCTTTCCATAATTACCAGATTAATTTAGGCATAATTGTGCTGCATCATCTAGGCCAATGCTGAGTTCATCCTGGCCGATGTTTTAAAATAAAGAATACCTAAATTAATCATAGCGGCTAATTCTTTCTGATTTGAGCCTATCATCCTGGCTGATACAAGGATCATCCAGGATGATTTATTTAATGATGACTACCTTAATGAGATGCCTTAATTAGGATTTCTATTTTTAGTCTGATCATCCTGGCCGATATGATCATCGTCCAGGCCGATGTTCTCGAAGTAGAAAATAATAGAAAAACCCTCAAGTGTGTGTGTGCAAGGTTACGTAGCATCAGGAACCACTTTTATAATTGACTCAAGAAAGGAAAAAATACAGACTTGACTTAACCTAAATCTACCCGATCTTGAGCTAGCTTGAGTTGCATTCGATCTTGTGGTCCTGAAAAGTTAGTTGGCAAGGCAGTCATAGGAAATCTTGAATGTTTGTTATCATCAAAAGACTAATCCATAAACTCAGATTTGCAAAAATAAGTAAGCTAGCAAGAAGGGGGGTGAATTGGTATTTTAAAAAATTTTCAATCAAAACATAAACTCAAACCAAACTAAAATTCACCACAAAGAAAAAAGAAAGTGTGGAAATTAAATGCAAAAAAAAGAAGTAATAGAAAATATAGAAATTTATGGTGGTTCGGTCAACTTGACCTTCGTCCACTCCCTGGAGCCTCTCTTATAGGTATTGCACTAAACTTAGTGACTCTCCTTTTGCTACCACTACAAGGTAGAGAAGCCTTTACAAAACTCCTTTCCACCGACACCTGTGAGGTAGAGAACCTAACTTTTTTTTTCTTCCTCCTAAAGCAAGCAGAGAACCTCAATCTATTACTGAAAGATCTCTCTAGAACCTCAAAGGAATAGGGATGATGACTGGAGAAGATGAATCTGATCCTTGCTTGGAGAAACATTTGTGAAACCTCTCACAAACTCCCCCTCATAAGATCCTCTCTCTCACACTTTCTCTCCCTCTCCTCTAGGCTTTCCCAGGTCAAGATAGTAGTAAAGGATGCTTTTTTGGGTAAAATAAGATGTCTTATATAGAAGATGTTGCAATCCATGACCCCTAGTCTAAGATTTTGATGATAACAAATAATGTCATTTGAATTACTATTCATTGAATACTTTTGATTTTTGCTCTTGTCTGTGAGTACTAACATTTCAGGGAGATCATAAGTTACTCAGGACAACAAGAAGACTCAAGATTGGATAGAGTAGGAGTTGGAGTTTATAACATTATAATTTTTTTATTTATTATTATTTTTCTTTTCTTGAGTCTGACACAAATTATATGCAAGACTGAGCAACTATGCACACACATAGGGGGAGAGGATTTTAAAAATGAATAAATTTTTTTTTCTCTGTTGATCGTATTATACGAGTTTAAATCATATTACACCATCTTATCTGGCTGAAATAGCTATCTGTAAACAAGTCATATTGTATAATTTATATCGTACTATATGAAGTGTTTCTAATTTAAAAACCCTAGCTATTAGATTAATTTAAGTAAGTTTAATAAGTAATCGTATTGTACGATTTCATTCGTACGGTACGGTATAGTTTAAGTATTAAATTAAATTAAACCTGAGATTAGTACGTAAATTAAGGATTAATTTCTAATAGATTATCGTACTATAAGACCTAGTTCATACTGTATGATCAACCGAGGTTGTTTTTGGTCATCCCGGATATCATATCGGATTATACCTTAATTTAGTACTAACTGTACTATGTGAAGTGGTTCATACTATACGATGTCCAGAGATGAGTTTCATCATCCCAATAATCGTCCTATATGAACAGAAGAATTTTACATATCGTACTGTACTGGCTTATATCGTACTGTACGATAATATTCAAAATTTTGGCTTTTTCATAAACCTTCATACTAGGACCGTTGTTCTGTACTGATTGTACTGAATGATATATGATCGTACTGTTGATTATAACGATTAAATTGAAATTTTTATGGTTTTTAGGAGCCTATTTTAAGTATCAAAATTTTTATTTTTGAGGTGTGATTGTGAGAGAGGAACGTGATTAGAAAGGGATTCCTGGGAGAGAGCTCTTGAGAAGATTTTAGGGTTTGTAAGAAGAAGGTGAAGGTGGGCTTTATGAGGGAAAAGAAGTGTGAGGGAGATCACACGGTTGCTGCAAGCTTACTGCACCTTACTCCTCCTGTGACCCGAGAAGATCTTGTGGGGCTCACTGAGGGGGAGATTCTTCTATATCCTTGTCCTCTAAGGTACTCTACCTTCTTTAGGAGGGAGAAAAATGAGAAGGTATGCTGCTGTCGCCAGGAGGATGACAAAGCGCTTGGCACTCCACCATGTCGGGTTGGTAAAAGTGAGGTTTATAAGGGCCTCATCGCCTTGATGTGGGTGTAAAAGGAGAACTATTATTTCATAGTGAAATTCTCAGAGTGGAGGACTCTGGGGAGTGGACGTAGGTCAAGTGAACGAACCACTATAAAATCTCTGGTGTGATTTTTCCTTTACTGCTTTTTATTTACGCTTGCATTTTATTTTCATTAAAATTGCTTGTTGAAAAATATAGTGAAATTCATTGTTGCAAATTGTGTTGTTAGCATTAGCTTTCGTATTATTTAATTTTCTTGTTCAAGTTTTAAAAAATACAAAAAATTTGAACTCCTGTTTAGGATTATCTTTTATTGCAATAATTTTTCTAATTCACCCCTCCCTCTCTCTTAGCACATCTCATAATTTTAATTAGTATCACAGGCAGATTTCAAAAATAATGTTTTAGAAAACCCTAAAAATTGATCATGTATCATTTTGGTAATCATAATACTACAAAGGATTATTCAATAACCCGTCCACCTCTGTTTGACAATATCCCATTCGATTTCTAGAAAATTAGAATGTCTACTTTTTTACAGTCTATAGACTATTTTATGTGGATTTTGGTTAATGATGGTTATGTTGCACCATTTAAACTTGTGAACGGAGTGAAAACTCAAGTACCTTTTAAAGAATGGAGCAATGAGGATAGGGATTTCGCTTAATTAAATATGAAGTGCTTAAACTATTTCTTTTGTGTATTAAAATCTGAGAACTACATGAGAGTATCTACCTGTGCTACTAGTAAGGAGATTTGAGATAGTCTGTGCATCACGTATGAAGAAACTAGTGAAGTTAAATAGTCTAGACTTTAAAAGTTCATTAGGGATGTTAAGCCCTTATGAACTAGCTCAAGGATAACTAAGAGGGGGGTGAATTGATATTTTAAAAATCTTTCATTCAAAAAAAAAAACTTAAACAAACCAAAATTCACCACACTAATCTTGCCTTATTCCTAACCACCACTACAGAATCATTCACCTTATTCTTAAAGACCCACTTGGTTCTAACTACACTTTATTCCTTAGGTCTTTCAACAAGCTCACAAACATCATTTCTAACAAATTGGTTCAACTCCTCCTGCATGGCTAAGATCCAAAACTCATTAGAAAGGGCTTGGTTTATGTTGGTGGGTTCAGTCATTGAGATAAAGGTAGAGTGGTTCACTTTCTTCCTAAGTTCATGTCTAGTCCTAACACCATCAGAAGGGTCTCCTAAGATCATATCTTTAGAGTGACTCAAAGAGTATCTCCAATCTCTAGGCAAAGTGTGTGAAGGTTCAACCATTTCCTCCAGATTTATATTTTCTACTCCTTGGGTAACCTCTCCTACTCCTTCAGCATTCTAGTTCTCCACTCTCTTCTCTAAATTTTCTACTCCAGTGGTAATCTCTCCAACATCATCATCATCCTCAACTCTGGGATTTCTAGGATCAGACTCATCAAACACTACATGAGTAGTTTCTTACACCACCAAAGTTCTCTTATTAAACACCCTAAAAGACTTCTCAACACTAGAATATCCTGAGAACACTCCTTCATCATATTTTGGGTCAAATTTTTTTAAGTGAGACTTCCCATTATTGTGAATGAAAACCTTACAATCAAAGACATGAAGGTGGGAAAGATTGGGTGTCCTAACCTTAAAGATCTTATAGGGTGTCTTATCTAATTTGGCTCTAACATTCACCCTATTCAACACATAACAAGCTGTGTTAACCGCTCCAGCCTAAAAGTATTTTGGAAGTGAATACTCAGCAAGCATGGCTCTAGCGACTTCCACTAAGGTTGGGTTCTTTCTTTCAGCTATCCCGTTCTGCTGAGGGGTCCTAGGAGCTAAGACGTTGTGGCTGATCCCCTTGTTCTCACTAAAATATCCAAATCTTTCATTTTTAAACTCTCCCCCATGGTCACTATGGATGGTCATGATCTCACAACCTAGCTTTTTCTGAATCCAAGTGAAGAAGGCTCTAAACTCATCAAAAGACTCATTTTTTTGGGACAGAAATATAATCCAAGTGAACCTCGAGTAGTCATCAACAATTACAAAACCATAGACTTTCCCTCCTAAGCTGGCAGTGCTAATGGGTCAAAACAAATCCATGTGAAGGACTTCTAAAGGTCTAAAGGTGCTAATGTCCTTAATGGAGTAAAAAGTGGAGTGGATTTGCTTTTCTAATTGGCAGGCATCACAAAGGTGGTCTTTTAAAAACTTAAGCTTGGGAAAACCTCTAACTAGGTCTTTTTGGGTCACTTTCCTAAGGGTTTTCATACTAGCATGACATAATCTATTGTGCCACAACCATGAATCATCAACAATAATTTTTAAGCAAAATGAAGCAGCATTTTTAATGTTATTTAAATCAAGCGTGTAAACATTGTTGTTTCGCTTTCCCTACAAAATAGTGTTATTATTTAAGCTCATAATGCATGAATTTGCCAAAAAATTTATGATAAAGCCCTTGTCGCAAAGCTGACTGATGCTGAGCAAGTTGTGTTTCAGTCCATCTACAAGCAAAACATTTTCAATCAGAGGATTCTTGGAATTACCAATTATACCTTCTCTTACCACCTTCCTGGTGGTGTTGTCTCCAAGAGTCACCTTGCCTCTTATCCTGATCTCCAGCAAAATGAATTGATTGGCATCGCCATTCATATGTCGAGAGCATCCGTTGTCCAGGCACCACATGCTCTCATGAGGCCTTTTGTGAGAGCTTGCCTATAAAATTATCAAATATCAAATTTAGGAACCCAATCATGTTTGGGTTCCTTCTTATGAAAAGAAGAATGCAATGCATGCTGTGAATCATGTAACTTAGGTCTCCAGACCCAATGTGGACTATGGTGAATGGTGCAAGTGTGTGCTATGTGTCCTAGCAAGCCACATAAAAAACATCTAACTCCAGGAAAAGGATGCACTAATCTATGATGATGCTTTTTATGTGATCCATGAAATGAAGGTTTTTTATTTTCAAAAGCTTTTAGACTTTCTAATTTTTTATACTCTTTTTCTAAATCAGCATGGGATGATTTTAAAGAATTATGAGCATTAGATAAATCATCTTTTTTTTTGTTTAATTCATCAAACTCATCAAGTAAAGCCATGTGGTTAGAAGCAATTATAGAATGATCTTTAAGAAGAATTTCATGCTCTTTTTGCAAATTTAAAAATTCTAATTTCAAACTAGAATGAGTTTTCTTGAGTTTTTTATATGAAGCGTGCATGTGTTCACAAATTTCAAATAGTTGATCATAAGTTGATTCACAAACCTCTTCTTGGTTACTTTGACCAAGATTATTGTTTGCCATTAAGCACAAGTTTATTGTCTCATCTTCTGGTTCAGTCTCAGAGGAGTCTGATGCAGAATCCACCCAGAACGCCTTTTGGAATATCTTCTTATCCTTTTTGGACTTGATTTTCTCCTCACCCTTTTCCTTGCTTAGGTGAGACTTGAGTGTAGAGCAATCAGTTTTAACATGTCCTGGCTTTCTGCATTCAAAACAAATTGTATCATTAGATCAATTTCTAAAATTTTTGTTACCCTTACCTTTATTCCACTTCTGATGATTCTTGTGCTTCTTCCTTAGTAAGCTCTTAAATTGCCTCATGATTAAGGTAATATCTTCATTTTTAGACCCGGATGAGTCAGTGTCTGAGTCATTCACCTTAAGTGCCACCATTTTATCCTTCTTCCTCTCACCTACATCAAGATTTCTTTGATTCACTCCTTGCTCGTAAGCAATGAGTGAACCAAGTATGTTATCAATCGAATAAGTATTTAAATCTTTATATTCAAAAATTATAATAATTTTAGCATCAAAAGAGGAAGGCAAACATCTTAAAATTTTATTTACTTTTTCATAGTTAGAAAGTTCTCTTCCTAAGGCACGCAACGAAGTAACAATCTGGGTAAATCTCATATACATATCAGAAATCGTTTCATTAGGTTTCATATGAAAAAGTTTGTAATCATGCAATAAAATATTCAAACGAGATTGCTTAACTTCATTAGAGCCTTCATAGGTGATACACAATTTATCCCAAATTTCTTTTCCAGTAGAGCAAGTAGAAACACGCATGTAATCTTCAGCTTTTAAAGCACATAAAAAACAGTTCAAACACTTTGTATTAAGTTGTGCTAAATCTTTTCATCAAAAGTCCATTCAATAAAAGGTACTTCAGTTTCAATTCCATTAAGTTCACGAGAATGTGGAGAATATCCTTCTTTAATAACCATCCATATACGATAGTCAATCGATTGTAAAAAAGTAGACATGCGAGTTTTCCAAAAAATCAAAAGGAATATTATCAAACAAAAGTGGTCGTGTTATAGAATATCCTTCCGTTGCATTACGATTACCGTTGTTAGCCATTGATCAAAATTCAAAAAGTTTTCAAACTTAATTTTTATGAATCCCACTATAATACCACTTGAAAGTTCGTTAGGAATGTTAAGCCCTTAAGAACTAGCTTAAGGCTAACCAAGAGGGGGGGTGAATTGGTATTTTAAAAAATCTATCTTATAATCAAAGAACAAAACTTAAAACCAAAATCACCATAGAAATCAAAGTTCAAAAAATAAATACGGAAATCAAAACAAAGAAAGATCACACTAGATTTATAGTGGTTCGGTCAACTTGACCTACGTCCACTCCCCGAAGGCGCCCTCCGAGTATTGCACTACATAAGTGACTCTCCTTTTGCTCCCATAGCAAGGCGGAGAAGCCCTCACAAAAACTCCTTTTCTCCAACCCCGACGAGGCAGAGAACCCAACTCCGTTTGCTTCCTCCTGAAGCAGGCAGAGAACCCAACTCCTTTTGCTTCCTCTTGAAGTGGGTAGAGAACCTTGACTCCTTTTGCTTCCTCCTAAAGCAAGCAGAGAACCTTGACTCCTTTTGCTTCCTCCTGAAGTAGGCAGAGAACCTTGACTCCTTTTGCTTCTTGCTGAAGTAGGCAGAGAACCTCGACCAATTGCTAAAGCTTACCTCCCTTGAACCCCCAAGGACGAAGGATAAAGACTGGAGAAGACGCCTTGGAACCTTGCTTGGAGTAACCTTTGTGAATCCCTCTCACAAACTCCCCCTCACAAGTTCCTCCCTCTCTCTCCCTCTTTTCTTGGCTCTCTCAGGTCAAGAAAGCAGCTAAAGGTCACTTTGCATGAGAAAATTTGGGTCCTTTAAATAGAATTTCAATAATTGACATTATCGTCTAGGATGATAAGAATATCATCCTGGATGACCAGTACAAAGTAAGCTCAATCAGCCAGGATGATTTGGGACTATCAGAAGAAAATTGGTTATATCATCCAGGCCGATACAATATTGTCCTGGCCAATTAGTTCAAATCTGAGTACAATCATCCTAAACATTACCCGGAATAGATGCTGGCTGATGTCAATCGTCCAGAACATCGTCCCGGTCGATCCTACGATCGTCCCGGCCGATGTGATCGTATCAATTAGTCTTAATTGCTTTCCATAATTATTAGATTAATTTAGATATAATTATGCTGCATCATACAGGCCAATATTGAGATTGTCATGGCCTATGTACTAAAATAAAGAATACCTAAATTGATCATGATGGCTGATTCTTTCTGATTTGAGCCTATCGTTCTGGCCGATCGGCTTAATGATGGCTGCTTAACCAGGATGATGCCCTCATTAGGGTTTTTATTTTTAGTCAAATCATCCTGGTCGATATGAACATCGTCCAGGCCGATGTACTCAAAACAGAAAAACTTAGAAAAAACTAATGTGTGTGTGTGCAAGGTTACTTAGCATCAAGATCCACTTTTATAATTGACTCAAGAAAAAGAAAAACATTACAGACTGACTCAACCTAAATCTACCCAATCTTAAACTTGTTTGAGTTGCATTCGATCATGTGGACCTGAAAAGTTAGTAGGCAATGTAGTCGTAGAAAATCATGAATGTTTGCTATCATCAAAAGTCTAATCTATAAACTCAAATTTGCAACAAAGGTGCAATAAAGATTGTGTATTTCTCAAATCAACAAATTTAACATTTAATTTCATAACTTGTTTTAAATTACTTTGTGATCTTACTTGAAGAAGAAGATAATACAAAAAAGTGGAAAAAAAATCACTATATTATATAAAATAGTATTATGATTTCTTGATATAACATAGGGAAATATATGCAACATATAAATCAACCTAAATAATAGACTGGATATATAACACTTAACCCATAAGATGTATAGTACCAAAAATAAGTAGTATTATTATCCTCTACTGATAATACTTGTGAAGATTCTCTATATTCTAAGTATGAGGTTGCATCTTTCTATTTGTTTCCTTCAACTTGAAAGTACTTGGTTTGATCATGGCTGCTAATAAGTAAGGACTTTCCCAAATGGGAGAAACTTATCGTATTATGGGCCCTTTCCAACTACCTCAATGCTAAGAAGAACTAAATCACCAATTAAGATATATGGATATTTTACCCTTTTATTGTAGTTACATGCTATCATTTGGTGGTATGCAGTAACATTGAGCAAGGCCACATCTCTTTCTTTTGAAAGGCTATCCAAATTTCTTCTAAGCTTCTCCTCATTATTATTGAGGTCACAAATCTGAACTAGAATAACAACATCTTTACTAAAGTAGAGATTATATAGGGTTTTCCCTGCTGGGGTTTCAGAAGTGGTACGATAGGCCAGAGGACATTTCAGAGGTCATTTTCCCCCTAACCTTCCCATAGCATGTTTTTTATCCTTTCAATATAATTTGATTGGTGACCTACATCTATCCGTTCACCTGGGGATGGGCCACAATCATATTCACCAATTGAGTATGGAGATTATTATAAAATGCTGTAAAGATCTTTCCAGTGAATTTAGTTTATTGTCGGTGATGATCTTTATTGGAATGCCAAAATGACATATTATATTCTTTCATAAAAAATGTTTGGCATTAGCTTCTATGACTTTTGCTAGAGATTGAGCCTCCACCTATTTGGTGAAGTAATATATTGATAAGATGATGATTTTTTATTTTCTGATACCTAGAAAACATGGCCCCATTATATCTACTCTCTATTGGGTGAAAGGTCATGGGATTTGCAATGATAAAAGTTTTGTGATAGAAAAATGAGTGAGATTAGAATGTTTTGTGAATGATTGTACTTTTTTGTAAACTCTAGACATCCTGCTTCCTTGTGGGAAAGTAAAATCCTTGTCTCATAAGTTTGAATGCTAGCTCTCTTCCCATCAAATGTTCTATGTATATTCCTAAATGAACTTCCCAAAGCAGATAATTAGCTTCTAAACGTGGAAGGCACTTAAGGTATAGTTCGGTGAAGGCTCATTTGTACAATTATCTACCAATAATAATGAAGTTTTTTTCCTACCTTTGAGGTCATATTGCAACTATTAGATCTTTAGGAAGTATACCTTCTTATAAGCAGTTTAAGATGGGATCACTTCAAGAAATCTCTTTTGGCACCTCAATTTCTTGTATGACCAATGGGCCTTAGATGCTCGGGAAGTTTATCTCTTCGATACACTTTCTTTTAAAGAGGTCCATAATTATTAATGTGGCAAACTTAAAGATAGTATATGCTCATGCATTCTACTACGAGCACCTATAAGTATCTTAAAGAAGGGTAAATATTTTTCTCCTTAGTATGCCAGGATATAAGACAGTACTACAAACCTTCTATTCAATCTTTCAACTTCTTGATATTATTAGGGGGAACCAAATCTGTTAGTGCTTTGATTTTCTCAGGATTGGCATCAATACCTCAAGGGATCACCATGAACCCCAAGAACATTCTTGAAGTGACTCCAAAAGCAAATTTGGCATGGTTGAGTCACATATTATAGCATCGTAGCGGGTGGAAGCATTGTTCTAAGTCAAAGATATGTTCATATTTTTCAAAGCTTTTAACTGACATGTTGTCAACATATACTTCTATAGTATGCCCAATAAGGTCTTTAAAAATCTTATTCATGAGGCACAGATATGTAGCTCCAATATTTTTTAGCCTGAATTACATGACTAGCTAATAGTATAATTACCCCTTATCTGTTCAAAAAGCCATTACCTCCTCATCCATATTATCTATCTTTATTTGATTGTAACCATAGTAGGAATCCATGAAACTCATCATTTAATGTTTGGACGTGATATCGACCAATTGTTCAATACAAGGAAGCAGAAAACTATCCATTAAGCAAGCTTTGTTAAGGTTTATATAGCTTAAGCACATTCTTTAAGCTCCAATAGCTTTCCATACTATAATGATATTCACTAGCCAGGTGGGATGTGCACTTCTCGTATAAACCCAACTTCCAAGAGTATATCGACATCCTATTTGATTTCTTACTAGTGATCCGTTATAAAATTCTATTTCTTTTGGATAATCAGCTTGCACATTAAGTTTACTTTGAGGAGTTCATGACTAGTTCAAGGTTGATTTCAAGCATATCAGCTAGACTTCATTCAAAAATATCTTGATTTACATATAGAAAATGTGTAGAATTTCCCTTATCTTTGTCCAAGAGCAATGATCCAATCTGCACCATCCTTAAAGGGTACTCATCTGATAGGGAGATATAAGTAAAGTCCTCTACGGGGGAAAACCTTTGAGGAATTTTCTCATTTTAGAGATCAAAGTTCTTGATGCTTAGGGTAACTGATGGACGTGTTTGAGTCTGCCTAAGATAACAAGATTATGCTACTTATTGATCATTGCATACTATACTAATCCCCATTAGGGTAAGAAACATAAGTTTGACGTGAGTGGTGGAGTTGATAATCCCAAAAATTGATTGGAGGGGCCATCTAGAGATAGCATTATAAGCCCATTTCAACTTTGTATAATGAACTAGATGGAGTGAGTAGCTTATCAAAGAAATTCTTCAAGTATAACTGGGAGGCTGATTATTCCTTCCACTCATATAGGTTGATTATCAAACTCATATAATGGACCAGTGGTAGGTTGGAGTTTCTATCTAGCTAAGCCTATATTAAGAAAATTGGAGTAAAATAGAACATCCATTAAGCTCCCATTATTGACCATGATTCTCTTGATGTTATAACACGGGTCACCAATCATCACATTGATCATGAGTGGATCTTGATGAGGGGTCTTTACTCCCTCTAAATTAGAGTTATCAAAAGTAATGGAGTAGTCGGTGAGAGACTTCTTTGGTGTCAGATCCTTGCAAACTATAACTAAGGCTTGATTGGGTAATGATAGGCCATCCATAATAATTTTAATCTCACCAACCATTTGATAATTATACAATAATTTTATTTGTCGTTATTGATTTTACCCCCTAGAGAGACAAGCCTTATCTCAAGTAGATGGATTTTGATTGAATTGTTGGAGTATCCTTGTTGGACCATCTTCTCAATTTCATCCTTGAGCTATCTACATGCTTCAGTAGTGTGTCTACGACTACGATGGAAGTGGTAGTATTACTCCTTATTTTGCATGTTTAGCTTTCTAGTTTATATTTTCCTAATCTTAGATGGCCATTAATATGTTTGGATAATATGTGTTAAGTGGTGTATACTCCTTTTCTTGAAAAGGCTCACATCGCAACTGCGAGGGTCGAGGGGGTAGGTTGTAATTTTCTTACTTCTTTTACTAAGAGAAAGAATTATCCATACATGGTGCATTTTTATGATTTTTATTAGTTTGCTCAAACTGCTCTATATAAGCATTAATAGCTTCATCCATAGAGATTTATGCCTCCATTTGCTAGATCAGATAAACGTATGAATGAACTGTGTCTCCCACGAGCGGTTAGTAAAAGGGGCCAAGATGAACCCCTCCAAGGAAACCTCTGTGTAATTTATGATCCACCCCAGAAATTTGTCAAGCCTCGATAAAAAATCTTTGGAAGTTTTATTTGAGTGGCTCACTTTCACTCAAGTGAATTCCTGAGTGGTGGGAAGAATTTTTAAAAATTCTTCAAATAATAATAAATTATTCAATAAATGCTTTGGCAAACTTGATGAACATGGGAATAGTTCCAGCTTGAAGTGAATAGAACCATATTTGAGCTTACCCCATGAGGGTAATAGAAAAAACTTGGCAGAGGAGCACATATGAGGCTCCTTGGATATACATAATGGTTCTATAATGATCAATATACTCGTAAGGCTCAGATGTCCCGTCGTAAGAATTAATGCTTGATAATTTAAAGCATGCCATAATTTGGTGCTGAAGGAAAGCTTCAGTTAGAAGATATTGCTCTTGAAAGTCCTACTAATGAAGAGTTTTCCTCCCACCTCTAATTGGAAACTCTTCTTGGAGTAATCTTTGAAATTTATGATGTAGTGTGTTGTAGCAAATTTCAATAACATGAGGTTAGGCCAAGTCCTTGGGGATGTCCAGAGGAATGTTGGCTGGTCGATTGGGATAAGAAGGATGGGTAGAGCTGGCAAAGTCAACTAGGTTTATGTCTTGTTGTGTCTTAAGGTGACCCCTGAACTAAGGAAGAGGAACATCTGCATGAAGATGTTCAAGTCAAACATCCTTGGCTAGTGCTGGATCTTAAGTGAGAAGAATTTCCAATTATCATGCTAATGTTGATTTTTAGGTCTCTTGTAAAAGTTGAAGGTCTCTTATAGTGATGATATTTCGGATATGATCTTATAGGGATGGGCTTGATATTCCTTCCCCAACAGTGTTTCACCAACTGGGCAAAGATAGGAAGATGCTTGGTGTCCTTGGTTCATAGATTGATTCCTGGATTGGTGTGTTAGAGTAGGAGGCTTTAAGATTATGATTGCTATACCTATTAATCATTGAAGTAATACTTATGATAATGGGATTAATTTCCCACAAATGGCGCCAAACTGTTGTGGGCTAAAATATACATGATAATAGAGTGAGGGAGTTGTTCGTATTAGTGTTACACGAATATTGAGCACATAAACAAAAGATTGTAAATCCCAGAAAAATATCATATATTTTTAACGTGAAAATCTTAAAAAAGGGAAAAACCATAAGATCTAACCCAGTTCAAATGATTCCACTAGTATTTCAATGAATTACAAAGCTTGATTTGTCTTTTAATTCAAAGATGATGAAATTACAATAATAGAGAGAGTCGAGTGGAAAACTAGTGATGAATAATGGCCAAATAGAGGTGTGGCGATGGTTGGATGCTGGATGAAAGTTTGACATTAGTTAGTGGCCAGACAGAAGTCTGATAATGATTGAGGCTAAGAAAAAGTTTGTTGATAGTCGGTGGCCAGGCAGAAGTTCGACTACGGTGGTTGGTCAGGAAGATGTCTGGTAGTGGTTGGTGACGAGGCGAATTTCTAGCGATGATCGGTGGTCAGACTGAAGTCCAACGAATATCGATGGCTAGGAAAAAATCTGACAAAAATCGGTGGCTTGGCAGAAGTCCAGCAATAGTTGGTGGTCCGGTAGTGGTCCGACAATGATCAGTGGTCTAACGGTGGTCCGATAGTAGTTGAGGATGGTCTTGGTGGCATAGGAGATCTTAGATTTATCTTTCTTCTTCCTCTTTTTTCTTCCCTTTTTTTTTAAGCAGGGGGGTATTTATATTTTTTTGGAGGTGGCATAGCTTGTAAATATGAAGAAGATCAAGGGCATATTTGAAATATTTTTTATGGATGGCTAATATTGATTCCATTGATCATATACATTTTATCATGAAATTTAGTGTCTTAATGATGTCAAACTTTTGCAAGCATAGGCTAGTTGGATTCGTCTCTTCGAGCTACTAGATTTTACTATATGCATATCACGTTTGGAAATCATTTGGTCATCATGTTTATGCTTTGAAGCTTCCAAATGTGTTACGGCCAAAGGTAGAGAGAGAAGCTCCACAAATAAAGGAAGGATTTGGAAGAACAATTTGAAGATTTTGGGTGCTTGAATTGGAGATGGTAGAAGGTGACCGGTCATCTAAGGATGACCGGAACACCAAATCCATTTTATCTACTACGAGTCCAATCATGTTGGATTCAAAAGGTAGATTCTCCTTTAAACGCATCTCCCCTCACAATTTTCAGGTTTTAGAATCTTCTCTTGTGATCAAAGAGGGAGGCTTGTTGGCTAAACATAAGCCTTTGCCGGATTTAAGTAAAGGAAAAGAGGTAATTTTGGTTTCTAAAAATTTACCTAAATCTCCTTTACCGGTTTCTTTTTTTGGAGCAAATGACAAAGAAGCTTCTTCTTCAAGGAGTAGTTTCGTTGATATTTTGAAGAATGATTAGGATATTGACATCAATATCAATAATTTTAATTTTTCTTCAAATTTGGATAATTCAAATGTGTGGATCAAAAAGCCACACATTAAAATTACTTGGAATAAGAATCTTGATGAGATTGAAGATTCAGATGTTGTTAAACTGGATATGGAGAAAGAAAAATCCAATATTCAAATTTTGAATAAATCTTTGGTGGTTAAAATTCTTGCAAAGAATGTTCCTTTCTCAAAATGTGCTACTGAACTAAGAAAGCAATGGAAGAAATATGGAGAATTCCACTTAACCTTGCTTGGCCTAGATTGGCTACTATGTTCCTTTCAGTCTCATGAAGCCATGGAAGAAGTCCTCAATGGAGGACCATGGTTTGTAGGGGGTTTCGCAATTGGGTTAGACAAATGGTCTCCTAAATTCTCTCCTAGTTCATTGGAAGGTGTATCTTCTCCGATCTGGGTTCGTCTTCCTCACTTGCCCCTACACTGCTGGGATGAGTCCAATATGACTAGAATTGTCTCTAAAATTGTGACTCCATTACTATTAGATGGTAATATGTTTAGGTGGGTATGAAGAGAATTTGCTAGAGCATGCATTCGAGTTAATTTGAACTCTAAACTTCCTTCTGGAATATGGTTTGAAGGGTTGCATGGTAGATTTTTTCAAAAGTTTGAATATGAAAATCTATCTTCACTTTGTTTCAAATGTGGGAGAATAGGGCATATTGATTCAGTTTGTCCTAATGTTGAAGAAATCCCTTCCATCTCAAATCATACCAATAATCTTTATGGTTCTTGGATGCTAGTGAAATTCAAAAGCAAGAAGAAATCAGTGAGGAATCAATTTAATTCCAAGAGTTTTTCAGCATCAGGAAAATATGGAACGGGTTCTCTTACTGAACCAGAAGGAAGAACTCAAACATTGGTAGATGGAAACGGTCTAAAACAGAAGGTAGATCAAGTTGAAGATGCAGGTTTCAAATGCCTAAGTGAAGAAGCTGCTGGATTCAAGGAAGGAGATGAAGTGGAGGTTAATCAGAATTTGAAATTCAAAACAGTCCAGCTTGATTCTCAGGATTCTGGTTTTGGAACTAATTCATTTAATGCTTTGGCTGATGTGGATAATATGGATGCTAGTTTGTTAGAAGAAAATAATGAGATTTAAACCAAAATTGTTGAAGATCTGTACATTCAAAATTAAAATTTTGAAAGTCCAAAAATAAGAGTGTAGCTGATTCTTCGGTCACTATAAAAGCTGCTCAAAATTCAAAAGATAATTTGTTTTATCCAAAGGATGTTGAGGTTCTAGATCCGGCTTTCTCTCCAACAAACACAGCACAAACTTTGGAGGCTGAAAAGAAGGAAGTTCAAATTTCGGGTTTGACTCTTACCAAGGCTACCGAATCTCCTCATGATGCTGGATTTTTGGGAGCTCACAAAACAGATTTTGAGCTACCAAAATTTGTTTTATCTAATTTTTCATTTTAATGCAATTTATGCATTTTCTCAAAAAAAAAAAAAAAAGAAGCTTCCAAATGTGCTTTGGGTCGTGATTTGGATCCATTTGGGGTCAGATTGGATAGAATTTGGCGTCGTTGGGTTCATCATTTCGAGATGTTCCGTTCGATTATAAGTTTATTAAAATTAGAATTTGGATGATCCTAAAATTAATTTTAAAAGTTTTTTATTCAACTTTGCCTCAAGAATCGTGCCCGGTCAAAATAATTTCATAACAATATATCATGCGTAAAACTTTAACCTAAGATCTATTCATTGATAGTCAAAAATCTCAACTAATAAACTAAAAATAGACTAAAGAGATTTATGTAGTAATACGACAAATTAATTGACACATTAATCACATTTATAGGCAAGATGTAAAATTAATTAATGCATTCCCTTGAAATCCTATACTGTGAGGGAATAGGCTCCTTTTCCTAATTTAAAAAAAAATAACTACTTTTCAAAAAGTTGCTTTCGGCTTCCTCGGCACGTAATACTGTAACAAAATCCTTACTCATCGACAATTTCTTTAAGGGAGAATTTTTAAACTAATTACAATTTAAGAACTAATTAAGAAATTAAATATATAAAAAATTAATATAGAAACAGCCATAGTCGCCTGTTGAACGGACAACTGGATATGCTTTTTGACCCATCAATGCCACCTAGATGTCAACTAGAACTATCTTAGTTAGCAAACCTAAGTCACCCGTCGACTTACATAAGTCGCCTGATCAATGGACGACTTTTATTTGTTAAATATATATTTTTAAAAAGAATAACTTTCCCTTTCCTCCTCCGTCGAAGCCCTCGATCCCATTCCCCTCAATTTCATTTCGGTTGTCCATTTTCGCAAGAATCTCAAGGTGAGTTTTTTTTTTTTTTTTTTTTTTTTTTTTTTTTTTTTTTTTTTTTTTTTTTTTGAAGTATTAGTGATTCAGAGGTGTTGTGATGCTTAATACATGTAGTTTTTTCATATATTATGGTTTGCAAGTGATTGTAAGAGCTTTTTTTTAAGATTTTTGAATGTCTTTTTTGGTTTGATTTGTGGTAGGACTTTAAATGATTTGTTTGTTTAGATAAAATATCACCATTAAATTTTTTTTAGAATGGAAGATTTGGCATGTTTAGTTGTTTTAAGAATGTGGAAAAAAAATTTGTGAAAACTATTTTTTTCTTGATGTAGAAAAACTTGGCTTGTTTAGTTAATTGAAGTTGAATGTTTTAGGTATTTTTTAAAGACATGTAGAGTGGCACATGTTTGGTTAGTGGAATGATTTGTTGGTGGAATTAGTTTTTTTTTTTAAATGTACACATAATTATTTGTGCTAGAAAAAACCTTGTGGATGAATTTTATGGTTGTAAAACAGTGCTTGAAATTTGCATCAAAAAAGATTGTAGAGCAATCAGTGTAAGATAATGATTAACTTGTTAAAAATTAGATTGTTTTTCTAAACTTAATTTAATAGTATAAATTGTTCACAAATTTTTAAATTTAAGGTAATAGGTTTTTTAGATGAGTGGATGCCCACCATCATTTATAATCATGTATGATGGCAATTATCTCTTGATGATAAATTTGCCCCAACATATATTGGAGGTAAAACCTGTCCCTTGTAAGTTCCTGCAAGGTAAAATTTACACCAACTTAAGATGCGGATTCTTAAAGCACTGAAGTGTGATACATCAAGGTTCACATTCAATATTGTGGGTCATTTTCCAATTGGCAATGAATTTATCACTTCACTAGTTGAAGATGATGAAGATTGTGAAGTTCTTTTATCCCTCGCTGTTGGAGAAGTTATGCTTCTTTATGTGGAAGATGAGGTGATTACACTGGTTACTAATTGTGATGAAATAGTTTCATCACCAATTTGTGATTATATCAATCTTGCCCTTGGTGGTGAGACGCAGGGTGGTGTTTATGGCCAAGAACCCATGAAAGCAATAACCACTTGGTAAGTTCAGCATTAAGCACATTCATAACAAGGCGAGCACATTCATAACAAGGCGATTTATAATTAAATTTTGTTGGTGCAATTTTATTGAATATATATATGTACGATGCATATATGCAGAAAGAGAATGTGTAGCTATTGTACTTGGTCCTTCTACACATCCGCAATTTGCTTGTTATTATGGGGAAAAGAAGTATCCAGTTTATGATCTTGTTGTTGATGAAGGGTACGATATAATGAGTATTGGTTCTAGCAAGGACAATTCTAAAGATTTGGATGTTGGGGAAGGTGATCCAAATTGTGAAACTGTACATAAGCATAATGACATTAATGAAGTTATTTGTGGTTACTACATTAGAACAGCTAATGCAAATGCAGATATGGTTGCAAACATTCATGGTTACTGCATTAGCTGGATGAGAGTTGAGTGTCACTTGCTTGATAGAGTTATACAACAATTTGGGTATGTCCCTTCAGTTGATATACTTATACTGGATCCTAGCTTCATCCTTCAGATGGTCGAAGGAAGCCTACACAAATTGGATTTTATATGATCATAACTTCATTAACATGTCGGAGGACAGATGGTCCTGTATTATGCAAGGTATACATGTAGGCTCTGACATTGAGCGACTCATTCATTGTTACTTATAGTGGTTTCGTTTATGGACAACATTGTACATGTAGAAACCACCTGTCGAGCATCCAACAACTTACAACAATGTGCACCCTTGGAGGTGTTAAGAGAGTTGCTATTTGCATGTTTTACATTCTTGCAACTTGTATAGTTTTGATGATTTCAAATATTATTGTTTTATGTATCATTATCTCCTAACACTTTTTGGAAAATTTGTTTTTGGTCTTGTGTGTACTAACATTTCAGAAAAATCAAACTCCAGACTACAAAGACTTCAAATCAAATTCAGCATGAGATAATTTGTGTATTTAAAACTTGTATTTTTATTTGAATTAAGTTTGAGAGGGAATGATTGTAATTGAGTGAATACACACACACACCTTAGGAGATCTTGAAAGTTTTGTACTGATCGTACGGGACGATCAGGTCAGTTATCTCCTCCTAAGAGCAATGGAACGAACAGGAATTGAAGAAAATTTTTCTAAGTCCTGATCGTCTAGGACGAAGTGTATTCGTCCCAGGATGAAATGTTCTCTGGAAAATTTTCATTCAGACGAAGTGTATTCATTCCAGGACGAGTTGCTCTTTGGAGTACTATCTTCCAGAACGAAGTGTATTCGTCCCGGGACGATTTTCTCTCTGGAAAAATTTCGTCCGAACGAACCCATAATTCGTCCCAGGACAAAGTGAACCGACTCTAAAAATTAAGTGTCGTTCTGCTATTTTTGGGAACCGACCTATGGAATAACCGTTCGTACCAAACAAACCTAGTTCGTACGGGATAATGTGTGTGTATGAAGTCATTTCGTACCCATATACATTAGGTTCGTTTCCAACGCATTTAAGTAAAATCGTCCAGGATGATCCACAATCGTACGGGACGATCCAATTCGTATTGACTTGAATATTTGCAATTTTTGAAAGGTTTTTTGTGTCTTTCCTATAAATAAACCAAACTAAACTGCCACATAATCTTTTTGCCTACTGATCTTCATGCCTATTGAAAGAAGAGTCAAGGAGAGAGTGTAAGAGAGTGTTCGAAGGAGGATATTAAGAAAGTTGCTATTTGCATATGTTAAATTCTTGCAACTTGTATAGTTTTGATGATTTCAAATATTATTATTTTATGTGCAATTATTTCCTAACACTTTTTGGAAGAATTGTTTTTGCTCTTGTGTGTACTAACATTTCAGAAAAATTAAACTCCAAACTATGAAGACTTTAAATCAAATTCAGCAAACAATACTTTGCAAATTGGAGCTCTAAATTGTTCTTTGAATTGAGAGGGAGAGATTGTAATTGAGTGAATAAAAACACACACACACACTTAATGAGATCTTACAAAATTTGTACTGATCGTACGGGACGAACCTAGTTTGTACGGGACAATCAAGTCAGTTTTCTCCCCATAAGAGCAATGGAATGAACAGGAGTTGGAGGAAATTTTCTAAGTCCTGATCGTCCAGGATGAATTTATTTTTGTACCAGGATGATTTCTTCTCTGTAAAAATTTCGTCCAGACGAAATCCAAAATCATTTCAGGACGATTTATTCTCTCTAAAATTTCGTCCAGACGAAATCCAAAATCATTTCAGGATGATTTCTTCTCTATAAAAATTTCATCCAGATGAAATTCAAACCGTCCCAGGATGATTTCTTCTCTATAAAAATTTCATCCAGATGAAATCCAATCCATCCCAGGATGATTTCTTCTCTGTAAAAATTTCGTCCAGACGAAATCCAAATAGTCCTAGGACGAATTCTTCTCTGTAAAAATTTTGTTCAGATGAAATCCAAATCGTCCCAGGAAGATTTCTCCTCTATAAAAATTTCATCCAATCGAAATCCAATTTGTCCTAGGACAATGTGAACCAACTTACCAAAATTGATTACGTCCATGCAGTTACTTGGGAACCGACCTATGGTATAACGGATCGTACCAAACGAACCTAGTTCGTACAGGACGATGATTGTGTACGAATGTAGTTCGTACCAATATACATAAGGATCATTTCCGACACTTTAAGTAAAATCATCCAGGATGATCCACGATCGTACGGGATGATTCATTTCGTGTTGACTTGAAAAATTTGCAGTTTTGGACGGTTTTTCTTGTCTCTCCTATATATAGTCCAATTTAGACTGCCACCCAATCTTTTTGCTGATTGATCTTCGTGCCTATTGGAAGAAGAGTCAAGAAGAGAGTGTGAGAGAGCATTCAAAGGAGGATTCCTACCACTGGAGCGTGAAGACTTTGCTTGGTGTTCAAAGGTAAGAATCTCTGCTTGTGATTTTAGATTACTTCACTATTTACTTTCTTCCTTCAAGATTTCTTATGAGGAGATCTGTCAAGGAGATCCAGTTCTCTGACAACACTTGGAGAGTATAAACAGACGGAGGGTTCTCTGCCCACACTAGGAGAGTATGAACAGCTGAAGGGTTCTATGCCCACACTAGAAGAGTGTGAAAGGACGAAGGGTTCTCTGCCCACACTAGGAGAGTGTGAATAGCTGAAGGATTCTTTGTCCACACTAAGAGAGTGTGAAAGGATGAAGGGTTCTCTGCTCACACTAAGAGAGTGTGAAAGGATGAAAGGTTCTCTACTAACACTGGAGATAGTGTAAAAGGAAGACGGTTCTCTACCGCACCTGGTAGTGGTGAAAAGAGTGTTTGTAAAGGCTTCTCTGCCTTGTAGTGGGTGCAAAAGGAGAGACACTATTGGTATTAGTGCAATACTCGGAGGGTACCTTGGGGGAGTGGATGTAGGTCTGGTTTAGACCGAACCACTATAAATCTTGTGTCTTTTATTTTTATAGCTTTTTATTTTCTGCGTTTTATTTTTGTTCCAAAAAATTGTGGTTGAAAAATCTTTTCTAAAAATTCATTAAAGTTTATTTTCGGTTCAACATACTGAAGAGGGTTAAAATTTAAATTTTTAAATACTAATTCACCCCCCCCCTCCCCCCCTCTTGGATAGCCTTGGGACATAAGCTTAGGTTTAACAACCTAATTCATAGTGAACGAATCTCAACAAGTGGTATTACAGCTTTGTTTCAAAATCATAAGTTTAAACTACTTTTTAATTAACGTAAATGGATACATTTGAAAACCGAAACACACCTGAGGGTTACTCTATTACTAGACCTCCACTATTTGATAATATACCTTTTGATTTTTTGAAAACACGCATGTCTACTTTCTTATAGTCACTTGATTATCGTATGTGGATCTTAGTCTAGGAAGGATATACAAAACCAACTAGATTAGTTGATGGTGTTAGAGTTGAAACACCTTTTGCAGACTGGACAGTAGAAGAACGTCACTTAGCACAACTAAACGCCAAATGCTTGAATAGTTTCTTTTGTGCTTTAAAATCGGAAGACTACATGCTGGTTTCCACTTGCAAAAGTGGAAAGGACATATGGGATAGACTTTATATAACATATGAGGGGAATAATAAGGTTAAATAGTCTAGACTCAATATCTTGTTACATGATTATAAATTATTTCGCATGAAACCTAATGAATCCATTTCTGATATGTACACAAGATTCACACAAATAGTCACCTCTTTGCATGCACTCGGTAGGGAACTAACGAATGCTGAAATAGTTAGTAAGATTTTTCATTGTTTACCTACTACTTATGATGCTAAAATTACTGCAATTATATAGTCTAAAGATTTAAACATTTATTATATTGACAATCTTCTTGGTTCGCTTATTGCTTACGAGCAAGGAGTTAGCCAAAGAAAGATTGATGCAAGTGAATCACAAAGGGAGAAGAACATAGCACTGAATGTGGAAGAGTTTGAGAGTGAACACTCACAACCTGAGGATGAAGAAGACATCGCATTGATAACTAGACAATTAAGAAGCTTTCTGAAGAGGAAGTAGAAGAAACACCAGCAATGGAATAGAGGTAAATTCAATAGAAATAATAAGGTTTCAAATGAAGTTATTTGCTATGAGTGCAAAAAACCTGGACATATAAAGATAGATTGCCCTAAACTCAAAGCCAATCCTAGCAAGGAGAAGGTAGAGGAGAAACCTACTGTAAAGAAGGGCAGAAAGAAGTTTCAAAAAGCTTTCTAGGCAGACTCAGCTTCAGATTCATCAGAGACTGAAAAAGAAGAGGAAGTCACTAATTTGTGCTTAATGGCTGACAATCTTGATCACTCAAATTAAGAAGAGGTATGTGACTTAACTTATGATGAATTATTTGAAGTTTCTAAACACATGCATGATGCATATAGAAAAATGAAGAAAATGCATGCAAGTCTAAGTCTAGAATTTGAAGAACTTAAAAAGGAACACAAAATCCTTAGGAAAGATCATGCTTTGATTGATAATAACCACATGAAATTACTTGATAAGTTTGATGACTTGAAAAAAAAATTATGAGAATTTAAAATCATCCTATGCAGAACTCGAGAAAGATTTTAAGAATTCTAAGGATGAATTTGAGAGCAAACTTTATAGAACCAATTATACAAATCGAATTTTGGAAGATATGAATTCATTTTACAAATTAACGATAAAAGCTCTCGAGGATAATAGGATACCATCTAAACTTGAAGATTTTACTAATCCTATTATGTATCCTAAATTTATGCAATCCCAGAAAAGACAAATGAATGTTAGAAGACTTAGGAATCCATTTTCTAAAGTGAAATGTAATAATTATGGATTGTTTGGACATATAGCTCACACCTGTACTTTGAAGATAAAAACTAATTTGGTGTGGAAACCTAAGATGCATAAACCTAGACATATTATACATGCATCTGATTATAAATTGCTAAATGGTGAAGCCAAACTTGTTTGGGTTCCCAGGCCTAATATTTAATAATTTTGTAGGGATGCTCTCACACAAGACCTTGTGAGAGCATATGGTACCTGGACAGCGGATGTTCAAAGCACATGACTAGAGATACTGCTCAATTCATAACGCTGGAAGCCAGGAGTCGAGGCAAGGTTACACTTGGAGATAACACCACAAGGAAGGTGGTTGGGACAGGGATGATTGGAAATTTAAAGAATTTTTTCATAGACAATGTATTATTGGTTGAAGGCTAAAAACATAATTTGTTAAGTATAAGTCAGCTATGCGATGAAGGTTACTGTGTAAAAGTTTTTCCTACTAGCTGCATATTAAACCTAAATGGTAAAGATGTTTTGAATGGAAAAAGGGTAAAAAATGTTTATATGCTAGATTTAAATTGCATTCAAACTCCTATTGCTTTTTGTTTGAGAACTGTATCTGATAAGTCATGGCTTTGGCATAGGAGACTTTGTCATTCTAGCATGAAAAACCTTAGGAGAATTACCCAAAAGAACTTAGTGAGAGGTATATCAAAATTAGACTTTACTAAGGACCACCTCTGTGATGCATGTCAATTAGGAAAATAGGTGAAGTCCTCTTTTCAGTCCAATAAGGATCTTAGAACAAATAAACCATTGGAAATTTTGCATATGGATCTTTTTGAACCAGTTGGAACTGTGAGTCTAAGAGGGAAGGTATACGGTTTTGTAATTGTGGATGATTTCTCAAGATTTACATGGGTTAGATTTCTTTTTCATAAGAGTGAATCATTTGAGGAATTTAAAAAAAATTTTACTTGAATTCAAAGAAAACTAGGTTGTGAAATTATATCAATTCAAAGTGTTCATGGAGGAGAATTTGAAAATAAAAAGTTTGAGAATTTTTGTAAGGAGAAAGGAATTGATCACAATTTTTCAGCACCTAGAATCCCTCAGCAGAATGGGGTAGTCAAAAGGAAAAATAGAACATTAATAAAAGCCGCCCAAGCAATGTTGGCAGAATATTCACTTCCTAAATATTTTTGGGCTGAGGCGGTTAACACAGCATGCTATGTTCTGAATAGGGTGAATGTGAGATCTTGTTTAAATAAAACACACTATGAGTTGCTAAAAGGGAGAATATATAATTTGTCTCATTTGCATGTTTTTGGTTGCAAGGTGTTCATTCATAACAATGGAAAATCTTCCTTAGAAAAATTTGATCCAAAATTAGATGAATGAATTTTTATTGGATACTCAAGTGTTGGAAAATCTTATAAAGTATTCAATAGAAGAACTTTGGTAATTGAGGAAACCACACATGTTGTATTTGATGAATCTGGAAATATGGAAGAGCCAAATATTATAGAAGATGAAATTGAGATCAACTCCCAAAAGATTGATAAATTGAACTTGGAAGAAAATGTAGAAGAAAATTTAGAGATAGAAAACCCTTTGCCTAGAGATTTGAGATTTTCTAAAAATCACCCAAGAAAATTGATCATAGGTGAACTAAGTGAGGGTGTAAGGACTAGGCGTGGATTAAATAAGGAAGTCAATCATTCAGCTTTCATTTCAACCATAGAGCCCACTAATATTGATCAAGCACTTTCAGATGAATTTTGGATTTTGGCTATGCAAGAAGAATTAAATCAACTTATAAGGAACGAAGTTTGGGAATTAACTATAAGGCCAAAGAATCAAAGTGTTGTTGGAACAAAGTGGTTGTTCAAGAACAAAATAAATGACTCAGGAGCAGTCATTAGAAATAAGGCTAGATTGGTAGCTAAGGGGTATAATCAAATTGAAGGTATTGATTTTGAGGAGACTTTTGCCCCTGTAGCTAGACTTGAAGCAATTAGGGTTTTGTTAGCCTTTGCCTATTTTAGAGAATTTAAATTGTACCAAATGGATGTGAAAAGTGCTTTTTTGAATGGGGTAATTCAAGAGGAAGTTTTTGTAGAACAACCTCCAGGTTTTGAAAATTCTAAATACCTAAATCATGTATTTAAATTGAAAAAGGCACTATATGGTTTGAAACAGGCACCTAGGGCTTGGTATGAGAGGTTGAGCACTTTTCTTCTTAATAGCTCATTCGAAAAAGGAAGTGTAAATACAACTCTCTTTTTGAAAAGATTTGGAAAGGATATACTTATTGTGCAAATTTATGTGGATGACATTATTTTGGAATCTTCAAATAAAAATCTTTGTGATGACTTTTCTAAAATAATGAGTAGTGAATCTGAGATGAGTCTGATGTGAGATTTAAGTTACTTTCTAGGCTTTAGCATTAAGCAACTTGAGGAAAGTACATTTCTTAGCCAATCCAAATATGTTAAGGACATCCTCAAAAAATATGAAATGGACAATATTAAACCTGTTAGTACTCCAATGAGTTCCTCAGTTCAGTTGGATAAGGACCCTAAGGGAAAATCTGTTGATCAAAAGAAATTTAGAGGGATAATTGGATCTTTACTTTACTTGACTGCTAGCCGACCCGATATCATGTTTAGTGTTTGCTTGTGTGCTAGATTTCAATTAGATCCAAAAGAATCACATTTGAAAGCAGTGAAAAGGATTTTAAGATATTTGCTAAGAACTCAAAACTTAGGAATTTGGTATCCTAAGTTTAGCTCATCATTTAAAATTATTGGTTATTCGGATTCTGACTTTGTAAGCTGTAGGGTGGATAGGAAAAGCACTTCTGGAACATGTCAATTCATTGGAAATTCATTAGTTTCATGGTCTAGTAGAAAACAAAATTCAGTAGCCCTATCTAGTGCTGAAGCTGAATACATTCCATTAGGAAGTTGTGTGGCACAAGTACTTTGGTTGAAATAACAGTTGATTGATTTAGGATTAACTATAGGCACTATACCAGTTTATTGTGATAATACTAGAAATATCTGCATTTCTAAAAATCCTATTCAACATTCAAGAACCAAACACATGGACATAAGGCATCATTTCATAAGGGATCATGTATCCAAGGGAGAAATTGAACTCATTCATGTTACAACTGAAAATCAACTTGCAGACATTTTTACAAAACCTTTAGCCTTTGATACTTTCAGTGTATTAAGAACAAGGCTTGGTGTCATTGATTTAAATGCTTAAATAAAAATGTTTTTGCAATATTGATGTTTGTTTATTAATTTAATTTAATTTTTTTGTGTTTATGATTTTGTTTGTGTGATTTCTTTCCTTTTTAGAGTCTGTGTTTTCATCGTTGATTTTGGTATTTTTGTGTTTTTGATTTCTAGTTTTAGTTTAGAGTGCAAAAAGAAAAATTTTTGTTTATCATCATCGTCCGGGATGATTTTTGTAGTATGACAAACTGTGGAATTTTGAACCGTTTTAAGTGCAGTTTTAATGTACTTCGTCTGTACAATCGTCCAAGATGAAATATTTTTCAAACGACGGGACGAATAAATGGAGCAGTTGAATGAATAAGACAGTTTTTAATATGAACTTCATCTGTACGAACATTTGGTTCGTCTGGACGAACACATGTCAGTTCAATGTAGGGGATAGTTTCAACTGTCATTAAAACGATATAAGTTCTGATCATCCCGGGACAAACACGTGTTCGTCTATACGATCAGACTGGTCAAAAGTCTGTACTAAAGGATGCATCGTAATTTGGGTTGATTACGAAAAGCCGTTTCATTTTGACGCATTGAATCGTCTGTACGAAAATTTTTCGTATGGGACATTTTTTATTTCTTCTGGGACGAATTTTTTTCCGTCCAGTATGAACATGCCATTTTTCAATAAATTGGCAGGCTTTTGAACTTAACTGTCACACTCTAAACATCACTTTCAATCTCTTTTACTCTTTAGATCAGTCCTTTTTAGATGGCTAGTTCCAATTCAAGTAAGAGGCAGAAGGTTATAGCAAAGAAACCACATAGGAATCCTTCAGAAAACTTTCTATCTAAGGAAAATGAGGAATCTTTTCCTCACTGCCAAAATCACACCCTCTAGGATCCTACTTCAAGAAAATCTTACTTTCCAGGTAATGAACCTGTTCGCCTCGACCCAATTTGATTTCATTCTTACTCTGGTCCACCCTTACAACAAAGAGACTTTTCACTATTTCCTGGCTAATATGTCCTTTGGGCCTCGTCAGTCTGTAGTCCGCTCCTTTGTCTTTAAACAAAAAGTAGAAATTACTAAGCATGACTTAGGAGCATTTCTAAACTTAAGAACTGAGGGGAAAGAGAAAATTATCTGATCACTATCGATGACTATTCGTGGTCTGAAATTAATCAAGTGATTAGAGGGAATAATGTGAATGAACATATGGCTAGAGTATCCGGTCTTATGAAAACTGCACGAATCATCCAGCATGTCTTTAGAACTTCCATTATCCCTAAGGCTGGTGATAGAGTGAACATAACTCCACTTCTTTCTATGGTCACTTTTATGGTCATGACTAAAAAACCTATAGATGAAGCCCAGTTAATTCTCGACTATCTTTTTGGGCTTTCTGAAATAGGTCATGCTAATCAGAAAAGAAAAAGGAATATTGCTTTAGGACATCTAGTTGCATATATTCTGGAGAAGAAGTATGGTTTGACTCATCCTGATCAGGAGTTTGAAGATTTGCTCTATTACAATGATGCATCATTCAGAGCAATATTCAAAAATGATGACACAAGTAAGGCACACGTCATCAGTGACATCGAGGAGGAACCTGAAGCCGAACCAGCACCGATCAATGATACAAATTATCAAAATTTGGTTCAAAGATTTGATCAGCTAGAGACTCATTTTGATCAACGTTTTGATCAATTTGAAAATCGCTTCAATCAGGATATGAGCTTCATAAGAGAGCAAATGAATGATTTGAACAGTAACATGCTTATGGTAAGCAGTTACTTTACCTTCTTCAATGCTCAACCTCCTCCTCCTCCAGATCAGGGACCGTCTGAGTGATTGTTGCACTTTCTGTTTTGTGTTTGAGTTGTTATGGTTCATGTGTTTGTTGTTGTTTTGTTGTATTTCTTTGGATGGATTTTTAGATGTATTTTATGTTTTTTCTCTAATTGGTGTGTATTGATATCGATTGCAGTGATTGTAATATCTTTTTGATATCAATATAAGTAAACATGTCTTGTCTTTATCTTATTTCTAAATGTGTGTTTAATTATGAAAATCTTTGGATTTTGTTTTCTTATCAGTGCTATAATTCTTAAAATGCAAATTAAAAATCAGACTCATTAGAAAATCTAATTTTTTCTAAATTTAAGTTTAGCTTATAACTTGATAATAATCAAAATTGTTAAATTTCATGTCTCTTATTTAGACTACATTAATTTATTATTGCAATTGTGATATTTTTCTTATTTTGTATTTTATTCTTCAATTAATATTTATACACCTAGATTAATTTGAAAACTTTGATTAATGACTTTGGAAAGAATACAATCACTCTTGACAAATGTACAAATATACAAAAATCAAAAGGAATGCGCAATGGTTCGCAATGTGAAAAAGATGCACAAAATAAGCCCAATAAATGCAAATATGCACAAAAGTGTGTCAAAAATTTGAAAAAGATGCGCAAAGTGCCACTTGTGGTAGTTATTTCTTTCCAGACTCTTGTAATCTTCTCATTCAAATTGATCTTGTGTTCATTCATGTATATTGAATTTTGAAATATACAATTTTTCTTTTCATCCTCTTTGCAATGATGTCTCTATCTAAATGTCTAAATTGAATCATGTTCTTTGATAAATTTTTTATTATCTAAGTTATGTCTCTTCTTGAATTCTATGAATTATTATGATTTGTCTAATGTACTAATTTTCATTTGCATAACTTTATTCCAATCACTTTTAAGAATGAATTATCAAATGATTTTTATATGTCTGCTTGCATTTTAAGTTCTTTTTTCTTCTTGACTTTTTGCTGTTGTCAAAAAGGGGGAGAAATAATTGTTTGTTATTTATTGTGATCATGTTGTTTGGTTTTGTCTATTTTGTCTTGTTTTGTGTTTTGTTTGTTGTTTTGTTCGTTGTTGGGTGTTTTTGAGATTTTTGAAAATAAAAATTTAAAAAAATTTTGTGTTTAAAAATTTAAAAAATTTTGTGTTCAATGACCCCTTATTTTCACTTGCTCATTAATTCAGGGGGAGTTTAGGAAATTCTTAGAATTTGAAATTCAACAAACAATAATTGTTTTGCCATCATAAAAAAGGGGAAGATTATTAAGAAAGTTGCTATTTGCATATGTTACATTCTTGCAACTTGTATAGTTTTGATGATTTCAAATATTATTGTTTTATGTGCAATTATTTCCTAACACTTTTTGGAAGAATTGTTTTTACTCTTGTGTGTACTAACATTTTAGGAAAATTGAACTCCAAACTATGAAGACTTCAAATCAAATTCAGCATACAATACTTTGCAAATTGGAGCTATAAATTTTTCTTTAAATTGAGAGGGAGTGATTGTAATTAAGTGAATAAATACACACACACACACACTTAAGGAGATCTTATAAAATTTGTACTTATCGTACGGGACGAACCTAGTTCGTACGGGACGATCAGGTCAGTTTTCTCCCTGTAAGAGCAATGGAACGAATAGGAGTTGGAGGAAATTTTTCTAAAGTCCTGATCATCCAGGACGAATTTATTTTTGTCCCAGGACAATTTTTTCTCTGTAAAAATTTCGTCCAGACGAAATCCAAAATCGTTTCAGTATGACTTCTTCTCTGTAAAAAATTCGTCCAAACGAAATCCAAAATTGTTTTAGGATAATTTCTTCTCTGTAAAATTTCGTCCAGACGAAATCCAAATCTTCCCAAGATGATTTCTTCTCTGTAAAAATTTCGTCCAGACAAAATCCAAATCATCACAAGATGAATTCTTCTCTGTAAAAATTTCGTCCAGACGAAATCCAAATCATCCCAGGACGAATTCTTCTCTGTAAAAATTTCATCCAGACAAAATCCAAATCGTCCCAGGATGATTTCTTCTCTGTAAAAATTTCATCCAGATGAAATCCAATTCATCCCAGGACGATGTGAACCGACTTACCAAAATTGATTACGTCCATGCAGTTACTTGGGAACCGACCTATGGTATAACGGATCATACCGGACGAACCTAGTTCGTACGGGACGATGATCGTGTACGAACATAGTTCGTACCAATATACATAAGGATCATTTCCGACACTTTAAGTAAAATCGTCCAGGATGATCCACGATCATACGGGATGATTCATTTCGTGTTGACTTGAAAAATTTGCTATTTTGGATGGTTTTTCTTCTCTCCTATATATAGTCCAATTTAGACTACACACCCAATCTTTTTGCTGATTGATCTTCGCGCCTATTGGAAGAAGAGTCAAGGAGAGAGTGTGAGAGAGCATTCAAAGGAGGATTCCTACCACTAGAGCGTGAAGGCTTTGCTTGGTGTTCAAAGGTAAGAATCTCTACTAGCGATTTTGGATTACTTCACTCTTTTCTTTCTTCCTTCTAGATTTCTTGTGAGGAGATCTGTCAAGGAGATTCGGTTCTCTGCCGACACTTGGAGAGTGTAAACAGACGGAGGGTTCTCTGCCCACACTAGGAGAGTGTGAACAGCTGAAGGGTTCTTTGCCCACACTAGGAGAGTGTGAAAGGACGAAGGGTTCTCTACCCACACTAGGAGAGTGTGAACAGTTGAAGGGTTCTCTGCCCACACTAGGAGAGTGTGAAAGGACGAAGGGTTCTCTACCCACACTAGGAGAGTGTGAAAGGACGAAGGGTTCTCTGCCAACACTAGGGATAGTGTAAAAGAAAGATGGTTCTCTACTGCACTGGGCAGTGGTGAAAAGAGTGTTTGTAAAGTCTTCTCCGCATTGCAGTGGGTGCGAAAGGAGAGACACTATTGGTATTAGTGCAATACTCGAAGGGTGCCTCTGGGGAGTGGATGTAGGTCTGGTTTAGACCGAACCACTATAAATCTTGTGTCTTTTATTTTTGTTACTTTTTTATTTTCTGCATTTTATTTTTGTTCCAAAAAATTATGGTTGAAAAACTTTTTCTAAAAATTTGTTAAAGTTTATTTTCGGTTCAACTTACTTAAGAGGGTTAAAATTTAAATTTTTAAATACCAATTCACCCCCCTCTTAGATAGCCTTGGGACATAAGCTTAGGTTTAACAGTCTAATTCATAGTGAATGAATCTCAACAGAGGATTCCTACTACTGGAGCGTGAAGGCTTCACTTGGTATTCAAAGGTAAGAATCTCTACTTGTGATTTGGGATTACTTCACTCTTTTCTTTCTTCCTTCTAGATTTCTTGTGAGAAGATCTGTCGAGGAGATCCGATTCTCTGCCGACACTTGGAGAGTGTGAATAGCCGAAGGGTTCTCTACCCACACTTGAAGAGTGTGAACAGACGAAGGGTTCTCTTCCCACACTTGGAGAGTGTGAACAGACAAAGAATTCTCTGTCCACACTTGGAGAGTGTGAACAGACGAATGGTTCTCTGCTCATACTTGGAGAGTGTGAACAGATGAAGGGTTCTCAGCCCACACTTGGAGAGTGTGAACAGCCGAAGGGGGGAGAGTGTAAAAGGACGACGGTTCTTTGCCAACACTGGGGATAGTGTAAAAGGACGACGGTTCTCTGCCAACACTAGGGATAGTGTAAAAGGACGACTGTTCTCTACCGCACCGGGTAGTGGTGGAAAGAGTGTTTGTAAAGGCTTCTCCGCCTTGCTGTGGGTGCAAAAGGAGAGTCACTATTGGTATTAGTGCAATACTCGGAGGGTGCCTCCGGGGAGTGGATGTAGGTCTGGTTTTGACCGAACCACTATAAACCTCGTGTCTTTATTTTTCCGCTGCGTTTTTTTATTTTTGTGTTTTTTACTTTTAAAACTGTGGTTGAAAAAAGTTTTCTACAAAACTCATTAAAGTTTATTTTTCGGTTTAAAAAATTAAAAAGAGGGATTAATTTTTAATTACCAATTCACCCCCCCCCCCCCCTCTTAGTTAGCCGCTGGGACATAAGCTTAGGTTTAACAACCTAATTCATAGTGAACAAGTTTCAACAGGAGGGTCATCTAGTTAGTCATAAAAACCAAAATTTTCAATTCAGTATGATTGTAAAAATGTGCAACCATACATCTCTAACCAACAAACTTAATATGTGCAACATAACTACTTTCTCAATTCATAAACCACATTGCAACCATATTTTAGTAGGCACGACTTAGGAGTGATCCAACTAGTTATTGACCATATGGAATAGTTGATTCAAGATATGTGAATACATATGTATATCGAGGATAATCATTATACAAAAGCTATAGATATAGAGTACGCCTATTTCAGTGGCACCGCATCATTTGTGCAACCACTTAGCATGGTTGCGGGCCCATCATCTTATGAATACCAATGTCCATCTTAGGATTTCTTCTACTAGCCGACACTGCAGGACATTCCATCATGGTCCATAGATGACTACGGTCCTACGACCATTCCGGTTATAGATGCGAAGGTAGTTGTGCATCATGCAGAGCTACATGAGTTGAGGGATAGACCTCTTAGGGAGTCGTAGCACTACATGCTAGTACAGATGCCATTCCATGTAGGGCGAAGAAGAAATGCTAGACTATATTTTCTCTGTATTGGATGGCCTCAGCCTTCATTATTATATTGTATTTTCTTTTGAGTAAGAAGACAATGTAGTACTTTTTTCTTGAGTGTATGCATGTATATGCTCTTATCCAATTTCATTTATGCTTGTTCTATAAGGAATGTTATGTTAGTGTTAAATATAATTTATGATAACTATAGTGCTCTACTATAAACTATAAAGGTAATCAATTATTCGACATTTAATATAAATAATATAAATTATATGAAAAAAAAAATTACAGCCTTCTTCATGTTTTTTTTTATTTAAATTAATGTAAGTTGGTGACTTACATTAAATTATTATTATTTTCTTTTTTTATTCTGTCTGAGGAGTTCTAATGGCTAGTATAGTCAGCAGCTGAGTAAGGAGAAAGAAGCCCATTTATACCTATTTTTAAATTAATTTTTTTATGTACCTAACGCTTAATTAAATCTTTAAGCATAATTAGTTTAAAAAATTGCCGTTTCTTTTACTGCTCATTTTTTTTTGTGGTTTTTTATAGGGGTGTCAAAATATGACCCGACCCGAAACCCGACCCGGATCCGACCTGAAAAAATCCGTGTTCGGGTCAACCCGTATGCGAAACGGGTCGGATTCGGGTTTAAATTTCCAACCCGTTTGACACATTGGTCGGGTTCGGGTTGACCCGATAACCTGCGGGTCAACCCGTTTAACCCGCGAGCCACATATCTACGCTCGAGTTTGGTTCTGGTCCAGCACCCGTCGGCCATCGCGCGTCCCAAGCTCGGCACTCAGCATTCGGCGGAAGCACGAAGCAGCAACCATGCCAAGGATCTCAGTCTCTCTCTCTCTCTCTCTCTCTCTCTCTCTCTCTCTCTCTCCACTCCTTCTAAGATCCCACTTTAAAGCAAGAGACGCACTGCTGAGTGCTCCCGCCAATCAAAACTTTTTCACCTGTTCAGCTCCTTAGGCCTTCAAAGGTGTAGCTTCCACTGTTCCACATGCCCGTCGCCAGTCTTTTGAACAGCCGCTGGCGATGTGATTGAGTTCTTTGAGTACCATTTCCCTGCACGAAACATGGTGGAGAGGAGAAGCACGGCGGCGGAGGCGACTGTGGCTTGGTGCGGCTAGACGTCGCACTCTCCAACTCTCCGTCTCGACTACGGCTTCTGCAGTGATGCGGCTCCCGTGATCGTCTCGCGGGTTTTTAAATTAAACAGGTTTAGAAATCGGGTCGGGTCAACCCGGCAACCCGTGCGGGTCGAGTCCGGATTTAATTTATGAGCCCGCTTATCTAAACGGACCGTGTTCGGATTGAGTCGGATTTGACCCGAACCCGACCCGCCGACCGACACCCCTAATTTTTTATTTCAAACCGTGCTAATTCGCTCTATATATAGATGCCCAGTGGATTCAAAAGGAGCCTTGAAATACTCCATACACCACTTTCTATGGGCAATTTTTAGTGAGTGCGATCGCTCTTCACTCTTCTATCGACTCTGGTTTTTCTTGCCGGCGAACTTCAGTCGACTATCACTCTCAATCGTCGTTGGATCTTCTTTGTGCTGCGATCATCAGCAATGTGGGTAACGTGATTACTTCTTTTGTCCTCATTGTGCTTTATCTCGTCTCATCGATTAAGTCCTTTTCGCTTTTCTTTTACTGTTTCTCTGTGCCTAGTCATGATTCTTTCTTGGCATGTTTCCCCTATTGCTCTCTTAAGTTGCATCCTCATGCATCTATTGCGAAAATGGCTGTGGTATTGGTTGCGTATGGTTTGATTTACTCCATGACGTCTCGTCATTTTTGTGTTTGGCTTGCTTATCTTGTCAATTTGTTGTTGAATGGAGACTGATTTGGTCGTTCTGTTTGCATTTTGGGATATAGGGTACGAAGTAGATGGATGAAGGGTTGTTGGGGTTTGAAAAGTATTGTATTAAGTTTCAAGAAAAGCATTGTATTAATTGGCGTTTGATTGTACTAGTGCTATTTTACCCACTCTTGTCAGTGCAAAGCGTAATTTGACCCAATAATTTGTTGGGATAAGCCAAGATATAAAATAGGAAGTTCGTTTGAATATTAAAAAAACTGTCGTTGATTTTTTTTGAAATATAATCAAAAGATAATGAATTTTTTTAAATTGGTTTCACAGGTCTGATCGCCAAAACATTGACCCATCATTATCAATGCGATTGTGACATCACCTCCCATGGAATGGTATCTTCATATTGACTGTCTATGACTTCGTTGGTGGTGTTTTCCATTGTGACCAAACCCCTGCTTACCACATTTTGTTGGACCACTACTGATCGCTTGAGTTGACCTAGGAGTCGGTTTGGTCTAAACAATTTTTATTCATAGAAGTTTTTTATCTCAACCCTATGTTACATACAACCATATTGATAAACTGAAATAAAAGACCACTAAAACCCTCCAAAAATCTATAAATAAATTGAATAATAACTGCACTATGATGCACCGACACTTCTCCTCAAAGAGGCGTGCAGTGTCCGACACCGTGTCCGACACGACACTCGTCCGACACTCCTCCGACACGTGTCAGACACGCCGAAAACGTGTCCGATTAAAAAAATATTAAAAACTAATTGGACACGCGTGTCTGACACGCGTATCTTAAATATTTTATAATTTTTTTTAAAATATAATTTCTTATGTTTTGCGATATTTAAACTAAATTTTTTATTTCCTATCCACAACACTAAATCAACGTCTGCATTTAATACTCATTCATCGAATATTCACATTTTCATTTCTCTTTGGCAGTGAAGGTATTTTCATCTCCTCTCTTTTTGTACAATTACAAATCTTTCTCTTGTTGAACCAGAGTTGAAAGCAGTGATATTCAATGATGATGATATTGAAGGCTAAAAATAAACCTCTAAAGCTAATCCTAGTAGTTGAAGCTTGAATGCTTGATGTTGTAGTAAGTGATTATTTGCTTATATTTTTATAGTTGTATTAGATATTTTGTACTAAATATTTTATATTATAACCTGGACAAGTTATCATGTCATTTATTTATTATTGTTTGTCATTTTTAATATGATATTACATTAATATATATACACTATATAAAAAAATGTATTGCTGTGTCCGCGTCGTACCCGTGTCCTATATTTTAAAAAAAGCCGTGTCCCGTGTCCGTGTCGTATCATGTCCGTGTCGCCGTGTCCGTGTCTGTGCATCATAGTAACTACATCAGCCATCCAACAAGCTATACATAAGATTAAAATATAGTTCATTCATTTGTAGTTTTTTTTTAATGATTTTGAGCTCCAGAGAAGTTCCCTTACCTTTGTTGATTATGATGTGTTTCCATTTGCTATCAACAAAGACACCAAGTATCGCTTTCACTGGCGATGGATGGATGCTCATTGAGGATAATCATGCCACATTGGTGTCTTTCATGCTTGCTAGCCGTTATTTCCTTAACAATGATTTTTGAACTTATAGCATGTGAAATAAGATGGATAAATTCTCTACGATGCATATAAATAAACTAACAAATGTTTTATTTATGAATAAAATTAATCATGAAATTATGCTTGTAGGGATAATACTTTTTCTTTTCCTAGCGCCAATTCGATGGTATGTAATTTCCCTATTAGTGTTGGCTATAATTATTATTGTGGTGTCTCTGTCACACTTTGGTTCTGAAAAGTGGCATACTATTAATGAATTTGACATTCAAACTCAATAAATAACTTCTACTACAACAACAACAATATCAAGCCTTATCCCAGTACGTGGGGTCGGCTACATGAATCCTTTTTCTCCATTGTGTCCTATTAAAGGTCAAATTCTCGTTTAAATCTAATAAAGAAAGGTCATTCATAATATTTTCTAACAAAGCCTTTTTAGGTCCGCCTCTCTCTTTCTTAACATAAGTCAAATCTAATACTTCTGCTCTCCTAACCGGGTCATTGAAAGGCCGTCGTTTTATGTGACCAAACCATCTAAGGCAACTCTCTCTAATCTTATCTTTTACTGGAGCTACTCCAACCTTTTTACATATATGCTCATTTTGTATCCTATCTCTAAGGGTAAAGCCACTCATCCACCTAAGCATCCTCATCTCTGCCACACTTAACTTAGTATTATGTTTCTCTTTTAATGGCCAACATTCAACAACATAAGGCATTGCAGGCCTCACTACCATCTTATAGAATTTTCCCTTAAGTTTGAGGGGTACTTTTCTATCATACAACAAGCCCGATGCATTCCTCCACTTCAACCATCCAATTTAAATTATGTTGATAATATCCCCATCTATTTCACCATCACTCTGAACAATAGATCCAATATATCTAAAACGTGTACTCTTATTAATGACTTGATCGCCCAAAGTCACAATCCCCTCACTAGGTCTATTACTACTAAAATTACACTCAATATATTTCATTTTAGATCTACTCAAGCGAAAATCTTTAGTTTCTAATGTTGACCTCCATAATTCAAGTTTACTTTCAACTCCCTCTCTAGTCTTATCAACAAGAAGAATATCATCAGCAAAAAGCATACACCAAGGTACATCCTCTTGCAAATGTCTAGTGAGAACATCCATGACTAAAGCAAAAAGATATGGGCTTAAGGCTGATCCTTGATGTAACCCAACCGAAATAAGGAAATACTTGGTCAAACCACCTTGTGTTTGAACACAAGTAATAACTCATGCATACTTATCTTTAATGATTTGAATATAAGCATTATTAACTCCTTTTTTTTCAAGAACTCTCCATAGCACTTCTCTTGGAACTTTATCATATGCTTTTTATAAATCAATAAATGTCATATGTAGATCTTCCATATTTTCTCTATATTTCTCCATCAAACCTCTTAATAAATGTATGGCTTCCATAGTCGACCTACCCGTCATGAATCCAAATTGATTTTAAGAAACATTAGTACCACGCCCCAAATTATGCTCCATAACTCGCTCCCATAGTTTTAAAGTATGACACATTAACTTAATTTCTCTATAATTCACACAATCTTGTGCATCACCTTTATTCTTAAAAATAGGAATTAACACACTCATTTTCCACTCTTCGGGCATCTTTTTAGTCTTCCAAATAGTATTAAAAAGTTTAGTAAGCCATGAAATTCCTTCATCTCCTAAGCATTTCCACACCTCTATTGGAATATCATCAGGTCCAACAGCTTTTCCACCCTTCATTTTCTTTAAAACCTCTCTAACTTCGGTTTTACTAATACGCCGACAGAAGCGTAAATCTTTATTTTCATTAAATATAAGTTTTATGCATATCTATTAAATTGTTTCGATAATTAATTTTTTTTTGGACATTTATGTCAATTAAGACAAACTCGCACATAAATCACATAAATAACTTCTACTGCTAAAGCATAAATGAAAAGGCATGGGGCATGCATATGAATAAAAAACAAGGTGCAATTTATAATAGAATAGCAACATAATGAATGTCATCATATCATTAGGTTTGAATAATATTGAATGGCTGAAAGGATAAGTTTTGCATGTTCTATGATAACTTATACTATTTTATTATTTATGAACATTTGTATGAAAAAATGTAATAAAAATCTTTCTATACTAACATATTCATGTGCAATCACATCAGACATATTCATATATATATCCAAAGATGATCCCTAAGTCATCTATCATGTGCAATCACACCATGAATACTCATATATATCTCTAGATGATTCGAAATCATCTATCATGGTTCCTTTGTATTTGTATATATCCTTATATTGGGTTTTACTAAGCATCCCAAATTGGGAAGGTATGCATAAACTCATGAGGATTTGATAATTTCCAGAAGGGTCATCACTCTGTGGATTGGTAGGCTCGACTAGCGAAATCCAAAAGGGTTATAACAACCTACCTGCATATCTATTTCAAACAAACACAAATTTTGTATTTATAATAAGCAAGTGTTTAACATATAATTTAAGATCAATATGATTAATGTTAGCTTCATAATAAAAATATGATTTAAATGAATAATATTTATTGTATTCAACTAATGCAATTTGTATGAAAATAAATCTTGCTTCCATATGGATTATTTTAGAGTTAAGGAATTTATGCAACAATTAATCAAGGCAATGTTATCCGCACACAATATTTCATTATCAACATTAAATAAAGTTTATAAAATATGTGCAACAATAATTGAATATAAAAGGCATGACTTGTAACCTGCAAGATATCTAAGAAACCTATTACAAGCATATAAGATATTGTTCATAGTAAAGAAGGTTATGTTTATCTTTTAGGAGTTGTTTGGTTTGAACTAAAGTGGGTGTAAAGTAAATATTGTACATGGGTTTTAAAAATATTAGTGTTTGGTTGGATGAAAAAAATAGAGTGAAGTAAAAAAGAATGCAATGTAAAGCATTATAATTCATTTTTAAGGTAAAGTAAATTCGTACAGTTTTGAGCAAAAACCGTTTTCACCTCAAGCAACATCTCTTGCCTCCTTCCGCTACCACACACAGTCAGCCACCGTTGCCACCCTCGATGCTAGCCATTGCTGCCATCCATTGTCGGCCACCACCACTGCCACCAGTAGTCAACTACCGCCGCCACCACCACCACCACCACCACCACCACCACTACCACCTACCGTCAGACTCCACCTCCACCTGCTACCCATTGCGACTGACCACCATCGGCAGCACTTGCCACCACCTGCTGCCACCACAACAGGCCAATGGCCACTGCCACCTTGCTAGCCACCATCGGCCTCCGCCACTGTCAACCACCGCCTCCAACACCATTGCTAGCCAACAGCGACTACCCTCTGCCGACCACCACCACCACCATTGTCGATCGTCCTTGCCACCCCAGCCGTTAGCCGCTAACCACCACCGTTGCCACCAACCATAAGCAACCACCGCAATTGGCTTCCATCACTCTTCACCACCTCCCACAACTGCTACCATCTATAGACTTTACAATATTTCATTTTACTTCAAACTAAAGAAGAAAAAGCATTCACCTGCATTTATTTCACATTTATCCAAACAACACCAAATTATTCCTTTTACACTGCGTTCTTTTTATATTGCATTCTTTTTTTAGCCAATCAAACAGCCCCTTAATAAATGTTACTTGAGTTGCATGATTAAGCCATGTTCCTTCATAATCCAATAAAAATTACATTGGTGGAACATTAACTCAAAGGCCTTAATATGAATCCTATACTAATATTTAAAACTATAAAAAATAATTAAATGCATGATAACATATGACCTAATCTGTCATACACCATGATGACCACTCCCAATTGAACATAAGATGTAATAGAGGAGAGTACTGCTCAACTGATTAAATCTACCACCAACCATTATTATGGAACTTTTTTCTCTAGAATAGAGTCTTTGATAAACTCAATCATTTGAAAGATCTAAACTCTTATGCTTTTAAGTTTTAACTGTACACTAAACCTGTAAGATTGGGCTTAAGAATTCCAATATATTTCATTCATTCAACTACAGAGCTTCTAGTACATTATAGTTCATATGCATAACATCAAAATTTATTAAATAATTTATCTAAGCATCTATGATGCACCAACACTCTCCCTAAGGAGCTATGAAGTGCTTATCACATGTCAAACATGGACAGGCATCCAACACTTGTTAGACATGGTGAAGTTGTGTCTAATTAAAATAATATTTTAAAAAAATGGGACACATGTCCTAAATATTTTATTAAAAAACTATTTTTAAAAATGCTTTCTTATTTATTTTTTTTAATTCTTCTTTTCAACAAAGCAACAAAACATTTGCTCATGTCCTCTAAACATTCCATTTGTGACTTGCTGCTTTGCTTTGATGCTTGATGATGACTTGACGTCAACATCTAATAGCGTCTTGACAAATACATGATGAAGAAGCTAATCCTATTTTCCTTTTAGTGAATAAATGACAATTTATTCTTATTTTTTAGATATCATAAGCTAGACAACTATTTATGGACCATTTAGCTTTACAAAGTTAATATCAAAGTTCAATAATTGATTATTTTTATTATTTTCAATATTATGCTTACTTAGTATCTATGCAATATTTTTAATATATAAAGTGCAATATTATATATAGCCAGTACTTGTCCCATGTCCATGTTGTGTTGTATATGTGTTGTTGTGTTCATGTCTATGCATCTTAGCTTAGCATGCTTTATATCTTAACATTAAAATTGTACATCCAAATATAGGTTAGCTGATTCAAAATCTAATCCTCACTCAGGTTCAACCTTATCTTTCCCACTACCTAAAATTATAATTAGAATAGTTTTTGTTGAGCTATAAACTTCAGCAAAATAAATAATTTTAATTTATAATTCAAATATTCAATGACATGAAACAGCATGCTATGCTAATTATGAACTGGAAATAAGAATTAAAAATTTGTTCTTAGATTATTTTAGAGCATTACATATAATCATTATAAAAAAAATTTCTTGAACAATTATATTGCATGATACTAAGTGAGCTAATCTTACTAAAGGAAGCTCTAAAAGAGATATTAATGGTCCATTTATAATATGCACCATACTAGTCAGGTGTATAGGTGTTAAATATAATAGACTAATCATAGCACAATATTCATTTATTTATTTCATAATATAGACTATTTTATATTAACCTTAGAATATGTCATACTTGAATGTCTAAGTTTATTGGTCTTCATACAACAGTGGCTTATATTAAATGCACATCACATATCATAAGGTTGAAACCTAACTTGAATGTTATATCGTAAAGCTCAATAGAGTCTAGGTATAACTCAGCATTATCTTTATTAAACTACTTCTTAAATCAATCAAAAGATTGAGAGACTTTTTCCCTCCGTTGGGCTCACTTAAACATTTGTTGTTAAATCAGTACATGTATGATAAACACATCATTATCAATATATCCCACATAACTATAGATGCCTAGGCTCATTGTCCATCATAAACTAGTGGATTGTATCAAATCTATATCATATCACATGTTGAAATTTAATTGAAGGCTACATTATAAAGTTCAATAGTGCACTGGTGTAATATAACATTATTACTATTAAACTACCCACCAAATCAATATCACAACATTGACACCTCTTCCCTCATTAGGTTTCACTTAGAAAGTCTATTGTCTCATCAATACATGTCATTATAAACGCATTATTGCCACTGTATCCCACATAACATGAAATTTCTTAAAACTTATTGCATTTTTATTATTGGATATATATATATATATATATTATAACATTTATTTAGAACAAATTAATGACCTTTGTGCATCATCATAGAAATTGGAAATACTTGCTATTCTACGTTAAAAATATATACATTTTTATAAAATATTAAAATACTCGTAATACTTCAAATATGTGCTTGCATAATTTAAAATAAGTGCTTGATTGAATATCTAATCATGAATGATAGGACATAAACATCATTTTACAATATGGAGACTTTTTTAATATATTGCTTACATATAGTTCATGCTTATAAAATCTACAAGCAAAAGACTAATAATTTTGCTCTATGAATTAGAGATTAAGTATCTTACCCTGCTGACAGTTAACAACTAGATCAATGATGTAGAACTACAATGCTTCAAGCAATTTGATAAGAACTTGCACGACTTATTGATTAGAATAATAAAGATTAAAACTATTAGCAAATAAAAATGACAAAATGAAACGTAAGAGTGGTCACTTCCGTTTAGGCTAAGTTGCACAATAAGAGCTTAATTTAGTTCCATAAGGAGAGACACCCTTTTTGGAAAGAAATTAAATCAATGGGGAGCATGGGAATTTCGGCAAAGAGAGGTGGTGGGGGTTTGGAATTATTTCCAAGAGAGGGTGGAAGGATTAGGAAATAAATCCAAAGGGATTTAATTATGGGGTCGGCGGCATCAAGGGCTAGAGAGGATTAATGGGGAATATTTGGGATTGCTATTTTGGGATTTGGTGATTAGAAAAGTGTTTAAAGAATTCCAATTAATTTGAAATTCAAATTGAGTTCAATTTAGGAAACTTTCCTAAAATAGATTTAGTAATTTAAGAAAGATTTTAAATTTTCAAATTGAATGAATTTGAATTCAAAATCTGACCAAATTATATCAATCTAAAATAGGTAATGGAACTCAAAGGGGAAAAGGGGATCTAGGGGCCGGCGGCATGCTTGGTTCGGGTATGGAGGCCGGCGGTTAGGTGGGGTGTATGTGGAGTTCGGCAGGTAAGGGGAAAGGGCATGGTGAGGGAGGAGGTCTTGGGTGTAAACGTGGTCGGTTGAGGTGAATAAGGCCGGTGGTGGTGGTGGGAGAGACTTAATTTAGTTCCATAAGGAGAGACACCCTTTTTGGAAAGAAATTAAATCAATGGGGAGCATGGGAATTTCGGCAAAGAGAGGTGGTGGGGGTTTGGAATTATTTCCAAGAGAGGGTGGAAGGATTAGGAAATAAATCCAAAGGGATTTAATTATGGGGCCGGCGGCATCAAGGGCTAGGGAGGATTAATGGAGAAGATTTGGGATTGCTATTTTGGGATTTGGTGATTAGGAAAGTGTTTAAAGAATTCCAATTAATTTGAAATTCAAATTGAGTTCAATTTAGGAAACTTTCCTAAAATAGATTTAGTAATTTAGGAAAGATTTCAAATTTCAAATTGAATGAATTTGAATTCAAAATATGCCCAAATTATATCAATCTAAAATAGGCAATGGAACTCAAAAGGGGAAAAGGGGATCTAGGGGCCGGTGGCATGCTTGGTTCGGGTATGGAGTCCGGCGTTTAGGTGGGGTGTATGTGGAGTTCGGCAGGTAAGGGGAAAGGGCTTGGTGAGGGAGGAGGTCTTGGGTGTAAACGTGTCGGTTGAGGTGAATAAGATCGGTGGTGGTGGTGGTAGGATGAAGGGAAAGAGATAAATAATAAAACCATGAACCCGAATCATCAAGGTTGGTGGGTGTTCGCAATTCTCCCTCTCTTAGGGCTCTCACTCGAATCTCTCAATCTCTCATGAGAACTCAAATAAAGAGAAGCAAAGTTTTCAATCAATCATTCATTCATTAGCTTGAAAAGAAGAACAATAAGGCTATAAATAGCCTCGTACAAAGACTCAAAAAATAAAAGAACGACAAGCCCCGAGGGCTTACATACGACCTCCCTTAATAAAAGGGTAAAATGGGAACACATAAATAATAAAAGCTACATAACATAATAAAGAAAAACAAATACATGAAATGACTCAAAAATACGTAGACTCGATCGTGGCCGTAGATCGACGGCCACGCCTCTGATACACTTTCCATGCTCTGATGTCCTCATCAATCAACTTTTTTGCGTTGATCAAACAAAAACTTCGATCTTTTTTATGCAAATCATAAAATTTAAAAATCTATTGATCTTAAACTAATGAGCTACATTACAATGGTTACTTGAACACTAATATTACTTAGTTAATAGTGATGGTTAATTAACTTTAATAGAAATAAATTAATTTATATATGTTATATACTCAAGCATGTGTGTGTGTGACTATATATATATATATATATATATATATCAAAATGATTATTATTAAATATAAAATTTTTTAAAATCATTTTTGTTAGGTGGGGAAAATGGGGTATAAAATTTTAAGGACTTCTTGACTTAGCAAATTTTTTAGCATAGTATGATCTTACTAGAATTTAATTACAATAAGCCTTAAATCAAGGCCTTAAAAGTTATTACTCAAATCTAGTCAATGCAAGCACCCAATAATCATCTAAGCTAATTATTATATTAGCGAAGTAAAACCTACTCAATATAAACATGGAGTTATAATTTATCTCCAACATTCAGATCCAAATAACTATATGATATTATAATGTATCTAAGTAAAACCTAACCTACCTTTCAAAAAAAAAAAAACCTAACCTAATTTAATTTGGCCTAAGAAACAAAAATAACAACGTTAAGCCTTTATCTCACTACGTGGGATCAGCTACATGAATCTTTTTTCTCCATTGTATTTTGTTAAGAGTTAAATCGTGAATAGAGGTGGTGAGAGGCACATGATTTCTGCATGATTGGTAGCTAGAGATTGGTGATCGAGCGATTCACATGAATGAGAAGAGTAAAGGCAATTTGTTTTAAGGACATAGTTGTTTGGTTTGGTGTCGTTAATTTGGTTTATTGCACACTCTACCTTGAAGAGGTGTACCCCTGGAACCAATTTTATTTTGCATATTAAAATAGCATCATCTGGCTCTATGAGAAAAATTTGAGAACAAAAAACACCCGGCATGAACCAATCTTTATGCTGAATAATCGCAACCTAACTAGACTTGCTAACTTTTAAATACAATTTCTTTCCAGCAGACCGCCAGTCATTGCCTTAACATTGCCAAAGTTTACGGTGTTTCACTACATCAAATCATATTTAAGTTTCCTCTAATGCCAGGACAGTTTCCATCATGGTTCTTTTTTATTTAAATCTTATTCTTGCTTTATTATGTCATGAAAACCTAGCCAATTCATCACAGACATTTCTTTCACTAGATTGACATTCCTTAATAGTTGTAGCAATCTTAGATGTGTGAGGAAGATTTTCCTTTGAACTCTTTGAAGAATATAATATTATTTAGATCTGCTCCTTCATTCATAGGAAAAAGAAAGAAAGTATTAATAATAAAAATATGAGCTTCTTATTGATTATTTGACTGTTCTTATGGTTCATAAATGAACTTCACTTGTTGGCATATTTGCTGTTAACTACGTTGAAGCTGGTTATTATGGCCCATTAGTCGGGCTCCTTAATCATGTAGCGATCTAAATGTATTCTGTGTTGCTGACCAGCAACAAAGGCTTAACAATGATTAATGATGCAGTGTTCTTGGTGGAAATGAAGTTCGGTCATGGCGGCTTCTGGCTATAATGACTTAAATCTTTTTGAGAAAAGCTCAATCTACTTAGAATCATCCTGAGTCTATTAAACCAGTTTCTAAGGATATGATTTGACCGTATTAATGTTATTTTCTGATGAAGATTTGGACTACAAGAATGTTTTTCAGTCTTCAAATTTTCCTATTTTGTACTCATCCTATTTTCTAATGTTCTGCTTGTCACCCTCTTGGTTTCAACTCATCCGGTCACTATTCAAAACTCTAGCTGACCTTTCGTTTCACTTCCGTTCATGGTTGGTTATTGACAACTATAGGAAGATGGAAGCATTAGAATCTATTGTTTATTTCTTTATTATTTTGGCTACATATCAGAAGAATTAAAATTGAAAACACTCTGATTCATTGATAAGAAACAACCAACATATCAGTGCTGTATTTTAGGGAAATTCAGCAAATACCAAATAGGTTATACAAAATCTATGGAGAAATAACCAAGACAAGCACTTGAAATTAAATAAAAGATGAAGAGAAATAACCCGATACAAGGAATTTTCAATTCGAGAGGAAGATTCAGCTCTCCAATCTCTAGTTGAAGTCTAGAGCCCAAAATCACAAACAGAGATCTCAATTTTCAGATTTAATTCAAGATAACCCTAATCCTAGCAAGAAGGCGATTACTTAAAGCAAAGCATAAATCATCAGTCCCTAAACAATCTTTAATTTGAATTTTTCCTCCTAAACAAAACCTCCATTAATATGTGGGCCCAAACCCTCTTGCCTCCCCAATCAAGCCCCCACCCCTTGGTTTTTCCATCGCCTGTAGACTTGAACCAGTCCAGGAGGGATTGATTCAACTGGCCCTTGAGCCAGTCTAACATTACCCCTCTCCCAAAGACTCACCTTGTCCTCAAGGTGAAATGAAGGAAATTGATGTTTCACCCTCTTATACGGTTCTCAAGTGGCATCGAAGTTGGGCAGGCCCTTTCATTTAATCATCACTTCTTTGTTCTTCCCTTTTTTTGATCTCACCCCTTTTAACTCTAATTGTTCGAACATTACTTCCAACTCCTCAATCAGAGTCACCGTTAATTCTGCACTATCTGTAAGCTTCCCCAAAGCTCTCCTCAACTGTGACACATGGAAGACTGGTTGTATGGTGGCTGTTGGGGGTAACTTCAAGCAGTAAGCTACTGCTCCAATCTTTTTCAAGATCACGTAGGGACCGAAGTACATCGGTGTCAATTTCTCATTCCTCCTGCTTACTAGTGTCCTCTATTTATAAGGTCACAATTTTAAGAACACCCTATGCCCAACTTTGAACTGGATGTCTCTCTTATGTGCATCTGTCTGCTTCTTCATGATCTATTGTTCCCTCAAAAAGTGTCTCTTCAATTCCTCTTTCATCTTATCCCTTTCCTCCAAATTTTGCTCTACTTAAGAGACTGGTGGTGTGCTTTTTTGCCCAAAATGCATCAATAGCGGCGGGTCTCTTCCATACAACATCTTGAAAGAGGTCATCTGAGAAGCTGAGTAGTACGATGTGTTGTACCAATATTCGGCCCATGCTAACTACTTGGCCCACAGCTGTGATGTTTCAGAAGCAAAACACCATAAGTAAGTCTCCAAGCTTATGTTAATTACCTCTGTTTGACCGTCTGTCTGAGGGTGTTAGGCGATGCTTCTCTTAAGAACTGTACCTTGCACCTTGAACAACTCCCTCCAAAACTGACTGAGAAATACCATGTCTCAGTTAGAGACTATCGACTCTGAAATCCCGTGCAATCTAATCACCTCTCTGATGAATGATGTAGCTACTATCACTACGGTGTAGGGGTGTTGTAAGGGAATGAAATGCGCATATTTACTCAGCATGTCAACCACCACCATAATCACTATGAATCCCTTAGATCGGGGTAGACCTTCAATGAAGTCAATGGACACCTCCTTCCATACCCTGTCTGGAAGAGCTAAGGGTTATAGTAACACCGCCTCCCCCCCCCTCCCCGCGGCAGAGTCATAGCCATGTACTTATTTCTCTGGCACACCTGACCACCATCTCCTCCACATCCTTTTGCATACCTTTCCAATATAATTCAGCAGCCAATCTTTTATGTCTTCTGTACCCTCAAATTTCCCCGACCGCGCTCCCATGAAACTCCTGCAGTAGGTGGGGAATATGAATGGAGGTTAATGGTATCATGAATCTCCCTTGGTATAGTAGCCTCTCTCTCTCGAGGGAGTAACCTGGGTGGTTGCTCCTATTATTTAGTAAATCCCACTCCTAATCTTCCTTAGCTCCCCGTCACGTACACTTTCTTCCTTAATAGCCCCCCAATCTACCATCAGGGGTATTGAATGGCCATCTCCTAGAGCTTCCCCCCACATCTGGAAAAGGCATCAGCTGCCTTATTCTCTAACCATGACCTGCACTAGATCTTAAAATCATATCTCAACTATTTGGACAACCACCTTTGATGCTCCTCAGTCACCATTCTCTACTCCAACAGATATTTCAAGCTCCTCTGGTTTGTCTTGAGGATGAAATGTCGACCCAATAGGTATGGACGCCACTTCTGAATAGTTAACATTATGGTCATCAATTCTCTCTCATATATTCACTTCAGCCTAGCTTTAGCTATCAACACTTGACTGAAGTAGGCTATTGGTCTATGATTCTGCATAAGTACTACCCCCAACCCATATCCTAATGCATGTGTCTCCATTATAAAGGTCTAACGGAAATCTGGTAGAGCCAACTGGTATTGTGTTCATGGCCTTTTTCAGTCTCTCGAAAGCCTGGGTAGCTTCCTCTCCCCACATGAAGTTATCATTATTTAGTTGCTCTATCAAAGGCCAGGCTATGTTGCTATACCCCCTTACAAACCTTCGGTAATAACTAGTCAAACCCAGGAAGCCCCTCAAATCTCTCAGGTTTTTAGGTAGAGGACACTTCTACATTGCTTCAATTTTGGCTTGATCGGCTGCCACCCCCTCCTGAGATATCACGTGCCCCAAATACTCCACACTTATCTATACGAAGTTGCACTTCTTCAGGTTTTTCCTTAGCTGATACTCTTGTAGAACTTCTAAGACCAACCTCAAATGTTTCAGATGCTCCTCCTCAGTCCTGCTATACACAAGTATGTCATCAAAGAAAATTAAGACAAACCTCCTGAGGTACGATCGGAATACCCTGTTCATTAGGGACTGGAAAGTAGTAGGGGCGTTTGAAAGCCCAAATGGCATCACTAAGAACTCGTAGTGCCCCTCTTGTGTCTCGACAACCATCTTCTGAATGCCCTCTTTCATTCTGATTTGATGGTATCCCGATTTCAAGTCCATCTTGGAAAACACCACTGCTCCATATAGCTCATCCAGTTGCTTATAGATCACCGAAATAGGGAACTTATCCGGCCCCATCTCTTTATTCGATGCCTTGTGGTCCACACAAAACCTCCAGCTCTCATCCTTCTTCTTGACCAGTAATACTGGACTAGAGAAAGGACTTAGACTCGACCTGATGATCCCCGCCTCTAACATCTTCCGCTTCTCAATCTCATCCTTTTGAATTTGGAGATAATAATATGGTCTTACGCTAATCGGTGAGACCCCCTCCTTCAAATTAATTGCATGCTCCTGCTCTCGGGGTAGTGGTAAGCCTTAAGGCGGATGAAAAACCTCACTGAACTATTGTATGAGTGCTTGTACTGCAAGAGGAATGTCCCCCTCTTCCCCATTCTAACCCCTTCCAAGTGTTGCAGTTCCATCAAAAATCCTTTTCCCACCTCCTGTATGGTCCTGGTCATGGATTTGAGAGATACCCCTGCCCTGGACTGCCCTACATTGCCCTGGATCGCCATCCTTCTTCCCCCACCACTAGCTCCATCCTCAATGCTCTCCAATTGACCTTGGTATCTCCTAAGGTCTACAACCACTTCATCCGTAGGATAGCATTAGTGCTCTCCAACTCTAATGGAAGAAAATCTTCCCTCACATGAATCCTCTAAATTGTGAGCACTACTCTCCTACACACTCCTCTACCCATCTCCACATTTCCTGTGCCCATCATCGCCCCATATCCCCCGGTGTCCACTAATTTCACCCCTAATAGATATATGATCTAATTGAAGATGAAATTGTGGGTAACCCCACTGTCAATCAACACCACCACCTCTCTATCAGCTATCTCTCCCTTCACTTTCATTGTGTGGTTCGATGTGAATCCCACCACTGAGTTCAGAGACTTCCGTCATGTCCAGATGTAGCTTCTTCTCTTCCTCTTCCTCGGGCCCCTCTAACCTCTCCCCACAGCTTCCTCGTCATCACAGTCGGTGAGAACTTGAAGAGTTCGGTTCTTGCACCTGTGTCATGGCGTGTACTTCTCATCACACTTGAAGCACAACCCATTTGCCCGCTTCTCCTATAACTCCTCAGTGAGCTTCTTGAAGTTCCCCCCAAATCCTCCTCCAGTTTTCTCCTTTGTGGCTTTACGCAGACTTCTCGATGTTGGTCCCTTAGGAGCTAAAAAGGTGGTGGTCATCCTGTATGATCCCTCCAAACTATTGCTTATGGCCTCCCTCTCCAAATGCTTTTGATCCTCGACCAACTGCGCCAGCTCCATGGCCTCCCCCAAGTCATGCGGCCTCATCACTCTAATAACTGATCTGATCTTTGGTTTAAGCCCCTTCATAAAGTTCCCCTCTAGCACCATCTGGGAAAGTCAGTGTAGCCTGCTAGCTAGGTACTCAAACCTATCACAGTATTCTGCCATGGTTCCCTCCTGCGTCAGGGCAAATAACTGCTCATAGAAGTCCCCTCCTCGACTAGTTTGAAAACTTTCTAGTAAACAATCCTTGAACTCCCGCCAACTACGGATGGGTCACCTCATCTCCCTCCACTGATATCAAGCCAATGTTTTTCCTTCCAGACACAGTCCCACCGCTGTCAATTTCTCTTTCTCCGTCAATCTGTTGATGACAAAATATATCTCCACTTTGTAAATCCACCCATGTGTGTCTTTGCCCTCAAAGATGGACATCTTCAGCTTTCGTGCCCTCGAGTCACCCCTATTTCCTTTGAATCCTCCGTAGCCACCCATTCCTCGAAGAGTAGGTGCTCTTCAAGTGTCATCCTCTTCCCTTCGGCGCTCAAACACAAATCCTCTCTTCTTTTTTCAAAATCAGTACCATGCGATCGTAATCCTCCCCCCTTCTTGCAAAATAAGCACCCCTTCCTTCGTACCCGACACTTACCTCCTCCCTAGAAAGCAGTTCTAACGGAGGCATGCCTTATGTTCCCTCCAAAATCTCCACTTCTAGATTTTCCCTTCTCCTAAACAGGTTAGGGTTTCCATTTCTCCCATGGCCACAGGTGGTTTCCTTTGTTTCAAATGTTGTTGGATTTGGCTTGGCTTCAAGCAAGTTCTTCAGTATGTCTTCCACTACAGCGAACCTTTCATCCATCTTTTCATGGACGGATATTAATTGTTTCTGAAAATCCTCAAAATCTGATTTTAGTTGACCTAATTCTCCCTTCAAAACTTTCACTTTCCTCCCGGCCATTGGTACCCCTTAGATCAACGTGTTCTGATACCAATTTGATAAGAAACAACCGCCAAATCAGAGAAACGGTGTTGTATTTCATGGAAATTCAGCAAATACCAAGCAGGTTGTGCAAAATCTGTAGAGAAATAACCAAGACAAGCACTTGAAATTAAATAAAAGATGAATAGAAACACCCCAATACAAGGAATCTTCAATTCGAGAGGAAGATTCAGCTCTCCAATATCTAGCCGAAGTCTAGAGCCCAAAACCACAAACAGAGATCTCAAATTTCAGATTTAATTCAAGATAACCCTAACCCTAGAAAGAAGACAATTACTTAAAGCAAAGCATAAATCATTAATCCCTAAACAGCCCTTAATTTGAATTTTTCCTCCTAAACAAAACCTCCATTAATATGTGGGCCCAACCCTCATGCTGCCCCAATCAAGCCCCTCACCCCCTGTTTTTCCGCCACCTATAGACTTGAACCGGTCTAGGCGGGACCGGTTCGCATTCTTCCATTCTACTTCACAAGTCTTTCTTCCTAACATTTTTGCCTATAAAAATTGAAATAAAAATTTCACTTGGATAATATCCTCATTATGATCTTCATTATTGTCATTACTTGTCCAAAGTATTTAGGTTTGGCTTATAAATCCTTCTTGATTTATTGTTTTGCACAATATCTAGTCATGCTGTCATTAGTCTACTACTTTTCTGTGATAATCAGTCCACATTAGTATTACCTTATGATGCTTATTTTGGCCTTTTTTTATCATGCTGAAATCATTCTTAAGTCTATTTTTTATTTTCTTATTCTTAATCGATGTGTGGCTCCTAATTCTTCGTTACCAAAATGAATGTGATTTTGTTTGAAGGTTGTCATTGCTGTAAATTTTACTACCTTATTGTTATGATATGATACCTATATATACTTTCCTTCTGTCTTCGAAGGATGGCGAACTATGCTTATGTGCATTTAAAACAGGTTGCTAATTATTCTTCAAATATTGCAGAATGGGTGCTGGAAGGAAAACACATACTGTAAATGGCGATAACAGGATTCCAACTTCTGAAAGTGGCCACATGTCTGCTAGGAACTTGTGCAAGAATGATTTAGGAGGAGTTATTTTTGGATGCAAGCGCAAAACTATGCAGGAGTGTCTCTCAAAGCAATTGTTTGGTTGGTTGTCTCATTTGCTTTCAAATCCAGAACTTCAGTCCATGAATAATTGGTTGTTTCATTTTTTTTTTCTCAGGCATTTAGCTTTTCGCCATTTTTTTCATTTAATTTTTTGGGGAATTTGTTTTCATTATATTAATATTATTTCTTATGGTGGCATTTTGCTCATCCCTACAAATTCTGCCTCTCCTCTCATGAAGCAAATACTAATGTTAGAACTTGTGTCATTAATTTCATTAAATCAAAATCTTTAAAAGATGTAATGTTGCCTTTTCAGGTTTACCCGCTCCGCATTTCTCCTATGTAAGAAATATTGGGCCAGGTCTCCCAATATTTCACTATAACTACAGTGATCACGAACTTCATGGAATATATGAGTCTGTTAGTCATGGCCAAATGTACATTGATGCATATGCATGGACTGAAGGGGGTGCGGAGAGGACTGCTTTTCCTGCTCAGGTCTTTCTGATGGAAATTTTCATGAATTTCTTCTATTTAAGTGCTTTGTTCTAATCAACAACTTATTTACTATTGATACCTCATTTTTGTGTTTGCATGATTGTTTTATTTAGGTCCGCATCCGGATAAGGGAACAGTGTAAGCCCCTTGCTGAAAATGAATTTAAAAATATAATTGAAGACAACTACTACACGGAAAAACATTTTTGGTTTGAGCTAGACCACTCACAAACTAGATGCTTAATTGCACTATTCAAATCAGTGCCAGTTTTAAATCCATTTAGCCAACCTAATGCTTTTCCTCCATTGCCAATTGCAAAACGGAAATCAGTGAAAGATGTAAAACCTACCAGTTCATGGAATGAAAATAAATTTGCAATACTTTCTTTGGACAGTAGAGACAGTGATTATGGTTACCCAACTAACGCATCATATAATGCTACTGAAGATATTGATTCTAAAGAGTTAGCATCAAACTTGGAAGATTTGTTTGAAGGCCATATATTAGATGGAACAAGTTCAAGCATTGATGCTAACTTTAATGAAGCTCCTAAAATCTTGGATAAACAACCAGTTGATATAGAAGATTACAAGAATGTATTGCTCAAATTGGAAAGACTTTCAGCAAATTTCAAGGTCAATTCACCTAGAGGAGCCATAAATGAAAGCACAAGTGCCTGTGTCCCAGAAGATTTGTACAACCGCAACAAGCAACTTTTGCATGATTCATGTAATTCGTCTGAGAAAAATGAACTTCTCAAGGCAGGCAATCTCCATGATGATAATGTCAAAACAAATGTTCCGCTTCTAGACTCCTCCGTGAAAGAGCATCAAGTAGTAGTGAATTGCTCTGATGGCAATGCTAATAGGGATATTGACAAGGTTTCAAATGAATCATGCAGTTTGGTTACTCATGCAACAGATTCAACCTCTGCTAATCTTTCTCATGGAACTACTGAGGTAACCGGAAATAAGAAGCTTAATTAAAAAAATAGTGATTTTACCATTTTTCAGAACCATTTTGACTTCTTTTTGCTTACGGATTACTCTATCTAGTTGATGGAAGCCATCAGAGAACTGAAGGAGCGCACTGCAACATTGGAGAAGCAGCAGGTGTCATATGAATTTTAGCTATCTACCTCCTGATTGGCTATTTTTTTTGTTCTGTGTATCATTGATTTAATTTTATAGTTGCAACTGACGTTTTTTTTTTTATTTAAAGACAATGGTATATAAAAATTAAGAGTTGCCATGCCTATTTATTGGGAAAGAAGACATTGCTTGAATTTTACTCGGCTTTCTTTCTACCTGCACAATCTTTAAACCATAACATGCCTTTATTTTTTCATAAAACTGTCCAGCTTTTAAACCTAATTATGATTTGATCTTATTGGTTGTCATTCTAGCTGATTATGGTATCTATTTTATACGATTCTAAATACTAAGAACATGAAAGACATTCTGGAAGGTCAAAATTTTATAAATATAAAAAAATTTCTCTTTATATACAAAATGCGTGTGTTTGATGCCATTAGAATGCAAAATCTACCTATTATTGATGATATCCTCGTTGGAAATTTTATTTATTAGTTGTGTCCTGTGATATGATATTGGAGATTATCATGGCAAAATTTATAATACTCTAGAACAATTTACTGGAGTACTCTAACTTTTAAAGCAGTTGGCCAGAGTGCTTGAGTCTGAGAAGGATCGATAGTGGCTATTGGAGGCGGTAGGCGATGTTAGAGATGGTGGTGGACAACAATAGTAGGAAGCAGGGGCAGTAGTCGACTGTGGTGGTGGTGAAGGATGGTTGTGGTGATTGGCAATGACGGCAGCGGTGGCCAACAATGGCCAACGATTAGAATTGTTGGTGGAAACAAGTGGAGAAGGCGTGCTAGTGTATTCGGAAATCAACCAAAATTTGATGAGTTTGGAATTCACAAAAAATGAACGAAAGATTATATTCCAAATTCATGAATGAAATGCGGTTCTCTCCTAACCAAATATCCGAATTTTCAAAATCCTTGTTTGGAAAACCCAACTTGAACCAAATAGGCCCTTTAGCTTTTTAGCAATATGCAATAATACTTTTTCTTATGATTGTATCCTCTAATTCTCTAACGAATTTGTTTCAGCAAATATAATTCTAGATTTTAGCCTGTCTAAAGAAAATAATGGAGCTATAAAGTCATTATAGTGGCAACTAGAGGCGGTAGGCAATGTTGGAGATGGTGGTGGTCGACAGTTGTCGAAGGTAGTGCTAGTGCTTGATGGTGGCAGTGGTGAATGATGGCAATGATGATTGATAGTGGTGGTCAACAAATGTTGTTTGATTGCCGATTGTTTGTGGCAGCGAGTGGGGAAGGCGAGCTAGTGTATTCAGAAATCAATCAAATTTGGTGAGTTTGGAATTCACTAAAAATGAACTAAAGAGTGAATTCCAAATTCATGAATGAAATGCGGTTCTCTGCTAAACAAACATCCAAATTTTCAAAATTGTATTTGGTTTACACCCAAAACCTAACCTAAACCAAACATGCCCTTGAGCTTTTTAGCAATATGCAATAATGCTTTTTTTAATGATTGCATTCTCTAAATCTAATGAATTTAATGCAACAAATTTAATTCTAATTTGTAGCATAATTCTAAAGAAAATAATGGAGCTAGAAAGTCAGGAAGGCAAGCTAGTGTATTTGGAAATTGATCAAATTTGATAAGTTTGAAATTCACAAAAAATGAAGGGTAAATTCTAAAGTCATGAATGAAATGCGATTCTCTTCTAACCAAACATCGGTATATTCAAAATCCTTGTGTTTGCTTTATACCCAAAGGCCAATATGAGCTTAAGCTTTTTAGCAATATGCAATAATGCTTTTTCTTAGGATTGCATCTTCAAATTCTCTAATGAATTTAATGTTGCAAATTTAATTCTAATTTTTAGCGTAAATCTAAAGAAAATATTGGAGTTATAAAGTCATTATGGCTGGTTTTTCACGAACGGTTTAATTTCATTAAAATTGAATCTGATTTTGCTCCATGTTTTGGTTACACTGATAGATAGTTTTGCATACTGTTCATGATGTTATTTGGATTAGGCGGAGTCTAAGGCAGAGATTCAACATCTGAGGAATCTACATAGAAACTTAGGACAGATAATTCAGCTGCTGAGTGCCCGTTTTAATGCCATAGAATCAAATATAGGCACTTCCTTGCTACCTGATCGTCTAGACAAGGTTGCTGACCAGTATTTGCCTTCAGAAGATTTAATTTACCTTATTGGAGGTTATAGTGGTACTGCATGGCTATCATCATTAGATTCGTTCTCACCATCACTAGACACCTTGACACCCTTGAAGTCAATGAGCTATGCTCGTTCTTATGCTTCTGTTGTTGCACTAAATGGAGTTATATATGCTTTGGGTGGTGGTGATGGAAGTTCATGGTATGATACAGGTATTCTTATTATTCATATAATTGCTCTATGCCCACTAATGGTTAGAAACCAATATTCAGTTTTGGTTCTTTTTCTATTGGTGTGTAGTTGAGCGTTATGACCGAAGACATGATGAATGGACCGCATGCCCTGCAATGATCCATAAGAAAGGAAGTTTAGCCGGTGCAACTTTGAATGGAAAGATTTATGCTATTGGTGGAGGTGATGGATCTGAGAGCTTTTCTGACGTTGAGATGTTTGATCCTGCTTTAGGACGGTGGATATCTTGGCAATCGATGCTTCACAGGGTATTTTGTCAAATGTCTCCTCCCCTATGCCAATATGTTATGCTGACATAACTCCTGATTTGATGCTACACTCCATGTTAATACATTTATTTCAATTTGCAACATTACAAGATAATAGAATCTACACAAGGGTAGTCCTCTTTTCATTTCTGAACTTTTTCTTCTCTAATCCTTGAGTTGTTAATAAATGTTTTATTTTTTTCCGAGTAAAATGGAAGATGATTATTGGATGACAATTATTGTTCATGTCTCATTGAGGCATGGAAATCACCATAAAATAACAAGGAAGAAGAATTGTATTTTTTAAGGTAGGAAATAAATTACAATGTTCTCAGGTTTTAGAGAAATTCATTCATTAGTTTCTTTTTTTCCTTTGGCTGTCGCATCGTTTATAATGTCCCTTGGGCTGGAATGACTGATAATGCTTGTTGAGTTCTTGGTTATTTTCTAAAGTTACGCTTATTGCCTAGAACTTTATGTTTGGATTGAAGTTAAGCCATGCTGCCTTATTTGGATTTAGGTTCGCCTGATGGTAACAATCTGTGGACTAGTTTTTTATGAAAGTTGAGTTGTGAATGGAATCTAAATTATGCAGGTGCTTTGAGTATGTCCAATCTACCATTTGATCATGCCAAAATTTATCTTAAACTTTGCCTAAAGTCATACAACTGATTACTCCTATTTAAATGAATTTAAATCGTTCTAAAAAAAAGATAGGAACTCTGTCTCAGGAGCCCTTCTCCCTCATGGATGATGCTTCTGTTGCATGCGCTCTCGGGTCTTGTAGGAACTCCTACCCTATTTGTTGAATCAAAATCAATGAACAATCCTTGCCTTTAGATATAGGACCCAAATATTAGTCTCTTTCATTTGCTTAGCACAAAATAAGCAAATGAACCTCTCTTTTTGAACACAACAATTCAAAAAGCTTTTGTGATTTGAAGTCCAAAATTATATCCCCATGTTCTGATCACTGGTTGCATTTATTTTATCCAAATTAAGCAAATCAAGTTCACATTCCTAAACATAAAGCTCAAGGACTCCTTGATTTGTAACCTCAAAGTTACAATAATTCACCATTTCTATAGATCCAAAAGCCATGGAAGATCTTCTAACCTCCACATACAGCATAAATATCATCCTCTTTGCATGTGCACAAAAAGTCACATCATTTCCCACCTTCACTCATAAGACTCAAATCCTAGCCTCTTTCATTTATTTAATTTAAACTAAGCAAATGACCATGCATCATTGAATGCAAAAATTCAATGATTCCTCCTCGATCTATAATCTATAACAATTCAATGTCAAGAAAACACATTAACTCTCCCGCAAATGAACATATTGAACAGCTTGTGAATGCATGCAACAATTTGCCAATTAACATGTACGATGTGACCGGTGTCAAATGTAGCAACATCAGGCACTCAATGTCAGCACATGAACTGGCATATTAAATCTCGCAAGCAATGGCGAAGGACATGCAAAAGATATAACATGTCTATGAGCAAAGCACTGATAAAAGACACTGAATGTGATGAGTTCCCTGTAAATACTATAAAGAGAAATGCAATGCATATGACATACTACCTTTGAGTGGAGGATAACACACTTATGATACATATAAGCCCCTAAGAATCACCGTAGGAGATCCGGCACGTATGCAACATCTAGCCTACAAGTAAGAGAGGAAGCTTGTAGTGATTATAAAGGGCATGATATGGATATTGTGATTTTCCTCCAACCAACGATAGCCTACTTGCAAATGAGTGTAATAGTTCTCTACGAATATTGAAAGACTACATACAATGAGTAAGAAGGGCATATGACAAATATGATAATGCCTTACTGGCAATATCAAAATGCAGGCAAAGGGTCAATCGACCACCGTGCAATGCCCGACAAATACACTAATTCATTGCAAGCAAGAACAGATGGTACATATCAAATACAAATACCCATGGGTAGCGCTAAAAAATTTGCATGCAAAGCAACTTGCCTGCAACAAGAAGCATCAAGCCTATGGCGAATACAGTCGTCAACAAGAGATAGCAAGGGATTCGTTCATGCACAATAATCTACCTATAGAAAGAAACAAGCAATGCATGGTGGTCTATATGTATGGAACGGGCAGATGACCATACCGGACCCACGGTCCGCAACATTTATACAAGCGGGCAGAATATGTGTACGGGCTTCCACATAGAGCGCTATGCACACTCAAATTTTGATCATTCGCACTGCTCATCAACGTCAAATACTTAAAAAATACCCTCACATATACACCCTAACATGTATACACAGACACAGAAGTGCATGTGCAATCATATACCCACATGGGCTCCGAAGAGCATGTTAAGGGTACACAAGTGATGTCTAAGGATGATATGCTGGTCAAATAATAAATCCAAATTTGAGCTCGATCCTTCTATGCGAGTAGATAGGGTTGACACGGCTCAAACTATCAAAGAAATATACTGTTACGACATCAACCTGGATATTTGTTTTATATGTTCATATTAGGCCTTCAAGGCTTATAACAAGAAAAATTCACTAACAAGACCTGAAACGTACAGCGAACTTGATCTTATTTCAGCAATTAGATAGTGTTGACAATGTTTAACAAATAATTACAAAAATATCCCTTAAATACCCGCATAGGCTCCAGTGAGTTTGTTGTAGGCACACATATGATGTTTAAAGATGTTGTGCAGGTCAAGAAATGAATCTAAGTTTTAGCTTGATCCTTCTATGCGAGTAGATGAGGGTCGACGTGGCTCTCAAACTATCAAACAAATATACTGTTAAGGTGCCGACCGGGATATTTATTGTATACGTTCATATTATACCCTCAAAGTCCACAACCAAGAAAATTTACTAATAAAGGTATAAAGCAGACAACAAACTCAATTCTTTGTCGGCAAGTTAACAAAGTCAATAAGGACCACCGAAATACTCATGAAAATTCAAACTCCAAAAAATGCCAAAATTTAAAATATTTATAATCAATATTTAACCATCAAATTCTTAAAGTAAAATCCATCCATTCTTCGCAATAGTTTGCTGAGGTGGATAAATTTAAATATCACTTTAGCTCACAAAAAACTAATTTCTGATCGAGAATATCACTAGAATTCATTTTCAAATAGTCTCTTGCGATTAAGGATGTGGCATGTGTCGTCTAACTAGTAGTTGTGCCGCCAAATGACATTGCAGGTAAACGGTTATGATTGGGGCTCTTTGAACAGAGTGGTTTGCCGCTAAATAACACCACTAAACTACGATCATGGCCACAGCTCGTAAGCTCCCCAATAGCACTAAATTTGTAATATATGAATCAATAGGATATAATTGATAGGGAACAAAGCCCTCTGTCAGTTAAGGTGGATTCAAATTTGTCCCCTTAGATAAATACTTTCCCAGGAATACAATGTACTCATGGATGAAGCAACTCATGGCTGTCGACGAGTATCTTTCTATCACGTTTGGTCGAATACCTCATCTGACTAAGTAGACCAAAGACCATGATGGCCCAGGACGATGGAACTATGGGATCTTAATCAAGTCCATCATCCATTTCCCCACCATCTACTTTAAGCGTAAGATGGTGAAATTTCTAATTTTAAATGTTATATTTTCAAATATCAACCCATGCTTCTACTATATGTCAGATACATGCTATGTATCTTATTGACAACTAGCCTTAATCGAAAGTTCTCTAGTTATCTAGAGGGGTTATTAACTATAGGGGTTGCGCCTATAGGAACTAGAACTCAGATATAAAGTCCTCGCAAAATGAGGGCAAAATCTCTGAGTAGTGTCTCATTTCAAACCCACTCTGCCTTTGGAAAATTTACCCCCGAACTTAATTCGTTAAAAACTCCCCCAAAAGGAGTGGGTGGCTGGGCCGCGAATTTTCGGAGCCTACATAGACCTAAAAAGAATTGGTTAGAAAAATATTAGGTATGCCATTTTTATTAGATTTAAATAAGAATTTACCTCTTAACATGGCACAATGGAGAAAAATGATTCATGTAGCCGACCTCATGTAGTGGGATAAATGTTATTGTTGTTGTTGTTGTAAACTTGATGAGCACCAAGTCACTTAGTGTGATGCTATGTTGTGTGCTTTCTCACTATTAATAAAAATAATATGAAAGTCATTTCCTTGCTTTTTATACTTTTTAACTAATTGTCTAAACATAAATATTGATTCCCTGGTAGATTTTCCTAGCCGAAATCAAGTTGGTTTTCTAAAATAAATATAATTTTTCGGGACTTATATTTCTTTACTATATCTCATTGTTTCATTACTCATAAGCTTGATTCCTCTATAATTAGCTTAATCTTGAATATCTTAGTTGTTTTTAGATTTTGATGTGAAAAATTTTCTCCATAATCATTTGGCATCATCTAAATCATGAAGTTTTTATTAAAAAAATTGTTAACCAAACAACAATGGTATCCAAATGATATACCTTATGAAATTTAGAGAGTTTTGGGAAATACCATAGACTTTGTTTTTTCAAAATTCATGAAGACACCTATATTAGTTATTATATTTATTCAAATAATTTATGTCTTAAAACTCTCATTTAATAATTTTTCGTAGTAATATTTTAGTGCCTTCATCGTTAATCAAGATTCTATTATCTTAACTTCTAATGCAACCATATCAAAGTCTCTAGATATCAAGACTCCTAACTTTCTTGCAATCATTATAATAATTAGTTGCATTCAGATTTTCTATCCTTTACAAGCTCATTTGTTTGTACTTCCTTACTTTACTATCAATTCTCTTTATCATTGTACAACTTGTTATCAACTTTACTAAAACTAATACAATAATTTTCTTAATTGAATGAGTTGTATTATCCTATCAAATTTAGCTCGACTTTGGGTAGTAATTTCTTTTAGTAATTGTGTTAATACTGGGGCGTTCCCTGGAAGCGACGCGTTGTATGGCCTGAATACAGTGAGAAGTTTGTGAGGGTAGCTGCATCGGCCACCGAGTGTAGTGTTAAATAGGAAAGAGTTCCCACATCATGGATAGATATAAGCAAAGAAGCTAATTCATGAAACTGAAATTTGGATAGGTTCTTGGAATAAAAGTTCCCTTACTAGCAAATTAATAAAATTAATAGATAATATGATTTATAGAGAGATAATTATTCTATACATTCAGGAAATTAAATGGATTGGAAAGAAGGCTAGGAGATTAATTGTTTTGGATTTAAGCTATAATATTCTGGTAAGAGTCATACTAGAAATTATGTAGGTGTAGTTATTGATAAGAGTTTGAAGGATAATGTTGTAAATATTAATAGAGTTGGAGATAAAATTATAGTTTTAAAAAATTTTATTGATGATAAGATTATTAATATTATAAGCGCTTATACTCTTCAAGCAGGTTTGGAAGTGTTCAAAATTAAAATTTTGAAATGATCTAGAATAATTAATACAAAAGATATATCTTGAAAATTTATTGGAGGAAATTTAAATGAACATGTTAGTAGAGAGGTAAATGAATTTAAAACCATTCTTGGTGGCCATGAGTTTGTAGTGATTAATGAATGTGGTAAAATTATATTAGATTTTTCTATAGCTTATGACTTTGAAATTGCTAATACTTTATTTAAAAAAAGAGATGAATATTTAATTACTTATAAGCATAGATATAGTAAAACTCAACTTGATTACTTTCTTATAAGAAAAGAGATCGTTTAGATTGTGAAGTTATTTCGAGTAAAAGTTTATGTATTTAACATCACATATTAGTTTTTGATGTTAAGATGAAAGAGCAGGATACAAAATAAATTATAATGTTATTCTAGAATTAGATGGGACTTTTAAAAAATATTAACAAAAATATTTTTTAAAGTAATAGTTTAGATAATAAGATTTGTCTGTGCATAAGGAAGATAATGTTATACAAGAAAACATAGCTAGTGATATTAAGAATGTTATAAAACATGTACTTAAAGTATCAAAAGAAAAAGCTCCTAATAGTAAAAACAATTGGTGGTGGAATCAAAATGTTTAAGAAAGATAAAAAATATGAGGATTTGTTATAAAAATTAGTTTAGATATAAAAATTCTTATAATTGAAAAATATATAACAATGTCTGTAAGGAGTCTGAGAAAGCAATATGCAATGTAAAAATTTTAATTTTTAATGATTTATATAATAAATTAGATACTAAGGAGGGCGAAAGATATATGTATAAGTTATGCAAACAAGAGATAGGAGTAGTAAGGATTTAGTGCAAGTGAAATGCATTAATGATGAAAATCAAAAAAGCACTTTTAGTTAAAGAAGATTGTGGACCTCCAAAAGGACACCGTCGCTGCAGAGTGCCGAGGGTATACGACCGCACCACCCTGAGGGATAGAAACGATCACAGACCTCCACGCTCTTCACAAGCGGGCTAATGGGAGGGAAGATTTAATCCTACATACGATCAACCATTGAGGATAGCTACTCTCGCTAGCGCACCCCGAAGGGTGAAAATATGCACGACCTGATCAGTGTCACGGGGTTTTCCTAGACCTGTCAATATTGGACCCGACCCGAAAACCCGATCCGAACTCGACCCAGAATTTTTGGGTTTGGGTTGACCCGAACCCGAAGCGGGTTAGGTTCGGGTCCGAAAAACCAACCCGTTTGCAAAAACGGGTCGAGTTCGGGTTGACCCGACGGGTTGCCGGGTCAACCCGAAATCTTGTTTATTTTAAAAAAATTTGAATTTTCATACCCCGCTCGCTGCCCCCGCCTGCTGCCCGCTGCCCCCTGCCCCCGCCCTCGCTGCCCGCACTGCCGCGGTGCTGCCCGCCTGCCCCGCGGCTGCCCGCTCGCCGCTGCCCCGCGCGCTGCACCGCACCGCATCGCTCGCTGCGCTGCCGCGTCGCTTGCTACACCGCACCGCGTCCGCGCGTCGCTCGCTGCGCTGCCGCGTCGCTCGCCGCACCGCGTCGCCGCACCGCGTCGCCCGCCCGCTGCACCGCTGCACGCCAGCCTGCACCCGTGCACCGCTCAACTTCGCGTGACCCTAAACCCTAAACTGGTCGGGTTGAACCGAACCCGAAGCGGGTCGGGTTCGGGTTTCAAAAACCGACCCGTTTATAAAACCGGGTCGGGTTGACCCGAACCCGAATAAAGCCGGGTCAGTTACGGGTCGGGTCGGGTTCGACCCGCAACCCGAAATTGATAGGTTTAGGTTTCCCCACCCGATTCGAGTGGGTTTTATTTACATCTCAAGTTGGAGCCTGAGAATACTCTCGATTAAGGATTCAATATGGAAGTGGCATCGTCTACATGACCCGGATAAGCAGGATTTATAATCTCTAAATAAAAGGGAATTTACCCACCGATGATGCATGCTACTAGACACCGAATATAGTAGCCTTGAATTCTAGATCTAAGATGGGATTATTATTTTACCCAACACTAACACCCGTATCCTAACTAATGTATCTGGGCTTAAATCCTGCCTGAAAAGGAAAGCCAACTAACTACCTAAGCACGTAAAATCCGTACTTTATGAAAGATGGCTAGGTAGTTTAATATTTTGGAAATAGGGCTGACGTCTAGAGAGTTTCCTAATTGGCCCTAGATTTATATAGGGTGAATGGTCTTATAATTAATGCTATTAAATTTTAATTAAATTAGTTTTTAATATAATGCATGCTAGTTGAAAAGGCTTCCAAATCATGAATGCTTAGAATTTTAAAAATAGGCTTATAAAAAATAATTTTTAGAAAAGATTAGGGTTCCCAAGGTCTGACACCTCATCCTCATAGGCCAGAATATCTGAACTCTACCCGCAGGCGAGGAAGTGTCTTATTAAGAGAGAGATGAATGCAGTAATATGCATGCGATCCCGGACGACTCCGGCTATTCCCTAGGTCGTTAGGTTTCTATGTTATTTAATTCTTAAAATTTTAGAATTTGATTATGAGTAGAAAATTAATTTTATCCTAGAGAGCCTAGCAAAAATAGGCCAAGCACTTGGAAGAAAGAAACTTAAGAAAAACAGGCAAGTTCTATTGCACAATCAATGTAAACACATCAATATAAATCAACCCAGTAAAGTAAGAAAAGAAAGTCCACAGCAAGTGCCATATAAGTATAATTCAGGATCTGCAGAAAAGTAATAGTGGTCAGGCTCCACCGACAACAACTTGGTTTCTAATTCTACTAAATGACATAAGTCTTAAATGCAAGGCATTTCATCTTCAAGTCTTCGTCTTCCAATGGATCATTTTCCTCTGGATAATCTCCCTTTTGATCGTCTCCCTTTGGATCGTCCTCCTTCGGCTCGTCCTCCAGAATGATGCCCAAATGACTAAAAAATTCCCTATAAATGATTTTCTTTTTCTCTTTGGGTACTGAGTGTTTGAAATGTCTCACTTTTAAAAATTTTCACAACTCGATACAAATACAAATTACATTATTAGAAAGAAAAATTCTAGACTCTCCTGCATAATTTTCCTAATAAAACATCCAAGCAATTTATAACACAACCAAGCAGTTAATATTTGCAGAAAAGTAAACACAGTTGGCCATGCTTTTTTTAATTTAGGGAGGGGGTTTTATCAATTTATGGAGTGCCTGCATAAAACAACGTTAGTTTTAAAGCGTAATGATTATTGCCCCCTCTATTAGCGTTGGACGAGCATGGTCACCTGCATAAGACAGCGTTAATAATAAGAGAGCCCTTAACCCATGGGTGATTTATCGCACAAACTACATCACAAAGAGAAAGCACAATAATAAAATATCACATCAATCACAGTAAGTCAAACCAAAGTAAATCAATTAATCACATGTGTCATATGCAATGAATATCACATCACAGAAAACAGAAAAAAGTAATGCACTGGTCCTAATCCTATAGCTAGAAGTAGTACATAGCAAACAATTCTATATGTGTGTAATGGGCTGTGTGGCTTTAGATAGGTCCTATGAAGGGTAGTTTGTTCAAGTTGTTTTGTATTCGAGTTTGTTGAAGGCAAAAAAGAGAAATTTGATTAATGTTTAAGTATTAATGAATCGGGGTCCATTTTAGTTAATTTGATTTGTGGATCTATTTTAATACTTAGGGTGATGATCTTTAAAGTTTAAATTACATTAACAAATTTTAGAAGGTCTGGGGTCCTCTTATGTGCTAGGCTAAGAGAGTCCAAAAAGGTCACTATTGGAGATAGACTAAGTTTGGGGGTTTTAGCTTTTTAGTTAAATATTAGGCCTTACAATGAGTAGTTAGGCTCTGAGTTTGTTGGATTTAAAGTTTTCTAGACAAAGTTATGAATTTCTGAATATTCGGGCCTCAGTTAAAGAATTATTGTTAACCGAAAAGTTGACTTTTTTATTCAGGTTTGTTCTTGAAACCTAACATTTTAAATAAATATTATATCTTAATTGGAGTTGAATGTCTTTTAGTTTGCCCAATTTGGAATTTTTTGTAATTAGTTATGAATTTTTCAAGGTTGGAGTAATTAACGAATTATTAAAATTGTTTAATAAAGGGGCATTTTAGAGGTTTTGATCCAAATTAGCTCCAAACTGATTGGAATCACCTCCAAATGTGAGAAATGATCTAAAGAAGTGTTCCCAAGTATTTGGTGAAAATTTGTAATTTTTAATAATTTTTTAATGATTTATTTTAGGCAAAAAGGTGAATTTTAATCGAGGTTAAATTAAGGTTCAGATTAAAGTCCAATTAAGAGACTCTAATTATCTGAGATTAAGGGTTAAATTATGAAGAGTTTGATGTATTACAGATAATTTTCTTAGTTGAAATGAATTTATTAGAATTTTTTGAAGTTGTCGGGACTTAATTAACGGGTAAATTAGGATTTGTTAATTAAGGCGTCTAAAGGATTCTAAAAAATATTCCTAGAAAAATCTGGGAGGTTTAGGATGTCACTAAGTTTAAATGTTGAAAGTTTCATGTCAATTAGAGATCTACCTTAGTTCCTAAAATTTTTCTAAATTTGTTAGACGAGTCCTTAATTATTATTCTTAGGATGTCACTACGTTAAGTATGTTTAAATCAAATGTTCAAGACTAATCCTTAGGGAAATATGAGTGGAATGCATAAGAATAGTAAACACACCAAACCTTAAAATCTAGGAGGGCCTAAGCTAAGTGCTTGTGCGTCTTATGCATGCAAAAGATAACAAAATAATGACTAAGCGTGCTTATTGATGCAATTTGTGGATGATTAGAACTCAATCACTCACGAATCCTTCCCCCCATGAATGATATTCATGTGCACAATCAACTTTTAAAATTTCAAGAAGTATATTACCCAAAATTAGGGATTTATAATAGGTAGTTTTAAAATAGTTTCAAAATACTGATAACCGATATATAAGCTTGAAAATTAATTAACTTAAAAAATAGTTCAATGTATAGGCATACATAATTATATGGGAGATCCATTGGCCACCCTTTCAAAATAATTTAAAAATAATTTTTTTAATTTCAAAATAATTAACATATTATTATTTAAATAACAATTAAATAATATAGAAATAAATCAAAAAAGTGAATTTTGATATCCGAAAATAATTTTAAAATAAAATACATATTTTTCTGGAAAAAATTAAGGTATTAAATGCAAAAATCTGATTTAAAATAAAATAATTATAAATTATCGAAGTTTAAAGCATTTAAAAAAGATTTTTAAATATTTTAAAATAATAAGTAATTAAAAGAAATTATTAATTTAATCTTATTAAAGCTTCTAAATTTGGAATAATTTATTAAAAATAATTTTGTAATTTTGAAAAATGATTGAATTTTTAAATTAATTAATTATTAGTTAAGTATATAAATATTTAATTATTTAAATAAATATAATTAATATCATTTATCATAATTAAATAATAAGATTAAAAAAAAGGCCCCCATGATTTTTTTTTCAAAATAATATATATATATATATATATATATATATTATTCAAAGAAAATAATTGCCATTATTAATTAAATATTAATTATATATCAATATATAAAAGTAATTTAAAATGTGAAATTTATAATTTACTTAAAATAAAAAAAACACACCCAACATTGATTTAATTTTAAATAATCATAATTTTAAAATAATCACTTAGCATTTTAGGATATATTAATGAGAAAAATTTAAGTTTTTAAAATCATTTAATGTAATATTAAATTAAATATTAAATAAATATTAAAAAATAACGGTTTTGAAAATTATTTAAATATAGAGTTTATTTTAAAATAATTTTAATTTTAAATTAAAGAAATTTGAATTCCAAAATTTTTGATATATTACACTTAATTTTTGAATTTAAAATTGATTTATAATGATTGTTTGAAGAAATTGGATTTAAAATATAATTAAAAAAGTAATTCAAAATTAATTTTAATTTAAAAAAATGGTGCCGACGCTCGGGCTGACAAGTTGCGGGACAAGATTTGTCCTCGCAAATGCGGAGCAATCATTATCAATGATTGTGCCGCAGCGCAATATTGGTAATGATTATCGCGGTGCGGAATTCAGAGCCAAGCACTTAAACACGTTGGACGAAGCAAGCTGCCGTCCGATCGCTCGCGGTTTGAAACCAACGGTCTTGTTCTTGCCGGACGGCAAGCGTAACCACGGGATCGAGTTCCGCGGTTGATCCGAACCGCGGAACGGCGAGACCGATCGCAGGATCAACGGTCGTGATCTCCCCAAGCGACCGGCGTAAGTAACTCGAACCCTAGGGTGGATTTTCGCCTAGTTCTCGCAAAATACACGATGAAACTTAATAAAATTTTAAACATAAGAAGCATGCATGAAGAGCATTAATAGGGGATCAAAACTGCGGTAACAAATGCTCTACATGCAAAGTTATTTTGATCTAAGTGTAGTGAAATAGAATTAAGCTTTTTACCTAATTCAAATGGTGGATTCGGGAGATCCTGGGCTTATAGATTGTCCACTCTCCTATTTGTAAAAGAAATCGCGGTCTGAAAAACTTTAGATCGACGGGAATCTTCTTTGGAATGTTTAGGGTCTCGGGTCGCCCAAGAACTTGTCGCCGTCGGCTTTTTGACCAATCGGATTTGACTTGGGGAAGGTGGAGGAAGTCTATGGGAGCTCTTTTATAAAATCACAGAGGCTGAGGAGGTCTAGGGAGAGAGCAATTGTCAAAGTCCTCTCAAAGAAACCCTAAGTCGTGTATTTCAAGGATTAGAGCCATGATCAATGGCTTAGATCCAACTAAGATCAATTAGAAGGGAATTAGGCCAGATTAGCATGAGATTTGGCTCTAGGGATCAATAGGAAACAATTTAAGGCATTAATTAGGCTTAATTTGACCTAAATAGGTCAAAATTATCCAAGAGAGACTTGGGTTGACCAAGTCAAAGCTTGACTTGGTCAACCTAGTCAAATAGAGCCTAAGAGGCGAGGGGTTGAACCCCATGTAGTTAGAAATGGATTTGAATTGAATTTGTGTTGAATTACGCACACTAAGGCTTCATGGGTCAACCTGGGTTGACCTGGTCAACCAGGTTGACCCAAGGCATGGGCTTGGGCCTAGTAGGCTAAGTTTGACCCACTGAGTCCAAGGGAGGAGTACGTTGAGCCCAAGAAGCTTTGAATTAGATTTGAAATTGAAAGGAAGGGAATTGGGTCAATCTGGGTCAACCCAGGTTGACCCAGGGCCTAGGTCTGGGCTCAATAGACTTGACTTGACCTGCCAAACACAAGGGAGGTGGTCTTAGGGCCTGACTTGGTCAATTTGACCAAGTCAACCTCTTGTCCCAAGACGTTAAGTGAAAAACAAGGTCAACAAAGATATTCAACGAAGGTGGATGGGATATTTTGCTAAACGTTTTAATGAAGATTATGAGAAAATGATTAACTTTAGTGACCATAACAATCCTAAATGATTAAAAATAAAAAAATCCCTAAATAGTGCCTAAACTATTCATGTATGCCAATTTAATCCTAGAGTATCATGTTGTCTCATTGAAGTTCCTGGACTATACAAAATTGATCTAAAATCGTCTCTCATGTTATAATTGTGATAAAAAAATTGATCTCAATTTAGTCCCTTGCTTTACAAAATTGATCACAATTTAGTCTCAAATGGACCATTTTGGATCAATTTTATATAGTCGATGGATTAAATTGAAGCAACATTATACTTTGGGATTAAAATGGTCATATACTGTGGGCTCCAAAAATTCGGCCCCGGCCTCCGGTCGACTGTTTGCTTTTTATTTGGGGAGGTTTAAATGGATTAAGTTCTGGGCTAAATTTTGGAAGGCAGATGGATTTGTAGATAAGACACTACCCAGAGATTTCACCCTCATTTTTTGATGACTTTATGATATGAGTTCTAGTTTCCTATAGGCACAGGCCCCTATAGTTAATTATCCCTCCTGATAACAAGAGAGAACTTTCGATTAAGGCTAGTCGTCAATCAAATACATTGTATCAAGCATATAGTAGCAGCATTGGCAGATATTGGAGAATTTGTATGTTTGATATTTAAAATAGAAATTCTCACCATCTTATACTTAAATCGGATGGTGGGGGAATAGATGATGGACCCGATCAAGATCCCATAGTTCCGTCATCCCGGACCATCGTGGTACCTGGTCTACTTAGTTAGAGGAGGTAGTCGACCCAACCTGACAGAAGGATCCTTGTCAGTATCCATGGGTTGCTTCGTCCAATGGGACCTTGTAGAAGCACTTATTGACCCGCACAACATCCCTAGACGCACGTGTGTACCAATAACACACTCGTCGGGGCCCATGCGAGTGTTTGAAGCATTTTATAATTATTTGATGAACCTTGTCGACTCCTATTTTTTTGCTTATGAGGATCGGGTTCAAATTTATTGACCCGCGCAGCATCTATAGGCGTCACGTGTGTACCAATAACATGCTTGTTGAGGTCCATATGGGTGTTTGGGAGCATTTTATAATTATTTATTGAAACTTGTCAACTTCTTTTTACTTGCTTAGGAGGATCGAGTTCAAATTTAATAACCTGCGCAGCATCCCTAGACGTCTCATGTATTCCTACAACATGCTCGTTGGGGCCCATGCGGTTGTTTGGGGGCATTTTGTAATTATTTATTGAACCTTGTCGACTCTTTTTACTTGCTTAGGAGGATCGAATTCAAATTTAATAACCCGCGCAACATCCCTAGATGTCACGTGTATTCCTACAACATGCTCGTCGGGGCCCATGCGGGTTGTGATTGTATTCACCCCTTTTGTGTACCTATTTGTATACAAACTACAGTGCACGTGTGGGAGTACTTTGCAATATTTATAAACGCATTCTGTACGCTAATATGAGTGTTGCGGATCTGGTGGCGTGTTGTAGCAGTTTATAGATTGAGTTGTTTACTGCTTTGTACAGGTAGACTGTCGTGCACTATTTATTGCTTTCTGCAAGTGAATTATAATGCACTAACGAATCTCTAGCTTTTTGCAGAAGCTCGTATGAACTTGCATTTCTTTGCATATTTCATTGTGGTTTTGGTCCTTACAGCATATCCACTATTGTTGTAGGTAGATGTATTCATTTGCAGACTGAGATTGACTACAGGATACTGCATTTACTAAAGTATTTCTGTATATACCCGTGGGTGGTATGTTGCATATACATCTGTATTCGTAGATGACTCGTATGTATTGCAGATCTTGTGTTCTTGATCGCATGAAGGTCGATTTGTGTGTTTGAATTTTGATGTTGATTGCTGACTGAGTTATACCCATTACTTCGTGCATATGAGTTATAAATTTATTGTACTTTTAGCACATCAATCTCCAAAAATTGAAAGAGATCGTAATATTTTATTTGCTTGACATTGCACCATTGTAGGTGGTAGAGATGTTGCTACATTCACTACATACGTCTTCTAGTACTTATGGGGACTATCATATGCATCCCTAAAATGGCTGGCATTCACTTGTAGGGAGATTTATTGCATATGCAGTTCATTTTTCATCATCACTACTTGCCAAGATTTGTAGAATTTACACATCCCACATATTAGTGTGTCATTGGTCGAGCTACATCCTTCATCAGTGCTTGTATAACTTTTATTTATCGGATCTTGCACTTTTCATTTGTTAACTAATTGATGTTGGTTGGGAGAATGTTATAACGTTCTAGAACCTTTACGGCGACTAATGAATAGACTTTGAACGTGTTGTGTGTTCTCAAACAGGTTATTTCATTCATTACTTATCTACTTCGTGTACTCGTAGATGTTTGTATTCATTGTGAGTTCTTGATCTTTGCCTTCAAACTCTACTTGTCCTTTATCCTTCACTTGAATGCATTTCCACAAATTCCTTGCATACACTTGTAGGTGGATTATTACCCATTAGCGGTTGCACTTTAATTATCATAATCATTATGAATGAGTTGTAGTGTTGAAGGAGCCTTTATGTTGTGATCTTCAAACAAGTCATATTTGACGTCTTTTATTAAATACAAGCTCCAAACTCACTTATTTGCATCTGATCAAGAATTCAAGACGGCTCTTTGACATAGGTAGAGATCTTATCGATCTCTCTTTGCAAGCAAGTTGTGTTATCCATTTGAGAGCATCATATTTTGTCATGAGATTTGATTGTGTTATTGCTTAAGATAAATTTCTTTACTCCCCCTTCATCTTAGTTGTATTCAACTTGATTCTTGCTTGCATGTTGATTATCCCCTGTATTTCATTTGAGTTCTGAGTTCGAGTTCAACTTGTGTTCAAGCCCAAGCTCAAATCAAACTCTTCTTAGTTGAGTTTGATTCAAGTCCTTGTTGTTCAACTCATTGTCCTCTTGAAAGTTCAAATTTTTATCACTCTAGTTAAAGTTTAAGTTAGGTCCCTTATTTGCATTTGTCCAAGTTTAAGTTCAAGTTCAAAACAAGTCTTATGTATGTTCAAGTAAAGTTCAAGCTCAATATGAGCCTCTTCTGTTCGTCAAGTCCCCTGCGGTTCATTCTCACTTGTTTGAATCCAAATTTATTTAAATTTATTTCAAATTTCTTATCGTTCATTTAAGTTCAAATCAAGTCCGAAATCCCGTTGTAATTTCTCTCAGTCCTCGTGCATTTCGGGCAAAATTTCGGCAGCCTCCTAGCATCTGCCCCGTTTAGGGAAAAAATCTGAGAGACTAACCTTCCACCTTCCCCTAGTCGCTACTGGAGCGCTTCGGGTAGGTGTCTAATGACACCGCGGCCGCAAATTCTTTAATCCTCGCCCGCTACCTGAGCATTTAAAGGTCTTGGGCACCTATTGAAAAGAAGCACAAGGATTTTCCCACGTTGAGTACTTAATTTTGTCCCCCTCATGCTACATGAGCGGTCCGGAGATTACCCACTTCATCGCAAGCGCCGTCCCGGTTTCCCTCCCTACTATGCTACATGAGCGCGTAGGGGGTTTGTCGGTTCGTCACAAGCCTTGAGAACGGGATTTAAGTTAGAAGCTTTATACCCTCTGTTGACCTGTTATGTCATGCAAAGAAAAAACAAAAAAAATTAAATCCTCACCTGCTCTCGCACGTCGTCGCCGCCCTTCGCACGACGAGGCCATACATTGTGTCGTTTCATCGCACGACCTCGCGTCGTTAAAGCTGAACGAAATGAGAAGCCTCGGGTTCTGCCTCTCTGATCGCTGGCTCTCCCGCTCTCTCTCTCATTCTTTCTCTCCATCTGTCGCTCTCGCTCTCCCTTCTTCCAGGTCGGATCGGAAGTTACGCCATTTTGACGGAAACAACAACGGAAGCTCGCGGCTGCGAAGATAACATTCTCCCTTTCGTATTGCTTCTCCGGCTCCGTCGTTGTTGTTCGACTTCCTCCCGTTCGACTTCGCTCCTGTGACGACATTCCCTTCCTAATGGATCGGAAGTTCAGCATTTTGATCGGAGGCGGCAACGGGAGCAACTCGCTATGAAGTTAACTCCATCCCTTTAGCGCCTCTTCTCCAACTCCTCCGGTGCTGCTTGGCCTAGCTCCTTCAACGACTTTCTCTGCCGGTCGGATCGGAAATTCCGACATTTTGATCGGAGCAATTGGGAGCTTCGCACGCTGTGAGGGTAACTCTCTCCCGATCGCAAGCTTCTCCGGCTCCTTGTGACTGCTCGGCCTAGCTCCTTCGACGGCATTCCCATCCTGTAGGACCGGAAGCTACAACATTTTAATCGGGATCGACGGCAGGAGCTCGCCTGTGAAGGTAATCGGCTACCTTCCGAGCACTTCTCTCGGCCAAATCCAAAATATATATATATATATATATATATATATATATATATATATTAAATAAATATTTGATTATAATTATTTTTAATTAATTATAATTATTTAATTAATTATTATAATTAATTAAATATAATTTTAATTAAAATTTATTATAATTAATATGATTAATTATAATAAATTTTAATTAAAATTGATTTAATTAATTATAATTTATATAATTAATTTTTTTAATTATTATTAATTAATTACTATTTATTAAAATTAATTAATATTTAATTAATTATAGTTAATTAAAAATTAATTATAATTAATGATTTTAATTAATTTTAATAAAATCTAATTAATTATCTTAATTAATTTTAATTAATTAGAGACAATTAAAATAATTTGTTAATTAATTAATACTAATTATAATTTATATATATATATATATATATATATATATATAATTAAAAAAAAAGAGAAATGAAAGCATCCCCTCCTTGCCTCGATCCACGAGCCGACATCCGCCGACGACTCCCCGCCGGGTCTTCAAGGTATAAAATTTCTAACTTAAACCCCATCCTCGACGTTTACAGCGGACCGGAGAACCACCTATACGCGCTCTTGTAACACGGTAGGAGGGAGCCCGGTGCGAAGCATACGATGAGGCGGGTAAGCCCTATACACGCTCTTGTAGCGTGGTGGGGACAATCCTCGACCTCGACACCGACACCGACACCGCCGACACTGCTACGCAAAGGTATGATGGTCCAAAATCCCATTCTCGACGTTTGCGGCGGACCGGGGAACCACCTATACGCGCTCTTGTAGCACGGTAGGAGGGAGCCCGGTGCGACGCATACGACGAGGTGGGAGAGCCCTATACACGCTCTTGTAGCGTGGTGGGAAGTCACTGCTGTTCTGATACGAGTACTGCTGAAGGCCTCATACACGCTCTATTAGCGTGGTGGGATGAAATTTTGTACGGTCGCGGTGTCCAAGGACACCTAACATACACGCTCTAGTAGCGTGGTGGGAAGGCCTAGCTCCCCTATTTCCCCCAAATGGGGGATATGTCGGGGTGCTGTCAAAATTTTTACTGAAATGTACAATGACTTGAACAATTTGAAGACCTTCTTGGGCAACAATATAGAAGACCTGTACTCGAACAAAAATGTACAGAAATTGAACTAAAATGAGCAGAGGACCTGTACGATGAACAGTGAACTCGTGGACCTAAATTTGAACAAATTCAAATGACTTCTAAAGTTCAAACTCAAAAGAAATAAACTCAAACTTGAACCCAAATAGAATTGAAATTTGAGTATGCACTTGAACTTGAATTTGCAAGACAAGCAAGGACACGGGCTGAACATTTGAACTTGAAGACTCGGACATCAGGGGACCCGAACATAGAACTCAAACTCAAGTGAACTCTAACATGAATTGAATTAGGTTCCAAAAGATTTGAACTTAAATGAGAATTTCATTCAAGTGGAATACAATGGATTTGAACCCAAGCAAGAACTTGAGTTGGGCTTCAAAAGACTTTGAATAATACTCGGACTCAAATGAACTCTTACTCAAACTCAGATCGAAGCCAAATTCAAATCAATTTGAACTCAAGCAAGAACTTGAGTTGGACTTCAAAAAGACCTGTACATTCTCGTTTGAATCGCTCTTTGTGACTTTTCATTTACTGAAGTGTTCTTGCTGATTGAATGTTTAAGATCGTTGAAAGCAAAGCTTGAAGCAGTTTTCACGTTCTTAAAATGCAACCAGCAAAGGAGGGCCGGCCTCTTAATGTGATGCTAATCAAAGATAACAAGCCTATTTGTCTCACAAGATGCAACGACGACCTTTCATTTGAAATGGGATTCAAATAGGAGAGGTTCATCAGCAGCCTGAATCATATTTCAATACAAACAAACAATGGGGGACTCGTGGCGAACAAGACCTCGATGCATGAATTCCTACAAGATGCCTGTTGATTGAGAAGGCAATATGGGAGACCAATGATGGAGGATCCGCCCCCCTACAAACAAGTACAATCAAATACCACCCGAGATTGATGAAAGGGTGGGTATGACGCAGAAGCAATGGGTCTTCTACAAACATTTTCAGGAGGTCGTAGTGGATACAACCGGTCCCCTGCAAATAACTATAAACCACTTGTGGATAACAACAGTGAGAACCTCGTAAGCATAGCGAACCACTGTGGGCACAAGTATTGATATCACCTACGACATTGGTGGTTAAGATCTTCAAGCACGCCGGGTACAAAGGCAGCCCGATGTACGAAAAGGACACCCACTGACAGAAAGGAGGGAAATGTTTGAACAAATTAGAACCAAACTTCCTGGTGTTCCAAAGTCTCTTCTTAGTTATATATTTGAGAAGAAAACAGTTCTGATGTCTATAAATATCGAAAATGACGGTCTACTACTCCAAAGATCCTGAAGGGAGTTCTCCCCAAATCAGCAGCCTTTGACTCCCGAATCCAGGAAAACCTTCCCCGGTGATTGAGAAAGGGGGAGTCAACATCAAAATTGAACGCCACCGGATCTACAACACTGATACAAGCAGACAGAAGGCGTCTACAACCTACAATGCGATGTCACCGGATCTGCAAAACTTATGAAAGCAGACAAAAGACGTGTATAAGCTTTTCAAGGAAATGTTGTGCATTCAAATGACAAATACATGCACAACTACAAATATTTCAAAATACCCCTACACGTGCACCGTAGTTTGTATACACATAGGTACACAAGGGGTAAATACAATCTCAACCCGCATGGGCCCTGGCGAGCGTGTTATTGGTACACACGTGACGCCTATGGATGCTACGCGGGTTGACAAGTGAATTCAAGTTCGAATCCGATCCTTCTATACGGATCAATAGAAGTCGACAAGATTCGAACTACCTAACAAAATACACGGTTGTAGCGACCGGTGTATTTGTTTAAATATATTCTTTTTAGGCCTTCAAGGCTTAAAATCAAGAAAATTCATGAATAAAAGGCACAAATCCTATGAGGAACCCGATCCTCGATCAACAGCCCGGTCGAGTTGACAGGGTTCAATCAACAAAAGGAAATGACCCCAAAACACCCCGATGATGGCCGTGTTGAATGCAGATCTCAACCGGAGGGGTTCACAAAATATTTCAAAATGCCTTCAAACTTCTAGAAAATTCAAATATTTTTCAAGTGACCTCGAGGTCACCCCGATGATGGTCGTGTTGAACGATGATCTCAACCGGAGGGGTTAATTTCAAACATTTTCAAATGACTCTCAAATATTCAAATGTCTTTCAAAGTCCACTCAAAATTCAAAATTCTACAAATCCCAAATTCCAAAATATTTAAAATTGAAATAAACTCATCGATGCTTAAAGCAAAATCCATCTACCCTCCGTAACAATTTGTCAAGGTGGACAAATTAAAAACTACTTCAGCTCACAAAAGAGCTAAATGCCTAGTCGAAAATATTACTAGGATCCATTCTCAAACAATCTCTTGCCAGTAAGGACGTGGTACGTGTCCTCTAACCGGCAGTTTCGCCGCCAAATGGCACTGCAGGTAAACGGTTATGACCCGGGGCCCTCTGAACCGAGTGGTTTTGCCGCCAAATGACACCACAGATAGCGGTTATGGCCAGAATCAATACGCTCCTTATTGGCATCAAATCATTGAGATATGAATCAATAGGATATGATTGATAGGGCACAAAGCCCTCTGTCAGCTAAGGTGGATTTAAATTTGTCCCCTTAGACAAACACTCCCTCCCAGGTCTACAAGGTCCCCTTGGACGAAGCAACCCATGGCTGCTGACAAGGATCCTTCTGTCAGGTTGGGTCGACTACCTCCTCTGACTAAGTAGACCAGGGACCACGATGGCCCGGGACGACGGAACCATGGGATCTTGATCGGGCTCATCATCCATTCCCCCACCATCCGCTTTAAGTGTGAGATGGTGAAATTTCTATTTTAAATATCAAACTTTCCAAATATTTCCCAAATTCCCAAATCCAAACCCAATTTTCTAAATCCAATTTCTACAAATATCCTAAACCCATTGCTGCTACTATACGCCAGATAACACGTATTCTTTATACGTATCTGATTGACGACTAGCCTTAATCGAAAGTTCTCTCTCATTATTGGGAGGGGTAATTAACTATAGGGGCTTGCGCCTATAGGAAACCAGAACTCAGATCATAAAGTCCTCGCAAAATGAGGGCGAAATCTCTGTGTAGTGTCTTATCTACAAACCCATCTACCTTCCAAAATTTACCCCGGAACTTATCCGTTAAAACTCCCTCGCCGAATGAAAAGAAAAGCGCGGCGGGGAGGCTGGGGCCGAATTTTCGGAGCCCACACCCTCATATAGGTAAACCAACGGTTTTGGCACGCATATCGAGGTAAGGAAAGAGGGGCACCTTTTTAAAAACTTTTTTTTTAATATGTAATATTACTAATAATACTACTAAAATGATAATAAAATGCTAATATTAATAAATATTATTAACAATAAGATTATATATATAAGCATAATAATATTACTAATAATAATCACAATTAATACAAATCATAACTAAACTAAAATAAATATATACCTAATTAGCTAAAGGCAATAGGCAGGGTTCGACTAAATTGGAATGGATCAGAGGAGGCTATAAATCGGGATTACAGATAAGTGTTCGGTGTTCAGAGCTTGGGAGGCGTCGGTTGTAGCTCACAAGCGGAGCAAGGATGAGAGGAGATCTCGACTTGGTAAGTTTTGAGGTTCTGGAGGCTCGACAGGATGGAAGGTCGGCGGGATAACTTGGAGGCTTCGGGATGGAGATCGTCCTAGGGATGGAAGGCTTTGGTTGTGTTGGGTGCAGCTAGAGGGGCTCGAGTGAATGGGGTTGAGCTTAGGGAAGAAGAAAGATCTCTCTCTCTCTCTCTCTCTCTCTCTCTCTCTCTCTCTCTCTCTCTCTCTCTCTCTCTCTCTCTCTCTCGGCCGAAGGGATGAGTAAGGATCGGAAGGTGGGTGGGGCTCGGGTGGCTTGGGGGATCGGAAGGTTTCAGGAGAGAGGTGAACGTGGAAGAGGCTTGCTAGAGCCAGCGGACGCGAGAGCTTGCAAATGAAAGAAGAGTTGGGTTGCTGAAGATTGCGTGTGGGAAAGAAGAAGAGATCGTCGAAGCCTTTGGCTTCGTTTGCTTGCATTTTAACGACAAGAAGGGCAGTGATAGCATACGCGAGAGATGAGACACGCCGTTTGCAAGGTATGGAGCGCTGTATACGCAGCAGATTCGGCAAGATTTGGGCGAGATCTCGGCATGGTTCACCGACAGTAGGTAATCATTTTGAGCTTTTTTTTTATTTCTTTGGTTTTTTTGTTTTAATGGCAGAGGTCAAAAAATGCCCCCCAACAAATGTGGTTCATGTCTAGGGTGAATCACATTTGTTGTATGATGATTGATCATGTGGATCTCTAAATATTTATTTTAGATGTCACACTAAGATTTTATTGAGTTTTTTTGTTTTAATGGCAGAGGTCAAAAAATGCCCCCCAACAAATGTGGTTCATGTCTAGGGTGAATCACATTTGTTGTATGATGATTGATCATGTGGATCTCTAAATATTTATTTTAGATGTCACACTAAGATTTTATTGAGTGGATCTCCAAAAGTTTACTTGGATGTCACATTGAGATTTTCATTCTGTAGATCTCTGAGAATCTATCCATGTGCTTTCATATATCTTTAGATGCACTCGTAATCTTTAATATAGTTGATTTATTTGCTCTTGATCAAGTGGAGATATACGGGGTAGTGATAGAATACTTTGTACTCAGGCCCCTAGAGTATTACTTCATAGATTGACGATAGTATATAACTTTGACACTTTCTGTTCTTCTTTTGGCATCACTGTCACTTTGGTTTTCAACATTTTTATAATTGTCCAACCTCTTCATTACCACAATCATGTATATATGTAATATTTTTGTTATATATTACTGATATCATTCGAGATTGGTCTGAATTCTATAGATTCATCATCTGGTGGGACTTTGTTGTCTCTTATATTGATCGTGTCTTGGTCAAATTATATTTTTGCTGATAGTACATTCAGTTTTCAGAGGATCTTCCATTCTTCTCTCCTCTAGTTGTATCTTAGAAAGTTTTTAAATATTTATTTGGAGATTTCAACCCAAATAAATATTTAAAAAATGCCCTGAGCCTTTAGAGACGCTTGTAGACATCATTCAGGATGCTTCTTTTCGTAGTTTTAGATTGAATCGTGAGATTTTGATCTCTTCTGCCCTGTTGCTACGGACATTGATGGAGGATTACCTGATTTATCAATAGTGGTTTGTAGAAAATTTGTGTTCCTTCGGCCCTATGCTTCTTGCTTTGGCGGGCTTGATGAAGAAGTAGATGCTGGTAACCTAAACCTTTTAGGTTTATATTAGGTCGGTGGCGAGAAGTCATCGGTCTAGTGCTTTGTGCATAGCGGACTTGTTGATGACGAAATTCTTTTAGTTCGGCCTTAGGCTTTACGTGAACTGTATAATATTTTTTTCGGTCTTTTGCTTTATGCTTTGATAGACTTGTTGAAGAATTTGCAGGTCTCGGATTCGGTTGATAGTACCAAATGTGGATAGTATCTTAATCCTTAATCACTTGAGGAGAATTTAATATGAGTCACTTGAGTTCATCAGATCGGGAAAGCTAGGATTTGATATCTCTTCGTCCTCTGGTTGTTGAGATAGGGGTTCATCTACTACGACCTTTCTTATGGCGTGTTGAGTAGATGGAGCTTCTAGTGATCTGGCCATATTTGAGCTTTTTGGATCCGACCTCTTACACCCATTCAGGCTTCAAACTTGAGCTATGGGAAATGCGCTTCCCAATACTGATTTTATTAAAGTTGGTAGATTTGGAGTTCTCCTTTGTGGTTGAAGATTTGGAGCCTATGTACATTCGGTGGTTACTCGAGATTCCTCATTAGAACTTTGATTCTCTAGTCATTTGAGAGAATTCGGTGGACTATGACTACTAGAACTGGTCGAGTCAAATTGCCCTTCGTTCTTCCTGTAGTCCCTACTGACGGGATGACGAAGTGGGGGTTCCGCTACTACGGCCTTTTTTATAGCTTGTTGAGTAGTGGAGCTGCCAGCGATCCGGCCATATTTGGGCTTGTTGGATCCGACCTTTTACACCCATTTGAACCTTAAGCTTTAGGTTATCGAAAGACTTCAAGCTTCTTCAGCTCAATTTGTAGGAGTGTGTAGACACAAAAGTCTCTTTTTTGACTTTTGAATTTTGGCACATTGGAGAAGGTGGTGTCTCTAGCTTTTGAAAGATTACCTGCATATACTTTGAAAAGGAAGTTTTTGTATTCTTTAGCATGAAATAACATTTGAATTGATAATTTTAAATATTTATTCGGGGATCTCGGAATGCAGCGCATTGTCGACCCGAATAAAAAATGTCCTTGTTTTGCAGGACATTTCTGAATGGAATAAATTTGAAATTATGAGATTTTAAATATATATTTGGGGATCTCGGTGCATAGCATAATGTCAACCCAAATAAATATTTAAAATATCCCCAATCTAATGGGGGATTTTGAAATACATTCTAATAACACATGAGAATTTTAAAACATGAAATGTATACTTTAATAATCATGTACAAAAATATAGCGTATTAAACATAAGATTTTCTCGGGCAATTTCATGTATAGTATTTCTTTAAGTATCGACCATTGATCGGCGGCATAGGTCTCTGACCATTCAAATCGATAAGTTGATAAGCTCCTCCCTGGTACACCTTTTCGATGACGAAAGGTCCTTCCCTGTTTGATACGAATTTGCCAGCAATTTTTCGGTGTGGGATGATCGGCCTTCTCAGTATTAGGACCAATTCCCCTTCTTGAAATGCCCGAGGGCGCACCATCCGATCAAAAGATTTTGCCATTCTTTCTCGATAGATTTCAAAGTTTTGTTAAGCTTGCAACCTGAGTTCCTCAAGTACGTCGAGCTCTTCCATTCTCAGGCGAGTATTTTGCTCTTGAGTGAAATCATTCTAGATTGCTACCCGGAGTGATGGTAGTTCAACTTCTAGTGGCAATACTGCTTCAACTCTGAATATCAATGAATAAGGAGTGGCTTTAGTTGGTGTCTTGTAAGTTATACGATATGCCCATAGTGCTTCTGTCATCTTCGTATGCCACTCTCTTTTGTTTTTGGTGAGGATCTTTTTCAATAATTTCATTAACGTCTTGTTGAAGGCCTCTGCCAGGCCATTTGCTCTTCGATTGTATATTGATGAATGCCTCCAATCGATCTTGTGCATATCAACGAACTTATAAATTTTTGTACTTTTGAATGCAATACCGTTGTCCGAGATTATGCGACGTGGCACACTAAATCTATAGATAACATTGTGGGTAAAGAAGTTGATCACATGCTCATACGTGACTTCTTTGAATGGAGCTGCTTCTGCCCACTTAGAAAAGTAGTATGTTGCTATTAGAATAAAGCGGTGTCCTGCTGAAGACGGCGGATCTATCGGTCTGATTATATATGTGCCCCAGCATTTAAATGGCCAGGATATTACTGTTGGGTGCAGTGGATTTGGAGGCTGATGTATAACATCACCGTTGATTTGACATTCGTGGCACCTCTTAGTGTGGTCAATACAATCCCTCACCATGGTCAGCCAATAATAACACATTCTCTTGATTTTATCGGCCATTTTGGGACCTGACTGATATGCTTCACAAAGCCCTTCGTGGACTTCTACTATCACTTTATCAGCTTCCTTGGTCCCCAGGCAACATAGCCACATCTAATCAAAAGCTCGTTGATATAGCGTATCGTTAACAAACACATATTGTAACTCCCTTTTTCTAATTTGTGCAACTATAGATTTATCCACTGGGAGTTTACTTTCTTTGAAATAGTCGACGAAGGGTTGCCTCAAATCCTCTCCCTTTTCAACATCGAGGCAATGCAACCACGATTATGAGCATCTACTGGTCTTGCATCTCTTGACTACATGACATTCTTCTAGTTGATTTTCAATAGTGATCTGTTGGGGAGTCTGAGGATTAACTGGGGTTGTATCCTGCTGGCTTGACTCTGTATTCTCTTTGTCTGCGGGAATTGGAGGATTGCCGGCTCTAAGATGCGACGGCCGTGAACCATGATTGGTATAGGCATATCCTTGTTAGTATTAGCCACATCCTTGGCTAATTTAGTCAGACAATCTGCTTTATCATTCTATCTTTGAGGAACTCGAGCTATTTCAACATTTGGTACTTGTTTCAAAAGCTCAAGGGCTCGCCGGTGATAATGGGTCAATTCAACTTTGTTAATCTTGTAAATTCCGATGACCTGATTTATCACAAGTTGAGAATCACCAAAGATTTAGAGATTTCGGATTCTGACATCAACCGCGATCTCCAGTCCTGCTATTAGAGTTTCGTACTTAGCTTCATTGTTGGTCCGAGATTTAGTCAAACTGAATGAAACCCTCGTTATGCCTCTCTCAGGTGCTACGAAAATGAGACCGATGCCGGCTCGGACTCTTGCAATATTCGGAGGCCGGGGCCGAATTTTCGGAGCCCACATATACAGATAGTCGCGGGACTAGTCGCGGGACTATTTTGAAATTTAACCTGATTAAAAATATACTAGGCTAGAAAATGCTAGAATTAGCAAGATGCTTGTCGTGCACTACATAACCACGCTGAAGTAAAGGCTAAGATCAAGACGAGAAGAAGTAAACAATTTCTCTTCGTTGCCGTGCAGTATGTGTGATGCGGATCTTAAAGTTTATATTCACTAGAAATACAAGAAGTATTCATTAACATCAGCAAATTGACAATCTGGATTTTTACTTGGTCTTTTTTTTTTTTTGCTTTATTTGAATTATCTGATTTAGCGATTGGGTTGTTTGTATGATTGATTATTTCAAATATGCTACAATCTAATTTTTTAGTTGCAACAGTTTCCGATTGAATATGTATTTTTTGTGACCCAAAATGTTTATGCAAGATTTTTATTAGATAACTATTAAATTATTGTTTGCTTAAATTTAATGCATTTCTAGTTTTAGTCTAAACTGACAAAGGGTTGTCTAAATTAGAAGTCTGTTACTGTGGAATTGACCTTTTGTGCATTTCATGATCGGTTACATTAAAAAATTCTACTGTTAGATATCTTACATATATGTTAGGTCTCAAAATGGTGATATATCTGGACATTGTGTCAGTTATGATTTTTTAGTGCATCTTCATCAATAATTTGAATGTGATTTTCAATTAAAATTTTTGGCTACCTTTGAAATCAAAATACATGAAATATTTATTAAAACTCCACTGGTAAATATACAGTGCTTTGCCATCGAGGTGCAGATAGGCTATTTTACTGTAGACATGCTTCATTTAGAAAATCAAGCAGCTGAGAAAATCATAACCCAAACCTTTTTTACTAATCTGTATAGTTCAAATCACGATTTGCTAATAAAAATCAATTTTTAACTTGTTTAACGGGAGTCTCATTTGCTTTACCTGAACTTCCTTATGCCAATCATTTTATTATCAATTTTATTATCAATTCAAAGCTGACTGTCCACCTTATTGATCCTTTTCCAGCGGTTTGCCCCTGCTGCAGCTGAACTAAATGGCGTGCTATATGCTGTTGGTGGATATGATGGACATAATTACTTGAAGTAAAGTTGTTTTATGCCTCACTACCTGTTAATCACTTTCATGTTAATCAATGCTGTTTACTCGGTTTTAGAATGTATCCACCTAAGAACAAATGGATTATTATTATTATTATTATTATAACAACAACAACAACAAGCCTTAATCCCACTACTTGGGGTCGGCTACATGAATCCTTTTTCGCTATTGTGTCATATTAAAGTTCAAATTCTCATTTAAATCTAATAAAGAAAGATCATTTCCAATAATTTCTAACCAAGTCTTTTTACGTCTACCTCTACCTTTCTTAACGTAAGTCAAATCTAATACCTCAACTTTCCTAATCGGGGCATTGGAAGGCCTTCGTTTAATGTGACCAAACCATCTGAGGCGACTCTCTCTAATTTTATCTTCCACTGGAGCTACTCCAAACTTTTCATGTATATTGTTATTTCGTATCCTATCTCTAAAGGTAAAGCCACTCATCCACCTGACCATCCTCATCTCTGCAACACTTAACTTAGCGTTATGCCTCTCTTTTAATGGCCAACATTCGACACCATAAAGCACAGGTCTCACCACCGTCTTATAGAATTTCCCTTAAGTTTGAGGGGGACTTTTCTATCACACAACAAGCCTGATGCATTCTTCCACTTCAACCATCCAACTTGAATTCTGCTGATAATATCCTCATCTATTTCACCATCACTCTGGACAATAGATCCAAGATATCTAAAACGTGAACTCTTATTAATGACTTGATTACCCAAAGTCACAATCTCCTCGTTAGGTCTATTGCTACTAAAATTACACACCATATATTCAGTTTTAGCTCTACTCAAGTGAAAACCTTTAGACTCTAAGGTTTACCTCCATAATTTAAGTTTCCTTCAACTCTCTCTCTAGTCTTATTAACAAGAAGAATATCATCAGCAAAAAGCATACACCAAGGTACATCCTCTTGCAAATGTCTAGTGAGAACATCCATGACTAAAGCAAGAAGATATGCGCTTAAGGCTGATCCTTGATGTAATCCAACCGAAATAGGAAAATACTTGGTTAAACCACCTTTTTTTTTAACACAAGTAATAGCTCATGGATACATATCTTTAATGATTTGAATATAAGCGATATTAACTCCTTTCTTTTCAAGAATTCTCCATAGCACTTCTCTTGGAACTTTATCCTATGCTTTCTCTAAATCAATAAATATCAAATGGATATTCTCCTTATTCTCTCTATATTTCTCCATCAAACCTCTCAATAAATGTAAGGCTTCCATAGTAGACCTACCCGGCATGAATCCAAATTGATTTTGAGAAACATTAGTATCACGCCGCTACCTATGCTCCATAACTCGATCCTATAGTTAAAGTATGACACATTAATTTAATTCCTCTATAATTCGCACAATCTTGTGCATCGCCTTATTCTTAAAAATAGAAATTAACACAGTCATTCTCCACTCATCTTGCATCTTTTTAGACTTGAGCGTTTAACAAAATGTGAGTTCGTGGTAAATAGGTCCTATAATTGAGAATTAAGCTGGTATATGCGGTCTGCGTAGTTGGATATGTGTTCTGTGTATTTTTGGAACTTAATCCGAGCAGTCATCGATTAAGAACTGACTTGAATACACCATTCGGTTTGCATTGATTACTCATTTCTTAGTCTAGTTTTCTACACTTGTAATTGTCATTTCATCCTCCAGTCATGACCTAGTAAAATATTTTTTTTTATGCCTTCTTTTAAACACAATTTTTTAAAAGATTCATGCCATGATTATTCGACAAGTTTTACATTGGTTGTCGACTATCAACGCAATCCTCCACGTTTTTCATCCAGGACTTTGGATTTGGCAACGACAGTATTTAGAAAATAAGATTTTGTTAGAAAATATTAGAAATGATCTTTCTTTATTAGATTTAAATGAGATTTTGACTTTTAACATGACATAATGGAGAAAAAATGATTCATGTAGCCGACCCCACGTAGTGGGACAAAGACTTGATGTTGCCTTCTTTTAACCAGAAAGACAATTTTTGCTTAATAAATGCACCATAAATTATATACTTAAAATTCACATGCACTTATATGCCTTCTGTCTTTTGCTCAGCTCAGCTGAAAGACTTGATCCACGGGAGGTTTCATGTTCAAGAATACCTAACATGATTACCAGGAGAGGATGTCACTCAATGACAGTTTTAAACGAGAAACTGTGAGTTGTACAACTGCATATTGCTTGAGATGCCTTCTAAGAAAACCATACATTGTCCATATTATAACTTTAGCATTTATAAGTTTTAACCTGTAAATTTCTTGATTAGGTTTGTCATGGGTGGCTATGATGGTGGCAAAATGGTATCCAGTGTTGAAATATATGATCCTCGTGCTAATGCATGGATGCCTGGTGAACCAATGAAGTGCAATAGAGGATATGGTGCTTCTGCACTTCTTGGCAATTCTGTATTCATCATTGGTGGAATTGAAAATGGTGAAAATATGATAGAAACTGTATGCAGCCTCTAATCTCAAATTTAATTTTTTAGTTATGTTTGATGATCTTTGATTTTAAAATACTCTTTTTGTGCGTGCGTTTTGTTTTAACAGATTGAATGTTATGAAGAAGGAGCTGGTTGGAACAACAGCCGTCTTAAGGCCGTGGGAAAGAGGTGCTTCTTCTCCGCAATTGTATTATAATCTGCAGGACTGTTTAGATTGACCTTCGCCAGGCACTGGTTTTGCTCTTCTGAGGTCAATGATGACGATATCTTTGATTTGAAATTTTTTGTAGAGTTTAAAAATGATTGTGATTTTCTCATAGTTCACTTGATTCCCAAATCTTCTCAGCATTTCTCCAAGTTTAGGACCAACCTTGTATTAAAGGTGGGGGTATAGTTGATTACTGAAGTATGATTGGAGTGGCCAATATTGATTCAAAATCGATCTAATATCATAGTATAGTTGCATTTGATATCAAATTGAGTCAGAAACGACACTGTGAACCTAAGGGTGTTCTTTGTAACTGGGTTTCTAAGGTTTTCTTGGGTAGATGATTTTCCATGCATGCAAATAGCTTAGGGTTTATCATGCAAGATTAGGGCTTTCTAATCCAATGTCATGCTTGTTTGGCGGTGATGATTGAAATATCAAGGGTTGATTACGCCCTTCATGATGATCCTGCTAAAGCTATTTTGGGTGTCCGTGTGTTCTCCCTTTCTTTCTCGTGCAATTCTCTGGTAGGGGAGGAATTTCAATACCTCATGCGAGATTGAGAAGACACTGCTCAGGGATCCAAGACTATAGGAATACATCTTGTTGGATGATGCGATCTCTTTTATTTGAGACTTAAGTCAGAATATTGTGAAGAATTATTGGATAGAGGCTTAACTAAATAATTCTAGAAAATAATTTTGATAATAGATATGGAACTAGGAGAGGTTATTTGTAATTGTATTTTAATCAATTTTGATTTAATAAATTAGAAAATATTACAATCGTTACTGTTTGTATATATCCAATTCCTTAATAAAGATAATATGGAAATTTAAATCTCATGCCTCTTCTTGAACACAATATACCACATGATGAGGAGTGGCGAAAAGACTTGGAAATAATATAATCAATTATAACATCAGATCAACATTAGATTTCATAAAGAAAACTCAATATTTTGTCGTTTTTTAGTTAATATTGCATGATGGACTGATATCGTTAGACACATACATAGAGACACTAATATTCGTAAGAAAAACTTCTAATTACATCTATCATAGATATGAGTCTAATAATATTTTATGGTACATATCTCTTATTTTGTCAACATATACAGTAGGGAAATCAAATTATATAATATTGTATTTCATTATTAAGATTAGCTCAGTCTATAGTTATAATATTCAAGAAGTCTTTATCTTTTTCTGAAATAACGCAGGCATGTATATGTAGTGATATGAGAGCATAATAAAATCTTGTGAAAAAATCAGGAATAGAATTCTGTTGTGCAATGAATTAAACAACATTCATGATCATTTATCATTTTAAACGTATATTTGATAAAATGATTGGTCTAATACCAGGAAACTATCACGTGTCATGTGTTATCAATTAGTTATGATATGCCGTATCGTCTTTGATTTCCCATCTTATTAATAAACATGTAGGGTAATGAGATATGTAGAAATAATTATTTTGTTATTATTATAGCTCAGGTAATAATCAAAGTATGAATGAATTGTCATTTATAATAGCACATAAACTATTATACCAGTGATCACATTTATGATTTCTTTCATTTAATATTAACTCATAAAAAGCAAATGACAATGTTGTTTCATCTATTTTGTTCATGTCATATAATAATCCCAGAGGTTGAACTAGAGCTGCCATTTTGATGCCCTTCGACTAGTCTTCCCTAATATATGCATAATATTAAGAGGTACTCATATTATTAGCAACTCCCTCCTTAAAAGAGATGTCTCATGTATCATATCATATGCCGTCAGCTTAGAACATCTACAACAGAAAAAATTCATTTTATACTACAAAATGCAGTAATTAGTCTCCAACCAAACTCAATTTCATAACATCAAAAAAGAATATGCCGAGTATATTCTTCTCTAGCCAAAAAAATGACATTTGTGAACAGCGTGACGCCAAAATGCTACTGAAGATGACATTCGGTTGGAGCTCGAGGCGACTTCAAACACTCGTTTGACATTCGGTTGGAGATGTCCTTAATATCTTGAACTTTCCCTATACATCAAATATGAAGCTTGCCTTCACTACTCTTTTATAATCATTTAAGACAAACTTATTAATTTGACTTATTACATGGCAAGATAGCACAGACCACATGTGGATACGCCCATAGTTTTCCTATTCATACACAAAATCTAAATAATATGATAAATTGCTTTTCAAAAAATGTACTATTATACTAATAATATCATCTAAATTATGTTTAAGACGTGCAACATGACACTGAGCTAGTGTGCATCAGGTTAGAAAATTTAAGTTTCATGCATGTGAAACAGGTGAGAGAAATTTTGATAATTGGCTAAAAAATATTAATTAAAATTAATTTTTTTTAATTATTTTACTTGAAATATGAGGAATGGTTATTATGGGAATTATTTAAAATGCTATAATTAATTAAATTAATATTTTACATATCATGGGAAGAAAACTGCCTAAAAGTAATATTTTCAAATGTATTATTTAATCATGAATGGACCAAATTAATCTTTGAGCATTAGATAAATTATTTTCATGACTAAGGTTTCGTTTGTGACGTTTTTTTATTACTTCTTAAAGCAACTTCTTAGTACAAAAATAAAAAATTTTGTACTAGAAAGCTGCAGAACAAAAAGCCGACACATACGAAGCCTAAGTTTACATGGTAAGTTGGCATTATGATGACTTGAATTCCATTTTTGATTTTTTGCAAGCCATTCATATATAACGTAGCAAGGTAAAATGGTCTTTTGGGTATTTAAAGTCCCTTTTTTTTTTGTTAGAAGTGGTAATATTTAAAAAATTGCTAAAATTTTAAGTAAAGAAATTTATAAAGAAAAGAAAAACTTATGATAAATTATATAAATCAATATTGGATGTCAAGATATTTAAATAAAATTTTGGATTTTCAAACTATTAAAAATATAATAAAAATGAGCTCAATTTTGATGCCAATATCAAGATCTGTACATTTTCGATCTTAGTATGATAATTGGTATGTATCTTTAATTCTTGATGAACTAGCTTATGCAGCTTATCTTGATATATTGGTTGAGAGCTTTGTCTATCAGCCAAAAGGTATTTGGTTCGAGTCTTGCATATGTGATATGTGTGTGAGTTCACTTTTAATTGCTTAAATGTCCCAAAAAAAAGATGAATTAGCTTTGATGATTATGATTTGAACCTATCATGTAATTTGAAAGAATATTACAGAAACCAAATAGGGCAGGGTAAGGTGACAAATTTAGAATTAAATCTACTAAGTATAAGCATGATTACATAATATGTGTCTACCAATAATGCCATCAAAATATCTAAATTTAATAACATCTAATAATTTATCTACCTAAATGAAAATGAAATTTAACTATCGCATTAACTCATTTAAGAAATAAATCATTATTATATCAACTAAATAACTTGCAATATTAATTACCTTACAATTTTATATCTACATCATGAGTCTAGAAATACTCCTTTTAATGATGCACAACTAGTAGCTTTAATGGGTTGTTTGGAACAGGATTTGAGCAGGACTTATGCTAAATCCTACCAAACAGAATTTAGGGAACTGTTAAATCTCATATCGAGTTAAATCTCATCCATTTCCCTCTTTTTGTTGTAAATCTTGGATTTGCTAAACTTGGGAGTTCAACGGATTTATGAGATTTGGTTGAATAAGCGCACAAAAGGAAGTAAGATCCAACAAAAGAACAACAAGAGGTGTGACTTCAGATTCGACAGGAAGGAATGTCGTCGAAGGAGGCGAAGATGTTATTTAGCGACTCATTGAAAACTCTACCTCTCACATGAAACAAGCAAAGTCAAATTGCAACGAATAGCTAGGGAAGAGGAAAAGCAAACCTGTGACTATAAGAAGATAAAGGAGAACAAGCATTGCCAAAGAAATATAATATAGGAACAAATTAATTAAGCTTAACTAGTTTAATTAAAATTAATTAAGAATATAATATAGTTAATAAACAAATAATTTCTTAGATTAATTGATAATTAGCTTCAATTCTAATTATATTATTTATAATGCTTAGTTAGTAATGATAATGAAAATTAATAATTAATAATTAACTCATAAATAATTAAAAATACCTAAATCAGTCAATCTGGATTAGCCACGCTCCACCCGATCTCTAAAATCATGTAATCACATATCATTAATACTAGGTTTGTAAAATCCTCAGTACATCCTAAAATCAATTCATAATTATATTTTATGAATATTAATATGTGCTATGCATTCACATGTAGAATTAGATTGGTTTCCGCCCCATAAACTCTCCTTACATGCAATAAAATTAACCTAAATACACTACAAGAAAAATTGTTATCAGCGACCATCAAAATTGGTCACTAAAAATTATAATTTGGCAGCTAAAGCGAATAGCGACCAAAAATAATTGGGTCGCTGATTTGTCGCAGTAGCCTCGTCGTTGAGGCTTTTAGCAATTATTTTTTTGTTGTTGCTATATTAGTGGCCACTAATTAATGTTGGTCGCTAAAATTGTGCATATTAGCGACCATTTTCTTACTCTAATAAGTATTTATTTGGATGCTATTTAGTGATTTTAATTTTTAATTTTATTTGTTACATTTTTCTTATAACTACCAAAATGAAAGTTTTTTTTTTTTTATCAAAATAAAATATATAATAATAGCAAAAGATACACCACAAGACCACAGCGGGGCCACATCAGGAGAATTACAATTAGGGAAACACAAAAAGCAACAAGTTCAAACAATCTGAGAGAAACACAGACCAAATTAGAAGCAATAGGACTCAGACCGGTACCAAGCCACATTGAGCCACCAACGTTGCCAACCAAATACGGGTCATCCAAGGCGCATACAGTAAGACTGCTTCATCATAATCAAAAATCATCTCCTGCGTCGACCTCTCCCCCAAAATTTTCCGCGAGTTCCAACATTTGAAGTGCGCACAAGAGTAAAATCATTGTCGGACTCAACAGACTGTGAATCCGACTCCACATCCGACGAATCAACAAACCAATTATTCTGATTCCGAATATCCAAACCAGAAGAATTACCCACACAATTGGCCATCACTTGGGAATCAACCTCGCTTACAGGGACCACAACTAAACTGTTGGTAATCAAATTAACTTCCTCTCTTCCCTTCTCATTTTCAACCGGTACCACCACAACAGGCATAACACTGTCAGAACCACCATCTGCATCCTTTGAACCTTGGCCACCCCCAATTGAATTCACAACACCCAAAACTGGCGAGCCATCAGAATTCACCACATTCATCGCACCAAACACCACCTCCGGCACCACCACCGGAGAAACATGATCACTAACATCAGTCACAACCGGAGGTACAAAAGGAGCTGCATCGGGGGATAAGACAGAACAGTTACCAACACAACTAGTAGGCGCATCAATCCCAGCATTAACCACATCAACCACATTCAAAACGGATGGATTAGTAGTGACCAAAGACTCCAAAATCCCAGGATTACCGCACATGTCCAAGGAATTGGCAACAACACCATTATTCGCACTATCAACAGGCTTAACCACATTCTCAGTAGATTTTTGCGCATGCAAATAAGCAAAAAAATTACCACAATCCCCCTTGATATGACCAAGCCGTTTACAACCAACACAATAAGCAGGCACCTCCTCGAAACAAACTCGTTGAACATACCCAGAATTCTCCGAACCAAGCCAAATTTTATCAGGGAGGTCCTTAGTAATGTCAATCTCCACCAGGACCCTCGCCAGAGAAGGTCTAGATCCGATAGATGTAGAATTATCAACTTTTAAAGGACGGCCAAACATCGAAGCCAAGGCATGAAGGATACGAGGGGCAAAGAGGTGTGGTCGCAAACTGGGAAAGGCAACCCAAATAGGAATAACCGGAGACTCAACCCCGACATCAAGATCCGGCGACCATTTAGTAAGTTTCAAATAGCAGTTATTCACCAAATAAGATCTATGGCTGAACACTCTACTATAATCCAAATCATTCGAAAGCTTAATGAGAATATGAGATTGATCCAGAACAGTTACAGAGAATTCAGCGTTAAGTTTCAAGCTGAAAAAAAATTTCCGGATAGCATCAAGTGAAGGGCGCCGCGTAGGAAAGAAACCAACCAGAGCAAATTGAAAAGGAACAGACAGAGCTAAAATTTCTTCCTCCGATATCCATAACGAGGGTAAGCCACGACAAAAACCCTTTCTTAACTCAGGAAAATCAACTGTACTCGAAGAACCAGATAAAGCTTCCACAAAAGAACGCGATTTAAAGGATCCATCCAAAAAACCGGGGTCACAAACACGACTAGCCACCATAATGGAAGGAAAATGCAAAAAAAAGAGACTTCCCTATAGAAAACGAGCCCCAGCAGAGCTAGGGCAAAGCCCTAGCGGCGGATCCCCAGCGGTGGCGATCCGTCGCGAGCGGAGTCCCGCGATCAAGACGCCGGAGACGCTCGGTGGCGAGCCGTCGCGAGCGAAGCCCAGCCGTCGCGCGTCGTCGCGACCTCCGAAGCCCTAGCCGTCGCGCGTTTATTGACTACCAAAATGAAAGTTGGTCACATAATAATCAACTAAATAAATCACACACCCCTTCAATTTCACGAAATTTTCATATATATATTTATGTTTATTTTTAATGATATTTAGTAAAATTTATTTCTTATCCAAATATTATGCATTGACTACAACATTGAAAATTAATCAATCACTCATTGATACTGTAGTATCTAAATATTATCATTAATTAGATATAGCTTTCATAATAGAAAAAATAACAATAATTTTATTACGTTAAGGTAACAAAATTAAAGAGAAACAATCATTTGAGCTTGAAGGAAAAGATGAGCATATGTCAATACTCATGAAATTTAGAACAAAATAATGGAATATATTTACTTGAATGTTTTGTTCGGTTGATAATTTGTTATTATTGATCTTCTCTCTGTTATTCATCTTGTTATGCTCGATAGGCTTCAGCCAAGCCAGAGTTTTTACTCAATTACAATTTCCATAAACTGAACATGCTAACAGTTTTGATTATTCAGGGGTAAATCTATTCGAACGAGTAACCAAGTATGACTCTTTATCAAGTACATTTAAGTACTGTGAGTTCAAACTTGAAAAGTCCATAAAAAGAGGCAACAAATTCTACAAAGACCAATAAAAAAGAGACTTAAGAACATTTTAGTATCAAAACATACAAATAAATCAGATCTCTAACTATAATTTTCTTCATTTGCAATGTCTATACCTATAAGAAGAAATTTATAATATTAGTTAAACAAATTTTTAATCTTATTAAGTCAGCTTTAATGTGCTTGTTCTAAATACTTACCATCATTATTAGGGGGTTGCATGGCCATTTTTTCTACCACCATTTTTAACCAATTTTTAATTTTTTGTTAAGATTTAATGATCTTACTATGTTTCTCATATTTTCCTTGTATAACTTTTAAATTGGATTCAAGCTTGACCTCTCTCTAGGACAACACATTTGATCAGATAAATTTAGTTTTATTTTATCGGCTTTGACCCATAATCAAGGCCGCGAATATATGAAGATGTTTCACCTAAAACTTCATCACAAATTATTGTATCATCAACTATTCCTCCATCGTCAATAATTTTCTAGTGAATTTCCATCATCTTGTTGCATGTTTTAAGAAAAATTAACGCATAAATGATGAAATATTACTAATAAATAAATTCTAATAAATTTCATTTATACTAGCATGTTTTGCCGAATAATCTTCATAAACCAATTTCGTTTCTTTGTCTGTAAACTCTTCATTGTATAATTCAATTTTGCTTAATTTACGCATCATAAGAAAATGTCTCACACATTAATCATTTTTAAAAAATAAACAATTAAAAATTATAGATATCTGGTCATACATATGTACTACGAGGGATTTGGTGTCCATGCGGTAAACGAACTTCAACATTGAATGTCTAGGACAGTTTGATTCCGATTTTTTTTTATTGAAAAAATTTGATTGAACATAATATAACAAATAAAAAAATGAGTATCGACAAACTTTGATATTCATCTGCTTGAAATTTAATTATTTTGACATTGATGTCTTTTATATATGTGTCAATCTCATTTTGGTCATATTATCTTTAATACTCATTTGTTTTTTTTTTTTTCCTCACAATTATAGTACATGATAATAATTTTCATCTGTCGCTAGTAAGAACATAAGTAAATTAGCAAACCTATAATTTCTTTTAAATTAAAGACATACCTTAAATATTTTTGAGTTAGAAAATTATATAACCAAATTCAATTATCTGGTCTCTCAATAAGCTCTTTGTAAGACTTTTTCCTTGCTAACATTCCACCTCCAAATTTTTTATACTGTACAAAAGCCTTCGAGCAAAAATAAAAAAATGGCTTGCTCATTGTGTGCATCACGCAATCCTATACATGTTATTCTTCAATGGAAAAAAATAATATTTACCTAAAAAAGTTTTGCATGCAATCTTATTATCGAAAAAAAAATATCAAATAATTTTTTCAATATACTTTAGACAAATTTAATTTCACCTCTTCAACATGCTGACAAATATAATAGGCAGATATGTACACTTGTATAAAATCCTTTATTGAAACCAAATCATCAGAAAACATGATATCTAGTAAAAATCAACAAATATTTAGCAAACATGTAGACGAACCGGATAGATGAAACTAACGTAGAAATATCAAAAAATAGCAAATCTGTTTGTACAAAAAATGGCTAAAAAAATCGTTAAATTGAGTATGTCTATAAGAACTAACAATTCACTCCAAATCAGCAGGAAATAAGTACTCCGAACTTTATTTTTCCCCCACGCTCTGCTAGGGTTTCCCCCTCACGGCGCCTTGCCGTTCTCCGGTAGGGCTGGCTGTCATCTAGCTTCCATGAAAGTTTTCCTTCATCTCTCTCTTTTTTAGTACTTGTTTTTTGTGATTTTGTTGGTGTTTGTTTTCCGGCATGTGCCGGATGGCTCCGAAACTTGCAGACCCAGTTTTTTAAGGGTTTCGAGTTCTTCTCGTTCTTTTCTTCAAGCTCTTTCGGGATCTTCTGCTAGTAATGATTTTCCTAATCTTAAGGTGTCTTCTTTCGGCGGTTTGCCTTCCCTTTGGATTTCGGATGAAGAAATCAAGGCGTTGGCTGTGCCTTTTCAATTTGCTTTAGTTGGCTTTTTTCCTACTAAGCGACCGTCTCTAGACTCTATTCGGAAATTCTTTTTCAATCTCAGGCTCATTGGTGATGTTTCGGTTACTTTGTGGGATTCGTCCCATGTTCTGATCAAACTGGAGAATGACCTTGATTATTACTTTCTGTCATAGATGGTATCTGGTCTTTAATTGCTATATGAAACTTACAAAATGGTCGCCTATAGTTGATGTCGGGGTTGAATCATCGGTGATCCCGATCTGGGTTTCTTTTCCCTCTTTGCGGCCACATCTGTATTCACCTAGAATTCTTTATGGATTGGCGTCCATATTTGGCAAGCCTTTAAAAATTGATACTGCCACTTCTTTGGGATCTAGACCGTCTTTAGCGCTGGTTTTAGTTGAGCTAGATATCACTAAATCCTACCCTAATCGTATTTGGTTAGGTTTTGAAAAGCTCGGTTATGTCCAGCAAGTTGTGATGGATGAGTTTCCTACATTTTGCGGTGCTTGTTGTTGTATCGGTCATGCTGTGGGTGAATGTCGATCTAAAATTGCTGCTCTGGAATTGTCTGTTTTACCCAAAACTGTAGAACCTAGTCCTAAAAATGATGCTCATGTTATTGTGGAATTGATTATTGTAGCACAGGATGCTTTGAATGTGTCTGCTCTGGTGGATTCTGGTTTAGCTAGGGAGGATATTGGAGTACTGGATGTTGGAGGCGTTAATTCTGATGTTGTTACGATTGCTTTATCTCCTAATGCATTACCTTTTTTTCCCCCTATTTTGGCGGCTGCTAATACTGCAATTTTGCCGGTTAACTCTTTGGATAATTCTTATCATTCGGAAGGTCTTGTTGTTGTGAATCCTTCTGTGAACCCTTGTGAGGATTCTGTGTGTGTGGTGGCTCCTCTGGTTTCAAATTCTTTGCTGTTTAATGAGGCTTTGCAGCCTTTTGAGGTGATTGCTCCGTTTACTGGTCTTGTGGTTCCTGTTGTGGCTGAGGCTATGTCTCCTTCGCCAGGTGTAGAGGCTGCGTACAATCCAGTTGTCAATGTGGATAACAATGCTGAGTGTGTGCAAGTGGATAACTTGAAAGAAAATCCGGTGTACTCCAACAATTTTATTGAAGTCCCTGTAAAGTTGGTCGATATGCATACTTTGGTTAATCGTTTGGGGGAAAATTATGGATTTGATATGAGGAACCATATGGATTGGTTGAATGGATAGTCTGAGTTTGAATCGGAATCCGATTTTTCGGATTGTGGTTTGGCTTCCCCGGACATTTGCGGTGGATCTGACCTTGGAAACGACTTTAATTTAGTTTGTGATAGGCCTATTGCCTCTCGTGGGAGAATTCGTGGGAGGGGACGGAGGAGAAGATAATTTGTCTGTTTGCTGTTTGTTCCATATGATTGTGCGGATTGGTTTTGCGATTGGTGGTGCGATGGTTTATTGGGCAATGATGTGGCTGGGGCTTGTATCCTTTTTGTCTCGCTGGTGGCAACCATTGATGCAGTTTATTAGAGTTGGTGGCTTTTGGGCGATGCTGTCTCCTTTTGGATGGTCCGTGCGAGGCTTCTGGGATGCTGGGAGCCTCGACCGTTTTTACTAAGCCCATTTTTTATTGTATTTTGCTTTCTTTCTTCTTTTTTCTTTTGTTTTGATCATTTGCTGATGTAACTGATTTTGTTCTATCTTAATATATTTGGTTTTGTTTAAATAAAAAAAATAAAAAAAATAAAAAAAACAAAAAAATAAAAACAATTCACTCCAAATCTAAAAATATTAAACTAATCTAAAAAGAATCCCAAAGAATCGATCTCTCTTTCAGCTGCTGAATCTCAAACTTTTGAAATAAAAAAAGTCAATAGTAAGTTCACAATCCATTTCTTTGATTGGGTAGCATTAAACTTCAAATTCCCATCAATCTTCTTCACTTGAATACAAGAAACTATTGTGCATCTTGTAGTTCTAATGCTCTAAAGTAAAACTTTTGAAGCATAAAATTTGAAACACTTAAAAACTTGGATTTAAATGTCATGTAGTTAACTTAGCCTACGCTATGAGCAATATGAAAGAAAGCAAGGAAATGAAGAACCAACCAAAACATATTCATGTTAAACAATTACCATGCCACTAAAGCTAGATTTGAAACAAAGTCAGATTTACAGAGGCATTTGCATAAGCTAAAAGTTGAAAATATGACATTATAGACAATAGAGTTAAATAAACATCGATTTCAACATCTGGACATTTGTTGTGACGTAAATAATTTAAAATGGTGAAAACTGAGTTCATAAAGTGAGTTTCAATGATGTTTGCTTGTTGGACAGGAAATCCCTTTTAAAAAATTGTTATAGTATTTTTTTTGGACTACAATGAGCTTCATTTTTGCCCATCATCCTATTAAATCTTATTAGTTTATTACCATTATGAAAAAAAAAACAATATTCTCCAAATAATTGATGGCATAGGTTCAATATCACCTTTGGAGCTATTTTTAGGAGTTGATTTTAGGAAGGGTGATAAAAATCTGAATAGGTCTAACAATACCGCCCTCCCAAAGAATCACCTTGTCCTCAAGGTGAAAACTAGGAAACTGGTATTTCACCATCTCGAATGGTTCCCACGTGGCATCATAATCAGGCAGATTCTTCCACTTGATTAACACTTCTTTAGCTCCATCTCCTTTCTGGCGAACCCCCATCAATTCGAAGGGTTCCAGAATCACCTGCAAGTCCTCAGTAAGTGTTGCCGGTAACTCCGAGCTGGCTGTGTAATCTCCAATTGCTCTTCTCAGCTGCGACACATAAAAAACCGGATGAATAGTCACTGTGGGTGGTAGTTGCAGTCGATATGCTACCACTCCAAATTTGTCCAGTATTATATAGGGCTAAAGTATCTTGGAGAAAGCTTTTCATTTCTCTTGTTGGCAACTATTTTTTGTCGATATGGTCGGAGCTTTAAGAACACCCTCTCCCCTGCTTCAAACTGAATGTCCTTCATATGCTCATTAGCTTGTTTCTTCATAATTTGTTGAGCTCTCAGTAGATGCTTCTTCAATTCCTCTAACACTCGATCTCTCTCCTCCAAGTACTCCTCCACTGAAGAAACTGGAGTACTGCTACTCCCAAAGTGAACCAAGTGGGTCCCTTCCGTACAGCACCTTGAATGTAGTCATCTGTGAAGCCAAGTGAAATGAGGTGTTGTACTAGTACTCCGCCCATGATAGCCACTTGGCTCACAACTTGGGTGTCTCCGACACAAAGTATCTCAAGTAAGTCTCTAAGCTTCTATTAACCACTTTCGTTTGACCATATGTCTGTGGGTGGTAAGCGGTGCTCCTCTTCAGGACTGTCCCCTGCAACCTGAACAATTCCCTCCAAAAATGACTGAGGAATACTTTATCTCTATTTGACACGATGGCCTCCAGTACCCCATGCAATCTGACCACCTCTCAATCTAAAGCCCAAACACCCAAGAACTCAAGAGAACATAAATATTCAAGCATGAAAAAACTCCCTCCAACCAGCCCCCTTACTAATACAATTCATTTCCTAATTTCAAACATCTCACATTTAAATTTTCCCTCTCAAACTAGCCTCCCAAAACCCCTGCTCCCCATTGCTCCAAATGGGCGGCAGCATTAAATGGGGCGGACCTCACCCATCCTCCTTTTGTAAATCTGAATAGGCCTAATAAAGGGCTCATCATGTTTGTTCATTGTAATAAACTTGAATCATTTACTAGCATTTATGAGATAATTGAAATTGAAATAGTGACATTATAGTTTTTATGGTTTGTATGAGTCGAAGAAGAGGGTAATGAGGGATTGACCAAGGGATTATATAAATAAGTTTGATGTGGGGAAGGGTTATGGGTAGAAGTGGAGGGAAAGTAGATGAAAGTATGAATGTTTAGGGTGAAAACCTAAAGTAACACTTACGGTTTGGAGTGATTCCCAACCACAAGAGGACTTTTCTTTGGTTCTTTCGTTGTGTAATGATGGAGAAGATGAAAGAGGTTGTTGGAGAAGGTAGAAGATGTGATATATTAAAAAATATATAAAAATACCACGGTCAGCCTACAATAAAATAGTTTTATTTGTCGTCTCATTATTAGAGCTAAGAGGAACAGTAAGATCAAAATTTAGAATGCAAATAACATGGCCTTTAGAGCTTATAAGACATAAATATTTGCATTTGGTTGTCTCCATTTGAGGGCGAGAAATGAGCGAAAGGGAAAATGAAGGCCATGCTCAAGGTCGTGAGTCACGAGCTGTGAGAGAGATACAAAGGAAAAAGAAGCATATCATTTGGGTCGAGGGCTAAAATTTACATGATATTCTTTAAAATAACTTCATTCCAGCTAATTCAAGCGAGTTTCAAATTCGATCATTTTAATACAATTTCAGCTAAAATTACTCGAGTTTCTTTAAAATAAAGTTTCAAATATAAGTACTCAAAGAATTCAATTAAAACTTATGTATTTTTTTAATGAAATTTAATAAAAATATTGAAAAAAAAAGGAAATTCATTGATTTCATAGGACAACACACTTTCAAATATATGTAAATAAACATATAGAATGTAATTGTATATGCAAAGTTTTACTATAATAGTACCTGTATGCAACGATTAAACTTTGAAAATTTAATTATTTTCATGGTAAGGAAGCCTCTCTTTCCACTTTGCTTTGATGGTGATTGGATAAAGAAATATATTACATTTTTTTTTTTTGGGGGGGGGGGGGGGGGGGGAGGTCCGTCCTCTCTTATTAATATTGATATCTTACCATTTGTTCTATAAAATTCCTCTAATGCCACATCTCTATTTGGACCTGCTTTTTTTTTCACTTGAAACTACAAAAAAATAAAAGAACATTAACTTCAATATTAAATAAAAAAGTCATTTATATTCATTATAATTATTAAATTAGAACAAACAATAAGAAATAATACCAATGCTAGTTTCCTTATTCTTTAGTGTTGAGGGGGGGAGGTCCGTCCTCTCTTATTAATATTGATATCTTACCATTTGTTCTATAAAATTCCTCTAATGCCACATCTCTATTTGGACCTGCTTTTTTTTCACTTGAAACTACAAAAAAATAAAAGAACATTATCTTCAATATTAAATAAAAAAGTCATTTATATTCATTATAATTATTAAATTAGAACAAACAATAAGAAATAATACCAATGCTAGTTTCCTTATTCTTTAGTGTTGATGGATGAGGTAAACCTGAGCTATAAGATGTTGGAGATGCTTCTCCTATAATCTCCTTCAATTGATACATGTAAATAGTTAGACATAAGAGTATCTATTACAAAAGAAATTATATTTATCGAAGGATAGTGTTTAAGCTTTTTTTTTTTCTTTTTAGGATAGTGTTTAAGCTTGTATGAGAAAAAAATATTAAAAGGAATTTAATCTAATAAGTTAAAAAATACTAACTTATCATTATTAGTAGTAGAAACATGTGAAGAATCATTTTTTAATATAGATTGCACATTATTACTAGTTTTTTTTTTTTTTTTTTTCTGAAAGAAAAGCTGAAGCTTGCATATATTAAATAAAAGCAAAGATACAACTAAATGGTTGATTCCTCCTTCAAAATCTCAAAGAAAGAAGGAGGAACCTTATTCAAAGAGACATCATCCGAAGAGAAGCTATTAAAAAGAGCTAAATTAACACAATAATTAGCTAACTTATTGCTATCTCTACTAATACAATTGAAAATAGCAAAATTAAAATCCTTGAGAAAATCAAGATCTTCATCCATGGTGTTACCTTTTTTCCAAATATTTTGCATAAAAGAGATGATGTTGGAGTTGTCACCTTCAATTATGATTCCTTTGAACTTGAACATCCAGTCCTTGATTTCTTTCTTCAAAGAGTGAATTGCAAGAAGCTCCAATTTTGCAATATCCCAATGAATACAATTAATACCAAAAGCATATAAAATCTACCTTTACAATCTCTGAAGACTCCCGCCATGCCTGCTTTATATGTAGGTAGAAGAGAAGCATCTACATTAACTTTTATCCATTCTGGTGAAGGGGGTTGCCAAGAATTAGACAATCTATTCGATTGATTGACATCCCAGTTGCCCAATGAGAAATGACTATAGTTATAAAACATAGATGTATAACATATTGCATTGGAAGCAATAAAAGTTGGAGTTTCCTCCAATCCTTTATGGAGTTTCTTATTCCTAGATTTCCAAGATAAGAAAGCTGCATTGCAATATAAGTTTGCTAACAAACCTTTCTTCCGTGCTACCCTTTCCAGCCATTTAGTACATTCTTCATAATTTTGAAAATCTGGAATACAAAATCCCCAATGATTAAGAAGATTGATTACCTCTTTAAGCTTCAAACATGTACATAAAACATGTTCCAGGTCTTCAATTGCTGTACAACCTCTTGGACAAGCAGCATTATCCCTTAGCCTCCTATGTTGTAAGAACTTGAATGTTGGAATTTCATTTTTGAATAACCTCCACCAAAAGAACTCCACCCGAGCATTCAGCTTAATTTTTTTAAACCAATTTCATTAATAAGATTCACCGCTATGTTGATTCAAAGCATTGAAAGCCATTCCAGCTATAGTCATTCCAGATTTTTGCTGTACAAGATCCATCTCATCTCCCCCACCACTTTGATCTATCTTCACCTGAAGTATAAGTGAAACCAAATCTGTACCAAACATTTCAAGCAATTTTGGTACATTCCAGCTACCATTTTGGATTAATTCTTTGACATAAACAGCTTCTTCATCATGTGATACCACAAATGTAGGCCAATGGTTGATGCACTTATCCAAGATCCAAACGTCTTTTAATACATCAACATCTTCACCATCTACCAATGTCCATCTAACAATTGGTTTAAGCATATTACAGCCATCATTCAATATTTTCCAGGATGATGAACAATTAACTCTATTGTTCCCCATTTTAAATTTTTCACCATACTTGGCAGCAAACACTTCATGTAAAGGGGATTCCTTGTTTTGAAAGAACCTCCAAGCCAGTCTTGATCTTAATGCATTCTTCTTTGAAGCACATGAAAATAATCCTCTTCCACCATTGTTTACAGGTTTACACATATCCTCCCAACTAACATAATGTATACCCGAAGATCCATCATATTTGCTCCAAACAAAATTCCTGCAAATTTTGTCTAATTCATCCAGAATTCTTTTAGGTACTAGTCATGAGTACCATAGAAGGTCGGTAAAGAAAGCATAACAAACTTTACTAATATGATTTTACTAGCAACCGAAAGAATTTTGCTTCCCCAAATGCTAAGAAGCTTCATTGTTTTATCAATGATGAATTGGAAGTCATCATAAGAAAGTCTCCTTAATGCCATCTTTATCTCAAAGTAGTTAAATTCTTTGACAGATTTGAAGCTCATTATTTTTGCAATGCTTTTCTTCTTCCTTATATCAACATGTTTTCCAAACAACATGCAAGACTTACTTAAGTTCACTCGTTGGCCTGTCCAATTGCAAAAATCATAAAGTATCTTCTTCATCTTCTTAACTGCATTTTTATTTGCTTCAGAAAACATCACCACATCATCAACTAACAATAAATGTGATATTCTTGGACCATTCGTATTAATTCTAATACCACAAGAGCTTTGAGCAAAAGCATTAGAAAGAAGTTGTGCACAAATAATAAAGAGAGTAGGAGACAATGGACATCCTTGTATAAAACCACTCTTAGCTTGAATCCAACTAGAGTATCTTCCATTGATAATCAAAGCAAACTTCGGATCTTCCACACATTCCATGACTAGTTAGAAATTTTTGGAGGGAAATTGAAATATTCCAATACATTTCTAAGAGCATTCCAAGACATTGAATCATAAGCTTGTTCCATGTCTATTTTAAATGAAACCATACCTTTAGCTGCTTTTGAGATTCTAAATTTGTGGAAGACTTCTTGAGCAATCAGCACATGATCAGATAATGATCTCCCTCGAATAAAAGCTGCTTGCTCTCTTGAAATAAGCTTCGGAATAACCTCACTAAGCCTATTCAAGAGCACCCTAGCTGCCACTTTGTAAACCGAATTACAAAGACTAATAGGTCTATAATTAGAAGGTAAAAGAGGATTTGATACCTTTGGAATTAGAACAATAAGAGTCTCCTTCCAATTTTTATTCATTATACCATTGCTAAAGAATTGATTAAGAGCATTCCAGAAGTCACCTTTTATTATATTCCAATAAGCCTTGATGAAGGAATATGTAATGCCATCCTTGCCCCGTGAAATGTTACCTCCCAATTGTTTCAGCACTCTCTCCACTTCTTCCACAGAAAAAATTGCTTCCAGCTGCCTTCTATCAGATTCATTCACGCGAGCAGTTGCCTCAGGCCACCCGTGAAGGATGCAGTTCTTTTCTTCCCATTTCTTACCAAAAAAGTTGAAAAAAGTTTCTTCTATTAGATTTTCCTCTTCCATCACTTCACCAAACTCATCTTTAACTTTTATAATTTTGTTAGAATTCCTCCTTGCACTAGCATAAGCATGAAAAAACTTTGAATTACTATCACCATCCGCCATCCACTTCACTTTTGCTCTTTGCTTCCACCAATCATTCAATCTAGCCATTATAGAATTCACCTCATTAACCTTATTTTTGAGATTCCAGTAATCAATTTCTGAGAGAATTCCTTTAGAAAATTCTTTATTTTGAAGCTCCAAGATTTCCACCATAAGCCCCTCTTTTAGCTTGTTAAGATCCTTATGTTTGGCCTTGCTCCAATAGAATAGTGATTTCAAAGATTTTGAAATTTCTTGTTAAGCACTTGAGAACAATCACCTTCATAATTTCTGCTCCATTCTTTCTTCACCACCGCAAAAGAGGCTCTATATGAAATCCAATAATCTTCAAACTTGATATTCTTTTTGACTCTAGGGAAAGAATCAAGAATATTTAAAATAATTGGATAATGGTTCGAGGCTATTCTAGCCAAATGACTAACCACCAATCTTTGAGAGGAACTCAAAGCTTTAGATTTTATAAAGCACCTATCAAGTCTTTCAAGAATTCTAGCTCCACCATTTTTGTTATTGCACCAAGTGTATTTAGGACCTATAAAGCCCACTTCATGAAGATCATTTTCTATTAAGCAATTTTTCATATCTCTTGATCCTTGGGAGAAAAGAAATCTCCTACCACCAAATTTGTCTTCCTTAGTCAATATACAATTAAAATCACCACCTATTGCCATAGGTATTTCTTCATCTGAATGTTTATTTAACATTTCCCATAATTCCTTTCTTTTATGCACATCTATGCTGCCATACACTGTTGCTATCCTCCACTGACATTTATGATGCACTTTCAAATCACCAATGACCACTTGAGAAGAGTAGTCAATAACTGAGAAATCGGCAACTTTGTTCTTCCAAAGAATCACCATTCCACCAGATAATCCAGATGATGGAACATAAAAAAAATCCCATTCATCACCAATCAATAGATTAATTTCCATTCTATCTATTGAATTAATTTTGGTTTCAATCAAACCCATAAAATAAACATCATGTATTTTAATAAAATCCTTAAGATATAGAGAAGCACTCTTCTTCTTTGCTCCTTTACAATTCCAAAAAGCAATGGAATTCATTAAGTGGGATTAGGGGGATTCCTCCTCATGTTACCTTTCCCTTCAAGCTACAATCTCCTAGATCTGGTAGATGAATTAATAGGTCCCAAACTCCTCAGCTGCTTAGAAAGCCTCTTCTTTGTTGAATGAGAATAGTCATCCTTTCCTTCACTTCCATTATTCAAAGAATTTCCATTTTCTGGGAAGACAGATTCTGTACATCTCTGGATTACATACACTGCTGTGTCTTCAACAATAATAGCAGTTTTGATCACTTTATCATCTGCTCCTTTCTCAGATACAATATCCCCTTCTTCTACAAGATCAATAAGGGCTCTAAAACTGTTTCCATCTTTGATGACCTGAGAATCTCTGGTTAACAACACTTCTGAATCAACATGAGCTGAATTATCTTCCTCACTGATGAAAGTTTGTTGCTTTTCTGTTTCCAGATTTGCAACATTATCTTTCACCATGTTTCCTCCTTCTTTTCTATCATTCTTCTTCACTGGAACAAAAATTTTCTTGCTTTCCTGCCGTTGAGACTGCTTCCTTTGATAATTACCATAAGGCTTCTTCTTACCATATTTCACCACCATCCACGGTCCATACTCTTCTTTGTCTAACTCTTCCACCGTTTCAAAAGACTGATTGTTACCAACCAATTTATTACCAATTGGTATTTCCATGTTTTCCTTCACTGGCTGAGCAATATTCAATTTGTTCTCCATAATAAACTTGGTACAATTGTTTTTGCTATGTCCAATCTTCCCGCAAACATAGCATAAGCTAGGAATCCTCTCATACTCTATCTTTTGATAGAATTTATCATTAGCTCCTTCTACCCAAACACCTGTAGGTAGTTTAGCATCTAGCTCAATTCGAATGCAAATTCTTCCAAATTCTCTCCTTGACCATTGAAACATGTTTCCATCGATCAAGTAGTGATTGCCAACCATAGATGTTATACGGCAAATGTTGATTTCGTCCCAACAATGTAATGGGAGGTTTGGAAGTCTAATCCAAATAAGAGCTGTAAGTCCTTTGATTTGGATTAAAACTTTGAGTCCACCTATCAATCCCCACAATATTGCCATTAACAAACCAAGGCCCATTGGTTAACACTGCTTCCACATGGCTGGGGTCATAGAATGAGCATAAAATCCATCCTCTCCCTAGCACTATAATATGAAAATTTCCAAAACCTGACCACTGCTTTCTCAGCTCAAAATTGATTGAAGAAAATGGGATTTCATCACCAAAAATTTTAACTACTAATGAATTCAGTAGTTTATTTGAATTTTCTACTACTTTCTTCTCATGAAGCTTGATTGTTTTTCCATCTTCTGATAAGAAATTCCTGATATCCAGTTCATTAACTATGATGTTTTGTTTCTTCTCCCAAGCATTAAAATGATTCCCAGCAACTGGTCATTCAGACATTTCCACATTCATATTGATGCATCCAGCTAATTCTCCATTGTTACATTACAGACTTTATTCAATTCAGAATTTTTAATATTTCCAGATGGAGAGCTTTTTACTCCTTCATTATCACCAGCATTCTTAGAAACATTTTCCATATTGCCCAGATTGTCATCCTTCTCATTACGAACCGAACTTCTTTCCTCTGCTTCCACTGAATGATTTGCACCCTTCTTCAATAAAGTTGCAGGGAGATTAACAATATCTTCAAAACATTGCATAGTCATCCCATTGGAACATAAAACTTCAATATTGCCTTCTTGCAAGATACCTTTACCTTTTTCGACCACATCGGGTTCCTTCTTTTTCATCAGTAATCCTCCCTCGTTAATAATCAAGGCCTTGTTCATTTTTACACTAGCTCTGTTGAACGACATCCTTCCATCTCCGAAAGCAGGAGGAGATGTCGAGGCTCCAAGAACAACACCAGGCAATGATCATCCAGATGATCGATAATCCTCAGGAGGTGCGCCGACCATAGGTGGCCGACGACCGTTGCTTGCCATCGTACTTCCACAAAACCCGCGATTAAAAATTTCAAATTTTTCCATCAAGAAAAGAAAAACCTGACTCTCTCTCTCTCTCTCTCTCTCTCTCTCTCTCTCTCTCTCTCTCTCTCTCTCTCTCTCTCTCTCTCTTTATATTCACTATAGCCTTGCACATTATTACTAGTTAACGGTGGCAACAAATGTGAGTAATTTGTATTTATTCTAGAGCTTATATGTTTTCCCAGAGCCATGAGGTGATGAACTGTAAAGTGAAACAACAACAAAAAATTTATCGAAAAGTTAAGATATCATTTTATTATGATATATGAAACAAATAAGTTGAAAGAAAAACCTAGTCTTTATCACTATCCATATTGATATGTACATTACCATCATCTTCAGTATAATATTCAGCTAATGTTATATCATATTCCTTTTCTTCATCTTCATTACATATAAAATCAGTAGTCTGAGTTGGTTGTACATGCACATTTTTTAAATAATCTAAAATTTGTGGCTCTAAATATTCCCTATGTAAGGAGCCAATCTCACCAAAATCATTTTGAAAGTTCATATCATTTTGCTCATCTTAGTGATAAGCCATATTTTTAGTTAGCTGATTAGTGTTAAGTTAATAATCATTCAAGTAATTTATGAGGATTTGATCAAATAAATGCCTATGTTATACTTTCTCTACAACATGCCAATCACCTCTTAACTTTGTATCTTAAACATAAAATACTTGAATAACTTGACATGCTAATACATGATTATTATCATACCAAGTTTTTCTTATATTTATAGATGTGAAATCATTGTTAATTACAATGGGCTTTTTATGCTCAAGATCAAATCATTTACACTTGAATAATACTACATGATTTCCATTAATATAGCTCAAATCAACTACATCAGTTAAAATCCCATAGAAATTAATACTTTCATCTTTATGAGAATCCTAAATTGATATAACACTATTTTGGGTTATCCTCCAAATGTCACATTAGTTGACTAGAAACTTAACTCCATTAACAATGCACCTTGAATATACATTGATATGAATATCTAGACTCATTGCTAAAGAATAAAGATATTCATTACCTTCTAGTGATCCATGAAGATTCATGCTCTTTATCTAGAAGCAAGTTAGTAATGAATTTTTGTGAAATTGTAAACATAACAAAAAAAAAATTATAAATATAAACAATAAAAAAAATTAGGAAATTGAGTATCCCGCTCTTTGTTCAAACTATAATGGAAACTATTCTTTTTTGCTTTGTTGTCACATCTTGAATAATTAAATCTTCTTTTCTTAGCTCATTCTCAAGTTCACTAACACATATTTTTTATGAAATTTAATTGTAGGTCAATAAATTTTTTTTAAATAAAATTTAATATCATCAGCATTTTTGTTAATTACATACTTGAGGTATGGCTTTAGCTCTATGCAATTAGTAAGAACATACCATTGAACTAAATTGTACTCACTCCAAGATAATGTAGTGAATAGTGGACCAAATGGATGAATACTTCCTGCGAAAATTAAAGTTAATTTTCATGTAAATGAACATCATCATTATATTCTTTATCTTGATTATTTTTACTTTTTATGCCACGGATGTATCTAGAACAAAATGTTAATGCCTCATTAACAATATAAGCTCTTACAATTGGTCCTTTAGGGTGAGCTTTGTTCCTAACATTACCTTTATGAACACTTAGATTTTTAGCATGTAAAAAAAATTAATCAAAATTTTAGGAAATAATTAATAAAAATATATAAAAAGTAAAAGTTGATAGCAGAAGAACTAACATTTCAATTCAATACATTCACCTATACTGAACAGGTCCAACAAGTCTAGGCTCATACAACAAACGAACAGCTAAGTGAACCATTATAACAAAGAAATTAGGTGGAATATCATTTTAAGCCGACAAGTTGTATTGATGATCATATCTTATAATTTTTCCAATAAATCCAATCGTAATATCTTAGCACATAATATCCTAAAAAGCATTATGCACATCCTTATTTAAATATCCACGCAATCCTAAATGAAGGATTCATTGCAACAGAACACGACAGTTATGGCTTTTTTGTTGAATATGATTACCATTTTGAATATGTACTAATCTAGATATATTTGTTGTATAACCTTCTAAAATTTTTTACCTTGTTTATGCAAAAGTAGCTCATGCCTTATGTCCATATCTTATAGATCCAAACAAGCTTTCTTTGTAACTTTTTTCATTTCTTCTATATTTAACAAGGTTCCCAAAATGTTGGCACAAATATTCTTTTTAATATGTATTACATAAAGATTATGATGTAATGTGAGACTTATCCAATAAGGCAACTCAAAAAATAAACTTTTTTGTCTAAGTTGATTCATGAAGGTTATATTTTCTTTTTTTGAAGCTAAGATATTTTCTAAACTTCACATCCTTATTTCATATATCTCCTGATAAAACTTGAGGTCTCACTCTAACTTCATGCTTGCCATTAAACTTACTAATTTTTCTCCATTTGTGCTCTTTAGGCAAGAAGCATTTGTGACCCATGTAATAAATTTTGTTTCTCAAATATTGTAAAGAAGTTTCACTGTCACATATTGGGTAAGCCTTATAACCATGTACATTATGACCTGAAAATATATCATATGCTGGAAAATCATTTTTAGTACATAGAAGAGCAACATGAATTTAAAAAGTATTCATACTTACAAAATCATAAGTTTTGATACTATTCATCCATAAGTCATTTAATTCTTCTATAGGGGGCTTTAAATTCACGTCTATGCCTTTCCTAGGAGCATATGGACTAGGAATTAATAGTGTCATAAATATAAACTTAGATGACATGACATACTATTCCAAGGAGGTAAATTATATGGCATAAGAATAATGGGTAACATGCTATAAGAAGTATTCATATTACCAAAAGGATTGAATCCATATGAAGCTAATTCAAGGCGTATATCATGAGAATCTTCTACAAACTAAGGAAATCTAATACCAAATTCCTTTCAAACTTTAGAATCAATTGGATGCCTTGATATATTTTCATCCCCAAACTAATTTTCTTTATACCACCTCTTTTCATGAGTAGTTTTTCTTGACATAAATAACCGTTGTAATCGAGATTTAATGAGAAAATAGTGTAGAATTTTATGAAGAATTTTCTTTCATTTTATATCATTAACTTTCCATCTTGATTCCATGCACTCAAGATCTTATTCTTTATTCTTATAATGTTTTTAAAATAAAGCACAATCATTTTTACAAGCATGAATCTTTTCACATCTCAATCCAAGGTCTGATACAATCTTTCTTGATTCATAATATGAAGACAGAAGTGTTTCACTCTTTTGCAAGATGTATTTTATGAATTCAAATATCATGTTGAATGATTTATTTGTCCAATTATTAAATATTTTAATGTGTAGTAGCTTTACAAGAGCAGACAACATAGATAAATTTAAACCAGGATATAAATCATGTTGTGCATTTTTCAGTAGTATATCAAATATAATTATTTCATCTTTGTTGATAAAATTATCATGTTTCTCATTTGGTGAAATGTTGGGACAAGAGTTCATAAAAGTTTCCCTATACATATCCTCTAAGATTTCTTGCATCTCATCAACCTTTTCATTTGCATTATTAAGATCATTCACGTCTTTTCTGCCTAAATCCACATCACTGAAAGCTTGAGAGGTTTCCTCATGACATGTCCACTCAATGTATAATGTTTTCATTACATTAATTAGTAAATGATTCTCTACGACACTATAAGTGTGAAAAAATATATTTGCATAAGATCGACATGGGAACCAAATCTTCTTCTTTGAGGATAATTTTTATGGGAAAATTTAATAAATGAAGTAACTCTATCATTATATTATCACAAACGTCTATTGTTGAGATTAATCCAATTTTTATCTATTGCTTTGACCTAATAAACTATCAATAAAAAATAATTATTACTTGACTAATCTTTTATCCCTTTTAAAAAATTATTCAAATTTAGCTAAATATTCATAAATGATATACTTCAAATAATATCTAAGTTGAAACTTTTTTTGTTAAGACAAGAAAAAATTCAATTTGGATTCATGCTGGGTAGGTCGACTATGGAAGCCATACATTTATTAAGAGGTTTGATGGAGAAATATAGAGAAAATAAGGAGGATCTACACATGATATTTATTGATTTAGAAAAAGCATATGGTAAAGTTCCAAGAGAAGTGCTATGGAGAGTTCTTAAAAAGAAAGGAGTCAATAATGCTTATATTCAAATCATTAAAGATATGTATGCATGAGCTATTACTTGTGTTCAAACATAAGGTGAATTGACCAAGTATTTCCCTATTTCGGTTGGGTTACATCAAGGATCAGCCTTAAGCCCATATCTTTTTGCTTTAGTCATGGATGTTCTCACTAGACATTTGCAAGAGGATATACATTGGTGTATGTTTTCTGCTGATGATATTCTTCTTGTTGATAAGACTAGAGAGGGAGTTGAAGGTAAACTTGAATTATGGAGGTCAACCTTAGAGTCTAAAGGTTTTCGCTTGAGTGGATCTAAAATAGAATATATGGAGTGTAATTTTAGTAGTAACAGACCTAGTGAGGGGATTATGACTTTGGGCGATCAAGTCATTAATAAGAGTACACATTTTAGATATCTTGGATCTATTGTTCAGAGTGATGGTGAAATAGATGGGGATATTATCAACATAATTCAAGTTGGATGGTTGAAGTGGAGGAATGCATCGGGCTTGTTATGTGACAGAAATGTACCCCTCAAACTTAAGGGAAAATTCTATAAGATGGTAGTGAGGCCTGCAATGCTTTATGGTGCCGAATGTTGGCCATTAAAAGAGAAGCATAATACTAAGTTAAGTGTGGCAGAGATGAGGATGCTCAGGTGGATGAGTGGCTTTACCCTTAGAGATAGGATATGAAATGAGCATATACGTGAAAAGGTTGGAGTAGCTCCAGTGGAAGATAAGATTAGAGAGAGTCGGCTTAGATGGTTTGGTCACATAAAACGACGGCCTTCCGATGACTCGGTTAGGAGAGTAGAGGTATTAGATTTGACTTATGTTAAGAAAGGTAGGGGTAGACCTAAAAAGACTTGGTTAGAAAACATTAGGAATGACCTTTCTTTATTAGATTTAAACGAGAATTTGACTTTTAATAGGACACAATGGAGAAAAAGGATTCATGTAGCTGACCCACCATGTAGTGGGATAAAGGCTTGATGTTGTTGTTGTTGTTGTTGTTGTTGTACAACAAAAAATTCAACGTCAATGGAAAAACATCAAGTTTGAAGAAGATAATAAAAGTTCATTGCTAACAATGATGATAATATCTCTATTGCATCTAAAATTTGGATGATATTTCAGTATTTTGGGAATTAATGTCAAATATCAAAAGGAAAAAGTCTATCAAATAAAACATCAAAATTTTAGACAATCTTATTATGCTTTTCGGTTGACTTTGTAATTTAGACAATCTTTGTTCAACATAAGAATGTAAGAAAAATATAATTAACTTGTTACTATTATTTGGAAGATGGTAGAGATCTAGTACAACAAATTAGCCAAGTTCAGCCCGATTTTGAACAATCTATAAACACGTTTTTTATTAAAAAAAACTGCAAACAAATTAAATGGTCTATGGTCTTTGGCATCAAGCTCAAGTTCTCAACTAGTCTGAAAGAGAATAAAGATCTAAAATTCATGAAATATCAAAAGAGAAAAAGTCTATCTTAATTAATATTTGTATGTGCCTATTTGATTAATATTGACACTCACCTTATGTTTTTTTTTTTTTTTTTCAATTCAAAAACTTCTTGTAACTCTTAACCTATATTTTATTGGTTATCCAAGCATTCCTATTGTAAGCATAGAATATTGTTGACATTCCTATGAGTACAACTGTAACCTCTTAAAGCAACTATAACAATAAATAATGTTGAATTATACCATGAAATTGAGGGGAAATCAATCTATAAAGGATATCATAAAAGTTTTTGAAATGAGAAAGTGGAAAACGATATTAGAGATAACTTGATAGGGAGAAACTGATGTAGGTGAGTTTGTGGGATTGCTTGAATAATGTTGAGGGAGGGAACTGATGTTAGCACGTGAAGGATAGAGGTAGAGTCGTGGCTGCTAAACAGAGAGTTGGTCAAGCGGTTGGAGGGCCTTTGCTAAAAAGCAAAACCTAGGAAAAACTGGAGTAGCAAAATCGAGAGCCAGCCTGTGTGTGTAAGACGGTGAGATCATGAGAGTCGTAAGCAGGTTTTGCTAATGTATAGTTTTATCTAAAATAATTAGTTGTTAAAATTTAAATAATTATATATTAATATATTTTATAAATAAATTATTAGATATCTCATCTTAGATATGTGCATATTAATTTGAATTCATAATTTGATATGTTAAAATTATAAATCATATTTTATATTTATAAAATAAGCTGTATAAAAACTTAAATTTTTTATATCATATTTATATTATTTGAAACTAGATTTAAAAGCGTATGTTTTTATTTTGAAATAAAAAAATGAATCAATAGTATTTTTATTTAAAGAAAATATAAATTATTAATTTATAAAAAAATATCAAACACAAACTTTTAAATAAAATAAGCCCTATAGTATGATAAAACTTCTCTCTTATAAAATAATACAAAATAATTTTGCTTGATATAAATATTTTGTAGAAATTGACTGATTAATCAATTACACCATTTTAAGCATTTTTGCAAATAAATCATCCATACTTTAATCTAAATTTTATTTAAGAATAATTATCATTATATAAAAGGTTAATTATATTTTTTTAATATATTATATATTCAAGTTAAAAAATCATTAGTCACTAAAATAACACACCACACCCTATATATATATATATATATATGAAAAAAATTATCTAGTCTTTTAGCAATAAAATTAGCAGCCTTTTTTTTGTAGCTAATATCAAGCTTTCTAATTATTTAAAGGTCTTACTTACTTTTGGTAGCTAAAAAATATTTTATGCGGCCATTTTCTTTGTCTCTCTTTTTTTTTTTTTTTGCTATTGACCCATTTTCATGTAGTGATATATGTGCATGATTTTTAGTATACCCCAAGCTTGTCCTATATGTTTAGCCTAATATAGTCTTCTTTAATATTTTATATGCTATAATATAAATAATAATTATTAGGTTAACATTAGTCTTCATGTTTACATGCTTGAATTATAGAAATAATAATATAGGGTTGAATGCCCTAAACCCTCCAATAATATCTTAGATAATATCATATAAATTATATAATCAATAAAGAATTAATAATTCAACATCATAGTTTAATTAAACCTTAATATCAGTTAGAGTAGCTAAGGTTTTGTGTAAGGAGATGAAGCAGTGTTAATTTTCTAATCTTGCTTGAAGAAGAAAGAAGAAGAAGAAGATGGCATCCTCTTATTTTTTTAAATGCTTGACCTCCCTCTATCATTTGTGCATTAGTCCTCATATCATCCATCTCATCCTCAACTCATGCTTGATCACTTGCTCTCCTACTCCTCTCATATGTATGTTTTTGCTCACTCTCTGTAACAACTATTGAATATGTGCATAGTTGTACTATTTTGACTTGGTCTAGCAAGTGTACTGAAGTGAAATTTCTACATTTCATTTATTCTTCATATGTCTCTGAATGTTATGTATACATGAACGTGTTTGAATCTATTCTAAAGTGTATCATGTGAGTCTGTGTGTATGTTTATGAAAAATATAGAATTTCCCTAGGAGTGTTGTGGCTTTGAGTTAGTAGTGCTACGCGTTGAGCTCTCCAATAGATTTCTAGAATTTGAGTTGTGGTGCTGGGGTCAGGCGTTGAGGAACTGACCTCTCTAGTTGGTGAGCCTTGTGATACTAGGTTAAATTTTTATTAAAATATTAAAATTTATTTTATTTTATCAAAATTAATCAAAACCCTCTTCTATCATTTAAATAAAGAAAGGGAGTGATTTTAGAGTGAGAAAGTAGGATTTTGACGAGTATGATTCATTTTCTGCTATTTGCTCAGTCTAGAAAGTTGTTTAGATCGAGGTAGGTTACATTTAACATATCTCAATTTTTAAAAATATGATAATTTTCAAATTTTCTTGATTTAATTTATAATTTCATAGACCAAAATTGAGTATAAATTTGCACCTATTTAAATTTTACTTTGTAAATTTTTGTAAGTTACAATTCGGAATATATGGTATTTTTTTAGATGAATTTTACCTGGTAAATTTAAATGTATAATATTCTTAGCATATTAAAAAATAATTTTGATCCTAAAAATTAAGATTATAGTACATTTAAAGCTTCAAAATAGTGTTCTGAACAATCTCTAGTAATTTGAAGATATTTTAAAATTGTGAAACTCTACCAATGTTAATTCTGTTGCTTGCCGATAAAACAATTTGTAAAACTTTGAAACTAGTTTATTTATATTTATTTAACTGCAATGCAATGCAATGATATATATATATATATATATATGATTAAAATATGTGGTTTTGAGGGGATATGAGATGTGTGGTGGTGGAAGTTCTGATGCTAAATTTACATGGAGTCATTAGGATTTGAATTTCTGAATATTTGATATGTGCTAAGCTTTGAATTCATAAGTTTTTATTTTTTGATATATAATACAAGGAGTCATAAGGGCCTATTTTTTATGGGAGGTATAAGGTCTTGAGGAAAATGTGTTATTTTTCTATTTTGATATATGAAGTGCTTGTTTATTTATTTTAATGCACAATATGTCTTATTTCAGTTATTTATAATTATTATTAAGTAAAGTACAATAAATTTCTTATAAATCTATACTACTATATAAAAGTGGCTTCGGACTCCACCCAAATAAAATCTTAGCCCTTCATTTTAATTACTCAAATGAAATCTTAGCCTTTCATTTCAATTATTATGATTTATTAATAATTATAATTATATTAACTATTTTATTAATGTCAAATGCACAATATTTATTATCATAAAATTGTATTAATTAATTGTGACCATTGTGACGTTTTGTACTATGCATTCATTGATATCAAATTGAAATTATCTTGCTTCAACTTCTACCTATTTTTACTACTATTATAAAAATGAGTTGAGTGATCCTTCATTTATAATAAATAAATAAATAAATAATGCTTCTGCAATTTAATACTTTTTCTAAACGCTCCGTCCATTAAATGTAATGAAAATATGAGTTTCTTTCTGACCATCTAACCCAAATAATTAATAAATTTTTTTGACTATTCTCTCAATCTTGATTCACCTCCCCACTTTCCCATAAAATAAATCCGGTCATATGCCTCTTCGTATCTTCAGCTAAGCCTCTTCCTCTTCGTATTCCGGCCGAATCATAGGTCACGCGAGAGTCGCTATTAAAGATTTTCTTCACTCATTATTTATGCGGATCAGAGGTCACGAGAGAGCTCGCCGTAATTGTTCATTTCTTCATTGGCTATCAAGTTAGTTCGCCTTCTTCCACGACGTCATTGGTTTCATGATCTTCTCTTCCTCAACTGTCCGCCTGGATGCATTTCTTCTCTTCATAATACACTCATCTTTTAGAAATTAAATTATACAAGTAATCTTTCTTTTTTTTTCTGGAAATTATTTGAGGCTTTCTTCTTCTTCTTCTTCTTCTTCTTCTTTCGTAATAGAGAAATAATAGGAAAGAATCATTTCGAGTGTACCTGTTCACTAGATAAGACAATAAAGATCACCTTCTGTTTATATGAAAAGTGATACTCTGGTAATTCGTAATTCGTAAAAAAAAAATTCTCAGTTCTCTCTTTTCTCTATCATACTTGCAGGTTTGGGTTGCTACAGAAAGTGGTAGCTTGGAAGTAACATGTACTCGCCAAGAAGAGAACGTAAGTATCCCTCATTGTTGATGATTTGCTTTTTTATAGTACAGAAATACTATGTTTTCTGAAGCATTAAAAAAAATGTTTTATGAAGCATTAATTATTTTGCATTCTACTATCAGCCTTTGAACAATGCTTATTGCATTAGCAATCATTTTAAGAATGAAATTCTATAATTTCTTGCAACTTTTTTGCGGTTACAGTAACACATATTACTTGTTTAAGAATCTAAGACTAGCAACTGAACACATTATGTATTCTACTTCTTCGGAAGTGTTTTGTTAAACAAATTTTAGTACTAAAAAAATGTAGCGCCTACCTTCAGTTCACGATCTCCCACAATTGGTTGCTTTAACCTCTTTTTTGGATATCCGTGCGTAGCTGATCTAAATTTATAGGCCCATTTGAATTCCTTATAGTTTAATAATTTATTTGTTTCTATTAATTTGCTTATGACTCTGCAACTTTTGCATCTTACAGGAAAAATAAGGTGTCTTTGGATCTGTAGGAATTTCTTCTGAGCAGAAAATGGAAAGCAATAATAGTAAAAATTGTGATGTAAGCTTCTCAAGTCTTTTGTCGGAGATGACATGAGCCTTAGGTGTGAAGTTTATCTTTGATGAAGCTTAAGGAGTAATTTTTCAGACGTAAATAATTTAATAAAGACTTTACTTTAATCTGCTAACACTTGACTGGTGGATTGTTGTATAGTTTAATGGGCTGCATACAAAGATAATAAGTTTTCGTGGCTGTTATTTTCTTGGAATAATTAGCTTATAGCTTATAACTTTCGCATCTTGTAGCTTATCATCAACACAATTATTATATACGAGTAATAGCTATAAATTTTTATTAATATAATTAATAATTATAATTACTTATAAGAATAAAATTAATAATTTTATTTTTTAATGAAATAAAATATGATCAATTTTTTTCAATAAAAAATTTATTTTTTTAATTTTTTTTCACGTGCATTAAAATGCACGTATAATAAAACTAGTTACTTTAAATTCAGTTAAATATATAATAAATGAAATATTTAGAAATTACTATTGAGTTGTATTGGGGCATACCTATTCTGCATTCTATTTTAGGTCGAGGAAAGGGGAAAGAGCCTGTTGAATAGCTGAGTATTCAAGATCTGGTCTGTTTGAATCTATTTAGGCATTTTTTTATTTTTATTAAGTTATGACTACTCATTAAATTATTTTATTTTATTATGTAGCAATGTACTAGTGTATAAATAATGTACATACATTTTGAGAATGAAAGAATATAAATTTATGGACGAGTTTATATTTCTTCTTACCGAAAGTTAATTAGAAGCTATATTATTTGTTTCAAATTTTAAATGGATGAAATCAAAAAGTTTCCAAGAAACTTAGAACATGGGCTAGCTTGTCCCAATTTAACACGGTACAATCTGTCTATATGTGAGTCATATTAGATTGGGTTGTGAATGTGATATATGTTGTTTAAAATTTAGGTATAATTACCCGTTAAAGATTTTTAACTTTAAGTTTATAGTGATTATAAGTATTAAAATATTGAAGGAGATAAAAATAATCAAGGCTTGAGATGTGAGGAGTGAAAAATCAAGTTTCAGAATTTTCCTCTGCGGGTGCTCCGACGTTTGTCTTGATGGTGCCTCGGATGAAGCTATTGGAAAAATTGAAAAAAAAATTTGGTCGAGTGCCATAGCATCGTGTAGCACTATTGCAACACTGGGTCTAGGCCTAAGAGAATATGGAAGATTCTTTATGGGTGTTGCGATGTTGGGATTTCATGCATTGCAACACTAAATTAGTATTTTTTTTTAAATATTAAAATATGTCATTCCATTTTGAAACCCTATTCATTCATCCCCTTGCGAGAGAAGAAAGGATAGGAAGGAAAGAGAGGGAAATGGAAGTGGTTTACTTGCCAAACTTTAGAAATTGTCATTCTAGCTAGTTGAAAAAATTAATTGTTGGGCTCGGGGTAGGGAACTCATACCCTATTTATGATTCAAATTCTCAATTTTTTTATAGAAGATATGTTTTTAAATATATTTTTCTTGAGTTTGTTCTGTATTAATTTCTGACGATGCTAAAAAATGGTGGCATATCTGAAAGTTGTATAGTAAATAAAGTCATTTTACACGTCCTCTATGAAATTGGTGAAGCTCTAAACATCTTGTATAAGCACTTGAAATTTTAGGCTTTTGATAAATTTGACACTTATTTATATACATGCTTTGAATTTCTTAGTTATATATTGTATTGCATTATTATACATTTCATGATATTCTGGAGCTTTATTCTAAAGAAAAATAAGTATACTCTAAAACTCTCTAATTGGGTGCAATGTAGATATATCTCTATGTTGGATTACTATATTCTATTCTGGTTCTAAGATGGCTATGCTCTATTTTGACTACACTATGCACCTACTTCAAGAAGGTGGTGTTTTGATTGAAAAAATATATTTTTTTGAAAATATATTAATTTTCTTTGGAAAAAAATAATTTTTTGAATTTTTGTTTTGAAATCGAACACAACATTAGGAACGATATATCATCTCAAACGAAAAGAATATCATTCACTAATTGGTTCGAATTTCAAAGCTTTAAAATTATACAAATTATCGTACTCGAACTCAAGAAAGACAACATATGATCTCGAAAGATCAAAATTATGTTCAATCAATTATTTAACTACAATAATTTGAATAAGAGACCGTTAATTTCATAATCAAAGTCAAAATAGAAATTGATATATCTCTCCGAGGAAAGAAGTTATCAATCGCTATTGATCGTTCGAAAATGGAGGTAACGATCGTTGAAATTTGGATTTTCCCAAAGAGAATTAATTAAAGATTTTTGAAAATTAGATCTGGGTTACTAAATCTCCTACGAGCGCAAGCCCTCGTAGTTAATTACATCGTAGGAAATAGAAGTTTCCTATGAAAACTCTCGATTAAAATAGCGGTGTAAATTTTATTTAAGATTTCAAAGTTAGATGCCAAGAGAGATTAAGGGTTGGAAGTTCAAGTGGGATTGGATCAAAATTGAAGACTTATTTCTGGGGTCAAAGGAAGAAGGGTAGGAGGCACTTGGGATTCTAAAACAATTCAGAAGTGCCCCAGTCTATCCTAAGTGTTAGGCTTGTATTTGATTGAAAGAAATTTTTTTAGTTTGAGTGGACAATTTTATTAGAAATTTGGGATTCAATTTCTGAAAGTTGAGGTCTTATGGCCCGAGCCAGCCTCATAACCTAAGTCTAAATTGGGCACTAAAAGTTAGTGCCCCGAACCTAGCTAGTGCAATGCGAATCTGGTCTTACCCCTGCCTGGATTGGGGAGCCAGCTAAACCACCTAAACGATTTTAAAATATGAGTCCGGTCTTTTTGTAGAGTGGTAGGGACATTAATTAGAAAATTTTAGAGGAATTGGGTCGACATCTAGAGTAGATCCTTAATTAACCCCTTTAACTTATGTTGGGTATTTGATGTCTAAATAATGCAATTAAATATTAGACTCGATTTTAATTTGTTACTAATGTGATGCATGCTAATTGAATCGATCGAATGCAAAATCAGTATGTAGCAGTTTAAAAAAACTTTTGGCTTAGAAAATAGATTTTTTCCTAGAGATTGCATAACATCCCCTTGACAGATCGGCACCCTCATAGGCCAGGTGGTCTGCCAAAACCCGCAGGCGGGGAGATGACTAACAAGGTTGAGAAAGTACAATATGAATGCATGAAAAACCCTCGGCGAGTCCGAGCTTACTTTTTAGGACCGTTTAGAGTTTCTATCTTATCTTAAAAATTTTATTTAATTAAAGTAGAAGAATTTTTTTATTGACAAACCCCTAAGAGCCTAAATCCAAATTCTAGGTCAAACCAAATGCGGCATACAAGTAAAAAGACTAGAAAAGCAGGAGTTCTAATGCGAAATCAATTAAATTAAATGTATCAAATTGAATGTCCATATGGCAAGTGCCACTTATTATTAAAGTGGCCGGGCACCACTGACTACAACCCGGATTTCTAATCCTAAATCAAATGACTTTGAGATTTGGGATTCTTCTCGTTGTCCATTTCTTCGTCTTCTCACGAACATCTTGATTCGTCGGTTCAGGATATCCAAATGGAAAGAAACCCCCCCTTTGAACGGGGTGTTATCTTTCCTCTTTGGATATTTGAAGGGGATCCTAATTTGACTTCCAAATGGAAGAAGACTCTCCCCTTTAGGGATGTCTTTATCTCTTTGGAATTCAATTTGGATCAAATATCCCAAATTCAAATCATTTTAAGTATTTTACAACCTTTATACAATCAAATTACATTAATTTAAAATAGAAAATCTAGACTCGGTCTTGCAAGATTATCCTAATAATCAGCAGTTATATATTTAATCCCAAGCAATTATAATATGAAGAATTGAAATGCATTTTTTTTAGCCACACTTGGCCATGCTCTTTTATTTAAAGGGGGTCTTAAGCGCGGCAGGTACCTGTGCAAAGAATATATATATTTTTATTTTTATTGATTACCCCCTTTAATTTTGGCTCCTTATATGAGCATGGCCACCTGCATAAGATTGCACAAGTATAATTTGTCCCTAACCTAGGGGTCGATCTAACGTACAATCAATCACAGAATGCAGAAAATAAGTAAATAAACACATCAATTCTACACTAGCAAACAGCATGCAGTGAAAGCTCGAAAATCCGGCACATAACAAAAAAAGTAAACACCGGCCTATCCTAAAACTAGAATCGGTGGTCCTAGCAAACCATCTAAAGTGTGTGAGGTAGGTCGTTGTGTTTTGATATTTCCTAAATAGGATATTAGGTTGAAGTTGCTTAAGGTTTGATTGCTGATTTTTAAAGTTTGATTAATTTAAGTTTGCCATTAACTGATTCGTGGTGTTGTGCCACCAGGCTCGAGGAACCAGCCTCCTTAGGACACTTAGCCCCGCAGCCCGGAGTAGTCCAGCCGATAAACCAAATTAATGTAATTGAATTAGAGGTTTTAAAAGGTTGGATAATTAATGATTAATTTATTTTAAGGTTTAACACCCCTTAGAATCCATTCGTGTCGTTGTGCCACCAGGCTTGAGGAACTAGCCTCCTTAGGACACTTAGCCCCGCAGCCCGGAGTAATCCAGCCAATAAACTTCATCTTTAGGATGGTTGTTGTGTTTTAAAAGGTTTGTTGAGTGTTTTAAAAATTAACTAACATTTTTTGGAGTTTTTAAAGTAATTTTGAGTTTTATGAATTTTTATGAATATTTTAATCACTTAATTAAAGGGTCAAAAATTGACTTTTTGATTAAGGGTGTTTTCAAGAATGTTTGTATTTTATTAAAATACTAGACATTAATACAATCAGTTAGACAGTAAGTACGTTGAAATCGGATTTTTCTACATTTTATTACAAAGGTTTGAAGTTTTGAACTAGTTTTGACTTAGAGTTGACCAATTTGTTGACTTTTTGATTTTGATGTTTTTCTGGAATTTTAATATTTTTAATACATATTAGACCTTATTAGGAGTTGAATGTAAGTGGGTTTGGTCAATTTAGATTCTTCTTGAATTAGTTATGAAGGTTTGAAGTTTATGTATTTATTAGAATTTTTAAAATTGTTTAATTAAAGGGCCTTTTTGTGATTTTGCTCCAAATGAGATCCCAACTCTTTAAAATCAGCTCCAAAGGTCAGGAATGACCTAAGGAGAGATTCCCAAGTGTTTGGAAAATTTTTTGGAATTTTTAATAATTATTAATTAATTATATTAATTAAATATTTAATTTCTCTTAAAATTAACTTAAGCCTAAGTTTTCTGTCAAATAATTTTTGTTTTATTTTTCGTTGATTGAGGATTCAAAACTGGTCAGTTAGAGGGTTTATACATAATTTTTGAGTTTAAATTAGATTTGTTACATTTTTTGGAAGGTTTTAAGGCTTAATTAAGGGTTTAAGATTAGGAAATTTGATTAAGGACCTTAATGATTTCAAAAATCAGTGAAACTTTTCCTAGTGGCTGTATATGTCACTAAGTTCAAGTGTTCAAAGTTTTGAGTCAAAAGAATGTGAATCCTAATCATTAGAAATATTCTAAGTTTTCTACAAATAGGTCCTTAATTATTGTCCTTAATGATGTCACTAGTTTGTGTGGGTTTGAATCAAAGTTTTGACTAACCCTTGACAACATGTAAGAGAACATAAGCATCACATTCAAGTCCTTAAATCTAGGAGAACCTAGGCTAGGTGGTGTGTGTACAACCTAAACATGCAAAGTTAGGAATAATTAACATAAGTATTAAATTGATTAATGGATAATTAAAAATAATTACCCACTAATCATCTCCCATAATTTCTATTCACATAAGCTCGATCTATGTTTAAAATTTCAATGGACCTCTCAATGTTCAAAGATTTAAGTAAATATAATTTTAAAATAGTTTTCAAAATATATATTTATATATAGAGATCTATACATAAAGATATAAGTTTTAAAATAGAATAATTTAAAAATATTATTAAAATAAAATTTTAAGTACTTGAGAGGTCTACTGGTTTTTTTTTTTAAAAAGAAGTTTGAAAGTAAATTCTTTAATTTTAAAATAACTAATATAATATTTAATTAAATAATAATTAAATATTAAGATATTCAATATAATTAAAGTAAATCAGAATAAATTGAGTTTTAAACTTTGAAAATATTTTTAAATTAAAGTTCTTAATTTTTTGAGAATTTTGATATATTATTTTAATTTTGATGATTTAAAATGAAATTGTTTTAAGTTTTTAAATATTTAAAGAAATTAAATAAATTTAAATAATTCAAAATTAATTAATACTTAAATTAATATCTGAATTAAATTTAATTAAACATTAACTATTTTCTGAAATTTTAAGTTATTAAAATAGTATCTAGATTTAAATTTAATTAGGTCGTAATTAAGTACTTAAATGTCTAAGTATTTTTAAACCATTTAAAATATATAATATATATTAAATTAAATTTAATTTAAAGTTAAATTAGACATATATATTTTTATGAAAATATTTTAAACTTATATATACATATATATTTTTATATTTAAAATATTAAAATATTGTTTAAAATAAAGCATTGAATTTTATTAAACATTTCTTTTTAATTAATTTAATTAAATATTAAATTAGGATAATGAAAATTTAAAATATTTTAAAGTATATTTAATATAAAAATATATTTAATATTTAATATTAATATTAATTTGAATTCAATACCTTAAATTTTCTGATAATTACCTTTTTTTTAGTTTTAAAATAAATTTTAATTAAATTTTAAGAGAAATCATTAATTAAAAATAATTTAAAATCAAATTAACCCATTTTAATTAATTGGCGGCGGCGGATGCCACATGGCGCACGATTACTGGGCCAGCAATGCGCACCAATGATTGGCAATCAACGGATGGCGGCAGCTGGGGTCCACGCGGCTTTTTTTTAACCACGTCAGCCACGATTTTTGACCCTTTGATCTCCCGCTGCTCGAGATCAAGGGCCCAGATTGGATCCCGCAAACTGATTATACGGGAAAGGATCAGACGGCGAGATCTCGATCCCGCGGTCTGGATCAAGGGCCCAGATTGCGCCAGACGACATTTCGATCCTTCGGAGGATCCCCGCAGTCGGACAAGGCACGGAACGCTGTGATCTAAACCGTTGATCAGGAGATCAACGGTTTAGAACTCATGCATTACATAACAGACGTTAACCGTAGCCCTAAAACTAGTTTTTCGTCCCGTTCGCTCGACACAGTTAATGAAACTCAATAAAATTTTAAATCTTGATTATATAGATGAACAGAAATTTTGGGGAGTATTTTATTTTACTTAAAACTAGCTTAATAAAAAGCTATTTAAACTAGTGTGCCTAGACCTAGGGTTTCGATTTTCACCTTGATTTTCGGACGGATTGAACCGTTAAATGGATGGTTGAGCTTGTAGACTGTCCACGATTAAGTTTTTAGTTGAAACCACGCTCCGACGCTCCACGGATCACCTGGAATGAGCCTTGGATGGATAGGGTATTGAGCTCGCCGAAAGCTCGCCAGAGGCAGCTTTGACCGGAGGGATTTGTGTGGGGAAGTGTCAAGGAGGTCCAGTAGAGCTCAAACGAACAAAGAGTTAGGCTGGAGGAGCTCTAGGTGGGTGAGAGAGTGTAGGGATACGAATGTGGCTCCATTTCATTCATTTGCCCTATTCAAACCCCTCCAATGAATGGGTGGCTGAGATTGTTTGAAAGAGCTCCTAGATGATTGCCACCTGTCCAGGGAGTTGGTGGGAGCAGGAGGAATCAAGGACAAGGGTACATCCTATGTGTAAAGGGCTTTTTGTCTCACATGAACCCAAGGATTTGATTCTAGCCACTTGATTATGATCTAACGGTTGGGGGTTACTTTAGGAAGCTTCTAGAGAATATTCTAACAGCTGGAGTTATTTAAAATTGAGTGGATTAGCTTAAGAGGTTAATTTGGCCTCTTAAGGAGCTCATTTGACCACTCATTGACATGTTTGACCAGTCAATGGGTCAATGGATGGTGAGTTGGCAGTGAAGAGAGCTTTGATTTGCTGATTGGGTGACATGCCATAACTCTAAAGGAATTAATTTGAGTTATAATTGTATGAGCTTATGTCATAAAAGATTTGACCAAATGCTTTGACCCGACCAATCAAAGTCATTATGTTTTGACTCATGGATAATTTAGATATATTTTAAAGTATGGAATGGAGTAGTGTAGAAACATTAAGGTGTTTGATTTGATTTGATGCATAGGGTAGAACCTATGTGAATTAGTTTGATCAAATATAGGTTTAGTTGACTAAGTCAATTAATGACTGAGTAAGACGACTGGTCAAGTTTGATTAAGTATTTGGAGTCTAGTGAGGGTGATTCCAGGGTTTAAATGGGTCATTTAGGTCAAAACACCGATTTGGACCCTTAAATGGCCATTTGGGTCAACTATGTTGACTTGGTCAACCAGGTTGACCCAGGACTTGGAAATGGGTCCAATAGGTTTGATTTGATATTTGAAAGTTGCTGGAGGTGGTTGCATTCAATTTGGAGGTCATTTGGTTTGAGATCAATGTTTGAGCCCTATAGGGGTATTTTGGTCATTTTGGGCTCCTGACCACTAGGGGCTGAAATGAGTCCAGAAAAATTCAGTTTATTGTTCACCACATGAGGATTAATGGTCTGAAGTGACTAGAGGCTTTGGTGAAGGCTCTAAGGTCAAAATCTTCTAGGTGACAGGTCCAGTGGCATATGTTGTAAATATTTAAAGGTTTTATAGCCTTTGGATTTTGATTTAGTTTCTGGGGTTAGAGACCTCAGAATGAGCTCAAATTTGGAGGGTTGCCTCCAGAGACATGTCCCATCAGTTTTCAATTGGCAGACTCTGAATCGGAGGTCATTTGATTGGTTTTTTAAGTGTTTGAAAATTTATTGAAAAAGGCTTTTAGGACTTGGCCTTTTAGCCTTGAATTTTGATTTGGATTTCTAAGATCTGGGTAGATCCTAAGGTTAAGATTCTAGGAGGATCCTAGAGTTTGGATTGATGATTTAGAGTCAAGAGTGGTCCAAGTGACCTCATACAAAAATGAGGTCAACAGGTGGAAGGTTGAAGATGGAAGTTAGGAGTTATAAGTGGGCACTAAGATATACATTATGCATTCGTTTTTATACGAAAGGTAATATACAAAAATTGTGAAGTAAATGATACTTTTGTTATATTATTATTTTCATTTTGAACTATGAATTGAACTTTATTATAGGGAAAAAATATAGCCTGCTGATTTTCATACTCACCCTGTTGTTTATAATATTTCAAGCAAAAGTAAGAGTTCTGCTAAGTAGCCTAAGTTTTATAGGAAGCATGAAGTCTAATTGTGGAAATGTAAACATACTTTTATAGTTTAGATTATATTTTAGTTTTGTTACAATCATTGTAATCACGACTATTGTAATTTTATTATTTTGAAAGAAATATCCTATATATATACTCTCTAGATGTGTATTCTTTATGGTTTTGGGGCGATGAGCTGACTCTGGTGAATTGATAAATTATTAGAAAATTAGCATGCAAATAGGCAAAAATAGGCTTTAATTCATCCTTCAGGTCTTAGGGCATTACAAAGTGGTATTAGAGTATCCGTTGGGAGGAATTTAATCATTACCAGAGTTGTAGGAAATGATTTGTAAGGATAAAATAAGAGATATTTTATACAGTTAATATTAATTTCTATATGATTAAGTGTAAGTCATTGAGGTCATTATTGAATCCCTTTTTTTAAAATAGTTTGAAGTGTTGCTGTAAATGGATCCTCAAGATCCTGAAATAGTTGATGGGCAAAGTTCTAGAGTTGCTAAGATCCATAGTACAACACAAGATGTAGCACTAGATTCAATGATGCAGTTTGCTGAGCTAGTAGCATAGTTGATGGGAGAAGCCAAGAGAGAAATGTTAGGTGTGAAGGGGGTTGAGAGAGACCATCATTTGTAGCTATTTTTGAGAGGAGAAATTTCATAAAGAAGCATGATAAGCATTAAAATTGGTAGAAGGAGCATTAATTAATAAAAATTTAAATATGAGCAAATACGCTAAATTAAATGACGCATTTAAAAATGCACCAAATTATTTAGTGCAATGAGAATATGCCAAATAATTTGGTGCATTATATTGCGCAGAGAGAGAGAGAGAGAGAGAGAGAGAGAGAGAGAGAGAGAGAGAGAGAGAGAGAGAGAGAGAGAGAGAGAGAGAGAGAGAGAGAGAGAGAGAGAGAGAGGAGAGAGAGATAGGTAAGAGAGGGAGAGATAAAGAGCTAACATAGGAGAAAGAGAGAGAGGAGGAGCAAGAGAGTAGGAGAGATATCACTCTTAGAGAGTTAAATAAAACTTATAAAGTTTATTTTATAAAACTAAAAATATAAAATAAAATTTAGATATTTTATAATATTATATAAATAATTTAGATATTTAATAAATTTACATAAATTTATTAAAAGATAAATAATTAAATTTAATAAAAAAGATAAATAATTTCTTAAAATAATTATAGAATTATTTTTATCCGCATTAATAAGATTACACATTTTAGATATCATGGATCTATTGTTCAGATTGATGGTGAAATAGATGGGGATACTATTAGCAAAATTCAAGTTGGATGGTTGAAGTTGAGGAATGCTTCAGGCTTGTTGTGCGATAGAAAAGTCTCCCTCAAACTTATGGGAAAATTCTATAAGAAGATGGTGGTGAGACCTGCAATGCTTTATAGTGTCGAATGTTATCCATTAAAAGAGAAGCATAATACTAAGTTAAGTGTCGCAGAGATGAGGATGCTTAGGTAGATGAATGACTTTACCCTTAGAGATATGATACAAAATGAGCATATACCTGAAGAGGTTGGAGTAGCTCCAGTGGAAGATAATATTAGAGAGAGTCTCTTTAGATGGTTTAGACACATTAAATGGAGGCATTCCGATGATCCTGTTAGGAAAGTTGAGGTATTAGATTTAACTTATGTTAAGAAAGGTAGATATAGACCTAAAAAGACTTGGTTAGAAAATATTAGCAATGATCTTTCTTTATTAGATTTAAATGAAAATTTGATTTTTAACATGATGCAATGGTAAAAAAGGATTCATGTAGCCGACCCCACGTAGTGGGACAACGGCTTGATGTTGTTGTTTTGCACTTGTATGAAAAAAGCTATTGTTATTATTTTATCTTTACAAAAAAAGATATAATTAAAAAAAAAGATGGATAGCTTTTTGCTTTTTTGTTGTAAGTATCCTTTGCAGTTTTTTTTTCTGATTTTAATTTTCTTGATCTAAGTGTGAATAAAAATAATTCTATAATTATTTTAAGAAATTATTTTTAAAATTTAAAATTTATTAAGAATAGTATATTGTAAAAAATATTATATAAAAGTAAAAAAATTATAAATTATAATTAAGTATTATATTTTGATTTATTAAATCTTTTTCATTCTTAAAAATATAAAAGATGAACAATCTTTGGCCTAAACCCTAATAAAATATTTATAAAATAATTATAATTTTTAATTAAATATAATAATTTATAAAAAAATGTACTTAATTAAATATTCATTTTTTTTAATAAATTTAATTATTTATGTTTTAATAAATTTATGTAAAATGATTAAATATCTAAATTATATATGAAATATTATAAATATCTAAAAATTTATTTTATATTTTTTAGTTTTATTAAATAAACTTATAAATACACTTTATAAGTTTTATTTAAGTCTATTATCTCTCCCGTTCTCTCTCTCTCTCTCTCTCTCTCTCTCTCTCTCTCTCTCTCTCTCTCTCTCTCTGTGCAGTGTAATGCGTCAAATTATTTGACATATTCTCACTGCGCTAAATAATTTGGCGCATTTTGAAATGAGCCATTTAATTTAACGTATATGCTCATATTAAGATTTTTATTAATTAATGCTCCTTCTACTCATTTCAAGAATTATCATGTTTCTTTATAAAATTTCACCTTTTTGAGATTGAAACCTCTCTGATTTCAAGGAGCCATAGATCCTTCGGTTATAGATGATTTGTTGTTGAGGTTGGAGAAATCCTTTGATAATATGTAGTGTCGTGTAATTTATTTGTGCTCTTATGTACCATCATGTTCAATACTTTTAAAATATAAAAAGTAGGTATTATCAATTATAAATTCTTTATTATTATATATTTAATTTTTATATGAACAAATAGTTAAAAAATAAAAAAAATATTTTTATATATATATTTTTAAATCACCTATATCGATTATAAAGACTTTCTAGAAAATATACTTAATCCAGTCATGCTCTATAGACTTTACTTATTTTGAAAAAAAATAATATTTACATACCAAAATTGTCCATTGTACATTCCCCTCTAAACAAGATTTAGGTCAAAATTGAGGGAATCATCCGACATGTATTGCATTCACACCTGCGTCATACACATAGACCGCTATACCCTCAAGAATTCATCGGTCTCCACTCATTACCTGACAAAATACAGCACCAGTTTGAGGGCATATGAGTAAATACATGGTTTAAACAAAAAGTTCGTCATGCCCACCTAAACTGCAAATCGTCTCCAACTCTTAATCCCACCCGTCCAATCCACGACAATCATGACCGTCGGAGCAACATATGGACGGCCTAAATTAAATTTTGATAATTCCCTTAGGGCGTCCAGCGCTATATATAGATGTATAAGGTAAGGCACGGAACAGCAGGAGAGGAGCGTGGTTTGGTCGTGGCGCTGCGTTGTTTGAGCGTGTTTTTATCCTCTCAAAGGTAGGGTTTAACGGGTGCCATGACCCCTCCTTTAGCTTTTTCAACTAACGATCTAACGATTCGATCACCCAGCTTGTAGTTTGATCAGTAGATCGAGAATGGCGAAGTCGTATCCCACCGTGAGTGCCGAGTACGGGCAGGCTTTGGAAAAAAGCAAGAGGAAGCTCCGGGGCCTTATTGCTGAGAAGAATTGCGCTCCGATCATGCTCCGTCTGGCGTAGGATCTCCATATCTTTATCGTCCACAGGTTTTTATGATTTTTCTTCTAATCTTAAATTAGTTTTGGAAATGCTGTTCAGATGGCATTCGGCTGGGACTTATGACGTGGCGACAAAAACTGGTGGCCCATTTGGGACGATGAGGCACAAGGAAGAGTTAAGTCATGGGGCGAACAACGGGCTCGATATTGCGATCAGGTTGTTGGAGCCGATCAAGGAGCAGTTTCCTATTCTCTCCTATGCTGATTTTTACCAGGTTTGTTTTTATGAAGAAATTAGATTTTGTTGACAGCGCTGTTCCTTTTGTGGCAGCTTTAAATTATTATGTTCAGTTGGTTGGAAGTCTAAAGTTTTGCTATTGATTTCAGTTGGCTGGTGTTATCGCTGTTGAGGTTACCGGAGGGCCTGAAATCCCTTTTCATCCCGGCAGGAAGGTACATGCTGATTCTTGTCCTTCTATTTAATGATTTTTATTGAATAATGCTAAAAATCTTGAAATTTTTTTAGATTTTTTTGTTTATTGTGCTTTCGTGGTATGTGCTGCAATAAATGAAGGCGGGATTTATTTCTTCCTCGGCATAATAATGATGAAATTTTCAAAATTACAGGGTTTTTTTTGGATGTGGTATATTTTTCTTGCAAAATATGATCCATATATAAGTTGAAATACTCCTTATATGGAGGGATGGTTAAAGGTCTGTCCTAGCATTTTACTAATGTTGTATTTATGAGTTTATATTGCTTTGGCTAGACGGGCGACAGGTTTACGTGTCTTTGCATATCAGTCATATTTATTGCATTTTGTTTGGAATGCTATTTAGGGTCCTATTAATCCGTTGCGTATGGGAGGAAAATTGGATCGAGGGTTATTGAACGAGGGAATTGATCAACAAATATGGACAATTGACAAATTGTAGGGAAAATTCTTTTTTTTTGGCTATTAAATTATGTTTACAGAATGTTTGTAAAAAAATGAAGAAGTCATTTTTGTATAGATCATCGTAAACATATTAATATGAGTACTATTTGCCTCCATGAGGGCTCACCTTTATAATACTACATGTATATATTTATATGTCTATATCATTGTCAACCTATTTGATATAACATGACATTTCTTAAGCAGATTCCATTTTCATTATTTAACATTTAAATGCATGTATTATTTTTATAAACATATTAATCAATATTGTGTAGCAATCTATAATACTTAACTACAAGATTTCCTAGTTCTTAAAGACAATAATTAAATCAAATGTCTGTATACTCATAATTCTTCAAGGTGTGTTATGTATAATCTAAATTTAATATGTAATCATTTAATTATGAAGACTAGGGCATAATATTTTTAAATTTACATACAAAATACTAAAGCATACATGCTTCCTGAAATTTGAGTGTAATACATAATAGATAAGGATGGACTTTAAGAAAAAAAAGAATGAGGACAAGTCAAAGCCCACTTAGTCTGCTCGGTTTGGAAGGTAAAATTAGTTTATGATTCAACTGGTCAAGTCCACTCAATTTGTTTGGGCTATGTGTACTTGATTTTGATGACAAGTGGGAAGCACACTTAGTCTCCATGAACCTGCCTCATAAATTTATCCTATATTTTCTTCCTAATAGGTAATGATACGAACCAATCCCTCATCAATTTCACAAATTCTCCCCATAATATTTGACCATTAGGTTGCCTTCCAAAAGTCTCCTATGACTATCTTTTCCATCATCTCTCTGCCTCTTATTCAAAGGCATAAGTAGCTAGTGTAACTTTCCTATCCTCTGGACAAGACATACCTTCTGTAATCTTTTCAATCCTCATAAGCCAATTCTCTGCTTCTATTGGTCCACTGCCTGAGAATAAAGGGAGTCTCATATCTTGAAATAACTTTATATACTTATCCATATGAGCAGTCCCGCTATCACTAGCTTGAGTATGGGAGCTCTTAATCAGTTGTGTCATTGCCACTATCATTTGAGTTAATGTTTCCATAGTAGCATTATTGTTACCACTCGGAGGTTCTGCTACAGCTGGTAGCTCCCTCCTAATTTCACCTGTATTGCCATCAGTGATCGCGCTCAGGATACATGATAGTATGATACATGACCCTGAGATATAACACAATGTAAAATATTAAATATTTCATAAGGCATGCATACTATACATTCTTTAATTATAAAATTGTCTTATTGACTCTTTCATATTAATCAATTTTTAAAATTTTATCTCTAATACCACTCTTATCACGACTCGGCCTGATAAGCTCGAATTAACGAGGCAGGAAACAGTCAGTCATACGAAAAATTTAAACCTTCATTCCAATGTAACATATTATAATAATCGTCCAAGCAAAAATAAGAAAGTGCCATTAACTCCAAGCAACATTTTATTTCATTAATAAATACGTACATGTGAATATACTACAAAGAGTACATGTCATTCTATCACATGACATAAAAACAACAAAAAAAGAATCTATCTCCTAGCGTTTGCCTACGATGATAGGTTAACGACTGTCTGCCAGCTATCACAGATTAGTGGATTATCCTGAAAAATATCTCACAACTAGGGTGAGCTAAAGCTTTGTAGGTAATATGCTATTTTATCAATTTTAGAAAACAAGGTAATGAAATATAAAATGCATGCTAATTTAATAGTACAGTTCAATGATAACTAAAGAAATAGCAAATGTGTCATACAGTAGTAATTGGTGTGCCTAAGTTTGTATGCCATCCTATATGATCATTTTGCTTTTCATATGTCTGTAACATTTTATATTTCACAATTTTCATGTTTTCTTTTATACTTTTTATGCATATAACATATTCATATCTTATACAATCGTAACGGAGTATCAAAATTGTACTGATCAGGTATACATTTCATTAGTCATTTCTTTCATTTTTTTGTCTGCTCTGAGGAGTCATTTTTTCTCCTTTACCATATTTTTTATTTTTTTTTCTTTACCATATTTATACTCCGTGCCAACATACAGATGCAATCATACTATAACTATGTAGGAGGGTGGCTAATGTTCCATTCAAGCATATGTCCATACCTAATGTAGTGTCTTCATGCATTTGTATATGTAGATATTTTAAAAGAATTATATGCATTCTAAACTATTCATCACATGCAGCCAAAGTACGTTGTATTTAAAGAAGGAACATGTTATTGCTAAACTTAATAACAATGCTAAACTATATGACATTTTAAAATAAAAATTTAAAGAGGAAGAAATTTTGAAATTAAAAAAAAAACATTTAACTATTCCAGATATAAGCAAACAAAATCTCAGATGTGTCAAATCGCCGTTTATCCTTTTGGCGTCTTTCCTCTCTCACTTCTAACACCTAAAAGAAATTTTATCTTTACAATAAGGTAGTGAAATTTGAAAGATGAGACTGTCATTTTTTCAAGATATGTCATTAGGAGAGATAAATTGGAATTCGTTTGAGGAGACAGAACTTGATGTGGGATAAGATGGCTACTCCTATTAAGAAGATTAGCTTAGAAGTATTTGGAGAGTCTATCGATAGATTGTTAAATAAAGAGATTTGATGGTGGGGAGTGAAGTATAAAGGGGCTATTTTTGAAATGAAGTAAGCTTTTATGAAGTGGAAAAAATTTAATACTATTAAGGCTTATAATGATTATAAGAAAGCTATAAATCTTAAAAAAAGGGTACTGAGCAAAGCACAACGAACAAGTTTTGATGAATATATTAAAATTTGTACTAATCCCATTGTGCATCCACTAGCATTTACCTCTAGCTCAAGTAGTCTTTACAAATTTGATATGGCTAGCATAACTACTTTTCTTTCATAAGTACCTTACTTATTTCTTTCTCAATAAGAGATTGTATTCTCTTGATTTTGCCCCCGTTTGAGCTTTTGGCATTTAACCTTAGTCAAAGTTTTTAAAAAAGTTTGGTGTTGAAAACAGATGGAATAAACTTGCATAATTAGTGGCAAGCTCTCTAGTCACTGTTAGTGTGTGGGCCTCTTCTTGATTTACTCTCTTTCTATCTAGTGTTGATCTTGATCTCTTGTTGCCTAACTCAAATGAAAGGAAGAGGATGAACTTTTTGCTGAATTCACATTTCTTATAGTCGAAATAGAGCTGAACCTGTAATAGTTAGGACACCATTCTTAGATATCTTATTAAATATTAAAGTATGATCAAAATATGTGATAACAAAGTTACACAAGCATATGGTTGCAGGACATTGTTCACCAGACCCATAAAGGTAGCTAGGGTGTTATTGAGTTTGCATGGAATGACCCACCACTTATATAACCTTGCATTTTCTTGAATGCAATCTTCTCTGTATATCTCACTTATGCATGCCTGATGCCTAGATTTGAGATATAGCTTAGTGAAGATGTGGCATGATTCAGTTAATCAACAACGAATTAGTGCATAATAGCAAGTAATAGTTCTTTGACATTATTTTGTTGAGTGTGTGATAGTTGACATTTTGAGGAACTTCATTATATTGGGGAAAGTATTTCAATTGTGCTTGATTTTACCCCTTCAATATTTTTTGAATATGAAGAACCTTCCATTTAAAAATATTTATTGGGCTTATCCTTGATCCTTTGTTTTTTTTTATTCTATGGTCATTGGCTCTGTTGACGAATACAATAGGAAAAAGGTGAGTTCATAAGCAAATTGGGTGAAAATTGTAGATGTATACTTTATGAGAATCTATAGATCTTCAAGGTTAACTCCTAAAGTCTTTGCTTGTGTGTACTGGACTCCATGATCTAATGTAATTGGTCTTTGATGTTGTCTCATATTGTCACTTTTTCAAATTTTCTTAACATAAGCCATCATGTTGATCCCATATATATATACAACGCTTGAATTTTCTTTGATTATTTCTTGCTAATTGTTACCATTTGAGTAGAAGTTCCAATTTGACAAAACCTGGTGACGTAATTTGAGCCAAGTAAATGCCACTTTGTGATGTGTATGCAAAATGAGGAAGGTCTCTAATTGGTCGATCCAAACATGACAATTCTCTGAGTAATTGTTTATCCTGAATTTGAATTTTTTCTTTTGACTTGCATTTTAAATGGCTAATTATGTCATTTATTCATTATAATGATATTATCATCCTTTTTCTCATTATTTTTTTCCAATTTACCAATATTTACATGCTAGCATTTATTAGTGCAGGTATGGAAGCATAAAGGGGATTGTAGGTAGGATCGGTAGGATTTGATATGGTTGTGGTGGATCACATCTTCATCCACTTCCTCATCTTTGTTTTGTTAATCTAATCACTTGTTTGGCTAAGTTAGAAAATGAATCTTTTTAACAATTTGCTTATTTGCTTCCCTCCTTTTGGTTCTTCATAGTTTGGCGTGCATCGAAGTCAAGAAGTGTTTCTTTTGTTTCTTGACAATCTCTATTGTTTGTACCATACACCAAGACTGAATGCTCTAAAACCAATTTGATCCCAACTTGCTCCTTAATTTGAAAGACAAAGCCCATGATTAAATAGAAGAGGATTAAATGTGTTTAAAAACTTTTCTGTCTATTTTCTCTTCTTGCTACTATGGGCAATATGTTCTCTTCGTGTTTGAGTTTCCTTCTACTGGACAACTAGTCATTAACTATTCTTTTTGTTACTTAAAAGCAGCAAAATAGCATTTTACCTCTCCTATAGATCTTTAACTAGGTGAAAGGTAGCAATGACATTAGGAAGGCTCATTGATAGTCTGTGGAATGTGAAGGAGGCGATTGTAGCTAGCACAAGGAAGAAAGTAGAGGGAGAGAGAGATTTTTTATGATAATTTGATTTAATCTTATTGCAAGGAAAAAAGGCTTATTTAGACGAATTACAACTTGGATACATTCAAATTTATTCTTTTTCTCTGTAACCATCTTGGCATGATGAGGCAAACTCTACCTTAAATTTAAAAAAAATGTTCTATTCGAAGAAAAGTTTAAATACAATTTAAATTAAACCTAATATAATTTTGGTAAGATATACAAGCATCTGGATTAGACAACCACGTTATTCCTAGTTGTCTCTTTGATTGTAGCCTAGCTTTTGGGAACTTCATCGCCATTTTATAATGTCTAATTGATGATTTGATTGCTTTTGTGAACTCCTAGTGATGTGTTCGTTTATTTCAATGGTGTGATAAGAGAATTACTATTGTTACCAATCAAGAAATGGGATGATCCAATTTAGATGAAAAGACTCTTCATATGTACTTACTGAAATGAACGTCGATTGCATCCTATGATGCACCGACATTTCTTTTCAAAGAGGCGTGCAGTTCCAACACGTATTCGACACTCCGACACGTGTTGGATGCATCGAAAATGTTTCCAATTAAAAAAATATTAAATACAAATTGGATAAGCTTGTCTGATACGCGTATCTTACATATTTTATCCACAACACCAAATCAGTCACCCGCACTTAATACCCCATTCATCAAATATTCTCATTTTCATTTCTTTTTGACGGGTTACAACTTTGGTTTCACAACAATTAGGGCTGCAAGTGAATCGAGCGTTCAACAATCTACTCAAGGCTCGGCTTGATAAGAGCTTGTTCGTGATCGTTTAATTAGTTAGTTGAACAAGATTGAACACTTTTGTAAATACTCAATGTGTTAATAAACAAACTTGAACAACAATGCGTTTGGCTCGATTAGGTTCGTGAACATGATCGTTTAAAGCTCGTAAACATTATTGAATATGAAGCTTGATAGGAAGCTTGTGAACAAAGAAATCGATTAATGCTCATTATTAATTATTATAATATATATTTAATAAATAAGCTTTTATTATATATTAATTGGTATTAATAGATTAATTCTTGTTAATATTATCAATTATCATTTATTTACTAATAACAATTGTTTAATTAATAATTAACAATAATTTAAGTTTTTTTTTATTTGAGCCTACTGCCTTGCTCACGTTAATAATAAAAATTATTAAAATTTCTAAAAAGCCTTGCTCAGTCAATCACTTATCCTGCTCCCACATTTTCCAAAAAAAAAAAAAAAATCCAGCTCACATTCTGCGGCTCCCACTCGGTTGATAGGAAGCTTGTGAACAAAGAAATCGATTAATTCTCATTATTAATTATTATAATATATATGTAATAAATAAATTTTTATTATATATTAATTGGCATTAATAGATTAATTCTTGTTAATATTATTAATTATCATTTATTTACTAATAACAATTATTTAATTAATAATTAATAATAATTTAAGTTTTTTTTGTTTGAGCCTACTGCCCTGCTCATGTTAATAATAAAAATTATTTAAATTTTTAAAAAGCCTCGCTCAGTCAATCACTTATCCTGCTCCCACATTTTCCCAAAAAAAACAAAAAGTTCCAGCACACATTATGCGGCTCCCACTCGGCCGCTCCTATTCACACGTTAGTCACATAGTCCCATTCTTTTTTTCACTCTATAAATTGAAAAAAAAACCAAAGTAAAGGATTGAGCGAAGTGGGAAGAAAGGCGGGCAGGCGAGCCGGCGTGCTCTGCTTCTTGTTCGTGAGCCAGGGTGACTTTTCCTTAAAAGAGTAGCTCGATAAGCGCTTGTAAACAAGACCGATTTTGAACATGAACCGAGCTCGAGCTCGCTCTTTTTAAACGAGCTCAAGTTCGAACAAAGGTAAAAAATGTTCGGTTCTTATCAAATCAAGCTCGAACAGAGATCTGGCAAACGAGCTTGAACTCGAACAAGCTAAAGCTCAGCTTGGCTTGGTTCATTTGCAGCCCTAACAACAATGCCCAATGTTATCTTAACATCGATGTTTGACGTCGTTACAACGTTAATATTTCAAAATGATATCCATATCAAAGTCTGACGTTGTCTTTACATTAATGTTCGATTCTAGCAGTTTCTATACCCACAACTTGACTTCTCATCTTTCTCCAACGTCTTCTTAACATCGAAGACTAACGTTATCTCAACATCGACGATAAATGCCCTCATAATATTGACGCCCAATATTTATTGCATAATATCAATGTCCAACTCTCAACAACATTGTCAACTCCTCTCTCAATGACTGATAAATGACATCGACGTTCGAATCTCGACATCCAAATATTAATCATTTTAAGCACAAATTCTAGTTCTAGTAAAATGACTTATTATTTTTAAAATTATACTTATTCAATTTTTATACACTATTTTTAAAAAATAATAACGATAATATTATGTCCAACCGGTGTCCGTGTCCCATATTTTTAATAATTGACGTGTCCCGTTTCTGTGTCGTGTCATATCCGTGTCGTCGTGTCCGTGTCTGTGCATCATAGGTTGCATCCAAATGATTGATATACTGTTCTCTTCTTCTTCTAGAATTAATTTGAAGTTAAATTGAAAATACTTGAAATCATTTATTTTAGCTGTGGCATAAATCGTTTCCTTGGTTTTGTCTTTAGACCCATCCAAATTGACTTTTTTTGTTTTTCATTGGTTTCTACTAGTTTGGTTTTTTCTTTGCTTATTTTTTTTGGAAAATACTGTTGAAATTGATATAGTAATCAGAACCACTGAGTAAAAAATTGATGTCACTTAAGCTCAATTAAAACTGATTTTTACATCTTTTTTTATAATTTAAAAATTTATCAAAAATTTACATTGGTAAGTCATTACCAAAATTTTCTTCTATTTAAAGCTTTTAGAATAAAAAATAACCAAAAGTAAAAATTAAATCACCGTGAATATTGAAACAACTGAAAAAGAAACTTCCAAGTGACCAAAACTTCGACACGAGTGTAAAATGCTTCTGGTTGAAGAAGCGCGAATTTTTTCCGATTTCTTTTATGGCTATTGTTTGTCGAGCGTAAAATTTATTATTACCACTTAGTTAAATTTTTTTTACAACTATAACGTATTACATATCAAGAATGCTAATTACTTCTCATTGTTTAACCTAACTGCTTTGCACACTACTATGTGTAACACTATAACAGGACAAGCCCGAGCTTCCGGTGGAAGGACGTCTCCCTGATGCTACCAAAGGTATTTTTGTTTTCTCTTTTGATTACGTAATCTGTTTACTTGTATTCTGAAAGTTTTCCATTCGTGGACAGTAAAGCTGTAATTCTGACGTATTTGATGTTCCAGATGGAAGATTTCAAAGTATTTTCATATAATGGTTTCATTCTCTCCTTATCATCAGGATCCGACCATCTGAGGGATGTTTTTGTCAAACAAATGGGGCTTAGTGATCAAGACATTGTTGCTCTTTCTGGTGGCCATACGCTTGTATGTTTTCACTGCCTCACATTTTATATAGATCTTAGAACTATAATCAGATCTATTAATTTTAACTATCACCATTACAGGGAAGGTGTCATAAAGAGCGATCAGGATTTGAGGGTCCTTGGACTTCAAATCCTCTCATCTTTGACAATTCCTACTTCAAGTAAGTACTCTACTCTCTCTACATTCTATTAATAAGTACTTTTTTTTTGAGAAAATGCAAAATTGCATTAATTATAAAGGAAAGGACAACCTAATACAAACTAGGTAAAAGAAACTAATGGTTCCTTTTTTAACATTAAAAAGGGACCTTATTGAACTTAAATTTATTAATTTAAACTTAATATAAATGATATGAAACCCATTAATTTCTATTTTGAAATTGTTGAGATGCAGGGGATACCAAAGAATTAAACAACTCGAAGGTTGATTAGTATCCCAGAGTTCCCATCTAGTTAGAGAATAAGACTTAGTAAAGATCCCATAATCAAATAGAATAAGTTTAAAATGACAAATTTGAAGAAAAAAGCTAATAGGGAAATTACATTCTAACAGTGAATTCCAAAAATCACTTAAGATATTTTTGATAAATATTCTATAAGCTTTTTCCAACTTCCAAAGTCAGAAATTGATGATGGCATTAATCCAAACCTTTTGATAATTTGTCTCAACTTCAAGTAACTATCCACTTTGTTATTGTCACCTGGATTACCATCAAGCATGTTAATGGGGCAAAAGGGACGAAGAACCTTTCATGCCGTTCTTCACTTTGTTTTCAGCTATCTTTCTTCTAGGTAGATCTTTGATCGGTCCTAATGCTTGAAGTTCTTTGAACAATGTGTGCTTTGATCCCAGGGACTTACACTCCTTGGCAACTTTTATAAGAGAAGTTTTCTTAAAATTCAAACAAACATCTGACAAAGGAGAAGAATCTCTTAATAAGCCAATATTGTTCTTTACTTCAGTTTTTGTAGCTGAAATAACATCATTATTAATGCTATAAACATCCTCCAAGACTTCCTCTTGAGAATTTGAATTTTTGAATTCAAATTTAGGTTTGTTAGAACCCTGAATTTCAGCAATCTGATATGGATCGGTTGGGACAGCATCTATTGAATCTTTAAAACCTCCTTTCTTATTATCTCCCACACTATCTGGTAATTTGAATTCAGGATTTGAATTCAAATTGTTAACTGATCCATAGATTCTCGGAAAAACAAAAGGAATGGAATATTTTTCTTTCACGGGTTCATCCAAAGCTTCCTGATTTTCAGCATTTTGTGTTGAATCAACAACTTCAACTCTTACCTCCACTCTTTCCTCCACAATTCCTGGAATTTTGAATTCAGAATTTGAATTCAAATTGCTGTTGGGCTCCAAGTTATTACTACCTCCATCCACGGGATCAGCCAAACGAAATTCAAGAATTATATTTTGAATTTCCTGATTTTGTTCTGCAGTAAAATTCTCCTCCCTTTATGGGATTTGAATTTGAAAATTTTCAGAATTAACATGATGGACGGTTGGATATACACCTCATTGTCTAACTGCCTTTCCTTCTTCTTCCTTGTTTTCAACAACAATCTTAGCTGTGAATTGATCTTCAGCAACAGCAGAATCTGAATTCCCGTCTCCTTCAACATCTACCATGGCAACTCTTTTGATAACACAACCATCTTTTGGTTTATCCATGGTTGAGACCTTTTTAAAAAACTTATCCTCAGGAATAAATCTTCTCTTATTTTTAAACTTCACATGCATCCAAGGTTCCAAAGTATTATCAGATTGAAATGAATTTAAAGGGACCTCTTTTACAATAGGATTTTGATTTTGTGTAGAATTGGGACACACAGAATCAATATGCCCGATTTTTCCACATATGAAGCAAAAAGAAGATAGATTTTCATACTCAAACTTTTGAAAAAATCTACCATGAATCCCTTTCAACCAAATTCTAGCGAGGAGTTTAGAATTCAAATTAACTCGGATGCAAGCTCTCGCAAATTCTCTTCTCCCCCATCTAAACATGTTACCATCCAATAAAAGTGGAGTTCCAATTCTAGAAACAATTCTAGTGATATTGGATTCATCCCAACAGTGTAATGGCAAATGAGGAAGACAACCCAAATTGGAGAAGAAATTCCATTCAAAGAAAAAGGAGAGAAGGTAGGAGACCAAATGTCTAAGCCTACCACAAAACCCCCTACAAGCCAAGGCCCCCCATTAAGGACTTCCTCCTTCATGAGATTGAAAAGAACAAAGGAGCCAATCTAGACCAAGCAATGTAATATGAAATCCTCCAAATTTTGACCATTGCTTTCTTAATTCAAAAGAACACTTAGAAAAAGGGTAGTTTTTCCTAAGAATTTTAACAACCAAGAAATTGTTCAAAATTTGAACATTAGACTTTTCCTTATCCTTGTCAAGAATGACAACATTTTCATCTCCAATATCATCACGTATTTCACTAAGATTTATTTTAATGTGAGATTTTTTAATCCACACATTAGGAGTATCCAATTTTGAAGAAGTAATAGGATCCTTCTTCAAAATTTTAGCAAAACTTTCTCTAGATGAAGATGCTTCCTTATCATTTGCTCCAGCAGTGATAGCCGACCAAGGTTTTGGCTTATCATTCAAAAATGTAATTATTTCCTTACCTTTGCCTGAAATCGGCAATGGTTTCTTCATAGCATTAAAACCTCCTTTTATGACTAAAGGAGATTCCAAAATCCGAAAAGAAGAAATTCGATTGAAGGAGAATCTACTTTTTGAATCCAACATGATTGGACTCGCGGTAGAAATCATATTTTTGGTGTTCCGGTCATCCTTGGATGACCGGCCACCTTCTTCCATCTCCAACAATGGAACCCAAGTTCCAACAATGGAACCCAAGTTCTTCAAAATCTTCTTCCAAATTCTTCCTTAATTTGTGGAGTTTCTCTCTCTTCCCTCACCCGTCTAGTGCAATCCAAGCATTTCTTATTAGCTCTATTAATAAGTACTTGGATGTCAAGAAAATATAGATTATTATGGTTGTGAAACTTAGTTTAAACCGAGCTGTTGAACTGGTCGGGTTGAGATGAGAACAAGTCGTCAAGATTTGGTCTGATTAAAACAATTGATTTTGCTGAAAACTTGGGACCAACCCATTAAAATTGGGAATCTGTTTGGGTTATTATTAATAATATTTACATAATCACGGTTAGCAATTTAATATATAGTCCAATTCTAAAAGCCTTGATCATTTTTGCATACCTTTACTAGGGAGCTCTTAAGTGGTGAGAAGGAAGGCCTTCTACAACTTCCATCTGATAAGGCTCTTCTGTCTGATCCTGCCTTCCGTCCACTTGTAGAAAAATATGCTGCTGTATGTATTCCTTCTACTAATCTCTAAAATTCTGCGTTTCATTTATATTTCTGTATTCAAATAATTTTTTCTTCTTCGCCATTTTCACTTATGACTAGGATGAAGATGCTTTCTTCGCTGACTACGCTGAAGCTCACATGAAGCTCTCTGAGCTTGGGTGCGTAGCAATAATGAAATCATGTTGAATTATATAGTATATAACTTTATATTTCCCTCTTTACTAACTATCAATTATTTTATGCTGTTGGATTCAGATTTGCTGATGCCTAAAAGACTCCGTGGGAATGTGATTGCTTTTTGCTGAGCGTGTAATTGGGACATCTGTCTCCTACTTTTGAACTTTTCAAGTAAATAATCCTTTAGATATAAGTATGTAGTTCAACGAACGTTGCCTATTTGCCTTCGGTTGGTCAGATCGTTCGCTTGGCTGGAAAATTTGTTTCTTGCCCTTAGATTTCGGTTGGATTCAGATCAATTGTTTGGAATGTTTTGGTATCATTTTGTATTGATTGTTATGTTTGAAGAGTAACTTTATTGTCGTATGATAAAGTTTAGTGAGTAGCGTAGTGTTTGGTTTTATGCAAATTAAAAAAAAATTGAATTCGGGTCTGCTTTTTTTTGGGGGGGGGGGAGATTTTTGTGCTAATTAAGACAAATTCACATAAATCACATACGCAAGTATCAAATTCAAGATCTCTAAGTTGATAATCAAAGCTTTCAATTAGCAGAGATCAATGAGAGTTGCGTGATAAGTGAAGAAGCTTTAACTTAAACTTAATTAGAGTGGCAAATGAACCAAAAGCTAAGTCAAGCAAAAGCATTCTTGAGCTCAAACTAAGAGCTTGTTTGGTAAAATCTTATTCGATAATTGATATTGAGCTTGAACTATATTTAAATACTAATAGTAGCATTGAAGCCCAATTTGCTTAAAATTGTGTGGTTGAGTTTTGTTTGAGCTAGATGTAATTAATCATATGAGTTTTATTCAATTTGTTATTAAGCCATATTGATAAGTTAATTGGTCAAGTTTAATGAAGTCTATTGAGCTTTAAAATAAGACTTTAAATAAATAAATATTTGATATTTGAACAACACATCTATATTCACTCCATTTGCGCATTTTTGGCATGTACTATACATTTAGTATATTTTGATTTTGATGCATCTTACGGTATTAGTAGTCATTAGTGCAGGCACCACCTCTTGCCTAGTGGAGGTAGTTCTGCATTTAATTTTTTTGGTTCTAGCATTGATTCATATGCAAAGTTTTTAGGACAAGGGGATGGAAAATGCATTGTAATTAGATTCATGAGATAGCTCAAGCTTGATTTGATGCATTAATGAGTCAAATTTGAGTAAGTTTTGATTTGACTCATCAACTTATGAGTCAGTTTACTTTAAAAATATTTACGTATAATAGATTTAAAATATATTATATATAATAATTCAAGAATTCAAATATAAAACTAGTAAAAGTATTTAAGAATAAAATATTTGTTTTTATAATTACTAACTAGTTATTTTTAGATTTTTTATTATCATCATTTGATTTTCCCTTCTTTTAATAATATTATTATAATTATTATTTGAATTATATTATTTTGCTTTTCATAATCAATGAGCTGATGTATAAGCCAATTAAAATTTATAGAATTATACTTGAGCACAAATTTGAATTTAATTATGTCATTGAGCTTTATTTTTGGGACATTTAAGCTCAAATTTGACATTCCCTTCCTTCAAAGTTCATGCAAATTAAATCTGTTGATTCCGAAAAGATAAGCTTGTGAAGTTGGGGGCTTATTGGAGAGGTAGCTTGGTAGGAGTTACAATCCTTTTGCTGACATGAAGGTTGAATTCATATTTAATATTGGACATGCGTGCGAAAGCTTTTAATGTTCTTCCTTGTTAATTATGATCAGATCGTCTACAGTTAATACCAGCATTGTCTTCATCTAGCATTTCAGCTCTCATAAATTATCAAATCTTGCCTATAAGGCTGAAGCAGCACAACCCAAAAACCCAATCCGTTCACTTCGAGCGGTTGATCACCAGAAGACAACCATAGAAAAATTATAACTCTCTTTAAGCTAAGCTAGTCAATACAAATTAGGCACACCACATGCCTCTGATCCTCGTAAGATTGCTGAGAAGGGCTCGAACATGCTAAGAAGAATAGTCCGTGTCCCCATCCTTATCTTCTTTGTGGTTATCGTTGTAATCAAACATGACGTAAATACAATGAAAATCCTTAAAGAAAATTGCTGCACCTTGCCAACAAGGGTGTTGCCAAAATAGAAGAGCTAGAACAATCTGCTTTATGCTAATTGAAGCGGATGATAGAGATCCAATAATTTGGCTGTTGAATGTCTTATGCTCACCAAGACTAGACTCGATACTCAATCAATACTACTCTATCTTTCAATTTCTTTGTACAATTCACCAGGAGATTTATATGGTGATTGTTGAGAAACTGAATTCATGGATTATGATTTTGATGATAGCAAACACTCTTGTTTCTTTGCGATTGCCTTGCCTACTGACATTTCAGGTTCACAAGATCAGACTGCACTTGGAACTAGCTCAAGATTAGGTAGATTAGATCTGAGTCAGTTTGTACCTTTTTCCTTTCTTGAGTCTATTGTAATTGATGTGCCTCCTGATGCTAAGTAACCTTGCACACACACACTTTGGAAAAATTTCTAACTGGTTCTTAGAGTTGAATGTTTTTGGTAACATTGACCGGGACAATATTTATATTGGTCTGGGCAATCGGTTCAAAAACAGAAACCCTAATCAGGCCATCCTTGTTAAAGCAGTCGTCATTAAGCACATTGTCTGGACGATTTTGTATCGGTCAGGACGATTTTGTATCGGTCAGGACGATAGGCTCAAATCAGAAAGAATCAACCGCCATATCGATTTAGGTATTACTTATTTTTGGACATCATCTCGGGCATCAACCTGGCCGATCCAACACAATTTCTCCTAAATTAATTTGGTATTTAAGGAAAGCAATTAAGATTTGATTACTCGATCACATCGTCCTGAACGATCGCAGGATCGGCCGGGATGATCCCTTGGATGATTGGACATCAGACAGCTCTTATTCAGGGTGATATTCAGGATGATATTCCACGATTTGCACTGATCGACCATTATCGTCCTGGATGATATGAACAAATTTCTTCTAATCGTCCCAAATCATCCTAGCTAATTGGGCTTAATTTACACTAATCGGCTAGGACGATATACATATGTCATGAACGATAAAGTTGGCAAGTTACAATTAATGAGCTCATTTTGAGCTCTTCTATTTAAGCTTTGATAAGTCACTTAGTAAATGTCTTTGGCAACCATTGTAGTTTTGTTCTTTTGGAGGGAACTTGAAGAGAGAGCTTGAAAGGGAGAGAGGAAAGGGTGGAGTTTGAGAGAGGGAGAAGATCCTTGGAGGGGATTTCAAGGGAGTGTGGAGGGGGTTCCACACGGTTGCTCCGGTGAGCATGCAACTTAGTACCATCCGATTCAAGGCTCATCTTGAGGGAAGTTTTAGAAAGAAGAAGATCTCTTTAGTGTCAAAGGGCCCAGCTACTCCGCCGCACCAGGGAAGGTGGAAGTGATTTTGTAAGAGCTTCTCCGCCTAGCTGTGGGGGGCTAAAGAAGAGACACTGAGTTTAGTGTAATACTTGGAGGGTGCCTCCGATGAGTGAATGCTGGTCAAGGTTTGACTGAACCATTATAAATCGGGTGTGTTCTTTCCTTTATTATTTCCGCATTTAATTTCCGCACTTTGATTTCTGTGGTGAATCTTGGTTTGTGTTTTTTTATTGTAAAAGATTTTTTAAAATACTGATTCACCCCTTTTGGTTAGCCTTAGGACTTGTTCATAAGGGCTTAACATCCTTAATGAAGTTTCAGTGATATCTAAAGCCTTTTTCACCATACTTAATTTGTTGATAAAAGATCATCAAGGACCATACAAGATTGGGTCTATTGAGAAAGGCAAATAAACAAAAGTCCCTAAATTATGCAAAGTACCTCTAACTATTGTAATGTCCTTAATAAAAATTGCAACACCTTGCTGATGAGGGAGCTGCCAAAATAGAAGAACTTGAACAATCCCTGGCAAATATGTAGACTTTATGCTTGCTGAAGGGGATGATGGAGATCCGGTAATTTGCATATTGAATGTTCTTTGCTCACTAAGATTATATACTCAACTCAAAGTTACTCCATCTTTCAAGTTTATTGCATCATTCACAAGAAGGTTTATATAGTGATAATTGATGGCAGTAGTTATGATAACAAAGTATCTAAAGCCTTCTTCACTGCTAAAGATAATCAATTATGGGATTTTCAAATTCACTAATGATATATATCCAAGTGTAATCAATTATGCATACCGTAAGCCTATTTGAGAGAATTCATAATTCGTCATTTACATGTTGACAACCTTATTGCTTAGATAGGGTGTGACAAATTTATAGCATCTATTTAGATATGTTTTTCATGCTAAAGATGTTCAGGTATATTACAAAATTTGTGCATAAATGTTAGTTTGCCAAAGAATGTCTAAAATATACGCCTTTGTACTCTACCCATACACAACAACATTTAGGAATACCTCAACATAGATATAGTTTTATGAGTGTCCCTTATGAAAGTTCGTGAGGGTTATGAAACCCTAAAGAACTAGCTTGAGGCTAACCAAGAGGGGGGGGGGGGGGGGGGGGGGGGGGTGAATTGGTAGTTTTAAAAATTCTTAAACAAAAAGAAAAAAAATATTTTTTGATCTTTTTAAATATTTTAAAACAAAATAATAACCCTTGATGCAGAAGAAAAATAATTTTCATGATAACAATACAATCAGATTTTTTCAATCACAGATTAAATCACAAAAAAGCGTGGAAATAAAATACGGTAAAAGAAATAAGAAAGAACACACTAAATTTTATAGTGGTTCGGTTAAATCTGACCTATGTCCACTCATTGGAGACTCTCTCTCCAAGTATTGTACTAAACTGAAGTGACTATCCTTTTGCTCCCACAACAAGGCAGAGAAGCCCTCATAAAATCTTTCCACTGTCATGATGAAGTAGAGAACCTTGAATCCTTTTACTCCCTCCTGGAGTAGGCAGAGAACCTGGAAATCCTTTTTCACCTACTTGGAGAAGGCAGAGAACCCGAGAATCTTTTTACTCCCTCCTTGAGTAGGCGAAAAACCTGGATCTAATGCTAAAAAAAGATCTCCCCAGTGCCACCAAGGAAATAAAGGAGAAGCCTAAAAAAGATGACGAACACCTTGATTGGAGCAACCTTTGTGATTCCCTCACAACTACACCTCACAAGGATCTCTCTCTCTCAAGCTCTCCTCTTCCTTCTTTAAGCTCTCTCTTGGATCAACTCCACAGCAAAAGATTAACTCAAGGGTTAATACAATTGCTTAAATAGAGAGCCTCCAAAAGAAGCCTTAATTTTTAATGATATGCAAATGATCATCCAGTACGATCTACATATCCTATACGATTAGTACAAAATAGCCCTTTCAGCCAAGACAATCACCTTTGCTATGTACGATCAATACAAGTATTTGTACAAATCATCTTAGATGATTAATTCAAGAAATTATATTGCTCGTCCAGTACAACATAGGATTATGTGTGGCGAACTTCATATCATCCTGCTACCCTCTCTTTATGTCCAATACGATTCTCCTAGACGATTAGAATAACATTATGGTTTTTCATCTTGGACGATAGGGGATTGCCCTATGAAATACACTGGATAGTCCAATACGATCTTAGTGGATCGTCTTGTACGATATGATTGAATAATTTACCCATAATTATTCCTAAAATCACCAGATCAATTTAGACATGATTTTCATAAATCATCCAGGATGATGTGGATCGTCCTGTATGATTAGAACAAAATTTGAAAATTAAAAAAATTATCTAAATTATGATTGGTGGCTATTTTTCAACATTTAAGCTGATTGATCTGGATGATATGGATCATCTAGTATGATTAGTTTAATCACTTGTAATTAGTATGGATGCCCTAATCAGGTATTCTATTTTTAACTGATTGTCTAATATGATTTCAAATCATCCTATACAATTAGGTCAAAAACAAAAAAAAATTCTCTAACTCACCAAATTTATCCTCCTAAGTGTGTGTGTAAGGTTACTTAGCTTAGGGTCCAACATATTCAAAATTTGACTAAAAAAAGGTAAAAAATATATGGGATTTTTACATACATAACACTTAAAACTTTTGAAATTACATATTTAACACTCAAATTATTGTATTTACTAATATACCACTAAAAATCCTCATTTTTCTCAATTCTACCACTCCGTTCAAGCCCGTTAGAAATCCCGCCTAACGTCATCTTCCGTACGTTCGTGCGAAGCAACTGCGGCCATGGAGGTGTCTCCGGCAATGTGGAGCCGCAAAATGCCTGACCTGTCGCGTCTTCGTCGCGAGCGTCTTCATCGCGAGAGCTGTCCATGTGCGGAAGTTGCTCTAGAGTTCTATGGAGAAGTTTCGTCGTGAGCGTCTTCACTGCTACCCTCTTCTATTTGTTCGTTTTGATACCATGCAATCCATTGCAAGTATAACAGATTGTATCACTTGTATGCCAAAGCAAAATAAAATTGGGAAAATTTTAAGGATAGAAGGATGTCGAGGGATGAATGCTACACCCGAGTCAACAAACATGAGCATTATAATGGGATATGAACTTCTGTGCTTTTTGGGATGGGGTTAAAAAAATAAGCAAAACAGAAGAATGCATATTCAAAAATGCCTCACCAGAGGCAAAACCGATGGAAGCCAGGTAAAGGTGATTTTCGCTATTAATTTTCACCCCGCTATCACATTAACATTTACTCCTATATAGAGAGAAGGAAGGTGGAAAATCACACCTGAGTTGATTCCGTTATTCCTCTACGCGGCAGTTGCTTCGCACCGAAGACGATGTGAGATGGAATTTCTGATGGGCTTGAACGGAGTGGTAGGATTGAAGAAAGTGAGGGTTTTAGGTGGTATATCAGTAAATACAATAATTTGAGTGTTAAATATGTATTTTCAAAAGTTTTGAGTGTTATGTATGTAAAAATCCCAAAATATATTGAAATGAAATTATGAGTAGACTCAATCCTAATCTACTCAATCTTGAGCTGATTTGCATTACAAGTGATCTTTGTGGACCTGAAATGTTAGTAAATAAGGCAAACAAAATAGATATATAATAATAGTAGTGATAAAGAAATAATAATGTTTGTTATCATTAAAATCATAGTATTTGGATCCAAATTTATAACAATTTCCCCTTTTTGATGATGACAAATATTGTTGTTAAAAATTCAGATCAAGCAAGAGAATTTTTTTTTTTAAAATTAAAGAAAAAATGATATATAAAAAATAATAGAACAAAGTAAATTCTACTAAAAATAAAAGCAAAGAACACACTACTCACCCTTTTGACATCTCAAAAAGGAGGAAAAAAAAACAAAATATAGAAGAGAGGACCAGTATAAATATAGAAACAAATATTGACAAACCCGTATAAAAAAGGAATCATGATTAGGTGGAGGTGGTGGTGGTGACTGCTGAAAGTAACAGTGAAGAGAGCTAAATTACTTACCAAACTAGGTCATATCCTGATCATGCTGCTGATGCTGATGCGATACATATGCTTCAAACATAGATACATTCTGATCATGCTGTTGCTACTGCCCGGTGACATAGGACTCAAATCTGGATTCCCACTAGTCAAACATCTAAACTAGCTGATCGATCTGGGAGTGCTGGTGAATAGAGACAGTGCAAGAATAAGTCCTTTATTTACTGCAACCTCCTTATTCACAATGTGATGATGAGTACTGTGAAGGACATGGAATGAGCTATTTGAGTAGAAAATAGGGAGGTGATTAGGTGGGCATGGATATAGAATGTTGTATTTAGATTGAGGCATAGATTAAAATATGTCATAAGGCTAGATTGGGCTTTCTTTTATGACCGGGATCCCTAATGATGGTTAGATGTTCAATGTAGAGAATTAGAAGATCAGTAGCATTAAAATCTTAATGAGCCATTATGTAGTAGGTGGTGAGTGATATGATGTGGGTAATTTAAATCCGATCCCCAGCATTAGGAATAATAAAGGTGCGAAGAATGTACTAGATGGTTTATACATCTTTTACTAAGGTACTGGTTACAAAGTTATAGTAGGGGGCATTGGTTTCACTAAGAAGGGTATTTATAGGGCCCCAATTAAAGTCAGGATGTAAAGCCAAAATATGAATTTTGTCTCCAATGGTGGAAAGGTAGATAAATTCATAGAAATCTTGATAGATTATTTTAGCAAGATGTCTATTAACATACAATTGTAGTGCAATGAAGTCAAAATTCAGGCGAAGACTAGCAAAGAATTCAAAAAGTAGTTCAGAATTGAAGGGGAAAAGCAAGTGTAAGAACAAAGTCAAGAGTGGTGCAGGCAAAGAGTGTTGAGATTGTTGCAATTTAGTTTTTCGATTGTTGCGATTCTTGCAATATGTGTATTTTTGATGATATCAAATATTATTGTTTTAATTACTATTTTTTCTCTTAACATATATTGGATATATATTTTTTGTTGTTTATGTGTACTAACATTTCAAGAAAATCATACTCCAGACTATTGAAGACTTTAATGAAGAATAAATTAGGGTTTATTATAAACGGAGTCTGTAATTTTCATTTTTATTGAGTCTGAGAAAACATGATTGTAATTGAATAATGGTGCACACACACCGTGGGGGAGTTTTTAAAATATGTAAATTTTTAAACTAATCGTACTGTACAATTTGAATTCGTACATAATGATTTGATCAGTTAATTCCTCCAGCAAGTAGTTAATTAACTTTGGCAAAAATTTTTTGAAGTACTGTTCGTATTGTACGAAGTTAACTTGGTACAAATGACGTCCAGAGTACGAAAATGTGGGGAACATTTTCATCCAGACGAACATGTTAAATTTTTTAACTATTCGTCCAGGACGATATGTGTTTTATACAGACGACGTCTAGAGTACAAAAATGTGGGCAACATTTTCATCCAGACGAACATATAAATTTTTGAACTATTCATCCGGGATGATCTGGAATTTGTATAGATGATGTCTAGAGTACGAAATTGTTGGGAACATTTTTGTCTAGATGAATAAGAATTTTTTTGATAACTGTTCGTACTATATGATATATATATATATATATATATATTATACTGTATGATATTCTCGTACGAAAACATTTTGTATAGGATCGTACCAGACAATTTTGAACTATTCATTTAAGATGAACATCGATCTTGTTGTATGATCGTCTATGCTCAAAATAGCAATTTTTAGTTTTTAGGCGATTTTTCATGTCTTTCATATAAACGGTTCATAGAAACTGATGTGAAAAGTGTTGTTCTTCATGATTTCTTTGAGAGCAAGTAAAAGAGTGTTTTTGGGAGAGTGTTTGATAGAGATTTCTTGCAAGTGGAGTGTGAAGGGTTCACAAGATTATTCAAATATAAGAATATCTTTTGTTATTTGGTTACTACTCTTCCTTTCTTCTTTCTAGTTGCTTGAGATAAGATCTTTGAAGAAGATCCTATACTCTGCCGACACTTAGAGGGTGTGAAAGGATGACGATACTCTGCCAACACTTGGAGTGTATGAAAGGATGACAGTACTCTACCAATACTTAGAGAGTGTGAATGGACAATGGTAATCTAATGACACTTAGAGGGTGTAAAAGGACAACGGTACTATGCCGATACTTGGAGAGTATAAAAGGACAATGGTACTCTACTGACACTTGGAGGGTGTGAAAGGATGACGTTACTCTGTCGCACCGGAGATTGGTGGAAGAGAGAAAAATTATAAAGGATTCTTAGCCTTGAAGTGGGGGCAAAAAGAGAGTAACTTTGGTGATAGTGCAATACTTGAAGAGGGAGTATTCAGGGAGTAGACGTAGGTCTTATTGGACCGAACTACTATAAATTCTTGTGTTTATTTTTATTTATGCATTTTATTTTTCAACATTTTAGTATTTGTGGTTGAAAAATTACTTTTGTAAGAAATACAAAAATCAATTTTCTATTAAAAATCCAAGAGATTTTTTAAATTATTAATTCACCTCCTATTGGTTAGCCTTAGGACAATTACATAAGTTTAACAACCAATATGGACTTTACAAGTAATATCAGAGCTTTGTTTCAAAACCTTAAGTTTAGACTACTTTTTGAAAATGATAATAACTATTTTTGGAAACCGTAATACACCTGAAGGGTATTCGATCACTAGACCTCCGTTATTTGATAATATCCCTTTCGATTTTTGGAAAATATGTATGTCTACTTTTCTTGAATCGCTTGACTATCACATGTGGATTTTAATTCAGGAAGGATATACAAGGCCAACTAGACTTATAAATGGCATTAGAGTTAAAACACCTTTTACTATCTCGACTGTAGAAGAACGTAATATAACATAATTAATCATAAAATATTTAAATGGTTTCTTTTGTGCACTTAAGTCTGAAGATTACATGCGGGTTTCTACTTATAAAAATGGAAAAGACATTTGGGTTAGGCTTTGTATTATATACAAAGTGACTAATAAATTAAAGCAATCTAGATTAAATATCATGTTACATGATTATGAATTATTTCGCATGAAACTAAATGAATCCATATCTAATACGTATATAAGATTTACTCAAATAATCACTTCTTTGCATACATCAGGTAGGGAACTAATGAATGCTAAAATGGTTAACAAAATACTTTGTTATTTGTCTACTGTATATGATGCTAAAATTACTACTATTACAGAGGTGAAAGATTTAAATGTATATTCTATTGATAATCTTCTTGGATTACTAATTGCTTACAAGTAATGAGTGACTCGAAGATAGATTGATGTAGGAGAAAAGCAAAAGGAGAAGAACATAGCCTTGAAAGTGGATGACATATAGAGTGATTAGTCATAACCTGAGAATGAAGATGATATTGCCTTATTGACCAGGCAATTTAGGAGTTTTCTAAAGAGGAAGCAAATGAGACGCCAACAGTGTAATAGAGGTGAGTTCCACAAAAATGTTAAGGTTTCTAATGATGTTATTTGCTATGAATGCAGGAAACCTAAAAATTTCAAATTTAATTATCCCAATCTTAAAGCCACTCCTAACAAGGAGAAGGTGGAGGAGAAAGTGAATGTGAGAAAGGAAAAGAAGAAATTTCAATGAGCTTTTTAGGCGGACTCAGCTTCAAATTCATCATAAATAGAGAAAGAAGAAGAAGTCACAAATCTATGCTTAGTGGCCGATAATCTTGATTAGTCAGATCAAGAAAAGGTATGTGACTTAAGCTATAATGAATTACTTGATGTTTCTGAAAGAATTCATACAACATATAGAAAACTCAATAAAATGCATACTAGGTTGAATTTAGATTTTTTAGAATTATAAAAAGAGTATGAAATCCTTAGGAAAGATCCCACACAGATTGATAACAACGACATGAGCTTATTGGATGAATTTAATGATTTGAACAAACAAAATGAGTTATTAAAATCATCCTACACTGAGTTGGAAAAATAATTTAAAAAATTTAAGGATGAATCTAAAAGTAAAGAGAACTATTTAAAATATGATATTAATGTGTTAGAAGATATTAACTCATTTCTTAGAATTAAGGTGAAAAATTTTGAGGAAAATAGGACACCCCTACACTTGAAGATTTTACTAATCTTATTTTAAAGTAAAAAATTTTAAAACCTAGGAAGAGAGTTTTATTATCAGAGATTAAAAAATTCATTTTCTGGAATTAAGTGCTTTTCTTATGGATTGATTAGACATATTTCACACACTTGTACTATACATAGTAAAACTCATTTAGTGTGGAGACCTAAGATGCATAAAATAAGTCATATTATATATGCATCTAGTTTAATTTTTCCAAGAGGTGAACCCAAACTTGTTTGGGTTCCTAAGATTAATGTTTGATTATTTTATATAGATGCTCTCGTACAAGACCTCATGAGAGCATTTGGTACCTAGACAGTAGTTGCTTGAAGCATATGACTGGAGACACTACACAATTTATATCGTTGGAAGTCTGGAATGGAGGCAAGGTTACACTGGAAGATAATAGCAATAGAAAAGTGGTAGGCACATATATGATTAGTAACTTGAACAATTTTTTCATTACAAAACTGTTACTTGTAGAAGGCTTAAAGCTTAATCTCTTTAGTATCAACCAGTTGTATGAAAAAGGATATAATGTTAAATTTTTTCCTACTATCTACATATTAAGCCAAAATGGAATTGATGTACTGCATGAAAATAGGGTAAATAATGTTTATATGCTAGACTTAAATTATATTTCATCTCCTACTACTTTTTCTTTAAAAATAATTTTTGATAACTCATGGTAATGCATAGGAGGCTTTGTCATGCTAGCTTAAAAAATCTTTTGAAAATTACCCAAAAATAACTTGTAAAAGGTCCACCAAAATTAGACTTTACTAAGGATCACCTTTGTGATGCATGCAAACTAGGAAAACATGTGAAGTTCTCATTTCATTCCATTAAGGATCTTAGAACTGTCAAACCAATGTAAATTATTCATATGAATCTTTTTGGACCAGTTAGCACTATAAGTCTAGGAGGGAAGGCATACTTATTTATGATTGCCGATGATTTTTCAAGATTCACATGGATTATATTTTTATTTCATAAGAGTAAATCATATTAGGAATTTAAAAACTTTTTGACATAGATTCAGAGGAAACTAAGATGCAAAATTTTAATAATTCAAAGTGACCACGGAGGTGAATTTGAAAATGAAAAATTTGAGAAATTTTATAAAGAAAAAGGAATTGATCACAATTTTTCTACAGCTAGGATCCCTCAACAGAATGGGATAGTCGAATGAAAGAATAAAATAATAATTGAAGCTTCTAGAGCCATATTGGTAGAATATTCACTTCTAAAATATTTTTGGACTAAAGTGGTTAGTACAGCTTGTTATGTTCTGAATAGGATGAACATTAGATCAAAATTGAATAAAATATCCTATGAACTTCTTAAGGGTAAAACACCTAATTTATCTCATTTATATGTTTTTGGATGTAAGGAGTGCATATATAATAATGGAAATTCTCCTTTAAAAAAATTTGATCCAAAATTAGATGAAAGAATTTTTCTTGGATACTCTAATATTGAAATATCATATAGAGTGTTTAACAAAAGAACTTTAGCAGTTGAGAAAACCATAAACATTGTATTTGATGAATTTGAGATTTTGATAGAACTAAATTTGGAAGAGGATCATTTAGAAAATAACTCCCAAAGGATTGAAAAGATTAATTTGGATGAAAATTTGTAGATAGAAAACCCTTTGCCCTTTGCCTAGAGAATTGAAATTTTCTAAAAATCACCATAAGGAATTAATTTTAGGTGAACCTAGTGAGGGTGTTAGGCTATTGAAGTGAATGAGAATTGAGTTCTAAAGTTCTTCTGCTTAAAGAAAAATGATCTTTCGTACGTACGAAAAGAGTTTCGTACTGTACGATTGATATGTTTGTACGTATGAAAATAAATTTTGTATGTACGAACTAATATGTTCAAAATAAATTGACTTTTTGTAATAAAAAAATTTATGAGGCATCCTTTCGTACAAACTTTTTGACCATACGATCGTACAGAAGAATAGGTGTTCATCCAGGATGATCGGTTATTTAAGATCGTTTTAATGACAGTTTGATTCATCCCCCACATCGAATGTCATATGTTCGTATGTATGAACTCTAGGTTTGTACGTACGATCAGTTATAATAAGTGATTCTACCCATATAACCGTCTACATGCGTACATACAAATGAATACATATCATCCGAGATGATCTATAGATCATATAGTACGATATATAGAAAATCAAAATGATACTCAAATAGATCAAAATAATGATCGACATGCTACATAATTTCTACAGAACAAAAATCATACGTACAGTACGAATAGAACAATTATAAAAATTCGTACGATCATTTAAAAATAGGAAATCTGATGTGAAAAATATTTCAAAAATTACAAAAGATAGAAAAAAAACAAAATCACAAACACAAATACACACATAAAATTTAAAACTAAAAACACACAAATACACATCAAGCTTGCAAAAAATTTTTAATTAAGCATTCAAATCAATCACACCAAGTCTTGTTCTTAAACTGCTAAATGTATCAAAGGCTAGTGGTTTAGTAAAAATGTCTGTAAGTTAATTTTCAGTTGAAACATGATTTAGTTTAATTTCTCCCTTGGATATATGATCCCTTATGAAATGATGCCTTATGTCTATATATTTGATTCTAGAATGTTGAATAGAATACTTTGAAATGCAAATGACATTAGTGTTATCAAAATAAATTGGAATTATGCCTATTGTAAATCCTAAATAAATTAATTGTTATTTCAAGCAAAGAACTTGTGCCACACAACTTCCTATGGCAATGTATTCAGCTTCAACAGTACATAGGGCTACAAAATTTTATTTTCTACTGGACCAAGAAACTAAAGAATTTCTAATAAATTGACATGTTTTAGAAGTACTCTTTCTATCAATCCTACAACCTACAAAGTTCAAGTTTGAATATCCCATTATTTCAAATGACGAGCTGAACTTAGGATACCAAATCGTTAAGTTCTGAGTTCCTAAGAGATACATCAAAATCCTTTTCATTGCTGTCAAATATGATTCTTTTTGATATGATTGAAATCTAGTAAACTAATAAACACTAAACATAATATCGGGTCTGCTAGCAGTCAAATAAAGTAAAGATCCAATAATTCCCCTAAATTTCTTTTGATCAACAGCTTTTCCCTTTGGGTCCTTATCCAACTGAACTGAGGAACTCATAGGTGTACAAACATGTTTAGCATTGTCCATTTCATACTTTTTGAGGATGTCCTTAACATACTTTGGTTGACTAAGAAATGTTCATTCCTCAATTTCATTAATACTAAAACCTAGAATGTAACTTAAATCTCCCATTAGACTCATCTCAAATTCACTGCTCATTATTTTAGAAAACTTATCACAAAGATTTTTATTTGTAGATCCAAAGATGATATTGTCAACATAAATTTATACAATGAGTATATCTTCTCCCAATTTCTTTAAAAAGAGAGTGGTGTCCACACTTCCTTTTTCAAAATATCTCTTAAGAAGGAAGGTGCTCAACCTCTCATACCAAGCCTTAAGTGCCTGTTTCAATCCATACAATGCCTTTTTCAATTTATAAATATGATTTGGGTATTTTGAATTTTTAAAACCTCGAGGTTATTCAACATAAACATCCTCTTGAATCACCCCTTTTAAAAAGACACTTTTAATATCCATTTGAAATAATTTGAATCCGCTAAAATAGGAAAAGACTAACAAAACCCTAATTGCTTCAAGTTTCTCTACAGGGGCCAGAAGTTTTCTCAAAATCAATCCCTTTAATCAGATTATACTCCTTAGCCACCAATCTAGTCTTATTTCTAACAATTACTCCTGAGTCTTTCATTTTGTTCTTGAATACCCACTTAGTTCTAACTACACTTTGATCCTTTGGCCTTACAATTAATTCCCATACTTTATTTCTTACAAATTAATTTAATTCTTCTTGCATTGCCAAAATTCAAAATTCATTTGAAAGTGCTTGATCTATATTTGTGGGTTCTATCATAGAAATAAATGTTGAATGATTAGCTTTTTCTCTTAGTCCACATCTAGTCTAAACACCCTCATTAGGTTCACCTATAATCAATTCCTTTGGGTGGTTTTTAGAAAGTCTCAAATATCTAGGCAACGAGTTTTCTATCTCCAAATTTTCATCCAAAATAATCTTTTCAGTTTTTTGGGAGTTATTTTCTATCTCATCCTCTTCCAAATTTGACTCTTTCAAAATTCCAAATTCATCAAATACAACATGTGTGATTTCCTCAACAACCAAAGTTCTTTTATTAAATACTCTATAAGATTTTCTAATATTAAAGTATCCAAGAAAAATTTCTTCATCTGATTTTGGATTAAATTTTTTTAAGATAGATTTTTCATTATTGTGTATGAACACCTTATATCAAAAAACATGCAAATATAACAAATTAGATGTTCTTCTCTTAAGAGGCTTATAGGGTATTTTATTCAATTTTGATGTAACAACCACTTTATTCAGAATATAACATGCAGTGCTAACCACTTCAGCCTAAAAATATTTTGGAAGTGAATATTCTATCAATATGGCTCAAGCGGCTTCTATTAATGTTCTATTCTTTCTTTTGACTACCCCATTCTACTGAGGGGTTCTAAGAGCAAAAAATTATGATCAATTCCTTTCTCTTTATAGTAATCATCAAAATTTTCATTTTCAAATTCACCGTTGTGATCACTTTGGATTGTTAATATCTCACATCCTAGTTTCCTCTGAATCCAAGTTAAAAAATCTCTAAATTCCTCAAATGATTCACTCTTATAATATAATAATTTAACCCAAGTGAATCTTGAAAAATCATATATAATAACAAATCCGTATACCTTCCCTCCTAGATTTATAGTTCTAATAAGATCTTTATATAAAATCTCTAAAGGCTTACTAGTTCTAAGATCCTTATTGGACTGAAAAGAGGACTTCACATATTTTCCTAAATGATAAGTATCACAAAGGTGGTCCTTTGAAAAATCTAATTTTTGTATACCTCTCACTAAGTTCTTTTGGGTAATTCTCCTTAGTGTTTTCATACTAGAGTGACAAAGTCTCCTATGCCATAGCCATGACTCATCAAAAATAGTTTTCAAACTAAAAGTAGTAGGAGTTTTGATATAAATAATATCTAGTATATAAATATTGTTTACTCGTAAGCCATGCAAAACATCATTACCATTTAGGCTTAATATGCAACTAGTAGAAAACATTTTAAACTATATCCTATATCACATAGCTGACTAATACTCAAAAGATTATGCTTTAAGCCTTCTACAAGTAGCACATTTTCAATGATTTTTTTTTTAAAATTTCTAATCATACCTGATCCAACCACCTTTCTAGTGGTGTTATCTCCAAGTGTAACCCTGCCTCCACTTCTAGCTTGCAGCGATATAAATTACTTAGTATCTCCAGTTATATGCTTTGAGCAAACGCTATCCAGGTACCAAATGATCTAACGAGGCCTTGTATGAGAGTATTCCTACAAAACTATCAAATGTTAGACCTGGGAACCCAAATAATTTTGGGTTCACCTTTTGAAAAATTAAAACTAGATGCATGTATGATATATCTAGGTTTATGCATCTTAGGCTTCCATACTAAATGAGTTTTCTATCCGAAGTATAAGTGTGTGCTATATGTCCAAACATGCCACAAGAATAACATTTGACTCCAGGAAATGGATTTCTCAGTTTTTTATAATTACTCTATTTCTTCCTGTGTTGTATAAACTTCTAATATAAAATAGGATTAGTGAAATCTTCAAGTGTTGGTGGTTTTCTATTTTCCTCCAGAGCTTTTACTTTCAACTTCAAAAAAGTGTTTAACTCTTCCAAAATATTTTTTATCAAACTTTAAATAATACTCTCTACTCTCAGAATCATCCTTAAACTTTTTGAATTCATTTTCCATTTTTCTATAGGATATTTTTCAAAATCTCATTCTCCTTATTCAAGTTATTGAATTCATCAAGTAAGCTCATATGGTTATTATCTATCAATGCATCATCTTTCCTAAGTATTTCGAGCTCTCATGCAGTTCTTGTATTTCTAAATTTAGACTAGCATGCATTTTCTTTAGTTTCCTATATGCATCATGAATCTTTTAGAAACTTCTAGAAGTTTAGCATAGGTTAAGTCACATACATCTTCGTGATCTGATTAATCAAGATTATCATCCATTAAGCACAAATTATTGACTTCCTCCTCCTTTTTAGTTTATGACAAATTTGAAGTTGAGTCCATCCAAAAAGCTCTTTGGAATCTCTTCTTACCCTTCTTCTCTTTTGGTTTCTCCTCTGCCTTCTCCTTGTTAGAGTGGCTTTTAAGTTTGGGCGTTCTGATTTTAAATGTCCAGGTTTCTTGCACTTGTAGCAAATCATATTCTTAGAAATCTTAACATTCCTATTGAACTTACCTCTGTTCCACTATTGGCGTCTCTTCTTCTTCCTCTTTAGAAAGCTTCTAAACTATTTAGTCATCAAAGCTATATCGTCCTCATCCTTAGGTTATGATAGATCACTCTCTGACTCCTCCACTTTCAGTGCAATATTCTTCTCCTTTCGTTGTTCACCTACATCAATCTTTCTTTGACTCACTCCATGCTCGTAAGTAATTAGTGATCCAAGAAGATTATTAACAGAGTAAACATTTAAATTTTTTGACTCTGTAATTGTATTTATTTTAGCATCATATGCAGTAGGCAAACAACGAAGAATTTTGTTAACAATTTCAGCATTCATTAAATCCCTACCCAATGTATATAAATAAGTGACAATTTGAGTAAATCTTGTGTACATGTCAGAAATAGATTCATTGGGTTTCATACGAAATAATTCATAGTCATGTAACAAGATGTTCAGTTTAGATTGCTTTACTTTATTTATCCTTTCCACTTTTATAAGTAGAAACCCACATGTAGTCTTCTAACTTAAGTGCACAAAAGAAATTATTTAAACATTTTGCATTAAGTTGTACTAAGTCATATTATTCTACAGTCCAATTTGTAAAGGGTGTTTCAACTCTAATGCCATCAACTAATCTAGTTGATTTTGTATATCCTTCTTAGACTAATATCCACAGATGATAATCTAGTGATTGTAAAAATGTTAACATGCGTGTTTTTCAAAAATCAAAAGGTATGTTGTCAAACAAAGGAGGTCTAATTATAGAGTAATCTTCTGGTGTGTTTTGATTTCCAAATATAGCCCTACTTGTTAATAAAAAAGTAGTCTAAACTTATGATTTTGAAATAAAGCTCTGATACCACTTGTTGAATCTATAATAGATTGTTAAACCTAAGTTAATGTCCCAAGGCTAACTAAGAGGGGGGGGGGGGGGGGGGTGAATTAGTACTTTTAAATTTTACTTCTCTTGGATTTAAAAAGTAGAAATCAGTTAATGATTAGTAGCAAGTTAAATGAGATTTTGAAAGTAAAATTTTCAACCACGTAATTAAGTAACTTGCAGTAAGTAATATGTAGCAAAAAAAAAAAATGACACACAGATTTATAGTGTTTCAGTCAAACACGACCTATATCCACTTCCTCAAGACTCCCTCTTCAGGTATTGCACTTTTACCACAAGTGTCTCTCCTTTTTCCCCCACAGCAAGGCGGAGATGCCTTTACAAAACTCTCTTCCACCAATCCCCAGTGCGGAACAGAACCATCGATTGTTCACACTCACCAAGTGTAGGTTGAGAACCTTCGTCCTTTTACACTCTCTAAGTATAGGCAGAGTATCTTCGGTTGTTCACACTCTCCAAGTGTAGGCAGAGAACCTTCGTCTTTTCACACTCTCTAAGTGTAGGCAGAGAACCTTCATCTTTTTACACCTCCCAAGTGTCGGCGAGTACCAGATCTTCTTCAATATCTTCTCATAAACAATCTAGAAAGATAAGAGGAAGATTGATAACAAAATAAATTACAAAGAGATCCTTACCTTTGAGTAACCCTATGAATCCTTCACACTCCACTTGCAAGAAATCTCTCTCAAACACTCTCTCACGCTCTCTATTTCAATTTCTTTTTGAAAATCATGAAGTCAAGAGAAAAGAAGAAGATTAAAACATCAGTTTAGTGGACCTTTTATACAAAAGACACAAAAAAATGTCTAGAAAATTGAAGTTTTCAATTTTGAACATACACGATCGTACTGTACAATCACATGTTTGTACGTACAAATAGTTCAAATACTGTCACGTATGAACCCATTGTGAATCGGTATGAAATTATTTTGTACTCGATCATTATGTGGTTTGAACTGTATTCGTCTGGTACGAATAGAAAAAATTTTAAAGTTTGTCTGTACAAAATGTCAAGATGAAATGAATGAAACCAGAATCGAGACATTCATCCCGATACCATTAAAATATTGTCCCGTATGATCTTTGTATCTGGTCAAAATAGATGCCTTCATCCCGGTATAATAAAAAATATCATATTGCATGATCTTCATATCTAGCCAAAATAGAGGCCTTCATCCCGGTACGATAAAAAATATTGTCCCGTACAATCTTCGTATCTAGCAAAAATAGAGGCCTTCATCCCGGTATGATCAAATTATCATCCCGTACGATCTTTATTTCTGTCCAAAATAGAGGCCTTTGTCCAGGTATAATAAAAAATATCGTCCCGTACAATCTTCGTATTTGGATAAAACAGAGGCCTTCATCCTGGTACAATCAAAAATATTATACGTACGAACTTCATGTCTGGTCAAAACAGAGGCCTTCGTCCTTGTACGATCAAAAATATCATATGTATGAACTATACTAAGAAATTTTTTTGACATTTCTATTCGTTCCATTGCTCGTTGGGAAAAATAACTGACCAGATCGTCCCGTATGAAGTAATATCATACTATACGATCAGTTTAAAAATATGAATTTTAAAACTCTACCCCAGTATGTGTGTGCTCAGTTACTCAATTACAATCACACTCTCTCAGACACAATAAAATAAAAAATATAGACTTCAATTAAAATACACTCTAACTGATCTTGATTTGAAGTTTTTAACAATCTGGAGTTTGATTTCCCTGAAATGTTAGTACACACAAGAGAAAAACAATTCTTCCAAAATATGTTAGAATAAATAATAATCAAAAGAATAATATTTGGAATCATAAAAAAATATACAAGTTGCAAGAATATCAAACATGCAAAACTAAATAGCAACTATCTCAACATAATTTTTTAATACACCATACAATATAAAAAATATCATCCAGTATAATATACTTTATTTCTTTTGTTCGTACGAGACAAAGCTGGGATGACCAAAAATCATCTCAATTCATCGTCCCATATTATTCAATCGTACAATATGGATAGTTGAGTTTATGAAATTTGTCCTGTACAATATATTCATTATACAGTACAATTAGTTCAAAAATTAAGGTTTTGTCTGGTCTGATCTTTGGTATGACCAAAATTTCATCTCGATTCATCATACAGTATGATCCTATTTGTATAATATGATAATCAATCATTAATTATACCATGATTTAATTGACTAATCATGGGGTTTAATTTTAGCAAGATTTCAAATGGTCGGTCGTACATTATGATTTACATTGTACAATTTGATGTGTTCAAATTCAAATTTAAAATCTTGCTTAAATTAATCTGGTGGTTAGGGTTTGAGGTTGAAAACAAATCATACAATATGATCAAGATTGTACAATATGATTAGTTTATAGAGGCTAATTTCTAGTTAACCCTTAAGCTAATTTCTTTGTCGTATAATATAATTTATTTACAAAATCTAACTTTGACTTAAAAAAAAAGCTCTCCCGCTGTGTGTGTGCATAGTCACTCAACCTCCATACACTATTTTGTGGCCAGATTCAAGAAATAAGAAAGATAAAGAAAATCAAAATTATAAACTCATTCACATCCTATTCTACCCAGTCTTGAGTCTTAAGTAGTCTTGAGTGGTTTATATTCTCCCTGAAATGTTAATACTCACAGATATAAATGACATTTAAATATAATTATAGAAGAATAAAATAATTTAATCAATATTATTTATCATCATCAAAATCATAAACAAGGGATCTTGGATTATAATAATCTCCCCCATTTTGATAATGTCAAATAATGTTAGTTGATAGGCAATATAATCTATTTTTTTCTTCCTAAGAGGAACACAAAAAAACATGAACATAGTATAAACTAAACCAAAAAAAAAAAAAAAAAAACAAGACATACAACTAAAACAAATATAACTAAAGTCATACAACTTCTCCCCCTTATGACATCACTAAAAAGAGGAGTATCTCATAACCAAAGAAATAAAATAGTACAATAAAAAAAGGCATAACAAATAAAGACTAGTAAAATGATGGATCTTGATTAGGTGGTGGTGGTTAAAAGAATTGATGTATGTAGGAAATTTGATAATCGATCGAGGTAAATCTCTCGCCAAACCATCGCATGTCATCCTCATGCTGCTGGTGTTGTTGCTGGATTTGAGAGTCAAGTCGAGTTTTGAGGCAGTCAAGTCATTAAATAATTAAATTTGAGAATATGCAGGTGTAGTTCCTCCTACTGGAGCAGCCTCCCCTTCATCAAAATCTGGCTTAACGTGCTCTTGCCCTTGATGAAAAAGGATACAGAAGGAGGCATCCATATAGAAGATAGGGACATTATCGGGTTCACCAGGAAAAGTCAATTGGTATTGGTGGGGAAGAATATATCCTATGAGATGTCCTAAGGCCAGATTTTGTTTCCTGTAGGTACTATAATGGAAAATTTGAGTCATGTTTTGGATATAATATATAATTATGTCAGCTTCATCAAATATAGTATTCAAAATAATTAGGTAACTAATAATAGACAAAATTGGGGTCACACATATCCTATATCTAGCTTTAGGTATGATGAATATCCTAAGAATGTGTTGGATGATCCGGAAATTCTATGTTAAGGATTATATAAGGGGTTATTATTGGTTCAAATTAACATTTCTAAGTAGCAAATAAATAGAATTGAAGTCAAAATCATATGTTATGAAGGAGTGGGAGTGAGGTCCTTTGTTGCAACTCGAGCTTATGAGTTTATGTTTTTGATGATAATAAATATTATGACTCACTTTCTATTGTTTACTTGTATTTGCAATATATGTTTGTTTGTGTGTATAATAACATTTTAGGAATACCATGCAATATCAAACAAAGAATCAGAGCTCAAGATTTGGTTGAATAATGTTATGTTGTAAAAGGGTCTGTAATATTCATTAATGTAATTTTGATTTCTTGAGTCAAGTCTTGTAAGGGTATTTCCTTGCTTGGTGACCATGTACACATACACTCAAGGGAGTGAGATCTACTCAAATCCAGAAGATCAAGTTTTGAACTAATCGTACTGGACATTTTGGATCATCCAGGATGATCCTTTATGATCTTGGAAAAGAGCCGCCAATGATAATTTAGGCAAGGATTTAAGTTTAAATTTTTGTTCAAATCATCTTGGACGATCAGATCATCCCGGACGATCAATACAATTTATGCCTAAATTGATCATGTGATTAGGGGACTAATTATGGTTAAATTTTTCAATCCGATCATCCTGGATGATTTATATATCGTACAGAACGATGTTTGCCGACATACTTGATTTTCCCAAACTATCCTAGCCGAAATACCATAATTTTTCTTCTAATCATCCTGAACGATCTACAACATCATCCTGGATGATCCACAATAATGTTCTGGATGATTTGTATATTTTTTTGTACTAATCATCTTGGACTATCCAAATATCGTCCAGGACTATCAGGTCAAATTCTGCACATCATACTGGACGATCCTGCGATTGTCCAGGATGATTCTAGGCACCAAAATTGAGTTCTTAGAGTTTTTCTGAAGCCCTCTTTTTAAGCACATCGTATGGGATGATCCTGCGATCGTCCTGGATGATGTTTGGCGCCAAAATTTAGTTTTTAGGGGTTTTGGAAGCTCTCTTTTTATGCATATCCTACGGGACGATCCAACGATCGTCCTAGACGATAATGTCAGTTTTACAAATCTATTAAAGACCTATTACTTTCTCATGAAGAGTGTATTTGACAGCCATTATAGCTTCATTCTTTTGGAGGGAATTTGAAGAGAGAGCTTGAAAGGGAGAGAGGAAAGGGTGGAGTTTGAGAGAGGGAGAAGATCCTTTGAGGGGGTTTCAAGGGAGTGTTGAGGGGGATTCCACATGATTGCTCTGGCGAGCTTGCACCTTAATACCATCAGATTCAAGGCTTATCTTGAGGGAAGTTCTGGGAAGAAGAAGATCTCTTTGGTGTCAAAGGACACGGCCACTCCGCCGCACTGGCGAAGGTGGAAGTAATTTTGTAAGGGCTTCTCTACCTAGCTATGGGGGCTAAAGGAGAGACACTTAGTTAGTGCAATACTTAGAGGGTGATGTTACAGATTTGGTTTCATGAATTATGGTTTTGATGATAGCAAACAATACGACTGCCTTTTCTTTATTGACTTTTCATGACTCAAAGATTAGACAGAAATCAGAATCAGCACGAAAATTGGAATCAACTCAAGACTAGGTAGATTAGGGTTTAGTAATTCTGTAATTTTATTTTTTTCCCTTTCTTGAGTCTATTGTAAATGTTTGAAGTGACTGATGTTAAGTAGCCCTACACACACACTTGAGAGATTTAAAATTTGTGTTTTTACTCACATCATCTCGAGCGATATTTATATTATCCTGGATGATCGAGTTCAAAACAGAAGTTCTAATCAGGATTTCTTAGTTAAGGCAGCCGTATTTAACTTATCGTCCTGGACGATACTTGTATCGGCTGGGATGATATGCTCAATACAGAAAGAAATAGCCGCCATAATCAATTTAGGTATTCTATATTTTTGGAAATCGGCCAGGACGATCGTAAGATCGGCCTGGACGATATGGCACAATTATGCCTAAATTGATTCGGTAATTAAGGAAAAAATTAAGGATGATTGATACACGCAGGATCTACTAGGATGAAATATTCAAAAACCCTTAGTTGCTCCTGGCCAATCAGGATCGGACAGCTCGAATTCAGGGTGATGCTGTGGACGATGTTTCTCTGATTTGAACTAATCGTCCGGGATGATCATGAGATCGGCCTGAACGATCAAGCCAATTTTCAATCGTCTAGATCATTTTCAGGGTGATGTTCTGGCCGATCGTCTGTGTTTTGAACTGATCGTATAGGATGATATTATTATCGTCCTGGACGATAAAGTCGGTAACTTTCAATTATTGAGCTCCTTTGAAGCTCTTCTATTTAAGATCTCTTGTTCAACGTTTTTTGAAGATCTTTGGATACTGTCTTGACCTGAGAAAACTTAAAGGAGAGAGAGAGAGAAAGAGAGGATATTGTGAGCGGGAGCTTGTGAGGGAGTTCACAAGGGTTGCTCCAAGCATTGTTCCACTTCTTCTTCCCTAGAGTCTCTTATCCTTGGAAGAGTTGGGAGAGGTAAGCTTCAGCAATCGATCGAGGTTCTCTTCCTGCTTCAGGAGGAAGCAAAAAGAGTTGGGTTCTCTGCCTTACCGAGTGTGGCAAAAGGAGGTGCTTTGTAAGGGCTTCTCCGCCTAGCTGTGGGGGCTAAAGGAGAGTCACGTTGGTAGTGCAATTCTCGGAGGGCATCTCCGGGGAGTGGACCGAACCACTATAAACCTTTGTGTTCCTTTTACTGCTTCCGCTCTTTAATTTTCCGCACTTATTTTTCCATGGTGATTTTGGTTTATGATATTTGTTCTTAGTTTTAAAGAATTTTTAAAAAATACCAATTCACTCCCCTCTTGGTTAGCCTCGGGACTAGTTCATAGGGCCTAACATCCCTAACGAACTTTCAAGTGGTATCAGAGCGGGATTCATAAAAACTGAGTTTGAAAACTTCTTAAATTTTGATCCATGGCTAACTTTGGGAATCATAATATAGCTGAAGGATATTCTATTACACGACCTCCCTTGTTTGACAACCTTCCTTTTGATTTTTGAAAAACTCGCATGTCTACTTTTTTGCAATCAACTGACTATCGCATGTGGATGCTTATTAAAGAAGGATATTCTCCACCTTCTCGTAAAATTAATAGAATTAAAAATAAAGTTGCTTTTACTGAATGGACTACCGATGAAAGAGATTTAGCTCAATTAAATGCGAAGTGTTTGATCTGTTTTTTTTGTGCTTTAAAGTCTGTGGATTACATGCATGTTTCTACTTGCTCTACTGGAAATGAGATTTGGGATAGATTGTGTATTACTTATGAAGGAACCAATGAAGTAAAACAATCTCGTTTGAATATTCTCTTGCATAACTACGAACTTTTTTGCATGAAATGAATCAATTTCTGATATGTATACACAGTTCACTCAAATTGTAAATTCTTTGCATGCCTTAGGAAAAGAACTTTCAAACTATAAAAAAGTGAACAAGATTTTGAGATGCTTGCCTTTGTCTTTTGATGCTAAAATCACTGCAATCACTGAATCTAAAGATTTAAATACTTATTCGATTGATAACTTACTTGGCTCACTCATTGCTTACGAGCAAGGGGTGAATCAAAGAAATCTTGATGCAGGAGAGAAAAAGAAAGAGAAAATAATGGCACTGAAGGCGAACAAATTGGACTCTGACTCTTCCGGGTTTGAAAGCGATAACTTTGCCTTAATCACAAGGCAATTCAAAAGCTTTCTAAGGAAGAAGCGCAAGCATCATCAAAGTTGGAGAAAAGGTAAGGATAATAAATATCCTAAAGGATCGTTTGATGTGGTTTGTTATAAATGCAGGAAGCCAGGATACGTGAAAGCAGATTGCCCTACACTTAAGACGCACACAAGCAAGGAAAAGAGTGAGGAGAAATCCAAGTTTAGAAAAGACAGAAAGAGACTCCAAAAGGCATTTTTGGGCGGATTCTGCATCGGATTCATCGGAGACGGAACCAGAAGATGAGACAACAAACTTGTGCTTAATGGAAAACGATAATCTTGATCAAGAAGAGGTATGTGAACTTTCTTACGATCAACTTCCTGAAGTTTTTGAAAAAATTCATGCATCATATAGGAAACTTAAGAAAATATATGCTAGCTTGAAATTTGAATTTTTGAATTTACAAAAAGAGCATGAAGTTATCCTCAAAGATCATTCTATGATTGATTCAAATTATATGACTCTACTTGATGAATTTGATGAGTTAAACAAAAAGCATTGTGAATTAATTGAAGAGCATGATTCACTAAAAGTCACACACACATCACTTGAATCTAATTTTAAGAATTCTAAAGAGATGAAGAAAAATTTGAGGATTGATAATGATGCCTTAAAAAGTACTTACTTGAGAATTCAAAATGAATTGGATATATTTAAGATAACTAGGATGACACCAACACTTGATCAAAAGCCAAAACCTAGGAAGAGGCATTATAACTCAAGCCATTTAAGGAATCCTTTTCCAGGTGTTAGATGTTTTTTATGTGGCATGCTAGGACACATCTCACACACTTTTACTGTTCACCATAGTACATATTGGGTGTGGAGACCTAAGGTGCATGATTTACAGCATACCATACATGCATTGCATCCTACTTTTCATAAGAAGGGACCCAAACTTGTTTGGGTTCCTATATCTGACATTTGATAATTTTGTAGGTGGGCTCTCACAAAAGGCCTCGTGAGAGTATGTGGTACCTAGATAGCGGATGCTCTCGACATATAACTGGTGATGCCAATCAATTTGTTACGCTGGAGTCCAGGACTGGAGGCAAGGTTACTCTTGGAGACAACACCACCAGGAAGGTGGTAGGCTTAAGAATAATTTGTAATTCCAAGAACTTTATGATTGAAAATGTTTTGCTTATAGATGGATTAAAGCACAAGCTATTCAGCATCAGTCAACTCTGTGACAAAGGCTTCATCGTGCAATTTTTTGTAAATTCAAGCATTGTAAGTTTAAGTAACAACACTATTTTGCAGGGAAAAAGGATCAACAACGTGTACATGTTTGATTTAAATAACATTGAATGTGCTGCATCATTTTGCTTAAAAAATGTTGTTGATGATTCATGGTTATGGCACCAGAGACTATGCCATGCAAGTATGAAAACCCTTAGGAAAGTGACCCAAAAAGACCTAGTTAGAAGTGCCCCCAAACTCAAATTTTCAAAGGACCACCTTTGTGATGCCTGCCAACTAGGAAAGCAAGTACACTCCACTTTTCACCCCACTAAGGACATTAGCACCTCTAAACCTTTAGAAGTCCTTCACATGGATTTGTTTGGACCCATTAGCACTGCCAGCTTGGGAGGAAAAGTCTATGATTTGGTGATTGTTGATGACCACTCGAGGTTCACTTGGACTAGATTTCTTTCACATAAACATGAGTCTTTTGAGGAGTTTAGAACATTTTCTACTTGGATTCAGAAAAAGCTAAGTTGTGAGATCTTGACCATCCATAGTGACCATGGAGGTGAGTTTGAGAATGAAAGATTTGGAGATTTTTATGAGGACAAGGGGATTAGCCACAACTTCTCAGCTCCTAGGACCCCTCAGCAGAACGAGATAGCTGAAAGGAAGAACCGGACTTTGGTGGAAGCCGCTAGAGCCATGCTTGCTGAGTATTCACTTCCAAAATACTTTTGGGCTGAAGCAGTTAACACAGCTTGTTATGTGTTGAATAGGGTGAATGTTAGAGCCAAACTAGTAAGACACCCTATGAGATTCTTAAGGGTATGACACCCAATCTTTCCCACCTTCATGTCTTTGGTTGTCAGGTTTTTATTCACAATAATGGGAAGTCTCACTTGGGCAAATTTGATCCTAAATCTGATGAAGGAGTGTTCTTGGGATATTCTAGTGTTGGGAAGTCTTTTAGGGTGTTTAATAAGAGGACTTTGATGGTGGAAGAGACTACACATGTAGTATTTGATGAGTCTGATCCTAAAAAGCCTGGAGTTGAGGATGATGATGATGTTGGAGAGATTACCACTAGAGTAGAAAATTTGGAAAAGGGAGTAGGTCACCAAAACATTGAAGGAGTTGGAGATGTCACCCAAGGAGTAGAAAATATAGATCTGAAAGAAAGGGTTGGACCATCTCACACCTTGCCTAGAGATTGGAGATACTCTACAAGTCACCCCAAGAATTTGATCATAGGAGACCCTTCTGATGGAGTTAGGACTAGACATGGACTTAGGTAGGATGTGAACCACTCTGCCTTTATCTCAATGACTAAATCCACCAATATAAACCAAGCCCTTACTGATGAGTTTGGGATTTTAGCCATGCAAGAGGAGTTGAATCAATTTGTTAGGAATGATGTTTGGAAGCTTGTAGAAAGACCTAAGAGACAAAGTGTAGTTGGAACAAAAAGGGTCTTTAAGAACAAGGTGAATGACTCTGGAGTAGTGGTTAGGAATAAAGTAATATTAATGGCTAAGGGGTATAACCAAATAGAAGGGATAGACTTTGAGGAGATTTTTGCCCCTGTAGCTAGATTGGAAGCCATTAGAGTGCTATTAGCCTTTGCCTGCTATAAAGGATTTAAGCTTTTTCAAATGGATGTTAAGAGTGCCTTTCTAAATGAGGAAATAAAAGAGGATGTGTTTGTAGAACAACCCCCGGGTTTTGAGAGCTCCTAATGTCCAAATTATATTTTTAAATTAAAAAAGGCTTTGTATGGGTTAAAGCAGGCACCAAGAGCTTGGTATGAGAGGCTTAGCACATTTTTACTAGAAAGGGAGTTTGTTAAGGGGAGCGTAGACACCACCCTTTTTCTTAAGAAAGTTGGAGATGATTTGCTCATTGTTCAGATTTTTGTGGATGATATACTTTTTGGATCTTCTAATAAAAAACTTTGTGATGAGTTCTCTAAAATAATGAGTAGAGAGTTTGAGATGAGTTTGATGGAAGAGTTGTCACTCTTTTTGGAGTTTATCATAAAACAATTGGATGATGGAACCTTTCTAAATTAAACAAAATACATCAAGGACATTTTGAAGAAGTATGAGATGGATAAAGTTAAGCCAATTAATACTCCAATGACTTCTAGTGTTCCGTTGGATAAGGGCCTAAGTGGTAAGTCTGTTGATCAGAAGAAGTACAGAGTCATGATTGGATCCTTACTTTACCTGACTGCTATCCGACCTGATATTATGTTTAGTGTTTGCCTTTATGCTAGGTTTCAAGCTGACCCCAAGGAATCCCACCTGACTGCTGTTAAGAGAATTTATAGATACCTTTTGAGGATCCAAAGCTTAGGGATTTGGTATCCGAGGCACAGCACTTCCTTTGAGATTATTAGATTTTCTGACTCTGATTTTGCAGGATGTAAGGTGGATAGAAAAGCACTTCAGGAACTTGTTAATTCATAGGACAATCTGTGGTTTCATTGTCTAGTAGAAAGCAAAACTCTGTTGCACTTTCCACTGCTGAAGCTGAGTATATTGCTCTTGGAAGTTGTGTGGCCCAAGTCATTTGGTTGAAACAACAGGTATTGGATTTAGGATTACCTGTAGGCACCATCTCAATCTTTTGTGACAACACTAATGCCATATGCATCTCTAAGAATCATATCCAATATTCAAGGACTAAGCACATTGACATTAGACATCACTTTATTAAAGATCATGTTACCAAGGGAGACATTGATTTACACCATGTGACAACTGAAAATCAACTGGCTGACATCTTTACTAAACCACTGGCCTTCGACACTTTCAGCTCTTTAAGGACCAGATTGAGTGTGATTGACATAAATGCATGAATTTGATCTTTTACTCACTTTCTTTTGCTTTTGATTTATTTATTTTATTTACTTTTTATTTTGCTCTTTGCTTTCATTTATTCTCTTTACTTTACTTTTAGTTTTTGTTTGGTTTGTTTTACTTTATTTTGTTTTTTCAAAATTATCGCTGAAATGATATCGTATGCCTTGTACTTGCCTTTTGAAAGTTTGTAGTCAATGTATTACATCTCTTAATCTATTAGATGGTAAAAATATACCGTTGATTGTGTCTCTTTCTCTAACATATTTTAGCGGCACAATTTTCTTTTCTAATAAAAAATCTATCTCAATTTAACGATTGTGTATGAAATTAAGATCTTTTCTAATATTGCTAAAGCAAATCTATCTTGTATTTATAATGATTAAAGTCTTTTTGTCACATCAAAATTCCTCGTTACTCTTGTCATTGGTTATTGATTCTGTTTTGTGGATAATTCTTCTCTATGTTAGAGAGAGAGCTCCTATTCTCTAATATCTAGAAGATATACTCATAACTAAGGATTTTTTTAAGAGATTGTAATAGAGAATAGAGCTTGCAAAAAAAAAAAAAAAAAATTGGCTAATGATGCCAACAAAAGATGCGCAATGACACCAAATTGAAAAAAAAAATATCAAAAAGCAAAAGATGCACAAAGCGCCAATCAATTGACAAGAGGCATAAAATGAGCCCACCAAAAGCAAGCTCTCTTCTCCTCTCAATTCTTCTAAAACTTAGAAGATTTCATGTATCAAAGGCTTGATTTCGAGTATTTTGCAATTGTGACAAATTTACTTTGGTACATTATTCTATAAGATATTTTTTTGTTTGAAATCAAGTGATGAATGGATTTTTTTTACCCAATTAAATTTTTGAGATTAGATCCTTGATTTCCAAAGACGATTCTACCATAAAAGAAAGTCCGAGCTAAGGGTAACCATGATCGGATATTATACTGTTTTGTGGATTTTTTGATGTTGATTCATTGGCTCACAAATTTTTAAAATCAAACACATGGAATACTTCAACTTGTTCATGCCTTGGTTATAAAAAAAATTTGTTTACTTTATTTCTTGCTTTCCTCCTCCTTTTTGAGATGTCAAAAGGGGGAGTAGTAGTGTTGTATGTTAGTAGGGTTGTATGTTTGAACTTTTATTCTAAATTTTTATTTTACACTGCTATTTTTGAAATAATCATCGGAGTGTTTGCCATCATCAAAAAGGGGAAGATTGTTGCAGATTTGGTTTCATGAATTATGGTTTTGATGATAGCAAACAATACGACTGCCTTTTCTTTACTAACTTTTCAGGACTCAAAGATCAGACAGAAATAAGAATCAGCACGGAAATCGGAATCAGCTCAAGATTGGATAGATTAAGGTTGAGTTAGTATGTAATTTTTTTCCTTTCTTTAGTCAATTATAAATGTTTGAAGTGACTGATGTTAAGTAACCCTACACACACACACTTGAGAGATTTAGAATTTGTGTTTTTACTCACATCATCTCGGACGATATTTGTATCGTCCTAGACGATCGAGTTCAAAACAGAAGTTCTAATCAGGATTTCTTAGTTAAGGCAACCATATTTAACTTATCGGCCTGGACGATACTTGTATCAGCCAGGACGATATGCTTAATACAGAAAGAAATAGCCACTATGATCAATTTAGGTATTCTGTATTTTTGGAAATCGACCAGGACGATCGTGAGATCGGCCTGGACGATATGGCACAATTATGCCTAAATTGATCCAGCAATTAAGAAAGCAATTAAGGATGATTGATATGATCACATCATCCTGGACAATTGCAGGATTGGCTAGGATGAAATATTCAAAAACCCTTAGTTGCTCCTGGCCGATCAGGACCGGACAGCTTGAATTTAGGGCGATGCTCTGGATGATGTTTCTCTGATTTGAACTAATCGTCCAGGACGATCGTGAGATCAGCCTGGATGATCAAGCAAATTTTCAATCATTTATATCATCTTCAGGGCGATGTTCTGGCCGATCATCTGTATTTTGAACTGATTGTACAGGACGATATTATTATCGTCCTGGACGATAAAGTCGGCAACTTGCAATTATTGAGCTCCTTTGAGGTTCTTCTATTTAAGAGCTCTTGTTCAACATTTTTTGAAGATCTTTGGCTGTTGTCTTGACTTGAGAAAACCTAAAGGAGAGAGAGTGAGGGAGAGAGAGAGAGAGGATCTTGTGAGGGGGAGCTTGTGAGGGAGTTCACAAGGGTTGCTCCAAGCATTGTTTCACTTATTCTTCCCTAGAGTCTCTTGTCCTTGGAAGGGTTGGGAGAGGTAAGCTTCAGCAATCGATTGAGGTTCTCTGCCTGCTTTAGGAGGAAGCAAAAGGAGTTGGGTTCTCTGCCTTGCCAGGTGTGGCAAAAAGTAGGTGTTTTGTAAGGGCTTCTCCGCCTAGCTGTTGGGGCTAAAGGAGAGTCATGTTGGTAGTGCAATACTCGGAGGGCGTCTCTGGGGAGTGGACGTAGGTCAAGTTGACCGAACCACTATAAACCCTTGTATTCTTTTTACTGTTTTCGTACTTTAATTTTCAGCACTTGTTTTTTCCATAGTGATTTTGGTTTATGATATTTGTTCTTGGTTTTAAAGAATTTTTAAAAAATACCAATTCACCCCTCCTCTTGGTTAGCCTCAGGACTAGTTCATAGGGCCTAACATCCCTAACAAACTTTCATGTGCCTCCGAGGAGTGGACATAGGTCATGGTTTGATCGAGCCACTATAAATCTGGTGTGTTCTTTCCTTTATTATTTCCGCATTTATTTTTTACACTTTAATTTTCTTTGTGGTGATTCTTGGTTTTGGATGTGATTGTATTTTTTTTAGTTTTAATATCCAATTCACCCCCTCTTGGTTAGCCCTGGGACTAGTTCATAAGGGATTAACATCCCAAATGAACTTTCAAGTGGTATCAGAGTGGGATTCATAAAAATAAGTTTTTGAAAACTTTTAAATTTTGATCCATGGCTAATTTTTGTAATCATAATTTTGCAGAAGGTTATTCAATCACCAGACCACCTTTATTTGAAAATATTACTTTTGATTTTTAAAAAATTTGCATGTCTACTTTCTTGCAATCAATTGATTTTTGAATGTGGCAAATAATTTTAACTGGTTATTCTGTACCATCACGTATTATAGATGGAATTAAAACTGATATTTCTTTTAATCAATAGAGTAGAGAAGAATAAATCAATGCTCAATTGAATGCTAAATAAGTAAACAATTTTTTCTATACTTTAAATTCTGAAGATTTTATGTTTGTTTTCACGTGCGCTACTGGAAAGAAAATTTGGGATAAATTACACACCATATATAAAGACACTAGTGAAATCAAGCAATACAAGTTGAATATTTTAATGCATGATTATGAACTTTTTTGCATGAAACCTTTTGAGACGATCTTAGACATGTATACTAGATTTATTCAAATTGTTACATCATTATATGCTTTAGGTAAAGAATTTTCAACCCTTGAAAAAATTAATAAAATTCTATGTTGTCTACTTGATAAGTTTGATGCTAAAATTATTGCTATTTGTGAATCAAAGAATTTAAATGAATATTCTATTAATAATTTGATTGGCTCACTTTTTACCTACGAGTAAAGTTTGGGTCAAAGACTTTTGGATGCATGTGAGATGATAGTGCTAAACGCTGAAGACTCCGAGAAAAGTGGCTTAGTTGGTGACGAAAGCGATGACTTATCAAGCAAATTAAAAAGCCCACCAAAGCGTAAGCATCAACAAAAGTGGAACAAAGATAAAAATAGTAAGAATGTTAAGATTTCTTCTGACGTTATTTGCTTTGGTTGTAGGAAGCCTAGATACATGAAAAATCAGTGCCCTAATTTGAGAACTCTTCCTGCAAAAGAAAAGGGAAAAGCTAAGCAAATTGTAAAAACTATAAATAATGAAAGACCAAAATCTTCTGGTAGACCTAGCTTCTGAATCATCAGACCAGGAGCAAGATGATGTTTAAACCACAGCTTGTGCGTTTATTTTTCTGTGTATGCATATTTTGTTGATTTTTGTGTTTTTTTTTTGGATTTATTTTTTTTTCTTTTCTTCACTTTTTTATTAATTTTTGTCTTCTCTTTTTTTTTTTATGAAGTTCTATCTGATTAATATACACATTTACTATTCTAAAATTGAAAAACCTACCTTCTATTTTTCTTGAATTCTTATGTAAGCTGTGGTTGACTTCTCTAAAAATAGTCAAAGGAAGGAAACTCATGATTTTATCTCTCTATCTCTTTTCTTAAAAATATTATTTTACTTTTGATTCAAAATCTTTATCATATTATAAATTGGATTTTGAAACTGATCTTTTTCATCTCCCTGTATTTTATTTATTGCATAGAGATCCTTTGCAAGTTGTTGAATCTACCTCAAAATTTTCTTAATCAAGTAGTTTGCTTTATAAATAGAATGGGTTTACATTTATTTTTAAACAATTTCAGAAAGGTAACATATTTAATTAAAAAAATTATCCAATGATGTCAAATCAAAAAAGTGACTAATAATGCCATATCAAAAGATGCGCAATGATGCCAAATTGAGAAAGATACACAAAGTGTATAAAAAAGTAAGAGATACGTAAAGTGCGTCAAAAACTGACAAGCGGTATAAAATGAGCCCACAAAGAGTATGCTTAATTTTTATGTATTACTTAAAGCTTAAGAAAACCCTTGATATTTTTGATACTTGATCTTGAAAATCATGATTCTTGATTCACCAATTTTTGCATTAATCTTCTATTAGATATATTTTATGAAAGAAGTTTTAAAAAATTAGTGTTTCTTCTTCTAATTTATTCCTTGATTTATAGATTGGATTAAAAAGTTTTTGAACCTTTAAAAGAACTTGAGCTTGAATTAACAATTTCTGAATTTCTAACCTTTTCTGGATTATGCATTCTCAATCCATTCCTTACTAAGTTTTTGAATAAAATCAAGAGATAACTTTCTCATTTTAAGAATATTTGATTTTTTCTTTTCACTAGATCAAGGATCATTTTAGTTTTTATTTGTTATTCTAATTATTTTGTGCCCCTCCTCTTTTTAAGTATGTCAAAGGGGAGAACGTACTGTTGTATTTGTATATATTTTCTATTTTAAAAAAAATATAAAAATAAAAACAACAAAAATTTTTGTCTTTCCCTATTTTAAAATTTTTATTCTAGTGAGGGGGAGATTAGGAGAAAATGTTTTACATTTTGCAAATTCAACCAGTAATATTTGCCATCATAAAAAAGGGAGAGATTATTGTAACTCGAGCTTATGAGTTTATGTTTTTAATGATAACAAATATTATGACTCACTTTCTATTATTTACTTGTATTTATAATATATATTTGTTTGTGTGTATATTAATATTTCAGGAATACCATGCAATATTAAACAAAGAATTAGAGCTCAAGATTGGGTTGAATAATGTTATGTTGTAAAAGGGTATGTAGTATTCTTTGATGTAATTTTGATTTCTTGAGTCAAGTCTTGTAAGGGTATTTGCTTGCTTGGTGACCATACATACATACACTCAAAGGAGTGAGATTTACTTAAATCCAGAAGATCCAGTTTTGAACTAATCGTACTGGACGATTTTGGATCGTCTAGGACGATCCTTTATGATCTTGGAAAAGAACTGCCAATAACAATTTAGGCAAGGATTTAAGTTTAAATTTTTGTTAAAATCGTCCCGGATGATCAGATCATCTCGGACGATCAATACAAAACATGCCTAAATTGATCTTGTGATTAGGGGATTAATTATGATTAAAATTTTCAATCATGGATTATCTGTATATCGTATAGGACGATGTTTACTGACATACTTGATTTTGCTAAATCATCCTAGCCAAAATACCATAATTTTTCTTCTAATCATCCTGGACGATCCACAACATCGTCCTGGATGATTTGTATATTTTTTTGTACTAATCATCCTGGACTATCCTAATATCGTCGAGGACATCAAGTCAAATTCTGCACATCATACTAGACAATCCTGCGACCATCCAGGATAATTTTGGGCGTAGAAATTGAGTTTTTAGGGTTTTTCTGAAGGCCTCTTTTTAAGCACATCGTACGGGACGATCCTGCGATCGTCCTGGACGTTGTTTGGTGCTGAAATTGAGTTTTTAGGGTTTTTGTAAGCTCTCTTTTTATGCATATCATACGGGACGATCCGGCGATCATCTTGGATGATAATGTCAGTTTTGCAAATCTATTTAAAGACCTCTTACTTTATGATGAAGAGTATCTTTGGCAACTATTGTAGCTTTATTCTTTTGGAGGGAACTTGAAGAGAGAGCTTAAAAGGGAGAGAGGAAAGGGTGGAGTTTGAGAGAGGGAGAAGATCCTTAGAGGGGGTTTCAAGGGAGTGTGGAGGGGGATTCCAGACGGTTGCTCCGGCGAGCTTGCACCTTAGTACCATCGGATTTAAGGATTGTCTTGAGGGAAGTTCTGGGAAGAAGAAGATTTCTTTGATGTGAAAGGACCCGGCTACTCCACTGCACTGGAGAATGTGGAAGTGATTTTGTAAGGGCTTCTCTACCCAGCTGTGGGAGATAAATGAGAGATACTTAGTTAGTGCAATACTCGAAGGGTGCCTCCGAGGAATTGACGTATGTCAAGGTTTGACCGAACCACTATAAATCCAATGTTCTTTCTTTATTTAATTTTTGCATTGTGCTTTCTTTGTGGTGAATTTTGGTTTGGTTTGTGTTTTGATCGTAAAAAGTTTTTAAAATACCAATTCATCTCTCTCTCTTAATTAGCCTTGGGCTAGTTCATAAGAGCCTAACATCCCTAATGAACTTTCATCTTTCAGTAGAAAGACTGATATGTTCAGTTAAGTTTTCCTTGGTGATTTTGACATTTTGATGAAAGACATACGAATTCATAGTCAAGTTTTATAGGTTGATCTTAAGGTTTGCAAGGAACGCATATAGTAGCTTAGAATTAAACGAAAAGACCAGGGTAAGAAAAAATTGAAGGGAAGTGGAAGGGAAGAGGCTCATCACCTCGAAGTTAAGTATAACTTGATTGAGCATACGAGATGGAGTGATTTTTTATGCTTTAAATTTATGGCAGCCATCCTCATCATTAGCGAAAAGGAAGTGATTGTCATAGCGCTGAGAGGAAGATGAGTTTCTCGAAACCATTTGACCATGTTTACTTCTATTGGCCCTTGAGTAGAAAAGATTAGAAAGTTGAGGATTTAAGAAATGTTGAGTGAAATGAGCACATTAACCATCCTATTTATAGAGTTTTTGAGTGTTCGTACAGTACGATCTAAGATCATACAGTATGATCAAGGAGTTAATTTGTATAGATGACCTATCGGGAAAAGTTGGTCAAATTGTATAGTATGACCAGGATAGTACTAGATGATATTAAGGAAAAATGTTTGTCCCATGGGATCAATAGTACAATACGAACGAGTGTTCGTTTAGTATGAAGGGTAATTATTTTCATACTGGCTGAGCTAAATTTGTCCCAATCAAATTTGCCACATGTATCATATCGTATGAAGATAGATATTATATAGTATGAATGGTAATAATATCATACCGAATGAATTTAATGCCTGGATGATCATTGACATGTGGATCATATAGTATGACTAGTGGTTCATACAGTATAATGTGTATATCAGTGACCTACTATGAATCATTGATTAAATAGAGGGCTATGATCTGTATATTTATGATAATAATATAATATGAATGTGCATTATAAATTTTGATATAAATAGAAAGTTAAATATTTTGGTAATTTAATGAGATGAGTGTGTGAAGATAAAAAAATATCTTAAACCATATTTTTTTTGGATCAAGCATGAAAGTTTATAACACCTAGTTTTGTCCTCATGGTGCTAAAGATATCATAGGCTAGTGATTTCGTTAATATGTCTACCAATTGATCTCTTATAGCTATATTGTACAATTATATATCTCCTTTGGCTACATGATCTCTTATAAAGTGATGTCTAATGTCTATATATTTTGTGCGAGAGTGTTGAATTGGATTTTTGGATATGTAAATTGCACTAGTATTGTCATATATAATTGGAATGGTTCCTTTATGTAATCCAAGATATAAGAGTTATTATTTCAACCATAAAACTTGCATAATTCAACTTCATACTGCTATATATTCCACCTCGACCGTGAAAATTGCTACTGAATTTTGCTTTCTACTGGACCAGGAAACTAAGGATTGTCCTATGAGTTGATAATTTCTAGAGGTGCTTTTTTATCTACCCTAGAACCTACAAAATTAGAATTTGAATACCCTAAGATTTCAAAGGAGGTGTTATGTTTAGGATATCAAATTCCTAAGTTTGGGGTGCCTAGTATATATCTAAGGATTCTCTTGACAACAACCAAGTGAGACTCTTTTGTGTCAGCTTGGAATCGGGCAGAGAGGCACACACTAAATATTATATTCAGTCTACTGACATTTAAATAGGAGTGATCCAATTATTCCCCTATATTGTTTTTGGTATACTAAATTTTTCTTTGGGTCTTTGTCTAGTTGAATGGTAGAACTCATGGGAGTGTTCAGGGCCTTAGCACTATCCTTTTTATATTTTTTTAGAATATCCTTGATCTATTTCGTTTGGCTAAGGAATGTTCCATCCTCCATCTATTTTACACTAAATCTAAGAAAGTAATATAGCTCTCCCATCATGTTCATTTCAAACTCATTACTCATTATTTTTGAGAGTTCATCATATAAGATTTTATCTGAAGATCTAAACAAGATGTCAATTACATAAATCTAAACAATGAGAATTTCATCTTCTACTCTTTCTAGAAAGTGGGTGGTGTCTACACTACCCTTAATAAATCCTTTATCTTATAAGAATGAACTAAGTCTTTCATACCAGGCTCTAGGTGCTTGCTTTAACTCATACAATGCCTTTTCTAATTTGAATACAAGCTTTGGAAATTGTGAGTTTTCAAATCTAGGGGGTTGCTCAACATAAACATCCTATTTAATTACCCCATTTAGAATCCAAAATTCATCCCCTAAAGTGTGATCTATACTTGTGGGTTTTATCATAGAGATAAATGTGGAATGTCTAACCTCTTTCCTAAGTCTGTACCTTATTCTCACACCTTCAGATATGTCTCTTAAGATTAATTCTTTAGGATGACTAGAAGAATATTTCTAATCTCTAGGCAGTAGTTCCTAAGGTTCTACTCTATCTACATAGTAATGGTTTCTACCCTCTGAATGAACTCTACCTCTTCTTCTTTAAATTTAAGTTCAAAGGTCTTATCTGAGTCCTCAAATACTATATGGGTGGATTTTCCAACTACCAGAGTCCTCTTATTAAAGATTCTATAGGCCTTACCTACAGATGAATAACCTAAGAAGACACCTTCATCAGCTTTGAGATCAAATTTTCTTAAGGGAAATTTTCCATTGATTAAGATAAAATATTTGCAACCAAAGACATGCAAGTGGGAAAGATTGGGTGTCCGACCCTTATGGAGTTCATAGGGTGTTTTATCCAACTTATATATAATATTCACCCCATTTAAAACATAACAAGCAGTGTTCACTACTTCTGCCCAAAAGTATCTAGGAAGAGTGTATTCAACTAGCATTTCCCTAGAAGCTTCTACCAAGGTTCTATTCTTTCACCTAGTTATCCCATTTTGTTGAGGGGTCCTAGATGTAGAGAATTTATACTTAATTCCTATCTGTTGACAAAAAAATTCAAACATTTTATTTTTAAACTCTCCGCCATGATCACTATGGATTGTTTAGATTTCACATCCTAATTTCCTTTAAGTCCAAGTGAAGAAGGAACTAAAATCCTCAAATGAATCACTCTTATATGCTAAGAATTTTATCTAAGTGAATCTAGAGAAGTCATCTACAATCACAAATCCATAATTTTTCCCTCATAGGATTGTTGTTCTAACAGGTTCAAATCAGTCCATATGAAGTATTTCTAGTGGCCTAGATGTGTTCATATCCTTGATTGAATGAAATGATGATTTTACTTATTTTCCTAGTTTGTAAGAATTACATAGATGGTCATTAGTGAAATCTAACTTAGGTATGCCTCTAACTCGGTTTTTCTAAGTGATATTCCTAAGCGTTTCCATGCTAGCATGATATATTCTCCTATGCCATAGCCAAGAGTCATCCATTATTATTTTTGAACAAAAGGAATTTGAATTTTTAATGCAGTTAAGATCTAACATATAGACATTATTTATCCAATTTCCTTCTAACACAAGTTTATCATTGAAGCTAATCATGCATTTGTTGGAAAGAAACTTTATGTCAAAACCTTTGTCACATAATTAACTAACACTTAATAGATTATTCTTTAAACCATCAACTTATAAAACATTTTTAATTACAAAATTTTTAGAATTTCCAATGATACTTGAGCCCACCACTTTCCTGGTGGTGTTGTCTCCTAAAGTCACCTTGCTTCCTATCCTGACTTCCAGTGTAATGAACTTCTTCGTGTCACCATTCATATGTCTTGAGTAGCCACTGTATAAGTACCACAAGTTCTCACTAGGTATTTTATGAGAGCACCCCTATAATGTCGTTCAAAGGTTAGATTTGGGAACCCAAGTGAGTTTGGGTTCCTCCTTACGCCTGAGTGAATGAGATGTATGTAAGATATGCTATGATGAATACAATTTAGGTCTCCACACTAGATTTGTCCTACGGTAAATTGGGTAAGTGCGGGCTATATGACATAGCATGCCACAAGAAAAATACCAAACGCTAAGAAATGGGTTTACTAACATGTGTTGGTGATGGTTCCTCTTCCTAAGGTTGTGTGATGCATACAATACTGAAAGGTTATATCTTTGAGCTAATGAGGGTGATGGTTTATTATTTTCAAGTGCTATAATTTTTTTCTTGTAAAACTTTATTTGCATATTCAAAGCTAGCTACTTTCACTTTTAATGCATGCTCAGTGCTATCTAATTGACATGAAAGTTTATCTAATTCCTTAAGTTCTTTTTCTAGCTTAATAAGTGATATTTTCAAGGAACTATGTGTATCAGATAGCTCAATATGCTTCTTGTTTAATGTATTAAATTCATTAAGCAGGGACATATGATCTCAATCTAAGTCAGAATGTTCTTTAACTAAATTAACATCCTCTTTTTGTAAAGTACTAAATTTGATGTTAATGTTAGCATGCATTATCTTTAATTTTCTATATGAATCAAGAATTTTTTAAAAATTAACTAATAATTCTTCATAAAAAAGTTGATATACCTCATCTTGATCTGATTGATCAAGGTTATTTTTATCCATTAGACATAAATTTGTTACCTCTGTTAAGAGAGTTGTTATTTACATGTTTTACATTCTTGCAACTTGTATAGTTTTGATGATTCCAAATATTATTATTTTTTGTATTGATATCTCCTAACACTTTTTGGAAGATTTGTTTTTGCTCTTGTGTGAACTAACATTTTAGGAAAATCAAACTCTAGACTACTGAAGACTTTAAATCAAATTTAGCATGAGAGATTTTGTGAATTGAAGCTTGTAATTTTCTTTGAATTAAGTTTGAGAGGGAGTGATTGTAATTGAGTGAATAAACACAACACACTTAAGGAAATATTTAAAATTTTTTACTAATCGTACGGGACGAACATAGTTCGTACGGGACGAACATAGTTCGTACGGGACGAACATAGTTCGTACGGGACGAACATAGTTCGTACGGGACGAACATAGTTCGTACGGGACGAACATAGTTCGTACGGGACGATCAAGTCAGTTATCTCCTCTAAAGAGCATAGTGAAAGTAAAAAAGGAAAGCTCTGATACCACTTGAAAGTTCGTTCGGGATGTTAAGCCCTATGAACTTAGTCCCAAGCTAACCAAGAGGGGGGGGGGGTGAATTGGTATTTAAAAAAAACTTTTAAGACAAAGAAATAAAATCACAAACCAAATCACACCACAAGAAATTAATGCCGAAATAAAAAGTGCGGAAGCAAAAATAAGAACACAAGATTTATAGTGGTTCAGTCGACTCGACCTACGTCCACTCCTTGGAGGCACCCTCCAAGTATTGCAATACAAAACGTGACTCTCCTTTAGCCCCCACGGCTAGGCAGAGAAGCCCTTACAAGAACCTCCTTTTTGCCACCCCGGCAAGGCAGAGAACCTACCTCCTTTTGCTTCCTCCTGAAGCTGGCAGAGAACCACAACCAAAAGCAAACTCCTTACCTCTACCGACCCTTCCACGGATGAGAAACTCCAGACGAAAGATAAGCAGAGCGATCCTTGAAGCAACCCTTGTGAATCCCCCTCACAAGCTCCCCCTCACAAGATCCTCTCTCTCTCCCTCTCTCTCTTTCTCTCCTCAAGGTCTTCTCAGGTCAAGGCAGCAGCCAAAGGTCTTCTAAAACATTTGAACAAGAGCTCTTAAATAGAAGAGCTCTCAAGGAGCTCATTAATTGCAAGTAGCCGACTTTATCGTCCCGGCCGATCTGGACATCGGCCTGGTCGATCAGTACAAATCAAAGAAGATCGGCCAGAGCATCACCCTGGGAATAGTCCAGGACGATTGAAATTTGGCTTGATCGTCCCGGAAGATCATACGATCGTCCTGGCCGATTAGTTCAAATCAAATGCAAATTGTCCTGAGCATCGCCCTGTTTATGACCTGGCCGATATTTATTGTCCTGAAGCAACTCAAGGATTTTGAATGTATCGTCCTGGCCAATCCTACGATCGTCCAGGACGATATGATTGTATCAATCATCCTTAATTACTCCCTTGATTTCCTGATCAATTAAGGCATAATTTGGAAATTTCGTCCAGGCGATACGTGGATCGTCCTGGCCGATAATTTAAAAATAAAGTATACCTTAATTGTCTATGGCGGCTACTTCTTTCTATTTTGAGCTTATCGTCCTGGCCGATACACGTATCATCCAGGCCGATATGTTAATGTCGGCTGCCTTAATTAAGAATCCTTACTTAGACTTTCTGTTTTAAGTTGATCGTCCCGGACGATATAAATATCGGCCGGGCCGATGTGGGCAAAAACAGAAATTCTAAGCCTCTCAAGTGTGTGTGTGTGAAGGGTTACTTAGCATCAGTCTCTTTGACCATTACAAGTAGACTCAAAAGGTGAAAAATAAAATTACAGACTGACTCAACCCTAAACCTACGGAAACTTGAACTGACTTCCTCTTGATCGTCTGATCTTCGATTCCTGAAAAGTTAGAAGCAACAAGTAGTCCAAGAGAAATAGTGTTTGTCAATCATCAAAACACAAGTTATGAAAAATAGATTTGCAACACATAGAACGAACATGAGTTGAAGAAAATTTTTCAAAGTCCTGATCGTCCAGGACGAATGTTTAATCATCCCAGAATGAAATATTCTTTGGAAAATTTTCGTTCAGATGAAATTTATATTCGTGCCAGGACAAAATGCTCTCTGGAAAATTTTTGTCCAGACAAACTCAAATTCATCCCAGGATAAAATGTCCTCTGGAAAATTTTTGTTCATATGAAATTCATAAGCGTGCCAGGATGAACTGCTCTCTGGAAAATTTTTGTCCAGACGAATGAAAATTCATCATAGGAAGAATTGTTCTCTGTAAAAATTTTGTCTGGACGAAGTCATATTCGTCCTAGGATGAAGTGAACCGACTCTTCAAATTTTGGAGGCGTCCTGTAGTTTTTGGGAACTGACCTATGGTATAACTGTTCGTACCGGACAAACCTAGTTCATACAGGATGATGCTTGGGTACAATTTCAGTTCATACCAATATACATTTGGTTCGTTTCCACACATTTAAGTAAAATCGTCTAGGACGATCCACGATCGTACGGGACTATCAACTTCGTGTTGACTTAAAAATTTGCAGTTTTTGGATGATTTTTCTTATCTTTCATATAAATAGTCCAATTTAGACTATCACTTAATCTTTTTTCCTACTGATCTTCATGCCTATTGAAAGAAGAGTCAAGGAGAGAGTGTGAGAGAGTATTCGACGGAGGATTCTTACTACTGAAGCGTGAAGGCTTCACTTGGTGTTCAAAGGTAAGAATCATTATTTTTTATTTGTGTATACTTCACTCTTTTCTCTTCCTTATAGATTTCTTGTGAAGAAGATCTGTCAAGGAGATCCGGTTCTCTGCCGACACTTGGAGAGTGTGAACAGCCGAAGGGTTCTCTGCCCACACTAGGAGAGTGTGAACAGTCAAAGGGTTCTTTGCCCACACTAGGAGAGTGTTAAAGGATGAAGGGTTCTCTATCTACACTGGGAGAGTGTGAAAGGACAGACGGTTCTCTGCCAACACTAGAAAGAGTGTAAAAGGATGACGATTCTCTGCCGCACCAAGTAGTGGTGGAAGAGAGTTTTGTAAAGGCTTCTCTGCCTTGCTGTGCGTACAAAAGGAGAGTCACTAGTAGTATTAGTGCAATACTCGGAGGGTACCTCCGGGAAGTGGATGTTGGTCAAGTTTGACCGAACCACTATAAATCTCGTGTCTTTTATTTTTCCGCTGATTTTTATTTTTCTGTTTTACTATTTCAAAATTATGGTTGAAAAACTTTTTCTATAAATTCACTAAATTTAAATTCTCGGTTTTAAATTTTAAAAGAGGGTAAAACTTTTAAATACTTATTCACCCCCTCTTGGTTAGCCGCTGGGACATAAGCATAGGTTTAACAACCTAATTCATATTGAACAAGTTTCAAATAGTGGTATCAGATCTTAGTTTCAAAATCATAAGTTTAGACTACTTTTTGATTAACATAGATGGCTACATTTGGAAATTGAAATACACCTGAGGGTTACTCTATAACTAATCCTCCATTGTTCGACAATATTCCTTTTGATTTTTGAAAAACACGCATGTCTACATTTTTTATAGTCACTTGATTATAGTATGTCGATCTTAGTTCAGGAAGGGTATACAAAACCAACTAGACTAGTTGACGGAGTTAGAGTTGAAACACCTTTTGTGGACTGAACAGTAGAAGAACATGACTTAGCACAACTAAACGCCAAATGCTTGAACAGTTTCTTTTGTGCACTTAAATCAGAAGATTTCATGCGGGTTTCTACTTGTAAGAGTGGAAAGGACATATGAGATTGACTTTGTATAACATATGAGGGGACTAATGAGGTTAAGCAATCTAGACTTAATATCTTGTTGCATGATTATGAACTGTTTCGCATGAAACCTAATGAATCCATTTCTGATATGTACATAAAATTCACACAAATAGTCACATCTTTACATGCATTAGGTACGAAACTAATGAATGCTGAAATGGTTAATAAGATTCTTCGTTGTTTGCCTACTACTTATGATGCTAAAATTACTGCAATTACAGAGTCTAAAGATCTAAACATTTACTTTATTGACAATCTTCTTGGTTCACTAATTGCTTACAAACAAGGAGTTAGCCAACGAAAGATTGATGCAGGTGAACCACGAAGGGAGAAGAACATAGCACTGAAAGTGGAAGAGTCTGAGAGTGAACACTCACAACCTGAGGATGAAGATGACATCGCATTGATGACTAGACAATTCAGAAGCTTTTTGAAGAGGAAGAAGAAGAGACGCCAGCAATGGAATAGAGATAAATTTAATAGAAATGCCAAGGTTTCAAATGATATTATTTGCTATGAGTGCAAGAAACTTGGACACATAAAGACAGATTGCCTAAAACTCAAAGCCACTCTTAGCAAGGAGAAGGTAGAGGAGAAACCTTTTGTAAAGAAGGGCAAGCAGAAAATCCAAAGAGCTTTTTGAGCGGACTCAGCTTCGGACTCGTTAGAGATAAAAAAGGAAGAGGAAGTCACTAATCTATGCTTAATGGCCGATAGTCTTGATCAATCAGATCAAGAAGAGGTATGTGACTTATGTTATGATAAACTTTTTGAAGTTTCTGAAAACATGTATGATGCATATAGGAAAATGAAGAAAATGTATGCTAGTCTAAGTTTAGAGTTTGAAGAACTATAAAAGAATCATGAAATCCTTAGGAAAGATCATGCTTTAATTGATGACAACCACATGAAATTACTTTAACTTGAATAAAATTCATGAAAATTTAAAATCATCCTATGCTGAACTTGAAAAAGATTTTAAAAATTTTAAGGATGAATCGGAGAGCAAGATTTATTGATCAAATTATACAAATCAAATTTTGGAAGATATAAATTCATTTAACAAATTAACGAGAAAAGCTCTCGAGGATAATATGATACCCCCTAAACTTGAAGATTTCACAAATCCTATTTTGTTTCCTAAATTTATGCAATCCCTAAAAAGAAAAATGAATAGTAGTAGTAGAATTAGAAATCCTTTTCCAAAAGTCAAATGTAACAATTGTGGATTGTTTGGACACATAGCTCACACCTGTACTTTGAAGAAGAAAAATTATTTGGTGTGGAAACCTAACATGCATAAACCTAGATATATCATACATGCATCTTTTTATAAATTGCCAAAAGGAAAACCCAAACTTGTTTGGGTTTCCAGGTCTAATGTTTGATAATTTTGCAGGGTTGCTCTCACACAAGACCTTGTGAGAGCATATAGTACCTGGACAACGGATGCTCAAAGCATATGACTGGAGATACTGCACAATTCATATCACTGGAAGCAAGGAGTGGAGGAAAGGTTACACTTGAAGATAATACCACAAGGAAGGTGGTTAGGACATGTATGATTGGAAATCTAAAGAAATTTTACATTGAAAATGTGTTATTGGTAGAAGGCTTAAAGCATAACCTGTTAAGTATAAGCCAACTATGTGATAAAGGATATTGTGTGAAATTTTTTCCTACTAGCTGCATATTAAGCCTAAATGATAAAGATGTTTTGAATGGTAAAAGAGTTAATAATGTTTATATGCTAGACTTGAATTGCATTCAAACTCTTACTACTTTTTATTTGAAAATTGTATCTGATGAGTCATGGCTTTAGCATAGGAGACTTTATCATTTTAGCATGAAAAACTTTAGGAGGATTACCCAAAAGAACTTAGTGAGAGGTATACCAAAATTAGACTTTACTAAGGACCACCTTTATGATGCATGTTAATTAGGAAAACAAGTGAATCCCTCTTTTCAGTCCAATAAGGATCTTAGAACTAGTAAACCATTGGAGATTTTGCATATGAATCTTTTTGGACAAGTTGGAACTGTAAGTCTAGGAGGGAAGGTATACGGCTTTATGATTGTGGATGATTACTCCAGATTCACATGGGTTAGATTTCTATTTCATAAGAGTGAATCATTTGAGGAATTTAGAAATTTTTTGACTTGGATTCAATGAAAACTTGGGTGTGAAATTGTGACTATATAAAGTGATCATGGAGGAGAATTTGAAAAAGAAAGATTTGAGGACATCATTTTCTAAGGGATCATGTATCCAAAGAAGAAATTGAACTCACTCATGTTTCTACTGAAAATCAGCTTGCAGACATTTTTACAAAACCTTTAGCCTTTGATACCTTCAGTGCATTAAGAACAAGGCTTGGTGTGATTGCTTTGAATGCTTAATTAAAAATATTTTCTGCAACAATGATATGTGTTTTCTAGTTAATATTTTTGTGTGTTTTTTATGAGTTTTTGATCTTTTGTTTGTGATTTTCTGTATTTGGGTTTGTTTATTTTTGTGATTTTATGCTTTTTTTGTTGTGTTTGTGTTTTAGTTTTGATTGAGTGCATGATTTAAAAATTTTGAGTGACAATCGTCCAGGATGAAATCTTTTCGTACGGGACGAATTGTGTCATGTGTCAAACTGTTAGATTTTAAATCGTTTGGGTGCAATTTTTTCAGTTTTTAATGTTCACTTCATCTGTATGATCGTCCAGGATAAAATTGTTCAAACGACGGGATGATTGAATGACAGTTAAATGGATAAGGTAGTTTTTAATGCTATATTTCGTATGTACGAACCTTTGGTTCGTCCGGACGAACACATGTCAATTTGATGGAGGGGACAGTTTCAACTGCCATTAAAATGATCATAAGTTCTGATCTTCCAGGGATGAACACATGTTCGTCTGTACGATTAGTTTGTTCAAAAGTCTGTATGAAAGGATGCTTCATAAGTTGTGTGATTACGAAAAGCCTTTTTTTTTGACGCATTCATTCATCCATACAAAATTTTTTCGTATGGGACGAATCTATTTCGTACAGGATGAACGTAAAATTTCATCTGTATGAATAGTCATTTTTTCAATAAATAGATGGGCTTTTGAACTCAACAGTCACACTCTCACTTCACTTTTAAATCTTTTCGTTCCTTAGATCCTATCAATGGCAAGTTCAAGCAAGCGTCAAAAGATTCTAGCCAAGGGTCCACCTAAAAATTCTTCTGAGAACTTCCTTTCTAAAGCCAATGAAGAATCCTTTCATAGGTTTGTCTCCGCCTAGATCACACCCTCTAGAATTCTTATCCAGGAACAACTAAATTTTTAGGTAATGAACTTATTTGTCTCAACTCAGTTTGGCTTTATCCTCACCCTAGTTTATCTCTACAATAAAGAAACCTTCCACTATTTCTTTGCAAACATGTCTTTTAACTCCGACCATTCTGTAATTCGTTCCTATGTCTTTAAGAAAAAAGTTGAAATCACCAAGGCTGACTTTGGAATCTTTTTAAACTTAAGGACTGAGGGAGCTAGAGCACATACCTTGATCACCACTTCTGATTATCAATGGTATGAAATTAATATTGTGATTAGAGGATCAATTTTAATGAGCATATGCTTAAAGTATTCGTTCTCGTTCATAATGCTCGTATCATCCAACATGTTCTTAGAACTTCTATAATTCCTAAAGCTGTGATAGAATCAACATTACTCCTCTTCTTTCTATGGTAACCTTTTTGATCATGACTAAAGAAACTATAGATGAAGCCCAACTAATCCTTGACTATCTTTATGGATTTTGTGAAATTGGTCATGTTGAGCATAAAAGAAAGAAGAACATCGCCTTAGGACATCTAATTGCCTACATTCTGGAGAAAAAATACAATTTGGTTCATCTTGATCAAGAGTTTGAAGACCCACTCTACTACAATGACGGATCATTTAGAGCAATCTTCAGTAAAGATGAACCAAGTAAAACACATGTCATTAGAGATACTGAGGAAGAACATGAAGCTGCACATGCACCTACTAATGAACCAAATTATCAGAATTTGGTTCAAAGATTTGATCGTTTAGAGACTCACTTTGATCAAAGGTTTGATCAAATTGAAGCTCATATACAGCAACAGGATATACTGTATGCTCAAGACATGGGGTTTATGAGAGAACAAATGAATGATTAGTACCAACGTGCTTATGATGAGTACTTATTTTAACATCTTTGGTGCAGCTCCTTCTCCTCCTCCAGATCAGGGTCCTTCTGAGTGACACTCGTACTAGATTTTATGTGTTTCTTTAGTTATTGTTTTTATTTTTTTTGTGGGTTAGGAAAATGTGTTGTACTATCTTTTCCTTAGATGTTTTATTTTTAAATCTTATGATGTATTGATATCATATTCTTAGATTGTAATATCTTTAATTTTGATATCAATATAAGTTATCCTGTTTTGGCTTTAATCTTATTTTTGAAATGTGTGTTAGTCTATATCACAATCGTTATAATTTTTTATCTTAAAAGTGCTATACTTTAAAATGCAAGTTTAAATTAAATTCATTAGAAAATCTAATTTTTCTAAATTTAAGTATTGCTTATAACTTGATGTAATTAAGATTGTCAATTTCATGTCTCTTATTTAGACTACATTAATGTCTAATATTATTATTGCAACTGTGATGTTTTCTTATTTTGTATTTCACTTATCAATAAATATTTATCTACTTAGAAAAATTTGAAAATTTTGATTATTGATTTTGGAATGATCAAAATTACTCTTGAAAAATGTACAAATGTACAAAAATCAAAAGGATTGCGTAATGGTTCGCAAGTTGAAAATGAGCACAAAATAAACCTACAAGTAAAAAGATGCACAAAAATGTGCCACAAATTTGAAAAAGATGCGCAAAGCACCACATGTGGTAGTTATTTCTTTCCATTATCTTTTAATCTCTTAATTCAAATTGATCTTCTATGCATTTATATTCCATATTGAAATTTGAAATAAATAAATTTTCTATTCATCTTTTTTTGTAATGATTTTCTCTATTTTAGTGTCTAAATTGACTCATGTTTTTTATATATACTATTTATTATCAATGTTATATCTCTTCTTAAATTCTATGAATTACTATGATTTGCCTAATGTTTTGATTTTATTTGCAAAAATTATTTCAATCACTTTCAAAGATCAATTATCAGAGGATTATCATTTGACTGCTTACATTTATGGTCTTTTTCTTCTTCTCTTTTTGCTGTTGTCAAAAAGGGGGAGAAAATATTGTTTGTTTGTATCTTTTCACTCATTTTTTTTGTATCCTTGTTTGTATCATATTTCTATTTCGTAGTAGGTGTTTTTGTTGCATTTTTTAAATTAAAAAAAGGGAAAAAGTTAAAATTGTTGTGCAAAGCCTCCTTATTTTTCATATGATCATCAATTCAGGGGGAGTTTAGGAGAATTTTAGAATTTGAAATTATACAAACAATAATTATTTTGCCATCATCAATAAGGGGGAGATTGTTAAGAAAGTTGCTATTTTCATGTTTTACATTCTTACAGCTTGTATAGTTTTGATGATTCCAAATATTATTGTTTTATGTATTGATATCTCCTAACACTTTTTAGAAGATTTGTTTTTGCTCTTGTGTGAACTAGCATTTCACGAAAATCAAACTCCAGACTACTAAAGACTTCAAATCAAATTTAGCATGAGAGATTTTGTGAATTGAAGCTTATACTTTTCTTTGAATTAAGTTTGAGAGGGAGTGATTGTAATTGAGTGAATAAACACTCACACACTTAAGGAGATCTTTAAAAATTTATACCGATCGTATAGGAAGAACATAGTTCGTACGGAATGATCAAGTCAATTATCTCCTCTAAAGAGTAATGGAATGAACATGAATTGAAGAAAATTTTTCTAAGTCCTGATCATCCAGGACAAATGTATAATCATCCCGGGATGAAATGTTCTCTGGAAAATTTTGTTCAGACGAAATTCATATTCGTGCCAGAACGAAATGCTCTCTAGAAAATTTTCATCCAGACAAACTCAAATTCTTCCCAGGACAAAATGTCCTCTGGAAAATTTTTGTTCAGACTAAATTCATATTCGTGCCAGGACAAAATGCTCTCTGGAAAATTTTCATCCAGACGAATGCAAATTCGTCCCAGGATGAATTGCTCTCTGTAAAAATTTCATCTGGATGAACTCATATATGTCCCAGGATGAAGTGAATCGACTCTTCAAATTTTGGCGACGTCCTGCAATTTTTGGGAACCGACCTATGGTATAACTGTTCGTACTGGACGAACCTGGTTCATACGGAATGATGCTCGGATATGATTTCAGTTCGTACCAATATACATTTGGTTCATTTCGACACATTTAAGTAAAATTTTTTAGGATGATCCATGATCGTACGGGACGATCAACTTCTCGTTGACTTGAAAATTTGTTGTTTTTGGATGATTTTTCTTGTCTTTCATATAAATAGTACAATTTAGACTGTCACTTAATCTTTTTGCCTACTGATCTTCGTGCCTATTGAAAGAAGAGTCAAGGAGAGAGTGTGAGAGAGTGTTCGAAGAAGGATTCTTACTATTGGAGCGTGAAGGCTTCACTTGGTGTTCAAAGGTAAGAATCTTTATTTTTGATTTATGTTTACTTCACTTTTTTCTCTCTTCCTTCTAGATTTCTTGTGAAGAAGATCTGTCAAGGAGATCCGGTTCTCTGTCGATACTTAGAGAGTTTGAACAGCCGAAGAATTCTTTTCCCACACTAGGAGAGTGTGAAAGGACGAAGGATTTTCTACCTACACCGGGAGAGTGTGAAAGGACGGAGGGTTCTCTGCCAACAGTAAGAAGAGTGTAAAAGGACAATGGTTTTCTGCCGCATGGGGTAGTGGTGGAAGAGAGTTTTGTAAAGGCTTCTCCGCCTTGTCGTGGGTGCAAAAGGGAGTCATTAGTGGTATTAGTGCAATACTCGGAGGGTGCCTCCGGGGAGTGGATGTAGGTTAAGTTTGATCGAACCACTATAAATCTCGTGTCTTTTATTTTTCTGTTTTACTGTTTCAAAATTGTGGTTGAAAAACTTTTTCTATAAAATTCACTAAATTTAAATTCTCAGTTTTAAATTTTAAAAGAGGGTAAAAATTTTAAATACCAATTCATCCACTCTCTTAGTTAGCCGCTGGGACATAAGCTTAGGTTTAACAACCTAATTCATATTGAACAAGTTTCAACAACCTCCTCCTCTGCTTCTTATTTTGATGATTCTGAGGTAGAGTCGACCCAAAAGGCTTTTTGTGTTAGTAGCTTGCCCTTCTTGTACTTTAGCTTCTCCTCACAATTCTTGTTAGTTGGGTGAGTTTTCACATAGGGGCAATCAGCTCGGAGGTGACCTAGTTTTCAATATTCAAAGAAAATTATGTCAGATGTAAATTTAATATTGTTTGAGCTTTTACCTTTGTTCTAATTATTTTTATGACGCCTTTATTTTCTCTTCAGAAAATTCATGAATTGACGGGTCATCAAGGCTATTCCATCATCTTCCTCCGCTGTAGAACTATCAATTTCTGAATTGTTCACTTTTAGAGTCATAGTTCTCTCCTTCCTTTTTGCTGCATCATTTTGCCTTTGGCTCACTCCTTGTTCATAGGCAATGAGTGACCCAAGCAAATTGTCAATGGAATAAATGTTTAAATCTTTGGACTCAGTGATTACAGTTATTTTTACATTGTAAGAACTCGATAAGCATCTCAAAATTTTTTGAATTAGATATATCTCTATCTAGTGCATGCAAGGATGTTATTATATAGGTAAACCAAGTGTACATGTTAGATATAGTCTTGCTAGATTTTATGTCAAAGAGTTCATAGTCATGTAGTAAGATATTTAATCTAGACTATTTAACCTTACTAGTTCATTCATACCTGATACACCATCTATCCAGTTCTTTTTACCAGTAGCATAAGTGGACACACTCATATAGTCTTCTGATTTCAACGAGCAAAAGAAACAATTCAAGCATTTTGCATTTAATTGCGTAAGTTCCCTATCCTTATTGCTCCATTCATTAAACATTAATTTAGTCTTAACACCATTAAAAAGTTGAGAAGGTACAAATTAACCTTCTTGTACCAATATCCACATGCGGTAATCTATATATTATAAAAATGTAGACATTCAAAATTTCCAAAAATCAAATGGTATGTTATCAAACAAGGGTGGAAGGGTTATGGAATAACCTTCCAAAGTGTTATGGTTACCAAAATGTTCCATTGATCGTAGTTCTCTAGGTTATCAAAAATAGTATTTTGAGATGCTACTCTGATACTAATTGAAAGAATGAGATGTGCTAAGAGGGGGGAGGGGGTAAATAGATATATTTAAAAATTAATCCTAAATAGGAGTACTATTTTTTTGTTTTTAAAAATAATTAAAATAAGATATTTTGATTTATTGAATGCGAAAGCTATCAAATTAAATATGCCTTAGAAAATACTGATGATGAAATTTTAGTTATCAGAATAAAATAATAATTTCTAATTTTTTGCCATGCAATTATAATGAAAACTAAAAGCGAGAAAGTAAAATATAGAAAATGATATAGCACACCATAAAATTTATAGTGGTTCGGTCAACCTAAACCTATGTCCACTCCCAAGAGTCCTCCACTCTGAGATTTGCACTACTGAAAAGAGACTCTCCTTCTACTCCCATAGCAAGGCGGAGAAGCCTTACAAAAACTAACTTTAACCTTCCCTATTGTGGCGGAGTGCCAGATAATATGTCACCCTCTCGGTGATGGCAGCGGACCTTCATATTTTTCTTCCTCCTCGAGAAGGCAGAGAATCTTTGAGGACTTTGACCTAGAAGCCTCTCTCCCTAGAGAGCTCCCATATGACTCACAAAGGCCATAGGAGTAGCAAGCGTGCAACTAGCTCAGAGCAACCGTGTGATCCCCTTACACTACTTCTCCCTCACGCTCAAGCTCACCTTCTCCTTCCTCTCACAAGCTCTGAATCTTTTTAAAATATCCATCTCTAGAGTTCCTTCAACTATCACATTCCTCTCTTGTATTTTTAATGAATAAAAGCATTGTATATATAATAGGATTCAAGAAACCCAAAAAATTTAAATTAGCCATTACTATTCATATATTATGATCCCAAATCGTACAATACGATCAGTTCAAAATAACTTCCATCCCTGTATAATGGAGGACGAACATGTAATAAATTTTTAATACATTATACAATATGATAAAAATATTATCCAGCATGATATACTTTATTTCTTCTATTCATACGAGATGAATGCTGTGATGATAAAAAATTATCTCTATTCATCATCCCACACCATTAAATCATACATTATGGATAATTGAGTTTATGCAGTTCGTCCTATATAATGTATTCATCATATAGTATGATTAGTTAAAAAATTAAAGTTTTGTCTGGTAGAATCTTTGGTACGACCAAATTTAATCTCGGTTCATCGTATGATATGATCCCATTTGTACAGTATAATCATCAAACATTAATTAAACCATAATTTAATTAACTAATCATGGGAGTTACTTTTAGCAAGATTTCAAATGGTTGTACTGTATGATATTCATCATACAATACGATGTATTCATAATTCAAATTTAAAATATTGCTTAAATTAATCTATCGGCTAAATTTTGAAGTTGGAAACAAATCGTACAGTACGATCAAGTTCGTACAATATGCTTAGTTCATAGAGGCTAATTTATAGTTAGGTGTTAAGCCAAATTGTTGACAATATATCATAAAGTATGATTTAAAATTATATAGTATAATCTATATAAAAAAAAATTAACCTGGACTTAAAAAAAAGCTCTCCCTTTGTTTGTGTATTGTCACTCAATCTGCATACACTATTTTGTGGCAAAACTCAAAAAAAAAAAAAAAAAAAAGAAAATAAAAATTACAGACTCTTTCACATCCTATTCTTCCCAGTCTTGAGTCTTCAATATCTTGAGCAGTATGTATTCTCCCTGAAATGTTAGTACTCACAAACAAAAATAATATTTAAAAATATTTAAAGAAGAATGAAATAATTTAATCAATATTATTTGTCATCATCAAAATAATATATTAGGGATCCTGGATTGCAACACTTTAATTTGCTAATTTTCACCTTTAGTTTGAATAAATACTTAAATAACAGCTAGTCTCTCACTTCAAATTCTCCATTTATTTCATTCATCATCAATTGCTAGTTTTAGTGTACTAATAACTGTGTTGTTCCCAATCTCACCAGGGAGTCATAAGCTAGTGAGTAAGGCTCATACTTGAGTTGATTATTTATAATTTTAATATCAATAATATTTCTTGAGTAATGTTGATTTCTATGGGGCTTCATAGGTTATACCAACTCCCTGCTCTTTTGTAGGTGTCATCGATATACAAAGTTTGCGTTTTGGTGGAATCATTGATTGCTTTTCAACACTGTGATTATTGAGGTTAGAAAGTGCTTGAACCTTGATGGCCATCCTTGAAGAGTAGGTTATCTAAAATTTTCTTAGCTTTATTGATCATTTGAGTAATCTTCTTGAGGGGTCAGATTTGGTGGGTATGACTCTCAACATGTGTTTAACCACCACTTGAATTGTATGAGCTTGAATGTTATATCACAATCCCTTATCAAAATTATTAGTACCTAGACCATTACTTCTTTCCTTCCTCCTCTTTTTTTTTTTTTTTTTTTGAGAAATGAAATTGCAATAAAAATAAAAGGCCTAATACAAGCTACTAAAAGAAACCAATACTATCACATTCCTCCTTTAACATTTTAAGAAAAGGAGGAATATTAATTCTACTAATATTATCCCAAAAAATACTAATAAAAGCAAAGTTAACACATAAATCAACTAATGTATTATAATCCCTATGAGAAAAATAAAAATAACTTGGTTGACATCATTTAAAAAAGAGAGGTCCTCCACCCAACGACCATGATTAGCAACATCCATCTTTTTCATAGCCTCATGATGAAATTTGATTATATTATAATTATCCCCTTCAATGATAATCCCTTTATATTACAACATCCACTCTTAAACAATAAATCCTAATTAATGAATAGCTAATAGCTCCAACTAAGAAACATCCTAGTGTAAACAACTGAATCCAAATGCTAACAAGAATATACCTTTATGGCCCACAAAAACTCCACCAGTTCCAGCTTTATATGAAGGTACAAGGATGCATCTAGATGAACTTTGATCCAATCAGGAGGAGGAGGTTGCCAATTATTAAACATTAATTAAGAAGGATTATTAACACCCTAGTGGCCCAAAATTCAATTACCATACAAAATAAAATATGAAATGGAAGCATAGCTAACCGAATTAGCTGCTATAACAAGAATATTATCTCTAGAACTGCCATGAACAACTTTATTTCTTGCTTTCCAAGATAAATATACTGCTGAATAGTAAAATTAGCTAAAACCCCCTTTTTGGAAGCAATAATTGCCAACCATATACAACATTCATAAAAAAATAAAATTCAAAATATCAGAACCCCAATTGCTCAAACATTGAATCACCTGAATAAGCTTCATGCAACTCACTACCACATGTGCATAATCTTCCATAGCATTGCACCCTCTCGGACAAGCATTGACATCTTTTAATATTCTATTTATTATATATTAGAATGTAGGAGTTTCATTATAAAACATACTCCACAAAAATACTTCCACCCCAGGATTCAGCTTAATCCTCATAATCCATTTCCAATATTCATTCTCTATATGCTCATGAGATAAAGCCTCAAATGTCAAAGCTAAAATTGATTTCTTAGAGCATTGAAAGGCAAGTTTCAACTGATCCCTACCTAAATAAGGTATTATCAAAATTTGAAAAATAAGAGCCACAGTTGTTCACCAAAATAATTTTGAAGTTGCTCCTTATACCAGACCCCATCCACACGGAAATTATCTACATAAATATTATTGCTAATGGAAACATCAATAAACATTGGCTACTTATTTATGCTCTTATCCAACACCTAAACATCTTTTAATATATTAATAGACTCTCTAACCACTATCTTTCATCTTACAATGTGAGCAAGAGACTTAGCCCCATAATATAAGATTTTTCAAGAAGAAGAAGAGCCAATCTTCAAATCAAAATTACAATTAAAAGATCCATGTTTAGCATTTAGAATTTTATAGAGAAGAGAAAATGACTTTTTAATAATTTTAAAGCCAACTTCACCCTTAAAGGCCCCACTTTCCTATCACACGAATGTAGCCCACGCAGACCAAACTTCTTCATCTTACAAAGGACATTCAAACCCACATAATGAATGTCATTCTTCCCATATTGTTTATGCCAAATGAAATTCCTACACATCTTATCAAGATTTTTCAAAACCCCCTTTGGAACAAGAGAATGAGTGGATAGAAAAATGGGAAATGAAAGAATAACAAATTTAAGGAGAAAAAACCTATTAGCTAAGGAAATGAATTTATTTCCCTAAGCATTTAACTTCCACAAAGATTTATCTAAGATGTTGTGAAAAGCAACAACCATAAGCCTTCTCAAAGAAATTTTCACACACAGATAACTCATCTCTTTAACAGGTTTAAAACCTATAATTTGAGAAATACTCTTTGTTCTCCTTATTATGACTAACTTCCCAAAAAGAATAATAGATTTTTGATAATTCATCTTTTAGCTAGAACGATTAATAATCTATTAGCATATTCTTAATTTCCTTCACCACCTTAATTTAGCTTTTAGAAAAAATTAGAATGTCATCTGCATACAACAAATGAGAAATTCTATGAACATTTGGCCGAATTTTAATCTCAATAGAATAATTTTTTTTTGAATAAGTGCATTAGGTAACAGTTGGGAGAATAAAATGAATAAAAATGGAGACAAGGAACAACCTTGTTAGAACCCACTTCTAGCCCTTTCCTTCCTCCTTGGTGAGTGAAAAACTAATGGTATTCTCATATAGGCTTCATAGTCCTCATCCCAAGAGAATTTCATTATGCTCCTGAGGACTGAAGATTGGAGAGCACCTCTCATTGAGTCAAAAGATGAATTGAATTAGGTCAGTGACTTACCTAGTGAGTTAGTGGACCTTTTTAGCTATTTTGGGTGAGTACATCTCTAGGATAGCCTTCACTTAATTAAGATTTACCTAGACCTTTAATGTATTGGATGTGTAACTTGAACTTCACTATTAGATCTTTCACGGACAACTCTATGTTCCTCTTCTTTTGGTCCTTGAAAATGTTGTGCATCATCCTCCAACAAGTTGCCCACAATATTTTTTAGGCCAAAGGGGCATCACTTTGTATTATTAAAGACCTTTTGTAATGATGCAAGCAATTTTCTTATAGTTTCTTAGGTGCATTTTAGTATTGTGTTAGCCTAAAATGGCATCCAAAAAGCTCATAACTAAATACCACATTATCGAGTTAACTAAGGCATCTATTATTGGTAGTGGATAGTTATTCTTTGGGCATGTTAAGTTTAGGTTAGTTAATTTCATACACATCCTCTACTTACATGTCACATGTTGCACTATAATTACATAAGAGATCCAATCCTCTATTAGATTTTGCACTTCCTTCTAATGGGCTTGATGAGTATAGTGGTTGTTTTCCAAATTCTTTGCTTTAGAGGCCTAAATCCTTTCTTATATTATGCTTGTGATAGGTGACTACCTTATCAACCCCTGGCACCTCAGCTACCTTCCAAAAAAAGACATCTAAGTCATCCTTAAGGGTCTGAATCAGCTCATCATGGTGCTTCTTGTTAAAGGACACACCTATTCTTAAGGTTTTATCAAAGTCATCTTTGATTAATGGCACTTCCTCTACAACCTTTATAATATCCAAGCCAGGGCCTTGCTCTATTTCCAAATGTAATAGGTTCTCCAAGAAAATTATTACCTTCTCCACTACTCGTAGTAGCAAGTACGTGAAAGGTAAGTTTTCCTCTTAACATAATCTCTTATCCTTCTATTAGGAATTTGAGAATGATATGGTATGTGGAAACTGTGGATCAGAAGGTGTTCAGAAGTGACATACCAAAGATGGTTTTGTAATTTATTGGGGTGTCAATTATGATGAAGTCTGCCTTTATCTTGCATTGGTGGTGACATGTTGGGCTAGTACTTGTACACTCACCAGAGAAGCTATTAAGTGGTCATATAGAAGGGGAGAGTTGGTAAGCATGTAGATCTATTTTATCAAAATTAAATTTAAAGATTATGTTCACTAAACTCCCTATTTCTATTAAATGTTGCTTATCTAATAGTTATTGATTAGGGTAGTGATAACAATAGTGTCATTGTGTAGGGTCTCCCTCACAAACCTATAAACTTTATTGAAGATGATTGGGGGCCATGTCCAGCTCGAAAGGTGGACCCTAAATACACTTCTTTGACCAGATCTCTCTTTATTCTTACTAGAGACTCCACTCTCCTACCACCCATGATAGCGGGTACCACCCCTGTAATGTATATAGAGTGAGCAAAATTGACTTATTCCTAATACTTTCAATAGACACCTTTCTTAAAACTAACCTAGTTCAATGAGTACAAACTCTGATTTCTTGGCCGTGATGAGATCTTCCTAATGAAGAAGTGAACCTAGACTCTTTTTCACCCTCCGGATGAGTTAGAGAACCTGGAATCATTCTCCCCATCTTGGTGAGGTAGAGAACTTGGATCTTTAACCTTGAAGCCTTTCTCCCCAAAATTACCCAAAAAAAAATAAAGACACTTAGAGGAATAAAGGTAGAAGCTTGCTTAGAGTAATTTCCTGAACCCCCTCAGACTGCTTGTCCCTCGCACATAACTTCTCCTTCGCCCTCTCCAAGCTCTGAGACCTCTCAAGGGACTCTCATAGAACTCTCTCAACAACCAAATATTTTTTAAAAGTCTAATAAGAGTGTTTATATATAAATTCTTAAAAAGGCACTAAAATTTTAATTCTTCCATTTCTATTCATACAGTATTATCAAGCTTCGTACAATACCATTAGGTCAAAAACCTATTTCATCTAGTATATCTGAAATAGTCATAATACGGACTGCTCAATCTTTGCATATTAATCATATAGTATAATAATTGGATTATACAATACAATTAGTTTATTCATCTTATGATTATGCAAGCTGAACTCCGGGAAGATTGAAATCATCTATGCCAATCATCTAGATGATCTTCATCACAGAGTATGATTAGTTTAAAAATTAAGGTTATATCTAGAATGAGAAATCAGAAGCACATAAGAATTTATAGTGGTTTGGTCAAATAATGGCCTATGTTAATTCCTCAGAGTCCTCCATTATGAGTATTTCACTAAACTTTAGTGTCTCTTCTTTAGCACCCACAGTTAGGCGGAAAAGTCCTTATAATCTTTTCACATATCTGGTGCGATAGAGAACCTTCACCTCCTTTCTCATCATATAGGTGACGGCAGAGAACCACAACCTCTTTTCTCACCCTTCTAGTGATGATAGATGACCACGACCTCCTTTTTCACCATTCAGATGATGACAGAGAACTACAAACTCCTTTTTCATGCTTTCGATGATGCATAGAACCACAAACTCATTTCTCACCCTCCTGGTGATGGCAGAGAACCATGAACTCCTTTACCACCCTCCTGGTGATGGTAGAGAACAACAAACTCCTTTTCACACTCTTTTGTGATGGCATAGAACCACAAGTTTGACTAGGAAAACTTCTTTCTAGAGACTTCCAAGTAACCTAAACAAACAAATGGAGGAAATAAGGAATGTCACTTGCTTGGAACAACCATATGAACCCTTTACACAACATCTCCCTCACACACAAGCTCTCCCTTTCTTCTTCCCAAAGCTCTCTAAGATCTTCTTCTCCAAGCTCTCTCTTAAGAACACTCAGTAGCCAAAGACTTGAAATAAGTCTAATTAGAGAATAAATACAAGGCCTCACAAAAAGCCTTAGAATTCAATTCTAGCGACTTTGATCTTATAGTATGATCCAATATTGTATTATATGATTAGTTCAAATCACCCTATTAGTACTGTACAAATTGTAAATCATTGTATGATCAGTTCAACTAATTGGGCTGATAATCCAATATGAAATGAAAAATCATCTAATATGATTTGTTGAAATGTCTTGGTTTATCATCCAATAAGATTAGCGATGGTAAATTATCATCCAATGTAGGGATCTTATCGTACAATATGATTGGCTCTAATCATCATGTATGATCTAATTGGAAAATTTAACCAAAAATATTTTCCTAATTATATGATTAATTTAGGCATGATTTAATAATATTGTAAATTATGATACCTATCCTATAGTACCATTAGTATAAATTTTGAATTTCAAAATATTGCCTAAGTTGTGATTGGCAGTTGGGATCTTAATTTTAATTGATCATCCTGTAAGGATGAAGGCAATTATGTGTCCTAAGATAAGATTTGGCTCTCTTTTATATCCAGGATCTCAAATGTAGGTATGATTTTCAAGATATCAAATAATTAAATTTGTTTCATTGAAACCAATCTCAACCTTTACAAAATACGTGGTGTAGGATAAAAGAGGTGTGATAATGATTAAATCTATAGCTTTTGGAATGTTTGACTTTTAAAGGATATGTTATATGATTCAAACAACTTGAACTATAGTATTAACATGATGAATGTGGTAGTTGACAGTTGATTCCCTAAGGGTAGTGTTGGCAAGAGTTCAATTATAGTTAGGATTAGAAGTTATAAGGTGAACTTTTTTGCCAGTGGTAGAAAGGTGTAGGAATTGGTCAAAGTCTTGATAAGTGCTTTAAACAGGCCTTGTACTGACATTTGATTGGAGTGAAGTACCCTCACTATTGATTTGAAGGCTTATGATGAATTCAAAAAGTAGCTTGGAGTTGAATGGGTAGGTAGAGTAAGGATGAACTGAATGGTGGTGAGAGCAAAGAGAGATAGGGAGTACCTGAAAGTTTAAAACTTCCTAATTTATGATTTTTGAGAGTGTGATCTTGGTACTTTTATAAAGATTGTATGCTTCTTTGTTTGCTGCTTTGACAAAGAAAGGATCTACAGGTCATCAGAAAGGGCTTCTGTTGAGAGTTATCGATCACTTTCCACTGTCCTTTTTAAGGACTAGAGCTTAGGGATGAGGAAAGAGAAATTCAAAAGAGTAGAGTGAATAAAAAACTTATTTTTCCTCCTTTAAAATAGAAATTGACCATATCATATTGTATGATAGGGTATTATATAGTACAATTAACTTCATTCAATTCGTCTAGTCTGATTAGTCAAAAAAGGTGATCTTATCATATGATATGATCAAAATCATACTAGAGGATTTGATTAATGAAGGTCTTTCCGAGGAGTTAGTTTGGATAACTATTGATTGGTTATATCATCTTGTATGAAAAGGTGTTTGTATAGTATGATATGATATTAAATATTGTACTGGCCGAATTCAATTTATCCAACTCCTAGTGCCACATGTACTATATAGTATGAATTAGGTGTTTGTATAGTAAGATCACTAATAATTGATTAATCAGAGCCATTGGAAGTATTGTGGGCAGTGATGTGATATTTTATGCATATCATACAATATGATGTGGCATCATATAGTATGATGTGAGATTTTTTTTAATGTGTGATGACCAGGAAAAAATTATAAAAAAGAATAAAAATTCACACAAAAACCAAATCACAAAACATAAATAAAAAAATACGAACAAAAGCACTAAACAATTAAAAGAATGGCACGCACACACACACATAACATTCATGTTTTTAATTTACAGATCACCCTGATTCAAGCATGAATATCTATGACACCTATTCTAGCATTTAGGGTGCTAAAAGTTTCAAAGGCATGGGGTTTTCTAAAGATATCTAACACTTAATTTTCAGTAGCTACATGATGTAATTATATATCCCCTTGGTTACATGGTCTCTAATGTCTATGTGTCCTGGAGTGTTGGATTAAATTTTTTGAAATACAGATGGCATTGGTGTTATCACACATGATTGTAATAGTGCTGATAAGTAGTCCAAGATCTAAGATTTATTATTTAAGCTGTAGGACTTATGCACTCATATGATTTGAAAATAAGTACTATGTCTAGGATACAAGATTCCTAGGTTTTGGGTTCCATATATATATAAGATTTATTTTAATAGCACTCACATGAGATTTGAAATTGCTCGATACCACTTGGAAGTTCATAAAGGTTATTAGACCATATAGAACTAGTCCCGAGAATAACTAGGAGGGTGGGGGGGGGGGGGGGGGGGGGTTTGAAATGGATATTAAAAAACTTCTTAAAACATGAAGAAAAATCCCACCTTTTAAAGATTTTTCAATTTATAAAATATCAATTTTATCTCTTGATGCAAAGCAAAGTAATTTTACAATAACAGAAAGTTACAGATTTTCAACCATATAGTTATAATAAAAATAAATGTGGAAAATATGGTGCAAAAAAATAAAACTAAGAACAAACACTCCCTAGTTTTATAGTCATTTAGTCAACCTGACCTATATCCACTCCTAGAGTCACCCACTCTAGGTATTACGCTAAATGCTTAAGGAGACTCTTCTTCAGCCCCCATAACTAGGCGGAGAAGCCCTTATAAATTCTCTTCCATCAACCTTATAAAATTTTTTATAAATATTCTACCAAATCTTGAGTCTTGAATATTTGTTGGATGGTGCATGGTGTTTCTGAAATGTTAGTTCACATACAAATAAATATACTTTGCTAATACAAGTAGACATATGGGTGTGAGCCACAATATTTGTTATCATAAAAAATATAAACTTATGAGCTCGAGTTTCAAAAATCTCTCCCATTTTTGATGATGACAAACAATACTGGTTGAATTTGTAAATTTAAAAATATTTTCTCCTAATACCCCCCTCACTAAGATAGTTATATTAAAAACAAGAAAAAAAGTTTTTTTTTTTAATTTTTTTAAAATAAAAACAAAAAACATTTATAAACTACATAACAGATAAACTAATATAAATACAAGATGGACATATGCAACTTAAACATAAATACAACCAGTGCATTTTCCCCCTTTGACATTATTAAAAACAAGAGAAACATAGAAAATTTAAAATGGAACACACATAATAAACAGAAGATCATACATAGAAAATTTGCTTAACTTTCTCATTCCATCGCTCTCAAACTCCACCCTTTCCTCTCTCCCTTTTCAAGGCTCTCTCTTCAAGTTTTCTCTAGAAGAATGAAAACTCAATACATGCTAAAGAAACTTACCAAGTGCCTTGAGAATGCTTTAAATAGAGGGCTTTGAAAAACCCTAAAGATTTAATTCTGTCATCAAAGATTATCCAGTATGATCATTAGATTATCCTATATAATTAATGAAAAAGAACAATTACAGACAATACAAATAGAATCATCCTGTATGACCACTTCAAGTGTTTGTACTGATCGTCCTATATGATACTATGATCATCAAGTATAATTAGTATAAAAGGTATGGTATTTTGTCTTGGATGATGTAAAACAATTAAGTATCATCCAATGTATATTCTCTATCATCCAAGATGATCATCGTCGATCATTATGTATTATCAAATTGAATAATTTTTCCATAATCATTATTCTAATCATAGGATTAATTTAGGCATGATTTCATCAATCGTCCATAATGATGTGGACCATTCTACATGACATGAGCAAAATTTGAATTATAAAATTTTGCCTAAATTGTGATTGTTGGCTGATATCTTGATCATAACTAATCATCATGTACGATATAAATTATATAGTATAATTAGTTAGATGAGTTGATCTTATAATATGATATAAATCATATAATATGAGTAGTTCAAATTTTGAACTTTTGATTTTAACTCAATCTCACTCCCCCTGAGTGTTTGTATGCATGGTCACCAAGCTAGCATACACCCTTGTAGGACTTGACTCAAGAAATAAAAAATATATCAATGAATATTATAAAATCTCAACATTATAACTTATTATACTCAATCTTGAGCCTTGAGTCTTCATTTGATGGTACATGGTTTTCCTAAAATGTTAATGCACACAAAAATAAATATGCATTGCAAATACAAGTAGACATAAGGATATGAGCCAGAATATATGTTATCATAAAAAATATAAACTTGTGAGCTTGAGTTGCAACTCTTAATAGCAGTCAAGTGAGATTCTTTTGGATTAGCCTGGAATCTAGCATAGAGACAAACACTAAACATATTGGCAAGTATGCTAATAGTCAAGTAAATAAGAAAGCTCCCCCATTATGCTCATTTTAAACTCCTCACTCATAGTTTTTGAGAATTTATCAGAAAGATTCTTATTTATAGATCCAAATAGTATTTCACCACCATATATTTAAATAATGAGTAATTCTTCTCCTTCTTTCATTAGGAATAGGGTGGTGTCTACATGACCCTTAACAAAATCTCTATCTTGAAGAAAGGTGCTCAAACTTTCATACCATGATCTAGGTTATTGTTTCAATCCATATAATGCCTTCTTTAGTTTAAATGTAAGATTAGAAAATTTAGAGTTCTCGAAACTTGGGGGTTGCTTAACATATACATCTTTTTTAATTACACTATTTAAAAAGGCACTTTAATATCCATTTGATATAACTTGAATCCTCTAAACCAAGAAAAGGCTAATAACACTCTATGGCTTCTAGTCTTGCTATAGGGTTAAATCTCTCTTCAAATTAAATTTCTTTAACTTGGTTATACCCCTTAGCTACTAATTTGGCCTTATATATAATTACCATACAAGAGTCATTCATCTTATTCTTGAAAACCTACTTGGTTCCTAACATACTATGGTCTTTAGGTCTACTAACCAACTCCAAAACATCATTCCAAATAAATTGATTCAACTCTTCCTGCATGGGTATAATCTTGAGTTAATCAGATAAAGCTTGATATATATTTGAGGGTTTAACCATTAAGATAAAAGTAGAGAACCTAACATCCTTTCTAAGTCAATGCCTAGTTCTTACTATTACTGATGGATCTCCTAAGATGAGGTCCTTAGGATGACTAGATAAGTATCTTTAATCTTTAGGCAATGGGTTCTAAGGTTCTACTATATTATATAGGTCAATAGATTCTACTCGGGTCACCTTAACCACTTCTTCTTCTAACCTAGGTTCAATAGATTTGTCAAATTCATCAAATACTACATGGGTGCTCTTTTTTACCACTAATGTCCTCTTATTGAAAACTCTATAGGATTTACCTACATTTGAATATCCTAGGAAAACTCCTTTGGATTAAGGCTTAAACTTTCCTAATGGAGATTTTCCATTATTTAGAATGAACACCTTAAACAACCTAAAGACATAATGGTGAGAGAAATTGGGTATTCTTCCTTTGAGTAACTCATAAGATGTCTTATTTAGCTTGGATCAACATTAATTCTATTGGAAACATGGCAAATAATGCTCACTGCTTCTGTCCATAAATACTTAGGAACTGAGTATTTAGCTAGCATGGTTCTAGTAGCTTCAACCATGGTTTTATTATTCCTTTCAGCAATCTCATTATGCTGAGGGGTTATAGGAGCTAAAAAATTATGTTATACACCTAGAATCTTACAAAACGATTCAAATTTGCCATTTTCAAATTCCCCACCTTGGTTACTATGAATAGTTAGGATTTTATAGGCTATTTTTTTTTAAATATGGAGAATATTCTAAATTCCTCAAATGATTCATTCTGATGAGATAAAAATTTAATCCAAGTAAATATTGAGTAATTATCAATAATCATATATCTATATACTTTCACCCATAGGCTAGCAGTGCTAACTGGTCTAAATAAATCCATGTGTAGAACTGTTAAGGATCTATAGCTGGTAATGTTCTTAATTGAGTGGAAGGAAATTTTGATTTGTTCTATTAATTGACAAACATCACTATGGAGGTCATTAGAAGATTCTAGTTTGGGTATGACTTTTGGGTTATTTTCCTATGGTTTTTCTAAAAGTTAGTGAAGGTTATTAAGCATCAAAGAAATAGCCCGAGGCTAACTAAGAGGGGAGTTATATTGGAAATTTTAAAATTTCTTAAACAAAAAGAAAATCTTTTTATAAATTGATCATCTAGTATGATAAATTATCAGCCCATACAGAGCTCGATTTGTACATTATGAAATTTGGGGGGGGGGGGGGGGGGTCGTCCTATAGGATTAGTTGAAAAATAATGGCATTTTATCTTGGATGATATGTCATCATAAATTTTTGTCCCATGCATCACTCAAGTCATATAGTATGATCGTACTAATAATCATGTACTATTTAATTGAACAAATTAACCATGATTATTTCCCTAATCAAAGAATCAACTTAGACATGATTGTTATATATACTACAGTATGATGCATATCATATGGTGTGATTAGAATAAAATTTAAATTATAAAATATTCCCTAAATTATAATTGGTGGTTATTTTCATGATTATACCTTATAATTCTATATGATGAGTATCATCTAGTATGGTTGTCTTAATCTATCCTAATTAATAGAAGTGCCCTAACTAATAATTTTTCTAGTTAGTTAATCTTCTATTATGATGTAAATTGTATAGTACAGTTAGCTCAGAAAACTCATCTTCTTCCTAACTCACTAACTTACCCTCTTGAGTGCGTGTGTATAAGATTACTGAGCTTTAGGATCCACCACAACACATGATTAACTCAAGAAAGATAAAAAGTACATAAAGATTGATAATACATATATTGATCCTAGTTTACCCATTTTTGAGCTGATCAAAGTTGTAAGTAAACAGTGGACCTGAAATGCTAGTGAGTAGGGTAAGATAGATATGAAATAAACTCAATTATTAGGATATAACATAGTAAGAAAATTATTAATATTTTTTATCATAAAAATCATAAGACTTGGGTCCAAATTTTCAACATTCTCCCCCTTTTTTATGATGGAAAACATTTTTGGTTTATGTTTCAATAGTATTTTATTATTCCCTAAGCTCCCCCTTAATAAGTAATTTTTTTAGTTGCAGGATTTTAGAGAGAAAAGCTGTGGGATTTTAGAAAGAGAAGTTGTGGAATTTAAATTTTTCCATTTCTTTCAATTTGTCGATGATAGATGCTAGCCTCCGACCACCTTCTACCAGTGATTATTCCTCAAAGATAAAGTTTGATTCTTTTAATGGGACTAAATTTAGTAATAAAGTATGAAAGTTTTGATACAATGGTATTTGAATTAATGAAGGCGCCAATGTGGGTTCTTCAAAAAATTCAAAATTCTTTTTGAATTTTTCATAATTTCCTTGCTTATCAAAAGGGAAAGAGAGAATTTCTCCTACTCAAGATTCTAAATTCTATTGGAAGAAAACCATGACCTTCATAAGAGATTCTAAAGCATCTTCTTCTAAACCTGTTAATCTAAATAATTTGTCATCCAATATTGTTGATCCTGAGTTCAAAAATGCCGTTTGCAATACTTCTAATGCTTATGCTAATTTGATTGTGAAGAATGTTGAGTTTAAAGATTTGAATGTTGTAGATGATAATTTTGTTATTGAAGTTTCCTTAGATGATCCATAAAACCAACCTATTAATTAAGTGGTGAATGATCTCCATGAAAAGCCAGAAGATCAAAATTAAACTCATAAAAAATTAAATAATGCTTGGAGCATTCCTGAACATATTGCTTTAAATTTTAATGAAGATCTTTCATCATTTTCTAAAGACTAAAATACCATTAACTTGCATATGCAGTCAGAGGAAAAAAATATGCTGCATTTGGAAAATGTGGTGGTTATCAAGGTGTTAGGAAAAAAGTTTCTATTTTCAATCCTAGAAAAAGAGTTTCAAAGAATTTGGTCAAAATTTGGATTATTTCAAATGACTGACATACGACTAGATAGGGGCCTTTGTAACTTTCAAAGAAAGGAGTCTAGAAATAGAGTGTTAAATGGAGGTCCTTGGTTTATTGGTGACCGCATTATTGGAATTAATTGGTGGACACCTTCCTTTTCTCCTTTTTCTATGAGAGGATTTTTCTTGCCAGTTTGAATTAGATTTCTTCATCTACCACTTCATTGCTAGGATCCAATCAACATTACGAGAATTGCCTCATGAATTGGGCATTCTTTGCTTTTGGATTCCCAAACTTTTTAGTTGGAATAGAAGAGAGTTTTCTAGAGTATGTGTTAGACTCAATCTGGAACAGAAACTCCATATGGGTGTTTGGATTGAAGGTTTAAATGGGAAATTTTTTCAGCCTATTGAATATGAGATAATCTCCAACATTTATTTTAATTGCGGCAAGTTAGGTCACAAACTGACATCTTGTCAGATGATTAATAAGGTACCAAAAGGAGATAATACTACTAAATTAAAGCTATAATTCCTTCTCATATAGCAGTGGACCTTTCGTTTAAAGATCCATTTATAAATAACTCTAATGTGCCAATTAATGAAGACACTTATGGAAGTTAGATTATTGTAAAGAGAAAATTTAAAAGATCGAAAAAATTTAAATCTAATGTCACTACAAAGAATGATTGGAAAGTAAAAATCAATGCTAGAGGAACTAGATTTTCTGTTCTTTATGAGGATCAAACTGAAGCAGCTCAAAATTTGGTGGAAGATAATCTTCATTCAGCAAATAATTATGATTCAATAGCTCCTAATCCTTCAGAATCTATAAACAATTTGGCATCTTCTTCAGAAGTAGCTGGTTTAGTGTCTAAACCTACTACTCATGGTAGTGCAGTACCTTATAGAGACGAGATCTCTGATCCTATAGTAATTATTGATGAAGGTAAAGTTGTGAATTCTTATGTTATTAATGCTCCCCATATAGTAGTTTCTAATGATAATGAGGCTAATGCTTTAGCTAAAGTCAATTCTACTACTAAATATGATCAAAGTGTTTGTGTTTCAGAAGAAGCATTAACCATTTTGGTGGTGTCAGCTGATGTTGATAGTTTTTAGAATATTAAAGCCGATAAGGTCCATGTGAAGTTTGATTCATATCCTTCTCAGAAATTTGATTCAAAGATTGATTAGGTTCTGAATTCTAGCTCTTCCTATTATTTAAAACCAAAACCATCAAGTAATAATGGTAAGCATAGTAAAGAGCTAAGGCAATTAGGACCTATTATTCCTAGAAAATGGTCCACCATTAGGAAAGGATCCCCTATTTTTAAATGATGCATTCAATTATCTTTTGGAATTGTAGAGGAGCTCGTAAGAAGAAAGTGGGCTTCCATTTGAAGAATTTGATTAGTCAATATGATGCCTTTTTTATTAGTTTATTAGAAACCAAGATTGAAACTATTAATTGAGAGGATATCAATAAATTTATAGGTGATGATTGGCTATATTTTCACTCACCAACCATTAGAAAATAAGGTTGAATCTTAGCGCTTGGAACAAGAGGGTTGCTACTTTTTTTATCTCCTTATCTTCTTCTCAATGTATTTTGGGAAATCTTATCTTGCCTAATTCTTCTTGCCATAAGCTAGGCATTGTCTATGCTGATAAAGATGCTTATATTAGGAAGCTTATCTAGAAGGATATTGAAGGTTTTCTTTCTCTCGGTGATTTTAATTTTATTCTTTCAAAGCATGAGAAGAAGGGTGGGAAAAAGTTTTCTTTGTCTCTTGGGTCTAAAGAGATGAAGGATTTTATGTCTCTTAATGATATTCATGATATTCCTTTCATAGGCCCCTATTTTACTTGGTGTAATAACAAGAATGGTTTGAGTAGAATTTGGGAGAGGCTTCATAGGATTTTGTTGAATTCCTTAGCTCTTCATTTAATCCCCTTTGCTATTTCTAAGCATTTAGCGAGGGTTTGCTCCGAGCATTACTCTTTGCGATTGAACTTGTCCAACATGACTATGAAAACCCATAAATTCATTAGATTTGAAAACTTATGGACTTCTTTTTCTACTTCTTGGCACATTGTTTCTAAGTATTGGGGTGAGAAGGATTATGGTTCTTCTCATGAAATTTTGCAAAGGAAGCTTTGTAGATAGCTTAAATCTCTATTTTTTTGGAGAAGAAACAAATTTTGAGAGCTCTCCCTTCTCAATCAATCTCTCAACGAGAGTTTCCTTTCTTTGTAATTAAAAGAATCTCAATGTGATCTTTCTAATGAGAACTTCTTGAATTAAGAATCAAGGTCAAAGAGCAAAATTCAAATAAGGCTAGATTGGTGACTTGGTGGAGGCAAAGGGCTAAAGCCAATTGGTTTGAGCATGGTGATTCAAATTCTCATTTTTTTCATTCTTATGCTTCAGCTAGAAGAAATGCTAATAAAATAGTGCAAGCAAAGCTCTCAGATGGATTTTGTTTCTAATGATCCAGCTTGTATTTTTGATATTTTCTCTCAGTTTTTCAAAATGAGAGGAGGCAAAGGCATTTTTCTCTCATTGATTGGCCTATGTTCAAAGCTAAGGATATATTAGATTCAAATTATCATCAACCTTTAGAAGCAAAATTCTCTTTGGATGAGCTAAATACTGTTGTATTTCAAATGGTTTTGAACAAATCTCCAGGCCTTGATGGTATTTCCCCTATTTTTTTTTTTAATTCTATTGGGATATTATAAAAATTTATGTTTGGAATGCTTTCAAATTTTTTTTTTCAATCTAATATCACGCCTTCTAAGTGGAAAGACATTTTTGTTATTGTTATACGCAAGGTTGATAATGCTTGTGAGTCTTGCAAATTTAGACCTAGTAGTCTTTGCTAAACAACTTATAAGATAGTTTCAAAAATGATTCTAAACAGGCTAAAGATTGTGTTACCAAATCTTATCTTTGAGGAGCAAGTACCCAATTTTCCTAATAGATCTATTTTAGATCATTGTCTATTGGGTTAAAAAGTTTTTCATAAGCTCTGTTTCTCCAATTCAAAGAGGGGCTTTTTTTTCTTTAAAGGTTGATATGGAACAAGCTTATGATAGTATGAATTTGGAAACTTTGAGACAAGTTATGATTCTTATGAATTTTCTAATCAAATTCATTAATTGGGTTATGCAATGTGTAATGTTCTCTATATTCACGATAATGATTAATGTGAATCTTTCTAACTAGATTCTTGATGAATGTGATTTTAGACAAGGTTGTCCCTTGTCTCCCTACCTCTTCATTCTTTATTCTAAAATTCTTTCCAAAGCTTTTCAACAAAATGATTTGAAAGTGGGCATTAAAATTTCTCCAGATGCAGAGAGAATTTTGCATCTTCTTTATGTAGATGAAATATTGATATTTGCTGAAGCTAAATCACATTCATTAAATCTTATTCAAGGCATTCTTTCAAAGTACTTATATTGGACAAGATAGAAGGTTAATCATAGAAAATCTTTGATTCTTTGCTCTAAAAATATTTTGAGGAAGAAGAAGAGGATTATTGTTGATCAAAGTTGATTCAGAGTTGTTCAAGAACTAAGTTATCATAGACTTTAATTTTAGAAGATTCTTATCACTTGCTAGAAGAGTAACATTAATTAATTCCTCTCTTCATACTCTTCCATTGTATTTAATCACTTATTCTTTATTTCCTAAGGGTATTCTTATTGAGCTTGACAAGCCAAGTAGAAATTTTTTTTGGCATAAAAAGAATGGTAAGTAAGGTATGCATTACATCAGTTGGCCAAAACTTTGTCTTCCTATCAGGAACGGTGGTCTTAGTTTTCGCTCAGCCGTGAGTTGGGAAGGACCTCTGAGGGCTAAGCTTGCTTGAAACTCCATCCAAAAGCCAAATTCCTTATTTAACAGAATTATTAGAACCAAATATGGTGACAACATATGGAGTTCATATCAAAGGGGTAATTCAGTTACTTGGAAGATCCTTTTGGATAGAGAAAATAACTTGAAGCCAATTGTAAGATGGAAGATTGGTAATTTCACTAAAGTCCATATTCTGAATGATACATGGATTGGGGACAAAACAATTTGTAATTGGCCAACCTTTGTCATATAAACTTATTGGAAGACTGTTCATGTTGTGATCTAAATATTTGTAGAGATGTTTTTGGGGAAGACTTAACAAATCTTATAAGGCAAGTTCAATAGGATCCTAGATAAGAGGAGGATGAATTAGAGCTTATCCATCAATTTTTTGATAAAATAATCTTAGCATTGGCATTTGAAGAAAAAATCAAGATGTTTGGTTTGGATAACATTAAATTAAATCCCATAATTTTATTTTTTGGTTGAGACTTAGGAAAAATGCTCTTCCCACTAATTGCTAGCTGAATTATAGAAGATTTCAAGTCTAAAATCATTGTTCAAGAGGTTGCTGTCTTAAAGAAGAAATCAATCATATTTCAATTTCCTGTAAGAAACTTATTGAGGTCTTCAATGTCTTGAAAAGTCGGGGAATTCAAATCCCAACATTTCATTAAATTTTTGATATTCTTTTTATCAAGAATGAAGTTTTGGCTAGGATCTATTACTATTTAGTTTTCTATTATTAGAAGGGAAGAAATGCTTTCAAGCCTGGCAAACCATCTCTATCTCCCACTTTTATTTCAACTGAAATCCTTTCTAATTCAGTTAAGCCAATCTTAAATCCTATTTTGGATAAATAGGATGCTAATCAGTTTGAAAATTTTAATTATAAAATTAGGCATCCCCCACCTCCAAAGTGGATCAAATTAAATATTGATGCTTCTCTTTTGTTCTCGAACCTTGCTGGAATAGGAAGTGTTGTTAGAGATGATAAAGGAAGGTTTCTTATGGCTTTTGGCAAAAAACTTTATCATTGTGATGTTTCACAATTGGAGCACTTAGCAATCCTTTCCTTAAAGGACGTTCTTCAAGATTGGATGACCGAAACTGAAGGTATTTTGATTGAAGGGGATAACATTAATGTTATCAAGCTATTGCATAAAACCTTGCTTAACAATGTAATTTTTTCTTCATTAGATCTTTCATTTCCTTATGTAAGCGTATTATTTTTCATTGTATTTCTAGAGAGAAGAATAAGGTTGCAGACTTCTTTGTAACCTATGCTTTGGAAGGTAGCTTCTTTTGGAACATTTTTCATAATAATATTCCTTCTCTTTCTATCACTTTGATAATGGACTATTGTGATAGGACAGCTATTACATAGATTGTATTTCATTTTATTCTAATAAAATTTGCTATTTTCATTGCTTAAAAAAAGTAGTAAGTAAATTTTTTTCAAAAATAGGGGAGGTATTGTTTTTTTTTTAAGGAAAAAAAATAACGCATGATAATAAAAAACATAATATTAGAAGACAAACATAGAATTAAATATTTCAGAAAAAAATTATAATTTACCAACAACATGCTACTCCCCCTTTTGACATCACAAAAGAAGGAAATAATAATAAAAAATAGGAAATGATAAACAGCAGAAACTACATATGTAAACAATGACCATAAAATAGAATAAAGAAAAAATAATAAGTACCTTGATAATATGGAGGTGGTGGTGGTGGTTGGAAGTATTGATAAATGGAGGCAAATTGCTCTCCAAACCAGGCCATGTCCTGGTCATACTACTATTACTATTGGGCTAAGTAGTGATCAAAGTGAGTTAAATCATTTTCTTGTTTCTGGTGCTGCTCTACTACATAGGAGTCAAAGTGGGCCTCCCATTAATCAAACCTTTAGAATAATATATTGAGTTAAGACTGCTGGCATCTAGGGGAAGGTGCTGGAATAGGTCCTCCCTCATCTATCATGGGCTCTTCATCTACATAATAACCATTACAATGATGAGCATTTTGAAGAACATGGAAGAAACTATTGGAATAGAAGACTGGAAGGTGATCAGGTGATACAGAAAATTAGAAATTGTACTTGGTTTCTCGGACAAAAGTAATGAGATGTCCTAAGGCAAGATTAGGTTTTCTCTTGTGTCTAAGATCTCTAATGCAGGTCAAAATTTTAAGATACTGAATTATAAGATTAGTTGCATTAAAATCAATTTAAGCCATAATTTAATAGGTAGCATTAAAGAGAATAGGTGTAATGTTGATCCTATCACCAGCTTTAGGAATGATGGAGTAACGAAGAATGTTCTGAATAATTTAAGCATCCTGAATTAGCTTATTGACTTGGTTTATGTGGTATCTAACATTGGATTCCCTAAGAGTGGTGTTGGCAGGTGTCCAATCATAGTCAGGAGTTAAGGACCTAATGTAAATTTTCTTTCAAGTAGTAGAGAGATATATGAATTCATGAAAGTCTTGATAGGTTATCTCTAAGGGTTTCCTATTGACATATGATTGGCGGGTACTACCCTCATTATTTATTATTAGGCTTACAAAAAATTTGAAAGCAATTCAAAATTAAAAGGGCATGTAAGAGTGAGAATGAAGGTTAGAGTGGTTTGAGCAAAGAGTAGAAGTACTTAGATGTTTAGATCTTCCTATTTGATGGTTTTTAAGGGGTTGAAGCCAACATTTTTGTACCTATGATATGCCTCTTATTCAGCGGCCTCAGGGAATCTATGATTTATAGGGCATCGGGAGAAACTACTAACTAGTGAATGAGAATTCTTTCCTCCAACCATTTCATAGATTAATAGATTAAGAGAGAAGGGAAGAGGATTGAAATGGATTCAGTGAGGAAAACCATTGAAATCCCTCTATTTAAATAGAAATTATCTAAATCGTATATTATGATCATGGGATTATACTGGATGATACAATGCAATAAATTCATCTAATCTAATCCATTCAAAACTTTGGTATCATCATATAATATGATTATAATAGTACTGGACAATTAGAGATATGGTGTTCGTCTCGAGGAGTTAGTATGTATGATTACTGACTAATTAGATTGTACAATATAAATAGGTATTTATATAGTATGACTTGTTATTAAATATCAATATTATACCGACTGAATTCAATTCGTCCAACATCTACAACCACGCGCATCACATAGTTTGATCACCAATGATTGATCAATATTGGCTGTTGGGTGTGCTGTGATCATAAATTTGGTTTTGTATGAAGATCATATAGTATGATGTGAACAAAATTCAGAGATGGGTCAGTGATGATCAGGAAAGCTCTATGAAGAAAAATATCAATTCACAAAAAACAAACAATCAAAAAAAAAAAAAAAAACATACGAAATGATTTTTTAAGAATCGATTAATTTTAGCAAATGATAAATCTACCTTATTAAAAACTCAATAACAAATGCATTGACAAATCTTAGCCACATAAAGTTTAGATTCAAATTTTGTCAACTCTAGCTCAAGCTCCATATGGGTTAAAGTCATTTTAAAAAGATCTAATTCAAAAAATAAATTAGAGAGAAAATGTGATATTTTAAAATTCCTTTCATAAATATATCTATGAGAATAGAATTGCAAAGTGATGAATCAGGAATCATGGATTTTAAATTCAAGTGTCAAATATATCAATTAGCACATAGATTCTTCTAAGATTTATAGATTTGAAAGAATCGAAAGCTAACACATTGTGGGCTCATTTTGTGACTCTTTATCAATTGTTAGGCCACTTTGCACATATTTTAATTTTTGATATACTTTGTGCTTCTTGAAATTTATTTGGCAGATATTATGCATCTTATCATTTTCAGCTCATTTTGTGTATTTGGTCAATTTTGGCTACCTGCTTCCTTTTTAAATCTTTAAAGAAAGAGTCTTCTCAATTATAAGAATATCTTCCAAATATAAGAGAAGAATAACTCACTCTCTTTTATAAGGAAGAGTAAACCACAATGAAAAACGTGACCAATATGATAGACACAAATAACTTAATTAAGAAAATTTTGAAGTATATTCATTGAATTGAAAAAAAATATTTATATGAGATAGAGAATGATGAAGCAAATCTCTATTTCTTGGTCCAATTTTTATATGAAATAGATTTTGATTCAAAAAGAGATTACACCACTAAAAGAGTAAGAGAAAGAGGGATAATAATCAATTTATCTTCTTTTAAATATTTAAGAGGAGTCAATCAATGCTTAGATGATATTATAAAAATAAGGTAAGATTTTCATTTAAAAATATATTTAACTACTAAAGTAAGTATTGATTAGATTCTTAAGAGTTTTTTTTTTTTAAACACATGCATAAAAGCTAAAACATAAAGCACTAAAATACAAAACTGAAAAAAAAACACAACTTTCATATTCCAAATTTTCAAAGTAAGAAATTTCAAGCATAAATATCTATGACTCCTAATCTAGTTCTTATGTTGCTTAAGGTTTCAAAAGCCAATGGTCTTGTAAATATATTTATAAGTTGATTTTTAATGGCTACAAGATGTAGCTCCCTGTGTCTTCTTTGGTGACTTAGTCCCTAATGAAATGGTGCCTTATGTCTATGTGTTTGTTCCTCGAGTGTTTGATTGGATTCTTTGAAATACTGATAGCACTAGTGTTATCAGATAAGATTGGGATGGTGCTTAAAGGTAGTCCTAAATCCAAAATTTGTTTCTTTAACCAAAGGACCTATGCCACACAATTTTCTAAGGCTATATATTCAACTTGTATAGTGGATATACCTACTTAGTTTTATTTTCTACTAGGCTAGGAGACTATAGATTATTCTATGAATTAGCAAGTTCAAAAAGTGCTTTTCTTATCAACCCTATATTTTATAAAGTCTAAATTAGAATATCCAATGATTTCAAAGGAAATTTTATTCCAAGAATACTAGATTCCCAAGTGTTGGGTTCCTAAGAGATATCTAAGGATTTTCTTTGAAAGTTCATGAGGGGTGTTAAACCCTAAAAAATAAGTCTAGAGGCAAACCAGGGGGGGGGGATTGGATATTTAAGAAACCTTCTTTCAATAAAAAGAAAAATTTTATTGTTAAAGTTTTTTAAACATCTGAAAATATATAATTAATACAACATAATATCAATCATATATTTTCAACCAAGCAGTTATATCCAAAAATAAATGTGAAAAATAAAGTGTAGAAAAAAAAATCAAAAGAACTCACAAGATTTATTTTGGTTCGATCCGATCTAACCTATGTTTACTCCCTGGAGACACCCTCTAGGTATTGCATTAAAACCTTTTAGTGTCTCTCTTTTACCATCACAACTAGGCAGAGAATCTCTAAAAATTCATTCCACCAACTCGGTACAGTAGAGGATCGAAACTCCTTTCACATGTAGAGAATTTTGACTACTTTTTCTCCCTCCAGGACATGGCAGAGAACCATGAATCCCTTTCACCTTCCCGGGTGCGGCGGAGTAGCCAGGTTCTTTGACACCAAAGATATCTTCTTCCTCCCAAAACTTCTCTCAAGATGAACCTTTAATTTGATGGTACTAAGGTGTAAGCTTACTAGAGCAACCATGTTAGATCCCCTCCACACTCTTTTAAAGCCCCCTCCAAGGATCTTCTCTATCTTAAACTCTACCCTTTCTACTCTCCCTTCCAAGTTCTTTCTTTAAGTTTTATCCAGAAGAATGAAGACACAATGGATGAAAGAGAAACTTATAATGAATTTAGAGAAAGATTAAATAGATGACTTTAAAAAACCTAGAAACTCAATTCTGGCAGTAAAGATCATCTAGTACAATTGCAGGATCTTCCAGTATGATTGGATTAAATAGAAAACTTATGAAAACCCTAAAAATTTAGTTCTGCGCCAAATTTAATCCTGTATGATCACAGGATTGTCCATTATTCTATCTATAATTTGACCTGATAGTCCTAGATGATCTCTGGATAGTTCAGTATGATCAGTTTAAATTTTATATAGATCATCCATCATGATATTGGGGATCGACCTATATGATTATAAGAAAAGTTATGATATTTTATCTGGGATGATCAAGTATCATCCCATGTACCTCTTGGGTCATCCAATATAATCTTCATTGATCATTCTAAATGATCAGATTGAACAAATTAATCATAATTAGTTTCCTAATTACAAGATCAATTTAGGCATTATTATCATAGATTGTCCAGTATGATGTACATAGTTTGGGATGATTAGAACAAAATATGAAATTCAAAACCTTGCCTAAATTATGATTTGAGGCTATTTTTCATGATCTTAATTAATCATCCTGGATGATCTAAATTATCTAGTATGATTAGTTAGAAGAGCTTATCATACAGTACGATTAGTTCAAAAATTGAACTTCTAGTTTTGACTTATTCTCACTCCTCCTGATTATGTGTGTGTATATGGTCACTAAGAAAGTATACACCCTTACAAAACTTGACTCAAGAAATCAAAAATAGATCAATAAACATTACAAAAATTGTTACATCATAACCTATTCTATCCAATCTTGGGTCTTAAATATTTGTTGGATGGTGCATGAAGTTCCTAAAATATTAGTACACTCACAAATAAAAATATATTACAAATACAAGTAAACAATAGGATGTAAGCCATAATATTTTTTATCATAACAAATATAAACTTGTGAGATCGAGTTGTAACACTCTTAATAGTAGTCAAGCAAGATTCTTTTGGATTAGCCTAAAATCTACATAGAGACAAACACTAAACATAATATCAGGTTTGCTAGTAGTCAAGTAAAAAACTAATCTAATTATTTATTTGTATTTCTCTAGATCAACTAATTTTCCATTTAAGTCCTTATCTTACTGAATTTTGGAGTTCCTGGGAGTGTTTATTGCCTTGGCCTTATCAATTTCATATTTCTTAAGGATGTCCTAAATGTATTTTGATTGACTAGGGGAAAATTCCATCATCTTTCTACCTTATATTAAATCTAAGAAAATAGTTCAGTTCTCCCATCATACTCATCTCAAACTCCTTACTAATTGTTTTAAGAAAACTCATCATATAGGTTTATATCAAAGGATCCAAACAAAATATTATAAACAAGGATTTAGACAATGAGTAGTTCTTCTCCTACCTTTTTGTGGAATAGGGCTGTGTCTACGTAACCCTTAACAAATGCTCTATCTAGTATGAATATGTGTAGCCTTTCATACCATACTCTTGGTGCTTATTTTAGTCTATATAATACATTTTTTTAATTTGAACACATGATTGGGAAATTATGAATTTTCAAAGCCTAGGGATTTTTTAACCCATTAAAAAAGGCACTTTTAATATATTCTTTTATTATCCTATTAAGAAAGGCACTTTGAACGTCCATTTAATATAATTTTAATCCCTTAAAGTAGGCAAAAGCTAGTAGCATGCTTATGTCTATAAGTCTAGTTATAAGGGCAAAGGTCTCTTCAAAGTCGATCCCTTCTATCTAGTTGTACCCCATAGCCACTAGTATTGCATTATTTATTACCACTACACCAGAATTATTCATTTTAGTTTTGAAAACCCATTTTGTTCCAATGATACTCTAGTCCTTAGGTGTTTCAACTAGCTCCTAAACATTATTTTTAACAAATTGATTCAGTTCTTCTTATATGGCTAGTATCCATAATTTATTAGATAGTCTTGATTTACGTTTATGAGTTCAATCATTGAGATAAAGATGGAGTGATTAACTTCTTTTCTAAGTTCATGCCTAGTTCTAACACCTTCAGATGGGTCTCCTAAAATTAATTCTTTAGGATGACTTAAAGAATATCTCCATTCTCTAAGAAAAAAAAATTCAGGTTCTACTCTTTCTTCTAGATTTGCAGATTCTACTCTTTAGGTTACTTCTACCACTTCTTCTTCTTCTACCCTAGATCCTCCAGAATTATCAAATTCATAAAATACCACATGAGTGGTCTCCTTTATCACAGTGTCCATGTATTGAGAACAATAAAGGATTTTCCAACATTTGAGTATCCTAGGAAAACTCCTTCATTAGATTTGGGGTCAAAATTTTCTAATAGAGATTTTTCATTATTTAGAATGAACACTTTACATCCAAATACATGAACATGAGAGAGGATGGGTGTCCTACCCTTAAGGATTTCATATGGTGTCTAGTTTTGCTTGGATCTAACATTAACCCTATTCATAACATAACAGGTTGTATTTACCGATTCAACCCAGAAATATTTAAGAAGTGAGTATTCAGCTAACATGGCTCTACAACATCTACGAAGGTTCTGTTCTTCTTTTAAAAACCCAATTCTACTAAGGGGTTCTAGGAGTTAAAAAGTTGAGAAATATCCCTTGCTCCCTATTGTAAGATTCAAATTTTTTATTTTCAAATTCTGCACCATATTCACTACGAATGGTTAGAATTTCAAAACCTAGCTTTCTCTGAATCCAAGTGGAGAATGTCCTAAACTCCTTGAATGATTCAATTTTAGGAGATATTAATCTAATCCAAGTAAACCTCAATAAATTATCAATAATTACATACCCAAAGACTTTCCCTCCTAGGCTTACAGTGCTAACAAAGTGCTAACAAGTCAAAAGAAATCCCTGTGAAGGGCTTCTAAGGGTTTTTTTTTTTTTGAAGAAAAGCATTAAAAGCTTTATAGAATGAAGAAAAAACCAAATTACATCCTAATGCCAATAGATTCCTCCATTAACACTTTAGTAAAAGTGTGAGGAATCTTATTCACCTCTAAATCATCCCAAATAAAGGAACTAAAACTTGCATAATTAGGACATAGGTCTGCTAACTTATTGCAATTTCTACAACATTCATTGTCTTGGTATACTCTCACTAGGGCTTTTATGAGAGCATTGTTACAAAGTCATCTAGGATTAGATTTGGAAACCTAAAGCAATTTAAGTTCCACCTTATGGATTATTAGATGAAATGCTAGCATGCTATGCCGTGATTTATGAAGTTTTGACATCCATACTAAATGTGATCTATGGTGAATAGTGCAAGTGTGGGATATATATCTTAGCATGCCATAAGAAAAACACCTAACTCCTGGGAATATATTCACTAGTATTTGTGGGTTATGTTTCCTCTTCCTAGCTTTAAATGATGCATATTTTGATGATGGTTTATGAAGTTCTGTAAGTGTAGGTGATGTCTTGTTTTCTCTAAAAGCAGTTAATTACACTTGTAAAAATTTCTTTGCACTTTTAAGAATTGAATTATCAATTTTTAATGCGTGCTCCCTATCATCATCTTCATCAAAATATGCCTTTAATTCTTTTAATAAAATTTGTAAATCAATATGAGATGTTTTCAAGGAATCATGTTCAATTGTTAAATTAAGATGCTTCTTATTTAATATATCAAATTCATCAAGTAAGATCATATGATTGTTATCCAAAGTAGAGTGATCTTTGTTAAGACATTCAGGATCTTTTTGAAAATGTGAAAAATTAGAATTAAGGATGGCAAACATTTCCTTGAGCTTTTTATATGCATTATAAATTTTTTTTAGAAACTTTAAAGAATTTATTGTAAAAAAGCTTTCATACCTCCTATTGATCAAAATGATCAAGAAGGTTATTTTCCATTAAGCACAAGTTGGTTATCTGATCTTCTGCTTCTATCTCAGATGAGTCAGAAGCGAAGTATGCCTAGAAAGTCTTCTTAGTATGCGGCTTTCTTCTTGAATTTAGTTTTTACTTCACCCTTCTCTTTGATTGGGTGGGCTTTAAGATATGGGAAATCAGTCCTTATGTTCACTAGCTTCGTGCATTCAAAATAGATGAAATCATAAGAAACCTTACGATTCTTATTAGCTTTACCTTTATTCCATTATTGACGATTATTTTATTTTTTTCTTTAGAAAGCTTTTATATTGTATTGTCATCATGCTATGTCATTATCATCTTCTCGTATGAAACTTTCACTATCAGAATCATTAGCTTTTAAGGCAATAGTTTTCTTTTTTTTTCTCACTAATATCAATCTATCGTTGACTCACTCCTTACTTGTAGGCAATGAGTGTTCTAAGCAAATTATTAATTGAATAAACATTTAGATCCTTGGATTTAGTAATAGCAGTTATTTTAGCACTATAAGAATAAGGTAGATAATGTAAAATCTTGTTAATTTTTTAAGAATTTATAAGTTTTCTACCTAAAGCATGCAGGTATGTCACAATTTGAGTGAACCTAGTATACATTTCAAAAATTTACTCACTAGGTTTCATGTAGAATAGTTTGTAATTATGGAACAAGATGTTTAACCTAGATTATTTCACATCATTAGTTTATTCGTAGGTTATGTAGAGTTTATCCCAAATTTCTTTACCAGTAGTGTAAGTAGATAAATAAATGAAATCTTTAGATTTTAATACATAAAAAAAGAAATTTAAACATTTTATATTTAATTGGGCTAAATCTCTATCCTCAATGCTCCTTTTAGAACTAACATCTACATGTGACACTCAATTAATTGCAAGAAAGTATACATGCAAATTTTCTAAAAATCAAAAGTAATTTTATCAAATAATGGTGGTCACATTAATGAATATCATTTTCTAGTATTATAATTTGTCAAAGTTAATATTTAGCCATTAATCATTTTTAATTTTTTTTAAACTTATTTTTTGAATCCAGCTCTGATACTATTTGATAGTTCATGAAGGTTGTTAAACCTCAAAGAACCAGCCCGAGACTAACTAAGAGGGTGGGTAAATTGGTGATTTAAGAATTTCTTTAACAAAAACAAAATCTTTTTTTAACTTTTTCAATATATGAAAACAGACAATTCTTATCACTTGAACTGGAAGAGAATTAATTTCACAATAATAAGAAAATCAAAGTTTTCAACAACATAGTTAATCACAAAAAAAAGTGTAGAAACTAATAAGAATAAACACATAATAATTTATAATTATTCAGTTGAACCTGATGCACGTCCTCTCACAGAACCATCTATTCTAGGTATTGCACAAAAACTAGTGTCTCTCCTTTTGCCCCCACATTAAGGTGGAGAAGCCCTTACAAAATCTCTTCCACTAACCAGGTACGACATATGACCTTACTCTTTTTTACCCTCCTGGTGAAAGAAGAGAACCTGGAATCCTTTTTTCTCTCTCAGAGATGGCATGTAACTAAGAATTCTTTTTCTCCCTCCTAGAGATGACATAAAACCATAACCTAGTGCTGTAGAATATCTCCCCAAAGCCACCAAAGGATTAATGAATAAACTTGAAGAAGATAGGCAAGAAACTTGCTTAGAGTAACATTATGAATCCCTGACAACTTTGGCTCACAAAAAGCTCTCCCTCTCTTCTCTCTCAAAGCTCTCCTAAACTCCTTCTTTATGTTCCCTCTCAAGATACTTAGTATGAAAGAATTAGAAGTAAGTCTAAGTAATAGTTTAAATAGAATGCCTCTCAAAAAGTCCTAAATTTCAAATCAACTCTGATTATCTAGTAAGATCTAAGATTATCCTATATGATTGGTTCAAAGTACTCTTGTTAGCATTGTATGAAGAGATAGACCCTGTACAATAAGTTCAAAGAGATGAATTGATCTTCCGGGATGACTGAGAGCATCTTCTAGTATGATTGATACAAAATAACACTTTTAGATAATATGAACTATATTATCATGTACGATTAGTTAAAGAAATTATATTTATCATCCAGTATGATAGGTGATAATAAATTATCATCTCAAGTAGAGCTTGATTCATATAGTTTAAAATTGGGGTGTCATCTTATATGATCAATTGAATAATTAAGGCATTTTATCTTGGATGATCAGCGTCAATAAATTATCATCCCATGCATCACTTGGGTCGTACAATATGATCATCACCAATTATCATATATGATTTGATTGAATACATTAACTATAATTACTCTCCTATTCGTAGGATCACGTTAGGCATGATTGTTAGATAACATATGGTACGATGCATATTGTACTATACGATTTGAACAAATTTGAATTATAAAATATTACCTAAATTATGATTGGTGGCTATTTTCATGATTATACCTGATAATTCTATATGATGTTTATCATCTAGTATGATTGGCTTAATTAATCATAATTAATAGAGGTGCACTGACTAATGATTTTTTGGTTAATTGATTGTCCAGTATGATGTAAATTATTTAGTATGATTAGTTCAAAAAACTCATCTTCTTCATAACGCATTAACTCATCCTCTGGAGTGTGTGTATGGGTGCAAGGTTACTCAATTTTAGTATCCACCACAATACATGATTGGCTCAAGAAAGATAAAAGTGCATAAAGATTGAAAATATAGACTTTGATCATAATCTATCCAATCTTGAGCTTATTGAAGTTACAAGTGAACAGTAGGCCTGAAATGCTAGTGAGCATGAAAAAATATATATGCTATAAACTCAATTATTAGGAATTAACGTAGTAAGCAAATCAATAATATTGGTTATTATCAAAATTACAAAACTTGGGTCTAAATTTATAACAGTTTCATGCTTGCATGACATAGTCTCCTATGTCATAGCAAGGATTCATCAATAATTATTTTTAGGTAAAGAGAAATAGTAGATTCAGTATAGTTTAAATCAAGCATGTAAACATTATTGATTCTCTTTCCTTCTAAAATAGTATTCTCATTTAAACTAATCACACAGCTAGTAGATAAAAATTTAATGTGAAAGCCCTTGTCATATAGTTGACTTATGCTAAGAAAATTATATTTGAAGGCATCTACTTGTAAAACATTTTAAATAATGAAAATTTTTTAATTACCAAGCATACATTAACCTATCACTTTTCTAGAGGTATTATCTCCAAGTGTTACCTTGCCTCCTTCCCTGGCCTCCAGCATGATGAATTTCTTTATATATGTAGTCATGTGCCTCGAACATACACTGTCCAGTTATCACATGCTATGACTAGGCCTTTTGTGAGAGCACTCCTACAAAGTTAATCACATATTAAATTTGGTAACCCAAGTGAGTTTGGATTTCAACTTATGCTTTGATGAAGGACTTGCATGCATGATATGCTGTGGTGTATGAAATTTTGGCCTCCACACTAGATGACTCCTATGGTGTATCATGCAAGTTCTACCATGTCATAAGAATGATACCTAACACCAGGAAAAGGATTCACTAGTTTACGTGAGTTATGATGCCTCTTTCTAGAGTTATATGATGCATGCTATGATAATGAGTTATACCACTGCCAATATAAGTGATGGTTTATTATTTTAAGTACATTAACTTTTGGTTTTAGAAAATTATTTACATTTTCAAAGTTTGCTACTTATAATTTCAATACATGCTCACTATTATCCATATCACATATAAATGTTTCTAATTCCTTAAATAAATTTTCTAATTCAAGATGCTTTAACATCAAGGATTCATGTGCATTAGTTGGACAGATCAACATCCTTCTTATTTAGTGCTTCATATTCATCAAGTAAAGATATATGATCCTTATCTAGTGCAAAATGATCTATTCTAAAGCAATCATGCTCTTTTTAGAAATTTGAGAAATCAAAGTTTAGACAAGCATACATTTACTTGAGCTTTCTATATGCATTATTATTTTTTTTGAAACATCAAATAATTCATTATAAGAAAGCTCACATACCTCCTATTGATCAGAATGATCAAGACTATTATTTTCTATAAGGAACAAATTGGTTACCTCCTCATTTATTTCTATTTTTAATGAATCTGTTCTATTTCTAATGAATCTGAAGTGGAGTCTGCCCAAAATGCCTTCTATGCATGTTCCTTCCCCTTTTTAAAAATTGTCTTCTCTTCACCCTTCTCCATAATCAGGTGAAATTTTAGGTTGGGGCAATCTATTCTTAAGTGGCCTGGCTTCATGCATTCAAAATATATAATTTAAGATGATGCCTCAAAATTCTTGCTCGATTTATCTTTCCTTCCACTCCTAATGACACTTTTGTTTTCTTCTTATAAAGTTTTTGAAATTTCATGTCATCAGTGCTATGCCATCCTCTTTCTTAGCTACATAGCCATCATTCCCTAACTCATTTTCTTTCAGTACAACCATCTTAACCTATCTCTTGCACCGACAATCTTTAACTCACACCTTGCTCATATGTAATGTGTTTGTTGCAACTCAAGCATACGAGTTAATGTTTTTTATGATAAAAAATATTGTGGCTTGCATTTTTATGTCTCATAGTATTTATAGTGAAAGTTTGTTAGGGATCTTAAGCCCTTATGAACTAGCCCAAGTCTAACCAAGAGGGGGGGGGGGGGGGGGGGTGAATTGGTATTTTAAAAAATTTCTTGATCTGAACTTAAACTCAAACCAAACCAAAATTCACCACAAAGAAAATCAAAGTATGGAAATTAAATACAGAAAAAGCAGTAATAAAGAACACAGAATTTATAGTGGTTCGATCAACTTGACCTACGTCCACTCCCCGGAGGTACCCTCCGAGTATTGCATTAAACTCAATGACTCTCATTTTTCTCCCACAACAAGGCGGATAAGCCATTACAAACCTTCTTTCCACCAACATCGGTGGGGCAGAGAACCCGACTCCATTTGCTTCCTCCTGAAGCAGGCAGAGAACCTGTCTCCTTTTGCTTCCTTCTGAATCAGATAGAGAACCTCGATTAGTTACTGAAGTAGACCTCCTCAAACCCCCCAAGGAACTAGGGATGATGACCGAAGAAGATGACTCAGATCCTTGCTTGGAAAAACCTTTGTGAAATCCCTCACAAACTCCCCTCATAAGATCCTCTCTCTCTCTCTCTCTCTCTCTCTCTCTCTCTCTCTCTCTCTCTCTCTCTTTCTCTCCCTCTCCTCTAGGCTCTCTTAGGTCACAACAACAACAAAGGATTCTCTCCTTGAGTAAGCAAGTGGTCTTAAATAAAAGAGCTTCGGAAAAACTCTTAATTATAATAAACCAACTTTATCATCTAGGATGATCGGCTGGTCGTCCTGTACTATCAGTACAAAATCAGCCAAATTAATTAGGACAATTTAGAAAAGTCTGGATGATTAGTAAGTACTTTGTGAAGATCATCTAGGATGATAATATATCATCCTGTATAATTACATCAAGTCGATGAATATCATCCAGTACATCGCCCTGGATGGATGTCTGGATGATGAATAAATAACTTGATCATCAAGGATGATCTCATAATCGTCCGGGATGATTAGCACAAAACATCTCATATCATCTAGAACATTGCCCTAGATGGAGGTATGTATGATGCAAAAGTAACATTATCATCTAGGCTAATATTTTGATCATCCTGTATAATTCGTTCAATTCAATACAGATCGTCCAGGGTATCGCACTGGTAGTCCAGGATGAATCTAAGGTTTGATTATATGATCATCTTGGATAATAATGCGATCTTCTAGGATGATATGATTGAGCAATCAAACCGTAATTACTTTCCTTAATTGCTAGATTAATTTAGGCATAATTGTGCTGCATTATCCAAGATGATGTCCGAGATGATATCCATATTTAAAACATGCCTAAACAGATCTGGCGACTGATTCTTTCTGATTTGAGCCTATCATCATGTACAATATCAAGTCATCTAGGATAATTTGCTTGATGACAACTACCTTAATCAGGATGCCCTAATTAGAGTTTTTATTTTTAACTGATCATCCAGGAGGATATTTGGATTGTCCAGGATGATGTGATAAAAAATAGAAAACTCTAAAATAATCAAAATTTTTCTATCAAGTGTGTGTGTGCAAGGTTACTTTGTAATAGGACCCACATTGATACAATTGACCAAGAAAGGTAAAAGATTACAAAGTGACTCAGTCCTAGTCTACCCAATCTTAAGCTGGCTTGAGCTGCACTCAATCTTGTGAACCTGAAATGTTAGTAGGCAAGGGAGTTATAGAAAAATAGAAATATTTTCTATTATCAAAATTTTATTCTCTAAAATCAGATTTGTAACAATCTCCCCCTTTTTGATGATGAAAAACATAAAATTAATGTTCAGTTGAAGTATCAAAATAAAAATAATAATAGTGAATCAGTAAGTTCAAATTATACTAAAAAACCAACACAGTACATAAAACCAGTACAAGTATAACTACTCTCCCTTTTGACATCTCAAAAAGGAGGAGGGAAAGAAATAAAATAGAAGCTACAAAATAGAAGTAAACTACATCAAAAAAAAAAGATGACATCACAAAAATAAACTAAAAGAAAGATGGACCCTGATCGCCCGAAGAAGGTGGTGGTAGTGGCGATGGCGGGTGAAAGTAACTAGAAAGAGTAGCAATCTGCTCTCAAAACTAGGCCATGTTCTAGTCGTGCTATTGCTGCTGTTGAGCCATGTAAGAATGGAACAAAGCAATGTCCTCCTTATTCTGCTACTCTTGTACAGCAATGCAGGACTTGAAATGTGCCTCCAACTAGTCGAATCGCTCCACCAGCTTACCCACCTTAGAGTGCTGGTGAAGCAGAGAAGGTGAAGGAACAGGTGTAGGAGCTACCTCCTCCTTAGCTCCCTTAGCTTCCTCATGCTCTGGGTGGAGACAAGTACTGTGAAGAATGTGGAAGGAGTTGTTTGAGTAGAAGGCAAGCTAAAAGTTTGGTGGGGAAGGATATTGGAAATTGTATTTGGATTCTAGGACATATGTAATGATGTTTCCTAGGAAAGATTGGGCTTCCTCCTAAGTCTTGGATCTCAAATGCTAGTCAGATGCTCAATATATCGAAAGATCAGATTAGAGGCATTAAACTCATGATGGGCCATAATATAGAAAGTGGTGTCAAAAGAAGTGGAGTGACATGAATGTGATCATAAACTTTTGGAAGAATTGAGGTACAAAGGACATGTTGGATTATCCTAACATCTTTGAGTAAGCTACTAAACTCTCCAACGTGATAGTAAATATTAGTATTTATTAGAAAGTGATTGGCTGGGGCCCAGTCATAGTTGGGATCTTGACATAGGATGTGAAGGTTGTCTCCTATGGGGGACAGTTGTAAAGCTCTTGACAGTCCTGATATGTGATTTTGATAGGGCGTCTATTCACATAGGATTGGAGAGTAGTGAAAGAGGAATAGATGTGAAGGCTAGCAAAAAATTCAAAAAGTAACTATGAGTTGAATGGGACTGTAAGAGCAAGGAGGAAAGTGAGAGTCGTGTGAGCAATTAAATCAAGAATAGGATATGAAAGGATGCAGCGGTTGACAGTTTGCGATACAGTGATCCCGGCCATCTTGTACCTCTGATAGGCGGCTTGACTCAGTGAATCGAGGGTCCAGATTTGCCCTCAAGGAGATTCCATAAGGCATACAAGACCTTTTACCACCTGCTATGATCAGGAAAATAGAGAGGAAGTAAGATCAAAGTGGATTCAGAAGAATTGTGTGAAAAAATCATTTGGAATGCCTTAGTTTTTAAAGAAATGATTCGATCATCTAGGATGATCGGGTGCATAATTGCATCTGAGACAATTGGTCAAAAAGGCGATAATACCATCCAGGATGATCAAAGATCATTTGGGATGATAAGATACAGGCGATCTTCTCGAGGAGTCATTCTTGATGACCATTGAAAAAGAAGATCATCCGGGATGATTAGGTGGATCATCCAGGATGATCAATAATAATTGATCATATCGATCGAATTAAAGTCGTGCACTGAATTTTGCCATATGGATCGTCTAGGACGAATAGGTGGATCAGCTAAGATGATCACCAATAATTGAGCAGAAATTATGAAGATCATCCAGGAAGAGGAAGATCATCCAGGATAATCACAAATAATTGAAGCAGAAGACGATCAGATTGTCTAGGATGATAATGGGTTGTCCAGGATGATTAGAAGCAGAAGAGTCAAATCAGTCGTCAGATAAAATTTTAAGAGTGAATTGAACAGATCATCCAGGATGATGTGAAAAAAAGTTAAAATCAGAGGATGGATGGAGATGATCAGAGAAGGCCCAAAAACATGAAAATCAACTGAAAAAATAAAAATAAAATATGAAAAAAGAAACTAAAAACATCAAAAGGAAAGCTTTTTTTTAATTAAAGCTTGAATATGATAAATTCTCTATGTAATTGAATTAAAAATTTATAAGAATCAATGAGTTAACATCATCGAAATTTGAAAAATGTTAGAACAACCAATCCTATTAGCCCTAGCTCAGACATCTCCCAAGGCAAACCATCTTTTGAAAATAAAGACCTAAATCAAAAAAATCAATTGGATAAGAAAAAAAGATCTGTTCAAAACTTGTTTCTAGAAAAATATTTTATAGAATAATATATCAAAGTAATTAGTCATGATCATGAATTTAGAAATCAAGCCTTTGAAAAATATCAAGTTGCACATGAATTCTTCGAAGATTTAAAAATTTTGAAAGGGAAGAAAGCTTGCTTTTTGTAGGCTTATTTTATGCCTCTTGTCAATTGATTGGCACTCTTTACGCATCTTTTGATTTTTGATACATTTTGTGTATCCCCCTTCTTTTTTTTAATTTGGCATTATTGCGCATCTTTTGATTTGACATCATTGGCCACTTTTTTATTTATTTATTTTTGCAATTTAGATCCCTTTTTCAAAATTCTTAAATATTGTCAGTTGAGATTATATCTTTCAAATATTAGAAAAAAAACTTACTCTCTTATATATAGAAGAATGAATCACAGAATAGAATCAAAAGTCATATGATAAATACAATGATAAGATTACAAAAATTCTAAAAGGTAATATAAAGACTTTGAACATTATATATATAAGATAGATTACTGTAGCAAGATTGAAAAGATCTCAATCGCAAAGTTTAATTGTTAATTTGAGATAGATTTTTGTTTAGAAAAGAAAATTACACCACTAAAAGAAATTAGAGGAAAGAAAATAATCAATGGTGTTTCCCCCTTTAACTAATTTATAGATGTCAAACATTGACTACAAAATTTCAAAAATAAAAATAAGGCTTAAGATATCAGTTTAGCATTATTTTAAAGAAAAAGAAAAGAGATTAAAACATACAAAGGAAAATAAAATAATAAAAGTGAATCATATTAAAAGTACAAAAAAATAAACAAGGAAAAATGATAAAAAGAAAGCAACAAATAATAGATAAAAAAGCATAAATCAGTAAGAATCAAGTTCATGCATTTATGTCAATAACACCCAATCGGATCCTTAAAGTGCTGAAAGTGTTGAAAGCCTGTGGTTTAGTAAAGATGTCAGCTAGTTGATTCTTAGTTGTCACAAGGCGTAACTTAATATCTCCTTTGGTCACATGGTCTCTAATAAAGTGATTCCTTATGTCAATGTGCTCAGTCCTTGAATGTTGGATAGGATTCTTAGAAATGCAGATGGCACTAGTGTTGTCATAAAGTATTAAGATTGTGCCTATAGGTAATCCTCAATCTAGAATTTGCTATTTCAACCAAAGGACTTGGGCTACATAACTCTCTAAAGCAATGTACTCAACTTCAACAGTGGAAAGTGTAGTAGAGTTTTGCTTTATACTAGACCATGAGACTAAAGATTGTCCTTTGAATTGGAAAGTACCATAAGTGCTCTTTCTATCCACCCTACATCTTGCAAAATTAGAATTAGAATATCCAATAATCTCAAAAAGAAGTGCTGTGCCCAGGGTACCAGATTCTTAAGTTTTGGGTCCCTAAGAAGATATCTAAGAATTCTCTTAATTGCAGTCAGGTGGGATTCTTATATCAGGTCTGCCTGCAGTCAGGTAAAGTAAAGATCCAGTAATCCCTCTATACTTCTTTTGATCAATAGATTTTCTATTTGGGTCCTTATCCAACTGAACACTGGAGGCTATGGGAGTATTAATTGGCTTGGCTTTATCCATTTCATATTTTTTCAAGATGTCCTTTATGTACTTTCATTGATTTAAAAATGTCCCATCTTCCAATTGTCATATGCTAAATCCCAAAAAAGTAAGATAACTCTCCCATCATACTCATCTCAAATTCCTAACTCATTATTGTAGAAAAATCATCACATAGCCTTTTATAAGATGATCCAAAAAGTATATCATCAACATAGATATGAATAATGACTAATTCATCTCCTACTTTTCTCAGAAAAAGGGTGGTGTCTACGCTCTCCTTAACAAACTTGTTCTCTTATAAGAATGTGCTAAGCCTCTCAAACCAAGCTCTGGGTGCCTTCTTTAATCCATATAAGGTCTTTTTTAATTTGAAAACATGATTTGGAAATTGGGAACTCTCAAAACCTGGAGGTTGCTCTATAAATACGTCCTCTTTTATTCCCCATTTAAAATGGCACTCTTAACGTCCATTTGGAAAAGCTTAAATCTCTTATAATATGCAAAGGCTAGTAGCACTCTAATGGCTTCCAATCTAGCTATAGGGGCAAAGGTCTCATCAAAATCAATCCCTTCTATTTGGTTATACCCCTTAGATATCAATCTTACCTTATTCCTAAATACCACTAGAATCATTCATCTTATTCTTAAAGACCCATTTGTTTCTAACTACACTTTATACCTTTTGTCTTTTTATAAGCTCCCAAACTTCATTCCTAACAAATTGGTTTAACTCCTCTTGCATGGCTAAGATCCAAAACTCATCAGACAGGGCTTGATTGATGTTGGTGGGTTCAGTCATTGAGATAAAGACCGAGGGGTCAGTTCCTTCCTAAGTCCATGCCTAGTCCAAACACCTTCATAAGGGTTTCCTATGATCAGTTTTTTAGGGTGACTCCAAGAGTATCTCCAATCTCTAGGCAAGGTGAGTGAAGGTTCAACCCTTCCTCCAGATCTAGATTTTCTACTCCTTGGGTAATCTCACCTACTCCTTCAATGTTTTGAGGTTCTACCCTCTTCTCCAAATTTTCAACTCCTTGGGTAATCTCTCCAACTTCATCTTCATCCTCAACTCTAGACTTTTTAGGATCAGATTCATCTAATACTACATGAGTAGTCTCCTCCACCACTAATGTCCTCTTATTAAACACCCTAAAAGATTTCCCCACACTTGAATATCCTAAAAACACTCCTTCATCAGATTTTGAGTTAAATTTTCCTAAGTTTGACTTCCCATTATTAAGAATGAAAACCTTATAGCCAATGACATGGAGGTGGGAAAGGTTGGGTATCCTACCCTTAAGGATCTCATAGGGGGTCTTATCAAGTTTGGCTCTAACATTCACCCTATTCAACACATAATAATTTATGTTTATCAATTCATCCCAAATGTACTTTGGATTTGAATACTCAGCAAGCATGGCTCTAACGACTTCAATAAAGATCTAGTTCTTCCTTTCAGCTATCCCATTCTACTAAGGCATCCTAGGAGCTGAGAAGTTATGACTAATCCCCTTATCCTAATAAAAGTTTCCAAATCTCTCATTTTTAAACTCTCCCCCATGGTCACTATGGATGGTCAAGATCTCACAGCCTAGCTTTTTTTGAATCCAACTGAAGAAGGATCTAAACTCATCAAAAGACTCATTATTATGTGATAGAAATCTAATCCAAGTAAATCTCGAGTAGTCATTGATAATCACAAAGCTATAGACTTCACCCCTAAGCTGATAGTACTAATGGGTCCAAACAAATCCATGTGATGGACTTCTAAAGGTCTAGAGGTGCTAATATCTCTAATAGAGTGGAAAGAGGATTGCACTTATTTCCCTAGTTGGTAGGCATCAAAAATGTGGTCTTTGGTGAACTTAAGCTTGGGGAAACCTATAGCTAGGTCTTTTTCGGGTCACTCTCCTAAGAGTTTTCATACTGCATGACATAACCTCCTATGCCACAACCATGAATCATTATCAACAGTTTTTAAGCAAAATGAAGTATCATATTCAATATTATTTAAGTCAAGCATGTAAACATTGTTGATCCACTTTCCCTACAAAACAATGTTGTTATTTAAGCTGATAATGCAAGTATTTGCCAAGAATTTTATGATGAAGCCCTTATCGCAAAGCAAACTGATACTAAATAAGTTGTATTTCAATCCATCTATAAGCAAAACATTTTCAATCAAAATATTCTTGGAGTTTCTGATTATACATGTGCCCACCACTTTCCCAGTGGTGTTGTCTCCAAGAGTAACCTTGCCTCCAGCCCTAACCTCCAGCGAAATGAATTGGTTAGCATCTCCAGTCATGTGTCATGAGCATCCGCTATCTAGGTACCACATGCTCTCATGAGGCCTTTTGCGAGAGAACGCCTATAAAATCATCAAACGTCAGATTTAGGAAACCAAACATGTTTGGGTCCCTTCTTATGGAAAGAAGAAAGTAATGTGATGACTTCAAGGAATCATGTACATTAGATAATTTAATATGTTTTTTGTTTAATGCATCAAACTCATCAATTAATGTCATGTGATTTCTATCGATTGTAGAATGATCTTTAAGTAAAATTTTATGCTCTTTTTGTAAATTTAAGAACTCCAATTTCAAACTAGCATGCAATTTCTTAAGTTTCTTATATGATGCATGAATTTATTCAGAAAATTCAAGTAATTATTCGTAGGTTAGTTCACATGCCTCTTCTTGGTCAAATTGACTAAGATGATTGTCCGCAATCAAACACAAGTTTATAGTCTCCTCTTCAGTTTCAGTCTCAGAGGAATCAGATGTAGAATCCACCCAGAATACCTTTTGGAACCACCTCTTATCCTTTTCCTTTATAAACTTAGGTTTCTCCTCACCCTTCTTCTTGCTAGGATGAGCCTTAAGAGTAGGATAATTAGCTTTAATGTGTCTCGACTTCCTGCTTTCAAAATATATAATATCATTAAAACTCTTAAATTTTTTATTACCCATACCTTTATTCCACTAATGATGGTTCTTATGCTTTTTCCTTAGAAAGCTTTTAAATTGCCTCATGATTAGGGAAACATCATCACTTTCAAATCTGAAAGAGTCAGTGTCATTGGCTTTCAGCGCTACAGTTTTCTCCTTCTTTTTTTCACCTACATCAAGGTTTATTTTATTCACCGATTTCTCATAAGCAATGAGTGATCCAAGTAAGTTATCAATCAAATAAATATTTAAATCTTTAGATTCAGTAATTGCAATAATCTTAGCATCAAAGAAAGAAGGCAAGCATCTCAAAATTTTATTAACCTTTCATAATTCATGAGTTCTCTTCCTAAAGTATGCAGTGAGGTGATAATTTGAGTAAATCTAGTATTCATGTCAGAAATCAATTCATTTGGTTTCATACAAATAAGGTTCATAGTCATGCAATAGAATATTCAACCTAGATTATTTAACTTTGTTGGTTCCTTCATAAGTGATACATAATTTATCCCAATTTTCTTTTCCAGTAGTACAAGTTGAAACATTTATGTAATCTTTAGATTTTAAAGCACATAAAAATAGTTTAAGCATTTTGCATTGAGTTGAGCTAAATTCCTATCATCAAGAGTTCATTCAGTTAAAGGAAGTGGATTAGTAATGCCATTGATTTTACCAGTCGGAGGTGTATAACCTTATTTAACAAGTATCCACATGTGATAGTAAATTGATTGATAAAATGTAGACATTTGTGTTTTTCAAAAATAAAAAAGAATATTGTCAAACAAAGGTGGTCAAGTAATAGAATACCATTATGCAGTATTACGATTATCGGAGTTAGCCATGGATCGAAATTCAAAAGTTTTCAAAAACTTGATTTTATGAATCCCACTGTTATACCACTTGAAAGTTTATTAGGGATATTAAACCCTTATGAACTAGCCCAAGGCTAACCAAGAGGGGGGGGGGGGGGGGGGGGGGGGGGTTGAATTGGTATTTTTTAAAAAACTTTCAAACAAAACTTAAACTCAAACCAAACCAAAATTCACCACAAAGAAAATCAAAGTGTAGAAATTAAATATGGAAAAAGCAGTAATAAAGAATACATGGATTTATAGTGGTTCTCTTTAACTTGGCCTATGTCCACTCCCTGGAGGCACCGTCTATGTATTGTACTAAACTCAATGACTCTCCTTTTGCTCCTACAACAAGGTCAAGAAGCCTTTATAAACCTCTTTTCCGCTAACACTAATGGGGTAGAGAACTTGAATCCTTTTGCTTCCTCCTGAATCAAGTAGAGAATTTGACTCCTTTTGCTTCCTCTTGAAGCAGGTAAAGAATGTCGATCAATTGCTGAAGTAGACCTCTCTCAAACCCCCAAGGAACTAGGGATGATGACTGGAGAAGATGACTCAGATCCTTTCTTGGATCAACCTTTATGAAATCTCTCACAAACTCCCCACACAAGATCCTCTTTCTCTCTCTCTCTCTCTTCTTTTCTCTCCCTCTCCTCTAGGCTCTCTCAGGCCAAGACAATAGTAAAGGATTCTCTCCTTGAGTAAACAAGTGGTCTTAAATATAAAAGCTTTAAAATAGATCTTAATTGCAACAAACTGACTTTATCATCTAATACAATCAGCTAATCATCCTGTATGATCGATACAAAATCAGCCAAATTAGTCAGGATGATTTGAGAAAGTCTGGATGATTAGAACGTAATTTGTGAAGATTATCTAAGATGATAATATATCATCCTTTATGATTAGTTCAAGTCAATGAATATCATCCAGCACATCGCCCTGGATTGATGTCTGGATGATAAAAAAATAGCTTGATCGTCCAGGATGATCTCGCAATCGTTCGGGATATTCAGCAAAAAATATCTCATATCATACAAAATATCATTATGGATAGAGGTCTGGATGATGCAAAAGTAACATTATCGTCCAGGCTGATATTTTGATCATCCCGTACGATTAGTTCAATTTAGTACAGATCATCCAGGGTATCGCACTGGTAGTCCAAGATTATATGATTGTCTAGGATGATATGATCGAGAACTCAAACCTTAATTATTTTTCTTAATTAACATATTAATTTAGGCATAATTGTGCCGCATCATCCAGGATGATGTCCTGGATAATATCCATATTTAAAACATGCTTAAACAGATCTGGTGGCTGATTCTTTATAATTTGAGCCTATCGTCCCGTACGATGTCAAGATTGTTTAGGACAATTTGCTTAATGTTGGCTGCCTTAACAAGGATGCCCTAATTAGGGTTTCTATTTTTAACTGATTGTTTAGGATGATGTTTGGATCGTCCAGGATGATGTGATCAAAAACAGAGAACTCTAAAACAATCAAAATTTTTCCCTCAAGTGTGTGTGTGAAAGGTTACTTTGCAACATGACCCACATTGATACAATTGACTCAAGAAAAGATAAAAGATTACAATGTGACTCAATCCTAGTCTACCCAATCTTGAGCTGGCTCGAGCTACACTCGATCTTGTGGACCTGAAACATTTGTAGGCAAGGTAATCGTTAAAAAACAGGAATGTTTTCTATCATCAAAATTTTATTCCCTAAAATCAGATTCACAACATACAGTGTATATTTATTTGAGTGTATACTAATATTCCAGAAATACTCTGTACATACAATGAAGATTCTTGGATCAAGGTTGGGTATAATAGGTCGTACTGTTAAGAGTCTGTAATATTCAAAGATGTATTTTTTCATTTCTTGTGTCAAAGTTCTATAAGGGTTTATGTTTGGTGATTAGCATCACACACACAGGGGGAGAGAGAAACTATGTTTTGAGAGAGTTTTTTTTTTTGTAAATCGTACTATAGGATTTTGGCTTCTTACTATTCGACTTTATTTCATACTATATGACTTTAATTCATTAATTCATACTGTACAATCTATAGTGATTGCTAAAGCCCTAACCACCATAGGTTAAGCAAGATACTAATTGTGTGCTGAGCGTATAATATGATTTAATTCATTATGAATGCCCTAATTAAAATCTTTATTAATTAACCCCTTGATATTAGACAATCAAATCATGGATAATTATTATTATCGATTGTACTATATGATACAGTTCATAGAATATAATTGATAGTGTATGAAATTGGTCATTCTAGAGATCAAAATAAATGAAATCCATGACTTTTGTATAGATTATAATGTACGATGTCCATAGTGCTAGATGATCCTTAGTGTATGAAGTTGGACACCCCTAGAGTCATCCCAAATGAATATAAGGAATTTCTATAGTTCATACCAGATGATCTTTTGATCATATTATGCGGAGTGTTATAATGGTTGAACAGTTTGTCTGCATAACTATTTAGACTATTCTAAATTACATTGAATGTACTATATGATATGTGTATTGTATCATATGAATAGAAGATAGAATTCTTGAAAATTAGGGTTTCTTAAAGTCCTCTATTTAAGCTTTTTCCAAAGACTTAGTAAGTGTTTTTGGCAAGCATTGAGTTATTTTTCTTTTGGAGAAAACTTGAAGAGAGAGCCTTGAAAGGGAGAGAGGAAAGGGTGGAGTTTGAGAGGGAGAAGATCCTTGAGGGTTTCAAGGGAGTGTGGAGGGTGTTTCACACAATTGCTCTAGTATAGACTCGACTACTCCGCTATATTGGGGAAGATGGAAATGATTTTGTAAGGGCTTCTCCACCTAGTTGTAGGGGCTAAAGGAGAGTCATTAAAGGTTTTGTGTAATATTTGGAGAGGGAGTCTCTAAGGAGTGGATATAGGTCAGGTTGACCAAACCATTATAAATTTTGGTGTGTTTTCTCTTATTATTATCCACACTTTTTATTTTCTTATGATTTACTGTGTGATTGACAAACTCTAATTTTATGCTATTATGAAATTAATCTGCTTCTGCATCAAGTTTTAAAAAAATTTTCTTTTTATTCATTTTTTTTTAAATATCCAATTCACCCTCCCCCTCTCTTGGTTAGTCTCGGACTAGTTTTTAGAGGTTTAATAATCTTTATGAACTTTCAAGTGGTATCAGAGTGGGATTCATAAATTAAGTTTTAAAAAACTTTTAAAAAATGATCAATGACTAACTTTGGAAATTGTAATACTGTGGAAGGATATTCAATAATGCGACCACCTTTATTTGAAAATATTTCTTCTGATTTTTGGAACATTACATATCAACTTTCTTTCAATCAATATATTATCAATTGCAATCCAGGATCCCTAATCTATGATTTTGATTATGATAAATTATGTTAATTGAATTATTTCATTCTTCATTAAATATTTTAAATGTTACTCAAATATGGCATATGATTCAAACTAGCTATTTTATACCATTGCGTATTCTAAATGGAGTTAAAATTGATATTTTATTTAGTGAAAGGAATAGAGTAAAACAAACTTATGCTCAATTAAATACTAAATGTTTGAACTATTTTTTTGTGCTTTGAATTCTGAAGATTATATGAGAATTTCTACATGTACTACTGACAAGGATATTTGGGATAGATTATGCACTACATATGAAGGTACTAGTGATATCAGTCAATTTATGTTGAATATTCTAATGCATGATTATAAACTTTTTTGCTTGAAACCTTATGAGATGATCTTAGACATGTATAATAGATTTACTAAAATTATGATACCATTACATGCTTTAGGTAAAGAACTTTCAAACATTAAAAAGGTCAATAAAATTTATATTGTCAACTTGATAAATTTCATGCTAAAGTCATTGTTATATGTGAATCAACAGACTTGAAGGATTATTTTATTGATAATATGATTCGTTCACTCATTAACCATAAGCAAAGGGTGAGTAAAAACCTTTTGGATGTAGATGAAACCATAGTGCTAAAAGATGAAGAAATTGATAAAAGTGGCGTAGTAGATGATGAGAGTAAAGAAATATTATTAATAATAAGTAAATTTAAAAATCTATTGAAGCACAAGCATCAACATAAAAAAAAGTGTAATAATTATAAGAATGATAAAAAATTTATGATTTCCTATGATATTATTTTTTTAGGTGTAAAAAACACATGAAAGTGCTCTGATCGCACTAGAAAGTTCGTTAGGAATGTTAGGCCCCTATGAACTGGCCCAAAGCTAATTAAGAGAGAGAGAGAGAGGTGAATTGGTAAAAAATATCTTTTAATCAAAACACAAATCAAAACCAATATCACCACAAAGAAAACTAAATGTAGAAATTAAATGCGAAAGTGATAAAGAAAAGAACACATCATATTTATAGTGGTTCAGTCAAACCTTGACCTACGTTCACTCCTTGGAGGCACCATCCAAGTATTGCAATACAAAAGTGTCTCTCCTTTAGCTCCCACAGCTAGGCGGAGTAGCCCTTAGCAAATCACTTCTACCTTCCCCGATGCGGCAGAGTTGCCGGGTCCTTTGACACCAAAGAGATCTTCTTCTTATTCTGTGAACTTTCCCTCAAGATGAGCCTTGAATCCGACAGTATTAAGGTGCAAGCCTGCTGGAGCAACCGTGTGGAATCTCCCTCCACACTCCATTGAGTCCCCCCTCACAGGATATTCTCCCTCTCTCAGACTTCACCCTTTCCTCACTCCCTTTCAAGCTCTCTCTTCAAGTTCCCTCAAAAGAACAAAGCTACAATGGCTGCCAAAGACACTTACAAAGTGCCTTGTCATAGCTTAAATAGAAGAGCTAAAAAAGAGCTCATTAATGCAAGTTGCCGACATTATCGTCTAGGACGATGCTAATATCATCTTGTACGATCAGTGCAATTTAAGCCCAATCAGCGGGGACGATTTGAGATGATCAGAAGAAATTTGTTCTTATCATCCCGGATGATAATATATCTTCCTCGATGATCAGTATAAATTGTGGAATATCATCCTGAATGTCGCCCTGGAAAAGAGCTATCTGATGTCCAATCATCCAGCATATCGGCCAGGATAATCTGGCGATCGTCCAGGATGATCTGGCAATCGTCCAGGATGATCTGGCAATCATCAAGGATGATTTGATTGTGTAATCAAGTCATAATTGCTTTCCTTAAATTCCAGAGAAATTTTGGAAAAATTGTCCTGGATCATCTGGGATGATATTTTATAGTCTAGGACGATCCACCGAAACGATGTCCAAAAATAAGTAATTCCTAATTAGATTTGGCGGTAGATTCTTTTTAAATTGAGCCTATCATCCTGGCTGATACAAAATCATCCAGGACGATGTTTTTGCATAATGACGACTTCTTTAATGAGGATGCCCTAATTAGGGTTTCTACTTTTGGACAGATCATCCATGACAATATAAATATCATTGCGGATGATGTTACCAAAAATAGAAATCTTTAGTGAACAACAGAAAATCTTTCAAGTTACAAATCATCAGGAGCCACACCAAATACAATAGACTCAAGAAAGGAAATAAGGTACAAACTGACTCAGACCTAGTCTACCCAATCTTGAGCTGGTTCCAAAATACAATATGATCTTGTGGACCTGCAATGTTAGTTAATAAGGTAGTCGTAGAGAAATAAGAGTATTTGCAATAAGAATGTTTGCTATCATCAAAATCATAATCCATGAAAAAAGATCCGCAACAACACAGACACATAAAAAATTAGTTCCCTAATATAAAACCTCTTCGTGCAAAGGAAAAGGATAAAAATAAGCCAATTATAATAAGGGAAAATAATAAAAAGAAAAAGATCTCATGGGCAGACCTTCCTTATGAATCATCAGACCAATAGCAAGTTAATGAGGCATAAAGTTTTGTTTGTGTGTTTATATGTGCTATAGTTAATGCATGAGTGTGTTTTCTTTATTTTTTTTGTTTGTTGTGAGTGTTTTAATTTTTGATGTTATTTTAGTGTTTTGTTTTGTAGAAAGATATTTATATTTCTAATGTTTTATTTTATTTTTCATGTATATCTTTTATAACACTCTTTGATCATCACACACAAATGACATCTCACATTATATTTGCATATGAGAATAAATCACTTCTCCCTAATCACATTTTTTTAAATAAAAAATTTACCTCCTTTTTAATTAAAATTTTTCATTAGTGATGCCTGACTTCTCTAAACAGTTAGAGGAATAAAAATTGATGACTATCCCTCTTCCTGGAACTCCTTTAGTAATGAAACTTCTTTTTGAATCAAATATATTTCAAATTAAAAATTGGACCTAAAAATAGTGATATGCTTCATCTTCCTATATTTCTTTATCTCATATAAAAATTTTTGCAAGTCAATGAAACCTTTTTAAATTTTCGTAATCAAGTTATTTGCTTCAATCATATAGATCAGCTTTTGCTTTGTGATTTACTCTTCTTTATATAAGAGAGTTATTTCTTTAACTTTTATATTTGGATGATAATCTCACAACTAAAATTCTTAAATATTTAGAAAGGAAGCAATTTGCAAAAATCAAAAGAGGAATAAAATGAGCCTAAAATCAAAAGATGTATAGTGATGCCAGAAGAAAAAAGATGCACAAAGTGTATCAAAAATCAATAGGTTCACAAAGTACTCTACATATTAATAAAAAGGAACAAAATTAATCCACAATGAGTTATCTTTCCTTTTTTCAAATCTTTCAATCTTAAAAACTCCATGTGATAATTGATATCTTTAACACTTGTGTTTAAAAATCATGCTTATTGATTCATCATTTTTTCATTAATATTCTATTAGATATATTTCATGTAAGACAATTAATAAGATTAAAATTCCCTCTCTAATTTATTTTTTAAATTAGATTTTTTTGTTTAAAAGATTTTAATCTATAAGGAGCTTGGGTTAGGGTGAGTATAAATTGAATCTCTAACCTTTCTGACTTTAAGCTTTTTCAATGCATTTCTTACTAAGCTTTTGAATAAAATTAAGAGGTAACTTTCTCATTCCAAGAAAATAATTTTAAATTAATTGATTCTTCTTAAATATCACCACCACCTACACTTAATCAGGGTCCGTATGATCTTTAGTTTGTTACATGTGTCCCATTTTATTTTCTTTTCTTTATCTCTTTCTAATGATGTCAAAGGGGGAGAATGTACTGGTTGTATTTGTGTTTAAGTAGCTTATGCTCATCTTGTATTTACATTAGTTTATCTATTATATAGTTTCTAAATATTTTTTGTTTTTATTAAAAAAACTTTTTTTTCTTTCCTTTATTTTTTTTAATATAATTATCTTAGTAAGGGGGAATTTAAGAGAACATAATTGTTAGTTTGCAAATTCAACTAATTATGTTGCCATCATAAAAAAGGGAGAGATTATTGCAACTCAAGCTTATGAGTTTATATTTTTGATGATAATAAACATTATAGCTTACATCATATGTCTCTTAGTATTTGCAGAGTATATTTATTTGTGTGTGTACTAACATTTTAGGAATACTACGCACCATCCAACAAAGACACATGGCTCAAGGTTGGGTTGAATTGGTTATGCTGTAAAGATTCTAAAATATTCATTGATGTATTTTTTAATTTTTTTAGTCAAAGTTTTGTAAAGGTTTATGTCTGTTGAGTAACTTTATATACATATAGGGGAAGAGAGAAAAAATGTTTTGAGAGAGTTTTTTTTTTTGTAAATCATACTGTATAATTTTGGCTTCATACTATACCACTTTGTTTCATATTATATAACTTTAATTCATACTGTATGATCTATTGTGCTCTTTTAAAACCCTAGCCACCAATAAGGAAGATATTAATTATATGTTGATCGTATATTATGACTTATTTCATAATGTACGCCCTAATTAAAATCTTTATTAATTAACCCCTCGATATTAGATAATCAATTATGGACAATTATTATCACCGATCGTATTGTATGATATAATTCAGATAATATGATTGACAATGTATGTGGTCATCCCATAGATCGTACCAAATAAAATCTATAATTTTTGTACTAATCATATTGTATGATGTTCATATTACTGGATGACCGATAGTGTACAAAGTTGGCCATCCTAAGAGTCATCCCAAATGAATAAAGGGAATTTCTATAGTTTGTACTAGATAATATTTTGATTGTAATGTACAAAGTGTTATGATGGTTGAACAGTTTGTCTGTATGACTTGATAGATGAATCTATATTACATTGATCATACGTTATGATATGCATATCATATTGTATGAATAGAAGATGAAAATTTTAAAAATAAGGGTTTCTTGAAGCCATTTATTTAAGAATTCTCCAAAGACTTGGTAAGTGTCTTTGGTATACATTGAGTCATTTTTCTTTTAGAGAAAACTTGAAGAGAGAGCCTTGAAAGGGAGAGAGGAAAGGGTAGAGTTTGAGAGGGAGAAGATCCTTGTGGGTTTCAAGGTAGTGTGGAGGGGCTTTCCCATAGTTGCTCTGGAAAGCTTCCACCTTAGTACCATCATAGTCAAGGTTTGTCTTGAGGGAAATTTTGGGAAGAAGAATATCTCTTTGGTGTAAAAGGACCCAGCTACTCCGCTGCACTAGGGAAGGTGGAAGTGATTTTATAAGGGCTTCTTTGCCTAGCTGTAGGGGTTAAATGAGACTAATGAAAGGTTTAGCGAAATACTTGGATAGATAGTATCTAAGGAATTGACGTAGGGCAGGTCGACCGAACCACAATAAATTCTAGTGTGTTTGTTCTTATTATTCTCTATACTTTTGTTTTTCTTTGATTTATTGTGTGATTGAAAAACCTTAATTTTATGCTATTATGAAATTAATATGCTTCCGCATGAAGTTATAAAAAGAAATTTCTTTCTATTAAAATTTTTTTTTTTAAATATCCAATTCACCCACCTCCTCTTCGTTAGCATCGGGCTGGTTCTTAGAGGTTTAATAACCTTCTTGAACCTTCAGTATGAGCATATTAAATAATATATAGAATAAACATTTAGATAACTTGATTCATAAATGATAGTAATCTTAGCGTCATAATTACTAGGTAAACATCTAAGGATTTTGTTTACTTTCTCAAAGTTAAAAGCTCTCTTTCTAAAGCATGCAGAGATGTCATGCTTTGTGTAAACCTAATGTACATGTCTAAGATTTGCTTTAGCATTAGTCATAGTTTTCACCAAGCAATTACCACATAAATAAAATGCAAAAAAAGTAAAGCGTAAAAAATAAGAAATCAGAATAAGCACACAAAAATTAATAGTGGTTCAATCAAATAATGACCTATGACCACTCTCCGGAGTTCTGTTCTCCAAGTTTTGCACTAAACTTTAATGTATCTTCTTTAACCCCCACAGCTAGGCAGAGAAGTCCTTATAATCTTTTCCCTAACCTGGTGTGGCAAAGAACCTTGACCTCCTTTCTTACCCTCTAGGTGATGAAAGAGAACCACAACATCCTTTTTCACCCTCTTAGTGATAGCATAGAACCATAACTTCCTTTCTTATCCTTTAGGTGACAACAGAGAACCATGAACTCTTTTCTCACCCTCCTGGTGATGACGGAGAACTACGAACTCCTTTCTCACTTCTAGGTGATGGTAGAGAACCATAAACTCATTTTTCACCTTCCTGGTGATGCAAGAGAACCACAAAATTTGAGCTAAAGAAATTCTTCCCAAAGCTACCAATGAAACCTATACAGAGACTTGGAGGAAATAAGATAAGACAATTGCTTAGAGTAGATGTGTGAACCCCTCATACTATTTCTCCCTCACACACAAGCTCTCCCTTTCTTCTTCCCAAATCTCTCCTAGATCTTCTTCTTCAAGCTCTCTATCAAGAACACTCATCAGCCAAAAACTTGAAATAATTCTAATTAGAGAGGTTAAATACAAGGCCTCACAAAAATCCTTAGAATTACATTCTAGCATTAATGATTGTACAGTACAATTTAAATCGCATAGTATGATTAGTACAAATCACACTGTTAGTATTGTATGAATTGTAAATCAATTTATGATCAATTCAACTGATTGTAGTGATCATCTAGTACAATATAAAAAATTTTAAGTATGATTAGTTGAAATGTCTTTGTTTAGTGTTCCATACAATTGGTAATGATAAAATATCATCCCATGTAGTGATCTGATCGTACAGTACGATTGGCTTCAATCCTCCTATACGATATGATTGGTCAATTTCACAACAAAAATCTAATTATAGGATTAATTTAGTCAAGATTTAATTACATCGTACAGTACAATACCTATCAATAATGAGTACAAATTTTGAATTTTAAAATATTTTCTAAATTATGATTAGCAGCAAGGATTTTGATTTCAACTAATTATCTTGTATGATCTATATTGTAATGTATGAATAGTTCATTATTTTAATTATCACAATTTGGTGTTTTAATAATTTTCTAATTAGTTGATCATATTGTATGATATATATCGTATTATATGATTGTTCAGAAAATTATACTCATTATTTTTTCACTATCTCACTTCCTTGAGTGTGTGTATACACGATCACCAAGTTTACCATCCACCAAATATATGATTTCATTAAGAAAATGCTGAACTAAGAAAAAATAAAATTACAAACACTTTAACCCTATTATACCCAGTCTTGAGACGATCAATTTTGCACAGTATATGGTGGATCTTAAATGTTAGTGTATAATAAAAATAGATTTATAATATTAGCAATTAGTAAGAGATAGCATAGTAAGGAATCTAATAATATTTGTTACCATCTAAATCACACGACTTGAGTATAGATTTACAACAGGATTGTTACAATTCTCCCTTTTTTATGATAAAAAATATTATTGGTTGAAATTACATATTATTTATATTTTCTATTAATCCCATCCTCACTAAGTGAATTACTTTAAAAATAGGAGCCATCAAAGAAGATGAGAATGGAGCCATCAAAGTAGAAGATTTGATATATGATGGTTGGTTTGGGATAGGTAACAAGATGTGTTTATGCGAGTTTATTCTTACATCGGGTTGATCATAGCTGAAAGGAACTAAGTTTTTCAAAATAATAAATAAGTATGTGGGATTAATCAAAGGTATTGCCAGACATGATTAAGTACGTGACAATAGATAGAAGTGGGTGGTATTGACTCTATCTCTAGCCTTATGAAGAATTAAAGTTAAGAGAACATGCAAGATGAGTTAGGCATTTTGATTTAGGGATTGAACAAGGGGCTAGTGTTGCTTAGTGTTGCTTCAAAAGTGCATTCCTAAAGGTTAAACTAAAAGTGGTCCAATCATAATCACTTTTAGAGGCTATGTTATGTGGTTTAATTCCCTTAGTGGATAGATATAGGCATTCAATAAGGTCCTATTTGATTATTTCAATAGGACACCTACAAATATAAGAGGTCATTGAGGAGAAATCTACTTGAACTCTAAGGCTTGTAAAAATTTCAAAAAGTAGTTTAGACGTGGAAGAGAAGTCGAGGGTTAAGAGGAAATACATAGTGATAGAGGCAAAGAGATCCATAACAATATAATTTGAAAGTTTGTGACGGTTATTAAACCTTTAAGAACAAGCCTGAGGCTAACCAAAAGGGGGGTGAATTGGTTATTTTAAAAATTACTTAAAGTAAAAAAAAGAAAAGTTTTTTTATGTTTTCCAAATATTTTAGAAGAAATAAGATTATCCCATAATGTAGAAGCAGATTAAGTTCACTATAATAAAAATTTTCAACCACACTAAAATCACAAACAAGTACATAAATTAAAATACAAAAAGTCAAAGAATTAACACACTAAAGTTTATGGTGGCTCGATCAAATCTAACCTACATCACTCCCTAGAGGCCTGCTCTAAGTATTGCATTAAACCTTTTAGTGTCTTACCTTTAGCCCCCACAGCTAGGTAGAGAAGCCCTTATAAAAATCACTTCCACCGACATGGTGCCCTCCTAATGAAGGCAGAGAAACGGAATCCTTTTACTCTCTCTTAGAGTAGGCAGAGAATGAAAGTTCGTTAGGGATGTTAAGCCTTATAGAACTGGCCCAAGCTAACCAAGAGGGGGGGGGGGGGGGGGGGTTGAATTGGTATTTTAAAAATTTTCTTTTCACAAAGGAGTAAAATCTCATAAACCAAAATCACACCATAAAAAATAAGTGCGGAAATAAAAGTGCGGAAGCAAGAAACAAGAACACAGAGATTTATAGTGGTTCGGTCAACTCGACCTACGTCCACTCCCCGGAGGTGCCCTCCGAGTATTGCTTTGCACTACAATCGTGACTCTCCTTTAGCCCCCACAGCTAGGTGGAGAAGCCTTTACAACGAACCTCTTTTTGTCACCCGGCAAGGCAGAGAACCTATCTCCTTTTGCTTCCTTCTGAAGCTGGCAGAGAACCACAATCAGATGCAAAATCCTTACCTCTACCGACCCTTCCACGGATGAGTAACTCTAAAAGAAGAAGAAGCAGAGCGATCCTTGAAGCAACCCTTGTGAATCCCCTCACATGCTCCCCCTCACAAGATCCTCTCTCTCTCCCTCTCTCTCTTTCTCTCCTCAAGGTCTTCTCAGGTCAAGGTAGCAGCAAAAGATTATTCAAAATGTTGAACAAGAGCTCTTAAATAGAAGAGCTTCAAAGGAGCTCATTAATTGCAATTATCCAACAATATCGTCCTGGCCGATCAGTACAAATCTCAGAAGATCGGTTAGAGCATTGCCCTGAATGCAAACTGGACGATTTAAAATATGCTTGATCGTCCAGGCCGATCTCACGATCGTCCCGGCTGATCAGTTCAAATCAGAGGAAAATCATCCAGAGCATCGCTCTGAATTCAAGCTGTCCGATATTTATCGTTTAGAAGTAACTAAGGTTTTTGAATAGATCGTCCTGGCCGATAGTGAGATCTTCCAGGATGATATGATTGTATCAATCATCCTTAATTACTTCCTTGATTTGTCTGATTAATTAAGGCATAATTGTGAATATCGTCCAGGGAAATCCAATACCGTCCTAGCCGATTACCAAAAATTACAGAATACCTTAATTGTTTATGGCGGCAACTTCTTTCTGTTTTGAGCTTATCGTTCTGGCCGATAGACGTATCGTCCAGGACAATCTGGTAATGTCGGCTGCCTTAATTAAGAATCCCGAATAGAATCTCTATTTTAAACTAAATCGTCCAGGCCGATAAAAATATCGTCCTGGCCGATGTGAGTAAAAACAAAAATTCTAAGTCTCTCAAGTGTGTGTGTGTAGGGTTACTTAGCATCAGTCTCTTCGAACATTACAAATAGACTCAAGAAGAGAAAAAAACAAAGTACAGACTGACTCAAACCTAAACCTACGCAATCTTGAACTGGCTTCGTTTGCTCGTCCGATCTTCGATTCCTTAAAAGTTAGAAATAACAGGCAGTCCAAGAGAATCAATAGTGTTTGTCAATCATCAAAACATAAGTCATGAAAATAGATTTGCAACAATCTCCCCTTTTTGATGATGACAAAACACTACGAGAACAATCAGCAGTAAAAATTACGGGATCGACAAGTGTAAAAACATCATAAACTTCTCCCTCTGTTGACATATCAAAAAGGAGGAGGGAACAGAGAAAAAAATAGCAAACCAAATTTTTTTTTTAATCAAGGCATGAAAATGATGTAGTATTCCATGTGATTGATTTAAAAACTTGTTGGTTAATGAGTTAATCAATCTCAACAATCCAAAGAATGGTAGAATATCCGGTCATGGTTACCCTTATCTCAGACGTTTTCTTAGGGTAGAATTGTCTTTTGAAATCAATGACCTAACTCAAAGAATTAATTGGATATGAGAAAAAGAATTCATCCATCACCTGGTTTAAGAAAAAATATCTTTATATTAATAATGAACCAAAGTAAATCCGTCATGATCGCAAACAATCGAAATCAAGCCTTTGAGAATCAAAACTTCTAAGTTCTAAAAGATTTAAAAAGAGAGAATAGCTTGCTTTTGAGTGGGCTCATTTTATGCCTCTTGTCAATTGAGTGGCGCTTTGCGCATCTTTTTATAGATTTTCAATTTGGCGTCTTTGCACTTCTTTTGTTGGCATCATTGGCCAAATTTTTTTTTTATTTTTTTTTATTTTTGCAAGTTACATTCTTTTTTATAATCTCTTAAAAAAATCTTAGTTGTGAGTATATCTTCTTAGATATTAAAGAATAGGAGCTCTCTCTCTAACATAAGGAAGAATTATCACAAATAGAATCAATAATCAAAGACAAGAGTAACGAGGGATCTTGATGTGACAAAAAGATTTTAATCATTATAAATAAAAGATAGATTTGCTTAAGCAAGTTTAAGAAAAGATCTTAATTTTATACACAATTTTTAATTTGAAATAGATTTTTTGATTAGAAAAGAAAACTATACCACTAAAATAGGTTAGAGAAAGACACAATCACAAAGTATTTTTATAATCTAAGAGATTAAGAGATGAAAAATACATTGACTACAAATTTTCAAAAACAAGGACAAGGAATATGATGTCATTTCAGCGATGATTTAAAAAAAAACACACAAAAGAAAATAAAACACACCAAAAACTAAGAGCAAAAAAAAAAATAAATAAATAAAAATAAAAACAAAAACAAAAGCAAAAGAAAGTAACTTAAAGATCAAGTTTCATGCATTTATGTCAATCACACCCAATCTGGTCATTAAAGAACTGAAAGTGTCGAAGGCCAGTGGTTTAGTAAAGATGCCAGCCAGATGATTTTCAGTTGTCACATGGTGTAACTCAATGTCTCCCTTAGTCACATGATCTCTAATGAAGTGATGCCTAATGTCATGTGCTTAGTCCTTGAATGTTGGATAGGATTCTTAGAGATGCATATGGCACTAGTGTTATCACAAAAGATTGAGGTGGTGCCTACAGGTAATCCTAAATCCAATACCTGTTGTTTCAACCAAAGGACTTGGGCCACACAACTTCCAAGAGCAATGTACTCAGCTTCAACAGTGGAAAGTGCAACAGAATTTTGTTTCCTACTAGACCAAGAGACCAAAGACTGTCCTATGAATTGACAAGTTCCTGAAGTGTTTTTTCTATCCACCGTGCATCCTGCAAAATTAGAGTCAGAAAATCCAATAATCTCAAATGAAGTGTTGTGTCTAGGGTACCAAATCCCTAAGCCTTGGGTCTCCAAAAGGTATCTAAAAATTCTCTTAACTCCAGTCTAGTGGGACTCCTTAGGGTCAGCTTGTAATCTAGCACAAAGGCAAACACTAAACATAATATCAGGTCGGCTCGCAGTCAAGTAAAGTAAGGATCCAATCATACCTCTGTACTTATTCTGATCAATAGACTTACCACTTGGGTCCTTATCAAATGGAGCACTAGAAGTCATGGGAGTGTTAATTGGCTTAGCTTTGTCCATCTCATACTTCTTCAAAATGTCCTTTATGTATTTTGTTTGATTTAAAAAAGTTTCATCCTCCAATTGTTTTATGCTAAACCCCAAAAAGTAGGACAACTCTCCCATCAAACTTATCTCAAACTCTCTACTCATTATTTTAGAAAACTCATCACACAAATTCTTATTAGAAGATCCAAAGAGTTTTTCATCCACATAAATCTGAATAATGAGTAAGTCATCTCCAACTCTCCTAAGAAAAAGGGTGGTGTCTATGCTCCCCTTGACAAACTCCCTCTCTAGTAAGAATATTCTAAGCCTCTCATACCAAGCTCTTGGTGCCTGCTTTAACCCATACAAAGCCTTTTTTAATTTAAAAACATGATTTGGAAATTGGGAACTTTCAAAACTTGGGGGTTGTTCTACAAACACATCTTCTTTTATTTCCCCATTTAAAAAGGCACTCTTGACATCCATTTGAATAAGCTTAAATCCTTTATAACAGGCAAAGGCTAATAGCACTCTAATGGCTTCCAATCTAGCTGCAAGGGCAAAAGTCTCCTCAAAGTCTATCCCTTCTATTTGGTTATACCCCTTAGCCAGCAATCTTGCCTTATTCCTAACCACCACTCCTGAATCATTCACCTTGTTCTTAAAGATCCGCTTTGTCCCAACTACACTTTATCCCTTAGGTCTTTCTACAAGCTCCCAAACATTATTCCTAATAAATTGATTCAATTCTTCTTGCATTGCCAAAATACAAAACTCATCAGTAAGGGCTTGGTTAATGGTGGTGGGTTCAGTCATCGAGATAAAGATAGAGTGGTTCACCTCCTTCCTAAGTTCATGTCTAGTCTTAACTCCACTAGAAGGGTCTCCTAAGATCAAATCCTGGGGGTGAATTATAAAGTATCTCCAATCTCTAGGCAAAGTGTGAGAAGGTCCAACCCTTTCATCCAAATCAATATTTTCTACTCCTTGGGTGACTTCACCTACTCCTTCATTACTTTTCTGTTCTACCCCTTCCTCAAATTTTCTACTCCACTTATAATCTCTCCAACATCATCTTCTTCAACTTCAGATTTCCTAGGATCAGATTTATCAAATACTACATGGGTTGTCTCTTCCACCATCAAAGTTCTCTTGTTAAACACCCTAAAAGACTTCCCAACATAAGAATATCCCAAGAAAACTCCTTCATCAGATTTAGGATCAAATTTTCCCAAGTGAGACTTTCCATTGTTGTGAATAAAAACCTTACAACCAAAGACATGAAGGTGGGAAAGATTGGGTGTCCTACCCTTAAGGATCTTATAGGGTGTCTTTTCTAATTTGGATTTAACATTCACCCTATTCAACACATAACAAGCTGTGTTAACCGCTTCAGCCCAAAAGTATTTTGGAAGTGAATACTCAACAAGCATGGCTCTATCGGCTTCCACCAAGGTCCGGTTCTTCCTTTCAGCTACCCCGTTCTACTGAGGGGTCCTAGGAGATGAGAAGTTGTGGCTAATCCCCTTGTCCTCACAAAAATTACCAAATCTTTCATTCTCAAACTCTCCCCCATGATCACTATGGATGGTCAATATCTCACAACCTAGCTTTTTCTGAATCCAAGTAGAAAATGTTTTAAACTCCTCAAAAGACTCATTTTTATGTGAAAGAAATCTAGTCCAAGTGAACCTCGAGTAGTCATCATCAATCACAAAACCATAGACTTATGAAGGATGTTAAGCTCTATAGAACTAGCCCAAGCTAACCAAGAGGGGGGGGGGGGTGAATTGGTATTTTAAAAATTTTCTTTTCAGAAAGAAGTAAAATCTCATAAACCAAAATCACACCATAAAAAATAAGTACGGAAATTAAAGTGTGAAAGCAAGAAATAAGAACAAAGAGATTTATAGTGGTTTGGTCAACTCGACCTACGTCCACTCCCCGAAGGCGCCCTCCGAGTATTGCACTACAATCGTGACTCTCCTTTAGCCCCCACAGCTAGGAGGAGAAGCCTTTACAACGAACCTCTTTTTGCCTCCCCGGCAAGGCAGAGAATCTATCTCCTTTCGCTTCCTCCTTAAGCTGGCAGAGAACCACAATCAGATGCTGAATCCTTACCTTTATCGACCCTTCCACGGACAAGAAACTCTAGACGAAGAAGAAGTAGAGCGATCCTTGAAGCAACCCTTGTGAATCCCCTCAGAAGCTCCCCCTCACAAGATCCTCTCTCTCTCTTTCTCTCCTCAAGGTCTTCTCAGGTCAAGGCAGCAGCAAAAGATTGTTCAAAATGTTGAACAAGAGCTCTTAAATAGAAGAGCTTCAAAGGAGCTCATTAATTGCAAGTTGCCGACAATATCGTCCAGGCCGATATGGATATCATCCTGGCCGATCAGTACAAATCTCAGTAGATCAGCCAAAGCATCATCCTGAATGTAAACTGGACGATTTAAAATTGGCTTGATCGTTCAGGCCAATCAGTTCAAATCAGAGGAAAATCGTCCAGAGAATCGCCCTGAATTCAAGCTGTCCGATATTTATAGTCTAGAAGTAACTAAGGTTTTTGAATAAATTGTCCTGGTCAATACTGCGATCGTCCAGGATGATATGATCGTATCAATCATCCTTAATTACTTCCTTGATTTGTTTGATTAATTAACGTATAATTGTGAATATCGTCCAGGCCGATCCAATACCATCCTGGCCGATTACCAAAAATTACAGAATACCTTAATTATTTTTGGCGGCAACTTCTTTCTATTTTGAGCTTATCATCCTGGCCGATACACGTATCGTCCAGGACGATCTGGTAATGACGGCTGCCTTAATTAAGAATCCCGAATAGAATCTCTGTTTTAAACTAAATCGTCTAGGCCGATAAAAATATCATCCTAGCCGATGTGAGTAAAAATAGAAATTCTAAGTCTCTCAAGTGTGTGTGTGTAGGGTTACTTAGCATCAGTCTCTTTGAACATTACAAATAGACTCAAGAAGAGAAAAAAACAAAGTACAGACTGACTCAACCTTAAACCTACACAATCTTGAACTGGCTTCGTTTATTCGGCCGATCTTCGATTCCTGAAAAGTTAGAAATAACAGGCAGTCATAGAGAATCAGTAGTGTTTGTCAATCATCAAAATATAAGTCATGAAAATAGATTTGCAACAGAGAACCTGAATCCTTTTACTCCTTTTAGGAGTAGGTAGAGAACCTGAATCTAATGGAAAAGAATGTCTCCCCCTAGCCACCTAGGATTCAAGAAAGCATCTTGAAGAAGATAATAGAAACCTTGATTGGAGTAACCTTTATGAATCCCTTATAACTCCCACTCAATAGAATCTCTCACTTCTTCTCTCCCAAATCTCTCCTTTTCCTCCTCTAAGCTCCCTCTCAAAATAAGACTACAACAAAAGATATATTCTCAAGATAATATGAGAGTTTAAATAGAGAGCCTAAAAAAGAAGCCCTAATTTTAAATTTTCCATCAAAGGTCATCTAGTACAATCATGACATCATCTTGTACGATCAGTACAAAATAGACCGTACAAATAAAATGAATATCATTATTTTGTACGATCATTGCAAGTATTTGTATTGATTGACCGGTACAATTATGCGATTATCCAATATGATTAGTCTAAGATATTGAATTGATCATCCAGTATGAAAGATAATGATGGGCCATGATTTAAATATCATCCCATAAAATTTTCAGGTTATCCTGTATGATCTCCTTATATAATTAGAAGAAAAATCGTTATTTTTTTTATTTTGGATGATGCAGGATGATTAAGTATCATCCCATATATCTCTCAAGTCGTCAAGTACGATTGTCACTAATCATCTTGTATGATTTGATTGAACAATTCTACCATAATTAGTGCCCAAATCACAATATCAATTTATGCATGATTATCATAGATCATTCTGTACGATGTATATCATACTGCATGATTAGAAAAAAATTAGAATATTAAAATATTGTTTAAATTATGATTGATGGTTATTTTTTCATAATCTTAACTAATCATCCTATATAATATGTGAAAGTTTGTTAGAAATGTTAAGTCCTATAGAACTGGCCTGAGGCTAACCAAGAGGGGGGGGGGGGGGGGGGGGTGAATTGGTATTTTAAAATTTCTTTAAGCAAAAAGAACGATTATCACAAACCAAATCACTACGAAAATAAGTGCGGAAGAAAATAAATGCGGAAGCAGTAAAAATAAGAACACAAGCATTTATAGTGGTTCGGTCAACTCGACTAACGTCCACTCCCCGGAGGTGCCCTCCGAGTATTGCACTATAAACGCGACTCTCTATTAGCCCCCACAGCTAGGCGGAGAAGCCCTCACAAAAACACCTCCTTTTTGCCACACCCGGCAAGGCAGAGAACCCAACTCCTTTTTCTTCCTCCTGAAGCAGGCAGAGTACCACGATCACTTGCTAAAACTTACCTCTCCCAACCCTTCCAAGGACAAGAGACTCTAGGGAAGAAGAAGTGGAACAGTTTTTGGAGCAACCCTTGTGAATCCCCTCACAAGCTCCCCCTCACAAGATCCTCTCTCTCTCTCTCTCTCTCTCTCTCCTTTAGGTTTTCTCAGGTCAAGAAAGTAGCTAAGGATGTTCAAAAATATTGAACAAGAGCTCTTAAATAAAAGAGCTTCAAAGGGGCTCATTAAATGCAAGTTGCCGACTTTATCATCTAGGACGATATGGAATTCATCCTGGCCAATCAGTACAAATCTCATAAGATCGGCCAGAGCATTGCCCTTAATGCAAACTGGATGAATGAAAATTTGCTTGATCGTCTTGGACGATCTCACGATCGTCCTGGACGATCAGTTCAAATCAGAGGAAAATCGTCCAAAGCATCGCCCTGAATTTGATCTGGCCGATATTCATCGTCCAGAAGCAACTAAGGGTTTTTGAATATATCATCCAGACCAATCCTTAGATCATCCAGGATGATGTGATCGTATCAATCATCCTTAAATACTTCCTTGATTCATGGATCAATGTAGGCATAATTGTGTGATATCGTCTAGGCCGATCTCATGATCGTCCTGGCCAATTTCTAAAAATACAGAATACCTAAACTGATGATGGCGGCAAATTCTTTCTGTATTGAGCATATCATCCTGGCCGATACAGGTATCATCCAAGCCGATCGATTAATTACGGCTTTCTTAACTAAGAAATTTTGATTAGATCTTCTGTTTTGAACTCGATCGTCCAGGATGATATAAATATCGTCCGGGACGATGTGAGTAAAAACACAAGTTCTAAATCTCTCAAGTGTGTGTGTAGGGTTACTTAACATCAATCACTTCAAATAATTACAATTGACTCAAGAAAGAAAAAAAGAAAATTACAGACCGACTCAATCCTTATCTACCCAGTCTTGAGCTAATTCCGATTTTCGTCCGATCTTTGAGTCCTGAAAAGTCAGTAGAAAAAAGGCAGTCGTAGTGAAACAAGATTTATTTGATATCATCAAAATCATAATCCAAAAATATATTTGTAACAATCTACCCCTTTTTTATGATGGCAAACATATCGATAATCAATTCTAAAATAATAATGCAAAACTAAACATAATTTTAATTTTTCGAACTGAACAAGTACAAACATTCTATAAGAGAATTACAAGAGCAAGTACAAACATACTACTCCCCCTTTCGACATCTCAAAAAGGAGGAGGAAACTAAAAACAAAAACTAAAGGAACTAATACAGAAAAAGAAAGCAATCTACAGAAAACAGAAAATAAAACTTAAAAAATGAGGGATCCTGGTCATCAGATGGAGGTGGAGGTGGTGGAGCCTGCTGAAAGTAGCTAGCTAGCGTAGTAAACTGAGCATTGAACCAGGCTATATCCTGGTCGTACTGCTACTGGTGGTGAGTAATGTAGGTGTCAAAATGGGCTAAGTCCTCTGTGCAGTGCTGCTCATAGCGGGCAATGTCCTCAGAATGTTGATGCTCCTGTGCAGTAACGTAAGCGTCAAAACAGGTCTCCCAATGATCAAATCTCTCCACTAACAAGTCAAACTGTGAGTGCTGGTGAAGAGGACCAGGATCAGGAACGGGAGCAGGAGCCTCCTCCTCCTCAGCCCCCTGAGGTTCCCCATCACCTGGGTGGAGACGAGTACTGTGAAGGATATTAAAAGAGTTGTTTGAGTAGCAATGAGGCTGAAGGTCGTGACGAGCAGGATATTGAAGATTGTATTTTGTTTCAAGAATATAGGCTATGAGATGTCCTAAAGCAAGGTTGGGTTTCCTCCTATGGCCTGGATCGCGAATAGTTGCTAAATGATCAATGTATCAAAAAATTAAGTCAGTAGCATTAAATTCTCTTCGGGCCATGATGAAAAAGGTTGTCAAAGAAAGCAGAGGAGTGATGTGGACTCGGTCCCCAGCTTTTGGAATAATGGAGGTGCGAAGGACATGCTAAATTGTCCTAGCATCTTTGACTAAAGAGCTAGTCTCTTCAACATGAAAGGGTGTGTTGGTTTGGTGAAGAAAATGGTTTACTGTGGACCAGTCCAAATCAGGATATTAGACGATTATATGCAGCTTATCCTCGGTGGTGGATAGCTGCAATAGTTTAGTACATTCCTAATATGTGATCTCGACCGAGCGTCGATTCACATAGGAGGTCAGGGCTGTGAAAGTAGAATTTATACGAAGATTTGCATAAAATTCTAATAGAAGTTTTGAGGAAAAAGGGACAGCGAGGGTAAGAATGAAACAGAGAGAAGTGTGAGCAAAGAGATCCATTACTGGATATGAAAGGTGGACAGGATTGATGGTTATGGAAAGGGTGATGCCACATTCTTTGTAACGACGGTAAGCTACTTGATCCTCCACTTCCCTGAGTCGAGGGTCCAGAGTGGCCCTCGAGGAACTTCCAGAAGCCTGTTGAACTCGCTTCTCACTAGCCATAGCAAGAAATCAGTAAGTAAAAATGAGATAAGAAGAAGCCTTGAGATGAAAACAATGGTTGGAATGGCCTGTATTGAAAGAAACTGCCATATCGTCCAGGACGATCGCAGAATCATCCAGAATGATTTGGTTCAATTATTGCGTACAGGCCGATTGGTCAAAAAGGCTGTCTGATCGGCCGGGCCGATCAGATATCGGCCAGGACTATTAGACACAGGCGATCATCTCGAGGAGTCAAGTCGGATGATCGTTGAAAAAGCAGATCGTCCGGGCCGACTAGGTGTATCATCCAGGATGATGCACAATAATTGATCATACCTGCTGAAGTTAAAACATTTTAAATCTGTGCCATATGTATCATCCAGGACGAACAATGGATCGGCCAGGACGATTGTCCAATAATGGATCGTCCGGGGCCGGTTTTAAGGATTTAAACGTACTGTCACGTGAATCGTCCAGGATGATCAAGTGTATCGGCCAGGATGATGACTATAAATGCATCGGCCATGATGAAAATTATATCGGCCACGATGATCAAAAAATGATTGTAACAGAGTTCGATCATATCGGCCAGGACGATAAAAGATCATCCGGGATGATGAGTTACAGAAAGCTCAAAAAAGTTCAGTAGATGAAATTTTGAAGAGAAATTATTATATCGTCCAGGATGATAGCGGTATCAGCCAGGATGATGTGACAAAAATTTGAAAATCAAGGAAAGATGTAGATGATCAGAGAAAACCTTAAAAAATAAATACAAACTAAGAACAACAAAAATAGATAAAAACAAGAAAAGATAAAAAAAATTTTGGTTTCTTAATTTTTCTATTTTTGTTTTTGTTTTTAGCAAAGCAATTGACAAATTTCCCAAATAATTAAATTTTAAAGATTTGAAAGATCAATGAGTTAACAATGTCACAATCAGAAAATGGTAGAAATCCGATTCGGTTTACCCTAGCTCGGACTTTTTTTAGGATAAAAATTGTCTTTTGAAAACAAGAGGACTAACTCAGAATAAATTAGATAAAAAGAAGATCCGTTCAAAACTTGGTTACAAATAAAATATCTTATAGAATAGTATACCAAACTAATTTATCTCTATCATGGAATTTGAAATCAAGCATTTGAAAACATCAAATAACCCATGAGTTATTCTAAGTTTTAAAAGTTTTAAAAAGAGAGGATAGCTTGCATTTAGTGGGCTCATTTTATGCCTCTTGTCACTTTGATTGGCTCTTTGAGTATCTTTGATTTTTGATACACTTTCGTGTTTATACTTTTCTTTTCAATTTGGCGTCATTGACCAATTTTTGTTTTATTTTTTTTTGTTTTTGCAAGCTAAAAACTTTTTAACAAACTCTTAAAAAGGTTCTTAGTTGTGATTATATCTTCTAGATATTAGAGATGATGAGCTCTCTCTCTAACATAGGGAAGAACAAATCACAAAATGAAAATCAAAATCATATGATAAGTTCAACGGCAAGATTTTCAATTAACTTGAAAGATATATAAGAACTTAAGATCATATATATAAGATAGACTATTATAGCAAGAAAAAAAGATCTTAATGTAAAAACCATTTGTTAAAATGAGATAGACTTTTTGTTTAGAAAAGAAAACTATCAACGCTGTTTTCTCCCTTTAACCGATTTAGAAATGCTAATCATTGGCCATAAATCTCCGAAGTTTAAGAACAAGAAAAAATTATCATAAAGAAAACAACAGTAAAAATGACTAGAATAACTAAACAAAAACTACCCAAAAAAAAAAAAACAAAACATAACAATAATCAAAATGCAATTCAAGAATTTGTTAAGCAGCAAGTTTAAGCAGTTATGAGTTGTGAGCCTCCGTTTGTCCAAGTATCTTATGCTCTCATGAGGTCTTTGGTGAGAGCAATCCTGCAAGAATCAATAACTGTCAGACTTAGGAACCCAAATAGGTTTGGGTCCCTTCTCATAAAAAGTAGAGTATAATGCATGTGTGCTATGCTGTGAATCATGCAATTTTGGTCTCCACACCCAATGTGTACTACGGTGAACAGTGCTAGTGTGTGGGATGTATCCTAGCAAGCCACATGAAAAGCATCTAACACCAGGAAAAGGATTTCTTAAATGGTTTGGATTGTAATGCCTCTTCCTAGGTCTTGGCTTTAGATCAGAAGTAGGTGTCATCCAATTTCTCTTAATTGAGTCCAATTCATTTCTAAGCCTCAGGTTAGTATCTTCCAAAGCATTATGATCAATCCTCAAGTTGCGCTCTATTTTTTTAGATTTCTTCAAATCAGATTTGAGTGAGGTGTGTGAAACTTTTAATGCATCATGTGCATCAGTTAATTCCGAATGCTTTTTGTTTAAATTATTAAATTCATCAAGTAGAGCCATGTGATTTGAATCAATCGTAGAATGATCTTTGAGAATAATTTCATATTCTTTTTGTAAATTCGAAAGTTCCAACTTTAAACTAGCATGAGTCTTTTTAAGTTTTTTGTATGATGCTTGAATTTTCTCACAAATTTTGAACAATTGATCATAAGTTGGTTTACATACCTCTTCTTCATCACTTTGATCAATATGATCTTCTTCCATTAAGCACAAGTTTGTTCTTTCATCTTCAGGTTCAGTCTCCGATGAATCAGATGCAGAATCCGCCCAAAATGCCTTTTGAAGCCTCTTTTTTATCTTTTCTAGACTTAGGTTTCTCCTCACCCTTTTCTTTATTTGAGTGATCTTGAAGTGTAGGATAATCTGCTCTGACATATCCAAGCTTCTTGCATTCAAAGCAAACAACATCAGAAGATCTTTTAGAATATTTATTATCCTTACCTTTTCTCCAATTTTGATGATGCTTTTGCTTCTTCCTTAGAAAGCTTTTGAGCTGCCTTGTGATAAAGGCAATGCCATCGCTCTCAGACTTGGAAGAATTAGAGTCCTATTTGTGTGCCTTCAGTGCCACCTTTCTTTTCTCACATGTATCAAGATTTCTGTGTTTCACTCCTTACTCGTAAGTAATAAGTGAGCCAAGTAAGTTGTCAGTCGAATTCATATTCAAATCTTTAGATTCAGTGATTGCAATAATTTTAGCATCAAAAGACGAAGGCAAGCATCTCAAAATCTTGTTCACTTTTTCATAGTTTGAAAGTTCTCTTCCTAAGACATACAAAGAAGTAAAAATATGAGTAAATCTCATATACATTTCAGAAATTAATTCATGAGGTTTCATATGAAAAAGTTCGTAGTCATGCAAGAGAATATTCAAAAGGGATTGTTTAACTTCATTAGTGCCTTCATAAGTGATACACAATTTATCCCAAATTTCTTTACCAGTTTTGCAAGTGGAAACACGCATGTAGTCTTCTGATTTTAAAGCACAGAAAAAGCAATTAAGACATTTTGCATTTAATTGAGCCAAATCCCTATCATCTAAAGTCCATTCAGTAAAAGGAAGTGGAACAGTAATACCGTTAAGTTTACCAGTTGGAGGTGTGTATCCATCCTTAACAAGCATCCACATGCGATAATCAGTAGATTGTAAAAATGTAGACATGAGAGTTTTCAAAAAATCAAATGGGATATTATCAAACAAAGGTGGTCGGGTAATAGAATACCCTTCCGGTGTATTACGATTCCCAAAGTTAGTCATGAATCAAAATTCAAAAAGTTTTCAAACTTAGTTTTTATGAATCCCGCTCTGATACCACTTGAAAGTTCGTTAGGGATGTTAAGCCCTATTGAACTAGCTCGTTGCTAACCAAGAGGGGGCGGGGGGGGGGGGGGGGGGGTGAATTAGTATTTAAAAATTTCTTTAAGAAAAAAAAGAACGATTATCACAAACCAAATCACCACAAAAACAAGTGCAGAAGAAAATAAATGCAGAAGCAGTAAAAACAAGAACACAAGGGTTTATAGTTGTTCGATCAACTCGACCTACGTCCACTCCCTGGAGGCGCCCTCTGAGTATTGCACTAAAAATGTGACTCTCCTTTAGCTCCCACAGCTAGGCGGAGAAGCCCTCACAAAAACACCTCCTTTTTGCCACACCCGGCAAGGCAAATAACCCAACTCCTTTTGCTTCCTCCTGAAGTAGGCAGAGAACCATGATCACTTGCTGAAACTTATCTCTCCTAACCCTTCCAAGGACAAGAGACTCTAGGGAAGAAGAAGTGGAATAATGCTTGGAGCAACCCTTGTGAATACCCTCACAAGCTCCCCCTCACAAGATCCTCTCTCTCTCCTTTAGGTTTTCTCAGGCCAAGAGAGCATCTAAGGATGTTCAAAAATGTTGAACAAGAGATCTTAAATAGAAGAGCTTCAAAGGGGCTCATTAATTGCAAGTTGTCGACTTTATCGTTTAGGACGATATGGAAATCGTCCTTACCGATCAGTACAAATCTCATAAGATCAGCCAGAGCATCGCCCTGAATGCAAACTGGACGAATGAAAATTTGCATGATCGTCCCGGACGATCTCACGATCGTCCTGGCCGATCAGTTCAAATCAAAGGAAAATCATCCAAAGCATCGACCTGAATTTTATCTGGTCGATATTCATCGTCCAGAAGCAACTAAGGGTTTTTGAATAGATCATCCTGGCCGATCCTTAGATCGTCCATGACGATGTAATCCTATCAATCATCCTTAATTACTTCCTTGATTCTTGGATCAATTTAGGCATAATTGTGTGTTATCGTCCATGCCGATCTCATGATCGTCCTGGCCGATTTCCAAAAATACAGATTACCTAAACTGATCATGGCGGCAAATTCTTTCTGTATTGAGCATATCGTCCTGGCCGATACAGGTATTGTCCAAGCCGATCGGTTAATTATGGCTGCCTTAACTAAGAAATCCTGATTAGATCTTCTATTTTGAACTCGATCGTCCAAGACGATATAAATATTGTCTGGGACGATGTGAGTAAAAACACAAGTTCTAGATCTCTCAAGTTTATGTGTGTAGGGTTACTTAACATCAGTTTATTCAAATAATTATAATTGACTCAAGAAAGAAAAGAGGAAAATTACAGACTGACTCAATCCTAATCTACTGAGTCTTGAGCTGATTCTGATTTTCGTCCGATCTTTGAGTCCTGAAAAGTTAGTAGAAAAAAGGAAGTCATAGTGAAACAAGATTTGTTTGTTATCATCAAAATCATAATCTAAAAACATGTTTGTAACAATATGGATTGTACAACATTATTAGTATAATCACTCTTTTTCTTGTTAAAACCCACAGAAGGGGCCTACACATTAATATAAAAAAGGTGTTACATGTCCTTAAAGGGATTGCTAGCTCACTACTGCTCAAAAGAGCTATAAAAGAAAAAAGCAGAAAAATCTAAGAGCTGACGATCCCCACTAAGCACGAGTACAAAAGTACCTAATAACATTCTAACAATGGAAAACAAATAGGAATAGTAATCAACATTCAACTCAGCCTTTCCCAATAAAAGAGGACCCTGTACAAAATGAGCACTAGTCTCCAAAAACCCGTAAAAAAGGCCTACAGAGACACTAAAGAAAGAAATTAATAAAATCCAAAATGAAATAACACAAAAAGAAATATTACCAGAGTAGATTAATCTGTGTACTAGAATAGGGTTATGCCATTTGAAATTATAGTGAATAATATTGAAATTGAGTAGTGTCAATCGAAGTGAACACAGTAAAAAACATTTTCAATAAATGATCAAGACAGAAATAGATAATAACAAAATTTTGATACATCCACACCAAGAAGCAAAAGTAGCAAGAAGGCCCAAATTTGCACAGGAAAAGGGTACCAGCTAGGTAATTATATAAATAACATCACAGAAACAAGGTAGTATAAGAACCTCAAGAAATGATCCAATGCATAAAACCCCAGCAAAGGGATACGCTATTAGAAATTAGGAAGTTACAAACAAAGCTGACATCACTTTGGTAAGCCAAATGCCACTCAATCCTACCTCCATAAACACTTAGCCACAACCTGAAGCTCAGAACATATCTAGAGTAAAAGAGGTACGCATAATAAAGGCACATAATAGCTGAAACATAAACAAAAGAGCTCCTGGAAGGAGTACCAACCCAGCAAAATGTTGTAGATCTATTTTCATTGATTATGATTTTGATGATAGCAAACACTCTTATTTCTCTATGATTGCCTTATCTACTGACATTTAAGGTCCACAAGATCTGACTGCAATTTGGAACCAGCTCAAGATTGGGTAGACTAGGTCTGACTCAATTTGTACCACTTTTTCCTTTCTTAAGTCTATTATTTTTGGTGTGGCTCCTGATGCTTTGTAAACTTGCTCATTCACACCTTCGAAGAATTTATGGCTGTTCCCTAGAGTTTACTATTTTTGGTAATATCATCTGTGATGATATTTATATCAGCTAGACGATCGATTAAAAAACAAACCATAATTAGGGCATCATCCTCATTAAGGTAGTTGTCATTAAGCCGATCGGCCTGGACAATACTTGTATCAGCTAGGACGATAGGCTCAATTAAGAAAGAATCAGTTGCCATGATCAATTTAGGTAATCTTTATTTCAGTACATCAGCCAGGATGATATATACATCGGTCTGGATGATGCAGCATAATTATGCCTAGATTAATCTAGTAATTATGGAAAGTAATTAAGGCTGATTGATATGATCGCATCGGTCTGGCCGATCGCAGGATCGGTCGGGATGATGTCCTGGATGATTAACTTCGGCTAGACTCTATTCTGGGCGATTGTTCAGGACGATTGTACTCAGATTTGAACTAATCAACCAGGATGATATTGTATCGGTGAAGAGAGAGTTTAAAAGGGAGTGAGGAAAGGGTGAAGTTTGAGAGAGGGAGAAGATCCTGTGAGGGGGGACTCAAGGGAGTGTGGAGGGGGATTCCACATGGTTGCTCCGACAAGCTTACACCTTAGTACCGTCGGATTCAAGGCTTGTCTTGAGGGAATTTCACAGAATAAGAAGATCTCTTTAGTGTCAAAGGACCCGGTGACTCCGCCGCACCGGGGAAGGTGGAAGTGATTTTGTAAGGGCTTCTCCGCCTAGCTGTGGGGGCTAAAGGAGAGACACTTACTTTAGTGCAATACTCGGAGGGTGCCTCCGAGGAGTGGACTAAGTTAAGGTTTGATCGAACCACTATAAATCTGGTGTGTTTTTTCCTTTATTATTTCCGCACGTTGATTTCTTTGTGGTGAATTTTGGTTTGATTTGTTGTTTTTGATTTAAAGTTTTTTTAAAATACCAATTCACTTCTCTCTTAATTATCCTTGGGCTAGTTCATAAGGGGCCTAATATCCCTAATGAACTTTCACAAAAGTGATAAATCGAAAGCCACATATGCCACCGGCAAACCCCCAACTGAGCTAAACGACTAAACAACATCCAAATATAGAATGCGCAGATAAAGAAAAAGGCCCTAATAATAGAAATTGGCACCCTCCTGAACCCAAGAATCCCAATAATAGGACAAATCCAAAATAATACCATAACAGAGATGGTGAATATTTCCCGAGTCCCCAATATTTCTCCCATAGTTATCCGCAGCCATAAAACACAGCCAATGCCATGTCAAACTAGAACTCTTGGAGGCTTGAGAGCAACAAATAGGTAAACTATTAGCATAAAAAAGGTGTAATCACAGACCCAGCCCATCACCACAACACACTCAGCAGTGTTGTAGTGAATCGAAGAAAAAAACCAAAACAAGGTCAGCACCAACAAAACTACAGAACCAAAAACCATCAAGATATAGGCAACCCCCAAACCAAAATAAAAAGTGCCTCAAGCTCTAGCCACATAACCACATTAAAATCTAACATATGTAAGACTATATTTGTCTAATCTTAAAAGCCTTTTTAAGGGGGCAGGTAAGTTAGGAGCAGAAAAATTAATAAAATAGTCCAAATCACACCCCAAATTGGCAAGCCAATCGGCACAAGCATTCCCCTCCCTATACACATGAGAGAGGGAGTATTTAACAAATTTCAACAATTTCTTAATATACCTCACAAGATGATAAAGAGATGGATTGCACACAGTATCATCAACATTATTTAAACATTGAATACTATAAGTAGAATCAACTTCAATCCAAATGTTAGAAAAATCAAGAGAAATGCATAATCTAATCCCATGAAGAATAGCCAAGAGCTCATCAAGTTTCACATCACACTTATGTAAGGGACCCGTAAAAGCCATAATAATATTCCCATAACCATCCCTAATAATGCTACCACACCCTAAGACAGAACCTTTCACAATGCCATCCACATTCAATTAATAAGAGTTAATAGGAGGTTTGATCCAATAAACAAACCTATGTTCAGTGAGACCTAAATCAGATGCAACAAAGAAGTAATTCTTAAAATTATTGACATAGAGCTGATTAAAAAAAAAAAGCTTTAGACCTTGCCTTTCACATTCTTAATAGTCCTATGATGGTACATACCAACGCCATTAAAAAGGAAATAATTTCTATCCAGCCATAAATACCAAAAAATTAGAGAAGGAATATCATTTCTGATGTATCCTTCAGACTTAATAAACTAAGACTTAAGCATAACATTAAAGCAATTTAAATTGAAACTATCATCAAAGTAAGTCAAAGTTTTAACAACTAAAGGGTCTGAAAGAAAGACATGATGCATATTCTCTACATGAAAGAAATATTGGTACTTGGATGGCAAAATAAAGCCACTTTTAATTAAGTTATTATTAGAAGGTATGAACTTATGAAGAACTTTCCAGATGAAAATAGACACAATAGAAGGAATACTTTTATACCAAATTTTAAATAAAATATCAGTGACATCATTCTTGGTTCTAAAGGCATGCCAAGCATCCTTTAATTTGAATCCCCCACCTTTAGACAAATTGCATAATAATAAATCCTCTGAGCTAATGTTCAGGGGAAGGTTTGTAATTTATTGAATAATTAAGTCAGGAATAACATCAGATGGTTTATAATAATCCCAACAGTTTTTAATAATGAAATAGTTTACCTTAACCACCGTAGTGGAAGAGGTATTAATAATGGAATCAATAGAATGTGCTTCCATCCACCAATCTTAACAAAAGAAGATATTCCCACCACTAAGCCCCCATGAAATGTGGGGTTCAACAACTCATTTAACATTGCAAAGTCTCTACACACTTTAGAGTCACCTTTGTTGAGTGCTTACCAACACAATACTTAACAAATATAAACTTAGCACAAAGGCCAACTTTGGCATAAAAGTTGTACCACAACTTGAAAGAAAAAGCATAAGCCAAATCACACATACTCTTACACCCCAAGTCACCCTCATTCAATACACCACAACACTTGTCCCAAGAAGTCCATATAATTTTAGAACTGTTATTAGCCCCTTTCCAAAAAAAAAAAAAAAAAAATTTAAAAAGTTTAACAATTTCGTTGCAAACTACATGAGTAGGTAGAAGAGTTTGGAAGATATAAATAGAGAGAGAGAGAAAAGAACACTTCTAATGAGAGTTAATCTACCCCCAAAACTTAAAAAATTAGAATTTCAATACAAAAGCTTGTTATGTACAGTAGTAATCAAGTCATCAAAAAGAAATGTTTTCTTTCTACCTTTCAAAAGAGGAACCCCAAGATACTTAATAGGCAAGTGACCTTGCACAAAGCTAGTCAGGCCTTTGATAGTCAAAATACTGTCATTAGGCTCTTTGTTGGAGGCAATAAAACAACTCATATGCTTGTTTAAAGAAAACCCACTAACATTTTTAAACTTATGAAAGAAAGCTATAAGTTTATTAATACTAATTAAAGAAGCATTAGTAAAAATAATGAAATCCTCAACAACACAAATGAAAAATTAGAAAACTTTGTAAGGTTCTAAAGTAGAAGCTAGAGCGATTCTCAAAGTGGTTAGCAAGGCCTCTAGATAAATACTCAATAGCAATAATGAAAAGGGCAGGAGAGATAGGATCATCTCATCTTAAGCCAAGAGAGGATTTAAAAAAACCAATGCTTTTTTCCATTCACAATAATAAAAAAATAGGATCTTTCAATGTAGTTTCTGATAAAACCCAAATTAAAACCAAATAAATGCAAAATATTATAAAGAAATTTCCAATCAATATTTTCATGTGCCTTGGAAATGCAAAGTTTGAAGATAATGTTGCAACCTCTCACCCTAACATCCAGATCATAACCAAATTCTTAGGCCAAAAGAATATTATCAACAATAGCCCAGCCCTTTACAAAACCCATTTGATAAGGAGAAATAATTTTAGGAAGAATAGAAGTTAACTAACTCATAAGAATTTTAGAAATCAACTTACTAAAGAAGGTGCAAAAACTAATAGGTCTAAAATCATTCCAATTACTAACAAAATCGCTTTTGGGGATGAGAATTATAGAAGTATAAGTAAAAAATTTTGGAATAGTGTGACCACCAGAGTAACAGACTAAAGATCATTATTAATAATATACCAAGCTTTTTGGAAAAAACTTATTGGTAAAACCATTCGATCTAGCTAGAGATTTAGCATTCATGTTATAAACAACCTCTTTGATTTCCTCTAATGTAGGGGGTTTAGAGAGGAACTCATTTCATCTTAACATAAGAGATTAGGGATAACACAAGGGTTATCAATATGGCCAGGACTAAATTCCTTACTATCATGGTTTTGAAAATACTAAATTATCAAATGAGCAATTTCCTCAACATCCTCAGTAATAGAGCCATCATTACGAGTGATTTTATTAATGGAGTTTTTGGCACGTTTCCTTTTGACCAACGCCTGAAAATATTTGGTGTTATTATCACCTTCAACAAGGTGCTTCACACTTTTTATTTCCAAAAAACTTCCTCTTGAGCTTGTAATTTAAAAAAGCAATCTTTAGCATCCCTAAGCAAATTGAAATTCTCATCATAAGGAAATAATTGGTAGTTAAGTTCAATAGTGTTCACTTTATCTTCAGCATTCAAGATATTGGTGAAAATATTTTTAAAAACATTATGATTCAACCAATTGATAATTTGCTTAAGTCTTTTTATTTTAAACCAAAGTCTCTTCATACCAAAGATAGAGTTATCAAGATGCAAAGGGGTATGCCAATTTTCTTGAACCAAGTCCAAAAGGAATCATGAAGTAACCACATGTTTTGAAATCTAATTTCTGGAAAAGAACTCATATTCCTCATTTTGAGGTTAATTAATATAGGCGGTTAATTAATACAATTTTCTTGAACTTATATTCCTCATATTCCTCGTCTTGAGGTTAATTAATCCAATTTTCTTGAACCAAGTCCAAAAGGAATCATGAAGTAACCACATATTTTGAAATCTAATTTGAGGCAAATAACTCATATTCCTCATCTTGAGGTTAATTAATATAGGCGGTGGCTAGAAAGAGTTATGCTAAGTTTTTCAACAAAAATATAATTAAAAGAGTTAATCTAAGTATTGTTAAACAAACATGATCCAACTATTTCCATAAATGACAACGGTTCCAAGTGAATTTATTACCAAAGAAGCCAATGTCCACTAAATTATAATCTATAATCATATTATTAAAATCTTCCATATAGCGATGAATAGGAGTAGAGCCCCCAATATGCTAAGAGGGATTAGAAATAATATTAAAATTGACACCAATAAGCCAGGGCAAGTTACAAATATTATGGAAATTAGTGATTTGTTCACATAAAATTATTCTTCTACTATGAGAAGAGGAAGAATATATAAAGGAGGCACAACAGTTTAAATTTAAAATTTCAATATTACAATGTATTACTTGAGTAAAATCTCCAATAATATTTATCCGAATAGGATCCTTCCATAACACCTAAATCTCATTGGCAGAATTTGAAACAAAATGCTTAAAACCCAAAAATCTAGTTGTACTAAGTAATTTAGCAAAAGTAATAAGAGGTTCAAGAAAAATAAAAATAGAAATATTATAAATACGACATAAGTTCTTAACCCTCAACCTAGAGGAGAGGCATTCAATTGCCCTAACATTCAAAAAAATGGATTTAAACATAAGAAAGATGCTAATGACTAGTTTGCGAATGGGTGGGCATAGGAGAATGTGATATGATGTTCTTGTTTTTCCTACCCTTCCTATTTTAAAACTTGGTATAACTAGTGTCATTATCATCTTTGGCAGAATGTTTAGCCACAATATCCATATCCTTTGTATCAGTAAAAGTATGACTATAATAATGAGAGTTTGAGGAAAGCTTTTTGTCATTGTGCAGACTGTTGCGACTCTAGATTTATAGATTATAATTTTGATGATAACAAATATTTCAGACATTTTTATTTTTCTACTATTGCCCTGCCAATTAATATTTCAGTTCCACAAGGTCAATTTTAAATCAAGCTAGCTCAAGATTGGGTAGATTAGGACTGAGTCAATCTTTAAATGTATGTCAGGTTTTTTTTTTCTTTTTCTTGAGTCAAAGATAACAATGTGGGTTCTGATGATAAGTAATCTTACACACACATAATCAGGGCAAAAAATTCTATCTATTTTAGAGTTATTTATTTTTGATCATATCATCCGTAACAATCCCAAATCATCCTATATGATTAGTTAAAAATAGAAACCTAAGTTAGGACATCCTGGTTAAGACAGCCAAAATTAAGCAAATTGTCCTAGATGATATTAGCATCTTCCTGAACGATATGCTCAAATCATAAAGAATTAGCCGCCAACTCTTTTAGGCATGAAATGAATTTTGGACATCATCCAGGACATTTTCCTTGATGATGTATTAAAATTATGCCTAAATTAGTATGATAATTAAGGAAAGTAATTAAGGTTTGATTGATCAATCATATTATCCTAGATGATCATAAGATCGTCTGGGATGATTAGTTAAACAAACCTTAGTTATGGATGACCAAAATGATGCTCTGGATGACGTGTGTTCATTTAAACTAATCATATAGGATGATCCAAAAATTATCCTCGATGATCAATTATTTTTTTATCATCCAACATGAAAAGTCTAGCCAAAGAGAGCGATTTTCTGGACGATACTTGATATTTTGAACTAATCGTATATGATGATATTAATATCATCATGGATGATCAGAACAAACAGATCTTCTAAACATCCAGTCTTTCCTAGATCATTCTGGCTGATTGAGCTAAATTTGTACTTATCGTATAGGATGATCCGTTGATCATCTTTGACAATCTTTATCAGTTTGTTAAAATTTAAGAAAAATTTAAAGCCCTTCTATTTAAGACCTCTTGTTTACTCAAGAGAGAATCTTTTGCTACTGTCCTGACCTAAGAGAGCCAATAGGAGAGGGAGAGCTTGGGAGAGAGAGAGAGATAGAGGATCTTGTAAGGGAGAGTTTGTGAGGGGTTTCACAAAGGTTTCTCCAAGCAAGGGTACTATTCATCTTATCTAGTTATCGTCCTTAGTTCCTTGGAGGTTCTAGAGAAGTCTACGTCAGTAATTAATCGAGGTTCTCTACCTGCTTCAAGAGAAAGAGAAAGGAGTCGGGTTCTTTGCCTATTTTAGACACTGAGTATTGTGCATACCTAGAGGAGAGGCTCCAAGGAATCACTTTCCATAAGAAGGGACCCAAACTTATTTGGGTTCATAAATATGATGTTTAATCATTTTGTAGGAGTGCTCTCAACGAAGTCCTCATGAGAGCATATGGTACCTGGATAACAAATGCTCATGACACATGACTGAAGATACCAACCAATTCATTTCACTGGAGGCCGGGGCTAGAAGAAAGGAAATTCTTGGAGACAACACCATCAAGAAAGTGGCGGGCACAGGTATAATCGAAAACTATAAAAACCTTGTGATTAAAAATGTTTTGCTTGTAGATGGATTGAAACATAATTTACTCAACATCAGCTAGCTTTGTGACAAGGGCTTTATTATAAATTTTTTGGCAAATACATACATGATTAGCTTGAATAATAATACTATTTTATAAGGAAAAAGGATTAACAACATTTACATGCTTGATTTAAATAACATTAAATATGCTGCTTCATTCTGTTTAAAAACTGTCACTGTTGAGTCTTGGTTCAGCAAAGGAGGTTATGTCATGCCAGTATGAAAATCCTTAGGATAGTGATAAAAAAAATAGCTAGTTAGAGGTGTCCCCAAGCTTAAGTTCATTAAAGACCACCTGTGTGATGCCTGTCAACTAGGGAAGCAAATCTAATCCTCTTTCCATTCCATTAATGACATTAGCACCTCTAGACCTTTAGAAGTCCATCACATGAATTTATTTGGACCCATTAGCACTGTCAACTTAAGAAAAAAAGTCTATGGATTTATGATTGTCGATGAATACTCGATGTTCACTTGGATTAAATTTCTATCACATAATAGTGAGTCTTTTGATAAATTTAGATCCTTATCCATGTGGATTCAGAAAAAGTTTGATTGTGTGATTTTGACCATCCATTGTGACCATGGTGGAGAGTTTAAAAATGAGAGATTTGAAGACTTTTGTTAGGATAATGAGATTAGTCACAACTTCCCAGCTCCTAGGACCCCTCAATAGAATAGGATAGCTAAAAGAAAAAATAGGACCTTAGTTATGGCTTCTAGAGTCATGCTTGCTGAGTATTCACTTCCAAAATATTTTTGGGCTGAAGCGGTAAACGCAACTTGTTATGTGTTGAATAGGGTGAATGTTATAGCAAAACTAGATAAGACACCCTATGAGATCATTAAGGGTAGGTCACTCAACCTTTTTTACCTCCATGTCTTTGGCTATCAGGTTTTCATTCTTAAAAATGGGAAGTCACTCTTAGGAAAATTTGATCCAAAATCTAAAGGAGTTTTCTTAGGATATTCTAGTGTTGGGAAATATTTTAGGTTATTTAACAAGAGGACATTTGTGGTGGATGAGACTACTCATGTAATGTTTGATGAATCTGATCCTAAGAAGTCTAGAGTTGAGGATGAAGAAGAAGTTGGAGAGATTACTCAAGGAGTTGAAAATTTGGAGAAAAGGGTAGAGCCTAAAAACACTGAAGAAGTATGTTATCACCCAAGGAGTAGAAAATACAAATATGGAGGAAAATATAGAACCTAGACACACTTTACCTAGAGATTGGAGATATTGTTCAAGTCATCCTAAAGAACTGATCTTAGGAGACCCTTCTGAAGGTGTTAAAATTAGGCATGGACTTAGGAAAGAAGTGAACAACTCTGCCTTTATCTCAATGACTGAACCCACCAACATTAATCAAGCCCTGTCTGATGAATTTTGGATATTAGCCATGCAAGAGGAATTAAACCTATTTGTTAGGAATGATGTTTGGGATCTTGTGGAACGACCAAAGGGATAAAGTATAATTGGAACCAAATGGGTCTTTAAGAATAAGATGAATGTTTCTGGTGTGGTGGTTAGGAATAAGGTGAGATTGGTGGTTATGGGGTACAACCAAATATAAGGCATTGATCTTGAGAAGACCTTTGCCCCTGTAGCTAGATTGTAAGCCATTAGAGTGCTACTAGCCTTTACTTGTTATAAGAGATGAAAATTTTCCAAATGGACTTCAAGAGTGCCTTTTTAAATGGATTAATAAAAGTGGATGTATTTGTAGAGAAACCCCCAAGTTTTGAGAGTTCCTAATCTCTAAATCATGTTTTCAAATTAAAAAGGCCTTATATAGATTAAAACATTACACCTAGAGCTTGGTATGAGAGGCTTTTCACATTCCTACTATAGAGGGAATTTGTTAAGGGGAGTGTAGACACCACCCTATTCCTAAGAAAATTAAGAGATGAGTTACTCATTATTCTGATCTATATTGACGATATACTTTTTAGATCTTTTGATAAAAATCTATGTGATAGAATCTTTCTAAATCAATCAAAGTACTTAAAGGACATCTTGAATAAATATAAAATGGATAAAGCCAAGCCAATAAATACTCCCATGACCTCAAATGTTCAGTTGAATATGGATCCAAATAAAAAAATTTGTTGATTAAAAGAAGTACAGAGAATGATTGGATCATTGCTTTACCTGACTTCTAGCCGACCTAATATAGTGTTTAGTGTTTATTTGTGGGTTAGATTTCAAACTGATCCTAAAGAATTCCATGTGACTATCGTTAAGTGAATTCTTAGATACATCTTAGGGACCCAAAACTTATCAATCTAGTATCCTAGGCACAGTAGTTCTTTTGAGATTATTGGACATACTAATTCTGGTTTTGCAGGATGTAAGGTGGATAGAATGAGCACTTTAAAAACTTGCCAATTCATAGGACAGTCTTTAGTCTCTTGGTCTAGTAGAAAATAAAACTCTATTTCACTTTCCACTGTTGAAGCTAAGTACATTGCCTTAGGAAGATGTGTGGCCCAAGTCCTTTGATTGAAGCAACAACTTCTAAATTTAGGATTACCTGTAGGCATAATTTCAATCCTATGTGACAACACTATTGCCACTACATCTCTAAAATTCCTAACCAACATTCAAGGACTAAAAATATTGACATAAGGCATCACTATATTAAAGGCCATGTAACCAAAGGAGACATTGAGTTACACCATGTAGCAACTGAGAATCAACTGGCTGAAATCTTTACTTAACCACTGGCCTTTAACACATTCAACATCTTAAGGATCAGATTGGTTGTAATTAACATAAATGTATGAACTTTAAGCTTACTAAATTCTAAATATTATATTTTTTTTTGATCTGCTGGGTGTTGTTGTTTTCTTATCTTTCTTTTGTTTCTGACTTTTCTCTTATTTTTTAGTTATTGACTTTTATTATTTTTCCTATTTCATTTCTATTATTTTATTTTCATCTTTATCTTTTTATTTTTTTTTCTTTTGGTCACTACTGAAATGATATTTTATGCCTTATTTTTATTTTTGAATTATATAGTCAATGATATATAGTCAATGTTTGACATCTCTAAATCAGTTAAAGAGGGAAACCCCGTTGATTATTTTCCTTCCTCTAACTTCTTTTAGCAGTGTAATTTTCTTTTCTAAATAAATTAACACTGTTATTATTTTTTTTGTTTTATATTTTCTATTTTGTTTTTCTTTTTTGGTTTCCTCCTCCTTTTTGTGATGTCAAAAGGGGGAGTAGTGGTAGTGTTTGTGTTGCTTTGTTGTACTTTTTTTACTACTTTTTAGTTTTTGTACCATCTATTTAATTTTAGTAAATTTTGCATTGCTTATATTTTCCTTCAGGCTATGTTTCATTTAACTGCTTAAACTGAATTTTCTATCAAATGTTTGTCATCATAAAAAAGGGGGAGATTATTACGAATATGGATTCAGGGATTACAATTTTGATGATAAAAAATATTTCGGACATTTCTATTTTTCTACTACTGCTCTACTTACTAACGTTTTGGGTCCATAAGGTCATTTGCAAATCAAGCCAGCTTAAGATTTGGTAGATTATGACTAAGTCAGTCTGTAAGTGTACATCACTTGTTTTTATCTTTTCTTGAGTTAAATGTAACAATGTGGGTCCTGATGCTAAGTAGCCTTACATAAACACTTAGGGAAAAAAATTATGTCTATTTTAGAGTTTTCTATTATTGATCATATCATATGGGATGATCCCAAATCATCCTGGATGATCAGTTAAAAATAAAAACCCTAATTAGGGCATCCTAATTAAGATAGCTAAAATTAAGCAAATCATCCTAAATGATATTAGCATCGTTCTGGTTGATATGCTAAAATAAGAAAGAATCAGTCGCCAACTCATTTAGGCATGTTATTATTTTTGGACATCATCCTAGACAATGCTTTAAAATTATGCCTAAATTAGTCTGATGATTAAGGAAAGTAATTAAGGTTTGATTAATCAATCATATTATCCTGGACGATCGCAGGATCGTCGGGGATGATTGCAGGATCGTTGGGGATAATCGGTTAAACAAACCTTAGTTACTTCATGGATAACCAGAATAATGTTCTGGATGATGTGTGTTTATTTAAACTAATCGTACAAGATGATCCAAAAATCATCTTGGATGATCAGTTATTTTTTTATCATCCAACATTAAAAGTCTAGCCAAACGGAGCGATTACTTGGACGATATTTAACATTTTGAACTAATCATATAGGATGATATTTATATCATTATTGATGATCAGAATAAATATATCTTTTAATTTTCTAGTCTCCCCCAGATCATTCTTGCTAATTAAGCTAAATTTGTATTGATCATACAAGATGATCCAACAATCATCCTGGATGATCTTTGTTTTGTTGAAATTTAGGGCAAATTTATAGCCCTTCTATCTAAGACCTCTTGTTTACTCCAGAGAGCATCTTTTGGTGATGTCCTGACCTGAGAGAGGCAAGAGGAGAGGGAGAGCTTGGGGGGGGGGGAGAGAGAGAGAGAGAGAGAGAGAGAGAGAGAGAGAGAGAGAGAGAGAGAGAGAGAGAGAGAGAGAGAAGAGAGAGAGAGAGAGAGGATCTATTAAGGGGGAGTTTGTTAGGGGTTTCACAAAGGTTTCCCCAAACAAGAATCTAAGTCATCTTCTCTAGTCATCATCCATGTTTCATTGGAAGTTCTAGAGAGTTCTTTTAGCGATTAATCAAGGTTCTCTGCCTTCTTCAGTAGTAAGCAAAAGGAGTCGAGTTTTCTGCCTACTTCAGGAGGAACCAAAAGGAGTTGGGTTCTCTGCCTCACTTGGGTCAGTGGAAAAAAGTTTTTGTATAGGCTTTTCTACCTTGCTGTGGGAGCAAAAGAAGAGACATTGATTTTAGTGCAATACCAGGAGGAAATGCTCCGGGGAGTGTACATAGGTTATGTTGAATGAACCACTATAAAATTTGGTGTGCTTTTTCTTATTGTTTTTTGCATTTAATTTCCGCACTTTATTTTTGTGGGTGATTGTTCTTAGTGTTAAATCATGATTTCTATTTGAAAATTTTTAAAACACAAATTCACCACCCCACCCCCACCCCTCTTAGTTAGCCTCAGGCTAGTTCATAAGGGCTTATTATCCCTAACAAACTTTTAAAGACCCACCTGCCTTACCACCTGAGGCAATTCACCATCCTCAAAGGTATAACCTACCTCTATACTTTCCTAACTACCCATGTCAATACCAGCATTTCCTTCCACCAAAATGAGTTGCCTAGCCTCCAGATCATTCATAGGAGATTGAGAAGGCACAGTATTAATACAGATTAAGAAGCCAATATTTGCTCATCAACATTTTTTCACAACCGATAGGTAAAAAAGAGTTAGAGTTAATAATGTCTCCCTATAAAGGAATAGGGTCATCGACATTGGTAGAAGGTAGTTCAATATGAACAATAGAAGATCATATTGGGTTCTCAATATTGTTCTACTATTTTTCCATATCAAGAGAAGCCGAAGGAACTATATTTCTGAAATTACTAAACGACAAGAGGGGGGGTGAATTGTAAAAGTCTTTCTCTTAATAAAATTAACCCTAAACAAGAGTTCTAATTTTTTTGTTGTTTTTGAAATATTAAAACAAAGATTTATGCAATTTTACTTTCACAAAATTTCACGTGCAATAGATATGACAAAATTAAAGTGCAAGCAAAAAGTAACCAATGATAAAGAAAGAACACACCAAGAATTTTATAGTGGTTCGGTCAAAATATGACCTACGTCCACTCCCTGGAGTCCTCCACTCCGGGATTTTCACTATAAAAATAGTTCTCCTTTTGCCCCCCTCGACAAGGCGGAGAAGCCTGTACAAACCTCCCTTTCACCAACCCGGCGTGGCGGAATACCAAACTCTATTTTCGCCCTCCTAGCGACGGCAAAGAACCTTCTCGTTTTTCTCCCTCCTGGAGAAGGCAGAGAACCTCGAGGTAACGGATGCAGACGAGCCTTTCCCTTGGAGATCCTCCCTCAAATCCTTCTTGGGCCACAGGAGGAGCAAGATGCAACAAGCTTGGAGCAACCGTGTGATCTCACTCACACCTCTTCTCCCTCACAAAGCTCACCTTCTCCTTCCTCTCTCAACCCTCAAGAATTTCTCTAGAGTTTTCTCCCTTGGAATCCCTCTCTAATCACGTTCACCCCCTCTATCAATGTTACCCAAAAAGAACTTGATTGATATCTAAAAAAGGCTCCAAAAACCTCTGAATTCAAAAGTAGCCGTTACTGTTCGTACAGTACGATATCCTATCGTACAGTACGATCTTCATAAACAGCCGTCGTCCTGGTACGAAGATGTACGAACAGTTCAAAAACAATTCGTACTGTACGATATAATATCGTACGGTACGATCCAATAAGATACTATTCGTACAGGACGATGGTCTGGACAATCGGATGTCGTCTCTGTTCATCGTATGGTACGATTACGATCGTACAGTACGATGTGACAAAAACAAAAGATCGTCCAGGACGATATCCGGGACGATCATACTTCGTCTCTGTTCATCGTATGGTACGATCTAGTTCGTACAGTACGATGTTCAAATTTTGATTAGGCCTGGATTACATGCACTAATCACGGGTTAATTTAAGTAAGTATTAAAAACGAATCGTACAGTACGAACATATTCGTACAGTACGAACGGCGCAAAAATCACTTGCTTAAATTAAAACACGGCTTAGGGTTTTGGATCTGAACATATCGTACAATACGAAAGGCTTCGTACAGTACGATCTATTCACAGATTTGCCCACATATCTTAGATCGTACGGTACGAATTAAAATCGTACAGTACGATCTCCAGAGAAGAATTTTAGTTATATTTTGCAGTTAAAAAAAAACTCTCCCCCTGTGTGTGTGCATGATTGCTCTTACTCTTACGCATTTTGTGGCCAGACTCAATAAAGTAAAAATACAATAAATGGAAAATACAATGTTTGACTCATACTCCTAATCTACCCGGTCTTGAGTCTTCCTTTCTTCCTGAGTCACTTGTGATCTTCCTGAAATGTTAGTGCTCAAGGAAAATAACAAATAAAATAATAATCAATGAAAAGCAGTTCCAAAACACTCATTATTTGGCATCATCAAAATCTCAAACTCAGGGTCATGGGTTGCAACAATCTCCCCCTTTTTGATGATGTCAAATAATTTGTTGCAAGTAAGAAAGAAAAATATTTCTTTTGTTTTTTTTTTTGTTTTTTTTTTTTTTTTTAAAAATTAAACACAAGAAGTGAAAAAAAAATACTACAAGCAAGTACGAGACAAAAGATACTGCATTTAGATAAATGGGCATTACAACATTACAACAAACTTCTCCCCCTTTTGACAGCACAAAAAGGAGGAGCAACTAAAAGCACAGAAGCGGAAAAATAGAAAAACCTACAATGCAAACATAGACAATCTAGTCAGACGGGTCCTGATCAGGTGGTGGTGGAGGTGGATTTGGCTGATAGTATTGAAATAGAGTGTCGAAGCGGTGATCAATTGCTGTAAAACGCTCTCCAAACCATTGCATATCAGCCTCGTGTTGCTGATGTTGTTCTTGAATATGCATGTCGAGGCGAGTCTGCAGCTGGTCGAAGCGGGCGACTAAATCATCATTTGGGTGTGGTGGAGCTGGTGCTGGTGCAGTTGCTCGGGGTGCAGCATGGCGTCGTGGTCGAGCTGGAGCTGCGGCTGGTGCATCTTCTCCTTCTTCTTCATCAAAGATGGGTTCTTCAGGCTCATGTCCCCGATGAAAGAGGATACGGAAGGAAGCATCCGTATAGAAAATGGAAAGCATGTCGGGTTCACCAGGATAGGATAATTGATATTTATGGAAGAGGATATATCCTATGAGGTGACCAAGAGCCAGATTTTGTTTTCGACGAGTGGTGGGAAGACGAACAAAAGTCATGTGCCGAATATAGTTGCTAATCAAGTCGACCTCATCAAACTTAATGTTGGATATAATCAGGTAGGTAGCGACTGACAGGGTAGGGGTCAGATTGATGCGGTCGCCACCTTTGGGTATGATAGAGGTTCGAAGAACATGTTGAATTATACGGGCATTGCGGGTTAAGGATTGGACTAGAGGCTGATGTTGATGAAAAACAGTATTCCTAAGGACTCTATTTACATCGCTCCAATCAAAATCATCGGTGAGAAACGAGCGAACCATAGATCCTTCAGTGGACAGCCCAATATGTTGGGCGATGTCGGCTCTAGTTATTTCAACGGGGCGGCCACAAACAAGGGAGTGAAAAGTGGTGTTATCGACTGTGTAGGTGAGGTTGGCGAGAAATTCAAAAAGGAGTTCAGAGTTGTATGGAAACGCTAGGGTCAGTAGGAATTGAAAGGTAGTGGAGGCAAAGAGGCCCATTACCTCGAAATTTAGAGCGGCCTGATTAAGCATTTTTGAGGGAGAAATTTTGCAAGCCTTGTAGCGGTAGTAGGCTTCCTCATTCTCACTATTCAGGAAGCGATCGGGTTGACGACTAGATGAGGACGAGCTTCCGGCAGTCATCCGACCTCGCTTAGACATTGCAGGAGGGCACGAAAACGAATGGAAGGCTGAGTGAGGAGAGGGTTGAGTGAGTTGAGCAGCCTAGGCAAGGGTATTTATAGGATTTTCCGTAAATCGTACAGTACGATATTGGATCGTACAGTACGATATCCAATTAATATCCTGACCGATCGTTTCGGGAAAAGGCAGTCAAATCGTACAGTACGATAGAGATCGTACAGTACGATCAGGCGAATATCGATCGTCCCGAGGACCTCAGTACGACTTTTGACCAAAAGTTTCGTACTGTACGAATACGTGGATCGTACAGTACGATACGTAATAAATATCGTACCAAACCGCTTTAACTCGAATTCGTCCGTTGTGCTGATGTGGATCGTACCGTACGAAGCAAATGGATCGTACAGTACGATACTCAATAATGTCGTACCAAACTGCTTTAATTCGTCCCAATCCGTTGCTGACGTGTATCGTATTGTACGAAGAGGAGGAATCGTACAGTACGGTAGGCAATTATGCGGGACGATTATCGTACAGTACGATGTGTATCGTATAGTACGATCAACAGAGCTGAAATCTGCCTATTGTCGGATGGTTGATTGTGATTGTTCGTACAGTACGATATAGATCGTACAGTACGAAGAACAGTCAATGTAAGTGTTGGTGTGGTGAGTGTGTGGTGATCAGGAGCAGCCCTAAAGATTTTTTTTTTTTAATGCATTTATATCTATGACACCTAATCTAGTCCTCAAGGTGCTAAAGGTGTCAAAAGCTAATGGTTTTGTGAATATGTCTGCCAATTGATCTTCTGTAGCGATGTGATGTAATTCTATATCTCCCTTAGCGACGTGATCTCTAATGAAATGATGTCTAATGTCTATGTGTTTCGTTCGAGAGTGCTGAATTGGATTCTTAGAGATACAAATTGCACTTGTGTTGTCACACATGATCGAGATGGTTCCAACAGGTAGTCCAAGATCAAGAATTTGTTGTTTTAACCATAGTACCTGTGCAACACAACTTCCTACTGCAATATATTCTGCCTCGGCTGTGGAAAGTGCTACTGAGTTTTGCTTCCTACTGGACCAAGAAACTAATGATTGTCCGATGAATTGGCATGTACCAGAGGTGCTCTTTCTATCTATCCTACATCCTGCAAAGTCAGAATCTGAGTACCCTAGGATTTCAAAGGAAGTGCTGTGTCTGGGATACCAAATTCCTAAGTTTGGGGTGCCTAGTAGATATCTAAGAATTCTTTTGACAGCAGTTAAGTGAGACTCTTTAGGATCGGCTTGGAAACGGGCACAAAGGCACACACTAAACATTATGTCCGGTCTACTGGCAGTCAGGTAAAGAAGTGATCCAATCATTCCTCTATATTTTTTCTGATCTACTGATTTTCCACTAGGATCCTTATCTAATTGGATTGTCGAACTCATTGGGGTGTTCATGGGTTTTGCACTATCCATTTCATATTTCTTTAAAATATCCTTAATGTACTTTGATTGGCTAAGAAAGGTTCCATTATCCATTTGTTTTACACTAAAGCCAAGAAAGTAGTTAAGCTCTCCCATCATGCTCATTTCAAACTCATTACTCATTGTTTTTGAAAATTCATCGCATAAGTTTTTATCCGAGGATCCAAACAAGATGTCATCTACATATATTTGAACAATGAGAATTTCTTCTTTGACTTTTTGTAAAAAGAGTGTAGTATCTACACTACCCTTTTGAAATCCTCTATCCAAAAGAAAAGAGCTAAGTCTTTCATACCATGCTCTAGGTGCTTGCTTTAATCCATATAGTGCCTTTTTTAATTTGAATATATGGTTTGGAAATTGTGAGCTTTCAAATCCGGGGGGTTGCTCAACGTAGACATCTTCCTTAATTACCCCGTTCAAAAATGCACTCTTTACATCCATTTGATATAACTTAAAGTTCTTGAAGCAAGCAAAAGCTAAGAGCACTCTTATGGCTTCTAGTCTAGCAACCGGGGCAAAGGTTTCTTCAAAGTCTATTCCCTCAATCTGGTTGTACCCCTTAGCTACTAGCCTTGCTTTATTCCTTATTATTGTTCCTGAATCATTCACCTTATTCTTGAAGACCCATTTCGTTCCAACAATACTCTGCTCTTTAGGTCTCTTAACTAACTCCCAAACATCATTCCTGGTGAATTGGTTCAGCTCTTCTTGCATTGCTAGAATCCAAAATTCATCTCTTAAGGCTTGATCTATACTTGTAGGTTCTATCATAGAGATGAAAGCTGAGTGACTAACCTCCTTCCTAAGTCCATGCCTAGTTCTTACACCTTCTGAAGGGTCTCCTAAAATTAACTCTTTAGGATGACTAGAAGAATATCTCCATTCTCTAGGCAAGTCTTCCTGAGATTCGACCCTTTCTCCTAAGGTCATAGTCTCTACTCCTTGAATTGCCTCTATTTCATCATCTTCAATTTTAGTTTCTGAGGGCATATCTGATTCATCAAATACCACATGGGTGGATTCTTCTACTACAAGGGTTCTCTTATTAAAAATTCTATAGGCCTTACCTACAGAAGAATAACCTAAGAAGACACCCTCATCAGACTTGGGATCGAATTTTCCTAAGGGATGTTTACCATTATTTAAGATGAAGCACTTACACCCAAAGACATGTAAATGTGAAAGGTTTGGTGTCCTACCCTTAAGGAGTTCATATGGAGTTTTATTCAGCTTCGATCTAATGTTTACTCTGTTCAAAACATAACAGGCTGTGTTGACTGCTTCTGCCCAAAAATATCTAGGAAGGGTATACTCCGCTAACATTGCCCTAGCAGCTTCTACCAAGGTTCTATTTTTCCTTTCTGCTATGCCATTCTGTTGGGGTGTTCTAGGAGCTGAGAAATTGTGCTCTATTCCTATCTCTTGACAGAATGACTCAAATCTATCATTTTGGAACTCTCCACCATGATCGCTATGGATTGTTGATATTTCACAACCTAATTTTCGTTGAATCCATGTGGAGAAAATCTTAAATTCCTCAAAAGACTCATTCTTGTGTGCTAAGAATCTTACCCAAGTAAATCTAGTGAAGTCATCTACAATCACAAATCCATAATTCTTTCCACCTAGACTGGCTGTACTAACGGGTCCAAATAAGTCCATGTGTAGAATTTCTAGTGGCCTAGAGGTGATCACGTCTCTAATTGAGTGAAAGGATGATTTGACTTGTTTTCCTTGTTGACAAGCATCACATAAGTGATCCTTGGTGAATTCTAACTTAGGTACACCTCTAACTAGGTTTTTCTGAGTGATGTTTCTAAGAGTTTTCATGCTAGCATGGCATAGTCTCCTATGCCATAGCCACGAGTCATCAACTATTGTTTTCAAGAAAAATGATTTTGAGTTATCTACACGATCAAGGTCTAACATGTAAACATTGTTCATTCGTTTTCCTTCTAGAATTACTTCATCAAATAAACTAATCAGGCATCTATCAGTAAAAAATTTAACATCAAAACCTTTGTCACACAGTTGACTAATGCTAAGCAAATTATGTTTCAACCCATCAACTAGTAAAACATTTTCAATTAAAAAGTTCTTAGCATTACCAACGATACCTGAGCCTATCACCTTCCTGGTAGTGTTGTCTCCCAATGTTACTTTGCCTCCAGTTTTGGTCTCCAATAGGATGAACTTCTTCATATCTCCAGTCATGTGTCGCGAGCAGCCACTATCCAGGTACCACATGCTCTCACTAGGTCTTTTGTGAGAGCAGCCCTACATTTTCATTCAAATATTAGATTTGGGAACCCAAGTGAGTTTGGGTTCCTCCTTATGCTTGCATGAATGAGATGTATGCATGTTATGCTGTGATGGATGCAGTTTAGGTCTCCATACTAAGTGTGTCCTACGGTGAATTGTGCATGTGCGGGCTATGTGACCTAATATGCCACAAGAGAAGCACCTAACACCAGGAAATGGGTTTACTAATCTATGAGTGTGGTGGTGCCTCTTCCTAAGGTTTTGTGATGCATGCTGTGTTGGGGGTTTTCTAGGATGGCCTACTGTGAGTGATGCAATTTCATTATCTAGTTCTTTTATCTTTTCACTATAAGTTTTATTTTGAGCTGTCAATCCATCAACTTCTATCAATAGCAAGTGCTCACTATGATCTACTTCTAATGCAAGTGCAGTTAGTTTTTCAAACTCTACATCTAGTTCAATATGTGATGTTTTCAAGGATTCATGTGCTTCAATTAGTTCAATATGCTTCTTATTTAATGCATCATACTCATCAAGAAGTAACATGTGATCTTTATCTAAATCAGAATTTTCTTTAACTAAGTTAGCATGCTCAATTTGTAAGGAACTAAATTCAATATTAAGTTTAGCATGCATTTTCTTCAGTTTCCTATACGAGTCATGAATATTCTCAGAAATAAGCAATAATTCATCATAAGAAAGTTGACATACTCTTGATCCAATTGATCAAGGTTATCATTAGCCATAAGACACAAATTTGTTACCTCCTCCTCTGCTTCTCCTTCTGATGATTCTGAGGCAGAGTCGACCCAAAAAGCTTTCTGTGTCTTTTTCTTTCCTCTCTTGTATTTAACTTTGTCATCTCCTTTCTCCTTTGCTGGTTGACTCTTCAGATTAGGGCAATCGGCTCGAAGGTGACCTGGCTTCCTGCACTCAAAGCAAATTGTATCAGATGAAACCTTATTGGACCTTGAGCTCTTACCTTTATTCCAGCTGTTCTGATGACGCTTCTGTTTTCTCTTCAGGAAATTTTTGAACTGTCGGGTCATCAGTGCTATTTTATCTTCTTCCTCCCCTACAGAGCTTTCACTTTCTGAGTTGCTAGCTTTTAATGCCACCGTCCGCTCCTTTTTCTTTTCACCTGCATCACTTTGCCTTTGGCTCACTCCTTGCTCGTATGCAATGAGTGACCAGAGGAGGTTATCAATAGAATAAACATTAAGATCTTTGGACTCAGTGATAGCAGTTATCTTAGCATCATAGGAACTAGGCAGGCATCTAAGAATTTTATTCACTTTCTCGGAATTTGAAATTTCTCTACCTAATGCATGCAGGGATGTCACGATTTGGGTGAACCTAGTGTACATGTCAGAAATTGTTTCGCTAGGTTTCATACGGAATAATTCATAATCATGCAGTAGAATGTTAAGCCTAGACTGTTTTACTTCGTTTGTTCCTTCGTATGTAATGCACAGTCTATCCCAAATCTCCTTACCAGAGGCACAAGTAGATACTCTCATATAGTCCTCAGATTTCAATGCACAAAAAAAGCAGTTTAAGCACTTAGCATTCAGTTGGGCTAATTCCCTATCCTCATTGCTCCATTCAATAAACGGTACAGGAGTTTTCAAACCATTAACAGTTTTAAACGGTGCAACATACCCATCATTTACTAACATCCACATGCGGTAATCTATAGATTGCAAAAATGTAGATATTCTAATTTTCCAAAAATCAAACGGTATGTTATCAAAAAGTGGTGGACGAGTTATTGAATAACCCTCCGCAGTGTTACGATTACCAAAGTTCGACATGATCGTTTTTTCAAGGTTTTTTAAAACACTATTTTTGAAAAACTAGCTCTGATACCAATTGAAATTACTAAACGACAAGAGGGGGGGTGAATTGTAAAAGTCTTTCTCTTAATAAAATTAACCCTAAACAAGAGTTCTAATTTTTTTGTTGTTTTTGAAATATTAAAACAAAGATTTATGCAATTTTACTTTCACAAAATTCCACGTGCAATAGATATGACAAAATTAAATTGCAAGAAAAAAGTAACCAATGATAAAGAAAGAACACACCAAGAATTTTATAGTGGTTCGGTCAAAATATGACCTACGTCCACTCCCCGGAGTCCTCCACTCCGGGATTTTCACTATAAAAATAGTTCTCCTTTTGCCCCCTCGGCAAGGCAGAGAAGCCTGTACAAACCTCCCTTTCACCAACCCGGCGTGGCGGAATACCAAACTCTATTTTCGCCCTCCTGGCGACGGCAGAGAACCTTCTCGTTTTTCTCCCTCCTGGAGAAGGCAGAGAACCTCGAGGTAACGGATGCAGACGAGCCTTTCCCTTGGAGATGCTCCCTCAAATCCTTCTCGGGCCACAGGAGGAGCAAGATGCAACAAGCTTGGAGCAACCGTGTGATCTCACTCACACCTCTTCTCCCTCACAAAGCTCACTTTCTCCTTCCTCTCTCAACCCTCAAGAATTTCTCTAGAGTTTTCTCCCTTAGAATCCCTCTCTAATCACGTTCACCCCCTCTATCAATCTTACCCAAAAAGAACTTGATTGATATCTAAAAAAGGCTCCAAAAACCTCTGAATTCAAAAGTAGCCGTTACTGTTCGTACAGTACGATATCCTATCGTACAGTACGATCTTCATAAACAGCCGTCGTCCTGGTACGAAGATGTACGAACAGTTCACAAACAATTCGTACTGTACGATATAATATCATACGGTACGATCCAACAAGATACTATTCGTACAGGACGATGGTCTGGACGATCGGATGTCGTCTCTATTCATCGTATGGTACGATTACGATCGTACAGTACGATGTGACAAAAACAAAAGATCGTCCAGGATGATATCCGAGACGATCATACTTCGTCTCTGTTCATCGTATGGTACGATCTAGTTCGTACAGTACGATGTTCAAATTTTGATTAGGCCTGGATTACATGCACTAATCACGGGTTAATTTAAGTAAGTATTAAAAACGAATCGTACAGTACGAACATATTCGTACAGTACGAACGGCGCAAAAATCACTTGCTTAAATTAAAACACGGCTTAGGGTTTTGGATCTGAACATATCGTACAATACGAAAGGCTTCGTACAGTACGATCTATTCACAGATTTGCCCACATATCTTGGATCGTACGGTAGGAATTAAAATCGTACAGTACGATCTCCAGAGAAGAATTTTAGTTATATTTTGCAGTTAAAAAAAAACTCTCCCCCTGTGTGTGTGCATGATTGCTCTTACTCTTACGCATTTTGTGGCCAGACTCAATAAAGTAAAAATACAATAAATGGAAAATACAATGTTTGACTCATACTCCTAATCTACCCGGTCTTGAGTCTTCCTTTCTTCCTGAGTCACTTGTGATCTTCCTGAAATGTTAGTGCTCAAGGAAAATAACAAATAAAATAATAATCAATGAAAAGCAGTTCCAAAACACTCATTATTTGGCATCATCAAAATCTCAAACTCGGGGTCATGGGTTGCAACAATTTCCATATGATTATTTAAAAGAATCCTTCTCTTTATAAAGATGAGGATGTAACCTGTAACACTCATTAAAGCCATGGCCATCTATTTTATAGTGAGAACAAAAATTGGACATATTTTAAAAATCAACTTTTTAGAAATAGCCATTTAACTCTGACCCAATCCAAATCTCATTAGGATGTTTCTTAGAGATATCCAACTTGACTAAAATATGAGCCACAGATGAACATGAGGTAGAAGTAGTGGCTTGGTCCGTCTATAGAGGTTTACCAAAAATTGACGTAAGACCAAACAAAATTTTAGAATTAAAGAAATAAAGTCTCAGAATTGAGAAGGAAAACCACACAGGAGCTATAAGGAATCCTCATGAACAATTAAATTTTGGGTCCATTCAATTAATCGCATCTAGCAAGCTTGAATATAGTAGGACCTCATAGAAAAAATGTGGCTATAATCAAGATCATTAGAGAGTTGAATCGTAATGTGTCTTTGATCTAGCAATATAATATAAAATAAACTCAAATGTTTTAGATTAACAAAAAATTTTCATATGACATTCAGATTTGGTCGATACAGAACAAACTTGCCAACCAAAGTCAAAGCAAAAGGTGAGGCCCATTGAGAAACCACAAAATCATCAAATATCAGAGCAAGACAACCATTGAAGGATGTTTGAACAAATTATAATTTAGAGGAAAAAGAAGAAGAACAAGTTAAAACATCATTAAAATAGGGAGACTTTCCATCAGCAGATGAATAAGTCAAGGGGTTCGATGACGACGTTGTCGTCATCATCCAAAGCCACAAAATTTGAAAAAAGAAAATCAAAATAAAACATAAAACAAACAAAAATCATTGAAAGGAACCAAATCGAAGAGAAATGAAATCAAATCTATGATATAAGAAGAAAATATGGAGCACGAGAATGGAAACCCTAAATCGCCGGAGAGTCCCTAGTAATTGGAAAAATAATTATAATTAGTTTAATTACTCTTAATTGACAAAGGTGTCCTAATTAGGCTTTTCTTTTTTAATTTATCATCTAGTTCAATATACATTGTACTTTATAATTAGTTCAAAAATAAGAAATTTCTCTAACTCTATAACTCACTCCCTTGAGTGTGTGTGTGTAAGATTACTTAGCTACTATCTACCAGATACATGACTTGACTCAAGAAAGACAAAATTACTTTGAAATTGAAATTACATATAGATGCAACCCTAGTCTATCCAATCTTGAGTTGATTGACATTGCCAGTGGACTTATGGACCTTAAATGTTAGTGAGCAGGGTAATAAAATAGATAAGAAATAATAATAATAATAATAAGGAAACAATATGTTCTTATGATCAAAATTATCATACTTGGGCCCAAATTTGTAACTATCTCTCAATTTTTATGATAATAAATATTATTGTTTAAAAATATTGAAGGATTCTGACATTCTCTGAAACTCCCCCACAGAATGTGAAATTTTGAAAGTAAGAAAAGTTAAAAAAAAAATCTTTATTTTTTTAAGGAAATATAAGACAAAAGTAAAAAACATAAGATAATTAAGAAGAAAACTAATTTTACCAAAACATAGGATGCAACAACACACTACTCCCCCTTTTGACATCACAAAAAGGAGAAAAAAGATAACACTAAATAATACAAAGTAAATACAACACAAAAAATATACAATAGTAGAAATAAAATAATCTAGAACCCATAGGGATCCTTATCAGGAGGAGGTGGTGGTGGTGGCTGGAATAAGCGGTGAAGAGAGGCAAATTGATCTCCAAACTAGGCCATATCCTTGTCATGCTAGTCCTTCTATGCTATATAGGCATGAAAGTGAGCCATGTATTGGTCATGTTGCAACTGTTGCTCGGCTACATAGGAGTCAAAATGAGCCTCCCACTGATCAAACCTCTTAATTAGTTGTTCAATCTGAGACTACTGGTAAATAGGGATAGGTTCAGGAATAGGTCCTTCCTCTTCTTCTGCAGGCCCATCATGTATATTATGACAAAAAGTACTGTGAAGGACATGGAAGGAGCTCTTTTAATAGAATGTAGGGAGGTGATTAGGTGGAGCTTAAAATTGAAAATTATATTTTGACTCTAGGAAAAAGGTATGAGAATTCCTAAGGCTAGGTTAGACTTTCATTTATAGACAATACCTCTAATATAGGTTAAATAGCCAATATAACAAATTATAAGATCATCTGTACTAAATTCAATGTTAGCCATGATGTAGTAGGTGGTAAGTGAAAGAATAGGTGTAATTTGAATATGATCCTTAGCTATAAGAATAATTGAGCTGCAAAGGATGGGATGGATTTTTTGGGCATCCTTAACTAAGGTGCTAACTTTGGCTACATGGTAGGTAACATTTGTTTCCCTAAGAATGGTGTTAGTAGGAGCCTAATTATAATCAAGATATAAATTTAAGATGTTTTTAAGATGTGAATTTTGTCTCTAGTGGTAGAAAGGTAAAAACAATTCATGAAAATTTTGGTAGGTTATTTCTATAGGCCTTTGATTAACAAATGATTGTAGGACAGTAAATGCATTATTAATATGAAGGTTTGCAAAAAATTTAAATAAGAGTTCAAAGTTGAATGGAATGGCTAGTGTGAAAAGGAAACCAAAATTTATTCAAGCAAACAGATCCAGTACCTAAAAATTTAGAGCATTTTGGCTGACAATCATGGAGGGGGTTATGCCAGTAATTTTATAATGATTATAGGCTGATCCAATAGCTTCCTCAGTGAATCAAGGATTGATAGTGTGCTTAAAAGAGCTACCTAAAGTGCTCAAGACCTTTTACCCCCAGCCATTACAAGAATAAGAGTGCAAGAGGGAAGTAAGGGTTTAGAGGAATTGAAAGGTGTGAAGAAAATGAAGAACCAGCTGCTATTTATATAGGAGTTAATAGATCATACAGTACGATCATAAGAAAATACTGGATGATCTTGGCATTCAAATCATTTAGATGATAATTCAAAAAAGGTATTCATATCATATAGTATGATCAGACATCATATTGGATGATTAATCACATGGAAACCATCTCAAGGAGTCAGCCTATACAATCATTGACTGGCTAGATGATACAGTACAAACATGTGGATCGTACTAGATAATTTGTCATAAAGGATCATATCGAATGCACTCAAATCATCCAACCACTCCTGCCATGTGGATCGTATAGTACAAAGTATGAATCATATTGGTTGATTAATAATAATTGATTGATATCAGCCATTAGATATGGTGTGATTAGAGAATGGATGTTTGGTTAAGATATTATAATACAATGTGAATCATACTAGATGATGTGAATTAATATTAAAGAATTTAGAAAATGGAATGTGATGATCAGGAGAGTTCAAAACAAAAACCAAACTAAAAATAACATAAAACAGATCAAAAAATATATCAAAAAAGGTCATAAGACAAAATCTAAGTTTTTTTTGAATTAATTTGCTCGAGTAAATGATAAATTTATCTTATTAATACATTTAAAAACCTATAAGAAATATATTGACTGAAAGTTCATTAGGGATGTTAAGCCCTTATGAAATAGCCTAAGGCCAATCAAGAGGGGAAGGGGGGGGGGGGGGGGGGGGGTGAATTGGTATTTAAAAAAATCTTTCAATCAAAAACACAAACTCAAACCAAACAAAAATTTAACATAAAGAAATTTAAAGTGCAGAAATTAAATGCTGAAAAAATAATAGTAAAGAACACAGATATATATAGTGGTTCAGTCAACTCGACCTACGTACACTCCCAAGAGGAGCCCTCCTGGTATTGCACTAAACTCAGTGAGTCTCCTTTTGCTTCCATACTAAGGTGGAGAAGCCTTTACAAAACCTCCTTTTGAGCGACACTGGTGAGGTTGAGAACCCATCTCTTTTTGCTTCCTCCCTGAAGCAGGTAGAGAACTTTGATCGATTGCTGAAGTAGACCTCTTTCTAACCTCCAAGGATAAGGGAGGATTATAAGAGAAGATGACTTGGATCCTTGCTTGGAGCAACCTTTATGAAACCCCTCACAAACTCCCCCTCACAAGATCCTCTCTCTCTTTCTCTCTCTCTTTCCCTTTCTCTCCCTCTCCTCTAGGATATCTCAGGTCAAGATAATAGCAAAAGATGATCTCTTGGATAGAACAAGAGGTCTTATATAGAAGAGCTTCATAATAGCTATTAATTGAAACAAACTAAAATTATCGTCCAAGTTGATATTAATATCATCCTATACGATCAGTGCAAATTAAGCTCAATCAGCTAGGATGATTTGGGATGATTACAAGAAAATTTGTTCCTATCATCCAGGACGATAGTATATCGCCCTATACGTTTAGTTCAATCCGTCGAATATCATCCAACACATCACCCTGGATGGATGTTTGGACGATTAAAATATTGATATATCATCAAGGATGATTCCACAATTGTCCAGGACGATTAGTAGAAAATGACAAATATTATCCAAAACATCACCCTGAATGGGTGTCTAGACGATGCAAAAATAACTTAATCGTCCAGGATGATTCCTGATCGTACTGGATGATTAGTTTGATTCAGTATGTATCATCCAAAACATCGCCCTGAATGGAGCCAGGCCAATGTTTAATCGTCTAGGAAGAATTATAGTTTTGTATAACTAATTGTCCAGGACGATCTTGCAATCTTCCAGGATGATAGGATTGATCAATCAAACCTTAATTGATATCCTTAATTACCATATTATTTTAGGTATAATTGTGCTACATCGTCCTGGGCATTGTCCTGGATGATGTCAAAAAATGAAACATGCCCTACTTGATTTAGCGACTGATTCTTTTTTATTTGAGCCTATCATCCAGGATGATGATAACTTCATCCGAGATGATGTTCTTAATGATGGCTGCCTTAACCAAGATGCTCTTATTAGGTTTTTATTTTTAACTGATCATCCAGGACGATTTTAGGATCGTCCCAAACGATGTGAGTAAAAATAGAAAACTCTAATATTAGTTAGAAATTTTCAAAAGTGTTTGTGTGCGAGGTTACTTAGCATCAGGAACCACATCATTTACAATTGACTCAAGAAAGGTAAAATAATTACAAACTGACTCAGACCTAATCTATCCAATCTTGAGCTGGCTTGAGTTACACTCAATCTTATGGACCTGAAACGTTAGTAGACATGACAGTCATAAAAAAATAGAAATGTTTGCTATCATCAAAATTCTATTCCCTGAAATCAGATTCACAATAATCTCCCCATTTTTAATGATGGCTAACACAATTAAATTTTAGGTTTTCAATTGAAGCATCACAGTAAAAGAATAGTAACAGTGAAACATAAAGTTCAAATTGCACTAAAAACCAACATAATTTATAAAACTAGTACAAGTACAACTACTCCCCCTTTTGATATCTCAAAAAGGAGGAGGGAAAGAAACAAAATAAAGGTTACAAAACATAAGAAAACTACATCAAAAGAAAAAGATGACATCATAAAAACAAACTAAAAGAAAGACAGCCCCTGATCATCTGAAGGAAGAGGTAGTGGTGGTGGTGGAAGGTGAAAGTAACTAGAAAGAGTGGCAAACTGCTCTCCAGAGAATGGATGGAGATGATTAGAGAAGGCCCAAAAACATAAAAATCAATTGTGAAAGATAAAAGTAAAATACAAAAAAGACACAAAAACATCAAAAAAAAACAAAGGTTTTTTTTTTTAAATCAAAGCTCGAATATGATAAATTTTCCATTTGGTTAAATTAAAAATTTGAAAGAATCAATGAGTTAACATCATTGAAATCTAAAAATGGTAGAATAACCGATCCTGTTAGCCTTACCTTGGACTTATTAAGGGCAAACCTGAAAGTTCGTTAGGGATGTTAGGCCTTTATGAATTATCCCAAACCTAAATAAGAGAGGGGTGAATTGGTATTTTAAAAATTTTTTCAATCAAAAAACAAAACTCAAACCATAATTCATCACAAAGCAAAAGGTGCGAAAATTAATGCGAAAAAATAGTAGTAAAAGAACTTAGAGATTTTATAGTGTATCGGTCAACTCGACCTACGTCCACTCGCCGGAGGCGCCCTCTGGGTATTGCACTAAACTCAGTATCTTTCCTTTTGCTCCCATAGTAAGACGGAGAAGCTTTTACAAACCTTCTTTCCACCGACACAAGTGAGGGAGAGAATGCAACTCATTTTGCTTCCTCCTGAAGAAGGCAGAGAACCTTGATCAATTATTATAGTAGACCTCTCTCAACCCTCCAAGGACAAGGGACAACGATCGAAGAAGACAACTTGGAACCTTGCTTGGAGCAACCTTTTTGAATTCTCTCACAAACTACTCCTCACAAGTTCCTCTCCCTCTCTCCCTCTCTCCCACTCCTCTAGGCACTCTTAGGTCAAGACAACAGCAAAAGATGTCCTCTAGGGATGAACAAGAAGTCTTAAATAGAAGAGCTTCGGAATAGCTCTTATTTTATACAATCCGACTTTATCATCCAGGCCGATTAGCGTAAATTTCGCTCAATCAGCCTGATCGATTTAATATGTTAGAGTATTTTTTGGTCATATCATCCAGGCCGATAGGATATCATCCTGGACGATTAGTTCAAATCCGAGGAAAATCATCCTGAACATTGCCCTGAATAGAAGATGGCCAATATCAATTATCCACGCTATCGGTCCGGATGATCCTGCGATCGGCCTGGCCAATGTGATCGTGCAATCAGCCTTTAATTACTTTCCTTAATTACTAGATTAATTTAGGCATAATTGTGCTTCATCATCCAGGTTGATAGGCTATCATCCTGGATGTTGTCCAAAAATAAAGAATACCTAAATAGATCATGGCGACTGATTTTTTCTAATTTGAGCCTATCATCTCGGCCGATACTAATATTATCTAGGCTGATCGGCTTAATGACGGTTGCCTTAACCAGGATGCCCTAATTATGGTTTTTGTTTTAAATAAATCAGCCAGGATGATTTTAGGATCGGCCTGGATGATATGATCAAAACCAAGAACTCTAATCAACAGACAAAAAATTTCCCCCATATGTGTGTGTGCAAGGTTACTCAACATCAAGAATCACTTTGATTACAATGGACTCAAGAAAAAAAAGTTACAGACATACTCAGACTTAATCTATCCAATCTTGAGCTGGCTTGAGTTGCACTCATTCTTATTGTCCTGAAAAGTTAGAAGGCAAGGCAGTCGTAGAAAATTATGAATGTTTAATATCATCAAAAGTCTGATCCATAAAATTAGATTTGCAATAATCTTCCAGTTTTTTATGATGGCAAACCAATGAATAATTTAAGCAGTTTAAGAGATAGTGTGAAGAAAAGATAGATCAACTATTTAATCAAAGTATAAAGGAAACAGTATAGTAGACCACTCACCCTTTTAACATCACAAAAAGGAGGAGTAAAGTAGAACAAGAACAAAGTAGAAACTAAACAAAAAAGAGAAACAAACTATAATGAGAAAACAACATAAAAAGAAAACCAGTAAAACGACGTCCCCTGATCATCTGAAGGAGGAGATGGTGGTGGTGGGTGAAGGTAACTAGAAAGGGTGGCAAATTATTATCCAAACCAAGCCATGTCCTGATCGTGCTGGTGCTGCATGTGAATAATGTCCTCAGTATGTTGCTGCTCCTGTGTAGTAACGTATCCCTCGAAGCGAATCTTCCCTTGGTCGAATCGCTCCACCAGCTGATCTAGCAGAGAGTGCTGGTAGAGCGGAGTAAGTGCAGGAACGGGTGCAAGAGTAGGTGTAGGAGCCTCCTCCTTCGTCTGAGCTTCCTCGTCCCCCGGGTGGAGACGAGTACTGTAAAGAGCTTGAAAGGAGATGTTGGAGCAGAAAGTAGGTTGGAGGTTTGGTGGAGCAGGATTTTGGAGGTTGTATTTTGATTTTAAGAAATAAGAAATGATATGTCCTAGGGCTAGATTTGGTTTCCTCCTATGGCCTGGGTCACGAATAGTGGTTAGGTGATCGATGTAACAAAAAATTAAATCAGTGGCATTAAATTCTTATTGGGTCAAAATGTAAAAGTGGTGATATAATGAAGTGGGGTAATATGAATACGATCACCAGCTTTTGGAATTATGGATGTGAGAAGAACATGCTGAACGGTTCTAACATCTTTGAGTAAGCTGCTAGTTTCGACAATATGAAAGTGAGCATGGGAATTTCTAAGAACGTGATTGGCCATAGCCTAGTCATAATTTGGGTCGAACACAAGGTGTGAAGTTTATACCCTGTGGTTGAAAGATTTAAAAGCTCAGCACAGTCTTGGTATGTGATCTCGACAGGACGTTAATTCACATACGAGCCAAGTGAAGTGAAGAAGAGTTTACGTGAAGATTAGCGAAGAATTCAAAGAGAAGTTTAGAATTAAAGGGGACATCAAGAGTAAGAATGAAGCATAAAGAAGTATGAGAGAATAAGTAAAGTACCATATAGGATAGATGGTTCATGTTGATAGACCAGGAGACAGTGATTCAGGCCATTTTGTAATGTTGGTAGGCAGCTTGATCTCCCGCCTCCATGAATTGAGGGTCCAAAGTCTCCCTCAAGGAACTTCCTAAAGTGTGGCGAGTGCACTTGCCTCTAGCCATATCACAAGAAAAGTAAGAAAAGAGAAGTAGAAAGAAAGTAGAGAGGAAGTTGTTATGAGAAAAATGGCTGAAAGTGCTCCGTTTATAAAGAATCAGCCAGAAAATCAAGGCCGATCACAGGATCTTCCAGGCCAATCTGGTGCAATAATGGTGTCCAGGATGAATGGTCAAAAAAGGTGGTCATATCATCCAGGCCGATGAGATATCATCTGGGATGATTAGACATAGGCGATTATCCCGAGGAGTTAAGCCGGACGACCATTGAAAAAGCAGATCATCCTAACCGATGAGGTGGATCGTCCAGGATGATGCTCAACAATGGATCATACCGATCGAATTTAAAATATTTAAATCATGTGCCGCGTGTATTGTCCAGGACAAACAGGTGGATCGGACGGGCCAATTATCCAAAAATGGATCATCCTAACTGATTTTAAAAATTTTAAACGTATTGCTACTTGTATCGTCCAGGACGAACATATGGATCGGTCAGGATGATGTTCCATAAATTGAGCAAAGAGAAAATAACATCGGCCGGGATGAAAATAAGATCGGCCAGGCCGATAAAAATGATTGAAGTTGAGGACGATCAGATCGTCTAGGATGATAGTGGATCGTCCAGGCTGATCAGAAGTAGAAAAATCAAATTAGTCGTTAGTGCAAAGTTCAAGGAGTAAAATGATCGGATCGTGATGGCCGATAAGAATATCGTCTGAGATGATATAAGAAAAAATTAAAAATTAGAGGATACATGGAGATGATCTGAGAAGGCCTAAAGACTTTAAAATCAACTGAAAACGATAAAACTAAGATATAAAAAGACAAAAAAAGGAGAAAAACAAAGTTTTTTTTTTATCAAGGCAAGAATATGACATTTTCACCATGTGATTGATTTTAAGGATTTATAAGTTAATGAGTTAACAACATCAAAAATCCAAAAAAGCGGTAAAGTAACCGATGATGTTTAACCCTTAGCTCGGATTTTTCTCAGGGAAAAACTATCATTTTAAATCAAAAGACCTAACTCAAAAAATCCAATTAGATAAGGAAAGGAGATCCGTTCAAGTCTTGGTTTCCGAACAATATCTTATAGAATAATGAATCAAAGTAATTTTGTTATAATCGTAAAATTCAAAATCAAGCCTTTGAAAATCTCAAGTGACACATGAATTCTTCTAAGATTTAAAAGTTTTGAAAAGAGAAGAGAGCTTGCTTTTGGGGACTCATTTTATGCCTCTTATCAATTGAATGGTGCTCTTTGCGCATCTTTTAATTTTTGATACACTTTGTGTGTGTGTGTGTGTGTGTGTGTGTGTGTGTTTCAGTTTGGCATCATTGCGCGTCTTTTATTTTTGGTGTCATTGGCCACTCTTTTTTTGTTTATTTTTCCAAGCTAGATTACCTTTAAGAAACTCTTAAAAAAATCATTAGTTGTGAGTATATGTTCTAGATATTAGAGAAGAAGAACTCACTCTCTAATATAGGGAAGAACAAACCACAAAGCAGAATCAAAATTCATATGAGAAGTGCAATGAAAGGATACCGAGAAATCTTGAAGTAACTTAAAGACTTTGATCATTATAAATATAAGCTAGATTACTAGAGCAAGGTAGAAAATATCTCAATCGCAAAGTCCAATTGTTAATTTTAGATAGACTTTTATTTAGAGAAGAAAATTACACCACTAAAATAGGTTAAAGAAAGAGACACAATTAATGGTTTTTTCACCCTTTAACAAATTAAGAGATGTAAACCATTGATTATAAATTTTCAAAAAATAAAAATAAGGCATAAAGTATCAATTTTAGTGATGCCTAGAAAGAACAAAAAATAACATAAAAGAAAGACAAGTAATAACAAAAATAAACAAAGAAAAATAAAAAGAAACAAAATAAAATAATATAAGTGAAAAATAAAAAATAGATAACAGATCAGAGATCAGTAGGAATCAAGTTCATGCATTTATGTCAATTACACCTAATCAGGTCTTTAAGGTGCTGAAAGTGTCAATGGCCAATGGTTTAGTAATGATGTCAGTCAGTTGATTCTCAGTTGCCACATGGTTTAACTCAATGTCTCCTTTGGTTACATGGACTTTAATAAAGTGATGCCTTATGTCAATGTGCTTAGTCCTTGAATGTTGCATAGGATTCTTAGAAATGTAGATGTCACTAGCGTTGTTACAAAGAATTGAGATTGTACCTATAGGTAATCCTAAATCCATAATTTGTTATTTTAACCAAAGGACTTAGGCCACATAACTCCCTAAGGCAATATATTCAGCTTCAGAAGTGGAAAGCGCAATAGAGTTTTATTTTATAATAGACCAGAAGACTAAAGACTGTCCTATTAATTGATAAGTTTCAAAAGTACTCTTTCTATCCACCCTATATACTATAAAATCAGAAATAAAATATTCAATGATCTCAAAAGAAGTGTTGTTCCTAGGGTACCAGATTCCTAATTTTTGGGCCCCTAAAATGTATCTAAGAATTCTCTTAACTACAATCAGGTGGGAGTCCTTAGGATTTGCTTGAAACCTAGCACAGAGATAAATAATAAATATTATATCAGGTCGGTTAGCAATCAGGTAAAGTAAAGATCCAATCATCCCTCTATACTTCTTTTGATCAACAGATTTTCCATTTTGGTCCTTATCTAACTGAACACTGGAGGTCATGGGAGTATTAATTGGCTTGGATTTATCCATTTCATACTTCTTTACGATGTTCTTCATGTATTTTGATTAATTTAGAAAGTTTCCATCATCTAATTATTTTATGTTAAATCCCAAAAAGTAGGGAAACTCTCCCATCATACTTATCTCAAACTCTTTAGTCATTCTTTTAGAAAAATTATCACATATCTTTTTATCAAAAGATCAAAAAAATATATCATCAACATAGATCTAAATAATGAGTAACTCATCTCCTACTTTTCTTAGAAAAAGGGTGTTGTCTACACTTCATTTAACAAAATCCCTCTTCTGTAAAAATATGCTAAGCCTCTCATACCAAGCTCGTAGTGCCTATTTTAATATATATAAGGCCTTTTTAATTTGAAAACATGATTTGGAAATTGGGAATTCTCAAAACCTGAGGGTTTATCTACAAATACATCATCTTTTATTACCCCATTTTAAAAGGCACTCTTCACATTAAACTGGTAAAGCTTAAATCCCTTATAACAAGCAAAAGCTAATAGCACTCTAATGGGTTCCATTCTAGCTACAGGGGCAAAGGTCTCCTCAAAATCAATCCCTTGTATTTGGTTGTACCCCTTAGCCACCAATCTTGCCTTATTCCTAATCACCCCACCAGAATCATTCATTTTATTCTTAAAGACCCATTTGGTTCCAACTAAAATTTGTCCCTTTGGTCTTTCTACAAGCTCCCAAACATCATTCCTAACAAATTGGTTTAACTCCTCTTCATGGCTAAGATCCAAAACTCATCAGACAGGGCTTAGTTGATGTTGGTGGGTTCAGTCATTGAGATAAAGGCAGAGTGGTTCACATCCTTCCTAAGTTCATGCCTAGTCCTCACACCTTCAGAAGGGTCTCCTAAGATCAGATCTTTAGGGTGACTCGAAGTGTATCTCCAATCTCTAGGCAAGGTGTGTGTAGGCTTAATCCTTTCCTCTAGATCTACATTTTCTACTCCTTGGGTAATCTCACCTACTCCTTCATTTTTTTGGGTTTCTACTCTCTTCTCTAAATTTTCAATTCCAGTAGTATTTTCTCCAACTTCATCTTCCTCGTCAACTTTAGACTTCTTAGGATCATATTTATCAAACACTACATGAGTAGTTTCCTCCACCATTTAAAAAATTCCTCTTCAGTAAAAATATGCTAAGCCTCTCATACCAAGCCCGTAGTGCCTATTTTAATATATATAAGGCCTTTTTAATTTGAAAACATGATTTGGAAATTGGGAATTCTCAAAACCTGGGGGTTTATCTACAAATACATCATCTTTTATTACCCCATTTTAAAAGGCACTCTTCACATTAAATTGGTAAAGCTTAAATCCCTTATAACAAGCAAAAGCTAATAGCACTCTAATGGGTTCCATTCTAGCTACAGGGGCAAAGGTCTCCTCAAAATCAATCCCTTATATTTGGTTGTACCCCTTAGCCACCAATCTTGCCTTATTCCTAATCACCCCACCAGAATCATTCATTTTATTCTTAAAGACCCATTTGGTTCCAACTAAAATTTGTCCCTTTGGTCTTTCTACAAGCTCCCAAACATCATTCCTAACAAATTGGTTTAACTCCTCTTCATGGCTAAGATCCAAAACTCATCAGACAGGGCTTAGTTGATGTTGATGGGTTCAGTCATTGAGATAAAGGCAGAGTGGTTCACATCCTTCCTAAGTTCATGCCTAGTCCTCACACCTTCAGAAGGGTCTCCTAAGATCAGATCTTTAGAGTGACTCAAAGTGTATCTCCAATCTCTAGGCAAGGTGTGTGTAGGCTCAATCCTTTCCTCCAGATCTACATTTTCTACTTCTTGGGTAATCTCACCAACTCCTTCATTTTTTTGGGTTTCTACTCTCTTCTCTAAATTTTCAATTCCAGTAGTTTTTTCTCCAACTTCATCTTCCTCCTCAACTTTAGCTTCTTAGGATCATATTTATCAAACACTACATGAGTAGTTTCCTCCACCACCAAAGTTTTCTTATTAAACACCCTAAAGGATTTTCCCACACTTGAATATCCTAAGAATACTCCTTCATCAGATTTTGGATCAAATTTTCCTAAGTGTGACTACCCATTATTATGAATGAAAATCTTACAATCAAAGACATGAAGGTGGGAAAGATTGGGTGTCCTACCCTTAAGGATCTCATAGGGTGTCATTTCTAGTTTGACTCTCACATTTACCCTATTCAACACATAACAAGCTGTGTTTATCGCTTCTGGCCAAAAGTATTTTGAAAGTGAATACTCAGCAAGCATGGCTCTAGCGGCTTCCACTAAGGTTCTATTCTTTCTTTCAGCTATCCCGTTCTACTGAGGGGTCCTAGGAGCAAAGAAGTTGTGGCCAATCCCCTTTTCCTAACAAATGTCTCCAATTATCTAATTTTTAAACTCCCCCCATGGTCACTATGGATGGTCAAGATCTCACAACCCAGCTTTTTCTGAATCCAAGTGAAGAAAAATCTAAACTCATCAAAAGACTCATTTTTATGGAACAAGAATCTAATCCAAGTAAACCTCAAGTAGTCATCGACAATCACAAAATCATAAACTTTCCCTCCTAAGCTAGCTGTACTGATGGGTCCAAATAAATCCATATGAAGGAGTTCTAAAGGTCTAGAGGTGCTAATGTCCCTAATGGAGTGAAAAGTGGAGTGGTCATGCTTTCCTAATTGGCAAGCAACACAAAGGTGGTCTTTTGAAAACTTAAGCTTGGGGACACCTCTAACTAGGTCTTTCTGAATCACTTTCCTAAGGGTTTTTATACTAGCATGACATAATCTCCTATGCCACAATCATGAATCATCATGAATAACTTTTAAGTAAAATGAAGCATCACATTCAAATTTATTTAAAGCAAGCATGTAAACATTGTTAATCCACTTTCCCTGTAAAATAGTATTATTATTTAAGCTTATGAAGCAAGTGTTTGCTAAGAATTTTATGATGAAGCCTTTATCGTATAACTGACTTATGCTGAGCAAGTTGTGTTTCAGTCCATCTACAAGTAAAACATTTTCAATCAAAAGATTCTTAAAATTTCTAATTATACCTACGCCCACCACTTTCCTGGTGGAGTTGTCTCCAAGAGTAACCTTACCTCCAACCCTGGCCTCCAGCAAAATGAATTGGTTAGCATCTTTAGTTATGTGTCATGAGCATCCACTGTCTAGGTACCACATGTTGAGTCTAGTATTTAGGTTGTTAAGCCTAAGTTAATGTCCCAAGGCTACCAAGAGGGGGGGTGAATTGGTAGTTTAAAAATTTTAATACCTCTTTGAATTTAAGTTGAACCGAAATGAAAATTTTTCTTTTGAGTTTTTCTAGAAAATGTTTTTCAACCACAGAGTTCTTAAAATTAAAAATAAAATACGGAAACGTAAAAGACAGTAAAGTAAATGACACCAGATTTATATTGGTTCGGTCTAAAACCAAACCTACATCCACTCCCTAGAGACACCCTCTGAGTATTGCACTAATACCAATAGTGACTCTCCTTTTGCACCCACAGCAAGGCGGAGAAGCCTTTACAAAACACTCTTTTCACCACTACCCGGTGCAGCAGAGAACCGTCGTCCTTTTACACAATCCCCAGTGTTGGCAGAGAACCGTCGTCCTTTCACACTCTCCTAGTGTGGGCAGAGAACCCTTCCGTCCTTTCACACTCTCCTAGTGTGGGTAGAGAACCCTACAGCTGTTCACACTCTCCAAGTGTAGGAAGCGAACCTTTCTTCTGTTCACACTCTCCAAGTGTCGGCAGTGAACCGGATCTCCTTGACAGATCTTCTCACAAGAAATCTAGAAGGAAGAAAGAAAAGAGTGAAGTAATCCCAATTCACAAGTAGAGATTCTTACCTTTAAACTCCAAGTGAAGCCTTCACGCTCCAGTGGTAGGAATCCTCCTTTGAATGCACTCTTACACTCTCTCCTTAGCTATTCTCTCAAGAGGCACGAAGATCAAATGACAAAAAGATTGGGTGGTAGTCAAATTTGGACTATTTATACAAAAGACAAGAAAAAGCGCCCAAAAACTGCAAGTATTCAATTCTGTACGCAGTGGATCATCCCGTACTATCGTGGATCGTCCTAGACAATTTTACTTAAACGCTTTTAAACGACCCTATTTTTATATGTGTATGAATTGTGTTCGTACACGCTGATCGTCCCGTATGAACTAAGTTCATCCGGTATGAACGGTTATTACTAGGTCGGTTCTAGAAACTGCTGAAAATCGTTCTAAGTCGGTTAATCATCTGGACGAAAATGGGTTCGTCTGGACAAAATTTTTACAGAGACCAGATCGTCCTGGATAATATTTAATTTCGTCTCGACGAAAATTTTACTGAGAGCAACTCAATTTCGGACGATAATTAATTTCATCTGGACGAAAATTTTACAGAGACCAGATCGTCCTGGACGAAATTTAATTTCGTCCTGGACGAATAGGACTTAGAAAAATTTTTCAAGCCAGTTCCTATTCGTTCCATGTGCTCAATAGGAGATAACTGTCTGATCGTCCCGTACGATCTGATATTATCCCGTACAATCAGTATAAATTTTATATGATCTCCTTATGTGTGTGTATGATTTTATTCACTCAATTACAATCACTCCCTTTCAAATTTAATTCAAAGAAAAAGTACAAGCTTCAAATTCACAAAGTATTTCATGTTGAATTTGATTTGAAGTCTTCGTAGTCTGGAGTCTCAAGTCTATCAAATTTCTCAATCAAATTCTGATAATCTGATTGAGGTGCAGAAGTTTGCTCTCATTCTTCTTCTTCTTCAGAAGCACTGGCATGTGCTTTCCTTTTTTCCTCCTTAAAAATTGCTCTGAAGGAAGCATCATTATAGTAGACCAGCTCTTCGTATTCATCATAAGGATGCACTAAGTTGTATTTCTTTTCCAAAATGTATGTAACTAAGTGTCCTAATGAGATGTTCCTTTTTCTCTTATGTTCTGCATGCCCAATTTCTGAAAGCCCATAAAGATGGTCTAGGATAAGTTGGGCTTCATCGATAGGCTTATGATCCATAATCAAAAAAGTCACAACAGAAAGGAGTGGGGTAATATTGATCTTATCACCAGCTTTAGGAATGATTGAAGATCGAAGAATGTGCTGGATGATACGAGCATTTCTGGTCATTCCTGAAACTCTAGCAACATGATATGTTAGGCCATTTTCTCTAATCACCCTATTGACTTCATACCATTTGAAGGTGATTTCATTCATAAGGGTGTGGGCTCTATAACCTTCAGTTCTTAAGCTTAGAAAGGCACCTATGTCGTGCTTGGTGATTTTAACTTTTTGTTTGAAAACAAAAGAACTTATAGAGGAGTGGTCGGAATTAAAACTCATGTTGGCTAGCAAATAGAGAAAGGTTTGTTTGTTGTAAAGGTGGACGAGAGAAAGAATGAATCCAAACTTGGTGGAAGCAAAAAGGTGCATTACCTTGAAATTTATCTCGCTTTGAATCAGAATGCGAGAAGGTGTAATTTTGGCAGATGCAAAACGAGGAAAGGATTCCTCATTTGCCTTTGAAAGGAAGTTTTCAAAAGAATTCCTGTGGGGTTTCTTCGCCAACACCTTTTGTCTCTTGCTTGAGGAGGCCATTGTCGATTTGAAGTTGAAAGGGATTGAAAGTGAAGTTTGAAATTGTGATTGTTGAGTTGGAAAGCCTTCTTATTTAAAGAAAACAATACGTTCATCCTGGACGAAAATTGTTTGTCCTGGACGAAAATTATCGTTCGTCTGGACGAAAAAATTTCGTACAGACGATCCAATTCGTCCAAAATGAAACGGCTTTTTGTAATCAACATAATTTACGATGCGTCCTTTCATACAGACTTTGACTTGACCGATCGTACAGACGAAAAAATTTTTTACAGACGATCAAAAGTTAATTCGTTTTAATCTCAGTTGAAAACCGTCCCCTACAATAAAACGCATCTGTTCGTCTGGACGAACAAAAATTTCGTACGGACGAACTTCACATTTAAAACTATCTTATCCACTCAACCACTGCATTCAATTGTCCAGACGTTTGAGAGAAAAAATTTCATCCTGGACGATCATAAGATCGTACAGACGAACTACATTAAAAAAATTGCTCTCAAAACGTTTCATATCACGCAAACTGAATTTTACACACATCGTCCAGTACGAAAAATTTCGTCCCGGATGATTTCCACACATTTTGGATTTTTTTGAATTTTTATCAACTAAAACAAACTAAACATTCAAAACACAGAAAACAAAGACAAAAACCACAGACTCTAAATTAAACTCATTCAAAACACACAAAAATCATAAAATTCAAAACAAAACAAAAACAAATAAACTAAGAAAACTTAAATATCAATGTTGCAAAAATATTTTTATTTAAGCATTCAAATCAATAACACCAAGCCTTGTTCTTAATGTATTGAAGGTATCAAAGGCTAAAGGTTTTGTAAAAATGTCTGCAAGTTGATTTTCAGTTGAAACATAAGTAAGTTCAATTTCTCCCTTGGATACAAGATCCCTTATGAAATGATGCCTTATGTCAATGTGTTTGGTTCTAGAATGTTGAATAGGATTTTTGAAAATGCAAATAGCACTAGTATTGTCACAATAAATCTGAATAGTGCCTATAGTTAATCCTAAATCAATCAACTGTTGTTTTAACCAAAGTTCTTGTGCCACACAACTTCCTAATGCAATGTATTCTGCTTTTGCAGTAGATAGGGCTACTGAATTTTGTTTTCTAATGGACCAAGAAACTAATGAATTTTTAATGAATTGACATGTTCTAGAAGTAATTTTCCTATCCACTCTACAGCCTGCAAAGTCAGAATCTGAATAACCAACAATTTCAAATGAAGAGCTAAACAAAGGATACCAAATTCCTAAGTTTTGAGTTCCTAGTAAGTATCTTAATATCCTTTTCACTACTGTCAAATGAGATTCTTTTCGATCTAATTGAAATCTAGCACATAAGCAAACACTAAAAATAATATCTGGTCGGCTAGCAGTCAAGTAAAGCAAAGATCCAATAATCCCTCTATATTTCTTTTGATCAACAGATTTTCCCTTAAGGTCCTTATCCAACTGAACTGAGGAACTCATTGGTGTACTAACAGGTTTAGCATTGTCCATTTCATATTTTTTGAGGATGTCCTTAATATATTTAGTTTGACTAAGAAATGTACCTTCCTCAAGTTGCTTAATGCTAAATCCTAAAAAGTAATTTAAATCTCCCATTAGACTCATTTCAAATTCACTACTCATTGTTTTAGAAAAATCATCACAAAGATTTTTATTTGAAGATCCAAAAATGATATCATCCACATAAATTTGAACAATGAGTATATCCTTTCCAAATTTCTTTAAAAAGAGAGTTGTATCCACACTTCCTTTTTCAAAAGATCTTTCAAGTAGGAAGGTGCTCAACCTCTCATACCAAGCCTTAGGTGCCTGTTTCAATCCATATAATGCCTTTTTTAACTTGAAAATATGATTTGGGTATTTTGAATTTTCAAAGCCTGGAGGTTGTTCTACAAAAACATCTTCTTAAATTACCCCATTTAAAAAGGCACTTTTGACATCCATTTAAAACAATTTAAAACCTTTAAAACAGGCAAAGGCAATTAAAACCCAAATTGCTTCAAGTCTTGCTACATGGGCAAAGGTCTCCTCAAAATCAATTCCTTTAATTTGATTATACCCCTTAGCAACTAATCTAGCCTTATTTCTAATGACTACTTCTGAGTCATTCATTTTATTTTTGAACACCCACTTGGTTCCAACAACACTTTGATCTTTTGGCCTTGTAGTTAATTCCCAAACTTTATTTCTTACAAATTGATTCAACTCTTCATGCATGGCCAATATCCAAAATTCATCAGAAAGTGCTTGATCAATATTAGTGGGTTCTATTGTTGAAATAAAGGCTGAATGATTGACTTCCTTGTTTAATCCACACCTAGTTCTAACACCCTCACTAGGTTCACCTATAATCAATTCTCTTGGGTAGTTTTTAGAAAATCTCAAATCTCTAGGCAAAGGGTTTTCTCTTTCCAAATTCTCTTCCATATTTTCTTCCAAATTTAATTTATCAATCTTTTGGGAGTTTTCTTCAATCTCTTCTTCAACAACATTTGGCTCTTCCAAATTTCAAGATTCATCAAATAAAACATGTGTGGTTTCTTCAATGACTAAAGTTCTTTTGTTGAATACCCTATAAGATTTTCCAACACTTGAATATCCAACAAAAATTCCTTCATCTGATTTTGGATCAAATTTTCCTAAGGCAGATTTTCCATTATTATGAATGAACATCTTGCAACTAAAAACATGCAAATGTGACAAGTTAGGTGTTCTACCTTTTAGCAACTCATAGGGGGTTTTATTTAAATTTGATTTCACATTCACCCTATTCAGAATATAACATGCAATGCTAACCGCCTCAGCCCAAAAATATCTAGGAAGTGAGTATTCTGCCAACATTGCTCGGGCGGCTTCTATTAATGTTCTGTTTTTCCTTTCAACTACCCCATTTTGTTGAGGGGTTCTAGGTGTAGAAAAATTGTGATCAATCCCTTTTTCTTTACAAAAATTTTCAAATCTTTCATTTTCAAATTCTCCTCCATGATCACTTTGTAAAGAAATTATTTCACATCCTAGTTTTCTTTGAATCCAAGTTGAAAAATTTCTGAATTCCTCAAATGATTCACTTTTATGAAAAAGAAATTTAACCCAGGTGAATCTTGAGAAATCATCCACTATAACAAATCCGTATACCTTCCCTCCTAGACTTACAGTTCCTACTGGTCCAAAAAGATCCATGTGAATAATTTCTAAAGGTTTACTGGTCCTAAGATCTTTATTGGACTTAAAAGAGGACTTCACTTGTTTTCCTAATTGACATGCATCACAAAGGTGGTCCTTAGTAAAGTCTAGTTTTGGTATACCTCTCACTAAGTTCTTTTGGGTAATTCTCCTAAGGTTTTTCATACTAGAATGACAAAGTCTCTTATACCAAATTCATGATTCATCAGAAACAGTTTTCAAACAAAAAGCAGTAGGAGATTGAATAGAATTCAAATCTAGCATGTAAACATTGTTTACCCTTTTTCCATTTAAAACTTCTTTTCCATTTAGACTTAATATGTAGCTTGTAGGTAAAAATTTCATATTATAGCCTTTATCACATAGCTGACTTATACTTAACAGATTATGTTTTAAGCCTTCAACCAATAACACATTGTCTATGAAAAAGTTTTTGAAATTTCCAATCATACCTGATCCAACCACTTTCTTTGTGGTATTATCTCCAAGTGTAACATTGCCTCCATTCTTGGTTCCAGCGTTATGAATTGAGCAGTATCTCCAGTCAGATGCTTTGAACATCCGCTGTCCATGTACCATATGCTCCTACGAGGTCTTGTGTGAGAGCACTCCTGCAAAACTCTCAAATGTTAGACCTGGGAACCCAAACAAGTTTGGGTTTACCTTTTAGCAATTTATAATCACATGCATGTATGATATGTCTAGGTTTATGCATCTTAGGTCTCCACACCAAATTAGATTTCATCTTCAAAGTACAGGTTTGAGTTATATGTCCCAAAAATCCATAATTATTACATTTAACATTAGGAAAAATATTCCTAAGTTTTCTTCCATTTGATTGTCTCCTAAGGGATTTCATAAATTTAGGATAATATATAGGATTTGTAAAATCTTCAAGTTTAGGGGGATTCCTATTTTCCTCGAGAGCTCTTATTGTCAATTTATAAAATGAATTCATATCTTCCAAGATTCGATTTGTATAATTGATTCGATATGTTTTGCTCTCAGATTCATCCTTAAAATTTTTAAAATCTTTTTCAAGTTCAGCATAGGATGATTTTAAATTCTCAAAATTTTTATTCAAGTCATCATATTCATCAAGTAGTTTCATGTGGTTGTCTTCTATTAAAGCATGATCTTTCCTAAGGATTTCGTGTTCCATCTTAAGCTCTTCCAGTTCTAAACTTAAACTAGCATGCATCTTTTTTATTTTCCTATATGCATCATGCATGTGTTCAGAAACTTCAAACAATTCATCATAGGTTAAGTCACATACCTCTTCTTGATCTGATTGTTCAACATTATCTGCCATCAAGCAAAGGTTGGTGACTTCTTCTTCTTTTTCAGTCTCAGATGAGTCTGAAGCTGAGTCCGCCCAAAAAGCTCTTTTAAATTTCTTTTTGCCCTTCTTTACAATTAGTTTCTCCTCTACCTTCTCCTTGCTAGGAGTGGCTTTGAGTTTTGGGCACTCAGTCTTGATATGACCTGGTTTCCTGCATTCATAACAAATTACTTCATTAGAAACCTTGCCATTTCTGTTAAACTTATCTCTATTCCATTGCTAGCATCTCTTCTGCTTTCTCTTTAAAAAGCTTCTGAATTGTCTAGTCATCAATGCAATATCGTCTTCATCCTCAGGTTGTGAGTGTTCACTCTCTGACTCTTCCACCTTTAGTGCAATATTCTTCTCCTTTCGTGGTTCACCTGCATCAATCTTTCTTTGACTTACTCCTTGCTCATAAGCAATGAGTGAACTAAGAAGATTGTCAATAGAATAAATGTTTAGATCTTTAGACTCTGTAATTGCAGTAATTTTAGCATCATAAGCAGTAGGTAAACAACGAAGAATCTTATTAACCATTTCAGCATTAGTTAATTTCCTACCAAGTGCATGCAAAGAAGTGACTATTTGTGTGAATCTTGTGTACATGTCAGAAATAGATTCATTAGGTTTCATGCGAAATAATTCATAGTCATTGTAACAAGATATTTAGCCTTTACAAAACACTCTTTTCACCACTACCTGGTGCGGCAGAGAACCGTCGTCCTTTTACACAATCCCCAGTGTTGGCAGAGAACGATCGTCCTTTCACACTCTCCTAATGTGGGCAGAGAACCCTTCCGTCCTTTCACACTCTCCTAGTATGGGCAGAGAACCCTACAGCTGTTCACACTCTCCAAGTATAGGAAGCGAACCTTTCGTCTGTTCACACTCTCCAAGTGTCGGCAGCGAACCGGATCTCCTTGACAGATCTTCTCACAAGAAATCTAGAAGAAAGAAAGAAAAGAGTGAAGTAATCCCAATTCACAAGTAGAGATTCTTACCTTTAAACTCCAAGTGAAGCCTTCACGCTCCAGTGGTAGGAATCCTCCTTTGAATGCACTCTTACACTCTCTCCTTAGCTATTCACTCAAGAGGCACGAAGATCAAATGACAAAAAGATTGGGTGACAGTCTAATTTGGACTATTTATACAAAAGACAAGAAAAATTGCCCAAAAATTGCAAGTATTCAATTTTGTACGCAGTGGATCGTCCCGTACGATCGTGGATCGTCCTGGACGATTTTACTTAAATGCTTTGAAACGACCCTATTTGTATATGTGTACGAAATTTCTTCGTACACGTTGATCATCCCGTACGAACTAAGTTCGTCCGGTACGAACGGTTATTACTAGGTCAGTTCTAAAAACTACTGAAAACCGTTCTAAGTCGGTTAATCATCTGAACGAAAATGGGTTCGTCTGGACGAAATTTTTACAGAGACCAGATCGTCCTGGAAGATATTTAATTTCGTCTGGATGAAAATTTTACAGAGAGCAACTCATTTTCTGACGATAATTAATTTCGTCTGGACAAAAATTTTACAGAGACCAGATCATCCAGGACGATAATTAATTTTGTCTGGACGAACATTTTATAGAGAGCAACTCGTTTTCTGACGATAATTAATTTCGTCTGGACAAAAATTTTATAGAGATCAGATCATCCTGAACGATATTTAATTTCGTCCTTGACGAATAGAACTTAGAAAAAATTTTCAAGCCAGTTCCTATTCGTTCCATGTGCTCAATAGGAGATAACTGTCTGATCGTTCCGTACGATCTGATATCGTTTCATACGATTAGTATAAATTTTATATGATCTCCTTATGTGTGTGTGTATGATTTTATTCACTCAATTACAATCACTCCCTTTCAAATTTAATTCAAAGAAAAGTACAAGCTTCAAATTCACAAAGTATTTCATGTTGAATTTGATTTAAAGTCTTCGTAGTCTGGAGTCTAATTTTCCTGAAATGTTAGTACACACAAGAGCAAATACAAATCTTCTTAAATTGTTAGGAGATAACTACACATTTGAATAATAATGTTTGGAATCATCAAAACTATACAAGTTGCAAAATTGTAAAGCATGCAAATAGCAACTATCTTAACACCACATGCTCTCAAGAGGGATTTTGTGAGAACAAGCCTATAAAATTATTAAACATCAAATTTAGGAACCCAAACATGTTTGGATCCCTTCTTATGGAAAGAAGAATGCAATGCATGTATGTTATGCTGCGAATCATGCACTTGGTTTCCACACCCAATGTGTACTACGGTGAACAGTGCAGTTGTATGAGATGTGTCATAACATGCCATATAAAAAAATATCTAACACCAGGAAAAGGGTTTACTAATTTACTTGGGTGGTGATGGTTCCTTTTAAAGTTACATGATGCATGCAGTGTTGGTTTATTTTCAAAAGCTTTGAAATTTTCTAATTTTTTAAACTCTTTTTCTAACTCAACATGAGATGTTTTCAAGGAATCATGTGCATCAGATAATTTAACATATTTTTTGTTTAATGCATCAAACTCATCAAGTAATGACATGTGATTACTATCAATTGAAGAATGATCTTTAATTAAAGTTTCATGCTCTTTTTGCAATTTTACAAACTCCAATTTTAAGCTAGCATGTGTTTTCTTAAGTTTCCTATATGATTCATGAATTTGTTCAGAAACTTCAAGTAGTTACTCATAGGTTAGTTCACATACCTCTTCTTGGTCACTTTGGCCGAGATGTTCATCTGCCATTAAGCACAAGTTTATAGTCTCCTTTTTAGCTTTAGTCTCAGAGGAGTTAGATGCAGAATCTACCCAGAATGCCTTTTTTGGAATCTCTTCTTGTCCTTTTAAACTTGGGTTTCTCCTCACTCTTTTCCTTGCTAGGATGAGTTTTAAGTGTAGGGCAATCAGCTTTAACATATCCTGACTTCCTGCATTCAAAATAAATATTATCATAAGAACTCTTCAAATTTTTACTACCCTTACCTTTATTCCACTTATGATGATTATTATGCTTCTTCCTTCGAAAGATTTTGAATTGCCTTGTAATTAAGGCAACATCATCGCTTTCAGACTCGGAAGAGTTAGTGTCCGTATTATTGTCCTTCAGTGCCATAATTTTCTCCTTCTTTTTCTCACCTGCATCAAGATTTCTTTGTTTCACCCCTTGCTCGTAAGCAATGAGTGATCCAAGTAAGTTATCAATCGAATAAGTATTCAATTCTTTAGATTCAGTAATTGTAGTGATCTTAGCATCAAAAAAGGAAGGCAAGAATCTTAAAATTTTATTCACCTTTTCATAGTTAGTGAGTTCTCTTCCTAACACATACAAAAATGTAACAATTTGAATAAATCTTATATACATTTTAGAAATTGATTCATAAGTTTTCATATGAAAAGGTTCGTAATCAAGCAATACAATATTCAATCGAGATTATTTAACTTCATTAGTTCCTTCATTAATAGTACATAATTTATCCCAAATCTCTTTACCAGCAGTGTAAGTTAAAACTCGCATGTAATCTTCAGATTTTAAAGCACAAAAAAAATAGTTTAAATATTTTGCATTAAGTTGTACTAAATCCCTATCTTCATGAGTCCATTCAGTAAAAGAAAGAGAAACATTAACGCCATTAAGTTTACTAATAGAAGGTGTATAACCATCCTTAATAAGCATCCACATGCAATAATCAATCGATTATAAAAAGTAGATATGTTAGTTTTCCAAAAACCAAAAGAAATATTGTCAAACAAAGGTGTCGGGTAATGGAATACCCTTCGTGAGTATTACGATTACCAGAGTTAGCCATGGATCAAAAATTCAAAAAGTTTTCAAACTTAATTTTATGAAACCTGCTCTGTACCACTTTAAAGTTTGTTAGGGATGTTAGGCCCTTATGAACTAGCCCAAAGCTAACCGAGAGGGGGGGGGGGGGGGGGGGGGGGGGGGTGAATTGGTATTTTAAAAATTCTTTCAATCAAAATACAAAACTTAAATCACAATTCACCACAAAGAAAAGTAAATAAATTAATGCAAAAAAATAGTAGTAAAAAAAACTCAGAGATTTATAGTAGTTCGGTTAACTCGACCTACATCCACTCCCTAGAGATGCCGCCCTTTGGGTATTGCACTAAACTCAGTGTCTCTCCTTTTGCTCCCACAGTAAGGCAGAGAAGCCTTTACAAACCTCCTTTCCATCAACACCGATGAGGCAGAGAATCGAACTCTTTTTGCATCCTCCTAAAGCAGACAGAGAACCTTAATCGATTGATATAGTGGACCTCTCTCAACCCTCCAAGGATAAGGGACGACGATCAGAGAAGACAACTTGGAACCTTGCTTAGAGCAACCTTTGTGAACTCTCTTATAAACTCCCCTTCACAAGTTCCTTTACCTCTCTCCCTCTCTCTCCCTCTCCTCTAGGCAATCTCAGGTCAAGACAGCAGTAAAATATGTCCTCTACGGACGAACAAGAAGTCTTAAATAGAATAGCTTCAGAATAGCCCTTATTTTATACAAACCGACTTTATCGTCCAAACCGATGTGAATATCGGCCTGGCCAATTAGCATAAATTTCACTCAATCAGCCTAGTCAGTTTGGGATGATTAGAGAATTTTTTATTCATATCATCCTGGACAATTAGTTCAAATTTGAGAAAAGTCATCCAGAATATCACTCTGAATAGAAGCTGTCTGATGTCAATCATCCATGCTATCGGCCCAGACAATCCTGCGATCAGCCCAGCTGATGTGATCGTGTAATCAGACTTTAATTACTTTCCTTAGTTACCATATTAATTTAGGCATAATTGTGCTAGATCGTCCAAGCCGATAGGCTATCATTCTGGACTATGTCCAAAAATAAAAAATACCTAAATAGATCATGGTGATTGATTCTTTCTGATTTGAGCCTATCATCTCGGTAGATACTAATATTGTCCAAGCTAATCTGCTTAATGATGACTGCCTTAACTAGGATGCCCTAATTAGGGTTTCTATTTTTAATAGATCGTCTAGGATGATTTTAGTATCGGCCCGGATGATATGATCAAAATAGAGAACTCTAATCAATAGACAAAAATTTCCCCTATGTGTATATGTGCAAGGTTACTCAGCATCAGGAACAACTTTGATTATAATAGCCTGAAGAAAGAAAAAGTTACAGACTGACTCAGACTTAATCTACCCAATCTTGAGCTGGCTTGAGTTGCACTCGATCTTGTGGTCCTGAAAAGTTAGTAGGCAATACAGTCATAGAAAATTATAAATGGTTTCTATCATCAAAAGTCTAATCCATAAAATCAGATTTGCAATAAAACTTTCTTTTGAAAATAAATATTAAAAAAAATAATTGGATAAGAAAAAGAGATATTTTTTAAAACTTGGTTCAAAAAAATATTTTATAGAATAATATATCAAAGTAATTAATCATGATCATTAATTCCAAAATCAAGCCTTTAAAAAATATCAAGTGACACATGAATTCTTTTAAGATTTAAAAATTTTGAAATAGAAGAAAGCTTAGTTTTAGTGGGCTCATTTTATACCTCTTGTTAATTGATTTGCGCCCTTTATATATCTTTTGATTTTTGATACACTTTGTGTACCTTTTTTTTTTCTTAATTTGGCATCATTGCGCATTTTTTGATTTTGGCATCATTGGCTACTTTTTTTTTCAAGCTAGATATTTTTTTCAAAATTCTTAAATATTCTCAGTTGTGATTATATATTCCAGATATTAGAGAAAAAAAACTCACTCTCTAATAAAAAGAAGAATGAATCACAAAATAGAATAAAAAATTATATGATAAATGCAATGACAAGATTACGAAAAATCTGAAGGTAAAATATAGACTTTGAACATTATGTATATAAGATAGATTATTGTAGCAAGATTGAAAAGAACTCAATTACAAAATCCAGTTGTTAATTTGAGATGGGCTTTTATTTAGAAAAGAAAATTATACCACTAAAAGAAGTTAGAGAAAAGAAAACAATCAACGGTGTTTTCCCCTTTAACTGACTTAGAGATATTAAACATTGACTAAAAATTTTTAAAAACAAAAGCAAGGCAAAAGTTATCAATTCAGCGGAGAATAAAAAAAAATAAAACAACGAAGAAAATTAAAACAATAAAAATGTAACGTATGAAAAGTACAATAAAAATAAACAAAGGAAAATTACAAAAAGAAAATAACAAACAACAGAGAAAAAAATTGAAATCAGTAAGAATCAAGTTCATGCATTAATATCAATCACACCTAATCTGGTCCTTAAAGTGTTGAAAGTGTCAAAGAATAGTGGTTTAGTAAAGATATTAGCCAGTTGATTCTTAGTTACCACATGGTGTAACTCAATGTCTCCCTTGGTCACATGGTCTCTAATAAAGTGATTCCTTATGTCCATTTGCTGAGTCCATGAAGATTGGATGGGATTCTTAGAAATGCAGATGGCACTGGTGTTATCACAAAGGATCAAAATTATGCTACAAGTAATACTAAATCCAAAACTTGCTACTTTAACCAATAGACTTAGGCCACATAACTTCCTAAAGCAATATACTAAGCTTCAGTAGTGGAAAGTGCAACAGAGTTTTACTTTCTACTAGACCATGAGACTAAAGACTGTCCTATAAATTGGCAAGTCCCATAAGTGCTCTTTCTATCCACCTTACATCCTGCAAAATCAGAATCAGAATATCCAATAATCTCAAAAGAAGTATTGTGCCTAGGATACAAGATTCCTAAGTATTGGTTCCCTAAGAGATATATAAGAATTCTCTTAACTGCAATTAGGTGGGATTCTTTAGGATCGGCTTGAAATCTAGCATAGAGACAAACACTAAACATTATATCAGCTCGGCTAGCAGTCAGGTAAAGTAAAGATCCAATCATCCCTCTGTACTTCTTTCGATCAATAGATTTTTCATTTGGGTCCTTATCCAATTGAACACTGTAGGTCATGGGAGTATTAATTGGCTTGACTTTATCCATTTTATATTTCTTCAAGATGTCCTTTATGTACTTTGATTGATTTAGAAAGGTTTCATCATCCAATTATCCTATGTTAAACCCCAAAAAGTAGGACAACTTTAACATCATACTCATCTCAAATTCTTTACTCATTATTTTAGAAAAATCATCATACTCCCCTTAATAAACTCCCTCTCTAGTAAGAATGTGATAAGCCTCTTAAACCAAGCTCTGGGTGCCTGCTTTAATCCATATAAGGTCTTTTTTAATTTAAAAACATGATTTGGAAATTGGGAACTCTCAAAACCTGGGGGTTACTCTATAAACACATTCTCTTTTATTCCCAATTTAAAAAGGCACTCTTAACATCCATTTGGAAAAGCATAAATCTCTTATAACAGGCAAAGGCCAATACCACTCTAATGACTTCGAATCTAGCTATAGGGGAAAAGGTCTCCTCGAAAACAATCCCTTCTATTTTGTTGTACCCCTTAGTCATCAATCTTTTCTTATCCCTAACCACCACACCAAAATCATTCATCTTATTCTTAAAGACCCATTTGATTAAACTACACTTTGTCTCTTTGGTCTTTCTACAAGCTCCAAAAAATTATTCCTAACAAATTGGTTTAACTCCTCTTACATGGCTAAGATCCAAAACTCATCAGATAGGGTTTGATTGATATTGGTGGGTTCAATCATTAAGAAAAAGGTAGAGTGGTTCACTTCTTTCCTAAGTCCATTCCTAGTCCTAACACCTTCAAAAGGGTCTCCTAATATTAGTTCTTTAGGATGACTCAAAGAATTTCTCCAATCTCTAAGCAAGGTGTGTGTAGGTTCAACCCTTTTTTCCAGATCTACATTTTCTACTCCTTGGGTAATCTCACCTACTTTTTCAATGATTTGGGGTTCTAGCCTCTTATCGAAATTTTTAACTCCTTGGGTAACTCTCGAACTTGATCTACATCCTCAACTCTAGACTTTTTAGGATCAGATTCATCAAATACTACAAGAGTAGTCTCCTCCACCACCACTATCCTCTTATTAAACACCCTAAAGGATTTCCCCACACTTGAATATCCTAAGAGCACTCCTTCATCAGATTTTGGGTCAAATTTTCCTAAGAGTGACTTCCCATTATTAAGAATGAAAACCTTATAGCCGAAGATATGGAGGTGGGAGAGGTTAGGTGTCCTACCCTTAAAGATCTCATAGGGTGGTTTATAAAGTTTGGCTCTAACATTTATCCTATTCAACACATAATAAGCTGTGTTTACCACTTCAGCCCAAAAGTATTTTGGAAGTGAATACTCATCAAGCATGGCTCTAGCAGCTTCAACTAAGGTTCGGTTCTTCCTTTCAGCTACCTCATTCGGCTGAGGGGTCCTAGGAGCTGAGAAGTTGTGACTATTCCCCTAATCCTCACAAAAATATTCAAATTTCTTATTTTCAAACTCTCCCCCATGATCACTATGGATGGTCAAGATCTCATAACCTAGCTTTTTCTAAATCCAAGTGCACAAGGTTCTAAACTCATAAAAGACTCATTCTTATGTGACAGAAATCTAATCTAAGTAAACCTCAACTAGTCATCAACAATTATAAAACCATATACTTTCCCCACTAAACTGGTTGTACTAATGGTTCTAAACAAATCCATGTGAAGGACTTCTAAAGGTTTAGACGTACTAATATCTTTAATGGGGTGGAAATAGAATTGGACTTGCTTCCCTAGTTAACAGGCATCACAAAGGTGGTCTTTGGTGAACTTAAGCTTGGGGACACCTCTAATTAAGTCTTTCTGGGTCACTCTCCTAAGGGTTTTCATACTGGCATGATATAACTTCCTATGCCACAACCATAAATCATCAGTAGTAGTTTTTAATCAAAATAAAGCAGCATATTCAATATTATTTAAGTCAAACATGTAAATGTTATTAATCTGCTTTCCCTATAAAATAGTGTTATTATTAAAGCTAATAATATAAGTATTTGCCAAAAAATGTATGATAAATTCCTTATCACAAAGCTTACTGATGCTTAGAAAATTGTGTTTTAGTCTATCTACAAGAAAAATATTTTCAATCAAAAGGTTCTCAGAGTTTCCGATCATACATGCATCCACCACTTTCCTGGTGGTGTTATCTCTAAGAGTAACCTTGCCTCTAGCCCTGGCCTCCAGTGAAATGAATTGGCTAACATCTCTAGTCATGTGTTGTAAGCATCTGCTATCTAGGTACAACATGGTCGCACGAGGCCTTTTGTGAGAGGATGCCTACAAAATAATCAAATGTCAGACTTAGGAACCCAAACAAGTTTAAGTCCCTTCTTATGGAAAGAAGAATGCAATGCATGTGCGTTATGCTGTGAATCATGTAATTTGGGTCTCAACACCCAATGTGTACTATGGTGAATAGTACAAGTATGTACAATGTGTCTTAACTGTTGCAAATCAATTTTCATTGCTTATGTTTTGATGATTGACAAATACTATTGATTCTCTTGGACTTCCTGTTACTTCTAACTTTTCATGAATCAAAGATCGGACGAACAAACGAAGCAGTTCAAGATTGCGTAGGTTTAGGGTTGAGTCAGTCTGTACTTATTTTTTCTCTTCTTGAGTCTATTTGTAATGTTCAAAGAGACTGATGCTAAGTAACCCTACACACACACACTTGAGAGACTTAGAATTTCTATTTTTACTCATATCGGTCAGGACGATATTTACATCGCCCTGGATGATCGGTCTTAAAACAGAAATCTAAACAAGGATTCTTAATTAAGACAGCCATCATTAACAGATCATCCTGGATGATACGTGTATCGGCCAGGACGTTAAGCTCAAACCAGAAAGAAGTTGCCGCCATAGACAATTAAGGTATTATGTATTCTTTTTAATAATCGGCCAGGACGATCATTTATCGGCCTGGACGATATTCACAAATTATGCCTTAATTGATCAGGAAATCAAGGGAGTAATTAAGGATGATTGATATGATCATATCGTCCTGGACGATCGCAGGATCGGCCAGGATGATCTATTCAAAAACCTTGGTTACTTCAGTACGATAAATATCGGCCAGCTCGAATTCAGGGCGATGCTCTGGACGATTTTCCTTTGATTTGAACTGATCGACCGGGACGATCGTGAGATCGGCCTGGACGATCAAGCCAATTTTAAATCATCTAGTTTGCATTCAAGGCAATGCTCTGGCCGATCTTCTGAGATTTGTACTGATCGGCCAGGCTGATGTCCATATCGGACTGGATGATATTGTCGGCAACTTGCAATTAATGAGCTCCTTTGAAGCTCTTCTATTTAAGAGCTCTTGTTCAATGTTTTGAACAATTTTTTTTGGTGCCTTTACCTGAGAAGGCCTTGAGGAGAGAAAGAGAGAGAGGATCTTGTGAAGGGGAGCTTGTGAGGGGATTCACAAGGGTGCTTCAAGGATCGCTCTGCTTCTTCTTCGTCTAGAGTTTCTTGTCCGTGGAAGGGTCGGTAGAGGTAAGGTTTTCAACACTAGATTGTGGTTCTCTGCCAGCTTCAGGAGGAAGCAAAAGGAGATAGGTTCTCTTCCTTGCCGAGGTGGCAAAAAGGACTTCTTTGTGAGGGCTTCTCCGCCTAGCCGTGGGGGCTAAAGGAGAGACACATTTTGTATTGCAATACTTAGAGGGTGCCTCCAAGAAGTGGATGTAGGTCAAGTTGACCGAACCACTATAAATTTCTGTGTTATTATTTTCTTTCTTCTACACCTTAAATTCTGCAATTTTTTTGTCTTATGGTGTGATTTGGTTTTGGTTTGTGATCTTATTGCTTTTGTTGAAAAGAATTTTTAAAAATACCAATTCACCTCCCCTTGGTTAGCTTGGGCCAGTTCTATAGGGCTTAACATCCCTAATGAACTTTCAAGTGGTATCAGAGCGGGATCCAAAAATTTTAAGTTTGAAAACTTTTTGATTTTGATCAATGGCTAACCTTGGGAATCGTAACACTACGAAAGGTTATTCTATTACCCGACCTCCCCTGTTCAATAACCTACCTTTTGATTTCTGGAAAACCCACATGCCAACATTTTTACAATCTATTGATTATCGCATGTGGATGCTTATCAAAGAAGGTTATTCTCCACCTTCTCGTGAAATTAATGGTGTTAAAACTGAAGTTGCTTTTACTGAATGGACTTATGATGAACGAGATTTAGCTCAATTGAAAGCAAAATGTTTGAACTGTTTTTTCTGTGCTTTAAAATCTGAGGATTACATGCGTGTCTCTACTTGTAAAACTGGTAAAGAAATTTGGGAGAAGTTGTGTATCACCTATGAGGGCACTAATGAAGTTAAACAATCCCGTTTAAATTTTCTCTTGCATGACTATGAACTTTTTCGTATGAAACCTCATGAATCAGTTTCTAGCATGTATACTAGATTTACTCAGATAGTTACTTCTCTGCATACATTAGACTATGAAATAGTAAATAAGATTTTGAGATGCTTGCCTTCGTCATATGATGCTAAAATCACTGCAATCACTGAATCTAAGGATTTGAACACTTATTCTATTGATAACTTACTTAGCTCACTCATTGCTTACGAGCAAGGGGTGAATCAAGGAAATCTTGATGCAGGTGAGAAGAAGAAGGAGAAAACAGTTGCACTAAAGGCGCACAAGTCAGATTCTGAATCTTCCGGGTCTGAAAGCGATGGAGTTGCCTTCATCATAAGGCAATTCAAAAGCTTTATAAGGAAGAAGCAAAAGCATCATTGGAGAAAAGGTAAGGATCATAAATATTCTAAAGGATCATCTGATGTCATTTGTTATGAATGCAGGAAACCAGGACACGTGAAAACTGATTGCCCTACACTTAAAGATCACTCAAGCAAAGGAAAGGATGAAGAGAAACCTAAGTTAAGGAAGGACAAGATGAGAATACAAAAAGTATTTTGGGCGGATTCGACATCGGACTCATCGGAGATGGAACCAGAAGATGAGACATCAAAATTGTGCTTGATGGCAGACGACAATCCTGGTCAAGAAGAGGTATGTGAACTTTCCTACGATCAACTTCTTGAAGTTTCAGAAAAAATTCATGCATCATATAGGAAATTAAAGAAAACACATGCTAGCTTGAAATTAGAATTTTTGAACCTACAAAAAGAGCATGAAATTTTGACTAAAGACCATCAAATGATTGATTCAAATCACATGACCTTACTTGATGAATTTGATGAGTTAAATAAAAATCATTGTGAATTAGTTGAAAAGCATGATGCATTAAAAGTTTCACACACATCACTTGAATCTGATTTTAAGAAGTCTAAAGAGATGGAGAAAAATTTGAGGATTGAAAATGAGGTCTTAAAAATCACAAATTTGAAGATTCAAAATGAATTAGAAACATATAAGAAAACTAGGATGACACCTACTTTTGATCAATTGCCAAAACCTAGGAAGAGGCATTATAACTCAAACCACTTAAGAAATCCTTTTCTTGGAGTTAGATGTTTTTCATGTGGCATGCTAGGACACATCTCACACACTTGCACAGTACACCATAGTACACATTGGGTGAGGAGACCTAAGGTGCATGATCCACAGTATACCACACATGCATTACATTCTACTCTTCATAAGAAGGAACCCAAACCTGCTTGGGTTCCTAAATCTAATATTTGATAATTTTGCAGGAGGGCTCTCACAAAAGGCCTCGTGAGAGTATGTGGTACCTGGACAGTGGATGCTCTCAACATATGACTGGTGATGCCAACCAGTTTGTTGTACTAGAGTCCAGGACTGGAGGCAAGGTTACTCTTGGAGACAACACCACCAAGAAGGTGGTAGGTGCAGGTATAATTGGTAATTCCAAGAACCTTATGATTGAAAATGTTTTGCTTGTAGATGGATTGAAGCACAACTTGCTCAGCATCAGTCAACTCCGTGACAAAGGCTTCATAGTGCAATATTTTGCAAATTCATGCATTGTAAGTTTAAGTAACAACACTATTTTGCAGGGAAAGAGGATCATCAATGTCTACATGCTAGATTTAAATAACATTAAATGTGCTACTTCATTTTGCTTAAAAATAGTGATTGATGATTCATGGTTGTGGCACCGGAGACTTTGCCATATAAGTATGAAAACCCTTAGGAAAGTGACCCAAAAAGACCTAGTTAGAGGTGTACCCAAACTCAAGTTTTCAAAAGACCACCTTTATGATGCCTATAACCTAGGAAAGAAAATCCACTCCACCTTTCACTCCATTAAGGACATTAGCACCTCTAGACCTTTAGAAGTCCTTCACATGGATTTGTTTGGACCCATTAGCACTGCCAGCCTCGGAGAGAAAGTCTATGGATTTGTGGTTGTTGATGACTACTCGAGGTTCACTTGGACTAGATTTCTTTCTCATAAAAATGAGTCCTTTGAGGAGTTTAAAATATTTTCTACTTGGATTCAGAAAAAGCTAGGTTGTGAGATTTTGACCATCCATAGTGATCATTTGGGAGAGTTTGAGAATGAAAGATTTGGAGATTTTTGTGAGGACAAGGGGATTAGCCACAATTTTTCAGCTCTTAGGACCCCTCAGCAGAATGGGGTAGCTGAAAGGAAGAACCGAACCTTGGTGGAAGCCGCTAGAGCCATGCTTGCTGAGTATTCACTTCCAAAATACTTTTGGGCTGAAGCGGTTAACACAGCTTGTTATGTGTTGAATAGGGTGAATGTTAGAGCCAAATTAGAAAAAACATCCTATGAGATCCTTAAGGGTAGGACACCAAATCTTTCCCACCTTCATGTCTTTGGTTGTAAGGTTTTTATTCACAATAATGGGAAGTCTCACTTGGGAAAATTTGATCCTAAATCTGATGAAGGAGTATTCTTGTGATATTCTAGTGTTAGGAAGTCTTTTAACGTGTTTAACAAGAGAACTTTGATGGTGGAAGAGACAACCCATGTAGTATTTGATGAGTCTGATCCTAAGAAACATGGAGTTGAGAATGATGATGAGGTTGGAGAGATTACTAGTGGAGTAAGAAATTTGGGGAATGGGGTAGAACACCAAAGTAATGAAGGAGTAGGAGAAGTCACCCAAGGAGTAGAAAATTTTTATTTGGATAAAAGGGTTGGACCTTCTCACACTTTGCCTAGAGATTGGGGATACTCTACAAGTCACCCCAAGGATTTGATCTTAGGAGACACTTCTAGTGGAGTTAAGACTAGACATGGACTTAGGAAGGAGGTGAACCACTCTGCCTTTATCTCAATGACTGAACCCACCACCATTAACCAAGCCCTTACTGATGAGTTTTGGATTTTAGCAATGCAAGAAGAATTAAATCAATTTGTATGGAATGATATTTGGGAGCTTGTAGAAAGACCTAAGGGACAAAGTGTAGTTGGGACAAAGTGGGTCTTTAAGAACAAGGTGAATGATTCAAGAGTGGTGGTTAGGAATAAAGCAAGATTGGTGGCTAAGGGGTAGCCTTTGAGGAGACTTTTGCCCCTGTAGCTAAATTGGAAGCCATTAGAGTGCTATTAGCCTTTGTTTGTTATAAAGGATTTAAGCTTTTTCAAATTGATGTCAAGAGTGCCTTTTTAAATGAGGAAATAAAAGAAGATATGATTGTAGAGCAACCCCCAGGTTTTGAGAGTTCCCAATTTCTAAATCATGTTTTTAAATTAAAAAAGGCTTTGTATGGGTTAAAGCAGGCACTTAGAGCTTGGTATGAGAGGCTTAGCACATTCTTACTAGAGAGGGAATTTGTCAAGGGGAGCGTAGACACCACCCTTTTTCTTAGGAGAGTTGGAGATGATTTACTCATTATTTAGATTTATGTTGATGATATACTCTTTGGATATTCTAATAAAAAATTGTGTGATGATTTTTCTAAAACAATGAGTAGAGAGTTTGAGATGAGTTTGATGGGAGAGTTGTCCTACTTTTTGGGGTTTAGCATAAAACAGTTGGAGGATGGAACCTTTTTAAATCAAACAAAATACATAAAGGATATGTTGAAAAGGTATGAGATGGACAAAGCTAAGCCAATTAACACTCCCATGACTTCTAGTGCTCCATTGGGTAAGGACCCAAGTGGTAAGTCTGTTGATCAGAAGAGGTATAGAGGCATGATTGGATCTATACTTTACTTGACTGCGAGCCGACCTGATATTATGTTTAGTGTTTGCCTTTGTGCTAGATTTCAAGCTGACCCTAAGGAGTCCCACTTGACTGCTGTTAAGAGAATTTTTAGATACCTTTTGGGGACCCAAGGCTTAGGGATTTGGAATCCTAGACACAGCAGTTCTTTTGAGATTATTGGTTTTTCTGACTCTGATTTTGCAGGATGCAAGGTGGATAGAAAAAGTACTTCAGAAACTTCTCAATTCATTGGACAGTCTTTGGTCTCTTGGTCTAGTAGGAAACAAAACTCTGTTGCACTTTCCACTGCAGAAGCTGAGTACATTGCTCTTGGAAGTTGTGTGGCCCAAGTCCTTTGGTTGAAACAACAGGTATTGGATTTAGGATTACCTGTAGGCACCATCTCAATGTTTTGTGTCAACACTAGTGCCATATGCATATCTAAGAATTCTATCCAACATTCAAGGACTAAGCACATTGACATTAGACATCACTTCATTAGAGATCATGTGACTAAGGGAGACATTGAGTTACACCATGTGAAAACTGAAAATCAATTGGCTGACATCTTTACTAAACCATTGGCCTTCGACACTTTCAGTTCTTTAAGGACCAGATTGGGTGTGATTGACATAAATGCATGAAACTTGATCTTTTAGTTACTATCTTTTACTTTTTTTTCTCTTAGTTTTTGGTGTCTTTTACCATTTTTTTACTTAGTTTTTCAAAATCATCGCTGAAAAGATAACATATTCCATGTCCTTGTTTTTGAAATTTGTAGTCAATGTGCTTTTAATCACTTAATCTCTTAGATGGTAAAAATATTGTGTGATTGTGTCTCTTTCTCTAACCTATTTTAGTGGCATAGTTTTATTTTCTAATCAAAAATCTATTTCAAATTATAGATTGTGTATGAAATTAAGAATTTTTCTTAAGCTTGCTTAAGCAAATCTATCTTGTATTTATAATGTTTAAGGTTTTTTTTGTCACACCAAGACCCCTCGTTACTCTTATCTTTGATTATTGATTCTGCTTGTGGTAATTCTTCCTTATGTTAGAGAGAGAGCTCCTATTCTCTAATATCTAAGAAGATATACTCACAACTAAGATTTTTTAAGAGGTTATAAAAGAGAATGTAGCTTGCAAAAATAAAAAAATTTTGGCCAATGATGCCAATAAAAGAAGCGCAAAGACGCCAAAATTGAAAATCTATAAAAAGATGCACAAAGCGCCACTCAATTGACAAGAGGCATAAAATGAGCCCACTCAAAAGCAAGCTATTCTCTCTTTTTAAATCTTTTAGAACTTAGAAGTTTTGATTCTCAAAGGCTTGATTTTGATTGTTTCACGATCGTGACAGATTTACTTTGGTTCATTATTTTATAAAGATATTTTTTCTTAAACCAAGTGATGGATTGATTCTTTTTCTCATATCCAATTAATTCTTTGAGTTAGGTCATTGATTTCAAAAGATTATTCTACCCTAAAAAAATGTCTGAGCTAAGGGTAACCATGACCAGATATTCTACCACTCTTTGGATTGTTGAGATTGTTAACTCATTAACCCACAAGTTTTTAAATCAATCACATGGAATACTACATCATTTTCATGCCTTGGTTTCAAAAAAAAAAGCATGTGCTATTGGTCTTTTTTTTTTCCTCCTCCTTTTTGATATGTCAAAGGGGGAGAAGTTTATGATTTTTTTTTAGACTTGTCGATCCCGAAATTTTACTACTAACTGTCTTCGTAGTGTTTTGCCATCATCAAAAAGGGTGAGATTATTGCAAATCTATTTTCATGACTTATGTTTTGATGATTGACAAACACTATTAATTCTCTTGGACTGCCTGTTACTTCTAACTTTTTAGGAATCGAAGATTGGACGAACAAACGAAGCCAGTTCAAGATTGTGTAGGTTTAGGGTTGAGTCAGTCTGTACTTTGTTTTTTCTCTTCTTGAGTCTATTTGTAATGTTCAAAGAGACTGATGCTAAGTAACCCTACACACACACTTGAGAGACTTAGAATTTCTGTTTTTACTCATATCGACCAGGATGATATTTACATCGTCCTAGACGATCGGGCTTAAAACAGAAATCTAAACAAGGATTCTTAATTAAGGAAACCGTCATTTACAGATCGTCCTGGACGATACATGTATCGGCCAGAACGATAAGCTCAAAACAGAAAGAAGTTGCCGCCATAGACAATTAAGGTATTCTTTATTTTTTCTAATAATCAGCCAGGACGATCATTTATCGGCCTAGACGATATTCATAAATTATGTCTTAATTGATCAGGAAATCAAGGGAGTAATTAAAGATTATTGATACGATCATATCGTCCTGGACGATCGCAGGATCAGCCAGGACGATCAATTCAAAAACCTTGGTTATTTCAGTACGATAAATATCGGCCAGCTCGAATTCAGGGCGATGCTCTGGACGATTTTCCTCTGATTTGAACTGATCGGCCGGGACGATCGTGAGATCGGCCTGGATGATCAAGCAAATTTTAAATCGTCCAGTTTGCATTCAGGGCAATGCTCTAGCCGATCTTCTGAGATTTGTTCTGATCGGCCAGGCCGATGTCCATATCGGCCTGGACGATATTGTCGGCAACTTACAATTAATGAGCTCCTTTGAAGCTCTTCTATTTAAGAGCTCTTGTTCAACATTTTGAATAATCTTTTGCTGCTTCCTTGACTTGAGAAGTCCTTGAGGAGAGAAAGAGAGAGAGGGAGAGAGAGAAGATCTTGTGAGGGAGAGCTTGTGAGGGGATTCACAAGGGTGCTTCAAGGATCGCTCTGCTTCTTCTTTGTCTAGAGTTTCTTGTCCATGGAAGGGTCAGTAGATGTAAGGTTTTCAGCACTAGATTGTGGTTCTCTCCCAACTTCAGGAGGAAGCAAAAGGAGATAGGTTCTCTGCCTTGCCGGGGTGGCAAAAAGGACTTCTTTGTGAGGGCTTCTCCGCCTAGCCGTGGGGGCTAAAGGAGAGACACGTTTTGTAGTGCAATACTTGGAAGGTGCCTCCAAGGAGTGGACGTAGGTCAAGTTGATCGAATCACTATAAATTTCTGTGTTATTGTTTTCTTGCTTCCGCACTTTAAATTCCGCATTGTTTTTGTCTTGTGGTGTGATTTGGTTTTGGTTTGTGATCTTATTGCTTTTGTTGAAAAGAATTTTAAAAATACCAATTCACCCCCCCCTCTTGGTTAGCTTGGGCCAGTTCTATAGGGCTTAACATCCCTAACAAACTTTCATTAACATGCCACATGAAAAATATCTAACACCAGGAAAGAGATTTACTAATCTGCTCGGGTGGTGATGCTTCCTTTTAAAGTTCTGTGATGCATGCAATGTTGGTTTCTTTTCAAAAGCTTTATTATTTTCTAATTTCCTAAACTCTTTTTCTAACTCAACATGAGATGATTTCAAGTAATCATGTACATCAGATAATTAAATATGCTTTTTTTTAATATATCAAACTCATCAGGTAATGACATGTGATTGATATCAATTGTAGAATGATCTTTATGAAGAATTTCATGTTCTTTTTATAAATTTAAGAACTCCAATTTCAAACTAGCATGTGATTTCTTAAGTTTCCTATATGATGCATGAATTTGCTCAAAAAATTTAAGTAGTTGCTCGTAAGTTAGTTCAGATACCTTTTCTTGGTCACTTTAGCCAAGATGATCGTCTACCATCAAGAACAAGTTTGTAGTCTCCTCTTTAGCTTCAATCTCAGAGGAGTCCGATGCAGAATCCACCAAGAATGCCTTTTAGAATCTCTTCTTATCTTTTTTGTATTTGGGTTTCTCCTCACCCTTCTTCTTTCCAGGATGAGTCTTAAGTATAGGAAAATCAGCTTTAACGTGTCCTGGCTTCCTGCATTCAAAGAAGATAGTATTATTAGAACTCTTAAAATTTTTGCTATCCTTACCTTTATTCCACTTATGACGGTTCTTATATTTCTTCCTTAGTAAGCTTTTGAAGTGCCTCATGATTAAGCCAGCTTCATCTCTTTTAAACCCGGAAGAGTCAGTGTTCGTTTCGTTGGCCTTCAGCGCCATAGTTTTCTCTTTCTTTTTCTGACCTACATCAAGATTTCTTTGATTCACTCCTTGCTCGTAAGCAATGAGTGATCCAAGTAAATTATCAAATGAATAAGTATTCAAATCTTTAGATTCAGTAATTGCAGTAATCATTGCATCAAAAGAGGAAGGTAAGCATCCTAAAATTTTATTCACTTTTTCATAGTTAGTGAGTTCTCTTCCTAAGTTATGTAAAGAGTTAACAATTTGAGTAAAACTTATATACATTTCAGAAATTGATTCAGAATGTTTCATACAAAAATGTTCATAATCATGTAATAAAATATTCAATCGAGATTTCTTAACTTCATTTGTTCCTTCATAAGTGATACACAATAAATCTCATATTTTTTTACTAGTAGTACAAGGTGAAACATGCATGTAGTCTTCAGATTTTAAAGCATAGAAAAAATAGTTCAAGAATTTTGCATTAAGTTGAGCTAAATCCTTATCATTAATAGTCCATTCAGTGAAAGGAAGTGGAGTAGTAACTCCATTAATTTTACCAATCGGAGGTGTATAACCTTCTTTAACAAGCATCCATATATGATAGTCGATCGATTGTAAAAATGTAGAGATGCAAGTTTTCTAAAAATCAAAAGGAATAATATCAAATAAAGGTGGTCGGGTAATAGAATAACCTTCTGCATTATTACAATTACAAGAGTTAGCCATAGATCAAAATTCATAAGTTTTCAAAAATATGATTTTATGAATCCTGCTCTGATACCACTTGAAAGTTCGTTAGGGATATTAAGCCCTTATGAACTATCCTAAGGCTAACCAAGAGGAGGGTGAATTGGTATTTTAAAAAATCTTTCAATCAAAAATACAAACTCAAACCAAACCAAAATTCACCATAAAGAAATTTAAAGTACGAAAATTAAATGAAAAAAAAAATAGTAGTAAAGAACACAGAGATTTATAATGGTTCGATCAACTTGACCTACGTCCACTCCTCAGAGGTGCCCTCCGAGTATTGTTCTAAACTTAGTGATTATCCTTTTGCTCCCATAATAAGGCAAAGAAGCCTTTACAAAATCTCCTTTTCACTGACACCGGTGACGCAGAGAACCCGACTACTTTTGCTTCCTCCTGAAACAGGCAGAGAACCTTGATAGATTGCTGAAGTAGACCTCTTTCTAACCTACAAAGACAAGGGACAATGATCGGAGAAGATGAATTGGATCCTTACTTGGAGCAACCTTTGTGAAACTCCTCACATATTCCCCTTATAAGATCCTCTCTCTCTCTCTCTCCCTTTTCTCTAGGCTCACTCAGGTCAAGATAGCAGCAAAAGATGATCGCTTGAGTAGAATAAGAGGTCTTATATAGAAGAGCTTCAAAATAGCTCTTAATTGTGAGAAACCAACATTATCATCCAGGATGATATTAATATCATCTTATACGATCAGTGCAAATTAAGCTCAATCAGCTAGGATGATTTGGGATGATAATAAGAAAATTGATTCTTATCATCCAGGATGATAGTATGTCATCCTGTATGATTAGTTTAATCTATCAAAAATCATCCAACACATCTCCCTGGATGGATGCCTGGAGAATGAAAAAATTATTATATCGTCTAGGATGATTCCACGATCGTCCAGGTTGATTAGTATCAAATGATGAATATCATTCAGAACATCGCCTTGAATGGGTGTCTGGATGATGTAAAATTAACTTGATCATCCAGGACGATTCCTGATTATCCTTGATGATTAGTTCAATTCAGTATATATCATCTAGAACATCATCTTGAATGGAGCCAGGCTGATGTTTGATCGTTCAGGAAGAATTAAGGTTTTATATAACTGATCATCAAGACATTTCTGCGATCGTCCAGGATGATAGGATCGATCAATAAAACTTTATTTTCTTTCCTTAATTACCATATTATTTTATGCATAATTATGCTACATCATCCAGAACATTGTCCTGGATGATATCCAAAAATAATGCCTTACTTGATCTGGTGGCTAATTCTTTCTAATTTGAGCCTGTCGTCCAGAACAATGATAACATCATCAAGGATGATGTGCTTAGTGACGGTTGCCTTAACCAGGATGCCCTAATTAGAGTTTCTATTTTTAACTGATCATCCAAGACGATTTTAGGATCATCCCGGATGATGTGAGCAAAAATAGAAAACTCTAAAATCAATCAAAAATTTTCCCAAGTTTATGTGTGCAAGGTTACTTAGCATAAAAAACCACATCGTTTACAATTGACTCAAGAAAGGTAAAAGAATTACAAACTGACTCAGACTAGTCTATCCAATCTTGGGCTGCCTTGGGTTTCACTTAATCATGTGGACGAAAATTTTAGTAGGCAAGATAGTCATAAAAAATAGGAATGTTTGTTATCATCAAAATTATATTCCCAGAAATCAGATTCGTAACATTGACAAAACTAAAATTTAGAAGTTTCAAAATTTTGATTTTGTAAACCCTAGCTCAAACTCCTTACATGTTAAAATTCTTTCTAAAAAAATCTAAATCATAAAAGAAATTATATGGGAAAAGTAATATTTTCAAACTTCATTTTAAAAAAGTTTCTAATAAAATAATATTATAAAGTAATCAGTATAATTTTCAAATTCAAGTGTACGAGATATAAATTGGCAAAAGGAGTCTTCTAAGATTTAAAGGATTTGAAAGAAAGGCAAGCTAACTCATAGTAGGCTCATTTTGTTCCTCTTTATCAGCTTTTGTCGCACATTATGCATCTTTTAATTTTTAATGCACTTCGTGCATCTTGTAATTATTTGGCGATCATTGCACATCTTTTCAAATTTGAGCTCATTTTTTGCCACTTTTTATTTTTTTTGCATGCATACTTCATTTCTAAACCATTAAAAGAATTTCTCAGTTGTGAGATTATCTTTCAAATATGAGACAAGACAAATTCACACTCTTATATAAGAAAGAATAAACCAAAAAATAGAATCCTATCCATATCATAAATGCAAACAACTTGATTAAGAAAACTTGAAAGAGATTCATTGACTTGGAATATTATTCATATGAGATAGATTACTGTAGGGAGTTAAAATATATCTCCATTTCAAAGTCTAACTTTTAAATTGAAATAGATTTTGATCCAAAAAGAAAATACACCACTAAAGGATAGAGAGGAAGAGAAACAATCTTTAATGTTTCTTTCTTTAACTATTTTAGAGGAGTCAGTCACTGCTTATATGCTTCTAAATAAAAATAAGATAAAAAAGTCATTTAAAAAAACAAATTCAACAGCAAATGTGCATAGTGATCTGATTCTTAAAACACGAAAGGAAAATAATATAAAATCAAAAGCAAAAAAACAAAAACACATAAATAGAAATAAACATACAAAAAAAAAACCAGAAATAGAAAGCATCAATTTTAAGCATGAATATCTATCACACCTAATATGGTTCTTAAGGTGCTGAAGGTTTCAAAAGCAAGTGTTTTTTTGTAAAGATATTTGTAAGCTAATTTTTAGTCGCTACATGATGTAGATCTATGTCTCCCTTGATGACATGGTCCCTAATCAAATGGTGCCTTATGTTTGTGTATTTTGTCCTTGAGTGTTGGATTAGATTCTTTGAAATATAAATGGCACTAGTATTATCATATAAGATTGGAATGGTGCCTAGAAGAGACCCTAAATTCTATATTTATTATTTCAACCAAACGACTTGGGCCACACAACTTCCTAAGGTTATGTATTTAGCTTCAGCAATGAATGGGGAAATTGAGTTATGTTTTCTACTGGACCATGAGACTAAGGAGTGTTCTATGAATTGATATGTTCCAAAAGTGTTATTCCAATCAACTTTATATCCAGTAAAATCTGAATCATAATATAATATTATTTCAAAGGAAGTGTTAAGCCTAGGATATTATATTCCTAAGTTTTGGGTTCCTAAGAGATATCTAAGTATTCTCTTAATATAAGTCAAGGGAGACTCTTTTAGATAGGCTTAAAATCAAGATTAGAGATAAAAACTAAACATAATATCAGGTCTGCAAGCCGTCAAGTAAAGAAGTGATCAGATTATTCCTTTGTATTTCTTTTGATTAACTAACTTTCCATTTAAGACCCTATTTAATTGAACTATAAACTCATGGGAGCGTTTATTGGTTTGGTTTTATCCATTTCATATTTCTTAAGAATATTCTTAATATATTTCTATTGACTAAGGAAAATTATATCACCCTTCTTCCATATACTAAATCCAAGAAAGTAGGCCAGTTCTCTCATCCTACTCATCTTAAACTCCTTATTCATTATTTTTGAAAATTTATCAAATAGATTTTTATCAGAAGATCCAAACATAATATCATCAACATAAATTTGTACAATAAGTAGTTCATCTCATACCTTTTTCAGAAATAGGGTGTTGTCTATGCTCCCCTTAATATGGTTCTCTCTAGTAGGAATATGAGCCTTTCATACCATATTCTAGGTGTTTATTTTAGTCCATATAATGCATTTTTTTATTTGAATGCATGATTAGAAAATTATGAATTTTTAAAGTCTAGGAGTTTTTCAAAATACACATCTTCTTTTATTACCCCATTTAGAAAGGCACTTTTGACATCCATTTGGTATAATTTGAATCCCTTAAAGTATACAAAAGCTAGTAGCACTCTTATAGCTTCCAATCTAGCTACAAGGGCAAAAGTTTTTTTAAAATCAATTCCTTCAATCTGGTTGTACCTCTTAGACACTAATCATGATTTATTTTTAACCACTACAACATAATCATTCAATTTATATTTGAAAAACCATTTTGTTCCAATAATACTCTAGTCCTTAGGTCTTTCAACTAGTTCCTAAACATCATTTCTCACAAATTAATTTAAATCTTTTTATATGGCTAAGATATAAAATTTATCAGATAGGGCTTGATTTATGTTGGTGGGTTCAGTCATTGATATGAAGATATAGTTGTTTACTTCTTTTCTAAGACCATGATTGGTTGTAACACCTTCTGATGGTTCTCTTAAAATCAGTTCTTTAGGATGACTTGAAGAATATCTCTATTCTCTAGGCAGTGAATTTTCAGTAGGGCTGCAAGTGAACCAAATGTTCGATGAGCTACTCGTTGTTCAGTTTGATTAAAGCTCATTTGTGATCATTTAATAACTAAACAAACAAACTTAAACAATATTTTAAATACTCAATTCTTAAATAAACAAACTCTAACACTAATGTGTTCGGCTCATTTATGTTCACAAACAACATCATTTGAATTTCGTGAACAAGCTCGATAAAAGCTCTATTCGTGTTTGATTTTGAACTCGTGAATAGCTCGATAAAAATAATTAATATTTGACTATATAATTAATAAATATAAATAATCATTACCTTTGTTATATAGACAATTGCTTTTATTATAAATGTGTTTGTTCATAAATATGTTCATGAACGTATTTGTTTGATAATTAAAAAAATTTGTTAAATATGTTCCCGAACAAGCTCGATAAACATTAAACAAACTAACATGAATCGAACATGAACACTCATTAATTTAAATGAACAATAAAGCTCTAACAAACATGAAACAAACTTGAACAAGCTGATATTAAATGAACAAAAACATGAACACTTAGGCTCGGCTCGGTTCATTTGCAGCCCTAATTTTTAGGTTCTACCCTTTCCTCTAGATATGCAGATTCTACTTCTTAGGTGATTTGTATAACTTCTTCTACCCTAGACACTCCAAAATTAGCAAATTAATAAAAACCATAAGTGGTTTCCCCTACCACCAGTATCCTTTTATTGAAAACTCTACAAGATTTTCAAACATTTGAGTACTCTAAGAACACTCCATCAAATTTTGGGTCAAACTTTTTAAGTAGAGATTTCCCATTTTTCAAAATGAACACTTTACATCTAAAGATATAAAGTTGAGAGAGATTGGGTGTCTTACCCTTAAGTATTTCATATGGTGTCTTATATAGTTTGGATGTAACATTAACCCTATTCAGAACATAACAGGTTATTTTCATTGCTTCTCCCTAAAAGTATTTAAAAAGTGAATATTCATCTAACTTGGCTCTAGCAGCATCTACCAGGATCCTATTCTTTCTTTCAGCAATCCTATTATGTTGAGGGGTTGAAAGACCTAAAAAGTTATGATATATCCTTTGCTCCTTACAGTAGGTTTCAAACTTCTCATTCTCAAATTCTCCACCATTATCACTGTGAATTGTCAAAATTTCACAACCTAGCTTGCTCTAAATCTAAGTGAAGAATGATCTAAATTTCTCAAATGATTCACTCTTATGAGATAGGAATCTAACCCATGTAAACCTTGATAATCATCAATAGTCACATACCCAAATTATTTCCCTCCTAGGCTTTTAGTGCTAACAATCCAAAATGATCCAAGTGAAGGACTTCTAATGATTTGCTAGTGTTAATGTCCTTAATTAAGTGGAATAAGGATTTGACATACTTTCCTAACTGGCGGGCATTACACAAGTGGTCCTTAGTGAACTCTAGTTTGGGTATACCTCTTACTAAGTATTTATGAGTGATTTTTCTATGATTTTTGATGTTTGTATGATATAATCTCCTATGTCACAATCATGATTCATCAGCAATAGTTTTTAGGCAAAGAGAAGCCAGTAGGTTCAAATCAATTTAAATCAAGCATGTAAATATTATTAATTCTTTCTTGTTGTAGTATAATGTTTCCATTTAAGCTTATAATACAGTCGGTATACAAAAAACTAATGTTGAAGCCTTTATCATAGAGCTAGCTTATGCTAAGCAGGTTATATTTTAAGCCATCTATCAGTAAAACATTTTCAATAAGGAAATAGTTTGAGTTACTAATTAAACTGGAGCCCACCACTCTCCTAGTGGTTTTATCTCCAAGTGTCACCTACCTCCTACCCTGGCCTCCAGTAAAATGAATTGATTTGCATCTCCAATCATGTGCCTTAAACATCCAAAGTCTAGGTACCATATACACTCATGAGGCCTTCTGTGAGAGCATCACTATAAAATCATCAAAGGTTAGATATATGAACCCAAAAAAGTTTGGGTTCCACCATATTAACTAAAAAATGAGATGCTTGCATGCTATGCTATGTTCTATACAATTTTAGTCTCCACACCAAATATATTCTACAGTGGATAGTGCAAGTGTGAGAGATATGTATTAGCATGCCACAAGAAAAATATCTAACTTTATGAAGATGGTTTACTAATTTATATGGGTTATGGTGTCTTTTTATTGGTTTGAATGCATGATTGATGGAGTGTTATGCAACTGTGTAAGTGTTGGAAGTGTTTTGTTTTCTTTAAAAGCTTTTAATTGAATTTGCAAAGATTTGTTTACACTTTCAAGAATTGAATTTTCAATTTTTAATGCATGCTCACAATCATCTAATTTACAGCAAGAGTTTCGAATTCCTTGAATGCATTTTCTCAATTAACATGCAATGTTTTCAAGGAATCATGCTTGTCAATTAAATCAGTATTCTTTTTATTTAAATAGTGAAATTCATCTAACAAAGCCATGTGATTACTATCCATAGTAGAATGATCTTTCCTAAGGAATTCATGCTCTTTATGTAGTTTTTAAAAATCAGAATTAAATCTTGCATACATTTTCTTGAGCTTTTATATACATTATAAATTTTTTCAGAAACTTCAAACAAATCATCATAAGAGAGCTCACATATCTTTTCTTAATCAAAATGATCAAGTTGATTATTTTCATTAAGCATATGTTAGTTACCTCCTCTTATGCTTCTGTTTCAAATGAGTCTAAAGCAGAATCTACCTAGAAATCCTTCTGAGTCTTTTACTTGCCCTTTTTGAACTTAGGTTTTTTTCACCCTTCTCCTTGATTGGGTGAGGTTTCAAATTTGGACAATCAATCTTAATGTGCCCTAGCTTCCTGCATTCAAAATAGATAACATCAGTACAACCATAGAATTTTTAATAGTTTTATCTTTACTCCCTTAATGTAGACACTTTTTCTTTTTTCTTAGAAAGCTTTTAAATTACCTTGTCATCAGCACAATATTATTATCATCATCGGGTACAGAATTGTCACTAACAGAATCATTAGCCTTTAAGGCTACGGTTTTCTTCTTTCTCTCGCCTACATCAAGCTATCTTTGACTCTCTCCTTGCTCGTAAGCAATTAGTGATCCAAGTAAGTTATCAATGGTGTAAACATTTAGATCCTTAGATTCAATTATAGCACTAATTTTTGCATCATAGGAAGTAGGTAAATGATGCAATATCTTATTAACTTTATTTTAGTTAGTAGGTTCTCTTCCTAAGGAATGCAGGAAAGTAACAATCTGAGTGAACCTAGTATACATTCAGAGATTGATTCACTAGGTGTCATTCAAAAGAGTTCAAAATCATGGAGCAAAATATTTAACCTAGATTATTTCACTTCATTTGTTCCTTTATATGTTATGCATGATTTACCCCAAACTTCTTTTCCAGTTCTACAAGTAGATATATATATGTAATCTTCATATTTTAATGCACAAAAAAATAGTTTAAACATTTAGCATTCAATTGGCTAAATCTCTATCTTCTATGCTCCATTCAAAAAAAAGGAAGTTTAGTTTTTATGCCATTAACTAAACATGAAGGTTTAGAATATTCTTCCTGAACTAACATCAACATATAATAATTTATAAATTATAGAAAGGTAGACATGCAAATTTTCCAAAAGTTTCAAGGATTATTATCAAAAAATGGTGGTCATGTGATTGAATATCCTTCCATTATATTATAATTTTGAAAGTTAGCCATTAATCATTTTATAAAAGTAATTTTTAGAACTTAGTTTTTGAAACTCGCTCTAATACCACTTGAAAGTTCTTGAAGGTTGTTAAACCTTTAAGAATAATCCTGAGGCCAACCAAGAGGGAGTGAATTGGTCATTTTAAAAATTGCTTAAAGCAAAAAAGAAAATTTTGTTTATGTTTTTTTAAATATTTTAATACAAATAAGACTATCCCATAATGCAGAAGCAGATTAAGTTTACAATAATCAAAAATTTCAACCACATTAAAACCACAAATAAGTGTATAAATTAAAATGCAGTAAAGTAAATGAAAAACACACCAAATTTATATTGGTTTGGTCAAATCTAACCTATGTCCACTCCTTAGAGGCCTACTTCGATTATTGTACTAAACCTTTAAGTGACTCCTCTTTAGCCACCACAGCTAAGAGAAGAAGCCTTACAAAAATTGCATCCATCAACCCGGTGAGGTAGAGTACCTTGAATCTTTTTCACCCTCATAGTGAACACAGAGAACATGAATCTTTTTACTCCCTCCTAGAGTAAGTAGAGAACCTAAATCCTTTTATTCCCTCCAAGAGAAGGAAGAGAACCTGAATCTGATGTTGAAGAATGTATCCCTGGAGCCACCAAGGAATCAAGAAAGCACTTTGAAGAAGACAATCTATATCTTGCTTAGAGTAACCTTTGTGAATCCCTTATAAGAATCTCTCACTTTCTTCTATCCCAAAGCTCTCCTTCTCTTCCTCTAAGTTCCCTCTCAAAACAAGACAACAATAAAAGATCTCTTCTGAAGATAATATGAGAGTTTAAAAAAAAGTGCCTTAAAAAAGCAATAAATTTCAATTTTCCATCAAAGATCATCTAGTACAATCATGAGATCATCTTGTATAATTTGTTCAAAATAACCCATACAGAAAGTACGAATAGCATTATCCTGTATAATTAATTATAAAGTTTATACTGATCGTCCAGCACAATTTTATGATGTCTAGTATGATTAGATCAATATACTATACTGATTTTCTAGTATGACAGGCAATGATGGGAAAATATTTATATATCGTCCCATATATTTCTTGGGTCATCTTGTATGATCTCCCTATATGATTAGAAGAAAAATCATGGTTTAACATCTTGGATGATTTGGAATGATAAAGTATACGATCATTACTGATCATCCTGTTTAATCTGATTGAGCAATTCTACCATAATTAGTCTCCTAATCACAAGATCAATTTAGGCATGGTTATCATAAATCATCTAATATAATATATATCATATTATATGATTAGAAAAAAAATTGAATATTAAAATATTGCCTAAATTGTGATTGGTGGCTATTTTTTCTAATCATAATAGATCGTCCTATATAATACGGATTGTATATTACATTTAATTTAATCACTCTCAATTTTGGTTTTCTATTTTAGCTGATCATCCAGTATGATATACATTGTACTGTATGATTTTTTCAAAAGCCAAAAAATTTCTCTAACTCACTAACTAACTCTCTTAAGAGTGTGTATGCAAGGTTACTCAGCCTAGTGTCCACCAGATATATGATTTGACTCAAAAAAGGAAAAAGTACATCGAAATTAAAATTATAAATAGTCTCAATCCTAGTCTACCAAATCTTTAGTTTATTGACATTGCTAGTAGACCTAAAATGTTAGTGAGCAAGAAAACAAAATAGATATGTAATAATAACATTGATAAGGAAATAAAAATATTTGTTATGATCAAAATCATGATACTTTGGCCCAATTTTGCGACAATCTCCCCATTCTTGATGATGACAAATATTATTATTTAAATATATTTAAGACTTTTGACATTCTCTGAAACTCTCCCTTATAATGTGAAATTTTGAAAGTAAGGAAAGTTAAAAAGAAATTCTTTATTATTTGTTTAAGGAAATACAAGACAAGTAAAAATAGAAGATAATTAAGCAAAAAAATATTTTCACTAAAAAAAAAAAAGAATGCAAATAACACACTACTCTCTCTTTTGACATCATAAAAAGGAGGAAAAAGAAAACACTAAACATAACAAAGTAAATACAACAAAAAATAACAAACAATAATAGAAACAAAACAAACTAGTACACATAGGGATCCTGATCAAGAGGAGGTGGTGGCAAGAAGAAGCGATAAAGAGAGGAAAACTGATCTCTAAACTAGGCCATATCTTGTTCATGCTGCTGATGTTGTGCTATGTAGGAGTCAAAGTGAGCTAAGTCTTATTTATGCTGCTGATGCTGCTTGGATACTTAGGAGTCAAAATGAGCCTCCCATTGATCAAACCTTTGAACCATCTAATCAATCTAAGATTGGCGGCATATATGGATAGGTTCAAAAATAGGTCCTTCCTCCTCTTCCATAGGCTCTTCGTGCATATTATGACAATGAGTATTGTGAGGGACGTGGAAGGAGCTAAAGGAATATAATGTAGGGAGGTGATCAGGTGGAGCTAAAATTGAAAATTATGTTTGACTCTAAGACAAAGGTAATGAGGTGTCCTAAGACTAAGTTAGACTTTTTTGTGACCAGGATCTCTAATGTATGTCAGATGGCCAATATAGCAAATGATAAGATCAGCTGTATTAAAGTCAATGTTAGCCATGATATAATAGGTGGTAAGTGAAAGAATAAGTGTAATGTGAATCATTAGATGGTTCTAGCATCCTTGACTAAGGTGTTGACTTAGGCTACATGGTAGGCAACATTTGTTTCCTTAAGAATGGTGTTGGCATGTGCAAAATTATAATTAGGATCTGAAGTCAAGTAGTAGAAAGGTAAAGAACTTCATGAAAATCTTAGTAGGTTATTTCTTCAGGCCTTCTGTTAACATACAATTATAATGTAGTAAATGCATTATTAAAATGAACGATTGCAAAGAATTCAAACAAGAGTTCAGAGTTGAATGGAAAGGCTAATGTGAGAAGGAAACCAAGAGTTATTCGAGCAAACAGACCTAGTACCTTAAAATTCAGAGCATTTTAGTTGACAAACATGGAGGGGGTTTTGCCTTCAATTTTATAATGGTTATAGGATGTTTCATCAACTTCCTCAATGAATTAAGGATCAATAGCATGCCTAGAAGAGCTAACTACAAGTGCTTAGGATCTTTTGCCACCATCCATTATAAGAATAAGAATCCATGAGGGAAGTAAGGGTTTAGAGGAGTTGAAAGGTGTGATGAAAATGAAGAACCAATTGACGTTTATATATGATTCAACAAATCATACCGTACGATCATAAGATCATACTGGAAAATCTTGTGCATTCAATTCATCCAAATGATCAGTAAAAAAAGGTGGTCATATCATGTAGTATGATCAGACATTATACTGGATTATTAGACCCAGAGCAATCATCTTGAGGAGTCAACCTCTACGATTATTGACTGGCTAGATCATACAGTACAAACATGTGGATTGTACTAAATCATTTTACATAAAGGATCTTACTAACTGCATTCAAATCATTCAACAACTCCTGCCATGTGGGTCATACAGCATGAAGTGTTGAAACTTGTTCAATATGAATTAGGTTGTTAAACTTAAACTTATGTCGCAGTGGCTAACCAAGAGGGAGGTGAATTGGTAATTAAAAACTTAGTCCCTCTTTATAATATTTTAAACCAAAAATAAACTTTAATGAATTTTGTAGAAATAGATTTTTCAACCACAAGTTAATAACGATAAGAATAAAAGCAGCAGAAAAATAAAAGACACGAGATTTATAGTGGTTCGGTCAAACACGACCTACATCCACTCCTAGGAGGCACCCTCCGAGTATTGCACTAATACCACTAGTGACTCTCCTTTTGCACCCACAGCAAGGCGGAGAAGCCTTTACAAAACTCTCTTCCACCACTACCCGGTGTGAAAGAGAACCGTCATCCTTTTATACTCTTCCTAGTGTTGGCAGAGAATTGTCCATCCTTTCAAACTCTCCCGATGTAGGAAGAGAACCCTCCATCCTTTCACACTCTCCTAGTGTAGGCAGAGAACCCATCATCCTTTCACACTCTCCCAGTGTAGGTAGAGAACCCGTCGACTGCTCACACTCTCCAAGTGTAGGCAGAGAACCTTTCATCCTTTCACACTTTCCAAGTGTCGGTAGAGAACCGGATCTCCTTGATAGATCTTCTCACAAGAAATCTAGAAGGAAGAGAGAAAAGAGTGAAGTAATCAAAAACCACAAGTAGAGACTCTTACCTTTGACTACCAAGTGAAACCTTTACGTGTTACAAATCTGTTGCTCATGGATTATGATTTTGATGCTAGAAAACACTCTTATTTCTCTACGACTGCCTTTTCTACTGACATTTTAGGGCCGTAAGATCAGACAGAAATCGAAACCAGCTCAAGATCTGGTAGACTAGGTCTGAGTCAGTCTGTAATTATCTTTTTCCCTTTCTTGAGTCAATTATAACCATTGAAGTGTTCTGATGCTAAGTAATGCGACACACACACACACACACTTGAGTGATTTTTCTATCTGATTTAGAATTTCTATTTTTACTCATATTATCCCGAACTATATTTATATCATCCTAGATGATAGTGTTCAAAACAAAAATCCTAATCAAAACATATTGTTAAGGCAGCCATCATTAGTCGAATGGCCTGGATGATACATGTATCGGCCAGGATGATAGACTCAAAATAGAAAGAATCAGCCGCAATGTTCTATTTAGGCATTCTTAATCTTTGGAAATCGGCCAGGACGATCGTGTATCAGCCTGGACGATTTGGTACAATTATGCCTAAATTGATCAGGCAATTAAGGAAAGAAATTAAGATGATTGATACGATCACATCGTCCTGGACGATTGCAAGATCGGCCAGGACGATCCGTTCAAAAACCATAAGTTGCTCCTGGACGATCAATATCGGACAGCTTATATTCCGGGCGATAGTCTTGACGATCCGGATCGGCCAGCTCAAATTCTGGGTGATGCTCTAGATGATTTTCCTCTGATTTGAACTAATCATCAGGGATGATCGTGAGATCGGCCCGGACGATCAAACAATTTTGGAATCGTCCAGAACTCTTTTCAGAGCGGTTGTCTGGCCGATAGTCTGTGATTTGAACTAATCGTATAGGATGATTTATGATTGTCCTGGAAGATAGGAACAACTTTCTTCTATTCATCCCAGATCGTCCCGACTAATTAGGCTCAAATTGCACTGATTGTACAGGACAATATTACTATCATCCTGGACGATAATGTCGGCAACTTATAATTAATGAGCTATTTTGAAGCTCTTCTATTTAAGGGCTATTGTTTAACATTTTGAACAATCTTTTGCTACTATCTTGACCTGAGAAAGCCTAGAGGAGAGAGAGGGAAAGAGGGAGAGAGAGAGAGGATCTTGTGAGGGGGAGCTTGTGAGGGAAATTCGCAAGGGTTGCTCCAAGCATCGTTCCACTTCTTCTTCCACTAGAGTCTCTTGTCCTTGGAAGGGTTGGGAGAGGTAAGCTTTAGCAATTGATCAAGGTTCTCTGCCTGCTTCAGGAGGAAGTAAAAGGAGTTGGGTTCTCTGCCTTGCCGGGGGTGGCAAAAATGAGGTTTTTGTAAGGGCTTCTCCGCCCTACTGCGGGAGTAAAAGGAGAGTCACTTTGGTAGTGCAATACAAGGAGGGCACCTCCAGGGAGTGTACATAGGTCGAGTTGACCGAACCATAATAAACCTTTGTGTTCTTTTTCTTTCTTCTGCACTTATTTTTTTTGTGGTGATTTTTGTTTGAGCTTTGTTGGTCTTTAGTTTAAAGATTTTTTAAAAATACCAATTCACCCCCCTCTTGGTTAGCCTTGGGCCAGTTCATAAGAGCCTAACATCCCTGACAAACTTTCAAGTGGTATCAGAGCGGGATTAATAAAAACTGAGTTTGAAAACTTTTTGAATTTTTATCCAGGGCTAACTTTGGGAATCGTAATACAACGGAAGGATATTCTATTACATGACCACCTTTGTTTCACAATCTACCTTTTGATTTTTGGAAAACTTGTATGTCTAATTTTTTACAATCAACTGATTATCGCATGTGGATGCTTATTAAAGAAGGAAATTCTCCACCTTCTCGTGAACTTAATAGAATTAAAACTGAAGTGTCTTTTACTGAATGGACTTTTGATGAAAGAGATTTAGCTCAACTTAATGTAAAGTGTTTGAATTGTTTTTTCTGTGCTTTAAAATCTGAAGACTACATGCGTGTTTCTACTTGCTCTACTGGAAAAGAGATTTGGGATAGGTTGTGCATTACTTATGAAGGAATAAATGAAGTTAAGCAGTCTCATTTGAATATTCTCTTACATGATTATGAACTTTTTTGTATGAAACCTTCTGAATCAATTTTTGATATGTATACAAGGTTTACTAAAATTGTAACTTCTTTGCATGCCTTAGGAAGAGAACTTTTAAATTATGAAAAAGTCAACAAGATTTTGAGATGCTTGCCTTCCTCTTTTGATTCTAAAATCATCGCCATTACTGAATCTAAAGATTTGGATACTTATTCAAATGACAACTTACTTGGCTCACTCATTGCTTATAAGTAAGGAGTGAACCAAAAAAATTTGGGAGAAAATTATGGCATTGAAGGCCTACGACATGAACTCCGACTCTTCTGAGTCTAAAAGCGAGGAATTTGCCTTAATCACAAGGTAATTCAAAAGCATTCTAAGGAAGAAATAAAAGTATCATCAAAAGTGGAATAAAGTTAAGGGAAACAAAAATTTTAAGAGCTCTAATGACATGGTTTGTTTTGAATGCAGGAAACCTGGACATGTGAAAGCTGATTGCCTTACACTCAAGTCTCACTCAAGCAAAGAAAATGGTGAGGAGAAACCCAAGTCTAGGAAGGATAAAAAGAAATTTCAAAAGGCGTTCTAGGCGGACTTTACATCTGATTCATCTGAGATTGAACCTGAAGATGAGACAACAAACCTGTGCTTAATGGCAGACGATCATCTTGATCAAGAAGAGGTATGTGAACTATCCTATCAGTAACTCCTTGAAGTTTTTGAAAACATTCATGCATCATATAGAAAGCTTAAGAAAACTCATGCTGCTTTGAAATTGGAGCTTTTGAATTTACAAAAAGAACATGAAATTTTGATTAAAGATCATTCAACAATTGATTCAATCATATGGCTCTACTTGATGAATTTGATGACTTAAATAAAAAGCATTATGAATTAATTAAAGAGCATGATTCATTGAAAGATTCAGACACCTCACTTGAATCTGATTTTAAGAAATCTAAAGAGATAGAGCATAATTTGAGAATTGATAATGATGCTATAAAAGATACTAACTTGAGGATTAAAAATGAATTGGATACACTTAAGAGAAATTGGATGACACCTACACTTGATCAAAAGCCAAAACCTAGGAAGAGGCATCACTACCCAAACCATTTAAGAAATTCTTTTCCTGAAGTTAAATACTTTTCATGTGGCATGCTAGGACATATCTCACACACTTGCTTTGTTCATCATAGTACACATTGGGTGTGGAGACCCAAATAGCATGAGTCACAACATAGCACACATGCATTGCATTCTACTTTTCATAAGAAGGAACCCAAACCTACTTGGGTTTCAAAATCTAACATTTGATGATTTTGTAGGTAGGCTCTCACAAAAAGCCTCGTGAGAGTATGTGGTACCTGGACAGCAGATGCTCTCGACATAAGACTGGCGATGCCAATCAATTTATTTTGCTAGAGACCAGGAGAGGAGGTAAGGTTACTCTTGGAGACAACTCCACCAGGAAGGTGGTAGGTGCAGGTATAATTGGTAATTCCAAGAACCTTATGATTGAAAATATTTTGCTTGTAGATGGATTAAAACACAACTTGCTCAGCATCAGTCAGCTTTGTGACAAAGGATTCATCATATAATTCTTTGAAAATTTATGCATTATAAGTTTAAATAACAACACTATTTTGTAGGGAAAGAGGATCAACAACGTGTACATGCTTGATTTAAATAATATTAAATGCACTGCATCTTTTTGCTTAAAAACCGTTGTTGATTATTCATGGTTGGGGCACAGAAGATTATGTCATGCTAGTATGAAAATCCTTAGGAAAGTGACCCAAAAAGACCTAGTTAGAGGTGTCCCCAAACTGAAATTTTCTAAAGACCACCTTTGTGATGCCTGCCAATTAGGAAAGCAAGTCCACTCCTCTTTTCACCCCATTAAGGACATTAGCACCTCTAGACCATTAGAAGTCCTTCACATGGATTTGTTTGGACCCATTAGCACTGCCAGCTTGGGAGGGAAAGTCTATGGTTTTGTAATTGTTGATGACTACTCGAGCTTCACTTGGACTAGATTTCTTTCACACAAAAATGAATCTTTTGAAGAGTTTAGAACCTTTTTTACTTGGATTCAAAAAAAGCTAGGTTGTGAGATTTTGACCATCCATAGTGACCATGGGGGAGAGTTTGAGAATAAAAGATTTGGAGATTTTTGTGAGGATAAGGGGATTAGCCACAACTTCTCAGCTCCTAGGACCCCACAGCAGAATGGGGTAGCTGAAAGGAAGAACTAGACCTTAGTGGAAGCCATTAGAGCCATGCTTGCTGAGTATTCACTTCCAAAATACTTTTGGGCTGAAGCGGTTAACACAGCTTGTTATGTGTTGAATAGGGTGAATGTTAGAGCCAAGCTAGATAAGACACCTTATGAGATCCTTAAGGGTAGGATACCCAATCTTTCTCACATTCATGTCTTTGGTTGTAAGATTTTCATTCAGAACAATGGGAAGTGTCACTTAGAAATTTTTGATCCAAAATTTGATGAAGGAGTGTTCTTGGAATATTCTAGTGTTAGGAAGTCTTTTAGGGTGTTTAACAAGAGAACTTTTATGGTGGAAGAAATTACACATGTAGTGTTTGATGAGTCTGATCCTAAAAAGCCTGGAGTTGAGGATGATGATGATGGTTGAGAGATTAGCACTGGAGTAGAAAATTTGGAGAAGGGAGTAGAATACCAAAACATTGAAGTTGCAGGAGATGTTACCCAAGGAGTAGAAAATGTATATTTGGAGGAAAGGGTTGGACCTTCACACACCTTGCCTAGAGATTGGAAATACTCTATAAGTCACCCCAAAGATTTGATCTTAGGAGACCCTTCTATTGGAGTTAGGACTAGAAATGGACTTAAGAAGGAGCTGAACCACTCTGCCTTTATCTCAATAACAGAACCCACCAACATAAACCAAGCCCTTTCTAATTAGTTTTGGATTTTAGCCATGTAGGAGGAGTTGAACCAATTTGTTAGGAATGATGTTTGGGAGCTTGTAGAAATACCTAAGGAACAAAGTGTAGTTGGAACCAAGTGGGTCTTTAAGAACAAGGTGAATGATTTTGGAGTGGTGGTTAGGAATAAAGCAAGATTAGTGGCTAAGGGGTATAACTAAATAGAAGGGATAGATTTTGAGGAGACTTTTGCCCCTATAGTTAGATTGAAAGTCATTAGAGTGTTATTAGCCTTTGCCTGTTATAAAGGATTTAAGTTTTTTCAAATGGATGTTAAGAGTGCCTTTTTAAATTGGGAAATAAAAGAAGATGTGTTTGTAGAACAATCTCCATGTTTTGAGAGTTCCCAATTTCCAAATCATGTTTTTAAATTAAAAAAGACCTTATATGGTTTAAAGCAGGCACCCAGAGCTTGGTATGAGAGGCTTAGCACATTCTTACTAGAAAGGGAGTTTGTTAAGGGGAGTGTAGACACCACCCTTTTTCTTAGAAAAGTTGGAGATGATTTGCTCATTGTTTAGATTTATGTGGATGACATACTCTTTGGATCTTCTAATAAGAAACTTTATGATAAATTCTCTAAAATAATAAGTAGACAGTTTGATATGAGTATGATGGGAGAGTTATCCTACTTTTTGGGGTTTAGCATAAAATAATTAGAAGATGAAACCTTTCTAAATCAATCAAAATACATAAAGGACATTTTGAAGAAGTATGGGATGGATAAAGCCAAGCCAATTAATACTCCCATGACTTCTAGTGTTCTGTTGGATAAGGACCCAAGTGGTTAGTCTGTTGATCAGAAGAAGTATAAAGGCATGATTGGATCCTTACTTTACTTGATAGCTAGCCGACCTGATATAATGTTTAGTGTTTGCCTTTGTGCTAGATTTCAAGCTGACCCTAAGGAATCCCACCTGACTGTATTTAATAGAATTTTTAGATACCTTTTGGGGACCCAAAGCTTAGGAATTTGATACCCTATGCACAACACTTCCTTTGAGATTATTGGATTTTCTGATTCTGATTTTGCAGGATGTAAGGTGGATAGAAAAAGTACTTCTAGAACTTGCCAATTCATAGGATAATCTTTGGTCTCCTGGTCTAGTAGAAAGCAAAACTCTATTGCATTTTCCACTGCTGAAGTTGAGTATATTACTTTAGAAAGTTGTGTTGCCCAAGTCCTTTGGTTAAAACAGCAAGTATTGGATTTAGGATTACCTGTAGGCACCATCTCAATTTTCTGTGACAACACTTGTGCCATCTGCATCTCTAAGAATCCTATCCAACATTTAAGGACAAAGCACATTGACATTAGACATCACTTTATTAGAGACCATGTGACAAAGGGGGACATTGAGTTACACCATGTGACAACTGAGAATCAACTGGCTGACATCTTTACTAAACCACTAGCCTTCGACACTTTCAGCTTTTTAAGGACCAGTTTGGGTGTGATTGACTTAAATGCATGAACTTTATTTTTATTTGCTTTTCTTTTTCCATCTTTTTCTTTGATTTCTTCTTCTTTATTCTTCTCTTCTTCATTTATTGCTTAATGTTTTTATTTGTTGCTTTGTTTTTTTATACCTTTTTAATCATCACTGAAATGATATCGTATGTCTTATTCTTGCTTTTAAAAATTTGTAGTCAATGTTTTACATCTCTTAATCCATTAAAGGGTAAAAATATACCGTTGATTGTGTCTCTTTCTCTAATATATTTTAGTGGCACGGTTTTCTTTTCAAATCAATATTCTATCTCAAATTAAAAAATGGAGTATGCAATTAAGATCTTCTCTAATCTTGCTACAACAAATCTATCTTGTATGTATAATGATCAAAAGTTTTTTTTCTCACATCAAGAATTCCTCGTTACTCTTGTCATTACATTTATTCATATGATTATTGATTCAGTATTGTGCATTGTTCTTCTTTATATTACAGACTGAGTTCTTCTTCTCTAATATTTAGAAGATATAGTCACAACTAAGATTATTTAAGAGTTTTTTAGAAGAGAATGTAGCTTGCAAAAAAAAAGAGGCCAATGATGCCAAAATCAAAAGATGCACAATGACGCCAAATTGAAAACAAATATATACACAAAGTGTATCAAAAAGAAGCGTAAAGCGCCATTCAAATTGATAAGAGGCATAAAATGAGCCCACCAAAAGCAAGCTCTCCTCTCCTTTCAAAAAACTTTTAAAACTTGGAAGAATTCATATATCACTTGATAAAATCAAAGGCTTGATTTCGACTTTTTGCGATTGTGACATAATTACTTTGATACATTATTCTATAAGATATTTTTTTCTGAAATCAAGTGGTGAACGAATCCTTTTCATATTCAATTCAATTTTTTGAGTTAGGTCATTAATTTCAAAAGACTATTTTATCCTGAAAGAAGTCCGAGCTTAGGGATTAATATGATCAGATATTCTACCATTTTTTAGATTTTTGATGTTGTTAAATCATTAACTTATAAATCTTTAAAATCAATAACATGGAAGACTACATCATGTTCATGCCTTGGTTAAATAAAAAAATAGGGTTGTTTACTTTTTTTTTAGTTTCCTCCTCCTATTTGAGATGTAAAAAGGGGGAGTAGCATGTTGGTGTTTGCACTGTTTTATTTTTCACTGGTTTTTTCTGAAAAATTTGAACTACTATTTTTTATCGTCAAAGTGTTAGCCATCATAAAAAAGGGGGAGATTGTTGCAAATCTGTTGCGCATAGATTATGATTTTGATGCTAGCAAACACTCGTGTTTCTCTACGACTGCCTTTTCTACGGACATTTCAGGGCCACAAGATCGGACAAAAATCGGAACCAGCTCAAGATTAGGTAGACTAGGTCTGAGTCAGTTTGTAATTTTCTTTTACCCTTTCTTGATTCAATTGTAACCATTGAAGTGTTCGGATGCTAAGTAACCCTACACACACACACATAAGTGATTTTTCTATCCTATTTAAAATTTCTATTTTTACTCACATCATCCAGGACGATATTTATATTGTCCTAGACGATCGTGTTCAAGATAGAAATCCTAATCACGACATATTATTAAGGCAGCCATCATTAATCGATCAGCCTGGATGATACATGTATCGGCCAGGACGATAGACTCAAAATAGAAAGAATCAGCCGCCATGATCTATTTAGGCATTCTTTATTTTTGGAAACCAGCCATGATGATCTTGTATCGACCTGGACGATTTGATACAATTATGCCTAAATTGATCAGGCAATTAAGGAAAGCAATTATGATGATTGATACGATCACATCGTCCTGGACGATCGCAAGATCGGCCAGGATGATCCGTTCAAAAATGTTAAGTTTCTCCTGGATGAACAATATCGGACAGCTCATACTCCTGGCGATGGTCTGGATGATCAGGATCGGCTAGCTCAAATTCTGGGCAATGCTCTGGATGATTTTCCTCTAATTTAAACTAATCGTTTGGGACGATCGTGAGATCAGCTCGGACGATCAAGCTATTTTGGATTCGTCCAGAACTCTTTTCAAAGCGGTTGTCTAGCCGATAGTCTGTGATTTGAACTAATCATACAGGATGATTTATGATCGTCCTAGACCATAGGAACAACTTTCTTTCATTCGTCTCAGATCATCCCTACTAATTAGGCTCAAATTACACTGATCGTACAGGATGATATTACTATCGTCCTGGACAATAATGTCGGTAATTTGCAATTAATGAGCTATTTTGAAGCTCTTTTATTTAAGGGCTTTTGTTCAATATTTTGAATAATCTTTTGCTGCTGTCTTGACCTAAGAAAGCCTAGAGGAGAGAGAGAGAGAGAGAGAGAGAGAGAGAGAGAGAGAGAGAGAGAGAGAGAGAGAGAGAGAGGATCTTGTGAGGGGGAGCTTGTGAGGGAGATTCACAAGGGTTGATCCAATCATCATTCCACTTCTTCTTCCACTAGAGTATCTTGTCCTTGGAAGGGTTGGGAGAGGTAAGCTTTAGTGATTAATTGAGGTTCTCTGCCTGCTTCAGGAGGAAGCAAAAGGAGTTGGGTTCTCTACCTTGCTAGGGGTGGCAAAAAGGAGGTTTTTGTAAGGGCTTCTCCACCTTGCTGTGGGAGCAAAAGAAGAGTCACTTTGGTAGTGCAATACTCGGAGGGTGCCTCTGGGGAGTGCACATAGGTCGAGTTGACCGAACCACTATAAACCCTTTTGTTCTTTTTCTTGGTCCTGAACTTAATTTTTCTGCAATTATTTTTTCTGTGTTAATTTTGGTTTGACCTTTGTTGGTCTTTGGTTTAAAGATATTTAGAAATACCAATTCAGTCCCCCCCTCTTGGTTAGCCTTGGGCTAGTTCATAAGGGCCTAACATCCCTAACAAACTTTCATCATACTCTAGTAGTAAGAATCCTCCTTCAAACACTCTCTCCTTGACTCTCCTTTCAGTAAGCACAAAGATCAGTAGGCAAAACGATTATGAGGCAATTCTAATTGGACTTTATATAGGAAAGACAAAACAACTGTCCAAAAATTGCTGATTTCCAAGTCTTTACAAAGTGGATCGTCCCGTATGATCGTGGATAGTCCTGGATGAACTTACTTAAATCAATTCCATATGAACATAATGTATATTGGTACAAACTGTCTTCGTACCCGATTATCATCCCGTATGAACTAAGTTTTTCTGGTACGAACAATTATATCATAGGTCGATTTAACAAACTGCAAGATGTTATCAAAATTGGAAATAATAAAACATTTTCATCCTGGGACGAATAAGAGTTCATCTGGACAAAATTTTTATAGAGAGCATTTCGTCCTGGACCGAATAGGAACTCGTCTGAAAGAAAATTTTCCACAGAGCATTTTGTCCTGGGATGAATTGAAATTTGTTTAAACAAAATTTTTATAGAGAGCATTTTGTCCTGGGCCGAATATAGGATTTCGTTAGAACAAAAATTTTTCAGAGAGCATTTCGTCCTGAAACGAATTGAAGTTCATCTGGACGAAATAATTCCAGAGAGCAATTCATCCTTACACGAACAAGATTTCATTGAAACAAAAATTTTCAAGAGAGCATTTCGTCCTGGGACGAAAAGAAAAATTCGTCTAGACGATCAGGACTTAGAAAAATTTTCTTACTTCTTGTTCGTTCCATTGCTCTTCCGAGGGGATAACTGACTTGATCGTTCTGTACGAACATGGTTCGTCCCGTACGATCAGTATGAATTTTAAAGATCTCCCCAAGTGTGTGTGTACTAAATTATTTAATTACAATCACTACCTCTCAAACTCAATACAATAAAAAATACAAGCTTCAATTTACAAATTATCTCATGCTGAATTTTGATTTGAAGTCTTCATTAGTCTGGAGTTCGATTATCCTTAAATGTTAGTCCACACAAGAGCAAAAACAATTCTTCAAAAAAATGTTAGGAGAATATAAAACTTAAAATAATAATATTTGGAATCATCAAAACAATACAAGTTGCAAGATTGTAAAACATGCAATTAGCAACTCTTTTAATAATCTCCCCCATTTTGATGATGACAAAATAATTATTATTTGTATAAATTTTAAATTTTAAGAATCTCCTAAACTCCCCCCTAATTGATAAGCATATGAAAATAAGGAGGCATTTCACAACATTTTTATCTTTTATCATTTTACTTTTTGATACGATACAAACAAGCACACATATACGATACAAATAAGCACACAGATATAATACAAACAATATTTTCTCCCCCTTTTTGTCAACAACAAAAAGAGAAGAAGAAAAGGAATAGAAATGTAAGCAGTCATATGATAATCCTTTGATAATTGATCCTTGAAAGTTAATGAAATAAATATTACAAACAAAATCAATTCATTAGGTAAATAAAAATGATTCATAGAATTTAAGAAGAGATATTACATTGATTATAAAAATATATCAAAAATATGAATTAATTTAGACACTAAGATAAAGAAAATCATTGCAAAAATGATGAATATAAAATTTATATATTTCAAATGTCAATACAAAATATAAATGTATAGAAGATCAATTTGAATTAAGAGATTAAAAGATTGTGGAAAGAAATGACTACCACATGTGGCACTTTGCGCATCTTTTTCAATTGTTTTAGAACATTTTTGTGAATCATTTAACTTGTGGGCTTATTTTGTGCCTCTTTTTTAAATTGCAAACCATTGCACATTCCTTTTGATTTTTTGTATATTTATACATTTTTTAAAAGTAATCTTGATCTTTCAACAATCAATAATCAAAATTTTCAAATTTTTCTAAGTGCATCAATATTTATTGATAAGTGAAATACAAAATAAGAAAATATCACAATTGCAATAATAATATTAAATATTAATGTTGTCTAATAAGAGACATGAAATTGACATTCTTAGTTTTATCAAGTTATAAGCAAAACTTAAATTTAGAAAAATTAGATTTTCTAATGAATTCAATTTTGTGTTGCAGTTTAAGTTATAGCACTTGTAGGATCAAAAAGGTTTAGGAATTTTCATATAGGCTAACACACATTTCAAAAATAGATTAAAATAAAACAAGATAACTTGTATTGATATCATTATAATGGATATTACAAACTAAGAAATGATATCAATACCACATAAAACTCAACATACAAAAACATCAAATGAAACAAGCACATAACTAAAACAAAATACTACATGAATTACTTTGCTGGACCCTGATTTGGAGGAGGAGGAGGAGGTACAATACTGAAGAAGTTAAAATAACTGCTCATCATAAGCACGTTGGGACTAATATCATTCATCTGCGCTCTCGTGTACCCCATGTCCTGATTGTATTGAATATCCTGCTGCTGCAAATGAGTTTCAATTTGATCAAATCTTTGATCAAAATGAGACTCTAAGTGATCAAATCTTTGAACCAAATCCTGATAATTTGGTTCACTAGAAGGTGAAGATGCATGTTCATGTTCCTCCTCTGAGTCATTAATAACATGTGCTTTACTTGGTTCATCTTTATTGAAGATTGCCCTAAAAGATTTGTCGTTGTAGTAGAGAGGTTCTTCAAAATATTTACCTGGATGAACCAATTCATACATTTTTCCAAAATGTAGGCAACAAGATGTCCTAAAGCTATGTTCTTCTTTCTTTTATGTTCGACATGACCAATTTCAGGAAGTCTATAAAGATAATCAAGGATTAGTTGGGCTTCATCTATAGGTTGTTTGGTCATAATCAAGTAAGTTACTATTAAAAGAAGAGGAGTAATGTTGACTCTATCACCAGCTTTAGGAATTATGGAAGTTCGAAGAACATGCTGGATGATACAAGCATTTCGAATAAGAGAGGATACTTTAGGCATATGCTCCTTGAATATAATTTTCCTAATCACTTCATTAATTTCACTCCAATAAAAATCAGCAGTAGTGGTCATGGTATGGGCTCTAATTCCCTCAGTCCTTAAGTTCAAAAAGATTCCTAGGTCAGCCTTGGTAATTTCAAATTTCTTCTTAAAAACATAAGAATTGATTACAGAATGGTCAGAGTTGAAAGACATGTTTGCTAGGAAATAATGAAAGGTCTCTTTGTTGTAGAGGTAGACTAGTGTGAGAATAAGACCAAATTGAGTTGAAGCAAATAAGTTCATTACCTGAAAGGTTAATTATTTCTGGATAAGAAATCTAGACGGAGTGATCTTAGTGGAGGCAAATCTAGGAAATGATTCTTCATTGGCCTTGGACAGAAAATTATCAGAAGAATTTCTATGTGGACCCTTGGCGAGAACCATTTGTTGCTTGCTTAAACTTGCTATGGATAAGATATAAAGGAAGAAAGGGTTCTGAAAGGGATGTGTGAGTGTGATTGTTGAGATCAAAGTCGGTCAATTTAATGAAATACGACTGTTCGTACAGATGAAAATATTTTTGTCCTGTACGAAATTCAGCTCGTTCTGTACGAAAAAAATTTCTTATGGACGAACGAATGAGTCCAAAATGAAACAACCTTTTGTAATCACACAACTTACGAAACGACCTTTCATACAGACTTTTGACCATACGATCCTACAGACGAACAGGTGTTCATCCCGGACAATCAGAAATTTATGATCGTTTTAATGGTAGTTGAAACCGTCCCCCACATCAATTCGCCAAGCGTTCATCCAAATGAACCAAAGGTTCGTATGTACGAATATAATATTAAAGACAATCTTATCCATTTAACTGTCAATCAATCGTTCCGTCATTTCATAATTTTTTTCGGACGATCGTACAATCGAAGTGAAAAAATAAAAATAGAAAAACTACATGTAAACGATTCAAATCTAACAGTTGACACACTACACAATTCGTCCCGTACAAAAATTTTTTTGTCCTGGACGAATGTCACTCTATTTTTCAAAATATACACTCAATCAAAACTAAAATACAAACACAACAAAAACATAATGGAAAAATGAAAACACAAACTCAAAATACAGAAAAGATCACAAACACAAGGATACAAACAAAAAATACTAACTAAAAACACACATCAATATTATAGAAACATTTTAATTAAGCATTTAAATCGATCAAACCAAGCCTTGTTCTTAATGCACTGAAAGTATCAAAGGCTAAAGGTTTTGTAAAAATGTCTGCAATTTGATTTTTAGTAGAAACATAAGTGAGTTCAATTTCTCCTTTGGATACATAATCCCTTATGAAATGATGCATGATGTCTATATGTTTGGTTCTTGAATGTTGAATAGGATTTTTAGAAATACAAATAGCACTGGCGTTATCACAATAAATTGGAATAGGCCTATAGTTAATCTTAAATCAAGCAACTGCTGTTTCAACCAAAGTACTTGTGCCACACAACTTCCTGATGCAATGTATTCAGCTTCTGTAGTAGATAAGACTACTGAATTTTATTTTCTACTGGAACAAGAGACTAAAGAATTTCTAATAAACTGACATGTTCCAGAAATGTTTTTTCTATCCATCCTATAATCTACAAAATCAGAATCTGAATAACCAATTATTTCAAATGAAGAACTAAACTTAGGATACCAAATTCCTAAGTTCTGCGTTCCTAAAAGATATCTTAAAATCTTTTTTACTACTATCAAATGTGATTCTTTTGGATCTGATTGAAATCTAGCACACAAATAAACACTAAACATGATATCGGGCCGGCTAGCTGTCAAGTAAAGTAAAGATCCAATTATCCCTCTAAATTTCTTTTCATCAATAGATTTTCCCTTAGGGTCCTTATCCAACTGGACTGAGAAACACATAGGTGTACTAACAGGTTTAGCATTGTCCATTTCATCCTTTTTGAGAATGTCCTTAACATATTTTGATTGACTAAGGAATGTACCCTCCTTAATTTGCTTAATGTTAAATCCTAGAAAGTAACTTAAATCTCCCATTAGACTCATCTCAAATTCACTACTCATTATTTTAGAAAAATTATCATAAAAATTTTTATTTGAAGATCCAAAGATGATGTCATCCACATAAATTTGTACAATGAGTATATCATTTTCAACTTTCTTAAAAAAGAGAGTTGTATCAACACTTCCTTTTTCAAATAATCTTTCAAGTAGGAAGGTGCTCAATCTCTCATACCAAGCCCTAGGTGCTTGTTTCAGTCCATATAATGCCTTTTTCAATTTGAAAATATGATTTGGGTATTTAGAAATTTCAAAACTTGGAGGTTGTTCTATAAAAACATCCTCTTGAATTACCCTATTTAAAAAGGCACTTTTTACATCCATTTTTTACAGTTTAAATTCTCTAAAATAGGCAAAGGCTAGGAAACCCTAATTGCTTCAAGTCTAGCTACAGGAGCAAAAGTCTTCTCAAAATCAATCCCTTCAATCTGATTATACCCCTTAGCAACTAATCTAGCCTTATTTCTAATGACTACTCCTGAGTCATTATTTTATTTTTGAATACCCACTTAGTTTAAACTACACTTTGATCATTTGGCCTTATAGTTAATTCCCAAACTTTATTTCTTACAAATTGATTTAACTCTTCTTACATAGCCAAAATCCAAAACTCATCCGAAAGTGCTTGATTGATATTTGTGGGTTCTATTATTGAAATGAAGGCTGAATGGTTGACTTCTTTGTTTAATCCATGCCTAGTGCTTACACTCTCATTAGGTTCACCAATTATTAATTCCTTTGGGTGATTTTTAGAAAATCTCAACTCTCTAGGAAAAGGGTTTTTTATCTCCAAATTTTCTTCCAAATTTATTTTATCTATCTTTTGGGAGTTAATCTCAATCTCATCTTCTACAACATTTGGCTTTTCCAAAATTCCAGATTCATCAAATATAACATGTGTTGTCTCCTCAATTATCAAAGTTCTTTTGTTGAATACTCTATAAGATTTTCCAACACTTGAGTATCCTATAAAAATTTCTTCATTCGATTTTGGATCAAATTTTCCTAAGGCAGATTTTTCATTATTATGAATAAATACCTTACAACCAAAAATATACAAATATGATAAATTAGGTGTTCTTCCTTTTAGCAACTCATAGGGTGTTTTATTTAATTTAGATCTCACATTTACCCTATTCAGAATATAACAGGCAGTGCTAACTGCCTCAGCCCAAAAAATATTTAAGAAGTGAGTATTCTGCCAACATGGCTCAAGCGGCTTCTATTAATGCTCTGGTCTTTCTTTCGACTACCCTATTCTACTGAGGAGTTCTAGGTGCAGAAAAGTTATGATCAATTCCTTTCTCCTTATAAAAATCCTCAAATCTTTCTCATAATTTCACATCCTAGCTTTCATTGAATTCAAATCGAAAAGTTTCAACATTCCTCAAATGATTCACTTTTATGAAATAAAAATCTAACCCATGTGAATCTAGAGTATTCATCTACAATCAAAAATTTGTATACCTTTCCTCCTAGACTTACAGTTCCAACTGGTCCAAAAAGATCCATATGCAAAATCTCCAATGGTTTACTAGTTCGAAGATCCTTATTGGACTGAAAAGAGGACTTCACATGTTTTCCTAATTGACATGCATCACAAAGGTGGTTCTTAGTAAAGTCTAGTTTAGGTATACCTCTCACTAGGTTCTTTTGGATAATCCTCTTAAGGTTTTTCATGCTAGAGTGACAAAGTCTCCTATGCCAAAGCCATGATTCATCAGAAATATTTTTTAAACAAAAAGTAGTAGGAGTTTGAATGCAATTCAAATCTCGCATATACATATTGTTTACGCTTATACCATTCAAAACATCATTTATATTTAGGCTTAATTTGCAGCTAGTAAGAAAAAAATTTATACAATATCCTTTGTCATATAGCTGGCTTATACTTAACAAATTATGCTTTAAGCCTTCTACCAATACTACATTTTCAATGTAAAAATTATTAAGATTTCCAATCATACCTAACCCAACCACCTTCCTTATGGTGTTATCTCCAAGTGTAACCTTGCCTCCACTCCTGGCTTCCAGCGATATGAATTGAGCAGTATCTCTAGTCATATGCTTTGAACATCCGCTGTCCAGGTACCATATGCTCTCATGACGTCTTGTGTGAGAGCGACCCTGTAAGATTATCAAACGTTAGACCTGGGAACCCAAATAAGTTTGGGTTCTCCTTTTGTCAAATTATAAAGAGATGCATGTATGATATGTCTAGGTTTATGCATCTTAGGTTTCCACACCAAATAAGTTTTTTTGTTCAAAGTATTGGTGTGAGCTATGTGTCCAATCAATCCATAATTGTTACATTTTACTTTTGGAAAAGGATTCCTAAGTCTTCTGCTATTCATTTGTCTATTTAGGGATTACATTAATTTAGGATACAAAATAAGATTAGTGAAGTCTTCAAGTTTAGGGGGTATCCTATTTTCCTTGAAAGATTTTATCGTTAATTTGTAAAATGAATTTATATCTTCCAATTTTTTATTTGTATAATTGATTCTATAAATTTTGCTCTCAGTTTCATCCTTAAAATTTTTAAAATCTTTTTCAAATTCTGCATAGGATGATTTTAAACTTTCATGATTTTTATTCAAGTCATCAAACACATCAAGTAATTTCATGTGGTTGTCATCAATTAAAGCATGATCTTTCCTAATAATTTCATGATCCTTTTGTAGTTCTTCAAATTCTAAACTTAAACTAGCATGCATTTTCTTCATTTTCCTATATGCATCATGCATGTGTTCAGAAACTTCAAAAAGCTCATCATAAGTTAAGTCACATACCTCTTCTTGATCTGACTGATCAAGAATATCAGCCATTAAGCACGGATTAGTGACTTCCTCTTCCTTTTCTGTCTCTGATGAGTCCAATGCTAAGTCCGCCCAAAAAGCTCTTTAGAATTTCTTCTTGCCCTTCTTCACAAATGGTTTCTCCTCTACCTTCTCTTTGCTAGGAGTGGCTTTGAGTGTTGGGCAAGCTGTCTTAATATGTCTAGGTTTTCTGCACTCATAGCAAATAAGATCATTTGAAACCTTAACATTTCTATTAAATTTACCTCTATTCCATTGCTGGTGTCTCTTCTGCTTCCTCTTCAAAAAGCTTCTAAATTATCTAGTCATCCATGCGATGTCATCTTCATCTTCAGGATGTGAGTGTTCACTCTCAGATTCCTCCACTTTCAATGCTATGTTCTTCTCCCTTCGTGGTTCACCTACATCAATCTTTCTTTGGCTAACTCCTTACTCGTAAGCAATTAGCAAACTAAGAAGATTATTAATAGAGTATATGTTTAGATCTTTAGACTCTATAATTATAATAATTTTAACATCATAAGCAATAGGCAGACAATGAAGAATCTTATTAACTATTTCAGCATTTGTTAGTTCCCTACCCAATGCATATAAAGAGGTGATTATTTGTGTGAATCTTGTGTACATATCAGAAATGGATTCATTAGGTTTCATACGAAACATTTTATAATCATGAAACAAGATATTAAGTCTAGATTGCTTAACCTTATTAGTCCTCTCATAAGTTATATAAAGTCTATCCCATATGTCCTTTCCACTCTTGCAAGTAGAAACCTGTATGTAGTCTTCTGATTTAAGAGAATAAAAGAAACTATTTAAGCATTTGGAATTTAATTGTGCTAAGTCACATTCTTCTACTGTCCAGTCCACAAAAGGTGTTTCAACTCTAACTCTGTCAACTAGTCAAGTTGGTTTTATATACCCTTCCTGAACTAAGATCCACATTCAATAATCAAGTGACTGTAAAAATATAGACATGCGTGTTTTCCAAAAATCAAAAGGAATATTGTCGAACAATAGAGGTCTAGTCATAGAGTAACCATCAGGTGTATTTTAGTTTCCAAATGTAGCCATCTATGTTAATCAAAAAGTAATCTAAACTTATGATTTTGAAACAAAGCTCTGATAGCACTTGTTGAAACTTGTTCAATATGAATTAGGTTGTTAAACCTAAACCTATGTCGCAGTGGCTAACCAAGAGGGGGGGTGAATTGGTAATTAAAAACTTAGTCCCTCTTTATAATATTTTAAACCGAAAATAAACTTTAATGAATTTTGTAGAAATACATTTTTCAACCACGTTAATAACGATAAGAATAAAAGTAGCAAAAAAATAAAAGATATGACATTTATAGTGGTTCGGTCAAACATGACCTACATCGACTCCTTGGAGGCACCCTCTGAGTATTGCACTAATACCACTAGTGACTCTTCTTTTGCAACAACAGCAAGGTGGAGAAGCCTTTACAAAACACTCTTCCACCACTACCCGGTGCGGTAGAGAACCGTCGTCCTTTTACACTCTTCCCAGTGTTGGCAGAGAATAATCCATCCTTTCACACTCTTCCGATGTAGGTAAAGAACCCTCCATCCTTTCACACTCTACCAATGTAGGAAGAGAACCTGGCATCCTTTCATACTCACCTAATGTAGGCAGAGAACCTATTGGCTGTTCACACTCTCCAAGTGTAGGCAGAGAACCTTTCATCCTTTCACACTTTCCAAGTGTCGGCAGAGAACTGGATCTCCTTGATAGATCTTCTCACAAGAAATCTAGAAGAAAGAGAGAAAAGAGTGAAGCAATCAAAAACCACAAGTAGAGACTCTTACCTTTGAGTACCAAGCGAAACCATCATGCTCTAGTAGTAAGAATCCTCCTTCAAACACTCTCTCGCACTCTCTCCTTGACTCTCCTTTCAGTAAGCATGAAGATCAGTAGGCAAAAAGATTATGAGATAATTCTAATTGGACTTTATATAGGAAAGACATAAAAAATCGTCCAAAAATTGCTTATTTTCAAGTCTTTACAAAGTGGATCAACCCGTACGATCGTGGATCGTCCGGGACAAACTTACTTAAATCAGTTCCATACAAACCTAATGTATATTGGTACGAACTGACTTCATACATGATTATTGTCCCGTACGAACTAAGTTCATATGGTATGAATAGTTATATCATAGATCGGTTTGACAAATTGAAGGAAGTTATCAAATTGGAAATAATAAAACATTTTCATCCTGGGATGAATAAGAGTTTGTCTAGACGAAATTTTTATAGAGAGCATTTTGTCCTGGGTCAAATAGGAACTCATCTGAACGAAAATTTTCCAGAGAGCATTTCGTCCTAGGACGAATTGAAATTCATCTGGACAAAATTTTTACAGACAGCATTTCGTCCTGGGCCGAATATAGGATTTCGTCAAAACAAAAATTTTCCAGAGAGACTTTCATCTTGGGATGAATTGAAGTTCATTTGGACAAAATATTTCTGAAGAGCAATTCGTTCTTGCACGAACAGGATTTCGTCTGAATGAAACTTTTCCAGCGAGCATTTTATCCTGGGACGAATAAAAAAATTTGTCTGGACGATCAGGACTTAGAAAAATTTTCTTACTTCCTGTTCGTTCCATTGCTCTTCAAAGGGGACAACTGACTTGATCGTCTCGTACGATCATTATGAATTTTAAAGATCTCCCCAAGTGTGTGTCTACTGAATTACTTAATTATAATCATTCCCTCTCAAACTCAATACAATAAAAAATACAAGCTTTAATTTACAAATTATCTCATGCTGAATTTTGATTTCAAGTCTTCATTAGTCTAGAGTTCGATTATCCTAAAATGTTAGTCCACATAAGAGCAAAAACAATTCTTCCAAAAAGTGTTAGGAGAATACAAAACTTAAAACAATAATATTTGGAATCATCAAAATAATACAAGTTGCAAGAATGTAAAACATGCAATTAGCAACTCTCTTAACATGAAGTATGAATCGTATGGGACGATCACTAATAATTGATTAATGTTAGGTGTTGGATATGCTGTGATCAGAGAAGTGATATTTTGTTAAGATCATATAGTATGATGTGAATTGTACTTGATGATGTGAACAAACATTAAAGAACTTAGAGAATGGAATGTGATGATTAGGAAGGGTTCAAAATAAAAACCAAGCAAAAAAATTTAAAACAAATTGAAAAATATGATAAAAATGACGATAAGATAAAATCAAAGTTTTTTTAATCACAATAATAAAATTTAGAAAGGTTAAAAATTTTGATTTTCAAACTCTAGCTTAGACTCCTTATAGGTTAAACTTCTTTCTAAACAAAAATCTTAATTAGAAGAGAAATTATATGGGAAAAGTAATATTTTCAAACTCATTTTAGAACAATATCTAATAAAATAAATTGTAAAGAAATAAATCAAAAATTTTGATTTTTAAATTCAACTGTATGAGATATAAATTGGCATAGGGAGTCTTCTAAGATTTTAAGGATTTGAAAGAAAGGCAAGCAAACTTATAGTGGGCTCATTTTGTGCCTCTTAATTATCTTTTAGTGTACATTACGTATCTTTTTATTTTTGATACACTTAGTGTATCTTACAATTATTTGGCGATCATTGCGAATCTTTTTAATTTTAGGCTCATTTTGTGCTGCTTTTTATTTTTTGCATGCTTGCTTCTTTTCAAAATATTTTAAAGAATTTCTCAATTGTGAGATTATTTTTCAAATACGAGAGAAGATAAACTCACTCTATTATATTAGGAAGGATAAACAACAAAATAAAATCCTATCCATATGATAAATGCAAACAACTTGATTAAGAAAACTTGAAAGAGATTCATTGACTTGGAACCTTTTTCATTTGAGATATATTATTATAGGAAGATAAAATAGATATCCATTTTAAAGTCTAACTTTTAATTTGAAATAGATTTTAATTCAAAAAGAAAATACAACACCTAAGGAGTTAGGGAAGAGAAATAATCTTCAATGTTTCTACCTTTAATTATTTTAGAGGAGCCAATCACAACTTATATGCTTCTCAATAAAAACATGGAAAAAATGCCATTAAAAAAATAAATTCAATAGCATAAGTTAGTAGTGATCTGATTCTTAAAGCACTGAAGGAAAATAATAAAAAGTCAAAAGAAAAAAAACAAAAATGCATAAACAAAAATAAATAAACAAATAAAATAAAAAGAACAGAAATAGAAAGCATCAATTTCAAGCATTAATATCTATCACACCTAATTTGGTTCTTAAGGTGTTAAAGGTTTCAAAGGCCATTAATTTTTCAAAAATATATGCAAGCTAATTTTTAGTGGCTACATGATGTAGCTCTATGGCTCCCTTGGTGACAGGGTCCCTATTGAAATGGTTGGAGTGTTGGATTGCATTTTTTGAAATATAGATGGCACCAGTATTATCACATAAGATTAGAATGGCGCCTACAAGTAATCCTAAATCTTTTATTTATTATTTTAATTAAAGTACTTGGGCCACATAATTTCCTAAGGCTATGTATTCAGCTTTAACAGTGGACAGGGCAACTAAGTTCTATTTTTTACTGGACCAAGAGACTAAGGATTGTCTTATGAATTGACAAATTCTAGAAGTGCTCTTTCTTTATCAAATTTGCATCTTGTAAAATCTGAATTAGAATATCCTATGACTTTAAAGGAAGTGTTATGCCTAGGATACTAGATTTCTAAGTTTTGGATTCTTAAGAGATATCTAAGGATTCTCTTCATATCTATCACATGGGACTCATTTGGATCAGCTCAAAATCAAGCACAAAGACAAACACTTAACATAATATCAGGTCTACAAGTAATCAAGTAAAGAATTGATCCAATTATTCCTCATTATTTCTTCTGAACAACTAATTTTCCATTTGAGTCATTATCTAATTAAACAGTAAAACTCATGGGAGTATTTATTTGCTTTCTTAAGGATATCCTTAATGTATTTTTATTTACTAATAAAAAAATTTTCATCCTTCTTCCTTATACTAAATCCAAGAAAGTGGATCAGCTCTCCTATCATACTCATCTTAAACTCCTAACTCATTATTTTTGAAAATTCATTATATAAATTTTATAAGAAGATTCAAATATAATATTATCAACATAAATTTAGACAATGAGTCGTTCATCTCCTACCTTTTTTTAGAAATAGAGTGATATATATGCTCTTCTTAAAAAAGTTTCTCTTTAGTATGAAAGTATTTAGTCATTTATACCATGTTATTGGTACTTATTTTAGTCCATATAATGTTTTTTTTTAATTTAAACACATTATTAAGAAATTGTGAATTTTCAATTCCTAGGGATTGTTAAACATATACATCTTCTTTTATTACCCAATTCAAAAGGAATTTTTGACATCCATTTGGTAAAATTTGAATCTTATAAAGTAGACAAAAGCAAGAAGCACTCTTATAGCTTCCAATCTAGCTACAAGGACAAAGGTTTCATTAAAATAAATTCCTTCTATCTGGTTGTACCCCTTAGATACTAATCTTGATTATTTTCTAACCAATACACTAGAATTATTCATTTTGCTTTAGAAAACCCATTTAGTTCTAATAATATTCTGGTCCCTAAGTCTATCAATTAATTCCCAAATATCATTTCTCACAAATTAATTAATTCTTCTTTCATGTCTAGGATCCAGAATTATTCATATAGAGCTTGATTTATGTTGATGGGTTCAGACATTGATATGAAAGTAGAGTGGTTTACTTCTTTTTAAGTCCATGCCTATTTCTAACACCTTCTGATGGGTCTCCTAAGATCACTTCTTTAGGATGACTTAAAGAATATCTTCATTCTCAAAGGAGTGAATTTTTAGGTTCTACCCTTTCCTCTAGATTTGTAGATTCTACTCCTTGGTAATTTGTATAACTTCTTCTTCTTCTACCCTAGACCCTCCAGAATTATCATATCCATCAAAAACTATATTAGTGGCCTCCTCTACCATCAGTGACTATTTATTAAAACTCTATAGAATTTTCTAACATTTGAGTACCCTAAGAACACTCCATCAGATTTTGGGTCAAAATTTTGTAGTAGATATTTCCCATTATTCAAAATAAACACTTTAAATGCAAAGACATGAAGCTGAGAGAGATTGGGTGTCCTACATTTTTCATCAAACCTCTAATTATTTGCTAGTGTTAATGTCCTTAATTGAGTTGAAGTAGAATTTGATTGCTAATTGACATACATCATATAGGTGGTCCTTAGTAAACTCTAATTTTTGGGTATACCTCTCACTAAGACTTTTTGGGTGATTTTTCTATAATTTTTTATGTTTTCATGACATAATCTCCTATGCCTCAACCAAGTTTCATGAGTAATAATTTTTAGACAAAGAGAAGTAGCAGGTTCATCATAGTTTAAATAAAGCATGTAAACATTATTGATTCTTTTTTCTTGTAATACAATATTTATATTTAAGCTTATAATGCAACTGGTAGACAAAAAATTAATGTTGAAGCCTTTATCAAAAATCTCGCTTATGCTAAGCATGTTACATTTCAAGCCATCTACTAATAAAATATTTTCAATGAGGAAATTGTTTGAGTTGCCAATTATTCCTGAACCCACCACTCTCCTGGTGGTATTATCTCAAAGTGTCACCTTACCTCTTGCCCTGGACTCTAGTGAAATGAATTAATTTGCATCTCTAGTCATACACCTTAAACATTCGCTATCTAGGTACCACATTCTCTTATGAGGCCTTCTATGAGAGCATCCCAACAAAATCATCAAAGGTTAGATTTACGAACCCAAACAAGTTTAGGTTCCACCTTATTAACTAAAAAATGAGATGCTTGCATGTTATGCTATATTTTATGCTATTTTGGTCTCCAACCTAAATGTGTTCTATGGTGGATGGTGCAAGTGTGGGAGATATGTCCTAGCATTCCACAAGAAAAATATCTAATTCTAGGAAAAAGGGTTTACTAATTTATGTGGGTTATGGTGCCTCTACCTATGTTTGAATACGTGTTGTGATTGTAAAGGTGTTTTATTTTATTTGAAAGCTTTTGATTGAATTTTCAAATATTTTCTTGCACTTTTAAAAATTGAATTTTTAATTTTCAACGTATGCTCACTACCATCTAATTTACATCTAAGAGTTTCTAATTCCTTGAATGCAATTTCTAATTCAACATGTCATTTTTTTAAAGAATCATTTTTAGCAGTTAAATCAAGATGTTTTTTATTTAAAGAGTTAAATTCATCTAACAAAGCCATGTTATTACTATCCATAGTAGAATGGTCTTTCTTAAGGCACTCAAGCTCTTTCTGTAGTTTTCAAAAATCAGAATTCAAGCTTGCAAACATTTTCTTGAGCTTCCTGTATGTATTATAATTTTTTTATAGACTTTAAATAGTTCATCGTAGGAAAGCTCGCATACCTCTCTTGATCATAATGATAAAGTTGATTATTTTCTATTAAACACAAGTTGGTTCCCTCCTCTTTTACTTCTATTTCAGATGTGTCTGAAGCAAAATCTACCTAGAAAGCCTTCTGAATCCTTTTATTTCCATTTTTTTTTTTAACTTAAGTTTTTCTTTACCCTTCTCCTTGATTGGGTTAGGTTTCAGATTTTGTCAATTAGTCTTCTTGTGCCCTGGCTTCCTGCATTAAAAATAGATAACATGAGCATAAACCTCAAATTTTTTATTAGTTTTACCTTTATTCCATTGCAGAAGATGCTTTACTTTTTCTTTAGAAATCTTTTAAATTGCCTTGTCATTAGCACAATGACATCATCATCATCAGGTGTTGAACTGTCACTATCAAAATCGTTAGGCTTTAAATATATAGTTTTCTACTTTCTTCTTTTACCTACATCAATCTAGCTTTTACTCACTCCTTATTCATAAGCAATGAGTGATCCAAGTAAGTTATTATAGTAAACATTCAGATCCTTAGATTCCATTATAGCAAATTTTTTTACATCGTAGGAATTAGGAAGACAATGCAATATCTTGTTAACTTTTCAGTAGTTAGAAAGTTCTCTTCATAAGGTATAAAAGGAAGTAACAATCTGTGTGAACCTAGTATACATTTCAGAGATTGATTCACTAGGTTTCATGTGAAAGAGTTCATAATCAAAGAGCAGAATATTTAACTAGATTATTTCATTTCATTTTCTCCTTCATAGGTTGCGCATAATTTATCCCATTTTTCTTTTCCACATATGTAAGCAGATACATGCATGTAATCTTTATATTTTAATTCATTTAAAAATAAGTTTAAATATTTAACATTTAGTTGGGCTAAATCTCTATCAACTATGCTCCATTCAAAAAAAGGAAGTTTAGTTTTCATGTTATTAACTAAACATGAAGTGTAGAATATTCTTCATAAACTAACATCCACATGTGATAATCTATAGATTGTAAAAAGGTAGACATGTGAATTTTTCAAAAGTTAAAAGGAATATAATCAAATAACGGTGGTTGTGTGATTGAATATCCTTCCATTGTATTACAATTTTTAAAGTTAGCCATTGATCATTTTCAAATGTTATTTAAAAACTTAGTTTTTGAAACCCACTCTGATACCACTTAAAAGTTTGTGAAGGATGTTAAACCTTTAAGAACAAGCATGAATTGGTTATTTTAAAAATTATTTAAAGAAAAAAAGAAAAGCCTTTTTATGTTTTTAAAATATTATGAAATAAACAAGATTATCCCATAATGCAAAAGTAGATGAAGTTCACAATAATTAGAAATTTCAACTGCACTAAAATAATAAATGATTATAGAAATTGAAATATAGAAAAGTAAAAGAACAAACACACCAAATTTTATAGTGGTTCAGTCAAATATGACCTACGTTCACTCCCTAGAGGCCTTTTCCGAGTATTTCACTAAACTTTTTAGTGTCTCTCCTTTAGCCCCCACTGCTAGGTGAAGAAGCCCCTACCAAAATCTCTTCCACCAACCGGGTGAGGTATAGTACATTAAATATTTTTCACCCTCCTAGTGAAGGGAGAGAAACTAAATCTTTTTACTCCCTCTTGGAGCATATAGACAACCTAATTCCTTTTACCCCCTCTAGGAGTCTGTAGATAACCTAAATCTAATGATAAAGAATGTCTCACTAGAGTAAACAAAGAATCAAGAAATAAGCTTGAAGAACATAATGGAAACCTTACTTAGAGTAACCTTTCTGAATCCCTCACAAGTCCTCACAAAAATCTCTCACTTTCTTTTCTAAAAAATCTCTCCTTCTCTTCCTCTTAGCTCCCTCTCAAAACAAGACATTTGCATAAAATCTCTTCTCATGATAATAGGAGAGTTTAAATAGAAAGCCTAAAAACTAAGCCTTAATTTTCAATTTTCTATCAAAGATCATCCAGAACAATCATGAGATCTTCTTATACGATCAGTACAAATCTACCCTTATAAAAAGTTTGAATAGTATTATCCAATATAGGTAGTTTAAGTGTTTATACTAATCCTTCAATATGATTCTGTGATTATCTGGTATGATTATTTTAAGATACTTTAATGATCATCTAGTATTATAGGTGATGATGGGCAATGATTTAAATATCATCCCATACATTTCTCGGGTCGTCCAGTATGATATCCATGTATGATTAGAAGAAAAAGCATGGTTTTTCATCTTAGATGATGCTAAATGATCAAGTATCATCCCATGTGTCTCTTGATTCATCTAATACGATTTTCCTTTTTATCCTGTATAATCTGATCGAGCAATTCTGCCATAATTAATTCCTTAAACACAGGATCAATTTAGGCATGATTGTCATAAATCATCCAGTATAATATATATCATATTGTACGATTAGAATAAAATTTGAATAATAAAATATTATCTAAATTGTGATTAGCGACTATTTTTCATAATCTTAACTGATCATTTTGTATGATATGGATCATACAGTATGACTAAATTAATCACTCTTAATAGAGGTTCCCTAATTAGGATTTTTTATTTTAATTGATCGTCCAATATGGTATACTTTGTAATGTACGATTAGTTCAAAAACCAAAAATATCTCAAACTCACCAACTCATTCCCTTAAGTAAGTGTATGCAAGGTTACTCAACCTAGTGTCCACTGGATATAAGAATTGACTCAAGAAAGGTAAAAGTACTTTGAAATTGAAGTTACAGACAAACTCAACCCTAGTCTACCCAATCTTGAGCTGATTGACATTGCCAGTGGACTTGTGGACCTAAAATATTTGTAAGCAGAGCAACAAAATAGATATGAAATAATAACAGTGATAAGGAAATAATAATATTTGTTATCATTAAAATCGTTATACTTGGGCCTAGATTTGCGACATAATTGATGATGGCTTGGTTCATGATACGAGAAGGTGTAATGTGGGCTTCCTTGAACCACTGGTATTCTGATTCATCCTTAATTATTTGAAAGCAATTGTCAATAAGAGAATGAGAGGAACTTCCTTGGAGCATATATGATCACTTATAACCTGCCATATGAACTATTAAGGATAAAGGCTTGAAGGTCTATGTGAATAGAAGGCTCTAAATAATGTAACTTAATCCTTAGAAATCTCTTGCTTTTATAGATCTTTTAATATATCATACTGTGCGATTGAGGATCATACTAGATTATCATAAGACTTTAAGTCATCTGGATTATCCATCCAAAATAAGGCCAAATCTATAGTATAATTAGGATTGTACTAAAAAAATATTTATAAAAGGCATTCGTCTCGAGCAGTCATCTGGTATGATCATTGACTAAAGCTTTATATAGTACTAACAAGTGTTCTACAGTACAAGGAAATTTTTAATTTCACACTAGCTAATTAAATTCCTCTAATGGTTAATAACTTGTGGATCATATAGTATGAATAAATGGTCATACAGTGCGATCAATAATTCTTGGTAAGAGTGGTGCGTGATGATCAGGGAACTTTTATTGGTTAGGAATATTAAACACACAAATAAAAAATAGTAAAAATAAATAAATAATAGAATAACTACATAAACACACATACAACATAACTACACAAGTTATTGATTTCACTGTTACCTTAAAACAAGCATGAATATTAATGACACCTAGTCTAGTCCTTAGTATGATAAATATAACAAAGTTTAGGGTTGGGTGAAAATGTCAGCCAGTTGATCTTCAGTTGCTACATGATGTAGTTCTATATCTCCCTTGGCTACATGATCTCTAATGGAATTATGTCTAATTTCTATATGCCTAGTGCATGAGTGTTGAATTAGATTTTTTGAAATGCATACCTATAAATAGTCTAAGGTCAAGGATTTATTTCTTCATTTATAAGACTTGAGTAACACAGCTTCCTACTACTATGTATTCTACCTCAGTGGTGGATATACTGAGTTTTTCTTCCTACATGACCAAGAAAGAAATTATTGTCCTATGAATTGACAAGTTCCATAAGTACTTTATTTATCTATTCTACACCCAATAAAGTCTAATTCTGAATATGCAATAATTTTAAAAGAAGAGATATATCTAGGATACCAGATACCTAAATTTTGTGTGCCTAGAAAGTATCTAAGATTTCTCTTAACTGGTATTATATGGGATTCTTTACGATCAACTTGGAATCTAGCAAAAACATAAATACTAAACATTAAACCTAGTCTGCTAACAGTCAAATACAGAAGTGATCTTAATATCTCAAAAATATGCAACGTCTTTCTGCTCTGGCTTTCGAGGTGATTTCAAGGCGATTTAGGGTTTTGCTCTCTCACTTCCTATATTTGCTCCTGGCTTTAGTTTTTGGGCTCTTTGGAAATAAAATGCTGGTGCTTTGCATCTTGTTAAAGGAGATAATAATTCCAAGTATTTCCATGCCTTGGTTAAGAGAAAATAGGCAAAATTTTGTATTAACAAAATTAACCGAGAGGATGGTTCTGTGGCTGAGGATAGTTTGTAGATTGCTAATTTAGCAGTTTAGCAATTCAAAAACCTTTCTCAATAAGGATTTTACTCCTGATCATATTGATAATCCTTCTATTATTACTAATCTTATATATCCTGAGGATAATGATTCTCTTTCTAAACTTCCTTATGAGGAAGTTAAAGAGATTGTTTATGCATGAATGATAATTCTATGGATGGGTCGGAGGGCTTCACCACTAAGTTTTTCAAAATTCATGGCATATTATTAGAAATTATTTTTATTCTGCAGTTATGGATTTTTTTGCTGGTAATTTGATTCCTAAGTTTTTTACTTCTACTTATATTATGCTTATTCCAAGAACAATTCTGTTAATATTTGGAATGACATTAGACCTATTAGTCTGTGTAGCTTTTTTATAAATTTCTTTCTAAAATTCTTATGAGTTGGTTAACTTCTGTTTTACCTCACGTTATATCTTCATATCAAATGGGTTTTGTAAATGGGCATGCTATTGTTGATAGTATTTTGTTGGCCCATGAACTTTGTCAAGATCTTTATATTAGGGTTAGAGGTGGTAACTTGATTTTGAAACTTGATATTTCTAAGGCCTATGATAACTTTGATTGGAACTTTTTCTATAATATTTTGCAGCTTTTTGGTTTTGATTCTGTTTTCAGTATGCTTATTAGAAATTGCAAAGAAGGCTCCTATTTCTCTATTATTGTTAATGCTAATAGCAATGGTTTTTTCAAATCCTCCCATGGTTTAAGACAGGGTGACCCGCTTTCTCCTGCCCTCTTCATTATTGAGGCTGATTACTTTTCTAGAGGTTTTTCCAAGCTCTTTGAGAATTATCATGTCCTTTATTTTAGAACTGTGTGTGATTTTCTGATTTCTCACTTATGTTTTGCTGATAACTTTATTATTTTTACTAATGCTTATATTAATAGGATTAATAAACTTATGGATTTCTTTCATCATTTTGAGATGGTTAGTGGTCTTTCTCTAAATAGAAAAAGTGTTATATTATTGCCCACAAGAGAGTGTCTAATGACTGTATCTTGGCTACTAAAGATATAACTGGTTTTGTGCATGGTCATTTACCTATTAAGTATCTTGGGATTCCTCTTTTAAAGGAAGAAAGAAAACTTTTCTTTTTAATGATTTAATTACTTTTGTGCATAAAAAGCTTTTATCTTGAGATTCTAATTTTCTAAGCTTTGTGGATAGAATAATTCTTATCAAAAGCATCCATTATTCCTTTCCAGTTTATATTTTTCAAATTATGCTCCCTACTCAAGCAGTTTGCAATAAAATTAATAGACTTATTAAAAAAATTTCTAAAAAGGAGCTAGCAGAAACTCTAAAATTATCTGGTCCTCTTGGGATAATTATTGTGGTGTGTTGGATGAAGGGGCCCTAGGTTGTAAGAGTATAAACGATTTGTCTTATGCTTTTTTCTTTCAAACTATGGAACAACTTTCATTCTAGAGTGCACTTTTGGGCTAATTTCATGTTACTAAATATTGTATGGGTAAACACTCTACTACTTGTTGCTTCAACCAAGGTAATTCAAAATTATGGCAAAGGCTCTGCAAATGTAAATGGGATGTTGAACCCTTCATCTCTTGGGGGCTTGGTAATGGTAATATTTTCTTTTGGCAAGACCATTGGTTTGGTGACCAGTCTATTGATTCTATTATTAACTCTTCTTCCACTGCAACTATTAAGGTGAATTACTTTAATAATTATAATTATTGGGAATATCATAAACTTGCTAATGTTATTCCTGACTTTATTATTCAACAAATTTTGAACCTTCCCATAAATACGATCTCTCATGATTTAATTTAATGTGATTTATCCACTAATTTTGGGTTAAGTATAAAGGATGCTTGGCATACTTTTAGATCTAAGAAGTATGTTGATAATATATTTTATATGACTTGACATAAAAGTATTCCTTCCAATGTGGTTGTTTTGTCTGGAGGATTTTACATAAGTTCATTCCTACAAATGATAACTTAATTAAAAGAGGTTTTATTTTACCTTCTAAGTGTCAATGTTGATATCATGTGAAGAATATGCATCATGTGTTTATTTTTGTCATTTAGCTGTTAAAACTTGGGCCTATTATGATGGTTTGTTTCAATTAAATTGTTTCAATGCAAAATTGCCTCTTCATGCTATGCTTAATTCTTGGTTTATTAAGATTAAAAGACATTAGAAATATTATCTCTTCTATCATTTTGTGGTATTTAAGGCTGGATAGGAATAATTCTCTTTTTAAAGGTGTTACTATGAACCATCATAGGATTATTCAGAATGTGAAAGATAAGGTTTTGGCTCTTTACTCTATCAAACTACTCTCTATTAATAACTTTAAAAACTATTACTTTGTGGCTTTTTGTTTTGGTATTATTTTGGAGTTTGGTGTTAATTCCAATGAGCCTAAGGTTATTTATTGGATCAAGCCCCCTAATAATTTCTATAAGTTGAATGTGGATGGTGATATTAGTGGTTCCTTTTTGGGGTGTGGTGGGGTTATCAAAGATAGTAATGGTACTATGTTTATGGCTTTTGCTAGTCCTGTTCATAAGGGTGATGTGAATTATCCTGTTATATCAGCTATTCTTTACGATTTTTGGTTATGTATTTCTCTTTGTTTAACTAATGTTAATATTGAGGTCAATATCAACTATAGTTTTCATTTCTTAAATTATGTCATTGATACGGTGTGTACTCTTGATTTGTTTTATCGGGTGAGGGATATTAGGAACCTTCTCATTTTCATGAACTATTCCTTACATCATGTTTATAAGGAGGGAAATGCTTGTGCAAATTGGCTTACTAACTAGGATTGTTGGTTGGATTGCTTTTGTGATTTATCTAGTTTTAATAATCCTTCACCTTTGAAAGTTCTCTTAAGATTAGATGCTATTAATTTACCCTATGTTAATCCTTAAGGGTTGCCTTTGGCTGGGGCTGGTGGTTTTATTTTCCTGGGCTATGGTGGTTAGTTTTTCATTTCTTGGATGGTTTATGTTTCTATGGTTTGGTGGTTTTTTGCTTCATTCTTTCTACTTGGCATGCTATTGTTTCTCTCAGTCTGGGTTATTTTATCTTAGAAATTTTGGTTGGTTGTGTTATGGTGGCCAATGGGGGGCTTGTCTTCCCTATTTTGTATCTTCCTACTATGGTTTAGTTCCTAGATTTTCCCTTGGTGACATGAATCTCTGGTTTTTTTATTTGGTTGCTTGGATTTAGTTCTAGTGATGCTGTAGTTCTCAGTCTGGGCTATTTTTTCCCATATGGTTTGGTTTTAGGATTATGTTGATATTTGGGGGAATTTACCTGCTTGCTCTCCCTGTTTGGTCTCTTGGCACTATGGTGTTGCCCTACTCCTTAGCACTGGGACTTTTTTGTCTGGTGGAGCTGGTTTTGGAATTTGGACTTATCGCTTGTGTGCTTGGTGGGCCATATATTGGATCTACTTTCCTGGATCTGCTTTAATTTCATTTTCTTGGTTTGCTTTGATTATCACTGGGCTTTTATTGGTTGGCTTTCTTGGCTCTCTATAATTCTATTATTTGGTTTTTTGTTGGTCAATGTGGCTAGGGTGTTGTTTTTTATTTGGCTGGGTAGTGTAGCCCTATTACTAGCTGTGTTGGCGGTTCAGTGCTCTAGTGGTGGCCATTTTCTGCCTTTCTCTGGGAATTTGGTGTGTTGTTTCTGGCTAATCGAGTATATATTTTACTAGTTGGTTAATAATTTGATGTTGAGTAATATCTAGATGGAATTTTGGAGAACTTATTGGACCTATAACTATTGGATTATTCTGTTTGCTAGTTCTCAATTATATTTTTGCTGTCTTTTTTGTGCATTGTCCTGTTTTGTATAATGATCATATTTTGGAAGGGAGCTGGATTAGGTTGCTATTTTTTTGGTTTCCTTTCTTTTTGGGGTGCTCGTTCTTATGCACCATAGAATGTAACTAGTATATTTAGTATTGTTCTTTAGTAAGGACCTCGAGCTCTTAGGTTTTTTTTCGTCATCTTTTTGTACAATTTTTTTTTTATATTAATGTGTAAAGCCCTCTATGGGTTTCCCTAAAAAAAAGTGATCTTAGTATCTCCCAATACCTTTTATGATCAATTAATTTTCACCTGGATCCTTGTATAATTAAATGGAAGAGCTCATGGGTGTATTAATTTCTTAGCACCTTCCATCTCATATTTCTTGAAAATCTCTTTTATGTATTTACTTTTACTCAAAGGTACCATCATCCCTTTGTTTTATACTAAATCTAAAAAAATATGTAAGCTCACCCATCATACTCATCTAAAATTCTCTACTCAAGATTCTTGAGAAATCATTACAAAGATTTTCATTCATTAATCCAAATGATATATCATCCATATATATTTAAATAATGAATTTATCATCTCTAAACTTCTTTAAGACTAGGGTGTGTTGCAACCCATGACCCCGAGTTTGAGATTTTGAAGATGCCAAATAATGATTGTTTTGAAACAACTTTTCATTGAATATTAGTTTATTTGCTATTGTCCTTGAGTACTAACATTTCAGGAAGATCACAAGTGACTCAGGACGAAAGGAAGACTCAAGAACGGGTAGATTAGGAGTATGAGTTAGATATTTTATTTTTCTATTTATTGTATTTTTATTTTCTTGAGTCTGGCCACAAAATGCATAAGAGTAAGAGCAACCATGCACACACACAGGGGGAGAGTTTGTTTTTAAATGCAAAATGTAATAGAATTTCTTCTCTGGAGATCGTACTATACGATTTTAATTCGTACCGTATGATCCGAGCTATGTGGATGATTCTGTGAATAGATCATACTGTACGGATATATTCATATTGTACGATATGTTCAGATCAAAAACCCTAGCCGTTGTTTAGTTTAAGTAAGTGATTTTGCGCCGTTCGTACTGTACGAACATTGTCATACTGTACAATCTATTTTAAATACTTACTTAAATTAACCCATGATTACTGCATGAAATCCAGGCCTAATTATATTTTGAACATCGTACTGTACGAACCAGATCATACCATACGATGAACAGAGATGAAGTATGATCGTCCCGGATATCATCCTGGATGGTCTCTTGGTTTATATCTCATTGTACTGTACGATAGTAATCGTACCATACAATGAATAGAGACAACATCTGATCGTCCAGACCATCGTTCTGTACGAATAGTATTTTGTGGATCATACCGTACGATATTATGTCGTACAGTATGAATTGTTTTTTAACTGTTCGTACATCTTAGTACCAGGACGAAGTCTGTTTATGAAGATCATACTGTACGATGTCTAATTGTATTGTACGAACAGTAACGGCTACTTTTGAAATCAGAGGGTTTTTGGAGCCTGTTTTAGGTGTTAATCTCATCCTTTTTCAGTAAGAATTACAGAGAGGGTGAACGTGGTTAGAGAGGGATTCCAAGGGAGAGAGCTCTAGAGAAGCTCTTTAGGGTTGAGAGAGGAAGGGGAAGGTGAGCGTTGTGAGGGAGAAGAGGTGTGAGGGAGATCACACGGTTGCTCCGAACTTGCTGCATCTTGCTCCTCCTGTGGCCCTAGAAGAATTTGAGGGAGGATCTCCAAGGGAAAGGCTCGTCTACATCCGTGACCTCGAGGTTCTCTGCCTTCTCCATGAGGGAGAAAAATGAGAAGGTTCTCTGCCGTCGCCAGGAGGGCAAAAATAGAGTTTGGCACTCCGCCACGCCGGGTTGGTGAAAGGGAGGTTTGTAAAGGCTTCTCCGCCTTGCCGAAGGGGGCAAAAGGAGAACTATTTTTGGTAGTGAAAATCCCGGAGCGGAGGACTCCTGGAGTGGACGTAGGTCATATTTGTACCGAACCACTATAAAAATCCTTGGTGTGTTTTTTTCCTTATTTTCATTTACTTTTACTTGCACTTATTTTTCATAATTATTGCGTGGTGAAATTTGTGGAAGAAAAATTTGTTTAAGTATTTGTTGTAAAATTTTTCAAAAATAACAAAAAGATTAGAACTCCTGTTTAGGGTTACTTTTTATTGAGAAAAAGTTTTTCACAATTCACCCCCCCTCTTGTCATTTAGTAATTTCAGGGTGGTATCTCCACTACTCTTAATAAAATATCTATTTATGATAAATGTAATAAGCTTTTCATATCATGCCCTAGATGCTTGCTTCAACCTATATAATGCCTTTTTAATTTGTATGTATGATTGAAAAGGCTAATTTTTTGGAAAGCACTCTTTATATCCATTTGTTATAACTTGAAACCTCTAAAGAAAACAAAGGATAATAGAACTCTAATGACTTTCAACCTAGCTACAGGGGTAAAGGTCACCTCAAAATCAATTCCTTCAATTTGATTGTACTCCTTATCTTCTAATCTAGATTTATTTATAATCATTGTTCCAAAATCATCTTATTTTTTAATACCCACTTTATACATACTGCACTCTAGTCCTTACTCTGTTAACTAAATCCTATACATCATTCCTAATAAATTAGTTTAACTCTTCTTATATAGCTAGGATACATAATTCATTAGATAGGGCTTAGTCTACACTTATGGGTTCTAACATAGAGATGAATACAAAATGACTAACCTCCTTCCTAAGTTTATTCCTAGTTTTAATTTTTATAAATAGATCTTCTAAGATGAGCTCCCTAAGATGACTAGATGAGTTTCTCCATTCTCTAGGCAATGGCTCCTAAGGTTCTTCTCTATCTCCTAGGTTAACAAATTCTACTCATTGAATAACTTCTACCTCCCCTTCTTCTTCTAACTCAATCTCAACAAATTAATCAGATTCATCAAATACCATATGGGTTGACTCCTCTATAACTAAAGCCCTCTTATTAAAGATCCTATAAGATTATCCTACAGAAAAATAGCTTAAGAAGACTCCTCTATCAAATTTGGGATTAAATTTTTCTAGAGGAGATTTTTTATTTATTAGAGTGAAGCACTTACATCCAAAGGCATGAAAGTGTAAAAGATTGGGTGTCCTACCCTTAAGTAGCTCATAGGGGTTCTTATTAAGTTTTTATCTAACATTTATCCTATTCAAAACATAACAAGTAGTATTCACTACTTCTACCCAAAAATATCTAGGGAGAGAATATTCAGCTAACATTACCCTATTAGCTTCCACTAAGATTCTATTTTTTCTTTCAGCTATTCCATTCTCCTAAGGGGTCCTAAGGGCAGAAACGTTATGCTTAATTTGTAGTTCCATACAAAAATAACCAAACTTATCATTCTCCACCATGATCACTATGGATAGTAGATATTTCACATCCTAATTTTCTTTGAATCCAATTGGAGAACATTCTAAATTCTTCAAATAATTCATATTTATGAGATAAGAATCTAACCTAGGTGAATCTAGAGTAATTATCAATTATTACATATCTAAAGGTTTTCTCACCTAAGTTGGTTGTAATAATAGGCCCAAATAAGTTCATATGTATGATATCTAGTGGCATAGATGTGGTGATATCCTTAATACAATGAAATAATAATTTGAATTATTTTCCTAATTGGTAGGCATAACATAAGTGGGCCTTAGAGAAATCTAACTTAGGCCTTTTTGAGTTATTTTACTAAGTTTCTTTATGCTTTCATGACATAGTCAACTATACCATAGCCATGATTCATCAACAATAGTTTTCAATTATATAGAGTTTAAATAATCGATAGAATTCATATCAAGCATGTAAATATTTTTTTATAATTTATTTTCTTCTAAAATAAATATTCTATTTATGCTAATTAAACACTTAGAAAATAGAGATTTTTTGTCAAATCATTTGTCACACAGTTGACTAAAACTAAGCAAGTTATATTTCAATCAGTATATTAGTAAAGTATTTTTAACAATAAAACTTTTAGAGTTACCAATCATATATGAGCCCACCACTTTTCTAGTGATGTTATCTTCCAATGTAACCTTGCCTCCAATCCTGACCTCCAGCATAATGAATTACTTAATATCTCTAGTCATGTGTTGTGAACATCTACTGTCTAGGTATCATATGTTGCAACCCATGACCCCGAGGTTGAGATTTTGATGATGCCAAATAATGAGTGTTTTGGAACAACTTTTCATTGAATATTATTTTATTTGCTATTGTCCTTGAGTACTAACATTTCAGGAAGATCACAAGTGACTTAGGATGAAAGGAAGACTAAAGAACGGGTAGATTAGGAGTATGAGTCAGACATTGTATTTTTCTATTTATTTTATTTTTTACCTTATTGAGTCTGGCCACAAAATGCATAAGAGTAAGAGCAACCATGCACACACACACAAGGGGAGAGTTTTGTTTTTAATTGCAAAATGTAATAAAATTTCTTCTCTGGAAATCGAACTGTACGAATTTAATTCGTACCATATGATCCAAGCTATATGGATGATTCTGTGAATAGATCGTACCATACGAATATCTTCGTACTGTACGATATGTTTAGATCCAAAACCCTAGCCATAGTTTAGTTTAAGTAAGTGATTTTGCGCCGTTCGTACTGTACGAACATGTTCGTACTGTACGATCTATTTTAAATACTTACTTAAATTAACCCGTGATTAGTGCATGAAATCCAGGCCTAATTAAATTTTGAACATCATACTGTACGAACCAGATCGTACCAAACGATGAACAGAGATGAAGTATGATCGACCCGGATATCGTCCTGGATGATCTCTTGGTTTTTGTCACATCGTACTATACGATCATAATTGTACCATACGATGAATAGAGATGACATCTGATCGTCCAAACCATCGTCCTGTATGAATAGTATTTTGTGGATCGTACCGGACGATATTATATCGTACAGTACGAATTGTTTTTGAACTGTTCGTACACCTTCGTACCAGGACGACGACTGTTTACAAAGATCATACGGTACAATGTTAAATTGTACTATACAAACAATAATGGCTACTTTTGAATTCAGAGGGTTTTTCGAGCCGTTTTTAGATGTCAATCAAGTCCTTTTTCAGTAAGAATCACAGAGGGGGTGAACGTGGTTAGAGAGCGATTCCAAGGGAGAGAGCTCTAGAGAAGTTCTTTAGGGTTGAGAGAGGAAGGAGAAGGTGAGCGTTGTGAGGGAGAAGAGGTGTGAGGGAGATCACACGGTTGCTTCGAACTTGCTGCATCTTGCTCCTCCTGTGGCCCTAGAAGGATTTGAGGGAGAATCTCCAAGGGAAAGGCTCATCTACATCCGTTACCTCGAGGTTCTCTGCCTTCTCCAGGAGAGAGAAAAATGAGAAGGTTCTCTGCCATCGCCAGGAGGGTGAAAACAGAGTTTGGCACTCTGCCACGCCGGGTTGGTGAAAGGGAGGTTTGTAAAGGCTTCTCCGCCTTGCCGAGGGGGGCAAAAGGAGAACTATTTTTGGTAGTGAAAATCCCAGAGCGGAGGACTCCGGGGAGTGGACGTAGGTCATATTTTGACCGAACCACTATAAAAATTCTTGGTGTGTTTTTTCCTTATCGTCATTTATTTTTTCCTTGCATTTAATTTTCATAATTATTGCGTGGTGAAATTTGTGGAAGAAAAATTTATTAAAGTTTCGTTGTAAAATTTCAAAAATAACAAAAAAATTAGAACTCTTGTTTAGGGTTATTTTTTGTTGAGAAAAAGATTTTCACAATTCACCCCCCCCCCCCCCCTCTTATCATTTAGTAATTTCAATTGGTATCAGAGCTTGTTTTTCAAAAATAGTGTTCTAGAAAACCTTTAAAAAATGATCATGTCGAATTTTGGTAATCGTAAAACTGCGGAGGGTTATTCAATAACTCATCCACCACTTTTTGATAACATTCCATTTGATTTCTGGAAAATTAGAATGTCTACATTTTTGCAATCTATAGATTACTGCATGTGGATGTTAGAAAATGATGGATATGCTGCACCGTTTAAAATTGTTAATGGTTTGAAAACTCCTGTACCTTTTAATGAATGGAGCAATGAGGATAGGGAGTTAGCCCAACTGAATGCTAAGTGCTTAAACTACTTTTTTTGTGCATTGAAATCTGAGGACTATATGAGAGTATCTACCTGTGTTTCTGGTAAGGAGATTTGGGATAGACTATGCATTACATACGAAGGAACAAACGAAGTAAAATAGTCTAGGCTTAACATTCTATTGCATTATTATGAATTATTTCGTATGAAACCTAGCGAAACAATTTCAGACATGTACACTAGGTTCACCCAAATTGTGACATCCTTACATGCATTAGGTAGAGAAATTTCAAATTCTAAGAAAGTGAATAAAATTCTTAGATGCTTACCTAGTTCCTATGATGCTAAAATAACTGCTATCACTGAGTCCAAAGATCTTAATGTTTATTCTATTAATAATCTCCTTGGGTCACTCATTGCATACGAGCAAGGAGTGAGCCAAAGGCAAAGTGATGCAGGTGAAAAGAAAAAGGAGCGGACGGTGGCATTAAAAGTTAGCAACTCAGAAAGTGAAAGCTCTGCTGGAGAGGAAGAGGATGAGATAGCACTGATGACCCAACAGTTCAAAAATTTCCTGAAGAGAAAACAGAAGCGTCATCAAAACAATTGGAATAAAGGTAAGAGCTCAAGGTCCAATAAGGTTTCATCTGATGCAATTTGTTTTGAGTGCAGGAAGCCAGGTCACCTTCGAGCCGATTGCCCCAATCTGAAGAGTCAACCAACAAAGGAGAAAGGAGATGACAAATCAAAATACAAGAAAGGAAAGACAAAGACACAGAAAGCTTTTTGGGCCGACTCTGCCTCAGAATCATCAGAAGAAGAAGCAGAGGAGGAGGTAACAAATTTGTGTCTTATGGCTAATGATAACCTTGATCAATTGGATCAGGATGAGGTATGTCAACTTTCATATGAAGAATTATTGCTTATTTCTGAGAATATTCATGACTCGTATAGGAAATTGAAAAAGATGCATGCTAAGCTTAATATTTTATTTAGTTCTTTACAAATTGAGCATGCTAACTTAGTTAAAGAAAATTCTGATTTAGATAAAGATCATATGTTACTTCTTGATGAGTATGATGCATTAAATAAGAAGCATATTGAATTAACTGAAGAGCATGAAACCTTGAAAACCACTCATGTTGAACTAGAAGAAGCTTTTCATAAACTAGACAAACTTGCATTAAAAGTAGATCATAGTGAGCACTTGCTATTAATAGAAGTTGATGGATTGACAGCTCAAAATAAAAATTTTAGTGAGAGAATAAAAGAACTAAAAAATGAAATTGTATCACTCACAATAGGTCATCCTAGAAAACCTCCAACACAGCATGCATCACAAAACTTTAAGAAGAGGCACCACCACCCACACAGATTAGTAAACTCATTTCCTGGTGTTAGGTGTTTCTCTTGTGGCATGTTAGGTCACATAGCCCGCACATGCACAATTCACCATAGGACATAGTTAGTAGGGAGACCTAAACTGCATCCATCACAGTATAGCATGCATACATCTCATTCATGCAAGCATAAGGAGGAACCCAAACTCACTTGGGTTCCCAAATCTAATCTTTGAGTGAAATTGTAAGGATGCTCTCACAAAAGACCTAGTGAGAGCATGTGGTACCTGGATAGTGGCTGCTCGCGACACATGACTGGAGATATGAAGAAGTTCATCCTACTGGAGACCAAAACTGGAGGCAAAGTAACGTTGGGAGACAACACTACCAGGAAGGTGATAGGCTCAGATATCGTTGGTAATGCTAAGAATTTTTTAATCGAAAATGTTTTACTAGTTGATGGTTTGAAACATAATTTACTTAGCATTAGTCAACTGTGTGACAAAGGTTTTGATGTTAAATTTTTTACTGATAGATGCCTGATTAGTTTATTTGATGAAATAATTTTAGAAGGAAAACGAATGAACAATGTTTACATATTAGACCTTGATTGCGTTGATAGCTCAAAATCATTTTGTTTGAAAATAATAGTTGATGACTCGTGGCTATGGCATAGGAGACTATGCCATGCTAGTATGAAAACTCTTAGAAACATCACTCAGAAAAACCTAGTTAGAGGTGTACCTAAGTTAGACTTTACCAAGGATCACTTATGTGATGCTTACCAACTAGAAAAATAAGTCAAATCATCCTTTCACTCAATTAAAGATGTGATCACCTCTAGGCCACTTCAAATTCTACACATGGACTTATTTGGACCCGTTAGTACAGCCAGTCTAGGTGGAAAGAATTATGGATTTGTGATTGTAGATGACTTCACTAGATTTACTTGGGTAAGATTCTTAGCACACAAAAATGAGTCTTTTGAGGAATTTAAAGTATTCTCCACATGAATTCAACGAAAATTAGGTTGTGAAAAATCAACAATCCATAGCGATCATGGTGGAGAGTTCCAAAATGATAGGTTTGAGTCATTCTGTCAAGAGATAGGAATAGAACACAATTTCTCAGCCCCTAGAACACCCCAACAGAATGGCATAGCAGAAAGGAAGAATAGAACTTTGGTAGAAGCTGCTAGGGCAATGTTAGCGGAGTATACCCTTCCTAGATACTTTTGGGCAGAAGTAGTCAATACGGCTTGTTATGTTTTAAACAGAGTAAACATTAGATCGAAGCTGAATAAAACTCCATATGAACTCCTTAAGGGTAGGACACCAAACCTTTCACATTTACATGTCTTTGGGTGTAAGTGCTTCATCTTGAATAATGGTAAACATTCCTTAAGAAAATTTGATCCCAAGTCTGATGAGGGTGTCTTCTTAGGTTATTCTTCTGTAGGTAAGGCCTATAGAATTTTTAATAACAGAACCCTTGTAGTAGAAGAATCCACCCATGTGGTATTTGATGAATCAGATATGCCCTCAGAAACTAAAATTGAAGATGATGAAATAGAGGCAATTCAAGAAGTACAGACTATGACCTTAGGAGAAAGGGTCGAACCTCAAGAAGCTTTGCCTAGAGAATGGAGATATTCTTCTAGTCATCCTAAAGAGTTAATTTTAGGAGACCCTTCAGAAGGTGTAAGGACTAGGCATGGACTTAGGAAGGAGGTTAGTCACTCAGCATTCATCTCTATGATAGAACCTACAAGTATAGATCAAGCCTTAGGAGATGAATTTTGGATTCTAGTAATGCAAGAAGAGCTGAACCAATTCACCAGGAATGATGTTTGGGAGTTAGTCAAGATACCTAAAGAACAAAATATTGTTAGAACAAAATGGGTCTTCAAGAATAAGGTGAATGATTCAGGAACAATAATAAGGAATAAAGAAAGACTAGTAGATAAGGGGTACAACCAAATTGAGGGGATAAATTTGAAGAAACATTCGCCCCGGTTGCTAGACTATAAGCCATAAGAGTGCTCTTAGCTTTTGCTTGCTTCAAGAACTTTAAGTTATATCAAATGGATGTAAAGAGTGCATTTCTGAATGGGGTAATTAAGGAAGATGTCTACGTTGAGAAACCCCCCGGATTTGAAAGTTCACAATTTCCAAACCATGTATTTAAATTAAAGAAGGCACTGTATGGATTAAAACAAGCACCTAGAGCATGGTACGAAAGGCTTAGCTCATTTCTGTTGGATAGAGGATTTAAAAAGGGTAGTGTAGATACTACACTCTTTTTACAAAAGGTCAAAGAAGAAATTCTCATTGTTCAAATATATGTGGACGACATCTTGTTTGGATCCTCGGATAAAAACTTATGCGATGAATTTTCAAAAACAATGAGTAATGAGTTTGAAATGAGCATGATGGGAGAACTTAATTACTTTCTTGGCTTTAGTGTGAAACAAATGGATAATGGAACTTTTCTTAGCCAATCAAAGTATATTAAGGATATTTTAAAGAAATATGAAATGGATAGTGCAAAACCCATGAACACCCCAATGAGTTCGACAATCCAATTAGATAAAGATCCTAGTGGAAAATTAGTGGATCAGAAAAAATATAGAGGAATGATTGGATCCCTTCTTTACCTGACTGCCAATAGACCGGACATAATGTTTACTGTGTGCCTTTGTGCCTGTTTCCAAGCCGATCCTAAAGAGTCTCACTTAACTACTGTCAAAAGAATTCTTAGATATCTACTAGGCACCCCGAACTTAGGAATTTGGTATCCCAGACACAGCACTTCCTTTGAAATCCTAGGGTACTCATATTCTGACTTTGCAGGATATAGGATAGATAGAAAAAGCACCTCTGGTACCTGCCAATTCATAGGACAATCATTAGTTTCTTGGTTCAGTAGGAAGCAAAACTCAGTAGCACCTTCCACAACCGAGGCAGAATATTTTGTAGTAGGTAGTTGTGTTGCACAGGTACTATGGTTAAAATAACAAATCCTTGATCTTGGACTACCTGTTGGAACCATCTCGATCATGTGTGACAACACAAGTGCAATTTGTATCTCTAAGAACCCAATTCAACACTCTCGAACGAAACACATAAACATTAGACACCATTTCATTAGAGATCACGTCGCTAAGGGAGATATAGAATTACATCACATCGCTACAGGAGATCAATTGGCAGACATATTCACAAAACCTCTAGCTTTTGACACCTTTAGCACCTTGAGAACTAAATTAGGTGTCATAGATATAACTACATAAAAAAAAATTTAAAATAGGGCTGCTCCTGATCATCACACACTCACCACACGGGAACTCTGCATTGATTGTTCATCGTACTGTATGATACACATATCGTACCGTACGATACATCTCAATCTACAAAACGTTCACCAGCAAGCAGATTTCAGCTCTTTTGATCATTCTGTACGACCTACATCGTACTATACAATATTCATCTGATATTATTGCCTATCGTATTGTACGATATCTCTTCTTCGTATGATACGATACACGTCAGCAACAGATTTAGACGAATTAAATCCGATTGGTATGACATTATTGCGTATCGTACTGTACGATACATACCCTTCGTACAGTACGATACACATCAGCACAAGGGATAAATACGAGTTAAAGCTATTTGGTACGATATTTATTATGTATCGTACTGTACGATACACCTGTTCGTACAGTACGAAACTTTTGGTCAAAAGTCGTACTGAGGGCCTCGGGATGATCGAAATTCGTCTGATCGTACTATACGATATGTATCGTACTGTACGATTTGACTACCTTTTCCCGAAACGACCGGTCAGAATATTGATTGGCTATCGTACTGTACGATCCCAGATCGTACTGTACGATTGTCAAAATTTCCTATAAGTACCCTTGCCTAGGCCGTTCTTTTCACTCAAACCTCTCCTCACTCACTCCCTCACTTAGTTTTGTGCCCTATTGCAATGTCTAAATAAGGTCGGATGACTGCTGGAAGCTCATCCTCGTCGAGTCGCCAACCTGCTTGTTTTCTGAATTCTGAAAATGAGGAAGCATACCACCGATATAAAGCCTGCAAAATTTCTCCTTCAAAAATGCTTAATCAAGCTGCTCTCAATTTCGAGGTAATGGGCCTATTTGCTTCCACCACCTTCCAATTCCTACTCACCCTGGCATTTCCCTATATTTCTAAACTTCTCTTTGAATTTCTCGCCAACCTCACCTACACCGTCGACAACACCACTTTTCACTCTTTTGTTTGTGGCCGCACCATTGAGATCACTAGAGCCGACATCGCCCAATATATTGGGTTGTCCACTGAAGGACCTATGGTTTGCTCATTTCTTACCGATGAATTTGATTGGAGCGATGTTAATAGAGTCCTTAGGAATGCTGCTTTTCATCAACACCAACCTCTCATTCAATCCTTAACTCGAAATGCCTGAATAATTCAACATGTTCTTCGAACCTCAATCATACCCAAGGGTGGCGATCGTATCAATCTGACCCCGACCTTATCCGTCGCTACCTATCTTATTATGTCCAACATAAAGTTTGATGAGGTTGATTTAATTAGTAACTACATCCGCCACATGACTTTTGTTCGTCTACCTACCACCCGATGGAAATAGAATCTAGCTCTTGGTCACCTAATAGGGTATATCCTCCATAATAAATATCAACTGTCCTACCCTGGTGAACCTGACATTCTTCCTATTTTTAATACGGATGCTTCCTTCCGTATTCTCTTTCATCGGGGACACGAGCCTGAAGAACCAGTCTTTGATGAAGAAGAAGGAGAAGATGCCCCAGCAGCAGCTCCAGCTCGACCACGACGCCATGCCGCACCCCGAGCACCTGCACCAGCACACCCTAATGATGATTTGGTCGCACGTTTCGACCAGCTGCAGACTCGTCTCGACATGCATATTCAAGAACAACATCAGCAACACGAGACTGACATGCAATGGTTTGGAGAACGTTTTACTGTAATTGATCACCGCTTCGACACTCTATTTCAATATTTTCAACCAAATCCACCTCCACCACCAACTGATCAGGACCCGTCTGCTTAGATTGTTTGTGTTTGCCTTGTAGTTTCTTTCTTTTTGCTTTTTGCTTTAGTTGCTCCTCTTTTTTGTGCTGTCAAAAGGGGGAGAAGTTTGTTGTACCTGTTGTTGTGCATGTTATCTAAATGCATTCCTTTCGTTTTATACTTGCTTTTGGTATTTTTTTTCTCTTGTGTTTAATTTAAAAAAAATAATAAAAAAAATAAAAAAAATGAAAGAAATGTTATTCGTACTTACTTGTAACAAATTATTTGACATCATCAAAAAGGAGGAGATTGTTGCAACCCATGACCCCGAGTTTGAGATTTTGATGATGTCAAATAATGAGTGTTTTGGAACAACTTTTCATTGAATATTATTTTATTTGCTATTGTCCTTGAGTACTAACATTTCAGGAAGATCACAAGTGACTCAGGACGAAAGGAAGACTCAAGAACGGGTAGATTAGGAGTATGAGTCAGACATTATATTTTTCTATTTATTTTATTTTTTTACTTTATTGAGTTTGGCCATAAAATGCATAAGAGTAAGAGCAACCATGCACACACAGAGGGGGGGAGTTTGTTTTTAACTGTAAAATGTAATAAAATTTCTTCTCTAGAGATTGTACTATACGATTTTAATTCGTACCGTACGATCCAAGCTATGTGGACGATTCTGTGAATAGATCGTACCGTACGAATATCTTCGTACTATATGATATGTTCAGATCCAAAACCCTAGCCGTAGTTTAGTTTAAGTAAGTGATTTTGCGTCGTTCGTACTGTACGAACATGTTCATACTGTACGATCTATTTTAAATACTTACTTAAATTAACCCGTGATTAGTGCATGAAATCTAGGCCTAATTAAATTTTGAACATCGTACTATACGAACTAGATCATACCATACGATGAACAGAGATGAAGTATGATCATCCCGGATATCGTCCTGGATGATCTCTTAGTTTTTGTCACATCGTACTGTACGATCGTAACCGTACCATACGATGAACAGAGACGACATCTGATCATCCAGACCATCGTCCAGTACAAATAGTATTTTGTGGATCGTACCGTACGATATTATATCGTACAGTACGAATTATTTTTGAACTGTTCGTACACCTTCGTACCAGGACGACGTCTGTTTATAAAGATCGTACGGTACGATGTTGAATCATACTGTACGAACAATAACGACTACTTTTGAATTCAGAGGGTTTTTGGAGCCATTTTTAGATGTCAATCAAGTCCTTTTTCAGTAAGAATCACAGAGGGGGTGAACAAGGTTAGAGAGGGATTCCAAGGGAGAGAGCTCTAGAGAAGTTCTTTAGGGTTGAGAGAGGAAGGAGAAGGTGAGCGTTGTGAGGGAGAAGAGGTGTGAGGGAGATCACACGGTTGCTCCGAACTTGCTGCATCTTGCTCCTCCTGTGGCCCTAGAAGGATTTGAGGGAGGATCTCCAAGGGAAAGGCTCGTCTACATCCGTTACCTCGAGGTTCTCTGCCTTCTCTAGGAGGGAGAAAAACGAGAAGGTTCTCTGCCGTCGCCAGGAGGGCGAAAACAGAGTTTGGCACTCCGCCACGCCGGGGTTGTGAAAGGGAGGTTTGTAAAGGCTTCTCCACCTTGCCGAGGGGGGCAAAAGGAGAACTATTTTTGGTAGTGAAAATCCCGGAGCGGAGGACTCCTGGGAGTGGACGTAGGTAATATTTTGACCGAACCACTATAAAAATTCTTGGTGTGCTTTTTCCTTATCGTCATTTATTTTTTCCTTGCATTTAATTTTCATAATTATTGCGTAGTGAAATTTGTGGAAGAAAAATTTATTAAAGTTTCGTTGTAAAATTTCAAAAATAACAAAAAAATTAAAACTCCTGTTTAGGGTTATTTTTTGTTGAGAAAAAGATTTTCACAATTCAACCCCCCCCCCCCCCCCCCCCCCCCCTCTTGTCATTTAGTAATTTCATCATATGCTCTCACTAGACCTTTTGTAAGAGCATCTTTACAATTTTAATTAGGGTTAGATTTGGAAACGAGTTTGGGTTCCATCTTATTCTTTAATAGATGGGATAAATACATATATACTATGATGTAAATGATTTTTGCCTCTATGTTAGATATGTTCTACGATGTATAATGCAGGTGCTGGGTATATGTCCTACCATGCCATAAGAATTGCACTTAACTCTTAGAAATGGATTCACTAACCTATGTGAGTGGTACTGCCTCCTTATAAGGATATGGAATGCATATTAAATTTTGGGGTTATACCATTGTGCTAGTGTAGGCGATAGTTTTTATTTTTGAGTGCATGAATTTTTTCTTTCAAAAACTCATTTGCATTCTCATAGCTATCAACTTCATATTTTAATACATGCTCACTATGGTCTAGTTCGATTGCAAGTATTTTTAATTCCTTAAATGCATCCTCTAATTTAATATGTTTGGATTTCAAGGTAATTTTTGTTTTATATCTTATTTTTCAATGGTTTGGCATTTTGAGATTTTTTATCAAATTATAATTTGATTTTATAAAAACACAGTTTTATCAAATTCTAGTAACTTTTACCGGTGTAACTTTTGATATATTATTGATACGACTATTCTGGACATTTTGACTATTTATGTAATATTTTCTGATGGGTGAATTTGAAAAAGTAGTATTTTTAATCAATTCAAAAATTTATTTTGACCTCTTAAAATAGTTCTTTAATTCGGTTAAAGTTTCAAAATATTATTATACATGATCTCTAGTAATTTAGTTAATTTTTTAAAATGTAAATTTATGCTCAATAGGGTTTTTGTTACCTACTATTAAGGCATGTTCGCAAATTTTTAATTGAGCTCAATTATACTTCATATACTATAGTACATTGGAATATGTGTTTATTTGATTGAAAGTGGAATTCTATTGATGGAGAGAAGGATTTTGTTCATGGAGAGAATGTGTTTTGTTGTATGTTATAGTATGTATTAGAACTTTTGGAGCCTTAAGGCTTTTCTGATATTTCCTAAGAAGGCATTCTGTTAACAGAGAGAACATATTCTGTTAGCGAAAAGAAAATATTTAGCTATTAAGTAAAAAGCTTCTATTCTAATATTTTCCCATATGCAAGCCTAAAGACTCCAACAACTGTGTGTGTGCATAGAGAGAGATAGAGGGAGAGAGAAGAATCCATAAAACTAAGGATTAGATAGTGATGAAGGGCTTGGGTGTGTGAATGATGTTTATGATATGGGGTGAAATATATATATATATATATATATATATATATATATATATATATATATATATATATATATATATATGTATATTGAAGGGTGTGATCAAATTATAATTTGATTTTATAAAAACACAATTGTATCAAATTCTAGTAACTTTTATCGGTGTAACTTTTGATATATTATTGATACGACTATTCTGGACATTTTGACTATTTATGTGATATTTTTTGATGGGTGATTTTGAAAAGTAGTATTTTTTATCAATTAAAAAATTTATTTTGACATCTTAAAATAGTGCTTTAACTCGTTTAAAGTTTCAGAATATTATTATACATGATCTCTAGTAATTTATTTTATTTTTGAAAATGTGAATTTATGCTTAGTAGGGTTTTTTTTACCTACTATTAAGGCATGTTGGCAAAATTTGAATTGAGTTCAATTATTCTTTATATACTATAATACATTGGAATATGTGTTTACTTGATTGAAATTGGAATTCTATTGGTGGAGAGAAGGATTTTGTTCATGGACAGAATGTATTTTGTTGTATGTTATAGTATGTATTAGAACTTTTGGAGCCTTAAAGCTTTTCTGATATTTCCTAAGAAGGCGTTCTATTAACGGAGAGAACATATTTTGTTAGCAAAAAGAAAAGATTTTGTTATTATGTAAAAAGCTTCTATTCTAATATTTTCCCATATTAAGCCTAAAGACTCCAACAATTATGTGTATGCATAGAGAGAGATAGAGGGAGAGAAGAATCCATAAAACTAAGGATTAGATAGTGATGAAGGGCTTGGGTGTGTGAATTATGTTTATGATATATATATATATATATATATATATATATATATATATATATATATATATATATATATATATAATTTTTTGTATGCAATACCCACTAAATTCACAAGTGCACATATCGATCAAGTAATAAAGTATTTGAGAGAGTGTCAATCCCACGAGAAAGTGTTCTACTAACATGAAAATGAACTAATATTACCTACTCAACTACAATATTTGTCTAACTGAATGAAAATATAAGTGTTGAGATTTTATCTCAACTGGGGAATGTAAAAGAAAAGATAAGATATCAGATGTTTAACATTTTGGATAAATGATAATGGAATATCTATGTTTTCCTAAGTAGACTATATGTTTGAAATGGATCAAAGCATATGCAATCCTAAATCTTTATTTAGCTTATAGGGTGTAAGGGGAGGTTTATGGCCTTACTATAATGATTATGTCTACGTAGAACCTAGAACACTAAACATCCTATATCTAGGCATGCAAGAGTTCCATTCCAACACTCTTAACTATTCCAATATTCCTCCTTCGAGGTAATATATCACACTGAATTTTAACTACACACAAGATCATTATATGCATTAAATTAAGAATGGGAGATATTAAAAACATTCATTATTCATTAAAAGCACAAGATTCTATATTAGTACTTACAAATGATTAACATCCTTAGCCTAAAACTTAGAAATAGACAGCTATAGAAATAAAAGAAATAAATCAATTAATATTTCTTGTATATAAGATAAAGTACAAGAGTTAAAGTGAATCCAAATGTCACTCGTATAGTACAATAAACTCTTTGAACTCATTTCTCCTCCAAATATTTGATTGCTTATAAATAAATAGGTTGTTGTTCTCTAAAAAAGTATATTTTCTCTTCTAGACTCCCTTAGAGTTAACTCAAAGGGGCGCTACACATAAACCCTCAAGATGTACAAAAAAAAATAAACCCCACTGAAATGATAGAACTCTCCACTAAAGCAAAAAAAATTATAATTTATACCGCAATGCTCAACATGGTGGCACCACGGCACTATAAAATGAACTAGCCCCTCAGCATTTCTTAGAGGGGTCCACTGCAGTATTTATTGACTCGGCATATCGATTTATTGGCTTAACTGACGCATCTTTTGGTTGAGTTGGAGCAGCTCATCATTTTGGCAACTACTTCACCATGCCTCTTAAAAGTTGAAAGCTGTGACGCTTAAATGTATAATTTAGCACTACAATGTTTTATGGTTTGGCACTCTGATGCTCAAATTCCCATGACTCTAGTGCAGCGATACTAGTTTCTAGTGCTACAATATTATGAAGCGTTGTGGAACTAATCTTGGCTCTTTCGGTGCTCTAAATTAATTTACATTTTCCCTAAGACTAGTGTTGTGATATCTTGCTCAAGCACGAAGGTTTTGTGGGTGCTGCAGCGCAGGTTCAATACTTATGAATTTTCCTTCTTCTCCTAAAATATTGCTACACAACAACAACTAAAAATAATATTTTTACTGATATTTAAGATAGTAGAATACTACAAAATTTATACCTAATAAATTCCCCCCAACTTGAACTCTTTTTTGTCCTCAAGCAATGGTGTAATCACATATTGATTAGTTTATTAGCCAAAATAAAAATTTATAATTTAAGGTTACTCAAATATAAGAAAGTACACCATTTAGATATAATTTAAAATGATAAAAATTATGAAATTTTAATTTACATAATCATAAATAATTATCCTAACAAAACATCCTTGTTATTGCTCATATTAAGCTTATCTACAACAAGTGTAAGTATAATGTTTGCTACTGATTTTAAATATGAATAATATATCATTTACAAATTGTTTGTACTTTTAGTTAAATTAGAAGTTCATTAGTAAACCATCATATGCATTAGTTTACTTGCATTCTTCTATTTTACTTAAGCATTTAGAATACTCTTATAAATTAAGATTTATTAGATACCAATTTTTCAACCACTCATCTTTCTTTTGATTTTCATGTTTTTCAAATTTTTTATATTTAAGTACATAATAATGATATTGAATATTTAATTGCTTTCTTCCTTCAAGTAACCCTAAATTGAAGTAATGTAAGGATGTTAATAAGCTCGCTGATTCTATGTATAAATTTATAATGATTTCCATAATTTAATCTACTCACTCCTTTTTTCTTAAACTCAATTATTAAATCTTTAAATCATTAGATTTTGCTTAAGTGTGTAACATTTAAGTTCAAAGCAGGATAATAACTTAGATGATTTTTATTTGGTTAATTACAATGATTTTCAAATTAAAAATAGTTATTCTTTGTTCATCCAAATTATCACCTAGAGTTTAGTATTATTCTTAATTTTAAATAATTTTTAATAGCTATTTTATTTTGGCTAATTGAGCAATCAAAGTGCAAAAGCTATGTAGATGACATTTTTAACAGTTAAGCAATTGTGGGAATTTTACTTAAATATAAATAGAACTACAAAATGTGAGTATAAACAAAGAAATATAATAAATTATAGAATTAACAAAACTGAATAGAAACTAAAAATATGTCTTTTCATTTAAAATGATACATGGTCCATAAGGCATATAGATACAACTAAATAATAGAAACATATAGTGTCTAGTGCACTATCCTTTATTAAGACTATAATATAACCAACAACTACAATATAACATCGTCTATGGCTATCATATCCATCCACAAAATGAATGGGGGACTCCCTAAGAAAATAAATAAAAAATAATGAAAAGTAAAAAAATGTAATAAAAATCAACCAACAAAAACCACTCTCTCTCTCTCTCTCTCTCTCTCTCTCTCTCTCTCTCATGCAAGCAAGCCATCAACAAAACAAAGAAAAATAAAAAAACCATCACTCATAATCTTTGTCTTCTTCTAAAACATCTCATCATCACCACCACCACAAGCCGAGCGCTAAATAAAAGGATCACAAAAAGGTGCATCAGAAAAATGAAGTTGATCCAAATTTTTAACAAAGTGGTAGGGATCCTCGTACATATTCCCACTAACATTTCATTAAACTCAGAAGCGTAGTGGTAATGTTTCTCCTTAATATAAACATAATGAGCCATCCAACTCTTGCTCTCATCACAAAAATAGTAACTCTATCCATCTGCTCTCTCAAATCCATCACCTGCTCACTTACAAATCTAGGGGATCAAGCACTCGACTGACTACTTCTAGGATGACTCATCAACTTGGGCTCAGTAGGACAAGTTTCCACCTTTATATCAATCCTTTTAGATCCTGCAATTTTTTTAGTGAAAATGGGAAATAACTAGTCTTCATTAGATTTTCCTAAAACTTTAGCAGCAACACACAAGAAATAAACAAGAGTGGGGTATCCTAAACCTACAATGGTAGAGACCCTATTGATGTAAATGAGAGAAAAATGAATCAACTTTCCTGTATTAATCGAGTACCCAACCTGAATTAAGTAATATAAAATAGCCCGATCTTGGGTAACTTTACTGACATTTCTAGACAAAAGATTATTAGAGATAAAATAATGCTAAGCTTTGGAAAATAGGGTTAACTAAGTGGCCAAAAAATGGATTACCTTACCATCCTTCTCATTCCAAATAGTCCCACTCCTAGGTCAACAAAATAATCTTAAAACCTCCTGATGGTTAATGGTTGAAATACTAAAACCATAGTAGTCATCATCCTCCATATTCCTAAGCTTATAAATTTGGTTAATGCTAGAGGGATCAAAAGGCTCCCAGTTATCCCAGACAAAGCTTTTATTATTCTATGCTTCTTTAGCATTTACAAAAACACTCCCTTACTATGTTTTCTACAATAGCATGAGGCTCCTCACATAGAGTCTCCTAACCTTGATTTACTATCATTTGTATGGTTTCCTCTGCTGGATCTAAGAAACCTTGCTCATGTAGAAATTCTCTATGCACATCTTCAACATCCATTGAAATGAATCTCCTCCTATCAAAAGAGGAAGCAGCCCTCTTTTTATTTCCAAAACTTCTTGGGGGCCATAGAAAAATTTTAACTCACATGTATTGAGAATAAATTCAAAATGATCAGTGAAGAAAGGCTAAAATGAGGTGAAGAAAATTGAATATGAACCCTTCATATTTATGAGCACGAATGGTATTGAGGCATTGTGATGGTCACAATTGCGTCTCTAGATAAAACACTAAATGAAAACATACATATTGAAAGTCTTCAGTCAAACATGTCTACTACTCAAGTGGTTCACACTAAGACCTAAATATAAAAATTACCCAAATAAATAAATTTTCAATAAAAAAACTAAGACCTAATATCAACAAATTTAGGTTTCCTCATAAAGAGTGTTAAATTTATAGTCCTCAGTCAAACATGCCTATATTTTTTATTTTGGCTGGGTTGCATCACTAACACTCCTCAAGTGGTTCACATTAAGATCCTTCCCTTTCTCCTTCAAATTAATTTCAATATTACTAGACAATGTTCCATGAAGCCTACTACTAAAAGAGATTGTAAGATGTCCAAATTAATTTTATAAGTTTTTAATCGAAGTAACTTGGCATTACAATTGAGTTCCCAATTGAATCACTTCCTCATTTAAAGATGTCTTCCTATCTTTGAACTGATTATTCTTATTAAAACCTAAGGAGTATAAGAAGGTTTAGGGTTTACTATAGTTTATTAAGGAATATTCTAATTTCCTCCATACTTTAATTGGCTAGCATTCCACTAATTGTTATCACCAGTATTATTAGTATACCAACTAAAGTTTGGGTGATTCCTCCAACCTGGATTGTAAGTATTAGAATATGGATTGCTTTATCTTCTAATTAAATTTACGATCACAATCCCTTGAGCATTAGTCTCACCATTAGAGTTTAAATCTTACTCTTCCAAAAGCATATATGTTTCATATCCTAAACTAACTCCAAAATATCCCACTTTTTAGATATAATAGCTACCTGAGCATTCAAAATAAATAAGGTATTTGACTCGTAAACGCCAACTACTATCTTAAGATTCACCCGATTAGAAGGCCACTAAAAATTATTTATTACCATTTTCTTAATTAATGCATAGGCTTCATCAAATGGCTTAGCTATTAAAGATTCTCTTGCTATTGTATCACTAATTTATTTAAGAGATCATAAGCCCATTATAAAAACTCTAAATAACTAACCAATCACATAAAACATAGTGAGGACATTTTCTTAAATCTCTCAAAATTTTTATAGATCGACACTCCTTTGAGCTGAAAAAAGATTTGATGACATTTCTAAGCTTGGCAGTATTGGAAGGTGGGAAATACTTAGATAGGAATTTATATGCCAACTCATTCAAAGTGATTATATGGCCTAGAGGCAAGGAATTTAACTACATCTTAGCTTTTTCCCTTTATCAAAATATAAATAAATAAACCCTAATAGTATCATCATTTTCACAATTATACTTGAATGCTTTGTAAAATTCTAAAAAGTTAGCCGTGTAGGTTAGGATTCTCAATAAGAGTTTCTCCAAACTGGAAATTTTGAACCATCTAGATTATAGTAGGCCTCAACTCAAAGTTATTGGCTTGGATAGTAGGTTTATTGATATTATGGTGAATTTCATCTACTATTAGATTAACATACTCCCTAAGAGGTATAAGATGCTCTTGATCTTGAACTTGTTTAGCCATACCTAAAGCTAAAGTATTTTTGGATATTTTTAATTTTGTAAGGGACCTCTCAATCTCTAAGTTAAATACTAAGGGATCATATTAGATTTACTACACATACAATAATAAAGAAGAAATTAAATAACATAATAGAAAATAATTCTGCTAATATGTAAATGAATTAATACTGCTTACTATAGCTATGATGTTTATCTTACTGAACAAAAATAAGGGTTGAGATTATATCTCTACTGGGTAATGCAAAAGATAAGATAAGATATCATATGATTGAATATTTTGGACTAGTGATTATGAAATACCCAAGTTTGTCTAAGTAGACTCTTTTATGTTTGATGTGGATCAAAACATATGCATCCCTAGATCTCTCTCGAGCTTATAGGAATGTAAAGTGAGATTTATGTCCTTCCTATAATGATTTCATCTCCATAATATCTAGAACATTAAACATCTTATGTCTAGGCATGCAAGAGTTTTATTCAAACACTATTATATATATATATATATATCCCCATCGAGATAATATATCACATTGAATTTTAAATACATACATGATTATTGTATGCATTAAATTAAGAATGGCAAATATTGAGAACATCCACTATTCATTCAAAGCATAAGAGTCTACATTAGTACTTACAAAGGATTCACATCATTAGCCCAAAACTAAGAAATTAGCCAGCCATAGAAATAAAAGAAAATAAACCAAAATTCATTGCTTACATTCAAGAGAAAATACAAGAGTAAAAGTCAAGTCAAATGCCACTCGGATAGTACAATACACTCTCCACACTCTTTTTTCCTCCAAATGTCTTATTACTTACAAATAGATAGGCTAACGATCTCCAAATAAAATATCTTTTTTATCCTCTGACTTCTCTTAGACTTGTCTTCAAGGGGGCACTACACTTAAGCCCTCAAAACACACTAAAAATGATAGACCCCACTGACATGAAAGTACTCTCTACTAAAATGAACTAAAAAAGTATTTATATTAGTACAAAAATGGACTCATGCACTAGGACACTCGACATGGGGGTGTTGAGGTGTTATAACCTGAACTAGTGCTTCCACACTACAAAGTGGGCTCCACTATAGCATTATACTGACCCAGTGAGGCTATTAGCTGAGTAAGCATGGCTTCTCATTTCAGCAACTGCTCCGCCATACTTTGAAAAAGTTGAGCACTACAATGCTTGAAGGTGTAATATGGTGTTATAGTGTTGTACAGTTTGGAGCTCTGACGCTCAAATTTTTGACACTCTGGTGTTGCAATGCTGCTTTCTAGCGCTCAGGCGTTGTGAAACATTGCAGCAATGCAATGTCCTATCTGACGCCACAGTGTTGTGGATGCTACGATGTTGGTAGTTGAAGCATGGAAAAGCTGGTTTAACAGTTGTAATTTTTTTCTTTTCTCAAGGCATTCCTGCATAATAACTAAAAATAATATTTTTATTGATATTTAGGATAGTAAAATACTATAAAATTTATACTTAATAGGTAGCAAAACATCTCTGATGTTGTAGTGTTATCCCTCCATGGGCTTCATTAACACCATATTTTGAGCTACTAATAAGGAGAGATAATTTATTGTATTTACATATCTACATCAACAATAACAATAAGAAGCATTTCTCCCACTACGTAAGGTTGACTAATTGAATTATTTATCTCTATTATGTCAGAGTGTATCTCAAATTCTCTCAAATTCTCATTTTAACTAAATAAAATAGATTATTTTTTAATAATTTCAAACCAAGTAGTTTTGGTCTATCTCTATATTTCTTAATATATGTTAGATCTAATACATCCACTCTCCTAACAAGATCATCAGAAGTCCAAGGTTTTATGTGATCATACCATCTAGGGCGACTCTCTTTAATCTTATATGTCACAAAGCTACTCCAATTTTCTTACATGTATTATTAATATAATTCAAATTGGATGATTTAAGTTGAGGAATGCCTCAAGAGAGTTATGTAAAATCTAATATATAAATATTTATGTAAATTTTTGTAATATTATAATCATTAAATTATATACAAATAAAATTATCATTAATATATATATATATATATATATATATCATTTGAACACTAAGATATTGTATAATTAAATATAATGATTTAGATATTACATATATAAATATATAAAACTCAGTGGCTTGGTCTGCAAATCAAAATAATAATTTTTATTGCGGCTGCTCCAGCTGAATCTGTGGCACTTAATTAATCCATCATATATTTATGTAAAAAACATATGAGGCGTTTATTTAATCAAAAAATAAAGAAACTTCTAAATTAAAACTAAAAGTCGTTTGTGTAAAAAAGAAACAAAGGGTAATCTTTGTGAATTTTATTTGACACATTCAAAATTTTAACGCCAAACCAATGTGAAGTCACAATAAATAATAACATATATTTTGTGCTGATATGGTGTTGAATTTATGTGGAGAAAGATGTTTTGTTTTTAGCATGCTTGGGATCTTGAGAGAGAGAGAGGGAGAGCAGAGAAGAACCCATAAAACTCAGGATAGATAGCGTAACAGAAGAAAGTGAAAGCGTTGTTAATCACAGCTCTCTAATGAACTGTAGCGCTATCCCTCCTGAGCTTCACTGATTCTTCCATGCTTTGAGAGCATCTATCTAATAAGGAGAAAACCCAACTCCAAGCAAAGTTTGAATATCCTAAAGTTAGGCTCGCTACTTATTTATAGTAGAGCCCGAGGACAAGCGAAATTCACGACTATATTCGCCTTTTTAACTTTGATGAGTTAATTATATATCATTCATGGACTGTGCAGAGACACATTCACCTGCGTCATAGCTCTAAGGCATTGTCCTCTTTGCCCAGTGAAGCATTGGATAATATTGTTCGAATATCTGCAATTTGGAGTTGACGAAATTCGAATGGCTTTGGGCACTAAATTGTTCATTGGAGACATTTTTCCTTTGCATTATTTTAGTCTGAAAATTCAAAATTCAACGTAGCATTGGAGTACTGTATATATCTTGAAAGCATGTCATACATCAATAATTTACATTTTTTTTCATGAAGTTCCTTTATTTTTAATTTTTTAATTGGCGTGCGGCCTTTCTAATATATTTAAATGATTTGAAATTAGTTTATTTAGATTTGCAGAAAAAAAAAATCCCGAAGATATATTCTATAAAGTTTAATTATGATAAAATATCAAAATATTAAGACATTTATATTTAGTCAATGGAATAGCTATCATAGAAGATAAAACATACACTCTCTCTCAAGACACAGTGTAATCTTAAGATAAAATATAAATTTATGAAAATATTTATTGTGTAATCTACAATCATATAAAGTAATCTCTCTCTCTCTCTCTCTCTCTCTCTCTCTATATATATATATATATATATATATATATATATATATATATAAAAGGAGAGAGAGAGAGATTTAAATCACCGTGTCATGGATTTTCACACTACAATAGGATGTATTTTTAGAGAAATTATTTTGTGCGGACGCCGAATGCAGCTTATCGTCCGGAGACCAATCAATATGTGTCACATTACCAGTACCGAGCCGGGTACCAAACAGGAGGCAACGTGGCGTATTATGGTTGGTATCTAGATGACGTTCGGCATCCACACAGAATAATTCACCGTTTTTTACGGCACATGTTAATTTTCTAAGTTTATCCCTGAAAAATTCTGACAAAATTCTTTCAACGTAGTTTTTGTAGTTTGTCAACAATATTTCACCATTCACATTAATTTTTTATTCATGCGCACTAGATTTCTTAATCAAAGTTCTTTTTTTACCATTGATCTAGGCTTTTGGTTGCTTTCTAGAAGATAAAAAGCTGTACATAATCACACTGATAAAGCTTAGGCCCTTGTCAGATGAAACATTTGGCATTCTTTAGCTAAGCTGTATAAAAATAATTATCTTATATAACACAGCTCCTTTTGACCTGTGATAATTAGAATTTTTATGAAAGAGCAGTTGCCGACTTGTTATTTTGTAGCATTTCGATTACAAATGTAGGTATAAGGAGTTTTATTTAAAGTGCCTTTATTGAAAACTCTACGCTTTGATGAAATCATCATGACCATGCTTTATAGCTTCCAGATGGCAAATGCAAGAATTTCACATATAGGTTAATGATGGCTCAATGCTTTAATTACGCAGAGAAAGCAACTGATAAATTATCTTATCAGTTTTTTATTATCAATAAACAAGGCCAGTGATGCATTTGATTTAAATCTGATTTGGTAAGCATACTTTGCTTTGTTGGTGTCGGTTGAATTTATAACAGGTCAACAATGGCATTCAATGTACTTCTACCACAGAAGAAAGGCACTTTTATTTTTAAATTTTTGGGGAGGTGATGGATAAGTTAAACAATGTTAAAATATAAAATACATGGATCCAACAACATTGACAATCTTTTCTTGTGAATTTTGATTTACCTCATTTGTAGACTTTTAGGGGTTGTTTGGTAGCGGGTTTTAAGTAGGATATATTTATATTTACACTAAATACTGCCAAATGGAAAAAATGGCCGCCGTAAATTTGGAATTAAATATTTTCTCTTCTTAAATCCTATATTTACTAAATTCCATAATTTGATAGATTTAACTAAATATAGGGATTTAAGAAGTTCTCCAGTGGCAAGCAAGCGAGCTTCCATCTTGAAGGAGGAGGCGAAGATAGTTAACTTCGCAGCGAGTGAGCTCCCATCGTGACTTATGATCCAACATCATTGAACGAGGATGCGAAGAAGCTTCGTTAGCGACTCTTTCGACACCAAACTTCACGCGAAGCACGTGATGCCATAGCAGCAACGAGGAAAAGCGATAGCAAGGAAGAAATAGAGATGGAAAGCAAACCCTAGACACCAACGAAAAATCGCCACCAATTATTAGTGTAACTAAATAATCTAATTAAGCTTAATTAAATAATTAGTAGTATAATTTGTAATTAAAAATTAATATAATTAGCTTATGGTTTAGAATTTGAAATAAAACAATTAAATAGTAGTAGAATATTTTAGTGATTAATGAGTTAATTAATATTATTATTGATAAGTAAATCTAATTAAACAATACTTAAATAATTAATAAAATCATTACTACGAGTACTAATTTTATAAATAATTATTAAAAAGTTAAATTAATTAGATAATTTTCAATATAATTAGATATCAAATACTTATTAAATTAACACCTAAATAAGTAGTTTGATAATTAGCATCATAATTAGTAATTAAACTATTAAATAAATTTTTTAATAACTAAAAAGCTTCTAAATATATTATTTATCATTATAAATTATTGATATTAATTAAAATTAAAATTAATTAATAACTCATAGTTAACACAAATCAAATTCAAAACATACTAAACTTAATTTCTAAATGAACTAACTACCTTAAATCCTGGATTCCATTGTCAAACAGTTTTATGGGGTTTAATAGGATTTAACAACTATCTTGTCAAACAAATTTTATGGATTTAATGTATATAGGATTTACTAAATCCGTATTTATAAGATTCACTAAATTCTACTTATTGCAAAACAGCCCCTTAACTTCTTTTTTTTTTGTGGCAAGTTGCTATTGTTACGAATCTGAATTCAGGGATTATAATTTTGATGATAGCAAATATTTCGAGCATTTCTATTTTTTTATTATTGTCCTACCTACTAATGTTTCATGTTCACAAGATCAATTGCAAATCAAGCCAGCTCAAGATTAGGTAGATTAGGACTGAGTCATTCTAAAAGTGTACGTCAAGTGTTTTTACCTTTTCTTGAGTCAAATGTAATAAAGTGGGTCTTGATGCTAAGTAACCTAGCACACACACACTTAGAGGGAAAATTTTTGTTTATTTTAGAGTTTTCTACTTTTTATCATATCATCTGGGACGATCAAAAATCGTCTTGGACGATCAGTTAAAAATAAAAATCATAATTAGGGCATCCTGGTTAAGGCAACCGAAACTAAGCAAATCGTCCTAGATCATATTAGCATCATCCTGGATGATATGCTCAAATCAGAAAGAATCAGTCGCCAAGTCTTTTAGGTATGTTATTATTTTTGGACATCATACAGGACATCGTCCTGGACGATGCATTACAATTATGCCAAAATTAATCTGATGAGTAAGGAAAGCAATTAAGATTTGATTGATCGATCATATCATCTTGGATGATCGCATGATCGTCCTAAACGATCAGCTAAACAAACCTTAGTTTCTTCCTGGACGACCAAAACGATGTTCTGGATGATAAGTATTCATTTGAACTAATCGTGCAGGACAATCCAAGAATCATCATGGACGATCAGTTATTTTTTCATCATCTAACATGAAAAGTCTGGCCGAACAGAGCAATGGTCTAGACGGTACTTGATGTTTTTGAACTAATTGTACAGGACGATGTTCAATCATCTTGGATGATCAGAACAAACAAATCTTCTAATGTCCAACCTCCCACAAATTATCTTGGCTGATTGAGCTGAATTTGTACTGATCTTATAGGATGATCCATCGATCTTCCTGAATGATATTTGTCCGTTTGTTGCAATTTGGGAAAAATTTGAAGTCCTATATAAAACCTCTAGTTTACTCAAGATAGGATCTTTTGCTATTGTTCTGACCTGAGAGAGTCAAGAGAAAAAGGAGAGCTTGGGAGATAGAGAGAGAGGATCTTGTGAGGGTGAGTTTGTGAGGGTTTCACAAAGGTGTCTCTAAGCAAGGATCCGAGTCATCTTCTCCAGTCGTCGTCTCTGGTTCCTTAGAGGTTCTAGAGAGGTCTACTTCAGTGATTGATTGAGATTCTATATCTGCTTTAGGAGGAAGCGAAAGGAGTCAGGTTCTATGCCTACTTCAGGAGGAAGCGAAAGGAGTTGAGTTCTCTGCCTCATCGGGGTCGATGGAAAGGAGTTTTTATACAGGCTTATCCTCCTTGTTGTGGAAGCAAAAGGAGAGTCATTGAGTTTAGTGCAATACCCAAAGGAGATGCTCCGGGGAGTGAACGTAGGTCAAGTTTACCGAACCATTATAAAATCCGGTGTGTTCTTTCTTATTGTATTTTCCTCATTTAATTTTTGCACATTATTTTTATGGGTGATTGTTCGGTTTAATCATGATTTCTATTTGAGATTTTTTAAAACACCAATTCACCTGCCCGCCCCCCACCCACCCCCCCCCCACCCCCCCCATTAGTTAGCCTCAGGCTAGTTCATAAGGGATTAACATCCCTAACAAACTTTCAAGTGGTATAAGAACGAGATTCATAAAATATAATTTCTGAAAACTTTTGAATTTCTATCCATGGCTAACTTGGTAATAGAAATACTGTGGAAGGGTATTCCATTACCCGACCACAATTGTTTGATAATAGACCTTTTGATTTCTAGAAAACTTGCATGTCTACATTTTTACAATCAATTGACTATCGCATATGGATGCTTGTTAAAGAAGGTTATTCACCACCATCATGTGAAATCGATGGCATAAAAACTAAACTTCCTTTTACTGAATGGACTCTTGATGATAGGAATTTAGCACAACTTAATGCAAAATGCTTGAACTATTTTTTCTATGCTTTGAAATGTGAAGATGACATTTGTGTCTCAACTTGTACCATTGGTAAAGAAATATGGGATAAATTATGTATCACTATGAAGGCAGATCTGAAGTTAAGCAATCTAGATTGAATATCTCGCTTCATGACTACAAACTATTTTGTATGAAACTTAGTGAAATGATATCTGAAATATATATTAGGTTTACTCAAATCGTCACCTCACTGCATGCCTTATGAAGAGAACTCACTAACTATGAAATAGTTAATAAAATTTTGACATGTTTACCTTCTTCCTTTGATGCTAAGATAACTGCTATCACTGAATCTAAAGATTTGAATACTTATTCTATTGATAAATTACTTTTATCACTCATTTCTTATGAGCAAGGAGTAAAGCAAAGACAACTTGATTTAGGTGAGAAGAAGAAGGAGAAAACTATGGCACTGAAGGCTAATGATACGGATACTGACTCTTCCGGGTCTAAAATTGATGATGTTGCCTTAATCACTAGGCAATTCAAAAGCTTTCTAAGAAAGAAGCAAAAGTACCATTAGAAGTGGAATAAATATAAGGGTAGCAAGAATTCTAAAAGTTCTACTGATATGATTTGTTTTGAATGCAAGAAGCCGGGACATGTTAAAGCTGATTGTCCTACACTTAAGACCGACCAAAGTATGGAGAAGGGTGAGGAGAAACCCAAGTTCATGAAGAATAAGAAGCGGTTTCAAAAGGTGTTCTAGGCATATTCGGCATCTGACACCTCTAAGATTGAAGCTGAAGAGGAGATAACAAACCTGTGTTTGATGGCGGACAATCATCTTAGTAAGTCTGACAAAGAAGAGGTATGTGAGTTAACCTACAATCAATTACTTGAAGTTTTTAAGAAAATTCATGTATCATATAGGAAACTTAAAAAATCGCGTGCTAGTCTGAAATTAGAATTTTGAAATTTACAAAAAGAGCATGAAGTTTTATTTAAAGATTTCTCCACACTTGATAGTAATCACATGTCATTACTTGATGAGTTTGATTAATTAAATAAAAAGCATATTGAATTATCTGATACATATGGTTCCTTGAAGTCATCGCATATTGAGTTAGAAAAGGAGTTTAAAAAATTAGAGGAACTTGCATTGGAGATAGATAATAATGAACATCGGCTAAAAGTGGAAGTGGTAGCTCATAAATATGAAAATAAAATATTGAAAGTAAAACTCATAGCATTTGAAAATGATAAACCATCATTGCATGCATCACACAACTTTAAGAAGATACATCACCACCCGAGTAGATTAGAAAATCCTTTTCCTAGTGTTAGATGTTTTTCATGGGACATGCTAGGACACATTTCACACACTTGCACTATTCACCATAGTACACATTAGGTGTGGCGACTCAAATTGCATGATTCACAGCATAATGCACATGCATTGCATTCTTCTTTCCATAAGAAGGGACACAAACTTGTTTGAGTTCTTAAATCTGATGTTTGATGATTTTATATGTGTGCTCTTATAAAAGATCTAATGAGAGCATATGGTACCTGGACACTGGATGCTCGCGACAAATGATTGGAGACGCCAATAAAATTGTTTTGCAGGAGTACAGCGTTGGAGGCAAGGTCACTCTTGGAGACAACGCCATCAGGAAAGTGGTGGGCATAGGTATAATCAAAAACTCCAAAAATCTTTTGATTGAAAATATTTTGCTTGTAGATGGATTGAAACACAATTTGCTCAGAATCAGTTAACTTTGTGATAAGGGCTTTATAATAAAAAATTTTGTAAACATATGCATCATTAGCTTGAATAACAACACTATTTTGCAGGGAAAGAGGATTAAAAATGTTTACATATTTGATTTAAATAACATTGAATGTGCTGTTTCATTTTGCTTAAAATCTGTTGTTGATGAGTCTTGGTTATGACACAGGAGGTTAGGGCTATCAATTCGTGTTGACGGGTCATGTTCGGGTCAGACCCAAATTTGACCCGGCTATATTTGACCCGACTCAGACACGACCCAAAACAGGTTTTGGGTCAATTCTCTGGACCCGAACCCGACCCGGATTGGGTTCGGGTCAACACAACCCAACACGAAAAATGTTAAATCAATGAAAATTTTAAAAATTTGATAAATCAAAGCAAAACAGTCAAACAGTAATTAAAAATAACTATAAAAATATAATTTGGCAATTTACATTTAACATCTATAACAAATTACAATCTACAAAGTGCAAAATAAATAATTTACAAGCAAACTCAAATTACATTTCTTTATTCTTCTACAAGCTACATGCCAAGTGCCAACACAAAATAATTACATTTCTTTGTCATTTAATTACATTTCTTTCTTGTTGGCAACACTTCATCTTGATTCTTGAACCTATTTTCAACTTGAATTAATAGCAAAATAAAAATGGTTAAATAATAAACACTAAAAGCTAAAAAGTAGTAAACAAATAGAAATGATAAAATTTCAAATAATTAGATATTGAGATTGCATAATTGTATAACTAGAAAGCTTTATTTGATTAGCTTGAGTAAACCCTCGATTCTCGAACTCTCCTACATATTTAGCCAGGATTAAGTCTCGAACATATTTGACTTTTCTAACTATTACCATCCAAGGCGGCAATTTGCATTAAACTTAATGACTTAATGTAGTATCAATGAATTAATAAAGTATCTGCTCTTGAATTTAGGCATTTAGCTAACGCAAATGCCACCCTATTGCAATAGTATTAACCAACACACGACGGCTATCACTTTCTGTTTAGAAGGTTTTTCATCTTTGCTTGAGATTTCATAGTTATACCCTTTATCCTTCACCTTAATTCATAAAAAAGATTAATTCATTCAGCATCAGAATATCACATTATAAGTAGCCAGCAGCCTCACCTTCAGACTTTCAATTTCTATTCAGAATTCAGAAAACATAAAATAGAAATAGCCAAATAGCAAGTAGCAACAACAATAAACATAAAATTCATATTATAAGCACTTAAGTAGCCAGCAACACTATAATAGTAATGGCAATAAACATAAAATTCAGATTATAAGCACTTAAGCAGTCAGCAACACTACAACAGCAACGGCCAACCACTCAACCAGTGACTGAATAGCACGCATTATCCACCAAGGCAACAAGGCCAACCAGTGACTGAACAAGTGAACATTTGACAAATTAATGAGAACAAAAATCAGCATAGAGCCAACGGTCAAACAGTTACTGAACAGCACCAAAAAAAGCAACATCCAAGACTTCCAAGTATTCACAACTAGGCACCAGCATTTAAAAAATAACAAAGTCACGCATCAACGAGGAAGTGACCAACCAGTGAGCTATTAGAGACCATACAACAGTTCATTTTAATATATATATATATATATATATATATATATATATATATATATATATATATATATATATAAAATAAAAATCAACTAGGAAACTCTGTTAACTGAACATTTGGCATCCTCGTTGCCAATTTATGTAATACCCAAGTTCATGATGTCCTCAGTTACACCCTCAAGTTCTGGATCATTCATAACTACAAAAAAAACATATTACTTTTAACAAGAAGTCAGAAAAACTGTTAATTAAAAAATTCATAACATTTACCATTATTTTCATATAACCAATCTTTACTGCACACTAAGGCCTCAATAATGTCAGGTTTTAAAGCACTTCTATACTGATCCAAAATTCTACCACTATTACAGAATGCACTTTATGAAGCAACTGTGAAAATAGGAATGCATAAAACATCTCTAGCCATAGCTGCCACTTCAGAAAACCTGTATTGGTTAACTTTCCAAAAATGTAATATGTCTAACTTAACCTTCCTATCAATTTTTTGTTCTTCAAGATACATTTCAAGTTGTTACTTCTTAGGCATAGTAATTTCCTCTTCAAATGAGTCATAATCCTAGTTTAGAATGCCAAAATAAATGTAAAAAGTAAGTTAATGAAAAGTTACTAAATAGTAATATTTAATAACTAAATGAGTAATACTATTACCTGAAGAAATTGAAATTTTATAATTGTTGGAGGAAAAGTCAATGAGCTATCAACTTGAGAGCTGACTAAGGGTAATGAGGACAGGTCATCGGAGGTTTGTCAGTCCACCTTCTCATAGTTTGAAAATAATGCAAATAGCTTATCCCTAACCTTCTTTGTTTCAGATACGTAATCACCTCCATATAATTTTTTATAACACCATTCAACAAATGTGAACTTGTACCTAGGATCCAAGATAACCGTTATTGCCAAGATATTATAGAAATCAAATCAGTACTTCTCAAACTTTACTAACATCCTCATTGCAATATTTAGGATATACTCAATACCATAAGACCGTTCATGCTTAAATGCTGCATAAGCCATAGATACACAAGGGAAGAACAGATTTGAAGTAGGGTACTTAGTGCCTGAGAATGCACAAGTAATCTCATAAAAAGGAGCAAGAAACTTGCAAATACTCTCCAACCTATCTCATTCAGTATTACTAGGACAAGTTTTGAAGTTAGAGTCAAGTAGTTCAAAATGTTGGAAGGCACGTTTGTAATAAATAGTTGAATCAAGCATAATGAATATCGAGTTCCACCTCATAGGAACATCTTATCTTAATCCTTTCTTTGAGTCAAGATAACTTTGTTTGACACATTCTAAAAAATTTTGCTTCTTAGCTTGTGACCCTTAAACATATTTTATACTTTCACTAACATTAAGAACAAAGATATCAACCTCCTTCAATCCCTCTTGCACGATAAGATTCACAACATGAGCACAACATCTTATGTGGAAAAATTCCCCTTTACAGAATAATGCACCAAGTAAATTTAATTAGTTTCTTAAGAATTCAATAGAAACACTGCTAGCTGAAGCATTATCAAGAGTTATACTGAAAATTATATTCTGAATTTTCTATTCAGTTAAAAAATAGTGAAGCTTCTTACACAAAGCAAAACCATCATATGGTGGTGGCATAAAACCAAAATTGATTATTTTTTTTTTTTTTTGCAATAACCAGTTGTTATCAATGAAATGTGCAGTCAAGCAAATGAACCCATCTGTATTAATTGATGTCCATAAGTTAGAAGTCAATGAAACTCTACTATTACTTTTTAGAATATCCTTTTGTAGAGGACATTTCTCTTTAGTAAATATTTTTTTGCAATCACTTCTAGTAGTGTTTCTAGATACTATTTGGAGATCATGACGGAGATATTGGAACAAAGAACAAAGACCAGACCATTCAACATACTAAAAAGGAAGATCATGCATGATTATGCAAGTAGTGAATAACTCATGAAACCAATGAATGTCAAACGTAGAGTCAGTTATAGAGACAGCCGAAGTAGCATTTGACTGTAGAATAAGTTGCCCAATGTCACAAGTGTCTTTTTTTTTACAATTTTTTATATGATGACTTAAATTGCTAGTGTCATACTTGCTATCACACTGATATATTGCCCCACATCTTCTACATTTACATCTCTGCTTGCCATCACTAGGAAGGGGTAACATCTCATAATAACCCCAAACCATTAAACACATTATTCATCTTTTCTTAATGGATGACGGGTCATCTCCTTCTTTTTCAATAATATTATACAAATCATCATCATCTTTTCAATGTCAACTGAAATAGGATCATTTCCTACTTCCACATTCTCAATGAATGGAGTACTTTCTACCACTGTGTTAGAATCCTCCATCTATTCAACAACAACATTATATACATAACCATTCAATCACAAAGACACAAACAAATACTGTAATACATGGCTCCACCCTCCAACAACAACAATATATAAAAATCTATGACAAATTGACAACAACAACATTAACATTAAATAGCATTTAAATGTTTAAGCTAAAAGCCCAAGGCTACAGCTTAAAGGACCACATGTGACTCCACACTCCCTAGGAGGCCAGGACCACAACGGCACTGGCACACCACACGGCTATAATTAAAAGCCTAAGAATTATGATCAATTAAAAATTAGTCCACACTCCACAGCCACAACCACAAGAAATAACTTAAAGTCTTAATTCTTAAACAAAGCTAAAAGCCTAAAATCAATTAAAAATTAATTACATAATGACGATGAACAGACGACAAACATGAGCAGAGCGGCAAAGGGTGAAAGGAATTTCAGTTAAACTCAAATATTATTAATAATGTAATCAAACATAAATAAAATCTTGAAAATCAGTAAAGAATAAAGGAAATCAGTGATAAATCAACTATAGGGTTTGCTAATCACGAAATGTTCATGACATCACCTAGGGTTTCTGCTTGAGAAATGAGAAACTCATAATAAAGAGAAAAAATCTTGCCATTTGCCAAGCAATAATCCTATCAAAGCATTATATCCAAAAGATCAAAAGGAAATTCTGGTTCTCGATATATGACAACATGGACGATACTTCAAGGGGAGAAGGAGACTTAAAATCAAAATTCATCACCTGCGATTCTTGCGAAATCGATCAAACAACAACTGCTAAATCACGGAGAAGGAAGAGGAAAGGTGGAAAACTAGGGCAACTGGGCAAGGGACTCCACTCTCCAGCACGTAGAGCGAACTCGAAGTTTCAAACCAAAATGACGGAATGGGATAAGTAATATAAGGCTTGACGCAATGATGCCTTAACCCACTTAGCCTAAGTCTGCGGTTCTATTTATTCGGGTGATTGGGCGAAGTGGCAAACTCAAGCAGCCGAGCAAAATTTTACGGGTTGAAATCGAGTCAACTTCATGTTTTCGGGTTGACCCGAACACGGCCTGAAACCCAAATTGGGTCAGTTTCTCTAACCCAAACACGACCCATTTGCTACTCGAGTCGACCCGAACATGAATTTTTTGTGTCGTTTACGAGTCGTGTTTCAGGTCGTGTCAAATATTGATAGCCCTAAAGGAGGTTATGTCATGCCATCATGAAAACCCTTAGGAGAGTGACCCAAAAAGACCTAATTAGAGTTGTCCTTAAGCTTAAGTTCACTAAGGACCACCTGTGTGATGCATGTCAACTAGAGAAATAAGTCTAATCCTCTTTCCATTTCATTAAGAACATTAGTACCTCTAGACCTTTAGAAGTCCTTAACATGCATTTGTTTAGACCCATTAGCACTGTCAGCTTAGGGGGAAAAATTTATGGATTTGTGATTGTCGATGATTACTCGAGGTTAACTTGGATTGAATTTCTGTCACATAAGAGTGAGTCTTTTGATGAGTTTAGATTCTTCTCCACTTGGATTCAGAAAAAGCTAGGTTGTGAAATCTTAACCATCCATAGTGACCATGATGGAGAGTTTGAAAATGAGAGATTTGTATGTTTTTGTGAGGATAAAGGGATTAGTCACAACTTTTTAGCTCCTAGGACCCCTCAATAGAATGGGGTAGCTGAAAGGAATAATGAGACCTTAGTTGAAGCTGTTATAGCCATGTTAGCATGCTGAGTATTCACTTCCAAAATACTTTTGGGCTAAAGCGGTAAACACAGCTTGTTATGTGTTCAATAGGGTGAATATTAGAGCCAAGCTAGATAAGACACCGTATGAAATCATTAAGGGTAGGACACCCAACCTTTCCTTGGCTATAAGGTTTTCATTCTTAACAATGGGAAGTCACCCTTAGGAAAATTTGATCCAAAATTTGATAGAGTGTTCTTAGGATATTCAAGTGTGGGGAAATCCTTTAGGGTGTTTAACAATAGGACATTTGTGGTAGAGGAGACTACTCATATAGTGTTTGATGTATCTGATCTTAAGAAGTCTAGAGTTGAGGAAGAAGATAAAGTTGGAGAGATTTCTCAAGGAGTTAAAAATTTGGAGAGAAGGGTAGAGCCTCAGAACACTGAAGGAGTGGGTGAGATTACCTAAGGAGTAGAAAATAAAAATCTGGAGGAAAGGGTAGAATATAGACACACATTTCCTAGAGATTGGAGATATTCTTCAAGTCATCCTAAAGAACTGATCTTAGTAGACCCTTCTCAAAATTAGTTAAAGGAAAAAAAATCATTGATTGTTTCCCTTCCTCTGACTTCTTTTAGCGATGTAATTTTCTTTTCTAAATAGAAGTCTTTCTCATATTAATAACTGGACTTTGCGATTGAGATTTTTTTATCCTACTACAGTAATCTATCTTATATAAATAATGTTCAAAGTCTTGTAAGCGCTTCCTGAGCTGCCACTTTGGATCTTCCACAAACTCCATCAGAAGGTGAGAGAACTTAGGAGGAAATCCAACATACTCCAAAACATGCTTAAGAGTAGCCCAAGTTATACTATCATAGGCATGTTCAATATCAACTTTAATTGCCACCAATCTCTTATTAGACTTGGAATATCTAAATTTATAGAAGAGCTCTTGAGTAAGAAGAATATGATCTGATAAAGTCCTACCTTTAATGAAAGTTGCTTGTTCATCAGAAATCAAATTATCAATAACCTTCATCAATCTATTTAATAAAATCTTGGTAATTATTTTATAAATTGTAAGCAAAGACTGATAGGCTGAAAAATAAAAGGAATTAGGGGATTATTAACTTTAGGAATGAGAAAAACCAAAGTCTACTTCCATTTGGAACACATCTTTCCTGAAGATAAGAATTGAAGAATAGCTTGTCACACATCTTTACTAATAACATTCTAGTATGCTTTAATAAAAGAATATGTAATACCATCCGCTCCTGGAGAAATATTCCTACCAAGGTTCATAACAACATGTTCCACTTCTTCAAAAGAAAAATCAGCATCTAAAAGATTAATGTCTTCAATACTTAAAGAAGACAAAGCAGAAGGCCATCCTTTCAAATTGCAGCTCCCAAACCTCCATTTGTTGTAGAAGAAATTAAAGAAGATATCTTCAATAACCAATTGATCCTCTTCCAAAATACCATCAACATTCTTCACTTGGTTAATAAAATTACCATTCCTCCTACCATTAACAAAAGAGTGAAAGAATTTGGAATTTAAATCACCTTCTTCAACCCACTTCACCTTAGCCCTTTATAAGCATTGATTGTTAATTTGCCTCTAAGAAGTTGAAAATGAGTAACATATAATGGTTTGGTTAGAATATTAGTAGTTTGATCGAGCGAGATGACATGTAAAATAGTAATGGTATTGTTCTTGATGTGTGCACATATGAAGTGATAGTTTATTTTAATGTGTTTGGTTCTAGCGTGGAAGACCATGTTGTTAGCTAGTGTCATTGTGGAGGTGTTTTCACAAAAGATATTGGTTGTAGTGGCTTGAACCTCTTGAAATTCTGCAAGCTGTTTGCGGAACCAGATGACATTATAGGTGGCAGAGGAGATAGTTCGGTACTCAGCTTTTGTAAATGATTTGGCAACAGTGACTTGCTTTTTAACGCTCCAGGATATCAAATTGTGTCTATGAAAGATGAAAAAGCCGAAAATGGACTTTTGGCCAGTAGAATCCGCAGCCTAGTCAGCATCGACGAATGTAGAGAGTTGTAAGTTGTAAGCTTGCGAATTAAAGGAAGGACATAATTGAGTGTTCTTTTAATGTACCTGAGAAATTTTTTAAGGGATTGAAAATGATTGTTGGTGGGATTGTGCATGTGTTGGCTAATATGATTTGTAGCAAAGGCAATGTCCGGCCTTATGATTGTGAAATATTGTAAAGATCTAGTGAGTTTCAGGTAAAAAAATAGGATCACTGGTCGATTGATCAGAGGAAAGACATTGGGATTTTTTTAGGGTCATGGGGGTTTGAGCAGGTTTGCAGTTGGCAAAGTCAGGCACATTGAGTATCTCATGCACGTAGTGAGTTTATTGGAGGAAGTAACCATCGGGTGTGGGTGTGACCTAGATGCCCAGAAACCTTAAAATGGGGCCAAGTTGTTTGAGTGAGAAGATTGATTGGAGCTTGGAAAGACATTATTGTATAGTGGATGAGTGGTTACTCGTGAGCAGCAAGTCATCTATATATACTAGTGTGTATACCTAATGTGGTCATGTGAGTATATGAGTAAAGAGGGATCAAACTTACTGAATTTAAAACTGACGTCAATTAAGAATGACATAAGCTTATGGAACCATTGTCTTGGAGCCAATTTTAGATAATATATGGCTTTGTGCAACATACAAACATGGTTGGGAAACTGGTTGTCAATGAAGCCAGGTGGTTGTTTCATGTAGATGTCTTCAATGAGGTCTCCATGGAGAAAGGCATTTGTGACGCCAAGTTGTAGAATAGTCCAGTTGCGTTAAAGGGAAATGGTGAGAAGGATTTTGATTATAGGCATGTTAGCAACTAGGCTGAAGTTTCCCTTGTAGTAAATGCTATATTCTGGATTGAATCCCTGAGCTACTAAACGAGCTTTATATCTTTCAACTTTTCCACCTTGTTTGAACTTCAGTTTATAGGTCCAACGAAATCTTAGTAGTGTGTTGTTTGGTGGAGGGAGAATGAGGGACCAAGTGCCCTATTTTTGAAGTGCAAGAAATTCATTCAACATAACCATGCACCATGGTTGAAATTTTATAGCTTAGGTGTAAATGGAAGGTGATAACAGTATTGAGGTTGTAACATAAAGGTCAAAATTGTGTTTGGGTTTGAAGTGTCGAATATTAATTCTTTTTGCCATGGGATGAGTTGAGGAGGTAGGTGGTGGGATTGCTTGTGGAGTAGGTTGTGATGTGACGAACAGAGGTGGAGCTGAGAGTGGAGGTGCTGAGAGGCATGTAGGTGTGGAATTGGGTAGAGTGGTTGGAGAGGATGATATGGTGGAGTAAGTGGGAATTTTGGGAGAAAAGGATAGAGTGGATGTATGAATTAACAAAATAGGTGATGGTGGAATATCTGGTATTGGTTTGAATTGAGAGGAGGTGGAAATGAGGGAGTGGAAGACTTGTTGGTAAAAGACCACATGACGAGATATGTGAATTTTCTTTGTTTGAGGATTAAAACAATGATATCCCTTATGTGAAGGGAAGTAACCGAGGAAGATGCATTGCTGGGATCTTTGAGTTAAATCTTGTTTGCAAAGTGATTAAGCCAGGAGAAGCATAGGCACCCAAAGATTTTGAAGTGGGAGTAGGTTGGTAAATGATTGTGGAGAAGTTGGAAAGGAATTTAAAGGTTGCAAGCTTTGGTGGGGAGATGATTGATTAGGTAATTGGAGGTTGAGAATGCTTTAGGCCCGAAATGTAGTGGGAGATTTGCAACATGTAAGAGTGTGAGTTGTGTCAAGGAGATGATGATGTTCATTTTTGTGAGGTCATTTTGTTCTGGAGTGTAAGGGCAGCTGCGTCGATGGATTATGCCATGAGTCTGAATAAATGTTTCCAAAGTATGGTTTGCAAATTCACCAACGCCATCTAAGTGGAATATTTTAATTTGAGTATTTAACATATTTTTAACCATTGTAGTGAATTGTTGTAGTTTATATGGTACTTTATCTTTAGTGTGTATTAGAAATAACCAAGAGAATATGGAGTAATCGTCGACAAAAACAACGTAGTAGCGATGACCATTGAGAGATGGCACTGAAGTCGGACCCCAAACGTCGAAGTGAATGGAGTATTAACATGATTTTTACTGGTAATGAAAGGTAACTTGTGGCTTTTGGCAACATTAAAAGATTTACATAATAAATTAGTGGAGGAAATACATATGGATGGAATTAGTTTAGCTAAACTATTTAGAACTAGCAGATTCGGGTGACCAATGCGGGCGTGCCAAAGCGAGTTTGAAGTGATGTTGGAGTGGAATGTGTAGAGACCTTTGTATTGAAGGGGATAGGATAGAGGCTTACACGGCTATGACCACGAAGGAGAGTTTGATTATCTGCTAGATCCTTAATGAGAAAGCTGGAGGCATTGAATGAAATAGAGTAGTTGTTATCATATATGAGTTTATGAATTGAAAGTAGATTGTGAGAGAGGGAGGGAATATGTAGGAGATTATGAAGTAGTAACTTACGGTTGGTGTACTAGAGAGGTAGCAGACCTTGGCCATGGTTTTAAACAGGTAGGGAGGTTCTATTAGCAATGGAAATGGAGTCTGCTTTGTGATATGGGTGGGATTGATGCATATTGTTGGTCTTGGCAGTCAGATGAGTGGAAGCATCAGAGTTTAGTATCTATTCAATTTGTAAGTTGGAGTGCTGGTGAGTGATGAATGCTCTCAGTGATTTGGGAGTGGTGGCAACATAATGAGGATTGTGTCAGTGCCAGCAAGAGAGGGCAGTGTGGCCAGGTATATTGCATATTTGGCATATGGGTCATGTGGTAGAGGGAGTGGTAAAGTTTATGTCGGTGGCGTATAGAGGTCAGTATAAGCTCCCCTACCATGAGAAGAATGCCACTGATTGGAATTGGAACATCGGCTGTGAGGGGAGGGGGTCTTGTTTGAATGCAGGGCAATGTAGCCATGAATGGCGGTGGTCTCTTTGAGCTATTCATTTTGAAGATTAATTTCCTCGTTGCAAAGAAGGGAATATATGACATCTAAACTTATGGGTGGAGAGATGTTTGAATAGAATTCTTAAATGAGTTGTAGGTGGAGGGTAGACCATTAACGATGTAGAGAATGATGTCTTCCAAATCAATGTGAGAATCAGCAGTTGCTATATTGTCAATGAGAGCATTGATTTAAGCTAGATATTGATTCATGGTTTGGTCTAGCATTTGAACATGGTGGAGTTTATTCTTAAGCTAAATAACTCGGGATCGATTAGTGAGTTGGAGACACTATTCCAAGGTATGCCAGATTTCATGAGAAGTAGTAAGGTTTAGTTTGTAAGGAAGAATAAAAGGGCCAGTTCAGAGCTGGCGTTGGTGGGCAAGGAAGTCAGCCAGTGAGATAGTTGTCAAAGCCGTTAGCTAAGAATAGCTTATAAATTTGAAGTCTCCAAATGGAATAATTCTCATTGTTGAGTTCAATGTTTACAATGATCTTGAGGTTAGACATTAGAAACATGAGAAAGGATTGTATGGTGAACTCTACCATAGAGGCAGTGAGAGTAGGTGTGAGCTCAAAGGTAGAGGAGGAGTCTTGGTTTGTAGGTTGGGAGGAGAAGGTTGTAAAGCTCACTGCATAGATACCATGAAGAAACTCAAGCAGGTAGAGTTAACAGAGAATAAAGGAATGTTTGTGAATTCAAAAATTGATCCTTGTCAAAAAGATATTTACTATTTCTATTACATGTGCATACATAGTGTAAAGATAGAAAACATATGATTAGAAAAGGAAGACTGGGCCTTCGTTTATGACAGGACAGCCAAACGAAGTGGAGCAGCAATGTCATTGCATTAAGGGGTCATGTGGTCTGGTTGAGCTGAGATGTTGATATTGGCTTGATTTGAGCATGCTAGCATATACTACATAGTCATATAACCTATCATTTTAACTCAGTCCCTCCCACTAGGGCATATTAAACTTTCATATTGGATTTTTAACACATTCAATAACCAATGATTACAGCTTATGTAGTCTCTCCTTTAACCTTTAGGCTTTGTTTAGGACGGCTTTCTTACTGCTTCTTAAAGCAACTTTTTGTACAAAAATAAAAAATTTTGTATTAAAAAATATTTTAAAAAGCGGGAAGAAAGTCGTCCCACACGAAACCTTAATCTCATTAGGGTGTTTATCTTACATCATCTTGATTGAAATTAATTTTGTTTTATGTATTGATGGATTAAAGTATGTTCTTATGTATGAACTAAAATGACAAAAAAAATTCTCTCAAATAAAATATTTTGGTAAATGATTAGTCAAGCACTCAATTTGATATGACCCATTAGATTGTATGGGTAGTATCGGGTTGGGTCGTGAAGCCCCAGAATGATAAAACTATTGATCTGGTTTGTCATCATTCCCACCACCATCCACTTTAAGCGCAAAGTGATAAATTTCAAACACCTAAATACTAAATTTACTACAACTATATGCCGAGTACTAAGTACCTATCTAACAATTTGCCTTAATCGAAAGTGTTCTCTCATCATCGAGAGAAGTAATTAACAATTGGGGCTTGCGCATATAGAAACCTCAAGCTTAGATCTTAAAGTCCTTGCAAATGAGGTTAAATCTCTAGGTGACGTCCTATTTCTATCTAGTCATACTTCTGAAAATTTATCCTAGAACTTAATCAATGGAAACTCTCCTTAAATAACACGGAGAGGTTGAGATCCCAAAATTGTTGAGCACATAATTGATGATAATTCCAAGTTTCAAAATCCGTTCAACCCCAATTAGCCCTTCAATTATAATCCAAATTACATAAATAAATTTTTTATATTAATTTTTAAATGAAAAATCAAATCAAAAGCTAGTAGTGGTTGGTGGTTCCCTTTAGAACATGAGGTGAGGTGGCATGGCCAAACCCTATGTTCATAAGAAGTGGATGAGCATGGTTTGGCCTAGCATTTGATTTAAGCCAGATATTGATTCATGGTTTGGTCTAGCATTTGAACATGGTGGAGTTTATTCTTAAGCTAAATAACTCGGGATCGATTAGTGGGTTGGAGAGACTATTCCAAGGTATGCCAGATTTCATGAGTAGTAGTAAGGTTTAGTTTGTAAGGAAGAATAGAAGGGGATATAGTGGAGAAGAGGGCAGACATAAGATTTTGATCTATGAGATGCCAAGACAAAAAATTTGTGCTGAAGCAGTTCAGAGCTAGCGTTGGTGGGCAAGGAAGTCAGCCAGTGAGATAGTTGTCAAAGCCGTTAGCTAAGAATAGCTTATAAATTTGAAGTCTCCAAATGGAATAATTCTCATTGTTGAGTTGAATGTTTACAATGATCTTGAAGTTAGACATTAGAAACTTGAGAAAGGATTGTATGGTGAACTCTACCATAGAGGCTGTGAGAGTAGGTGTGAGCTCAAAGGCAGAGGAGGAGTCTTGGTTTGTAGGTTGGGAGGAGAAGGTTGTAAAGCTCACTGCTAGTGGAGAATGTTTTTCAATCTAGTGGAGAATGTTTTTCAATCTCTTAGAATGACTCCTTTATATGGGGAAGTGGTGGATGAGTCATTTTAGTGATGATGAACAAAAGATTAAAATTTTCAAACATGCTTATGATGAGCACCTCCACATTATGACACAAACATAAGTTATGTCACAGAAAATATTAATAGATGTTGATGCTATGCTTATAATTTTATTGATGATGAACAAAAGATTAAAATTTTCAAGCATGCTCACCTCCACATTATGAAGACACAAATATAAGTTATGTTGCATAAAATGTTAATAAATGTTGATGCTATGCTTATAACTTTAGTATATTATCATTCATATTGATGAAGATATGGTTATAATGCTTTATAGTTGTGGGAGTTATAATAGTTTTGATAGTTATGTGAGTATTGTTATCATTTTGTAATTTGAGTTTGAAATTTTAAATTTAAAAAACACAAGCTAAAACTGTGTACTAGATCACTTCCTATACTTCATCATGTATCTTGTGATGGGTCCATAATGTGTTTATCAATAGAATTATAAGGCCATCAAATAGAACAAGCTCAACTTGGACATATGTTATGTGGAGTCGAAAAGAGGATAATATGGAGTATCTAATGCAGGGAAACTTGTGATTCTCAAAAAGAAATATCCCATGTTGAGATCATTAGTATTTTGGAGAGATAATTAAGTATATTAAGTTTATATTATTTTTAAAATATGGCACTTATAATTTTGCATCAATTAAGGATGTTGTGATTAAGGATGTTAACTTCAAACATAGTTCTATATTGAGACCTAATAAGCCATTATGATACAATCTTCTACATAAATATAATGCAATGTAGTTAATCAAGATGGGTCATTCACACCTTCATCATAAGGAGACTATAGATGATTGACTTATTTGATCTTATAATTTTACATAGAAGGAAAATCTAATTATATCCATTAACGAGTTTTTTTTTTTTTTTTCAAATCATATTCTCTTAGGTTTTGTTTAGGACGGCTTTCTTACTGATTCTTAAAATAGCTTATTATTACAAAAATTAAAAAATTTGTACTCAAAAGTTGCATTTAAAAATACTAAGACAGATGTTTTCAATAAAGTCTAAATTTGATATTTAAAATAAGATGGGTTGACTTATTTAAATATAAGATAGTATGTATTATAACTTTACCATTAAGCAAAACTACTCAAATCATGTAGGCATGAAAATGTGTATATATAACAAAATAACTTAACTCTAGGATCACAATAGCTAGTGTGTGCTAGATTATATTGATATGTAAATTAATTAAGTTGTTTGGTGTTTAAATATTGATGTTTGATGTTGATATTTAACTTCATTAAGGACATTATGATTTAGATTTTAGTTACTTGAAAATATTATAAATTATTATAAATTATTATTATTATTATTATTATTATTATTATTATTTTATTATTCAATAATTTATCATAATTAGATATATTAATCATTAAAGGGTTTAAGGACTACAATGATTGAACTACAACAAATGAATGGGTTATGGCACCACATAGTCCTCAGTTTTATTTGAGTTGATTTTATAATTTTTAAAAAAATTAATTTTCTTTGTGATAATTGATCTTTTAAGAAATTATAAATTAAGGGATTTATGAACAACACTGATGAAAATGATTCATCAAAGAATGAATCATGTCATATAATAGTTAAATGGTTTATTTTAAGTACTTTTGATGTCTTAGAACTTTTCAAATTTTTTAGATTTTTTGAGAATTTTTAAATTATTAAAATATTAATAATATAATAATTGTGCTTAAATTCCATCAAAGGGCGAAAACTACAACAAATTCTTTAAATAGATAGTAAGAGTATTTTTCATGATTTTGAATATTTTTCAGATATTTTAGTATTTTGGGAATTATTAATTATTCTGATAAATTGGTTCTTAATGATTTAAAAACACATTTATAATGAAAGTAGCTTAGCAATTCAAAGGATCCTTAATGAACTGATTTGGTTTCACAAAATAAAAGATTTCTATCTTTTTTTGGTTCTTAGAGCTATTTAAATTTGAATTACAAACAAAATAGAGTTTTGATGCAAAAGATAAAGGTTTTTTTTTTTACAGAATAAAAAATCTTCAGGTCATTGCCACTCGACATCCTCAACATTTCCTTGCTAATTTAATGAACAATTACATAATAGATTTCAGATCTAATCAATATTGACGAGTATCTTATATGTTGATACGAAGTATTCCGACGATCCTCATGATCCGAGTCCGAGCTGTTGGAATCGGCAGCGGATCACAAAATCTTGGTGAATCTTCTCTATAATAGTCCGTTTGGAACAGGAATCGCACAAGGTAGATTGATAGAAACCTCTGGTAAAATACCCACCAATACCCGTAACCCAGCAAAGAAAGCACATTACATTAGGGATTGTCTTACGCCAATTTGATTTTGGAAAAAGAAAAAACTATCGCTTTCACTTATGCCAGGGAAACGCTCATTTTTCTTTTCATTCGTTTGCAAGGCATTAGGTGGGGTTTTTGTAACAAAACAAATATGCACTTCTTTTTCGCTTCGCGAATCAGCAATTGAAGTGAATCACGTTGTTACGTCACGAGCGATGTAAACCTCTTCTAGCCTTGTGAGGCACCATTGCCAAGTAGCTTATTCGTAGTCGGAGAAGGGACAAGTGTGTGCTTGGTAAGGAGATCGAGGTCTTCCTTGTGCCTTCCCATTCACGTATCCCGTGGTAGCCCTGAAAGGTATTCCCATTATGCATATATGTAGTTGGTAGGATATAAGATTGATTGACTTCTTGATGATATAAGAAATTTTCTAGATAGAGCTCAATTTATCAAGTACCGATTGTCGAGCTTTACAATATACCTTCCTCAAAACTAAATCCACGGCATGGAATGTCTCCTTCCAGATTAATTATTTTGTGCAGATTCCGGATGTTGTTCGGAGGCGAATCATAGCGTGCCACGTCACCCGTTTGCTGGTGCTCGGTAACGTTGTGTGTCAGGTGACATGGAGCACTGTGATTCGCCTCTGAATGATGTTGAATCCACATAGAATAATTTCTCCTTCTTTCTAACATTCAAATTATAGTATCTAACTACACTCCTTTTGACTTCCTCTTGCTTCATTGATGCCAAAACTTAGAGTTCCTCCAATAAATTCATGATTGCCTGCATGCCTTTTTTGTTCTTCTCTCCCCCATTTAGTTAGCTATCCCTCTTCAAAATTTGAAGATGCCACCACTTGTTAATTATGTAGTTCATATTTGACAAGGGATAGGGCATCATCTTATGGGACAATGCAAAGGGGGGGTTGGCTAGTTATAGAGAATGGTGATATTCTTAAGGCCCATAGAATAAATGGAAATATTCTAGTCCACTTGCCTTTGGCTCTTTCAACCTTCTTCCTTACGAGATTCAAAATTAACTTAATCACCACGTCTACCTAATTACCAGCTTATGAATGGTGAACTAACATGAATTTGAGCGAATCCTTAGAACTTGGCAAAATTATTTGATCTTTTTATTTGAGAATTGAGGCTTATTGCTTGGAAGTGTTTCCATCAAGAGCCAATATTAAAAAATGATGTCAAACTAGAGGAAGTTGCTAAGAACTTATGTAATAGTCTTTGTCAAAATGTTTTATTTGCACTTCATGAAATAATCAAACATTATTAGAATAAACTTCTAATAAAATAAAATAAAAATTATAATAAAAATAAAAATAAAAAACTTCTTTTGCATGATAGATGGGGAAGCAACCCAATCAAGTTCATTCCCCATACTACAAATTCCCTTAGGCTAAATATTGGTTGCTACTTATGAGAGGGTTGTAGTAACATTAGAGAAGATTTTTAATATAATAAAAATTTCTTGAAAAATTCTTCCACGTTCTTCTTGAGGTTGACCAAAAGTACCTAGGATTTTTTGTGCCAAAAATTTTCCATAGGCACATTTTCCCGAATAAACTTCACAAGAATTTTTTATACTTTATTTTCACATAAACACCTTAAGTTCATCAAAGTGACTATCCTCCTAAATAAGGCATTGTTTATGAGTCAGCATTGGGCAACTTTGACCTTGAATCTCCCCTAGTTAGTAATAGAGATAATGGTTTTCAATGTCTTCAAATACCCAATAAATGAATCTACCCAAATCATCGGATCCCATCTTTGACACCCATCACTACCATCTTTTGATACATGGAAGTGATAATTCAAGAACTAACGACTTATAAAAGATCCTAATTTAGAGATTAGGCCGTCAAGCTCATTTTACATTGTCAAAAATTGCTTAATTTTGAAATACTGAAATCAGTCAATTGATCTCTATCTTCACTTTGAAGAGGTATCTTAGTAAACTTTAAATTGTCTCTTGACTTGATTCTCCATGAGTTGTGAATCTAAGAACATGGTTAAGTGTTCTCCACAATCCTGGTCATGATGTGAAACCCTATGATCATAGCCTTATACTCAATCTAATTGTCATGACTCCAAAGTCAATTCTAATTATTTGTATTAGTATGATTTCTATTAGTCCTTTAAGACCATGCCAACCCAGAATCCCTATTTTCCTAGCACACCTCAATGTATAAATATACAAGAAATCCTCTCTAATTGCATTTCCCTCTCTCTCTTTAGGATGGTGAAGTCAACCAAGAAGTCAATAGGTGCTTGTGTCGTCATTATTGTCCTCAACATATAGGAAACTTGAAACTCATTCAGTCTTACCACCCATTTTAATAGTCTTTACCTATATGTTAATCCTCAACATGTAGGTAAAGTTTTCACTCAATCGTATGCTTTTTAATAGATGGTCCGTGATGACTTGGATTGAGTGCACCGAAAAATAGGAAATTCAATAAGTTGTTATGATTAGTGTCCATGCCAATTTCTCTATGATTGGATTCCTTAGCTTAGCTCCTCGAAGGACTTTACATAATAGATCATCCACTTTCTTATCTCTTCCAGGACTAACATAAGCCTTATGGGATCTTCACCTACCCTAAGATACTAGAGTAGGGCTTCCCAAGGTTGCAAACTTTACAATAATGGAGGTAAGGAGGTGAACTATTTTAAATGTCGAAATGTAACCTCATACTCCTTACTCCAAGTGAAGTGTTTTGTGTTCCTCAAGATTTTAAAGAAGATTGAGCACCTATCATCTGATTTTGAAATAAAGCAACCCAATCCTATGACTCTCTTTGTTAGTTATTGCACTTCCATTGTAATTATGTGGGAAGACATTTCATATATTACATTTACCATATCTAGATTTACTTTGATGTTTTCTTGGGTAAGTAAAAATCTTAAGAACTTCTCCGATCCTACTCCCGATCCTACTCCAAAGGTGAACTTCAGAGAGTTAAGATGCATGTTATATTTCTTAAGTGTTGCAAAGGTCTTCTTCAAATCCAAGATGTTTTATTCCAAGGTATTTCACTTCACTAGTAGGTCATTAACATATATACTTTCATGTTCCTCTCCTTCTAATAGTTGAACATGTAACCAATTACACATTGCTAGGTAGTTTCAACATTTTTTAAGCTAGATGGCATCACTCCATAAAAATCGACCTTTATCCCAAACGAAAGATGTCTTCTCATTAACAACAAGGTGTATTTTGATTTTTATAGCCAAAAAAGTGTCAAAAATCTCATCATCGAGAAGCTAACATCTGAGTTGATTGATGCATCAATTCAAGGGAATAGACAAATGTCCTTCGAGTAAGCCAATTTAAAATTGTCAAAGCCTACACATATCCTCCACTTGCCACTCAATTTTTTTGCATTTATCATATTTGAAATTCAATCAAGATTTTAGGTGCATCAATTCAAGCAAGTAACCAGATGTCATTTAAGCAAGTCGACTTTAAATTGGAAAAGTTTACACACATCATCTACTTGCCACTGGATTTTTGTACTATTACGACATTTGAAATTTAATCGAGATACTATATATTTTGCATAATTCCAACCACAATGAGCCTTTGGACCTCTCACCTTATAGCTTCAGCCAAGATGATGTTGTCTTTGTTATATTCTATTTAATGGATCTTATATTTTTCTCATGTTCAACCTATGACAATAAAATTGATACGCAACCTTGGCATTTTGATATTTATCTAGGAAAAAAAAGTTTGATATCCTCCTAGAGAGCTTGAACCAATCACTCTATATTCAAATCTAAAAAAAAGGCACTGATTCGAAGGGTTCATTTTGGAGCTCCCTCAATAACTGGAATGCCCTCCACCATTTCACAAGTCTCCAACTAGGCTATCCTCTCAACCTATATTATTCTGTCAAGACATTCTTGCCTCAATGAGATTGTACAGATAATATGTTTTGTCAACTCACTAATATTCTCAGACATCATGGTACATATCATATTGACATATAGGTAACATAATAAAGGCAATCAGATCATAAAAATCAATAAAATTAAAATATTATATAAATTACAAAGAATTTTTTAGATGTCTCACCCAAAAAGTATGTAAGCAACACTTTTGATGGGCTTCGCATTAATTGCTTTTACATAAAGCATTAATATATTTACTGAGGCCTTAATTATTTAATTTTTATATAAGTATAATCTCACAACGTTTTCTAATCAGAATGTCAGATTCTCAGTCCTGCATCTGCATCAATTATGTAAGCCCAGAATGATCGAAAGGAAAAAAAAAAAGCAAAGATTTGCAATTTAAGACATAATTTAAAGAATTTTGTCACCAATCTATGCCCAGCTCTCGTGAGATGAAAAGTTCTTCAACGTATTGAATGACAGGACCAGACGACGTTATGTATTTCTGCATCTCAATTCTAGCTGATTCCTCTGCAACAATTAAACAGGACAGGGCAATCAAGATAGAATCAATAATATACATCGAATATGATAATTAAAACTTACCATCTTCATTCAGCTTCTTCAGAAGTTGCGATTTTGAGGGGAGGGCATACATTCCTGCAGCAACTGCCTTTCTAACTGCCCACCCATGATGAGGGGCAAAAACTTTGGAATAAGCTACAGATGCAGGATCCTTCAGAGAGTTCCCACTAATACATAAAGGGAAATGGATAAGCAACGACACAAATGAGTAAAGATTAAAGTTCAGAACATGTGCTAAATTACTCATTAGTGTCATCATTAGTCTTATCCTAAACATTTGGGGTTAACTTCATGAATTCTACACTTATTTTGACTGCATATGGTGGTGTTGTTCAAAACTTGCTCTAAATGAATACTCTCCCATTCATTCGAGCTAGGATCAGCGTCATACATAGCCTCCCTAGCATTAAGGGGGTCCAATCATAATCAGATTATCTTTGCATTCTTCTTTTGCATTGGGTTGCTTTGGATGTTTGAAGTTAGCTTGTGTGGGGTTGATGATTGGACTTATTTGAAGGCTTTATTATATGAGTTTGATAGTCTTGTCTTTGAACTTAAAGATAGATGATTTACATTTGTCATAGTAGATGACATTTTTTAATAACTAGAAAGTTCCTAGCATGATGCATGATATTAGGGGTGTAAGCGAGTCGAGTCGAGTCGAGTATCTACCTTATCGAACCAAACTCGTTTACTTGTTAGTGAGCTCGAACTCGAGCTCGAGCATAACTCGAGCTCGGTTTCAATACTCGAGTGCGACTCAATTAAGAAATATGAAGCTCGAACTCGGCTCGAGTAATCGAGCTCACTTAGAAAGCTTGAGCTCAGCTCATTTATTTGGCTTGGAGAAGTTGGAATGCCTGGTTGACTTAGACTGGTCGACTTAGACTGGCCACAACGGAGAAGGAGGTTGCTCAGGACATTAACTCATCAGCTTTGCTCACTGGAGGCAGGCTTGGCTGAGGGCTTTAGAGAAGAATATTTTATTGAAAGAAGAGCAGGAGGATTTAAAAAAAATAATAATAATTAATGACTTTTTTTTAAAGTGTTAAATAGTAAGTTTGAGAGGAAAAAACTTATCACTTTATTCAACATTATCCTTATTTATAGTCTATACAAGATGGTTATATAAAGAAACAAATTACTACACAATAAAGAGTAATACAATCCTTCTTAAATTAGTTCTCTAGTTATGAAAAATATTCAACATGAAACAGGCGGGCTTCCCACGGATCACTGTTCATGGCTGCGGGATCAGTTTAGCAACGGAAGGCTGAGATTTAACAGAAAGCAAGACAGCAGCTTTCCCAATAAAACAGCCGTTGACAGCTGCATTAACTGGACAATAGGCTTTTCTATTGGAAGAAGATCAGGAGGCTTATTAAAAAAATAATTAATGACCTGTTTTAGAAAGCAGAACAACATCTTTTTCCAAAAAATGCATTTATTGCATTAAATGGAATTAAAGTTTTGCATTTTTTTTACTGTACAGAGAAAAAATTAAATTTTTTTTATAAATAATGCAACTTTTTATATATTTTTTAAATATCAATGTAATCAAGTTGAGTTCGCGAGCCTACGAGTGGAGTCTCATAAAGCTCGAACTCGACTCATTGAATATACGAGCTCGAGTTTGAGCTCGAGCTTAATCTCAAAGCTCGATAAGCTCGACTCACTAGCTTGTTATCGAGTCGAGTTCAAGTCGGCTCAGCTAACTTACACCCTTACTCGTGAGCCTATGAATTAAGTCTCATCAAGCTTGAACTAGAGCTCGTTTAATATACAAGCTCCAGCTCGAAGCTCAATAAGCTCGACTCACGAGCTTGTTACCGAGTCGAGTTCGAGCCAGCTCGGTTTATGTACACCCCTATATGTTATATCCATAGAAGTTCATCACATCACACTTGATCTTCATAATTTAACTCCTCATTCTATGGGCATCAAACATCTACTAGTGACTTGTAGGAACGTGATTCACCCAACTTATATGAAAGGGCTCTAAAAAAATAATTTAAATAAGATAATGACATAAAAGAGGACAGAACTTCTAACATAAAATTTAAAGAGTTAAATGAAGAAGTATTAGTGGCAATATACAAGAATCTAACATCATGTATACTTAAGCATATAAAAACAGAACACGTATGCATGTAGATTTTATAAAACTGCGATAAAGCTCTTGTGTAACATAAATCAGTGTTGGGCAACCAAGAGGTCACAACCGAAGAGAGGAAAAAATGAGAGTATTAATAGTGAATGTGTAATAAAACAATAAAGAAGATAAGTAAACATTATAAAGGTTTTGTGGCTATCATTAATGAAATAATATGAAGTAGATATTCAGTAATCACAAGGTTAATTTTAACGTACTCGGCTACGAGAATTTCCTCAAAAAGCACCTTGACCATGTCAATTCCACGCTTCACTCGAAGAAGGTTTCGTGAATGACTCCCACCTTGCCTTATGCAATTGCTCTTGATGTCTAATTCAAGCATAGATTGCAACGTTGGAATAGATTTTGCTGCTTCCTTAAGATCTTCAACCTATTTTCACCCATTAAGAAAAGTAGGAAAAATAAAGTAAATCAGTGTTAAAGAAGATAAAATGTCAAAAAGAACCAAAATACCGTGCTATATTTTTTTTTTTTTGTCGTGCCATTAATTGAGAATTCATTTGGGACCGCTTTTTTGCTTTCTAAAGCGGCTTTATAGTACACATTTTTTTGTTTTTGCACTAAAAAGTAACTTTAAAAAGCAATAAGAAAACAGCCCCAAACGAAACCTAAATCTCAATTCAGCACTCATCAATAATTTAGAATTTTGGCATCTAGAACATGCCCTGATAAACTGTGAAAACTATAACATTAAAAATAAAAAGTTCTATTCAAACTATGGGTAGATAGATGCATTTGGGAAAGCATAATTAGCTCCAAAACAAAGTACTCCAAAGACGAGCACCAAGTACTCACGAACCAAATCTCTCAATTTGCCCAGAGCTAAGGTGCTCAACAATATTGAGCGCCTCCCATGCGAGAGATCCAAATGCAAATTTTGAAAATAATGGGAATAAAATATGTGTTTATAACGATAGTTTGATTAAATTATCGCAATTATTAATGGAAAGCACGTAATGTGTAAGGAATCAGAAGATGGGAACCTAGTTGTGCGTTCTCAAAAAATGTAGCGACTTCTTATAGTCCTGGTCAAAACAAATGAGCTCTTCCATGCTTACGCTATTCATGTGCTCATGACTCAAGTAGAATTCTCCATGCATAAAGCTAATTTGATGTTTCTACACTTCAAAGATCAAGAATTCTGTAAAACTAATAAGATCTTAATCACATGATTTATTTTAAACTCAGGTGCCACAAACTTCCATTCACAGGAAAATCAAGTATATTATCCTCCGTTGCATATTCCAAGCCCACATGAAAGAAATTCAAGACTTCATGATTTTGGCTGGTGTAATGACTACTACAAAAAAGTGATTAATGTATAATAATGCATGATTTTATTCGCCAGTTTCTTAACCCCCGCTCTACGAGAAAGATCTTTTGGAATATATATGATTTTGGGTTGATATGTCAATAGGAAAAGAGGCTCAAAATAATCTCGCAAATTTAGAATGGATGTCGGCCGCTTGTGTATATAAGAAAGAGAAGTCCATTAAAATCAAAATGAAATTGTGGAAGGAATTGGACAGTTATTTTTATGTTGCTTCACACTTGGCAATTTTACGCAGGAGCAGCTAATCAAAACGGATGGCCTATGTTCAAAGTTAGTTTTTAGCTTTTTATTTTGACAGAAGGCACCCGTATATGAGTGGTGTCTATTATGTTAAAATGTCATTTCATTTGTGCCTCATATTTTACAAAATGCTGCATCTCTTCTCCAAGGAGCAGATCAGTGATCATTCAACTTTTATAAATACAGATTGTTTTCACTTGTTGATATACTAAAAAATATCTTCATCTTCTTCCCGTCATTCCTGCCATAAATGGTAATTTACTGAGAATTTCTAAAAGGGAACCTTCTTGTTCCTTGGAAGTTTCATAGTTTTCATTTTATGCTTGAGGTGATTTGTTGATCAACCCTTCAACAAACTCCCATAGAATAGGGAAAAATATCAAGAACATAAATCTTTAAACCTCTAAACCACTAATTTATCTATTACCAATTTTTCGAACATGATCTTTCCAAAGATTTCAGAACGCATACCTGTTTTTCAAAAGCCCAACTCTCCCATCTTTTAGAACCATAAGGGATATGTGCTGTGAAAAATTAGTTATGATAAAGCACACTCTCTTCTCCCCCTATGCATGACGTGCAGCCACCATCCTCTGCAGGTTAATCACAACCTCTGATCTCTAACAGAATAGTCAATCCTCACTATCACGCTGAAACCAAATTTGCTGCTAGCACATAAGTTGTTTCTCTTACCTGTATATGTATTCAACTACAGCATTGTATGGGTCTTAGAAGATGAATGAAATCAAATACTTTCTCTAGCTCTTTTTGTATTCATGTTATCTCTCTTCTCCAATTATCTAACTATGCAACTTACTTACTTCATGGTATCAGATTTTTGCTTAACAGTGCTTAACTCATTTTCTTCCTCCCATTCTTTAACTATGGATGATTCTTCAATTCCTTCCACCAATATCACATGAAGCTCTCCTCTCATAAAATGGGTGACATTTACATTCCTCTACCTTTGAGATTCCTGATGTCAAATCTCAAACACAGTTAATATTCAGCTCACAGGTGAAAACTGTGCAATCTGGAGACTGGATCCTCAAAACGTTCACCATATATAGCTTCGAAAGGTTTGTCAACGGAAAAAACATCTATCTGCCAAGCAGATCATAAATCATGCAGGTGAAATCTCTATGAATCCTGATTACAATACCTTGTAACTCGACCAAAGCCTAGTTGTTTCCCTTCGCTCCACTATCGCTGCATCCATTCTTCCCTATACTCTCAACCCCAATCATTATTTTGAGATATCAACAACAATAAAAAAGTGCCTGCAAACAACCAATTGGTCAAGAGATATACAACTCAAAAATGAACTCCATAATATCTATGTGAAAAATTAAACAATGAAATAATATTTATCTTCCATCAAATCCCTAGTTGATAATATCGCTGTAGTTGAATCACATAAACATTGAAGATGTTATAATCTATATCCTAAATGAACTTTTCCCTTTCTATCAAGCCTTCAAAATGAGAAAAGTATCAAAATGATCTCTTGATTCTTTATGAAAGACCAAAATAGTACACAACTATATTAAAAAGCTATTTTGGTCCATCAACACCTTAAAGAAGAACCAAAATAGTCTCATCATAGGACTATTTTTTATTCAATTTTAAGGATTTGAGGGACCAAAATGATAATTTAATATAGTTGGTAATCATTTTGATTTTTTCCCCTTCAAAGTAGCAGTAGCCATAGAACTATCCCTGATAAGCCTAGATGATATGTACTCATTGTTATGTAGTGTGAAAATTAACATAAACATTGAGTAAGCGGAGTTATGCATAGAAGAATTTTTTGTTGCTCTGTCAACAACCATAGGACACTTTTCCTACACTTGCAAGGAGCGTGGTAGGATCAATTTATTTCCAGATCATCATGGAGCCTCCACAATTCCAAGAGGAGATCGGAACTCCACTCTACCCCTCATATGCCAAATCTGTGAAAAGTGACACTCAACTATAACATGTCAGCACTGCTACAATCCTCAACAAAACTTACCGCAAACTACTATAGCTATTACTATTCTTTTCACTCAGTAATAACCTACAACCAATGATTGGTATCTTGATAGTGACACAGTAGCTCATCTGACTACTGAACTACATCATCTGTAAGATCTTGTGCCATGTCATGAAACATAAGAGATTATGGTAAATAATGGCACCTCTCTTCCAATTACCACTAGAGGCCACGACATATTACCCACACTAAATCCAAACTATAAGCTTCTTCACAATCTTTTACATGTTCCTATACTCTCTCACAATCTCCTCTCTATCAACAAACTAACATTTGATAATAAATATATTCTGTCCTTTGATGTAACTAGATTCACCATTAAGGACAACTCAACCAACCAAATCATTCCCAATGGGTCGAAGGCATAATGGACTCTACCTAGTATCCTGTAATCAGTTTGCATCTTCTCCATCAGTTCTCATTGTTCGATATCCCTCAACCTTATTTTTGCATAACTATCTTGGTCATCCCTATAATTTTGATAGGAAACACTCGAAGATTTCAAGTAAATCCTATCAATTTCAAAAAATCCACGATAAACTCTTCCAAACTCCAAAAGAAAACCAGAAAAACAGTAATTTTATTGCAATAATCATATAGATCGGAAGAAAACAACAAGATACAAGTGATCCTGATGTAGAACGGTTAGGAGGATCCAACATTTTAGAACAATTTCAGCTTTGGTTTCCCAAAAACCTGAGAGGATTCGCTGCTTCTTTCTAGAGAAGTAACCCAAGGGGGAGGCTTTGAAAGTTTCGGCCAACAGCAGAAAGCTGAGGGAATTCGGCCAGCCACAGCAATCAAGATTTGGAAACCAAGGAAATAAGCTGCTATTACGGATGGGTTTCACAGCAAATTAATAACGGAGAGGGGGCAGTTGTGTAATGAGAGAGAGAAGGGGTGAGGGGGCGGTAATGAGGGGGAGGAAAAGGGTCAGAAGTAAATCAGTTTCCAAATTGAATAATTCTGGAACGTGACAGGTTTGGGAAATTACATTGGGAAATCACGGCTGGAGCAACTAGGAGAAAAGGAAATAAATGTGAGTGAACGCCAAGGTGGAGGTGAATTAATTCCCAATTCCTGTAATTGGACTAGTGAGTAAATTCAGAATTACGGTTAAGAGGAATTCGGCCAGGAGAACTATCAGTTTTGGAAAGTAATGAAAGCAATTTCATGGATTCTGTATCCAATAACTGATGAGAAAATTCAGCCGGATGGAGATGACGGGAATTGAGATAGTTTCCAAAAGTATGGACTTAGAATTAGGAAATAATTAAGTAACTCTATTTGAATTTGAATTTGAAATGAGGGATTTGTGGAGGGAAAATTTTGAGTTAATGAGGGAGTTAATTAGGAGCATTAATTGGAAGGTTTATTTGAATTTTAAATCAATTGAGTTTGAATTTCAAACTATTTCCAAATTCATTCAAGCCTAAATTAGGAAACTTCAATGGAATGATGAAGGGAGGTGGTCGGCGGGTTGTGAAGAGGTGGCCGGTGGCTTGGGTGGAGGATGGGGATGTCGACAAAGAGAAGATGAAAAGATAACGAAAGAATAAAACCACGAACCCGGCCGTCTCCAAGGTTGGTGGGTGATACGATTTCCCTCTCCAAGGGATCTCCAATCACGAGCCCGGACCCATCCTGCGGCTGGTGATAACTTCGATTCCTCCCATAGGAATCTCACTCTCGTCCTCTCTCAAAGAACACAAGTGTGGAAAACAAAATTTTTTCATATCAATTAACCATCGTCTTACAATAGTTTAAGGCCCTATATATAGGCCATAACATGAGAAAATAAAAATACAAAAATGCCCCTTGGGCCATAACACTCAAATAAACTAACCTAGGGGTAAAACAGGAAATAACATAAAATAATAGATAAAATTCATAAAATAAATTTTAAATAACAATTTAAATTAGAGCCGTCGATTTACGACGCCTCCTGTGATAGATGCGCCAAATCTTCGTGCTGATGTCCGCATCATTCTCCCCAGGTGGGAGAATACTCGACTCCGTCGAGTTAGCATCACAATTGCTCCCGTACAACTCTGGACTATTATTTGCAAAGATTTTCAAACAACCTCGGTTGCCCAGAAGGTCTACTTGATTGCTGCACTTTAGCTCGCCTGCAGGAACTTGTTCACTCTCATAAATGGCTTCTCTAGCAATAGGAGCAATTTTGAATTCTATGGATGTCACTTCCAGATCTTCATCCACAGTCTCCGTTATAGGAGTTTTAACTGGGTCAGGAGAAACATTTGCTTCTGTAGGAGTTGCAATTGAATCGATCAAATCTCTCTCTTCATTATTTGCAGTCACGCATTCTTCCTTGTCAACCAATTCATCTTCTTCTTTATATTCTTCCTTGACCACCTTAGGTTTCTCTTTGATTTGCATAGTGAGTGGGAAATGGAAGGCTTCATTGGTCTCCATCCATTTGTCCACTCTCTCTTTGTCTCTTAATGCCTTCTTTCTCTCTTTTGATGAAGGGGTTTTTACATAGAACGGTGGGTTAGTCCTGCCTCGCTCTAGGTGATCGAATCGTTCGATTGTTTGACGGTGGAGGTCGACTAAGTCCGCTTGATCCTCCTTGAGTTGTTGACTAACGGCGCCCAGTTGACCTACCAACCAATTTAAAGTCCGTCCAAGTTGATCCGAGTCCATGCTCTGATACCAAACTGATGTAGAACGGTTAGGAGGATCCAACATTTTAGAACAATTTCAGCTTTGGTTTCCCAAAAACCTGAGAGGATTCGCTGCTTCTTTCTAGAGAAGTAACCCAAGGGGGAGGCTTTGAAAGTTTCGGCCAACAGCAGGAAGCTGAGGGAATTCGGCCAGCCACAGCAATCAAGATTTGGAAACCAAGGAAATAAGCTGCTATTACGGATGGGTTTCACAGCAAATTAATAACGGAGAGGGGGCAGTTGTGTAATGAGAGAGAGAAGGGGTGAGGAGGCGGTAATGAGGGGGAGGAAAAGGGTCAGAAGTAAATCAGTTTCCAAATTGAATAATTCTGGAATGTGACAGGTTTGGGAAATTACATTGGGAAATCACGGCTGGAGCAACTAGGAGAAAAGGAAATAAATGTGAGTGAACGCCAAGGTGGAGGTGAATTAATTCCCAATTCCTGTAATTGGACTAGTGAGTAAATTCAGAATTACGGTTAAGAGGAATTCGGCCAGGAGAACTATCAGTTTTGGAAAGTAATGAAAGCAATTTCATGGATTCTGTATCCAATAACTGATGAGAAAATTCAGCCGGATGGAGATGACGGGAATTGAGATAGTTTCCAAAAGTATGGACTTAGAATTAGGAAATAATTAAGTAACTCTATTTGAATTTGAATTTGAAATGAGGGATTTGTGGAGGGAAAATTTTGAGTTAATGAGGAAGTTAATTAGGAGCATTAATTGGAAGGTTTATTTGAATTTCAAATCAATTGAGTTTGAATTTCAAACTATTTCCAAATTCATTCAAGCCTAAATTAGGAAACTTCAATGGAATGATGAAGGGAGGTGGTCGGCGGGTTGTGAAGAGGTGGCCGGTGGCTTGGGTGGAGGATGGGGATGTCGACAAAGAGAAGATGAAAAGATAACGAAAGAATAAAACCACGAACCCGGCCGTCTCCAAGGTTGGTGGGTGATACGATTTCCCTCTCCAAGGGATCTCCAATCACGAGCCCGAACCCATCCTGCGGCTGGTGATAACTTCGATTCCTCCCATAGGAATCTCACTCTCGTCCTCTCTCAAAGAACACAAGTGTGGAAAACAAAATTTTTTCATATCAATTAACCATCGTCTTACAATAGTTTAAGGCCCTATATATAGGCCATAACATGAGAAAATAAAAATACAAAAATGCCCCTTGGGCCATAACACTCAAATAAACTAACCTAGGGGTAAAACAGGAAATAACATAAAATAATAGCTAAAATTCATAAAATAAATTTTAAATAACAATTTAAATTAGAGCCGTCGATTTACGACGCCTCCTGTGATAGATGCGCCAGATCTTCGTGCTGATGTCCGCATCAGATCCTCTATTCGAGATGAGGATTGATCTCTCCCAATCCCTAGAAGAATCCAGAACCCAAAACCTAAACCTAAGAGATCTCAAAATAAGCCAAATTCAAGATGTTGTAACCCTTGAAAAATAAAGTATTTAATGCATACAAATCAGAAGGAAATCCCTAAACAGTCCCTACATTTAAATTTCCCTCCCAAATCCCTCAAAAAGCACTCCTAAAATGCTTCGTTGGCTTTGGCGGCTCACGCGGCATGCACAAGAGGCGGAGAAGTTCCGCCTCTGTTGCGCTGGGCCGATCCCATGTGGACCGGCTAAACCAGTCCAATGGACCCGTCTAACAATACTCCCCTCCCAAAGATCCACCTTGTCTTCAAGGTGGAGATATGCTCGTGTTCCCATGGGGGTGGCCATCTTAGAGGTGGCTGAAAAATCTTACCAAAATTGTTGAGTCAGGGGTGCACTGAAAGAGAAACATCCCCTCCCTCCATCTTGATCACATCCAGCTTGTGTAGTTCCACCAGATAATCTTTCTCCACCTCTTGTATGCTCTTAACCCTAGTCTTAAGTGATATCATGGCTTTGAATAGCCCTACATCTCCCCTTATAACCATCTTTCTCCCATCCACCATTAATTCCATCGTGAGTACTCCCCAATTGTCCTTGGTTTCCCCCAAGGTTTGTAACCACTTCATCCCCAGGTTGAAATCAATACTTCCTAACTCTAGTGGGAGAAAATCCTTCCTTGCCTGAATCCCTTGGATGGTCAAAACCACTCCTCTAAAGATCCCTTGGCCTTTCTCTACCTTTCTTGTACTCATCATCACCCCATAATAACCGGTGTCCACCAATTTCACTCTCACTTGATTGACGACCTGAGTGAAAATGAAATTATGGGTAGCCCCACTATCAATCAAAACTAACACCTCCATGCTTGTTATTTTCTACTTCACTTTCATCGTATGATTCAAAGTGAATCATACTACTGAATTCAAGGAGACCTCCGCCACATCCAAATGCTGCTTGTCATCCATCTCTCTCTCACCTCCCTCCTCGGTTTCCTCATCATCACAAACGGCGAGAACCTGAAGAGTTCGATCCCTACACCTGTGCCCTTGAGTATATTTCTCATCACACTGGAAACATAATCCCTTTGCCATCTTCTCTCATGTATTTACTTCTCTGTCAGTCTCTTAAAATTTTCCCCACTCCCTCCTACTAGTTTCTCTCTGGTGGTCTCATGAAATCCTCCTGATGCCAGACCCTTGGGTGTTAAATGAGTAGTCTTCATCCCGTAAGTGCCTCCTGACCTGCCACTCCTGACTCCCCTCTCTAGATTTTCCACCAATCGGACCAATTTCATGGTCTCTCCCAAGTCACAAGGCATAAGAACCTTCACTACCGCTCGGATCTCTGCTTTCAGACCCTTCATGAAATTCTCTTCCAATACTGTCTATGATAATCGATCCAACCTACTAGCCAAGTGCTCAAAACGCTCACAGTAGTCATCGACTGATCCCTCCTACACTAGAGCAAAGAACTGCTCATAGAAATTTCCTCCCGATCAGTTTGGAATCGTTATATTATGTAGTCCTTGAATTCTCCCCAGCTCCTGATATGTTTCCTATGGTCTCTCTACTGGTACCATGACAGCGCCTTCCTCTCCAAACATAAGTCTGCTACTATCATCTTCTCCTCTTAGGTTAGCCCATTAACGGCAAAGCACATATCCACCTTATAGATCCATCCATACACATCCTCCCCCTCGAAGATAGGCATCTTCAACTTTCTCACCTTCTTATCTCCCCAGTTTCCCCTTATTCCTCCATAGTTTCCCCTTTCCCCAGTGTTTGACCCCCCCCAGTCTCTCGATCTTCCCTTCCCCTTTCATACCCATAACCTCCTTTGAATTCCCCTCTCCTCCCTTCAAAATCAGCCACTCGACAACCATAATTTCCTTCCCTACATTCCCAATCAATGCCCCTTTGCTCCTACCCTCCATACCCATGCCTTTCCCCAAACCTCTCCTCTATCCTCCCTCTGGAAAGGCTCTAAATGGGGTCTTCTCCTTTCTCCCTCTACGATCTCTACCTCCTCTTCATCCTTACGGAATTTAAAATTTATATTCTATCCTTCTGGCCCTCTAGCCACGGAAGCCGCTGATTGATTGTGGAATTTTAACATCTTCTTCATAATCTCCCATAAGTCTGAGACTTGCCCTTCAATGGAAGAAATTCTATCTTCCACTGTGATTTTGATTTGGTTTTTGATTTGGTTCATCTCTCCTTCCAATCTCTCCTCCAAAGCATCCACTTTTTGGGCCGCCATCGTTCTTTGAATTTTTTGCAGATACAAAAATTTGGATTTTGCCTTCAAAAAACAACACTTTCCTTCTTTATCTGCTCAAGAACAGCCGCTGGAATTTGCAAAAACAACCCACCAACAGTCCCAAGATTTGCTCTGATACCAATTTGATAGGAAACACTTGAAGATTTCAAGTGAATCATACCAATTTCAGAAAATTCACGAGAAACTCTTCCAAACTCCAAAAGAAAATCAAAAAAATAGTAATTTTATTGCAAGAATCAAATAGATCGGAAGAAAACAACAAGATACAAGTGATCCTCTATTCGAGAGGAGGATCGATCTCTCTCAATCTCTAAATGAATCTAGAGCCCAAAACCTAAACCTAAGAGGTCCCAAAATCATTCAAATTTAAGATGCCCTAACCTTAGGAAAACAATGTATTTAATGCATACAAATCAAAAGGAAATCCCTAAACAGTCCCTACATTCAAATTTCCCTCCCAAATCTTTCAAAAATCCTTCCTAAAATGCTCTATTGGCTTTGGCAGCTCACGCGGCATGCGCAAGAGGTGGAGAGGTTCCGCCTCTGTTGCACTGGACCGGTCCCGTGTGGACCAGCTGGACTGGTCCAATGGACCGGTCTAGCAAATTCATTGAGCTCAACTCTTGTCAAGAAAAATAAATCTATATGTGAAGAAATTGTTTAGGGGAAATGGAATTTAAATTTTATTTCTTGGAATCATTATATATATATATGCACTCTAGGAGAATAAATGGAAAAAGAAAGACATTTAATTTAATTAATTATAATAAATAGAAGGAAAATGTCATTTACTCTAATTGATTCTAATCATTATATCCCACGGATCTTGGAATCAATCCCACGGATCTTAGAGTCAGAAGAGAAAATCTCCAACTGTAGCCCACAAATGATTGCTGAACTATCAAAGTCATGGGCCCCCTCCTTGCCGTGTGATTCAACACTCTGATAGGAAATACTTGAGTTGCAAGTATTCCTAACCAAAACCAGTAAAATTTCAACAGCACAACTGCTGTCCACCGCAGGAAATAGTAGAAAACAGTGAGAAAACTGAGAAAACACAATAGAAATTCGTAGGGAAAATGGAGCAAATGCTTTTATTTCAATGGAAGATGAAATGCACTTGCAAGATACAAATTTCCTTCAATTCGAGAGGAAGGAAAACTCTCCACGATCTCCGGCAAAGCCAAGAGCCCAAAGCAAACCCTAGATCTCAAAGAGAAAACTCAAATTCAAGATAACCCTAATTCCCCCCTCATCTCCCTAATTAAACATGAAAGGAGTATTACAAAAGACCTAAATACCCCTTTTAATTCAAATTTTCCCTCCCATAATTTGAAATTGACTCCAAATGGGCCCCTCAGCTTTTCCGCCCCCCTCCCTGTTCGCCTGGCTTCCGCCTGGTGCAGACCAGGACCGGTCCAGGTTGGACCGGTCCAGCCGGCTCAGGTGCCGGCCTAACATTACTCCCCTCCAAAAAACTCACCATGTCCTCAAGGTGAAAATCAGGGAACTGTTGCCTCACAATCTCATAGGGCTCCCAAGTGGCCTCATAGTCTGGAAGATCCTTCCATTTGATCAACACCTCTTTATTTCCTTTCTTGTCTACCCTTACTCCTTCCAACTCCACGGGTTCCATGACCACCTCCCAATTTTCTGTCAAAGACGCTGGTAATTCCACACTAGCTCCATGCTCCCCTAGTGCTCTCCTCAGCTGGGACACGTGGAACATTGGGTGAATAGTAGCGGAGGGGGGTAATTTCAGACGATAAGCCACCGCTCCAATCTTTCCCACGATCTCATATGGGCCAAAATACCTCGGAGCTAATTTCTCATTCTTCATGTGTGCCACTGATTTCTGCCTGTAGGGTCTTATCTTCAAGTATACCTTTTCCCCTACTTCATACTGTACATCTCTCCTGTGTGCGTCGGCTCGCTCCTTCATGATTTGTTGTGCCCTTCCAAGATGTTTCTTTAACTCTTCTAGTACATGATCCCTCTCCTCTAGGTACTGCTCCACTGACGATATTGGTGTGTTTCCCCTCTCATAATGCACTAAGTGTGGGGGGTCTCTCCCGTAGAGTACTTTGAAAGGGGTCATTTGAGCTGCCGAATGGTACGAAGTGTTGTACCAATATTCTGCCCACGATAACCATTTTGCCCATTTTCGTGGTGTCTCTGAAGCAAAACACCTCAAGTATGTTTCCAAGCTCCGATTTACTACCTCTGTCTAGCCATCTGTCTGAGGGTGATAAGCGATACTTCTCTTGAGAATAGTGCCCTGCATTCGAAACAGTTCCTTCCAAAACTGACTAAGAAACACTTTGTCTCTATCGGACACAATTGATTCTGGTAGCCCGTGAAATCTCACCACTTCCCTGATAAAAGCTGCTGCCACTGATACCGCGGTGTACGGGTGTCGTAGAAGGATGAAATGTGCATACTTACTGAGGCGGTCCACCACTACCAAAATGACTGTGTAACCCTCTGAACGGGGTAGGCCGTCGATGAAATCCATTGACATTTCCTCCCAAATTTTGTTTGGAAGTGCCAGTGGTTGGAGTAACCCTCCTGGTGCCATTGCCATGTATTTATTTCTCTGGCACACCTCACACTTTGCCACCAACTCGTCGACATCCTTATGCATCCCTTTCCAGTAAAGCTCAACTGCTAACCTTCTGTATGTCTTCTGTACTCCGGAATGGCCCCCAACTGCACTGCCATGAAACTCCTGCAGCAAATGTGGAATATTTATAGAGGTTCGTGGCATCACGAACCTTCCTTGGTATAATAATCTCTCCCCCTCCATGCTGTAACCAGGCTGACTGTTCTTGTCTTTCCTCAGGTCCTCCCTGATCTTTCCCAATTCCACATCTTGCATGTTGTCTTCCTTGATGGCCCCCCAATCGACCAATAATGGTACTGACACTACCACCTCCTGAAGTTCCCCCACACACCTAGATAAGGCGTCAGCGGCCTTGTTTTCCACCCCCGGCCGATACTGGATCTCAAAATCATATCCTAGCAGCTTTGACATCCACCTCTGATGCTCCTCAGTCACCATCATTTGCTCTAGCAGGTATTTCAGACTCCGCTGATCTGTACGAACAATGAAATGTCGGCCTAAAAGGTAGGGGCGCCACTTCTGAATAGCCAAGACTATGGCCATCAACTCTCTCTCATATACTGACTTCAATCGTGCTCTGGTAGATAGCACTTGGCTGAAATAAGCTATGGCCTATGATTCTGCATCAACACTGCTCCCAAGCCATACCCTGAAGCATCGGTCTCCACCACGAATACCTGGCTGAAATCTGGGAGTGCTAGAACTGAGACAGTGGTCATAGCTTTCTTTAACCTTTCGAAGGCTTGGGTTGCTGCATCACCCCAAGAGAAGTTGTCTTTCTTCAGCTGCTCCGTCAATGTCCAAGCAATGGAACTGTACCCCTTCACAAACCTCCTATAGTATCCCGTCAGTCCCAAGAAATCCTAGATCTTTTTTCGCAAAAATATCCTTCTTCTTTAATGAGTGGGATTTCTTCAATACCAAAGGCTCAAGTAGAAATGAACTTGTTGTTTGGAAGAACGAGTTTTACCTCACTTTCACAACATTCTTTGAATATTTCTGGTAGTATATCTAGGAAACCTCGTAGGTATTAATACCCTGAAATCGACGAGCCTACAAAACCAATCACGATTTTCTTATTCTTCGAGTTTTCCAATTGAATAAAATAGGCTTGTTGGCCCACTCATGTTTCTTAGAGAGATACGTAGAATGTTATGAGCTCTTCGACATCACGCACCTCTCGTTAAATGATTTCTTTAAAGTGTCATAAGAGAACGCGTGAGACTATAAGTACGTTATCTGAGGGTGACAGACTACTTATTCTTCTGGAAAATATTTTCTAGACTGTATTCTTGTATATAGCGTCGTAGTCATAATCGTCATTTGAATATTCAACCTCCCTTCTCCCTTTAGTCGTTGACCGGCACACCCTCCAGGATTTGGAATGGGTGACATCACATTCATTTGTGTCACTCCCTAAATGAGGCAAATGTTTCCTTTCTTTAGGAATGATCGGTGCTTTGGGACCCACCTGCCTTTTCTCACCTTCTTGTTTAGGTCACTTTGCAATCTATGGATTCGATTTCTGGGCCTCGAGAGAATTTGATGGCTTCAGCTTCTTTGGAATGAAGTATTTGACATCTTCATAGATTGTTACTCCATGGATTGCAAAGGGTTAAATGTCACCTGAGATTTTGAATTCATCCCCATCCCTGAGATACTTCATGCATTAATGTAGTGTTAACGGGACAATGTCGTACTCATGCAACCATAGTTTAAAATTGCGAAATAAGAGGCGTGCCTTGAGGCGCGCCTCTACGCAATTTGGACCCAAAACACCTTGAGGCCTAAACAATTTTGGCTTTGGCTGAGGGTACGCCTCAAGCAGAGTGAGGCACGCCTCAATTGCGCTATTGCGCAATTTTGTATGAGGCATGCGCCTCAAAGATTGGGTCCCACTCACTTTAAGTAAATATGAAAATGCCTCTCCCTTCTACCGTTCCAAGCCAAGAAGCAAGCTTCCCGATCCCGCAACCTGCCGTTCCCGATCTAGCCTGTGAGACCTTTATTTCCGGCCGCCCCTCTACATCCTTTCTTGATTAGTTCTTAGAGTTTTTTTAAAGTTTAGGGTAAGATTTTTCAACTTATAGGAAAGCTAGGGTTTCAAATTTTTTTAGTGTTTTTGTTTTAATTTGCTTTTTTCCTTTAGAAAATATGATTAAGGGCAAGGAAAAGTATAATACGTCATTGCGGAGGGACCCTTCTTGGAAATATAGTGTACAAGTTGACATAGGCGGCAGTGAGAAGACTTATGTGTATTTAAAATACAATTTTTGCTAGAAAGTGGTGAAGGGCGGAGTAACCCACATGAAGGAACACTTATCATGCTCTCATAAAAAAGTAGCATCGTGTGCAAATATGTCGGACAAGGTGAAGGATGACATTATTGCTTACATGAAGAAAAATATCAAGGCAAAACACTTACAATAGGAGCAATTTGATGAAAGGGTCGAACATAGTGCTTACTTCAGAGCGAGAGTGGAAAGGGCTCTTCCTCCACTATACATAATAGAGGTGCACGGGATACGATGGACCAGTATATGACTAATCCAGGAGAGGATAGAGGACAAGCACAGATGATGCCTGCAGCTGATACCAGAGAGGGTCGACGCCAGGTTTGCATGGATATTGGCAGATTTTTTTTTTAGAATGCCATAACATTTAATGTTGCGACATCATCGGCTACTTCAATATGCTGCAGTCTGTAGGGTTGTATGGAAGAGGGTTGAAGGCACCTTCCATGTACGAGTTACGAACATGAATTTTGAAGGAGCTGTAGAACACAGAGCAGAGCATTGATGAGATTAAACAGACATAGATTGAGATTGTTGTTACCATTATGTCAGATGGATGGTCTGACATGAAGAGTAAGAGCTTGATTAACACCCTTATCAACAATCCCTATGGCACGGTGTTTTTACGATTAGTTGAAGCTTCAGATGAGGTTAAAAATGCTGCATTCATTTTCAATTTACTAGATGGGGTTGTTGAGGAGATTGGAGAGCAATTGGTTGTTCAGGTGGTGACTGACAATGCCAGTGCATACAAAGCAGCTGGTCAGATGTTGATAGAGAAGAGGAAACACCTATATTGGACCCCCTGCGCAGCACATTGCATTGATCTCATATTGGAGGAACTCGGTGATTTACCTCAACACAAGAGCGCTCTTTTTAGGGCCAAGAATATCATAAAGTTCATTTACAACCAGTCATGGGTCTTAGCCTTGATGAGAAAGTTTTCGAAGAACGAAATCATTCGTCCTACAACTACTAGGTTCGTTATTACATTTGTGCACTGCAAATCATTTTCAATTTCTAATGCAAGTTTATTCTACAGGTTTGCCACATCTTATTTGACACTGCAGAGCCTGTTGGATGTGAGATAACCTCTTGAAGCAAATGTTTACATCAACAGAATGGCTTAACTCTGTGTTGGGGAAGAAAACTGAGGGGAATGAAATACGAAAGCTAATTCTAAATGATAAATTTTGGGCTACTGTGACCTATGCCATATTGAGCACGAGACCCTTGGTGCAAGTTCTACATTTAGTGGATGCCGAGAAGAAATCAATCATGAGTTTTATTTATAATGTTATGGATGAGGCGAAGGATTTGATTGCACATAACTTGGGAGGAAAGGAGGCAAGTTATAGAAAGATTTGGGATATCATTGATGCTCGGTAGGAGGTACAGTTACACCATCATCTACATGCAGCGGCGTATTATCTCAATCATCAATTTTAATATTCAGAGAGGAAGTCTTCAAACCCAGAGGTGAAGCTAGGCTTGTATCATTGCATGGAACGACTAATACTGGACCAGACTGTTAGGGAGCTTGCAGATTTACAACTTGTTCTATTTCGGAATAAGGAGGGATTTTTTGGTCTACAAGCAGCAAAATCAACTATTGTCAAACGATTCCAGGTATACTTATTTTTGTAAATGCATAATACTTTAATATGTTTTGATTATCATTTTTTTATTGAAAATAGTTGAATGGTGGATCCAATTTGGTATTTCAACCCCTGAGTTACAAAATTTTGCTGTTAGAATTTTGGGTCTCACTTGTTCTTCTTCTAGGTGTGAGTAAAACTGGAGTACATATAATCAAGTGCAAATAAAGAGAAGAAATTGACTTTCAACACTCAGAATGAACTCCCTGGTGTATATTATGCACAACAAGAGGTTGAGAGATAGGAGGTTGAGGAACAAGGGGTTGAAAGATGATGAGGACCCGTTGGTATGTGATGATGTGTCATCTGATAATGAGTTGTTCATAGATGATGAGACAAATTTGTCATTATCAGACCTGCAGCTAGATTTTATTACATCTATTTTTTTTACTTTCCACTAATTTCACATGTCATTTAGATGTTTTTACTGTATGATAGAAACTTGCTATTATTTACCTGCTAAAACCCTTAAATTCTCATTTACGCAATTCTGCGTCCATGAGGCTTACGCCTCATACCGCCTCGAGGCTTACGCCTCGCCTCACGGACGAAAACCCCTTGAGGCTTATTTACGCAATTTTAAACCTTGCATGCAACCATAGGTGACCTAAAAGTGCCTTAAATGAGGTATTTGCGTCAATCACATGTAATTTGGTATCTGTATGAAGTTCTACAAATGTGAGGGAGAGAGTAAATGATCATAGGGTCTTCTGCTCCTTTTTATTGAAGCAGTGTACCATTAACTTCTCTTGTCCAAGATGTTGCACATCGAGGCACAATAATCTCAATGCCTTTAAGCTTATGAGATTTATGGAGGACTTAGGATCAATCAAAATCCGACTGATCATCATATCGTCGCTCTCTGCAATAACATATAGAGGGTAGTTGTGAACTGTCGTTCCGAGCATCAGATCATCTTTAGCAAAAGTGATTATTGGCTTATTTTGAGCTTGTAGCACTTCTGTCATATTGCACTCAGTAAATTATATCTCATATCTTTTAGGGTTTTTGAGAGCCTGAATCAGAGTCTCTCGAAGGTCTTTTGACATCACGAGGGCATCGTATATGTTGAGTTGTGTTGGGATTTTTCTTAAGTGAGATAATATGTTATAATTTATCCCTTTAGCTGAAGCCTCTTTCTTCTTAGGGTATTCTAGGATAATATCTTCATTGATGACTATGTTCTTCCCCTTGTCTTTACTATGAACCCCTTTCTTCAGTGGAGGTGGCAGCACCTTACCACTTCTCAACTACACTTGGGCTACCTCGTCTGATTCATACTTATTTAATGAAGTATTCTCTTCAGAGTTAGTCATTGTAGCGTCTGGAGTTTCACCTGTAGACTCAGAATAATCCTCCAGTTTCACTTGCTCCATTTGCGATGCTATGTTGGGATCTGAATCATCTTCTTTTGGAAAATATAGATCCACTTCTAAACTATAATACATTGATAACACCATCAGACAGGATTCAGGGGCCACTTCTTCGACGTATTCATCTCTTTCTAATATCTTTGATGTCACCGAGATGACTCGGCATGTATCCGTAGAAAGCAATTCTTCGTTAGCTTCTTCCTTTTTATATATCTTAAGCTTCTTCATAAAGTCACCGAGCTTAATAGGCCTCCTGGCAGTCTGGTAATATTCACCTAAATTATCAATGACCTTTTGAGTTGTTGTTTTCTTCTCCATAGGCTTCTTTGATTTGGCTCTCTTCTTTGAAGACTTTGATTTTGTCTTACCATACTTTGATGAACTAACTTGGCCAGGTTGTTGTTTGAAGGTGGATGCATGTGGCAAAAGCAACCAGTTTAAATTTAGCACTGGCTCAATAGAAGACTTATACTTAACACCAGGTACTCCTAACTGCTTCAATATTTTAGTTATTTTCTTGGAGACCATAGTCTCCCATTGCTCATCTTCAATAGGCTCTTTTATTGTTGTTTATTTAAGCGGAGGTGTGGAAGAGGACGTGACCACCTGAGAGGATTCTTATTTGGGATGAATCAACATGTTATCGGATAACATTAACTCTCCTCTTTTATACTTTTTCTCTAGCCAGTCTTTAAAGACATAGCAATCTTTAATTGGGCGGTTGATCATCCAATGATATGGGCAGTAATTTGAGTCGCCACTATATTTAGACTCTTCAAGCCTTTTGCATTCTATCAATTCCAGGCCGACCTTGAGTGCTTGTCGGAACAGTTTGGCGACACTTTCCCTTTTGAATAAATATTATTTATTTATTTTTTCTTTGAAGGATGGGAATGTTCTATCACCAGCTCTCATTGCTTGTCTCGGACACTCTCCTCCACCAGGAAAGGTTCTATACATATCATTTCCACCAAGCACCAATTTTGGCTGAGGATTAAGAAATATAAGCCTATTTTGTCTTATCCTCATTCTGCATTGATTGCTTCCCTTTATCAACATTGTACATTGCGCGTTTGCCTTTATGAACATCATATGCCACATGTTTTATCTTATCACATCTGGAAGGGAATATGAAATAGGCTTCACTCTTCTTGGCATCAAGTGCTTTGGCCTTTTTTTGGTTTATCAGGGAAGCTTTTAGATTTTGGCAAGTTTGACTTTTCAAACTTCGCCACCCTGTCTAGCAGATCTTGGAATGTAGTGATGGAAGCCATGCATGAAAAAGGTTGCATTTTGTCGTCAATATTCTCCATCAACAGTTGGACTGCATGTTCTTCTTCCAACTGCTGCTCGGTGTACCATTAGGAAGAAGTTCCCGTCAAGGTGTTGATGAATTGCTGAAACAATAAGGCACTGTTGCCCCCCGTGTTCCCACAAGTGGCTTTAAACTATGTCAGGTGCTATCTAAGATTATTGTTTCCATTGAAAGTGTTGAACTTTGGTATAGAATATTCCTTTGGATATGGCACCTTGTCGTACTCTGCCGGGTACATGCGACCTTTTCTCACCAATTTTTGATTCGTTTTTTTCAGATCGGCTTTGAGTTGATTTCGGGTTCAACACAAACCTAATCTGAAACCCCATTTTGACAACTCTATCCATAATTCAAGTTTACCTTCAACTCCCTCTATAGTTTTATCAACATGAAGAATATCATCAGCAAAAAGCATACACCAAGGTACAACCTCTTACTAATGTCTAGTAAGAACATCCATAACTAAAGCAAAAAAGATATGGACTTAAGGATGATCCTTGAAGCAATCCAACTGAAATAGGAAAATACATGGTTAAACCACCTTGTGTTTGAACACAAATAATAGCTACTATAAACATATCCTTAATGACTTGAATATAAGCATTATTTACCCCTTGCTTATGTAGAACTCTCCATAGCACTTCTCTTAAAACTTTATCATATGCTTTCTCTAAATCAATAAAAATCATATGTAGATCCTCCTTATTCTTTCTATACGACTCCATCAAACTTCTCAATAAATCTATAGCTTCCATAGTAGACCTACCTAGCATAAATCCAATTTGATTTTGAGAACATTAGTGTCACGCCGAAACCTCTACTCCATAACTCTCTCCTATAATTTTAAAGTATGACACATGAACTTAATTCCTCTATAATTGGCACAATCTAGAGCATCACCTTTATTCTTAAAAATAGGAATCAACACACTCATTCTTCACTTATCTGGCATCTTTTAGTCTTCAAGATAATATTGTAAGCCAAGAAATTTCTTCATCTCCTAAACATTTTCATACCTCTATTGGAATATTATCAGGTCCAACAGCTTCTTCATATTTCATTTTCTTTAAAGCCTCTTTAACTTTGGTTTTACTAATATGAATATAAAAATAAAACTTTTTATTTTCATTTAGGATGCTAAGGTCACTAAAGTCAATCGCGTTCTCACAATCTTCATTGAAAAACTTAGCAAAATATCACATCCACCTTTGTTAAAATATCCTCTTCGAATAAAAGCACTATTTGATCTTCATTTTTAAAACACTTCACTTGAATTAAATCATTACTATTCCTATCTCTTTGTTTAGTTAGCTTATACATATATTTTTCGTCCTCCTTAGTATATAATCTATTATATAAATCATTAAAAGCTAAAATCTTTATATTGCATATTGCTTTCTTAGACTCCTTATGAACCTCTTCAGAAGATGAACGAAACAAATCTTTTCTCTACTTCTTTCTGTTTGCCAATTATATAAGTATGCAGATTACTCACTTCTTCACTAGGTAGTATGATTCTTAACATGATCAAATGAATCATTCAACTTATACTGCACGGTAGAGAACAGGATAGATGATAGGGCTTGACCTTGATTGTATGTCAATACAAATCTAATTTATATTACACCCACCATAAACTTAGGAGAAATTATACGCATATTTCACAAACTATGGCATTTTGTTCCTATCATTATATCAAAGACAAAGCTTCAGAGATCCGAAAACAGGATTAAGTAAACGGTTCAAAAACAAAAGGAACCAATTTATCACCAAGAATCAGCAGATTCACCCAATTCAAACAACCTAATCAACTATAGAGGGGGCAAGGTCTCAAATTAAATGAAAGCATACAATAATGATAACAAGAATGTACCTTGGAGACGTAATCCATCTCGGCAAACTTGAAGGCAATCCCGAGGCAGCCAAAGAGAACAGAAACGCGAGAGCACGCATCGGAGAAGTGAACAGCCTCGATGGGAACAGTGGAGTTGACCGTCCCCGCGAGGCTGTCGAAAGCATCGGCGATTCGCCTCAGCGGCTTGTACTCATCCGTCGCCATCCCTGAAGAATCTTCCAAAGCTGACTTCGCTCTCTCTCTCTCTCTCTCTCTCTCTCTCTAGCGCGCGCTTGCTTACTGTTAGGCTTCCGGAGTTTAATATCTGCTTCTAAGCTCCGACGTGCTTTGGAAGCAAGAGTGAAGATGCCGTCGCATGGCGAGTGGAGAGAGGGGCAGGGGATCCGGACTCGCACAGCTTAGAAAAAATTTGTAAATTTAATAAGCTCCTCGCCCAAAATTGTTTCACTGTTTCATTTACATATAATATTTTGATAATGGTGAGTAATTAAATTTTAAGGGGATATATATATATACCACAATATACTATTTAATTATATCTAATACTTAAAATTTTAATATTATATAGCTTAAACTATGGGTGGTGTGTATGTAATATTAAAATTTTTGATATTAGATATGTAAATAAAGTAGTATAAAATTGTATATATGTAAATCCTCCTAAATTTTATTTTAAAAAGTAAGTATTGTGACTGATATGAATGGTAATTCATTTCTGATATACTACAAATAAAGAATAAAAAAATTATAAAAGTTAATTGGAGGAAAAACTAAATCCAACTTTTATAAATTCATAATTAAAATAAAGATTATATTGAGATAATTACATTAAGAAGTTCTGATCTTAAGTTCAAGTGGGTCGAAATAATATGGTGTCCACAAAAGGGTGTTCCTAAAGTTTACGATAATATTTTGATTTCACTATGGATAGGTTCTTGTATATCTTTTTTCTCTTTTTTCTGCTCCTACATATTATAATGATATAAAGATTACACTTCTATTCCCTCGTGTAATTTTTATTTTGCTTAAATTTTATAATCTCTACTTTTTTGTCACTCCTAAGAAATCTCTATGGACACACAAAATCTCTCGATTGTAACTTCTTTGACATGTTGGGTAATTTCTCTTACTTGCTTTGGGAATGAAAGTATATTTTACTTTCCTCACTCTTCATCCTGAATGAGCAGCCTTGAAATAATTCTTTCTCTCACATTATCTGTCTTAGACCCATTAAATGTGTCCCTTTTTCTCTGCCTCTTGAGAAAATTAAATTTCTATGTATACTGCATCATCACTATAAGCACTTAGTCTATCATCATTACAGTGCACAGGCACCATAACATTATAGAAGTCTCATATTCTAATCATTCATATGCTATTAATTTTACTTCTTCTACTCATAAAAAAAATCGTTGGATATTAATGGAAAAAAATTGAGCTTTACTAAGATAATAAGAGAATAACTATACTAAGGTTTGAAGTAAGGACAAGATTAGCTCACTATAATTGAGATTACTTAGTCAAGACTAATGGAGAGAGCAACTAAGTGTAAAGTAGATGAAAATAAAATAATGGAGAAAAGAGAAACATAGTTTAAAGTGACTTGGGTATCTTGACCTTCACCCACTATGGCAAGGTGATAGCAAGAACTGTTCATTAATATCATTATGGTGTTAGACTATTTCTCATTATAGAAGAGACTGAAGGAAAATCATAAAGAAAGGGCGATGACTGTTGTCTATGAAATAATGTTTTTGATTAAAAAAAGAGTTTTAGCATAAAAAAATATTCATATAAAATATATCATAAGAAGAGATATCGAAAGGGTTCAAATGAGGTAAGACTATCTAGCCTTATCAAAACTTGTATAAAATACTCACATAAACTTTTATATCATTAATTATGAAAATTAATTTGAAAATAATGTACCTTATTCATAAGTCTTTCCATAAAAAAAATATCTAAGTTTGATAATATTCTCAAACACCTCCAAGAGATACTCTTAAATGCCTCCAAGGGAATCTCTCAAAAAAGGAAATGTGCATGTGTTCTAATTTTGGCCGGGTATATCAAAGGAATAAATCCCCAATGAAAAGTCGAATGGAATAAATAGACTCAAAGGAGTTTTTGTTTATTAGTAAGGAATCTAAGAAAATAAGATATGTTCCTAATTAGGATTTCATGGATCCTTCAACTTACGTCATCAAGTTTTAGATCTATTTATTTGTGAAGGTAGTCTTTCAACTCAATTAGGAATTCTCTATTAACAACCATGAATGTTAACGCCTAAAAGAAACTCATGATTGAAAACTAAGAAATAAATAGAATTATTAAATAATTGAGTTACTTGTTATATTTGGAATGAGTATAAGGTTGCACACCTTATACAATTAAGAGATGCTTATAGCGAGGAAAGATAGGATAAGTATAATTTGAAGGACAAAAGGAAATACTGAAATTTCTTTTCTTATTGGAATTATGGTGAAATTTTGTAGTTGACTCTCCAATAAATTTTGTTGAATTTTTTAGTTACCCATTTAGAGTTATTATCTTGCTTAACTTCACACTCAAAACCTTAAGCCTCTCAGTCACCACACATTCCTAAGAAACCCAAAAACCATCTAATATCTATTAGCCTTTTCCATCAAATCCACCCCAAAGCATAACCCCTGTGCTCTTAGGTTTTGCTTTCCCCACTAAACCTCAAGTCAATTAGATCACCACCACAAGCCTCCCTATTTCTCAGACATAACCCCTATAAGTCAAATATATCAAGCATCTATGACCAATGTTTTCACTATCTTTTTATAATCCACCTTATCCAAGAGATTTTAATTTTCCCATAAGATCCTCAAACCAAATAACTAGTACTCTCCTAATTATGTGCATTTCTCATCAATTATACCACCAAATTAGCACACTTTATTAGGAAGTACAACATTATGGCAACATATTCTATAATGGCACGTATTCAAATTTTTAGATGTTATGATTCAATATCTTAACATATTATATTAATTAGCAAGAACCATGACCATTTATCATATCATATTATTTGTTTATCATGTAATTCAAACAATAAATAAAAAAAATACTTATAATGATTACAAATTATTATATGTGCAACTAATATCAATTCATCACATCATTACATCAATCAATACAAAATTGATCATCATGGAAATATAATATTTATAAGACATCGAAAGATCAATTATAGAACTCTATTTAATGCCTAGTTTGGTTAGTCAACTACCTTGACTAAACTTGATCCGAGTTATTAACCAATGGTCACAGTGCTATATTTTTCATGTTAAAAATTCTAAATGTAATTGCCCCTCATGTCATTGTTGACTTTGATTTTGTCAGACCCTAGGTCCAAGGGGTTGACCTGGTCAAATTGACCATGCCAAGCCCTGAGACCCTTCCTAATGGGTTTAATGGGTCAGACTGAGTCTGCTGAGCCCAAACCCAGGTTCTGGGTCAACCACCCAAATCGACCCAGAACCTTCTAATTGATTTCAAATCAATTTCAGAGCTTCTCAAGCTCAATTCCCCACTCCATTGGGCTCAGAGGGTCATACCAACTTTATTGAGCTCAAATCTGAGTCCTGGGTCAACCTGGTTGACCAGGTCAACCTAGGTTGACCCATTAGACCTGTTTGAGCCTGAATTCAATTCAAGACCAATTCAAGATCTCTCAAGCTCAAACCTCCGCTTCCTTGGGTTTGGTTGGCTGGTTTGACCAAATCAAACATTGACTTGGTCAACCCTAGCCCTTAATGGGTCAAATTGACCCATTAAGACCCCTTTGAGCCCAAATCAGTATTAGATCTATTCAAACCTATCCATGGCTCAATCCAATGATCCCCTTTGACCTATTTGACTGGGTTGACCAGGTCAACCATTAACTTGGTCAACCCAAGTCTTAAATAGGTCAAAATGACCTATTTAAGCCCATTAAGAGCTTATTAAGGGGCTGTTTGGTATCGGATTTACAACGGGATTTAAGTCGGATTTACGCTAAATCCAGCCAAACAGTTTTTGTGCGTCCGTTAAATCCCGGGAATCGGTAAATCCCAGATTTACGGATTTACGGCTTAAATCCGGGATTTAGTAAATCCAAGGGGTAGCCGAATTTAACGGGATTTATCCGAAGAAGCGCACGAAAGGGAGAAAGTTACCTTCACAGCCAGCGAGCTCCCGTTCTTGCTTCCGATCAAAATGTCGTAACTTTCGATCCAACAGCAAGGGAAAGTCGTCGAAGGAGCGAAGTCGAACAGCCACGAATGAGCCGAAGAAGCAGACGCGTGCAATCTCTACACCAACGAAGCCGAACAGCAAGGAAAAAGAGAAGATGAAAGGCAAAACCCTTAACGCCTCTAAGGTATTATTGATTAACTTAATTAATATAATTTAAATTATTAATAATTAAATAAATTAATTATATAATTAATTATATAATTTAACTTAATTGCATAATTAATAATTAAATATTAATACAATTATCTTAATTAATATAATTTAAAATATATCTATACTACTATATAAAAATGACTTGGGATTTCACTCTTAGCAAATCCCAATCGTTCATTTGTAAACTTTAAATTAATCTGAAACGTCCAAATAACGCACTCCATTAATTTCTACCTACAAAACATTTATTAAATCATTTAAAATAAAAATTAATTTCGCACATCAAAAGTTACGTTTCACACATTAAACTCAATAAATAATTAATAAATAAAAAAATATAATTATATAATTAAATGCTCTTTATATAAACCACATTCTAAATTAATTTTAAATTCCCTATTGGTTCCGTTTCACTTAGTTACGATTCACTTATTTATTTAATTCATGTATGTATTAATGTTTCGGCTAATTATAAACCTATCCTAATGTCGCCTGTCTCTTCAGTCTTCGCGCCGTAGGCCTGTCTTCCCTAATCTTCGGCTTGCCCTAGCTGCTCTGCTCGCCGTCATCTCCTCCGGTAGGCTTCTCTCATAATGTTTCAGTCTTCTAAACTTCATTAACGTTTGTTCTTCCCGGCATTTACTCACCCGCAGTTTTTTTTCAGTGTTTTCAACTTCTTAAATGTTTTAGGATCCTTTCTCTAATTAATTCGGTCTTCTGAAATTCTTCAACATTTTTTCATTATTTGGAAGATGAATTCAACAATCAAAATCTTTCAACATCCGACCATTCGGTTCCGTAAGATAACTATCGCATGTTCTCTTTCTCCCTTATATATATTATTGGTAAAATTATTCTCACATATTTTTCCTTTAGCTCTTTCATGATTTGGATTTCGTTTATGGATCTCTACTTTTTTTGCTTCAAAGAAACTCTACTACTTCGGCTTCAAAGTTAGGTAATTAATTTTATGACTGAAATAGTTTATTAAGTTAATTTTTAGAAATGGAATATATTGTTAGTCTGAATTTAAAAATTATCAGACAAAATAGTTATATTTCTTATTTAATAACAGTAAACTTCATTCATCACCTCATGCTTCGTACTCAAATATCTTAAATATATAGTTGATAATAGGGGAATAGTACACCACTTACATTATGCAATCATGATATTGCAAGTATTTAGACATTATTCATTGAAAAAAAAAGTGTGTTTTGATTTGCAAGAGACAACCAATCATTTACCATCTCTAATTCATCAGCATTATTAGTTTTTTTTTTCAATTATTTAATATTGATTTTATGACTTCTTATTTTTCATCTGTTTTAAAAAATGATAAGAAAGCCCTCCCAAACGGTACGTTAGCAAATTTTATAGGCAAACACAACCATCATTTTTGTCCCAAACAAACTTATGTTAAAATGTTGAGCCAAAGGAAATGAAGGAAAGAGTCACTAATGGAAAGAAAGACGCACACCTATAGTGAAGGGAGAATAGGGAGGAGAGTGTGATAATCGCAATAGTCCTGGACAGCAGAAGAAAGTTGTTGATTTTTACAGAGAATAGCTGCAATCTTATATCTTGAAACGAATAAAATTCTATAGGTGAAACCCGCAATTGGAAAAGGAAGAAATTGTGGCTGTCAACAGAAAAACTTAAGCAATAAACAATAAAACAGAGAAAAGAATAAAGAAGAAAATTGTAAGGTTTTAGATTATATTATCTTTAGTAGGCATCTTTATCATCATCCTCCCTTCAATGTATATATTCCCCTATGTAATATTTCTAATTTAAACTTTCATCTTTAACATACTTAAACACCTGATACTTTGTCTTCATAAGCAATACCCAAATTTTCATCGCTTAGTTGTTCGTTTTCTCCTTAATTGACTAATTTGATAGACATTTTTAGAAACTCATCAATATTTCAATCAATATATTTATAATTATTTATATGATATTTATATTTGCCAATCTCTTCCTTTACATAAGGCTTCTTCGCACCAACTGGTATTTATCTTCTAAGTGCTGAAGCTCATTAATTAAAGCATGACTTTTGCACTTGGGAATACTATTTTTCCTAATCAAGTAATAAGCGGCTGCTAAGGTTGTAAATCTCTTGGCTTTAAATGTAGTAGGTTGGTTTTTTCCTTTACTAAAGCGCAGTGCAAAGCTTATGATTTGCTCGTAGAATGTGGGAAATAGAAATGATCTCTATCTAGATAAGGACTTGGAAATATCATCAATGCTTGGTCAATCAGCTTCCCTTTCCTTTTTCTATTTAGTGCGGCCACTGTTGTTTTGTAGGTAAGACTAGATCTCTTCATATAAATGTTCAGAACAATAGGAGAAAAGAAATCTATGTAAAATGATAATGATGATATATTGTAAAGATGAACATTTTGTTCATGTATGTCTATTTTTATATGTAAATGTTCATGTTGAAGGATCAATATTTGGAAGGAGGGCAGAGTGCATACGGACAACTTTCTGTAGAAAATATCCAGTATTTAGTTCAAATTTTGTATGAAATTGGTTTATCTTAATTAGAAATTTCTTTGATGCTTTATAATTTTGTTCATAGTTGCATCATGTTAGTGGAGACGATTGCACTTTTTGGTACATTTAGATTCCTCACTTGAGGCCAACTGAGTACAAGAAAAGTAGATTAGCAAGGACTCGCAAGATGGTTCATTTCTACCCCTCTACTCTTTCGTCTTCAAATATTATGTAATGAATTTATCTATATTATTTTAATTGATATACTACAACAATCAAGCATTTTTTATATATTATTTAGCATGTATATGTTTTAGTGAGAAATTATTTTTCTTATATTCTTTTCTTTCTCCCTAAACTTTTTATTCCTTGAAGTACTTCAATTTTATTAACATCTTGCTTTGTACTTTTCAAACGATCAACAAATTTGATCAACATCCTTTCCATTTATTCTTTTTTTTTCTATCAATTTGATAATTGATCTCCAAGGAAAGATTTTACTCCATATCATTTTTATTCTCTAAGGACCAGTGTGTCCCATGTTGTTTATTTATTTATGGATACATTAAGTGATCAACTGAATTGTACACTTCTAAGAACAATTCTATTATTTCCATCATTTCTCAAAAGCTATTCTTTATATAGGTATTAAATGCTTAAATCCAATGAGCTTCTATATAATTATTACTCTTTCTCATTATATTTATTCATTGTTGCTTTCCTTATAAGTTTATACTCTTGCAGATAATGCTCTATGCCCAACTTATTTTTTTTAATCACTAATGTAATATTCTAATGGATATTATACTGATGTCAAAAATATTAATGTATTAAGACACTCTGCATTAGACATTAACACATTTTTTTTAACTTTTCATCTAACACACTTATAATGAGTATATATGAAAAATAATATAAATTTATATTCCTATAAATCATATGTAAATATACAAATATTACATGTAATATTCATAAAGTATTTAATATCATCATATGACGTAGTAAATTAATTTTAAAATTTATAATATCATTTTCTTAGTTTTAAAAATTTTATAAATGTGCATCATGTGCACATGCATTTATACTAGTATTATTAAATATATAATAAATAGTGTAAATAATAATTAATGAATAATTTGTATTTAACATGTTATTACTTTTTTATTAATTATGACGAGAAAGTCGTCGCAGGAGCAAAGTTGAACAACCACGAAGGAGCCGCAGAAGCGACGCGTGCAATCTATACACCTACAAAGCAACGAAGCCGAAGAGCAACGACGAAAAGAGAAGATGAAAGGCAAACCATAGAAGCCTCTAAAGTTATTATTGATTAACTTAATTAATATAATTTAAATTATTAATAATTAATTGTACTAATTAGTGCATAAATTAATTACCTAATTTAACTTAATTGTATAATTATTAATTAAATATTAATATAATTAGATTAACTAATATAACTTAATATATCTATTATTAAATATATAATTAATTGTGTAAATAATAATTAATGAGTAATTTGTACTTAACATATTATTAAATTTATAACACATTATATTTTTTATTTTTAATTATAAATTTATTTTTAAGTTATAATTATCTTCTACACATTTAAATCCCTAACTGCTATAAATCCTGAAATATGTTACCAAACAGTTTCTCAGGATTTAACATTTGGCATACCAAACAGTTTTCAAGATTTAACACATTTCGAATTTACTAAATCCGGATTTAAAGGATTTACTAAATCCCACTAAAGTTAAATCCCACTTGTTGCCAAACAGCCCCTAAGTGCATTTAAAGCCCCATTGATGGTCTATAATTCAAAATCCCGTGGAATCAATTCAATTTCCCTCCCAATCACCTCTGGATTCAATCCTAGCCGTCCCTTGGTTGATTAGGAGTTTAAATAGTGAAGATTAGGTCTTGAAGAGGACTTTTGACTTGCTCTTTCTCTCTCCAAGCTTCCAAAGCCTGAGAACTCTTGCACTCGGGCTCTCACCACCTCCCCTCACCTTTCCCGACCAAATCCCGCCGCCAAACCCTCGCCAGCGGCAAGATTCCGGTGACCTAAGGCTTGAATCATCCCAAGACCGATCCATGACGATCCAGAGCTCATTTGATCGTGGCTTCAATTAGGAAAATGTACGAGGATAGTCTACAAGCTCAACTGTGTCAAAGATTTGAAGATCCAACGGTAAAAACTCCTTAAAACCTTTAGAATAGATCACATCACCTCGAGTTAAATAGCTTTTCAAAAAGTCAATTTTAATCCAAAATAATACATCCCCATGAATGCTCTTCACTATTAGATCATATGTTTAAAATTTTGTTTGATTTCGTCCACCTAATCAAGAGAACGAAGCGTTTCTTTGTTTTAGGGTTTCAGTTTCGTCCCGTTTGAACTACGAACGATCTGATCCGTTGATCTCATGATCAACGGCACGGATATCGCCATCCCGCAGTTCTTCCAGACCGCGCCTAGGAATCCGCGGTTAGGATCTTTCGTGTTGCCAAATCCCCACCCGTCTGGATCAAAACCGCGGACATCTGACGGTCTCCCGCGGTTGCCCCGGTCTCCCGCGGTTGCCTACTTAGGCAAGTGGGATGCCGCCGCGACAATCATCCCACAATTATGGGACAATGATTGCGCGGCCGTTGGAATCCACGCCCGCCAACGGGAAGCCGCCACGTGGCCCACTGACGCCGCCGACTTTTTAATTAATTAAATATATTTTAAAAATCATTTTAAATAAGTTTTTAAATTCAGAAAAATGTAAAAAATTATTTAAAATTATTTATAAATAAAAAATATATATATGATATCAAAATTTTCAGAATTAAATTTCCTTTAATTTAAAATTAGAATTATTTTAAAATAATATATATTTTTTAAATTATTATAAAAATAATTATTTTCATTATTTTTACTATTATTATTAATTTATTATTATTATTATTATTATTATTTATAAGTTATTTGAAACCTCGTTAGTTTGGTCAGTGGGTCTTCCCCATATTTATTTATTATGAATTGATTTATTTTTAATTACATTAATTTTCAAAATTTATATATTTATAAGTATTTTAAAACTATTTTTAAACCACTTATAATTAAATCATAATTTTGGGAGATCCACTATTTATGAAATTTTAAACATATATTGTGCATGTGATGAGCAACCATAGGGGAGTAGATTAGTGAATGGTTGAGACCCAATCATTCACTAATTACCTCATTTAGCGTATTTACTTTTCTTTTATCGTAGTTTGCATGTGTTGGATGCACAAGCACTTAGTTTTAGGCTCTCCTATATCTAAGAACATGATGTGTTTACTATTTATGTGTATTCCATTACATTGTTACCTTGAGGGTTAGCATAAAACTCCATTTTAAATCTCTACAACGCAGTGACACCCTAAGGACAATAATTAAGGACTCGTCTAGCGAACTTAGAAAAATACTAGGAGTTAGGATAGATCCCTGAGTGGCATGAAAACTTCAACATTTAAACTTAGTGACATCCATAACCTCCAAGAATTTTCTAGGAATTTTTAGGGCTTTTTAGACCATTTAGTTAACAAATCCTAATTTACCCATTAAATAGGGCCTGATAACTTCTAAAAATTACAATAAATCCATTTTAACTCAACAAAATACTCACAATATCTCAAATTGTTCAGAATCTGATTCTTAGCCTTAGATAAATAAAGCTCCTTAGGTTGACCTCAGTTTAACCCTTAACTTAGCATCAATTGAAAATTACCTTTTTGCCCCTAATAAATTATTAAGAATTATTAAAAATTCCAAAATTTCCCCAAACACTTGGGAACACCTTCTTAGGTCATTTTTGACATTTGGGAGTAATTCCAATTAGTTTGGAGCTGGTTTGGATCAAAACCCTAAAAGCACCGCTTAATTAGATAATTTAGATAATTCCATAAATACTCAAACTTTGGAAATTCATAACTAATTATAGAAAATTTTAAATTAGGCAAACTCAATTGCATTCAACTCCAATTAGGGTCTAGTATTTATTTAAAATATTAAGATTCCAAAAACTAACTTAAATTAAAAAGTCAACTTTCCGGTCAACCTCAGCCTATAGTCTAAGGCTCAAGCTTAGAAAATTCATAACTTTACGTAGGAAACTCCAAATCCAGCAAACTATCTGTCTAACTACTCACCTTAAGGTTTAGTATTTACCTAAAGTGTTAGGAGCCCCAAACCTAGCCTATTTCCTATAATGACCTTTTGGACCCCCTTAGCCTAGTACTTAGGAGGGCCTAGGACTTTTCAAAATTGGCTAATATAACTTAAATTTCAAATATCACCACCTTCAGTATTTAAAATTGATCAACAAATTAAATTAATTAAAATGGATTTTAATTCACTAATATCTAAACTTTAATTAAAGTTTCTTTTTCTAGCCTTTAACAAACCTGAACTCTAGACAACCTTAACTAACTACCCAACTTAGGATCTATCCCAGCCACACAAACCTTACATACACATAAAATTGTTTGCTATGGCACCACTTCTATGTCTAGGCTAGGCCAGTGTTTCCTTTTTTGCTGTGTCAGGTTTTTCGAGTTTTCATTACATGTTGTAATGAAATTACTATGTTTACTTACTTTACTGTACCCTGTGGATTGATGTGATGGGCGATAGATCTACCCCTAGGTTAGAGATGACATATATATTGCCTTTTCTTGCATGTGGCCATGCTCATGTAATGCTAAATAAAAGGGGGGCAACCGTCATGATTTCTAATAATGTTTCATGCAGGTGCTTGCTCAGCCCCCCTAAATAAATGAGGACTAATTTAAATTATTTAATAATAACTGCTACAGGTGCTCCAGAAGCTGCATTAGACCTTAATAGTTAAGAGCATGGTCAAGCATGGCTGTGATGTGTACTTTTATTTTCATATAAAATGCTTAGGATTTTTGTTAGGATAACCTTGCAGGGAGATTAGAATTTATTGCTTTCTATTAATGTAATGATTGTAATATTGGTGAAAGTTGTGAAAATGACTCTTAGTTGGGATATTTTTATCCAACTCAAATTCTAAAAGAAGAATGCATCCTCAAAGGGGAGAATCTTCTTCCATTTCGAATATCAGGTTTGGATGGCTTTAGATATCCAAAGAGAAAAGGCAATACCCCCTTCAGGGAGGAATTGTCTCTTCGTTTGGATATTCAAGCCACAACAAATCCAAGGAGTCCAAGGAGGAGAGATCCAAAGAGTCCAAGGAGGAGAAGTCCAAGGAGTCTAAGGAGGAGAGATCCAAGGAGTCCAAGGAGAATAAATCCAAAGAAGACTGAAGAACTGAAGACTTAAAGATCAATATCCCACTCAAAGTCATTTGCGTCAGTCATTGTCTTAGAAATTCAGGTTGTTGGCAGTGGTGCTCGGCCACTTTCCTTTCCACAGACCCTGGGTTGTAATTAAAGGGTAGTTGGCCTATGGACATTTACTTGATTGGCTTATTTATATTGATGTGTTTACTATGCTTGCGTAGTAGAAATTGTCTGCTTTTTTTAGGTTTTTTTCTTGCATACTGCTTTTATTTTAGCCTGGAACTCTTTAGGCTCTTTTAAGAACTACAAAATTTTTCTACTCATAACCTATCTCTAAAATTTTAAGTTTAAATAACATAAAAATCTAACGATTTAGCGAATTGCCGGAATCGTCCGAGTTCGCATGCATATTAATATATTTCTCTCTCCTTTTTATAAGACACCTCCCCGCCTGCAGGTAGAGTCCGGATAATCTGGCCTATGAGGATGAAGTGCCGAACTTGGGGAGGCCCAGTCTTTTTTAAAAATTTATTTTTTATAAGCCTGTTTTTAAAATCTTATGCATATATGATTTGGATACTTCAAAACTAGCATGCATTGTATTAGAAATAAATCAAATTAAAATTTAATTGCATTAGCTAGAAGCATTCGACCTACATAAGTCTAGGAACAATTAGAAAACTTTCTAGAAGTCAGTTATATTTCTAAAAAACTGTGTCACCCACTCATCCTTTATAAATGACTTGATAACATTATTTTGAATCGATTAGGTGATTAGCTGGCTCCCCAATCCAGGCCGGGGTAAGTCTAGGTTTTGCACTATATTAGCTAAGACACGGGTGTTAGTGTGTGTATAACACTAAACCCAACTTAGATTTAGGGCTCGAGGCTACTACACTTGGTTTCGTAGTAAGCCTTAAATAATGGGTAGGTCCCTTCTCTTTAGGGACTATAAATCCTACTTATCTGCGTCACAAGATGACGCCACCTCCATCTTTCTCTCACGCTTGTGTTGTCTGCTTGACTTCATTTTCTCTTTAGTACCCTAGAGCCTCCGAATGCTGGTGTGAACCACGCATGCTGATTGAGCTAAATCAAACCTTTCTTCCCTTTAGATAGGACTTCCTAGTCTTAGCCATATGTGCCAAACCCACTTTGGAAGGATAATATATGATCCTTAATCGAGAGTCTTCTCGGGCTCCGGCCTGGGATGTAATTAACCACGGGGGCTTGCACCCATGGGAAATTTAATTCCACCATCTCATAAACCCCATTTCGAGCTGATGTATCGGATGGGGGAAACCTGTGATTGTGATCAGGCCATATATATTATTACCCATCGAGGTGCGTAGGTAAGAGCCGTTATCCCCCATGGTTAATCGTATGTATAGCCCAATTTATTCCTCCTACTTGGCCCGTTTGCGAGGAGCGTGGAGGCCTACGATCGTCTCTATCTCTCGGGGTAGGTGCGGTCGTATTCCCTCTACAATCCTGTAGCCGTAGTGGTGCTCTTTCGGAGGTCCACAGCCATGAAATTATCCCTACTTAACCAATTTGGTCAGCTAGTACTTTAGCTTAACTCACTAATGTAATTATGAGTTACCAAAACCTTAAAAAAATTCTTATGACATTATATCCTCAAAATAGTTTCTCTAAATTTGACCAACATAATTTACTGTTATTGAATTGTCAAAACCTAATTGTCGTAGGGCCATTCTTTTTCCTCTAAAAATTGCAAATCAATTTAGTCACAAATCTAATTAAGATCCCTTCAAAGAGATGTCAATAATGCCATTGAATTTCAACATCACTCCCAAGTATGAATCAATAGGGTCATAACCCATTTGAGAACTTTTTTGTATTTGTTTTTTTCCAGTATTTAGTGAAAACTATTTAAGGTGGATCACTTAGGATGGTTGCTAGATTATGCTTATGATGCCATTCATATGAATATGGCTAACATAACATGTTATGACATAGACATATCATTTGTCTACTAAAAAAAGGATATTATTCATGCATGTATAATTGCCCACTTAAGGGATGAAGTTTTGTTAATCTAAGTTGGATTCAAATTCTAACCATAACAAGCTTCCAAAAAATCTTTATTAACTAACCAAATATGCATGGCATAGTAATTACATAAATATGAAATACATAAATTCAGTTCTTTTAATATAACTTTTATTCTTCTGGCCAAAAATAAAAAAATATATATAAAAAATCATGTAGTTTAAATAAATTATAAATAATAAATTATTAAAGTAATATATATATATATATATATATATATATATATATATATATCAATTTTCTCTTGTAAAATTAAAAGTTTTTATAACTATTCAACTCTTCCACCATTCCATCATCTTTATCAATACTAAGCATATATCTAGGCAAGCTTTAGGCAATTACATTTTTGTTGCTTCTAAGAAATTTTTATATTAAAAAGCTAAAGAATAGTAAAAAAAACTATCCAAAATGAAGCCTAAGCCAATGATGCACATGTCTGATAAGCACCTTTTTTATATAACTACTATTTTTAATCAAACATATTGTTGATATATCTCACATATATCAAATGTATATCAAATTATATAAATATTAAAGCATGATTAGAAACAAAACACTTAGAAATAATTTTTATTTAATACTTATGGTCGAAAATAAAATAATGAAGATTATTGCAGGCTAGCATATTTGTGGTGGTAGAGCGAGATAATTCTTTGTCCTAGTGATGTACAGATATCCAACACATAAACATATAGATGAGAGAGTAAATAAACACCAAAAAAATTTTACGTGGAAAACCCAAAAAAGGAAAAATCACGAGGCCTTGCCTAGGAGAAAAGATTTCACTATATTTTTGTAGGTTATAAAGATCGGCTCATCCCTTAGCTTGGAGATAGTGAAATCATAATAATTTGGGAAATTGGTTGCTCTTCTATGGGTACTTGAGAGTTTGTAAGGATCGAGGTCGAACAATAGAGGTAAAAAATATGGTGGTACGACTAGGATAAGGTCCAGTAGATATTGACAACTAGGCAGAAGTTCAGTGGTAGTCCGCAGCGAGCAAAGGTCCAATGATGGTCGGGCAGTGGTCTGGCAAATATCTAAGGTCAATCAATGGTCTGTTGGCGATTTATAGTCGGATAGTGGTCCGATAGTGATTGGCGACCAGGCAATGGTCTGGTGGCCAGGCGGTGGTCTAATGATTAATAAAAAAGAAAGATTATAAGGTCCTTAATGAGGACCTTCAGCTCACTACTACTCGACTGAGCTACAAAAAAAGTCAAAGAAAAACCTAAGAGTTGATGGTCCCCTATACTTTGATTTACAAAAATTTCTAATAACATTCTAGGGCTACAAGTAGACAACACCCAAAAAAGGAAGGCCATAAAGTAGACTTTCAGCATGCACGTCCTGCAAAAATTAATCAACTTGTCCACAAAAAGTTAAGTCCAAAGAACCTACAAGAAATAATGACTGCAAAGACAATAAGCAAAGGAAAACATGGAAATAACACAACAGATTGTAACTATATAAAATTTGAATTAGACTTATACAAAATATAGGTGTAGGACACCCCTTGAGCAATATTAAAAAATAACCTGTTAATGGCCATATGCAAGCTCACATTACAAAACAAGTTATTAGAATACCAAAAGCTCAAACAATAACTATAACCTAGAGGAACATGGAAAATAAGCCACATTAAAACATGAGGATTAAGAGCAGGTGGAATAAACCTAAGCCAAACCAAGACTAGAAATTCAGTATGATAATCCATAATAAAAACCAGGCTACACCAACACTAGCATAAGCAGTACCTGGAACGGATGGAAGGCAACCAACCAAAAGAAAGAAAATCCAACCAAGAAACCAAAACTTAATAGCCAAAGTATACAAAAAAGCTGTAGCAGCCCTCCACAGCAAGCAACCAACACAAAGCCTAGAGACAACCAGCCACGGTTCCCAATCCCACTAAATAAAGGTGCTATTAATATCAATATAACTCACCCAAACATTTAAATAAAGAATAAAACAACCATCAAATTAACAGCCAAAGTAAACCAAATAGTTGTAACAGTCCTTCACACAAACAACCAACAGAATGCCAAGAAAGAGATAACCAGCCAAGGTTCCTAGTCCCACCAAACAAAGGTGCTATTAATATCAATATACCTCACCCTTACAGTTAAATAAAGATTGAAACAACCATCATTCAAAGGGCATTCATCATACCAGCCATAATACGAAATAAAATCATCTCTCGAAATAGTATAGATCTGCCAAAATAAGGAGGAAACAAATCTAGGAAATTGGATATGAAAATAGTTGGGTCAGTACAGCTCGGGAAGGTAGTAACTGCAGCGTTATCATGAGGAGAAGCCAAATGCCACTCCATTCTCATCCCAAACGCACTCTTGCACTCCCAAAACATGCATAGGGCGATAGAAGTGGAGGCAGCATACAAAAGATGAGAACATCCATGATAGCAATCATAACACTGTGAATTACAGGCCACCTACCAGTAACCAAGAAAAACATAAATAAAGAATCCAAGGTTCATTAAGCAGCAGGAAATTCCAGCCACACCAAAGAGACCACTCACAATCCAAACTAGTTTTAACATCCATAGAGCCAACAGACTTTAACAGAAGGTCATGGATCAAACAATTCTTCTGAATTAAGTAAACCCATGGAGAAGAAGAGAAACATTTCAGGTTCAGATCAGGATACCAAAAGATCCAATCATAGCTCAAACCCAAACCATTATTACTGATTGCAACTCTAAAATCTGACACATGAAGAAAAGGAAATAATTGTGTTTCACTAAAATCAAAATTAATACATAAATAACATCTTAACACAGCCGACCACTGCACTTGAAAAGAGACAGAACAACCAAAAAACCTTTCTCACAACAGATAAAAGAGCAAATTAGATGGATCATAGCAAAGAAGAGCTTGTTTCTATGAAAACAGAAACCCTTCCAACCACAACAAATTATAAATATAAGGAACTGGTACAACCGAAGTGTATGGAAGCCAAAAATATTAGGCAAAAAACTTTGCCAAATGAAAAGCAGGTATAGCAATTATTACCAATCACTAAAAGCCACAACAGAAGAATTAAGAAAAAAAACATCAACCCAAAAACAGAAAACAAAAGACAGGAAACCAAAACAACAACACCCAGAGAAAAAAAACCAAGCTAATTAAAATGAATATAAGGGAGGCCAAAGCGATCTAATCTAGCTAACCCTTTAATCTACCTAGGTAAAGAAAGCTCAGAGAATTTAATGAAACCAGATAAAGTACAACCCATTTTAGCAAGGAAATTTGCAACATCATTACCTTCCCGCAAAATATGAGTAATAGAATAAGTAATAAAGAATAGACAATGCTTAATATTTCTTAATATATAAAAATTATCAGAATTGGAAGAATGGTTTCCATCAAGATAATGAATCAAGAGCATAGCATCCACTTCAATTCAAATATTAGTGATGCCTAAGGAAATGAAAAGTTCATGAAGATGACTCTCAATTTCAGCATTAATGGCAGTTTTAGTAGTGGAAAGACCTGCAAAGGAAACAATCACAAAACCATTAGAATCCCTAATAGTACTACCACAACCAGCATTCAAATTATTCCATGAGCCATCAGTATTAAGCTTTAAACAACCCTCCAAAGGTTTCTTTCAATAAAAAATTCTGTCATTTAAACCGACGGAATGAGACAAAAAATTCAAACCAAACTTCTAAGCAATATGGAGACGACCTTTAAAGGAGTCAGCCTTAACTAAATTAGCAACATACAGTTGATAAATTTTATTCTTAACTTTAGAAATAATACTTAAAGCATTCATTTTAATTTCCTCATGCTTAGAATCATTTCTACTACTCCATAAAAAACAACAAATAATGACATGGAGGATTTACTAATATGACCTATAGTAGAAATGAACCACTCCTTAAGAAGACAGACAACAGAGTTGTATCGAGTAGTAGAATGCACATTAAATATGTTGCCAAAGTGTAACCAAACTTTCATGACAATCATATCCTAAATGAACATATGAATCGTATTCTCAATATGATAACAATATTGACATTTAGAGACAATGTAAAAACCTTTACGTAATAAAATAGAGTCCAAAGCCAAGTAATTATGCAAAATTCTCCATAAGAGAAAAGTGTAAGAGGGAGGTATGCTAGCATGCTAGAAAGCTAAATAAACAAAATCTTTTGGAACCATTTTCCTAATAGAGTTTCAAACCTGCTTAATAGCAAACTTACAATTATTAGAAAGATTAAACAAAATGCAATCCTCATTATCCAAATGAATGCAAATATTGAGAATAAATTAGATAATAAAATCAGGCACAAAATTAGTAAGTAAAAAATTATTCCAACAACCATTAATAATAAAATCTTTGACTTTACAAGCAGAAGTAGAGTGAGAGTGTAAAAGATTGTCAATAGAAAAATCACCCAACCATTTATCTTGCCAAAAGAAAATATTGCTAGCTCCCATACCCCATTAAATAAACTATTCAGCATCGCACTTAATATCACATAATATTTTCCGGTTAAAAGAATCACCTTGTTTAAAAGTACAATTCAGAAGATAAAAATTCCCAACATAATATTTAGAAACCATGAACTTAGCCCACAAACTCTTCTTAGCTCTAAAGGAAAATCACAATTTATGAGAATAGGTTTTGATAATATTCATGAAAGTTTAAAAACCTAATCTCCTCTCATCAACAGCCCCTGAGCAGTTATTCCAAGAACCCCATATAATGGCACTTTTGCCATTTTTGGCGTCCCAAAGGAATTTATTAAATAAAATCTCCATTATATTACAAGCATTTAAGTAGGGCAAATAGTATGAAGAAAGTAAATACGAATCGAGTAAAGAACAAGTTTAATAAGAACAAGTCTGTCACCAAAAAAAGGAAATTAAAAGCCCAAGAGAAAAGTTTATTGTGGATAGTAGTAAAAATGTTCATAAAATAAATGAGAATGTTTTTACCCTTATAAAGTGGGGTACCCAAATGCTTTAATGGAAAATTTCTTTTTATTAAACCAAATTTTCTTTCAATACTAATAATTCAAGTAGGAGATATGAATTTAGCAGGAATAAAGCAACTCTTAAAAGGGTTAAAATAAGACCAACAACATGCAAAAACTTCTTAAGAAAATTGAAAAGAATATAAAGCATTTTAATAAAACCATTAGAGAAAATAATAAAATCATCAGTAAAACTCAAATGGGTAATATGAAAACCACCAACCGTTCTAAATTGCATATTACGATGAATCCTGAAAAGATTATTAATACCCTGTGATAAGAATTCCAATGCAATAATGAAAAATGCAGGAGATAAAGGATCCCTTCGTCTAAGATCATGAGATGATTTGAAATATCTATGGGACTTACCATTAATCATAATAGAAAAGAAATAAAGCTCAATAATATTCTTAATCAGGTTAATGAAATGCATACTGAAGCCAAAAAGCTTTAAAATTATATAAATAAATTCCCAATTAAAATTGTCAAAAACTTTAGTAATATAAACTTTAAAAATTATATTGCCACTAGTAACCTTAGCATGCAAATCATGAACTAATTTTTAATCAAGTAAAACATTATCAAATATATATCTACCTTTAGCAAAGCCTATTTGTTCCAACGTAATAATTTTAAGAAGAATCAAAGCAAACCTTCCCATAATAATTTTGGCGATAAGTTGATTGAAAAAAGAACATAAACTGATGGGACGATAATTATTCCAAAAGTTAATGGCACTAGATTTAGGAATTAAAGCTATACAAATAGAAGTACAAAATTTAGGTAAAGTATTGTCTATAAAGAAATCAATAATAACATTAACAAGGTCTTCTTTAATTATTTCTTAAGTATTTTGAAAAAATTCAGTAGTGAAACCATCAGGGCCAGCGATAGAATCAGAGTTCATGTCTTTCAAAGTCTGCCAAATTTTCTTTTTCAGAAGGATTATTAGTCAACAACAAATTATCCTCCTCGAAAATAAGAGAGCGAATAAACGAGAATTTAATGTTAAAATCCGAACTAAAATTTTTGTTGAAAGCTTTCTCAGAGTACTTAATTCCCTAAGAAAAAATCAAATCAGGGTTTTTAGTGACATAACCATCAGGGGAACTGATCTTATGGATTTGTCTACTGACTTTATTGTGGTTGGCAATGTAATGAAAAAAGGTAGTATTATGATCACCTTCTAGAAGGAAATTTGAAGAAGCTTTTTGCCTCTAATAAGCTTCTTCTTTTTCCCGGAGTTTCAATAAAGTATTCTTAGCTTCATTAAGGATGGACAAATTCTCAAAAGAAGAATCTTGCATATAAGCCATATCAGCATTTTCAACATCTTTTTCAGCAATCAAAATACTAGTAAATATATTCTTAAAAATGCATTTATTCCATCAAGATAATTTTTATTTAAGTCTTTTAAGTTTAAACCATAGCTGAGTCATACCGAAAACATTATCAGAAGGGAAAAGATGAGTTTTCTAGTTACTTTGCATAATATTGAAAAAAAAATTCATCAAGAAGCCACATATTTTGGAATTTACAGGGTGAAGAAGTATTTAAACTAATCTTGGTTATAATTAACAACAAAGGAGAATGGCCAGATAAAGATCTGGTTAAATGATCAATGTGAGTGGATCGAAAAGTAAAAAACCAAGAATCACTGAAAAGAACGTGATCTAATCTTTGCCACATAATACCCTTATTCCAAGTGAAAACATTGCCAAGAAAACCAATGTCATGAAGGTTATAATTCATGATCATATCATTAAAGTCCTCCATAGCATTATAATTAGTTGGATTACCTCCTACGCTTTCAGAAGCATTAGTAACACAGTTAAAGTCCCCACCAACTAACTAGGGAGCATTAACAGAAGAGGAGAAATCAGTAAGTTGATTCCAAAGAGTTTTCCTCCCTAATCTAGAGTAGGAAGCATAAACAAAGAAAGCATAATAGGAGACTTGATTAAATGTAATATCAATATGAATCAATTGAGGCAAATCCATGATAATATCTCTCCAGAAAATCCAAATTTTATTCGTACAGTTTCCAAAAGATAAATCAAAACCCAACTTTTTGTGAACATAATCTAATTTAGCAGTGGAAACTAAAGGCTCAATTAAAACAAGAAGGTGAATATCATAAATCCTACATAAATTCTTAATTCTATCATTATATAGAGAACCACCCACACCCCTAATATTCCACATGAGTGTTTTAACCATTAATAGATGGGTTAGAAGCTCTAGTGGCCCTTGGGGTGATGCTAGACGTGTTCTTATTGTTCTTACTCTTCTTTTTTGAAACTGAAGTATAACCTTCCTCATTAATGTTAACCTTACCAATAATATATAACATAGAGTTAATAGCGGAGCCCTTAAGACCATCCTTGGGAGTGAAAGTATTATGAGATTCAATTTCCCCTTCCTCCATATCATCAACCTTATCCTCATCGGGCATTTGATTATTTTTAGAGGTATGATCAGATCTACTTTCACACTTATCCTCAATAACTTGATTTAAAGCACTACCATTTTGATCATTATCTTGACAATTTAACACTTATTTATCACCTATATTATTCTCCTACATTCCTTGATTAACCAAGGGAATATTGATAATATGGTTTTGATAATCACCAACTTTCACTTCTGAAAAAACACTGATTTCTAACGGATTTTCTGGCAGAAAAAATCCATAAAAATTTTCGCCAAATTTTTCGGTGAATTTTTTGTGGAATAATTCAGGCGTATTACCAACGGATTTTTTGGTTGTATTTTCGACAGAATTTTCGTAGAATATTTTATCAGAATTTTTGGCAGATTTCTGACGGAATTTTAAATTTCCTAGAAAATGATTATTAAAAAATTAATTTAAAATTTTCAAAAATTCAATATTAGAAAAATGATTATTAGAAAATTTAAAATTTTATTTTAAAATATATTTAAAATTTTAGAAAAATGGTTATTAGAAAATTTATTGTTAAATTAAATATATTAATTATTTTGATCTAAATTAATTTTAAATATGTTATTTATTTCAAATTAAATATAAATTAAATTAAAATAGCTAAGATTTTATAAATTAATTTAATTATTTTATATTTTATTAAGTTTTTATTTTATTAAGCTTATTATTTGAATATAGAAATTATTTTAAATTTAATATTATGTCATTATAATTTAAATGAAAAAAACTCAGCATTATACTTGTTTTGCAACATTGGCGTGGTGGTATGGTGAGTGTGCGAGCGTGTAGGAGCGCGGGGTTTAAATCCCGCTTAGCGTAGGAATGCGGGGTAGTTAGGGGCGGGTCGCGCTGGCTCGAGCTAGGCGAAGTGGGTCTACAGTGGCTCCTGTAGGTCGAAAGGTAGGTTGTTGGGAGAGGTGGGTTAGGCAGGGGCAATGGGCTGTTGGGTCGATGTAGTGGGCTCAAAGCGTTAATTTATTTTTCATTTTCTTATTTTTCTTGTGGTGTATATGCACCAGACAAATTTTTGATGTTTTTTATCCAGACTTTTGCCGGAAATATTTTCGGCGGATTAATTTTTTGCCGGTAACATTTTTTCGATGCGTGTTTTACCGTTGAAAAAATAAATCGTCAAAAATTCGCCAAAAATTCTAATTTCCAATAGATTTTGGGTATTTATCGACGAATTTTGTCCATCGGTAATGCTTATTTTTCCTGTAGTGTTTCTCTACTAAACCATTTTCACCCAAATCCACTAAAGTTTGTTCCTCAATAGAATCCAAAGTATTAATATTATATTAACCATCTTTGTCATCCTTATCTAAAAAACCTTCACTCCTTATGGAATTATCTAGAGGGCCATTCTCTATGTCAACCCCAGAAGCTTTTGGTTTCTCCAAATTTATGTTTTGAGTCTTTTCCTTATAAATAGTATGACCTACAAGCACACCAGGTTCTCCATTAATTGGTCCAACCATAGTTTTAGAATCCATATTATTCTTTCTATGTTTAGGATGGGCAACAAAACAATCATTTTTCGAATGTCCATATACTTTACAATACAAACAAAAATCTAGAACATTTTTCACACTCAATTTTTTGTAAATATCCTGATTTTTTTTTACTTAGCTTAAAAAGTCATTTGGTTCCTACAATACTATGATCTTTAGGTCTAATCACCAACTCCCAAATATCATTCCTAACAAATTAATTCAATTCTTCTTACATTGCTAGGATCCAAAATTCATTAGCTAGGGTTAAATCAATGTTGTTGGGTTATATCATGGAGATAAATGCAGAATGACTAACCTCCTTCCTAAGTCCATGCATAGCTCTAACACCTTCAGATTGGTCTCCTAATATCAATTATTTAGGATGAATAGTTGAGTATCTCCATTCTCTAGGAAAGGGTACATGAGGTTCTACTATATCTCCTAGGTCAATGGCTTCTACCCCTTAAATTAACTCTATTACTTCTTCTTCTAGTTTAGATTTAGAGGTCTTATCCGATTCATCAAACACAATATGGGTAGACTCTTCTACTACAAAGGTCGTCTTATTGAAGATTCCATAGGTCTTATCTACAGATGAATAACCTAAGAAGACTCCTTTATCATACTTGGGATCAAAATTTCCTAAGGGCGATTTACCATTGATCAGAACAAAACATCTACACCCAATGACATGCAAGTGAAAAAAATTGGGTGTCTAGCCCTTAAGGAGTTCATAGAGTGTCTTATTTAATTTGTATCTAACATTTACCCAATTCAAGACATAACAAGCAATATTTACTACTTCTGCCCAAAAGTTTTTAGGGAGAGAATATTCAGCTAGCATGGCCCTTGTAGCTTCTACCAAAGTTTTATTTTTTCTCTCAGCTATTCCATTATGTGGAGGGGTCCTATGGGCTTAAAAGTAATGTTCTATCACTATTTCTTGACAAAAAGATTCAAATTTCTTATTTTCAAACTCTCTACCATGATCACTATGAATGGTTGATATTTCACATCTTAATTTTCTTTGTATCCAGATGGAGACGGTTCAAAATTTCTCAAATGATTTACTTTTCTGTGCTCGGAATCTAATCCAAGTGAATCTAAAATAGCATATACTATTACAAATCCATATAATTTCCCTCCTATGATGGTTATACTAATGGGTCCAAATATATCCATATCGAGAATTTCTAGTGGCCTAGAGGTGTTGATGCCCTTAATTGAATGAAATGAAGACTTAACTTTTTTTTTTAGTCGGTGGACATCATATAGGTGGTCCTTAGTGAAATCTAACTTAGGTACGCCTCTAACTAGATATTTTTAGGTAATCTTCCTAAGAGTTTACATGCTTGCATGACATAGTCTTCTATACCATAGTAAGGAATCATCAATAATAGTTTTCAAACACAAAGAATTGGAATATTCAATATTGTTCAAATCAATCATATAAATATTATTTACACTTTTTTCTTCTAAAATAAAATTTTTATTTAAGCTAATCATGCATTTTGCAAATAAAATTGTATATCAAAACCATTGTCACACAATTAACTAATGCTCAGTAGGTCATGCTTTAGGCCATCAACTAATAAAACATTTTCAATGATAAATTGCTTGAAATTTCCAATTATACCTGAGCCAACCACTCTCCTAGTGGTGTTGTCCCCTAGTGTAACCTTGCCTCCTAACCTAGCCTCCAATGTGATGAACTGCTTCAAATCACCAGTCATGTACCTCGAGCATCCACTGTCCATGTACCACATACTCTCATTACATCTTTTGTGAGAGCTTCCCTATAAAGTCATTAAATATTATCTTTGGGAACCCAAGTGAGTTTGGGTTCCACCTTATGCATTGATGAATGAGATATTTGCATGCTATGATGTGATGCAAGTAGTTTTGGCCTCCACACTAGATGTGTCCTATGATGGATAGTGCACGTGTGGGCTATGTGTCCTAGCATGCCACAAGAGTAACACCTAACACTAGGAATATGATTCATTAATCTATGTGAGTTATAGTGCCTCTTCCTAGGGGTATATAATGCATGCTGTGATGAGTTATGCCATTATGCCAATATAAGTGATGTTTTATTATCTTGAAGTGCATTTATGTTTTCTTGTAGGAATTTACTTGCACTTTCTAGAATGGATACTTCCATTTTCAATGCATGCTCACTATCAACTATCTCTGTTGCACATGCCTCCAAGTTTTTGAATAAGTTTTTTAACTCAACATGCTTTGTTTTTAAGGAATTATATGTAATATATAATTCAATATGTTTCTTGTTTAATGCATCAAACTCATCAAGTAAATACATATTATTTCTATCCAAACTAGAATGATCATTTATCAAATAAGTATGCTCTTTTTGCAAAGTAGTAATATTATTGTTCAGATTAGCATACATCTTTTTTATTTTCAAATACAAATCATGAATTTTTTTAGAAATAATAAATAATTTATCATATGAGAGCAAACATACCTCTTCTTAATCTAATTGATCAAGATTATCATTAGTTATAAGACAAATATGTTACATCCTCCTTTGTTTCCAATTCTGAATATTATGAGGCACAGTCACCCAAAATGCCTTCTATGTCATGTTCTTCCCCTTCATAAATTTAGCCTTTTCTTCACCCTTCTCCTTGACTTGGTGAGTTTTTAAGTTAGGGCAGTCTATTCGAAGATATCCTAGTTTCTTGCATTCAAAACATATTGTGTCAGATGACGCTTTGAAATTTATAGTGCTTTTACCCTTTCTCCACAATTATTAATGACTCCTTTCCTTTCTTTTTAAAAAGCTTTTATACTGGTGGGTCATCAATGTAATGTAATCATCCTCCTCCACTATAGAGTTATCACTATCTAAATTATTCACTTTTAAAGCCACAATATTCTCTTTCTTTTTATCACCTACATCATTTAGTCTTTAACTCATGCCTTGCTCGTAGGCAATGAGTGACCCAAGAAAATTATCAATAGAATATACATTCAAAACTTTTTATTCAATAATTATAGTAAGTTTAGCATCATATGCCTTCCGATGACCCTGTTAGGAGAGTAGAAGTATTAGATTTGACTTATTTTAAGAAAGGTAGAGGCAGACCTAAAAAGACTTTGTTAGAAAATATTAGGAATGACCTTTCTTTATTAGATTTAAATGAAAATTTGACTTTTAATAAGACATAATGGAGAAAAAGGATTCATGTAGCCGATCCCACGCAATGGGATAAAGGCTTGATGTTGTTGTTGTTGTTTTTTTAGAATTCAACAATGCTCTACCCAATGCATGTAGAGATGTCACTATCTGTGTGAACATAGTGAACATTTCTGATATTGATTCACTAGGTTGCATACGAATGAGTTTGTAATCATGTATCAAGATATTTAATCTATAATATTTTACTTATTAGTTCATTTATACGTAATACACAGTCTATCCAAGATTTCCTTTCTAGTAGTTTAACTAGATACACATATATAGTCCTCAAATTTCACAGCATAGAAAAAACAGTTAAGACATTTAGCATTTAACTAAGCAAATTCTTTATCCTCTTAACTCCATTCAGTATAAGGAATATCAGTTTTCACACTATTAATAATACGTAATGGAAAAATTTATCATGATTGAATCATTTGCCACATCTTGAAATTAATAGATTGTAAAAACGTTGACATACACATTTTTTAAAAAATCAAAGGGAATATCTCAAATAATGGTAAACGAGTAATAGAGTAACCTTCTACAATATTCGTATTACCGAAGTGTGCTATTGATCATTTTCCTCTAGGTTTTCTAAAACATTATTTTAAGTATCGCTTCAAAACCAGTTAAAAGTTCAATAAAGATGTTAAGCCTAAGTGAACTTGTCTCTAAACAGACTAAGAGGAGAGTGAATTGGTGAATTTAAAACCAATTGCATAATTTAAAAATAAAGATAATATTTTTTTATTTTCCAATATTTGAAAAACACAAAGCAATTTTTACTTAGTGCGAAAGCGAGCAAATTTACCAAAACATCTAAGAAAAAATGATAAAAATCTAATCAGTAGAATGAAACATTGAGTACAATTTTAACCAATTAGTTATAATGAAATTTAAATGTAAAAAGTAAAATACATAATAAAATTCAAAACAAGCACACTAAAGACTTTTAGTGATTCAGTCAAATAATGACCTACGTCCACTCCCTGGAGTTCTCTCTAAGTATTGCACTATCAATATAGTGTCTCTCCTTTTGCCTCCATAGTAAGGAAGAGAAGCCCCTACACAAATCACTTCCACCAAACTCGATGCGGCAGAGAGCCGGAAGCTTTGTCACCCTCCAAGAGACTACAACGACCCTTCAATCTTTTTCACCCACTTGGAGAAGACAAAGAACCTTGGACTCCTTTCTTACCCTCCTAGTGATGGTAGAGAACCATGTTTTTGAGCTGAAGAATTTCTCCCCATAGCAACCCAAGAAATCCAGACATACTCTTGATGGAATAAGGCAAAAGAATAGCTTGGAGCAATCATGTGATCCCCTCACACTACTTCCCCTTACACACAAGCACTCCCTCTTCTTCCCAAAGCTCTCCTAAATCTTCTTCTCAAAGATCCCTCTCAAGAACACTTAGCAGCTAAAGACTTTGAAACAAGTCAATGAGAGAGATTAAATACAATGTCTCATAAAAAGCCCTAAATTCAATTCTGGCGACACTGATCATATAGTACAATCTAGGATTGTCCAGTACGATTAGTACAAAATACTCATATTAATATTGTATGAAGAGCTAGGTGTTGTACAATTAGTTCAAAGAATTGAGTTGATCGTCCAAGATGATTTAGATCATAATCCAGTATAATTAGTTCAAATGACTTGGATTATCATCTCATTTAATTGGTGATGATTAAATTATCATCCCATGAAAGAATCATGTCGTACAGTATGATTGGTCAAATTATCATGTACGATCTAATTGGATCAATTAATCCAAATTCATTCCCTAATCATAAGATTAATTTAGGCAAGATTTAATTATATCATACAGTACGATACATATCATATAGTATGATGAGTATAAAATTTGAATTTTAAAATATTATCTAAATTGTGATTGGTAGCTGGGATCCTTATTTAAAATGATCATCCTGTACGATATACATCGTGCAATACAATTAGTTCATCTTGCATTAATTATCAAAAATAGTCATTTTAATCATTTTTTGATTAACTAATTATACAATATGATTAGTTCAAAAAATTCAACTTTTGATATTGTCACTAACTCACTCTCATGAGTATGTGTGTGCATGATCACCAAGCTTAATATCCACCAAATATATGATTTGACTCAAGAAAGGTAAAAATACATAAGAATCGTAAATATAGACTTTCACGACATAGTTAGCCTTAATTTAACAAATCTTGAGCTTATCAAACTTGTAAGTGTACAGTGGTCCTAAAATGTTAGTGTATAATGAAAAGTAGATATGCAATAATAGCAGCTAACATGAGATAGCATGGTAAGGAATCCAATAATGTTTGTTATAATCAAAATCACGGGATTTAGGTCCAGATTTGCAACAAAAACTTTTAGCTATGATTGGTGGGCTTCTACATGCTTGTATATGACTCTTCCCTATATTCTACAATGGTAAATTCACATTTTCCATATTATTGGACTTTCACGTTATCTATATATAACCATTTTTTATGCCTTATATTAAAAAACTCTCACATTATTTTAAGTTCTCATGTTGGCATGTATATGTTTGGTAATTCAAAAATTGAGTTGCTCATTGGCTAAATTATTATCTATTTTCTTTTTCATTTGTCGTATATACTCTCTTTCTATATTTTCCCTCTTTCTATTATTTATGGGTTAATGATTAGCGGGTTATTTGCTTGGGGCCTTATGAGAAGGCTCATATACTTTGCCGAGGGTCTACAGAAATGCCCCGATATGTCACGATTAGTATATCTCGGTATACAGAAATGCCCCGATATGTCACGATCAAGTTTAATTTTTTGCAACTCTATAAAGACCTCCCCTATTGTATGTCAAGTAGTAATACATTAGCACACACTTTGTGCACTACTGTTTTATTTTACCACCTAGATATATATGGTAGGATTTTAGTAAATTGGCCATAGGTTAATGCACTGACATGGGCCAAACTTGCCTCATTGTGAACCCTAGGGACCTTAATGGTCACCCTAGGCCTGTAGTGTTGGCCCACCCATTATGTCATGTGCATCATGGTTTTCCCACATGAACTGGACATTGCTAGGATGGTTATCTTTGTGTTTTAAAATGTTAAACAACTCTAAAAAATTATTTCTTAAAGATTTTGAGCCTTCAAATGTGGTTTTCAATATGTTAAAAGAAATATATAAAAATGAAATAAAATTTAAGCTCTAGTATGTTATGTATGTTCATATGTTAACTTTATGTTGTATCTCTCTTAATAATTAGTGTGTTTAGATTATTATTTGAGCCTAGTGTAAAATATTTTTGAAGTTCATTTGCCCCAAACAACAACATAAGGAATCCCTAAAAGCTATGAAACCAATTGATAAAATATATTTAATGAACTCATGATCAATCTTAAAAATCTATAATAAACCAACTAAAGAGGATAATCATAAACCAAACATTTCATTAAGTAACAAACATAAAACCTATTAACAATAAGATGATATTTGGTAACTCAGGCCTGCATGACTACTAAGTTCTTGAATTTAAGATATAAAACTTATTAGCAATAAGAAGATTATATATTTGCATAGCATAGCACCATTCATGGTCGAGCTTGATGCTCATTTCCCTTTCTATGCCTTCCACCACCCTTGCATTTGTATATGACCAGACTTCATGGATTTGAGACGTAGTTGGAGTTTAGCTTATACCCCTTTTTGAGAAGGGTGGTAAATCAAGGTCGGGGCTGCTTAGATCCATGGTGGGGGTTAGGTTATAAGTTCCTTCATGATGTCTTTTGTTAGTTATGTTGTAGGTGTTAGTACCAAGTGTACAGTACGTCCTTTGTAGATATAGGGTTAAAGGTTGGTTGTATGGGTATACCATTACATGCCTTATCACTGGATAGGTTCTCCAGTCCTCAAAGGCTATAAATCCAACACATTTGCATCGCATTGATGGTGCCGCTTCCATCTTTCTCTCATACATGCATGTCATGAGATGACACCTCTTTTGATTTCTTCTCTTTGGCTCAATCGAGTGCTTGTGCAATCCATACATGTTGAATAACCTGATTGACTACCTTCCTTTAGACTAGAAGAGCCTAGATATCCCCTCATGCACCAAATCTCGAACAAAATAATATAAAATCCTTAATCAAGAGTAATCTTAAGTTAAGATCTAAGATGTAATTAACCACAGGGGCTTGCTACCTATGGGAAACCGACACCCACATCAAATAAACTTTATTCAAGCTGATGTATCAAATGTGAGAAATCTTGTGATTATCAAATCATATTGAAAGTACGAGATGCGCTAAGAGGGGAGTGAATTGAATATTTAAATACTTCTTTAATGAAAAGAAAAAATCTTTTTATAACTTGATGCCGAAGTGAATTACATTCACAATAAAATGATAAATTATCAATTTCACCCACATAATTATTCGCAACAAAAATAAATGTGCAAAAATAATAAAGGAAAGAGCATACCATATTTATCGTGATTTGGTCAAACCTTGACCTATATCCACTCCCCGGAGGCACCCTCCGAGTATTACACTAAACTTTAGTGATTCTCCTTTAGCCCCCATAGCTAGGCAGAGAAGACCTTACAAAATCACTTCCACCTTCTCTGGTGCGGCGGAGGAGCCGGTTCCTTTAACACAAAAGAGATCTTCCTCTTCCCAAAACTTCTCTTAAGATGAACCTTGAATCTGATGATACTAAGGTGCAAGCTCGCTGGAGCAATCGTGTGAAATCTCCTTCACACTCCCTTGAAACCCCCTCCAAGGATCTTCTCCCTCTCTCAAACTCCACCCTTTTCTCTCTCCCTTTCAAGTTTTCTCCAAAAAATTTAAGCTTCAATGGATGCCAAAGACTCTCACAAAGTTATATGAGAAAGCTTAAATAGAGGACTTGAAAAACCCTAAAAAATTATTTTAGCCATCAAAGATCATACAGTTCTATCGCACGATCGTCCAATACAATGTGCAGAATTTTACCTGTTAGTACTATACGATCACCAGTTAGTACTGTACGAATAATTCAATTTGCATGTTCGTACTATACGATGTCCAATTAGTGCTGTACGAACAGTTCAATAAAAATGCAGTACGATCACTAGTTAGTACTGTATGAATAGTTCAATTTTCATGTCCATACTGTACGATGTCCAGTTAGTATTGTACGAAAAGTTCAATAAAAATACAGTTCGTCTAAGACGAAGCATGGGACGGGTAAAATTGTCTTTATTGATTGTACAGTACGATCTAGTTTGTACAATACAATCAAAATATCAAAATTAAACCATTTTGATTGATTAATCACAGGATTAAATTAGACAAAATTTTAAACATCGTATAGTACGATCAGAACAAATTTTCAAATTCAAATTTTTACTTAATTTAATGGACGGTGGGCTTCCAATTATAACAGATTGTCCAATACGATGTGGTGTTCATACTGTACGATTAGTTATAATTTAAAAATATTTTTTTCATTAAAATAAAATATTTAAATAATTTTTATTACACCAGATAGTACAGTACGATCTAGATTGTATAGTACAATGTACAGAAAAATTAAAATATTTAAAATTATTTTTTGCTCCCCATATGTGTGCACGATCATCAATCTAACATACATCATTACAAGACTTAACTCAAAAAATGAAAATTACAGACTCATTTAATATAACATATTCTACACAATCTTTAATCTTGAATCTTCAAAGAATGGTGTATGGTGTTCATGAAATATTAGTCAACACAAACAAATATGCATTACAAACACTAGGAGAAATAAAAGATTAATTAATATTATTTGTTATCATCAAAATCATAAATTCGGAAGCCTGAGTTGCAACACATATATATTATTACCCATCAAGGTGATCTCATATGATCTTCTATTGGCCTGCTTGCAAAGAGTTTAAAAGCCTATGATTATTTTGTCTAACGAGATAGTGTGATTGTACCCTTTACATTTTGACCCCCGCTCGCAACATTCTTTTGGAGATCCATAGAAGAATAAAGAATTTCAAGATCATCTTTTAAAGAAAGAGTAGTCATATTAGATGTTAATGATTATACATAGGCCATATCATATAAGGTTGTAGAATAATTTAACAAGTCCACAACTTATTAATGAGAGATCCAAAGTCATATCCAAGAGGCTTATGATAAACTATTTGATGTTAAAATGAAAGATCTAGAGCATCAGTGCCTTGAGAAAGGCTTTATTCGTGACTTTTTAAAAGGAGTTCGGTTGGTACAACACAAGACAGAGGCTATGATTGAAGTGTTGTCTCCAACTAGGCCTCTAAAGACCCTTCTCCAGATTTAGATGGTGATGTTATTGAAAGTGAGTTGAGAAAAGCCTTCTGTAGTGATGATGAAGAAGTTGAGATTGTGTTATATTTTGATTATGGAGTATTTTTAACTGCTTAATCGTCTCTTTTTATTTATCTTAGCAATTTTTGTTTATATGTTTGGTTACTTGAGATGTTTACATCTTGATGTTAAATGAATGATACATTTTAGGGAAGAGTAATGAATTTTTTAAGGCCACACAATTTATAATTTTACGAAGCATATCACATGGGTAGCCTTTCATCTTTGGAGTGATGTGAAACAAACAAGAGTTACTTAAGGAATTAAAGAGGGCAAATTAACAAAGTAATTCCAAAATAAAGTTATTACTTATAACAAAGATTGGTCCTCGGAGTTCCTAGTCTTTAACTTGCTTTAGGCAAAGAAGAGCGAAGTCGATTAACCAAACAATTCAAGAAAACGCAAAGAGTAATTGTAAAGCTATGACGATAAACAAGAATCCATGATTTAATAAGGAAAACTTTCACCTTTGGAGCCCATACGCTCAAATAGTCTAGGCTTTAGCAGAAGAAGAGTCTCCACATTAGAATCGAGGTCACTCCAAGGAAGAAGGAACCTAGGATCGTTGTTCTTGGATAGGTGGCCGGAGTGGTGGAGGATGATTGTTGCCCAATGATGATCCAACGTCCCTTTGACCTTTGCTCGTCGATCACGTCAACTAAGGTGTAATGGATACGGTCAATGTATTCTTCAATGGTGTCATCGAAGTCAAAGCCCACGTCAAAGAATGGCGATTGGAGAATGTCGACTTGATCTCGATCGTCATGCACAAATTCAAAGTTCCATTCAGGTTCCGCCATGCATCCTCGCCAAGGTTTGAAGGAGTACCCAAGATGGGAGAGGGGGTGGCCGGTTTGGAGAGGCGGAGGGGAGAATCAATTTCAAATTTCAGATTTTGAAATCTAAAATTAAAATCTGTGAAATTTGAAATTAAATTTGTGAGAGGGAGGCATTAAAGAGGTGTTTAAGGGGTGATGAGGTGGCAATTAGAAAGAGGAGCAATAAGGGTGAGGTGACCAACCATATAGAGAGAGAGGGGCTTGAGTTTCAATTGAGTGGGGACCACAATCTTAAATTCAGTTTTAACCAAAATCTGAAATTAAATTTCAGTTTTCTAAAGAGGAGGAGTTTCCTAATAGGAAGACAATCAAAGGAGGGGGAGGGGGAGCTGGCGGCTAGAGGAGGGGGGCAAGGGGCGGCCACGGCGTGGGGGTTGGTTGGCCGGCGGGAGGCGGCAGCCTGGTGGCCGGCGGGAGGTGGCAGCCTGGTGGCCGGCGGTCGGGGCAGGTTAGGAGGGAAGCGACGACATGGACTACAGGCCGGCTGGCGGCTGGGCTGCTGCTGGCCGACGGTTTGATAGGGAGGGGCGGCAGAAGCACTTGGTGGAGAAGGTCGTGGGAAGGAGGCTTAAGAAGAAAATTTACGGATGGATTCACCTTGACTTCTCAAACCAATTGATCACAAGGACAATGGGGAAGAAAGTCTAGAACTCACAAAGAGATATAGCTCTTCTCAAAACTCACTAAGAGATTTGAGAGAGATGAACTCACAAAGAGAACACAAAAGCAAATTTTCATTTAATCAAAACTACTCTTACATGAGAAAATGGTCATATATATAGGCCTCAAAATGACAAAGAAACAAAAGACTAAAATGCCCCTTAGTCTACAATAGCGACCAAATACCCATAAGGGAAAAAGCGAAAAAACATAGAATAAAATAAACTACTACATAAAATGACTAAAAATACAACTCATGATCATGTCCGTCGATCTCCGGCGTCTCCTGATGGTACATGTGTCGAAATCGCTGACGATGTCCTCATCATTCTCCCCAGGTGGGAGAAATCTCGACCCCGTCGAGTAGATATCTATGGAGCCCTCGTACAACTCTAGGAGATCTAGGTCTAGGCTCTGTAGCTCGTCCCTGTCAATCCAAGTATCCTCTATCTCCGGTGTCCCTTTCCAATGAACTAGGTATCTTCGGTGCCCACCTTCCTTTGTGGAAATGAACTCATCATCTAGTATTGCTTCAATCTTCTCCGCTATGGGTGAGTAAGGTAAATTTGGGCAGTGGAGCTAGGTTGGGGATCTCACCAGGTGGGGTCACACAAGGCTAATTTAAGGAGTGGATTTTGGGGTTAACACTCAGGTCCTTCAAAGGCTACTAGGTCTTCTATATTAAATATATGATTCATGTTAAAGCCTCAATGGAGGTCCAGTACGTAGGCATTACTCTTAACCTTTGAGATTATCTTAAATGGTTCGGTGCTTCGAGCATGCAGCTTCTTTACGACGCTCGGAGAAAAATGCTCCAAGCAGACCCGTACCATCACAAAGTCTCCAACTTTGAATTCTTTGAACCTTCTTTTATTATCAGCAATAATTTTATACATGGTGTTACTATGTTCAAGTTTCTTTTTAATTTCGATGAGTAACTCCTGAGGGTGAAATGCAGATGCATATGCAAAAGATCGGGTGTGCATGATGAATGACACGACTCATGAGCTCACAATCAAAGTTTTAAGCAGAAATATCTTTGGAGGACAACAAACTACAAAACACACACACAGCATACTAACTCACATTATCACAAAGTTGGAATAAAAGTGGATGAGTCATGAAAAGAGGGGTCTAAGGGAACAGGTGTAGGGGGATGAAGGAAGACACTCTTAGCTACCAGGGCACTTCTATAGGTAGTTTCAGTTAGGGTCGATGGCAGTCTCCCAGCAGTAGTAGTGTAATCGAACAAATTCACCAATTAGGATAGAGGTGGTCCTTATCATGGTAGGACGAGGCTATAATGGGCAAAATGTATGAATCAGGAATAAAATAAGATGATGGATCCTGACTCACATCCATAAGGGGATAGCCCAAAGATTCATCAGCAGCTATGGGACTTATAAGATGGGTAAAAGTACCTAGGACATATGTGGGTACAACAATAAGAGAGACATCAGGAAGGTATGGGCTCACGCTCTGTCGAATATTAAAGTTGGTACAAGGAACGGTGCAGTAAGTTAAATCAGGAATGACACACTCTGCCAAATATAAATCTAAATAAGCAGCTCTACAGTTAGACTCTAATGAAATAAGAGGAGGCTCGTTGTTTAAATCAGGCTAAAAAACTTTCAAAATCAAATCACTGTCTTTCGAACTCATATTTCTATCATTAATAGAATCAGATTTGGGTATAACCTTAAGATTGATAGATTCGGGGTTAGTTAAATTGAGATTTAAATCAGGTAGTAAATTCAATTTAACCACTTCCGACTCGAGATTATTACCATCAGGATTATCTAAAGTCATCTCAGTAGGTGTTACAACTAAATCAGGATCTTTCAAATTTATATTCAATGTGTTCGAAGTCAAATTGGCTTCTTTTGAGATCACATTACTATCATCCAGGCATACTTTATCCAAAGAGTTATCCTCAAGGAGATTAGGATCGGGGTGGGCTAAGGTGTCGACATTTAAAGGTTCTAATTTTCCTAGCTCAAGTCATGCTGGGAGTCTGATTCAATCACTTTTGTTTCCGCCTCAAAGAAGTCCTCGTTATCGCTAGTATCTACAAAATGGATGTATCCAGTTTCAGGTTCAGTAGATTTCTTTTTTTTTTTTTAATGTAATTCTTCATCAAAATCACACTTGCAGGGTCAAGGACTGGGGAGGCTAAAGGTTGACTGGGATGACTAGAAGTAGGTCCAAGTGGGGAGTCATAAGAGATTGGTCCAACAGAAGACCCAGTAAAGGGTTGGCCATCAAGGTTAGGTGAAGACCTATAGGATGGGGCCGCAACCCGGATGTTACTAATGGGTGGGTGGTCTCGACCATAGTAATGTCCACGGGTTGTCCCAACAAAAGAGGTAGGGTGATGCTCTAAATGATGGTCACTAGCAGAGGGTCGGTATTTCAAATTAAGTTCTCTTCTCATGTCTTTCCAAGTAAGGTACTCACCGCGAGACTCTTTATGATCTTCCAATTTCATCCAAAATTGAAGAGCCCGACCTTTTAGGTGAGACTTAGCGATGCTAACCTGGTGGGACTCAGGGCTATGACATGATTCAAAATAGTCCTCTAGTTGTCTAACCCATTCCCTAAAGTAGTAAGAGTCCAATGAACCATCAAAGATGGGTAGATGGTCATGTGACTCTAGTCGTTGTGGATTAAACTCATGTCTAGATTGAAAAGCAAAGTGGGGCATCTTCCGACTAGCATGATTGATCGAATGGGGCGCATACCTATAGTGGGGAGAGTGAACATGTTCCTACTTCGGGGTTTTAGTTAAATAGCTCACAAGATTAACTAGGTCATCTAACTTCTTTTGAAATCCTATCGAATCCATTGTGAAGCGCTTGGAAACACTTAGGGATGAATCTAGATAGGGGATAACACCTAAAGCGAAGCTAGACTCTCCCAATTGTCACTAGAAGGTGCACTAAAGATGTGGACAGCAAACCTCATTAGTGGATAAAATAGTCTAGATGACTAGGAAGGGTATCGGGTCGAGGGCAGCACCTAAACGCTAAGGTTCCTAGCCTAAAAGCCCACTAAACGAGTGCAGGAGTGCTGTGGACAGCAACCTACAACAGTTGGGGAAGTTGCCTGAGTTGTCTAAGAGTCGTGGGCAGGTTATATGGTGTGGACAACAACTTAAGATAGGTTTTAGGATCACCTAAAGGCCACTAAATGGTGTAGCAAATTCCTGGACAGCAAAGTTCAGTCGTTGCTTAAGTTGTCTAAGTGTTTGGAATGGTCAGAGGGAGTGGGCAGCACCCAAACAAAGACTTAAAAGTTCACTAAACGATAGCTAAATGCTGCTGGAACAGTGAGGACAATAGTTAAACTCAAGGGTGTGGTTGTCCTAAGCAATTAGAGACAATGTGGGTTTAATGGCAGCACCCCTACGCTATCTAGAATGCCTTAAACTTTACTAGATGCGTGCAGGAAATACAATTATAGCAGTGAAAACAGTGAATAAAATCTAACTACGCAATGATATGCATGCAAGTTTTAAACTACAATGAAAAGCTAGACCCTAAGATGTTTTTCTAAACATGTCGTGCATGCCTACCATGCTCTGATACCAAAATGATGTGAAACAAACAGGAGTTACTTAAGGAATTAAAGAGAGCAAATTAACAAAGTAATTCCAAAATAAAGTTATTACTTATAACAAAGATTGGTCCTCGGAGTTCCTAGTCTTTAACTTGCTTTAGGAAAAGAAGAGCGAAGTCGATTAACTAAAAATTCAAGAAAATGCAAAGAGTAATTGTAAAGCTACGACGATAAATAAGAATTCATGATTTAATAAGGAAAACTTTCACCTTTGAAGCTCATACGCTCAAATAGTCTAGGCTTTAGCGGAAGAAGAGTCTCCACATTAGAATCGATGTCACTCCGAGGAAGAAGGAACCTAGGATCGTTGTTCTTGGATAGGTGGCCGGAGTGGTGGAGGATGATTGTCGTCCAATGATGATCCAACGTCCCTTTGACCTTTGCTCGTCGATCACGTCAACTAAGGTATAATGGATACGGTCGATGTATTCTTCAATGGTGTCGTCGAAGTCAAAGCCCACGTCAAAGAATGGCGATTGGAGAATGTCGACTTGATCTCGATCTTCATGCACAAATCCAAAGTTCCATTCGGGTTCCGCCATGCATCCTCGCCAAGGGTTGAAGGAGTACCCAAGATGGGAGAGGGGGTGGCCAGTTTGGAGAGGTGGAGGGGAGAATCAATTTCAAATTTCAGATTTTGAAATCTAAAATTAAAATATGTGAAATCTGAAATTAAATTTGTGAGAGGGAGGCATTAAAGAGGTGTTTAAGGGGTGATGAGGTGGAAATTAGAGAGAAGAGCAATAAGGGTGAGGTGGCTGGCCATATGGAGAGAGAGGGGCTTGAGTTTCGATTGAGTGGGGAACACAAACTTAATTTCAGTTTTAACAAAAATCTAAAATTAAATTTCAGTTTTCTTAAGAGGAGTTTCCTAATAGGAAGACAATCAATGGGATGAATTTGAATTTCAAATTCGAAATTGAAATTCAATTAAATTGATTGCATAAATTAGGAAGTCAAATTAGGAAACATTTAATGGCTCATGAAACTTTGGAATTTCAAATTTGAAATTCAAAGGAGGGGGGGCTGGCGGCTAGAGGAGGGGGGCAATGGGCGGCCATGGCGTGGGGGTTGGTTGGCCGGCGGGAGGCGGCAGCCTGATGGCTGGCACTCTGGGCGGGTTAGGGGGGAGGCGACGGCATGGACTGCAGGCCGGCGGGTTGCTGGGCTGCTGCTGGCCGGTGGTTTGATAGGGAGGAGCGGCGGAAGCACTTGGTGGAGAAGGTCATGGGAAGGAGGCTTAAGAAGAAAATTTACGGATGGATTCACCTTGACTTCTCAAACCAATTGATCACAAGGACAATGGGGAAGAAGGTCTAGAACTCACAAAGAGATCTAGCTCTACTCAAAACTAACTAAGAGATTTGAGAGAGATAAACTCACAAAGAGAACACAAAGCAAATTTTCATTTCATCAAAACTGCTCTTAAATGAGAAAATGGCCATATATATATGCCTCAAAACGACAAAGAAATAAAAGACTAAAATGCCCCTTGGGCTACAATAGCGACCAAATACCCATAAGGGCAAAAGCGGAAAAACATAGAATAAAATAAAATACTACATAAAATGACTAAAAATACAACTCATGATCGTGGCCGTCAATCTCCGGCGTCTCCTGATGGTACATGTGTCGAAATCGCTGACGATGTCCTCATCATGGAGTCTGGAGAGAGAGCTAACCAAATCTTTTTAACATATCCCAAGTTATGCATGGGAAAGTTACCTGATGAAGTAAGCTAGTTGTGAAGAGGTAAAGAAACATCTACCTAAGATGCTTGACCTATCCAATATTATTTTCTAAGCATTGCTTGATGACATTAATCTCTGTGAAAAATGTTGGATTCAATCCCCTTAAGATTGATCACCAAATGATTGAGATACAATGAAAGTTGTATATTTGTTAAATCAAGGATAATAACTAAATTTTATTGGATCATAGTTTATTTGGGATCACCATTGTGACCTCGCTTGGAAAAGGAGATATAAAACATAATGGGAAAATAAAATTTTATTATCTTCAAAAAGATAATAGATTGACTTAACTTAGGACACAGAGTGATACACAACACTTAATTCAAAATATGTAAGTTATATATATAGGTAACATTATTGATAGCTATTGATAATATTTGAAAATATTTTTAGTATTCTAAGTTTGAGGTAGTACTTTTCTATCAACATCATTCAACTTGAAAGTTTCAAACTTAATCATAATCGCTACTATATAAGGGCCTTCCCATAATGGAAAGAGTTTATTGCGTTGGAGCCTTTTCCTAGTTTCTTCAAGGCTATATAACCAAGTCTCAAACGAACATGCACAGAAGTTTCACCTTTCAATTATAGCGGCGAGCAATTTTCTATAGGTAAGTAGTAATTTAAAGCAAAGCCACGCCTCTTATTTCTAGGAGAATATCCAAATTATTTCATAGTTTATCATCATTATTGTTGAAAACAAAAAGTTTGTACTCTTAGGCTTAGGACTCCAATGTCGACCAAGATGGCTTCCTGAGTGCCAAAGTAAATGTTATATGGTATTTCTCATGTTGGAGTCTTAAAAGTGGTGCAATATGCCCAAAGAATAATTAGGAGTTCATTATCTCATTGCCCCCAGCCTTCCTAAGTCTTTAGTCCCTTAAGTATAATTTAATTTGTAACCTCAGTCTGCCCATTTGTTTGAGGATGGGTTACGATTGTGTGCACCGATTGGATAGAGAGATCCTTGTAGAATGTCATGAAGATTTTTCCTGTGAACTGATTTCCATCATTTATAGTGATTTTTGTCAAAAGGATAAAATAACATATTATGTAGATTTAGAGACAAATTATTTGGCATTTACTTCTGTAATTTTTCGAAAGGTTCAAGCTCTATGCATTTGGTAAAATAATCTAAAGCTAAGATGATAAATTGTTACTGCCCAGCTGCCATAGAAAATTGTCCTATTATATCAATCCCCCATTGTAGAAAAGGTTATAGGCTTTGGAGTGACGAGAGATCTACATCAAGTGAATGAGTAAGGTTGGAGTGCAGCTGAAAATTATTGCATTTTTATATGAACTTCAGTGTATGTTGTTTCATTGTAGGCCAATAAAATTTTTGCATCATGATTTTAAGAGCAAGTGCTTTCCTTCCTAAGTGGTGTTCACATATACATGAATGGATCTCCCATAAAGCATAATCATCCTCTGGCGATGGGAAACACTTAAGGTATGGCCCAATACAGGCCCTCTTATATAGCTCTCCACCAATGATGGTGAAGTTAGTTGCTTGTCTTCAGAGTAGCATTGTAGATGTTGATTTTTTGGGCAACACTCCATTTTACAAAAAGGATCAAATAAGATCAATCCAAGAGGGCTCCCTTGACTTATTAATCGACTATATAAACTAAGGACCTAGAATACTCAAAAAGTATATTTCCTCAATACACTTTCTCTTGAAGAGATCCTTGATTGTTGATGTATCAAGTTCTGAGAGGGTATCTACATGTGAATTTTTATCCCATAGTATATGGATGATTTGATACTCTTTATGTAGGCAAGGATCGACTTTATCATGTTACACTACTGTGTTGAATGTTGGATATGGGCATCAAATTCTCCCTCCACCTCAGAGATGACCAATTATGAATCAGAATAAATCACCAAGTTTTGCACCTCATAGTCTATGACCAGCCTTAACCCAATAATGAGGGCTTCATACTCAACAATATTATTTGTTGTAGGGAAAATCAATCATAGCCCATATTTAAAGTAACTTGCTGAGGGGAGATTAATAAGATTTATGCCATATCATTATAACTCCCAGAAGCTCCATCGATATACAATGTCCAACAAGGGGAATAAGGAGGAAAGACAGGTGGGTCATTAGAGACATGGATGGTGCATTCAACTACAAAGTCTATAAGTACTTGTGATTTAGTGTCATGTCTAAGAAGAAAATGGATATCAAACTCTCTTGGTTTCACCGACCACTTGATTAATCTTCCAGATGCCTCAAGTTTTTGGATAATATTTCTTAATGGGAGATTTATATAGACCCCAATTATATGAGCATGAAAATATGGGCATAATTTCTTAGATAAAACACTTGACAGAGGAGCGCATTCGAGGCTCGTTGAATATGCATCATAGTTCTATAATGATCAGTATGCTTAAAAGGGTCGGATGACCTGTCGTAAGAGCCTGTGCTGGATAGTTTGAAACCCATGGGAATGGGGCATTGAAGGATGGCATTAGTTAAAGGAGATGATTCCTAAAAGTCTCGACGATGAAAGGGTTGCATTCCACCTCTTAAATGGAACTCTTCTCGGACCAATCACCATATTTCATCATGCAGGGCATTGTGTGGGATTTCAACAATGTAAAGTTGGGTCAAGTCCTCGATGATGACTAGGGGAATGTGAGTAGGCCGATCCGTTTGAGAGGGATACGTAGAACTAGCAGTGTCAATGAGGTCAATGTCTTGTTATGATAGGGGATGAATCCTTGACTAAGGGATAGGAAGTTTTATATGAATATTTATAGGTTGAACGTCCCTGGCCAATGGTAGATCTTTATGGAGATGGGTCTCTTCTTATTGTGCTAGCACTAATTGAGGTGTCCCTCACAAAAGTTGAAGGATTTCATCATAAGATTTCTCCATTTTTCGGATGCGGACTTTTAGGGAGGGTCCTAATATCCCTTCACAAGTTGAGTTTCGTCCACTAAGGTAAAGAGAGGCAAATGCCTGGCCTTCCTGATTTATAGATCAGTTACTATATTGATGTGTGTAGGAGCGGGAGGCTCCATTGGTGCAATTGTTAAACCCATTGGCCATTGAAGGGGTTTCAATTATGCTTATAAGGGTGGGATTGTTTCCCACAAATGACACTAAACTATTATGGGATTGTATATTCTCGGTGGTAAAGAGATAATTTCACATTCTAGCGATGCATGGATATTAAGTACACAAATAGATAATTAAGAGAGCAAAGAAACAACATAATTTTTTACATGAAAAACTCAAAGAGAGAAAAAGCATGAGGCCTTCCCTATGTGAAAAGATTACACTCTATTTGTGCAAATTATAAAGATCAACTCGTCCCTTAGCTTAGAGATGATTACATTACAATAGTTTGGGGAATTGGTCACACTTCTTGTGGGTACACGGGAGTTTGTAATGACCATGATTGAATGATAGAGGTCAAAAATCTTATGGCAGCGACTGGGAGAAGGTCAAGTAGAGCTTGGCAGCCGGGTGAAGGTACAATGATTATTAGTGACCGGGGTCCATCGATGGTCATTGATATGGGAAAGTCTGGTGGCGGTCGACGGTCAATGGTCCGATAACAGCGCTCGGACAATAGTCGACTGCTGAGTGGGGGTCAGGTGTCTATCAGTGACAAATCAGTGGTTCGACGGCAGTTGGCAACCAAGCAGTAGTTCGGCGGCAGTTGCGACCAAGCAGTCTGTGGCCGGGAGGAGGTTCAAGAGTGGTCGGCGATAGGACGGTGGTTAGACAATGGTCGGGCGAAAGTTCGGTGGAGATTACCGGGCGAGCGGTGGTCCGACGGTGGGCTGCCGAATGAAAGTTTGACGGAGATCGGCGAACGACCAATGGTCCGGGGACAGTCGATAGATAGACAATGGTCCGACGATGGTCAGGCGGAAGTCCGATGGAGATCGGTGGCTGGGTGGTGGTCTGAGGACGGTCGGGCGAAAGTCTGGCAGCCAGATGGAGATTTACCAGCTATAGTGCTCGGTTATAACTCAAGGATCTTTGAAGTCTTAAAGCTCTCTTTAATCTATAGCCAAAGGTCCCTCCTCATGAAAGAGTGATGATCTATTTATATATTTTGAGAGTGACAAATTTTATAGATATGGAGAAAATCCAGGACAAATTTGGAGTGTTCCATCGGACGACTCAAATTAAGTGATCTTGGGCTTGTTGGATTTGTCTCATCAAGCCGCTCAATTCAACTATAAGCATGTCATATTTTGATATTATTTAGTCATTCAATTAATATTTTAAGCTTCCAAATATGTCAGGGTTCCTTGATTTGAGCCTATTTAGGCTCGAATTGGAACAATTTTGGTGTCGTTAGACTCCTTTGATTGAGAGGTTCAATTTGACTGTAAATTTGATGAAATTGAAATCCGGATGATCCTGAATATAAGTTGGAAATATGTCATCTTGAATATGCCTTGAATTCGTGTGTTATCAATATGATTTTTTGTGAATTAATAATAATAATAATAATAAAATAAATATTAAATTGTTTATATGCAATTAAGATAATAATCTATTATACATAAATTACCCTGAGCCAATTTTCTTATCAGGTCTGTGTGATCTCGTTGGTAGTTCATTTCTCCCTTTCTACCTTATCCTGCTGTCTTTGACCCCCTCTCCCGCTTTAATCCTCCGGCGATGCTGCCGCCTTCTCCCCAACCTCCGGCGACTTCTTCCACCCCTCTCCCTCCTATCCACCTGCGCTCATCCGCTAACAAAAGCTATAACGTCCCCTTACCCCGCTCTAACAAGCCTCGTCGCCGCTTCTACCACCTAATTGGAGCCGATGCCACTCCAGCCAAACTCTCGTCTTCATCCTCTCCTTCCCTCTCTCCATCCTCCAACACTGCGGCCGAATCCCCATCCAGCGACGCCACGCTCCTCAGCCTCCTCCGGCAGCGGAAGACGGAAGAAGCCTACGAGCTCTACTCCCGCTTCCGCCACATCCCCAGCCCCACCTGCCTGAGCCGTCTCCTCGCCCAACTTGCCTACCAACGCTCGCCCACTGCCCTCTCCCGCGCTCAATCCCTCGTCCGTCGCCTCCGTGACGCCCGCCTTCTCCACCGCCTCGACGCCAACTCTCTCGGCCTCCTTGCAGCGGCTGCAGCCAAGTCCGGCGCCGCCTCCTACGCCCTCTCCCTCATACGCTCCATGCTCCGATCCGGCTACCTACCCCATGTCAAATCCTGGTCCGCCGTAGTCAGTGCCCTCTCCTCCAATACCGATCCTGATGGCTCAACCGATGCACTGCGCCTCTTCGACTCCGTACTCCGCCAAATCGCCACCGCTGATTCCCCCCTCACAATCAATTCCCGCCCCGACACCGCCGCTTTCAACGCCGCACTCAACGCAGCCTCCAATTTAGGCGATACAGCGCTCTTCGCGCAGCTATTCGACAAAATGCCTGCTTTCGAAGCAAAGCCAGATGTTCTCACCTACAATATCCTCATCAAACTCTACGCCAGAGCCGAGAGGAAAGACCTCCTAGTCTTCGTTCTCGAGCGCATAATCCGAAGCGGTCTCGTTCCCTGCATAACCACGTTCCATTCCCTCGTTGCTGCCTACATCGGTCTTTGCGATTTGCCCACTGCTGAGAAACTCGTTCAATCCATGCGTGAAGGTAGACGCGACATTTGCCATCTTCTCCGCACAGAGACGTCAAAGATCCTAACCACAAGCAATGAGGAAGAACCCGGTTCAATACTAAACAAGCTCGCTGCCATCGCCGGCGATGAGCCACCACCTCTGCTCCCGAAGACATACAAGCCGGACACGCGGATCTACACGACACTGATGAAAGGGTACATGATGGCTGGCCGCGCTGACGACGTGGTCAGCATGGTTTCCGCGATGTGGCGCGAGCCAGACCCATCAAGCCATCCAGACATTGTCACCTACACAACGGCCATTACCGCTCTAACAAACGCTGGCGCCATGGACCGTGCCCGCCACCTGCTCGACGAAATGTCCCAGTATGGCGTTACCGCCAATCGTGTCACCTACAACGTTCTCCTCAAAGGCTACTGCGCCCAGCTCCAGCTCGACAAAGCCAAGGCGCTCATGCGCTCCATGGCCGAAGATGCCGGGATCGAACCGGACGTCTTCTCCTACAACATTCTCATCGACGGCTCTATCCTCGTGGACGACAGTGCTAGTGCCCTCGCCTTCTTCAACGAGATGCGGGAACGCGGGATTCCCCCTTCCCAGGTCAGCTACACCACGCTGATGAAGGCATTTGCGCTGTCAGGCCAGCATATTCTTGCCCACAAGGTGTTCGACGAAATGGAAAAGGACAAAAGGGTGAAGGTGGACCAAGTGGCGTTCAATATGTTGGTCGAAGGATACTGTAGATTGGGTTTGATAGAAGAAGCAAAGAGGATTGTGGAGAGAATGAAGGAGAAAGGATTCTCTCCGGACGTTGCGACATATGGCAGCCTGGCTAATGGGATCGCTATGGCGAGGAAGCCCGGCGAAGCATTGTTGTTGTGGAACGAAGTAAAGGATCGCTGTGCGGCCGGTGATGTTGATGGTGGCGGCGGAGGAGGAAGGGGATTTAGACCGGACGAAGGGCTGTTAGATGCGCTTGCGGATGTATGCGTGAGGGCGGCGTTCTTCAAGAAGGCACTGGAGATCGTGGCGTGCATGGAGGAGTATGGGATCGCGCCGAACAAGACGAAGTATAAGAGAATATACGTGGAGATGCACTCGAGGATGTTTACAAGTAAGCACGCGTCGCCGGCGAGGCAGGCGAGGCGGAGCGAGCGGAAGAGGGCGGCGGAGGCGTTTAAGTTCTGGTTGGGTCTGCCGAATTCGTATTATGGGAGCGAGTGGAGGCTGGAGCCCATCATGGAGGCCGATTAGGCTTTTAGTCCTATGAAACAAAGAAAAATAGTTTTTTTTTTTCTTTCTTTTATTTGTTTAAAGAAAGATAATTTTTAAAGCCATATTGCTTCTTTTGCCCTTTGGTATTTTGAAGAAATTATTTCGTGTGAATTAAGTACATAATTTTATTTGAAAAAGATCAATGTATGTATTATGTATTTAATTTTTTTCATATGGGTAATTGATGTGCATGAGAGTGAGGAAAAGAATACAGAAAAGCAGAGAGAAAAGAAAGTAGTTGATGAGTTGCCCTAATGAAGATGTCATATATATATTTTTTAATTACTCGGATGATTGTACTTTTTGTTTTGGGGACAATGATTGTACTTTAACACTTGTTTTATGTATTTCTTGTTTTTTTTTTTTTTGGGAAAAAATTGGGGCTTAGCCCTTATATTTATATACCAAAAAATGAAAGGCTTACGAAAATAGCCTACAAACTACAGCCCACAAAATACAGCCACTAAAAACCAAAAGAGAATACATAAAACAAGAAAACAACGAGAAGAAAGTTAAAAAACCAGGACTCAGGCAATCTGGAAGCCACCTTGGACAAAACCGTCAAATCCAAGAGCTCAATTGTCCAACAAATACCGTGCCAACAGGAAAAAAGTTACCCCGGTTGCCAAAATGCCACAGCCCGAGCAGTTATACTCGTTACGCTTTTGAAAATAACTAAAGCTTTTCGTAAGGATAAATATTTTTCCATTATTCCAAGGTTCTAATTGATCAAATGCATCAAAAAATTAGCACCCAATGCATTTAGTGTACTAGATGTGGTCCTTGGGTTAGTTTTTATGTAACTATCCGACCTAGAAATTCAAATTAATGAGGCGGGAATGAATAGTCAGACAGTTAATTCATTTTTTCACAATTAAATATAACCATAATAATTAATATTTCTCAAACACTGAAGAGCCACTAACACTATTTGTACATTGAATATAAATTTAAAAATAACACATTTTACCTGCATTCATTTGAGCGTTGTCTTATGTACACAAAATTCTCTCTTTCAAACATTTCTACTTATTAAGAGACTTACCTGAAAGAGTTAATTTAATAGAGTGTGTTTACTAAGTAATCTTAGTGAGCAATCATACCTATAATATAGTAATTTTACATATATAAATGACACAACACACACACACACACACACACACACACACATATATATATATATATATATATATATATATATATATATATATATATATATATATGTTTGTGTCATTTATATATACTTTCTATCTCATATGACGTAAATTCTTTACTTATAATTATTAATTAGCATACTACTTTTCCCTTTTGATTTAGTACACGAGGATGGTTTAAATGTACCAATAAAGATAAAATCATTCAATTTTTATTTAACGTACACAAGTACGTTGCTTCCCCAGTTAATATCATATTGGGGTGAACTCCTATAATTTGCATATATATATATATATATATATATATATATATATATATATATATATATATATATATATATATATATATATATATCATTTATCTTTTCATTTACATATTATAAATTATTTCCTTTATCTCATTATTCCTTCCTTGTATCTTTACATGTACTTTAAATAATATATGTATTTTTTAGAATAATTAAATATAATAATTATGCAAGACGTCACAATAATTTTTTTAAGTATATATATTTAATTATAGAAACCATTAAGTGGCTCATATATTTGAATTATTGAAATTTAGTTTTTATATGGATCCTATTGGTCAAGAAGATATAATTTGATCAATCATTTATGAACCGTTTGATCAAATAACTCCTATAAGCGGTTATTATAACTAATCCGTAGGAAACAACTACCGGTCCTCTCTCTCTCTCTCTCTCTCTCTCTCTCTCTCTCTCTCTCTCTCTCTCTCATTATGGAGTTAGTTTGTTCCATAGAGAATTAACTCTTTAAAGAAGAAAGTGAGGAAAAAGGGAGAGAAACCGTAGTTTAGAATTCAATGAATTCAACATGAATCAAGGTATGTTTTCTTCTGATTAAAAGCTTGTGAAAATAATCTTTTTTAAGATCTTGTGGATTTAAGATTTATGTAAATTCATATTTTTAATTTTTATTTCTTTTACATCATTTATGATGAGAGTTCTTGCAAGAGTTGGAGAACTCATAATGCATGTTGCGGGTTCTTATAAGTGTGTGAGAATTTTAATCTTATGTGAATTAAGTTCTTGTAAGAATATGAGAACTCTTGAAACTTACATTTTTTCCACCATATCACTTTTAATTTCACTTTCATTTTCCTTTGTTTGTGTTTTAAATCTATACATGCATTTTTCACATATTCATGTACATTCATAGTATCATGATAGTTTATATGCATCCCTACTTATATAATAATTTCAAATGTTAAAATTTCATCATTATATATACATTTAATTTTACATCATCTTGTATGTAATGATATCAAATTATAAGCAAAATAATTATATATGACATTACATTTAGAATTGAAATGAAAATAAAATAATGAAATTGTCATAAATAACTGTAATTACCTACTTTATTTTCTTTTGTACTTCAATTCCTTTAAAAATTTTGACCCTTACAATAGTCTTCTTTATTATAACTAAAGTCACACACAACCACAAAAATTATTACTATTTTAACTTTTATTATTTTACATAAATGTTTCTTTAATGAATTATTACATCAATTCTCCTTGGAGATCCTTTATTGGCTTCGACACTTCGCCTTCACGCACTAGATTAATCAAATCCTCTTATGTTCAAACTTCTACTACGACATTAAAATTAGTAATCAACTTTGAAGAGATTCTTATAGCTTAAAGCAATAATAATAATTGTCAAGTTTCAAACTTGTATCTTTTACCTAAAGAAATATTTCCTTCTTAATAATCATTTCCTTCCTTCACAGCCAAATTAAAGCTTACAATAATTGAACTCTTCCTACGACAATAATATTTTCTTTTAGTTAGAAAACATTATAAAATTTCTTTCTCTAAGCTTAAACATAAAAGATAACAAAAAGTATAAGAAATTTTCTTACACTTTCTTATGAAGACATTTTCAATCCAAATACTCCCTATTTCTTCATCATATTTTCTTCCTTTACCTTTAGAGAAGACATTCTCCCATTGATTATAAAAAATATCATGAAAGGATTTATACAAAAATGGAAAAAAAATCAACCAACATTCCTTCTTTGTTCTACTTCCTCTCGTTCATTGTCTTTTCTCCAAAGTTTTGCTTCTTTAGTGATAATGAGCGAATAAGAGGGAGTTATTTTTCATGAGGAGTCATCTATTTTCCTTTCCAAACTCAAACCTTCGCTCGGAATCGAAAACCAACCCTTCCATCCCTGCTTACGCTCGAGTGAGGTCTGCCTGGGCCGCAACTCTGCTCGATTAATGCCTCTCTAATTTACCTGTTATATTAAGAGATATCAAGTTCAAATGAATTTGATAGGTCTGGTTCAGATGAATCGGATAGGTCTGATTCTTACAGCACAACCCTTACAATTATTTCTTCCTCAAAATTTAAAATAAAGTATAAGTAAACATACCTTAATTGAATAGATGGGGGTATTGAAGTTTCATGTCTAATTGTTTCTCCCAAGTGGCATCTCTTTCTATTCAATGATTCCATAAAATCTTAATAAAAGTTATTTCTCGATTCCTTTGTTATTTCTCATCATATTTTAGTATTCTTTTAAGTTCTTCAACATAAATAAAATCATGCTGCAAGTCAATAGATTTTGATTGGATTATTTTTTATACATCTGATACATACTTATAAAGCACTGATAAGTGACACATTGTGTATTCCTTGCATATATATTTGCATATCCAATTTATTGGCCATATTTCATATCCTCTCAATAATTTCCAAAGGTCTGATAAATCGTGGGCTCAATTTTCCTATTTTTCCAAATCGTCACACACCTTTCATTAGACTGAATTTAATGAAAATAAATTCACCCACTTCAAACTCAACTAGTCGGTGATATGCATCATAAAATTTCATTTGCCTATCCTACACTGCTTTTAACCTATCTCTAATCAATCTAATTTTCTAATAGCATCGTCCACCAGTTTAGTACAAATTATTTTTTTCTTTCACTTGCTAATGCAAAACTCAAGTGTGTTTTACACTTCCTTTCATAAAGTGCATCGTGTGATGTCATTCTAATGCTGGATTAAAAACTATTATTATATACAAATTCAATTAATGGTACATGAGTTTTATAATTTCTTTAAAAATCCAAGACACATAATCACAGTAAATCCTCTAAAGTATGAATTGTCATTTATGATTGCTAATTTGTGTATGGGTGAAATGCAGTGCTGAAAGTCAATCTAGTACCCATAGCTTCCTGAATCTTCTTCCACAATCAAGAAGTGAATCAGACATCTCTTCAGAGAGTATTGATTTTAGAATTCCAAGAAATCTCATAATTTCATCAACATATAGCTTCGCCAATTTATCCATTAAATTTGTCTATTTAATTGGTAAGAAATAGACAAATTTTGTTAATCCATCTATAATAACCCAAATTGTATCCAGACTCTGCCTTAACCTGGGTAACTTAATAAAAGAATCCATTACAATTTCTTCCCATTTCCATTCATGTATTCATAAAAGTTGTAACTGACCACCTAGCTTTTAATGTTTAGCTTTAACCATTTGATAAGGAATGCATTTTATTATAAATTCTACAACACATTTTTTCAATCTTGGCCACCAAAATAATGCTCTCAATTCTTGATACATTTTTATACTACCTTGATGAATTTCATAATAAAAGAGATGATTTTCTTATAATATTTCTTCCCTTAAATTGTCAGCATTTAAAATACAGATTCTATATTTATACTTCAACAATCCTTGACAATACAAAAATTTCCAACTATCATGCCTTCATTTCCTTTATAATTTCTAAAAATTTTACATCTTGAGATAATTAATTGTATATTATATCTTTCAAAGTGGATTGAATCAACAGTTAATTTAATAGCATGACTTTGGTATCTTTTTTATTAAACATTGAAATTTTTAATCTTTTCACATCTTTAATTATCTGTTCATGCTAAGTTATCAACCAATTTGCGCCTCTAAGAGTCTTTCTCCTTAATACATCTACAACTACATTTGTCTTTCAAGATGACACTATATATCTTTGATAAGCTCTAAACATAATCTCTACCTTAGATTAAGCTCTTTTTTATTAAGTATATACTTAAGGCTTTTATGATCTATAAAAATTTCCACTTGACCCCATATAAATAATGTCTCCATATTTTGAGTGCAAAAACTATAGTTTTTAACTCCAAATCATAGGTGAGATAGTTTCTTTCATGGACTTTCAATTGTCTTCAAGCATATGCTGATTCTTTAACATTTTACATCAGTACACATCCAAGACTTCTCAATAAAGCATCATAGAAAATTTGAAATCCCTCCATACTTGAAGGAATTATTAATATAGGATCGGTCATTAAGAAATTCTTCAGATCCTAAAAAGCTCTTTTATACTGATTATTTCATTCAAGTTTTATTACTTTTTGAGTTAATCTGGATAATGACATTACAATCTAAGAAAATCCTTCTACAAATCTCATATAATAACCAGTAAGACCCAAAAAGTTATTACTTTTAAAACTACAGTAGGCCTTGGCCATTCTGTAATAGCTTAGATTTTTTATATCAACATAATTACCTTCACCACTAATCATATGTCCAAAAAATATTTGTACTGCTCAACCAAAATTTATATTTTAAAAGCTTGGCATATAACTTGTGTTCCTTAAGTATTTGCAACACTGCATGAAGATGACTGGAATGGATTTTTTCATTTCTTTAATAAATCAAGATGTTATATATAAACATAATTACAAAAATATCCAAGAATGATTTGAAAATTCTATTCATTAAATCCATAAACATAGATGGAGCATTCGTCACTCCAAATGGAATCACCACAAATTCATAATGGTCATATCTAGTTTTGAAAACAATCTTAGTAATATCATCCTCCTTAATATGTAACTGATGATTCCCATAGTGCAAATAAATCATAAAGAAAACTATAGCTCCATCAAGTTGATCAAATAAGTCATCAATTCTCGATAATGGATATTTAATTTTAACAATGTGTTTATTCATTTCTCTAAACCCAATGAATATTTTGAAACTTCCATTCTTCTTCTTTACAAACAGTACTGGAGCTCCTCATGACATGGAACTTGGCCTACTAAACACTTTATCTAAAAATTCTTATAGTTAACTTTTTAACTCCTATAATTTATTAACCACCATTTTGTAGGGTGTTATGTTTAAATGCATATTTAATGTACAAATAGTGTTAGTGGCTCTTCAGTATTTGAGGAATATTAGTTATTATTGTTATATATAATTGTAGAAAAAATGTATTAACCATATGACTATTCTTTCCCAACTTGGTCTTCGGGCCAAGTTGTGACACTTCATGGGAAATTATATGAAAAAAAACTTGATGTTAAAAGATAAGAGACTTTGAATAAGAATAGGGGAAAAAATGAGAGTTAAGTTCATGTCAAAGCAAACTTGAAGATAACTTGCCTACCCAATGTGGGCTTTCACTTGAACTCGAGATTGAGATATGCTCATTCCATGAGCTTGGCTCAATTAGAAGCATGAGGACCCATAAGCTAAAATTTGGGATAATAACTTACTGGAATTAGCATAATTTGGCCATGTAAGTTTCTTGGGGAGAGCATCAAGGGGATCAACAGGGATTAAGGATGTCATAATAGGAGCTTGTTAGACAAAGCATCGATAAGATTAATGGTGATTGGGAAAGTCGCAAAAGAAGCTCATTAGAGAAGGCATCCAAGAGACCCATGGATTGGGAAAGTCATGATAAGAGCATGTTGAAGCAGGCATTAATAAGATAAATGGGTATTAGGGAAGTTATAATGGGAGCTCCTTGAAGAAGGAGCCAATGAGACCAATGAGGATTAAAGAAGAAAGGAGCACCCTAAATTAAGCGATATGGAAAATTCCTAAATTAGTTAAGATAGCTCACGATCTAATGAGGAAACTATCGTCAAGTTTAAACTCAATCTCATTTATTATATGAGATATAATTTGAGCCCGAGCTCCATCTCTAGCTAACGATCCAATGAGCTAACCTCTTCAAGCTCAACTCAATGTCATTTATTTTATGAACTATAATTTGAGCTCGAGCTTAAGCTGAAGCTCATAATTTGACAAACTTGACTGATGTGCTTATTCATAATTGGAGTTTGAGCTAGCTCACAAACTAACTCAGCTAATTACACCCCTAAATAAGTGTAAAACCAAAATCATAAAATTTGAATTCAAATAGAAGTTGATGCCATTAATATTAATTTATTGCAAGGATTTTAGGGTTTGAATGAAATCATAAAGAATCAAATCAAGATAGATTGAATTATCAAGGATTTTTATAAAAAAAAGTTTGATAAAATAATGGAGAAATAGAGATATAAAATGCTATTGTAGTTTCAAACTAGTATGCCCTAGGAGTCTTGAGAAAATAGAGTAGAGTGCATAATATGTATAACAAAACTTGAAGAACCTCCTTATGTTATTTTCTTCCTTATGTTTCATTTGATGACTCCCTCTTGCACTTAATGTCTCTTCCTTCTTAACAACCTGTGGAACTTACTTGTGACTACTGCCTATGGCACTAGACTTGCAACTACTATAATGTCCCAAACTACTTGTCTAGCTCGATAGTAGAAGCTATACCATTATATCCTAAATACACCATGGAAGACTATACCTAAGTGACTTATCTTAATACCTTAGTATGTTAGGACTTACTTACTAGTTAGAGGTCAACACTATACCCATAAATTGTCTTAGGCCTAAGTGGTGACCATTTGGATTGAAGCAAGGAACCAATGAACCAAGTTATGAAACTTACCCCTACATCCTAGGCTTAGAATCTAACTCAAGATTAAACTAGATTAAGCCTAAAGCTTTTATTAGCTTGTTACTGCATATCCAATAATGAGCCAAACTTGAACTCATTTTAGCTTCTTATTGAGGATTCAATATTAGACTGAGCATTACCCTAGGGAATTATATGAATTTATTAAGCTGGCTTAGTCACTTGTCCCCCTGTACTAACTTAATCTAGTGGTCCTTATGGTCAAGTATAAATCATATCCAATAAATTAAATGAGATTAACTATGATTTATCAATACTTTAGTTAATATTATGTTTACCCAAAATCTTATATTAATCTAATGAACTATCCCTTACATGTCTTTGTCTATTTTTGTCATATAGTATATGAGCCCAAGTCCACATAATAGAACCCTCTTAGACCCCTAAATTGATCATGTATGAATTACAAAAAGTTGCTCACCCAAATGAAAATTTATTTATTATATTTTATAATAGTTAGAATTATTAATTAACATGTGTATTAAGAAAATTGTATTTTTTGAAAAGTCTGTATAGATTGTTAGACCTATACAATCGTCCCAAGGCTAACCTAGAGGGGGTGAATTGGTAATTTAAAAAATTCTCTTGGATTTTTAATAGAAAACTGATTTATAATTTTAACACAATTTTGATTTACTTTAAAATAACATTTTAACCACAAAAATAAAAAGCTGAAAATTAAAATACAAAAATAAAAAAGAATACAAAGATTTATAGTGGTTCGGCCCAACAAGACCTACATCCACTCCCTGAAGACTCCCTCTTCAGGTATTGCACTATTACCAAAGTAACTCATCTTTTGCCCTTACAATAAGGCAGTGAAGCCATTACAAATTTCCTCTCTTCCACCAATCCCTAGTGCGGCAGAGTTCCATCGTCCTTTCACACCCTCCAAGTATCGACAGAGTACCATCATTCTTTCACTCTCCAAGTGTCGGTAGAGTACTATTTTCCTTTTACATTCGTCAAGTATCGGCAGAGTATCAGATCTTCTCCAAAGATCTTCTCTCGAGCAACTAAAAAGAAAAAGGAAGAGAAGTGACACAAAAATAAAAGAGATTTTCACCTTTGAATAACCTTCTGAATCCTTCACACTTCACTTGCAAAAACTCTCTCTCAAACACTCTCCCAAGTCACCCTTTCACTTTCTCTATAAAAAATTACGAAGACCTGATTCGTCCGGGTCAGTTTCTTAGGACTTTTTTTATATAAAAGCCACGAAAAATTATCCATAAAACTGAAATTTTCAATTTTGAGCGTCCACGATTGTATAGTACGATCGACATTCATCCCGGATGAACAGTTTAAAATTGGATTGTACGATCATGTACGAAGTATTTTCGTACACGCCTATCATACAATACAATATGTATATCATATGGTATGAATAATTATTACAAAATTCATATTCATCTAGACGAAAATGTTCCCCACAAATTCGTACTATAGACATCATCTATATGAAATCCAAATCATCCTGGACGAACAGTTCAAAAATTTACATGTTTGTATGGACAAAAATGTTCCCAACATTTTCTACTATGGATGTCATTTGTACGAATGCCAGATCATCCCGGATGAATAGTTAAAAAAAAATTCTTGTTCATATGGACGAAAATGTTATATGTACGAAGATAACTTTATACATAACAAACAATACTTAGAAATTTTTTTCTCTCCCAAGCTTCGATTAATTGCTTGCTGGAAGAAATAACTAATCATATCGTCCAGTACGAAATAATCGTACAATATGATCAATTTAAAAATTAAAAATTTTTAACACTCACCTAGTGTGTATGTGCATGGTTACTCAATTACAATCACACTCTCTCAGACAAAAAAATATATAAAATTACAAATTCCATTTATAATGAATCCTAAATAAATATAACTTGAAGTCTTCAATAATTTGGAGTATGATTTTTCTGAAATATTAGTACACATAAACAACAAAAAACAATATATTTCCAATATATTAGGAGAATCAATAAGTAAACAATAATACTTAGAATCATCAAAAATACACATAATATGTAATCATAGTTATGAAAACTAAGATGCAATAATCTCCCCCTTTTTAATGATGTTATAACAATTATTGTTTGAGTATTTTTTAAAACAAAAATTGCTCCTTAGCTCCCCCTAAATGAATGACCAATTAAAATATAGGGATTCCCATAAAGATCAAAATACCAAACTAAAAAGAATTCAAACAACATACAAAAACAAAAACACAACGAACACGATGAACGAACATACACACGTCACAAACATACAATCAAACATACACGCATCACAATCATACAATCAAACATACTGTTGATCTCATTTTTGTATGAGGCCACTTTGACCCCTTCCTGACCCTAGGGTACCGTAGACCCTAGGTTCCTTCTAGTTCCCAGACTCTAGGATCAATTTAGTTCTTAGATCAATCTAATCCAAAATCCAATGCTAAGGACTCAGGTCCTGAAACCCCTTCTGGGTGATTTTTCAATCACCTTGAAACCTAGTCAATTGACCTTTAATTCAGGATTTGTAAATTTCTTATTGATAAGACATGTCTCTGAGGTCAGCATACCAAGTTTGAGCTCAATCTGATGTCTCTAACCCCATAAACTAAACTTAGTTTAAAAGGTAGCAAAACCTTCAAATATTTACAACTCATGCCACTAGGCCTATCACCTAGTGGAATATGACCTTGAAGTTCCCTCCAAACCTTTTGATCCTTTCCAAACCCTTCATATTGACTTGTTAAACATTAATCTATATTTTCCTCGATTCATTAGAATGGACTTGACGCCAAAATGACCAAAATGCCCTTTAAGGAGATTTTTGGACTTTTGACCAAAATTCAAATTGACTTAACGTCGATCACCTTTAAAATCTCTTTCAATCCTTTTTTAAACATTATTTGGGACCTATTTGACCCAACCCCCAAACCTTGGGTCAACTTAGTTGATTAGGTCAACCTAGTTTAACCTAATCACCTATTAAGGGCCAAAACAGGCTTTTCGACATAAAAGACCTTTCTAGGCTTTGAGACCCCATCCATTAGGTTTATGTGATCAAATTGAGCTCAATTGACCCAGCTCTTGGTCCTAGGTCAACTTGGTTGACCAAGTCAACCAAGTATAACCAAATGACCTATACACCTCCTTTCATCCAAACCCTTTGATCAAAACCATTTCAATCCCATCTAAACCCATGGGGCGACCCCTTAGGCTTCCAAGAGACCCCTCTTGGAGACCCAAGTCTTGGGTTCACTTGGGTTGGCCATTGGGCTTGACCCAAGTGCCAAAGAGAGGCACTTTTGAGCCTTTTTTTAATCTTAGCCAAATTGAATCCAATATAAAGTGCCATTGGGTCTCCCTTAACCCAATACATCTTTCTTAGCCAGCCCAGCCATTTAATCAACTTGGGTCAAGAGTTAGGCTAATCCAAAGTGGCCAAAACCATTTGGGATTGAGCCAAATCCTACCCTAAGCTCAATTGAACCTAGCCAACACCTCCATTAGGTGGACCTAGGTCCAACACATCTTCCCCAGCTTGCCCAAGTCTTAGGTTAACTTGGGTCAACTTTTGGGCTAACTTAAAATGTCCAAAATTGCATTGACCCGAGCCACTTTCAAACCTAGGCCAATTCAAACCCAATTGCCACTTGTATTGGGTGCACCAAACCCAGACCTACTTCCCATATCAATCCTAGGGTCTGGCCTAACCCGGGTTGAGCCCAATTTAACCCAAACTGAGTAGGTTTGGGTCAACCAGAGCCACCCGATCGAATTAGCCTCCCCCAGGCCCAATTGAGCTCACCCTCGAGCTCACCATGTCCCCATCATCCTTTCCAGGTCAACCCAACCCAGACCCTAGCCGACGGCAATCGAAATCAATGGAGTTTGAACTCCGGTGGTCCCCCCCTCGCTTCGAGCCTGACTCAAAGCCTTCTAAAGGCTGAGCTCACCATATTTAGGTCATGATCCCTCTGGGAGGATGTCCCCTTCCACCTAGCATCCATCTGAGGTCCAGCCTAGTCAATCCCAGCCGTCCAAGCTTGTGGGAGTGACCTTAATAGGACAGCTCATTCTAAAGGCCATCATTCGCTCCTAGGCATTCAAAAACATTCCCCAAAGCTCCCTTGAGTTTCCTTTCTCGTTTCTCAGTTTCATAGTCACTCCTATCCATCAGTTTGAGTGAACTTCGAGAAAAGACTCTTGCACTCTGCTCGAAGGTGTACTTCCGGCCATCCTCTAGTCCTAACTTCTAAAGGAGATTTGTTGGCCTTCGTCCCCTGAAGCTTCTTGATAGAGAAGCTCATCTGTTGAGACTTTCTTTATGATAATACTTCGATCTCGAGCTCCCTAGATAGTTAGTCTGGTCAAGTGTGAAGGAAACCTTCACCCCAATAGATTTCTACCATTGGATTAAAGGTTTCCATCCTCCAGATCCTCCATGTGAAATTTCATCGAAGTTCGCCGGCGGGATCACTCGGATCACGCCGGAATAGCTCTATGACTTCAGGTTCATGTGGGAGGTTGAAGATATAATTCTAGTCATTGATTTTGATCAACGGTGCGGATTAAATCTCGCGGTTTTGAAGGCCATTTAATCTGAACTGTTCGATCTCTCATCTTATGGCTACGGTTAACCCAATTATTATCTTGTCAGCCGCTAATGATTGCCCTGCCAATCGTAAGGTGCAGCGTGTAAAGCGCTAGCTGGCCGGATAATCAGGGGATTTAATTTCATAAAACATTGGGGGAATTTCAAAAATTTAGATCTCTCAATCCATTAGACCAAATTAGGTGTTCTTAGACTCATTAGAAAGATCTCAAAGAGATCTAAAAAATCCCTATGGTCTCAGGCCCTAATTACATCTATATAGAGTTTAATTTCAGTTTGAGTATTATGTCTATTAATATATTTTCTTGTTAATTTGAAGTCACCAGAGCTTGGGACTTTGGGAGAGTGAATTTGGGCCTATCCCTGACATGTCCAAATTTCTCTTCCCCTGTTTGAAGCATTTAAGGGCACTTTCATGCCAATTTTAGTTTAAGGGTCATGATTTGACTCTAAAATTCAAATTGGAACCATGATCTCTCTAATGATAATTAGGAATTGATTTTGAGTGCGATGATGATGTTTAGCATAAGGAGTTTAAGGCCAGTGATTTTGCCCCAATTCGACCCTAGGATAGCTCCCTAAGATTTTTCTAAGGTTACTTAGAGATCACCTTAGGTGGCTTGGTTGGCCACCTTAGAGAATTCAATTTGAGTTCAAATTCTGTGTGTTTAAGCCCTGAGATTTGGTGATCTCATGATCCAAATTTCACTAAATTTGGTGCACATTTGGTCCACCAATTAGGAACCCAAAAAAAATACTCCTTAGAATTGACCTAAAGCCCTAATTAATCCATTAGAGATTATTATTAAATCCAAAAAATTTATATAAGGACCTTAGTTAACCCTAATTCAACCCTTAATAATTAAAAATTAAAACCCTTTTAATTTGACACCAAATTCAACCTTAATTTAATTTTAATAAAAAAATCAATATTTAATTGATTTAATTAATTAAAAATAATTAAAAATCCCAAAAAACTACCTAAACACTTGCTGATCTCTCCTTAGATCAACTTTGGAGTTGATTTAAAGGAGGTTAGGACTTATTTGGGTTTAAATCATTAAAGGGGTCTTTAATTAAAAAAAATTAAAAAAATTCAATAAATATCCAAATTTCCAAAATTCATAACTAATTGTAGAAAATTTCAAATCAATCAAACCCAAAGGCTAATGCTTAAAATAAAGTCTAATATTTTCTAAAAAATTTCAACCTTCAAAATTTAGTCAAAGTCAAAAAGTCAAAAGTTTGGTCAAACTCATGTCAAAATCAGGTCAAAACTTCTAAAACTCATAATTTTTCATAGAAAACTCCAAATTGAGCGTACTAATAGTCTAACAACTTGTAATAAGGTATAATATTTATTAAAAATCTGAAACCTTTAAAATTAGCTTTAATTTGAAAAATCAACTTTTAACCCCTTAGTTAACACATTAAAATAATTCATAAAATCACATAATATATTAATATTCCAGAATTTCTTTTTTTGATTAATAAAAAACTTAACCAATTTGGAGTTGTCGACTAGCATTAATTGCATTAGAAAATTATTTAAAAGAGTCAATATTTTAATTGCATTAGTCCTTAGCATTTTTCGCCCAACATAAGTCAAATGGGCCAATTAGGAAAATCTCTAGTTGTCGGCCCCAGCTCTCCAAAACCTTTAAAAAAAATATCCATACCACTCTTTCATAAAATGACTGGACTCATGTATTCTAAATTGATTTGGTGGTTAGCTAGCTCCCCAATCCAGGTCGGGGCAAGTTCAGATCTTAAATTGTATTAATTAGGTTAGGACAATTGTGATCTAGTGTCCAAATTTAGATTTAGGATATGGGGCAGATCTTTGTTTATAAGACCCTAACCTCTGGGAATATAATACCAAATTTCTAATAAAATTCTCAACCTCAATTAAATCTTCTTTCAATCTAAAATATAAAGCCCAACACTTAGACTAAGTTGGGACACTTCTGGATGGTTTTAAAATTTCAAAGTATCCCCTACTATTCTTCCTTTGAATCCGTTAATAATTGTTCAATTTTGATCCATTCACTTTTGAAGTTTCAAAAATTAGTTTCCTTTGATATCACTCCTAGAAAATATTTAACAAAATTTTGTCACTATTTTAATCGAGAGTTTTTGTAGGGGACTGTCTCCCTATGATATAACTAACTATGAGGGCTTACGCTCGTAGAAGATTTTGAACCACACACACACTTGATTTTTAAAATTGATCTTTTCTAAATTCAATTGGATTTCATTAGGAAAATTAAATTATTAATGATCATTATCGTTATATTCAAAGAATTAATATCGAGTGATATTTTCTCCCTTTTGGGAGATATAGTTTTCATTGGTAAAGCTTTGGATATGAACTTAACGATCACACTCCTTGATTATCATAGCTGGATATTCAATTGAACCTCATTTTGGCCCATTAGGGCCATACGAAGTTCTCTTTTAAATCCGGTCAAAATATTCAAGATGAGATTCACAATTCTAAATTAGAATCCCATCCTGAAATTTTATTTCCACCTTCCGAGGTGGTATACTTTTTCTAATGGGATAATTCAATTTTAGAATTAGAATTTAACTTTAATTTTAAAATTTTTAAAGAAAACTGATATTTTCAAAACATGTTTTCAAAATTCCACCAATACATACACACATCACACAATCAATCAAACAATATTATTACTCCCCCTTTTGACAACAAAAAAAAGGGAAGAAGAACTTGAAATGATTAGTTTCAATAGATAAACCAAAAGAATTGATAAAAAAAATTTTAAATCAATTGCAACTACAATATTAATTTAATAATACTAAAAAAAATCAAAATTTTAAATCAAAGAACAACTATGATAAGAAAAGTTAATCAAAGTAATAATTAATGCTAGACAAATTAAATAAAGATGATTATTGTAAAAAAGACAAAATGAAGATTAGTTAACTTCAAATTCAATATAGAATATAATTGTTAATTAGATAGATTTGGATTAAATATTGAATGATAGAGGAAAGAACATATTAACAAATCTCAATTTGGTGACATTGCGCATCTTTTTTTTTTTGTGGCACACTTTGTGCATCTTTTTTTCTGCTAATTTTGCACCTCTTTTCACTTTGCAAACCATTGCGCATCTTTTCCATTTTTACATATATTGTGCAAAATTTTTTAAGTCTTTCCAAAATCACTAATCTAAAAATAAATTTCACTAATAATAAAGATAATCATATTAAAAAAGAAATAAAAAATAGTAAAACATCAATATTGCAATAATGATATTCTAGTTATGTTTGCCTAAAAGAATATGAAAATGATCTCGTTATCTAAATCTAGTTTAATTTAATTTAAATTTTTTTAAAAATTAGATTTTTTAATGAAATTAATTTGTAAAGTAAAATAATTTATAAGAGTTATTTTTTAATTTCAAAAAGATTTTTCATATTATAAAAACTAACATTTCAAAAGGTAAGTAGCAAATACAAGTCTCCAAAACATGTCATTTTTCATTGATTAAACAAAGATTTCACATACATCATCTCATAACAGGCATACTCATCAACACATAAAGCATAACAACATCAAACAACTACTATAAACATGAATTACAAAAACACCATAACATCACTAGCAAAAGACTGGTAGAAGCAACAATAAAGAAGTACATCTAAAACTCAGACGAGCCCTGGTCTAAAGGAGCAGGCTGGTTGAACACTGAAAAATAGTTATTCATCATAGCTACATTTGTATTAACTGGCCACAGATTTAACGCATGTCCTCCTGGTGAATCAAATCCTGCTGACTTAAATGAGTCTGAATTTGATCAAATCATTGATTAAAGTGACTCTCTAAACAATCAAACCTCTAGACCATTTCTTAAAAGTAATTTTGATTGGGTGCAGGTGCAGGTGCTCCCCCTTCTCCCTCAGTATCATCACTAGAACTCTCATTTCTCCCAAACAAAGATAAAAAAGAAGCATCAATAAAGTAGATTGGGAGTTCAATTAGAGGGTCAGAATGAATCAGGTTGTACTTCTTTTCAAGCTTATAGGCAACAAGATGTCCTAAAGCGATAATTTTTTTCCTCTTATAGTGTGGATAACCAATTTGAGAAAGGTTGTACGGGTAATCCATAATGAGTTGGGCTTCATCAATGGGTTTTTCTATCATAATAAGATATGTAATAGTGGATAGGAGTGGAGTCATATTCACTCGATCACTAGCTTTAGGAATAACAGAAGTTCTTAAAACGTGCTGGATGATCTGGGTATTTTGAATCAAGGTATAGATTCGAGATAAATGATTGAATTGAGAAACATATCTAAGGACTTTGTTCATTTCAGTCCAGTCAAAGTCGGACCTAGAGGTCATAGTATGTGCTCTAATTCCTTGGGTTCTCAAGTGGAGGTAGTTGCCTAAGTCTTCATTCGTAATCTCTACGTGCTGTCATTGAACATATGAACTTAACCTAGAGTTATCTTCATTGACTCTCATGTGGGCTAAGAAATAATAAACGATTTCTTTGTGATATGCGTAGATAAGAGTGAGAATGAAGGATAGTTGAGGGGAGGAAAATAGAGGCATAATAAAAAAAAATGAAGATCATCTTGGATAAGTAGTCTAGATGGAGTGATCTTCACAACAATGAACCTAAAATATGCATCTTCATACTTCTTAGACAAGAAGTTAGAATCAATAGCAGAAGAAGAAGAAGATCCTTTGGAACCTCGAGGATGTTTGCTAAAACTGGCAATTTCCTATACAAGAGCTTTAGAGAGTTTTGAAATGAGAAAGAAAGTGAATGAAAATAATTTCAAAACCCTTCTATATAAAGAAAAATGATCAATCGTATTGTACAAAATTTTCTTCGTATGTATGATTGTGAAATCATACAGGACGAATAAGTTTTCGTACGTATGAACGAAAACTACCAAAGATGAAACGACTTTTTGTAAAACATTATTTTTGAGGCATCCTTTCATACAGGTTTTTGACCACTCGATCGTACATACAAACTGGTGTTCGTCCAGGACGATCAGAATATTTAAGATCATTATTAAAGCGGTTAGGTTCGTCCCTTACTAAAATTGACACCTAGATTGTATAGACGAAAATAAATTTGTCTGGGACGATCAACAATAATAACTGAACCTAACTAGTAAAACCATCCTTATGCGTACAAATGAAACTATGAAAATTATACATGGATGATGATTTCATCATATAATACAAATCCCTATGAAAAATCCATGTTTTGCATGCTCAACTCCCTAACCTATCATGTATACGCTATAGGAAAATGTACAGGACAAAAACATATTTGTACAATATGAATCAAACATAAAAACAATACATTAAAATTAGATAGACTTTTTGAAAACTAATTGACATGCTTCCATTTTTTATTTAGATAAAACATACAAAATAAAAATAAAACAAGAAAAAATAAATACACAAAAAACAACAAACCAAAACAACCAAAAACAAATTAAAATAAACACAAACATAAAAATATTTTAAATTTATAGAATATTTAAATTATGCATTTAGATCAATTACAATTAAACTTGTCCTAAAAGTACTAAAAGTATCAAATGCTAGTGGTTTTGTAAAAATATATGCAAGTTTATTTTCTGTAGAAACATGGTTCAATTCAATTTCTCATTTGACTATATGATCTCTGATGAAGTGATTTCTTATGTCTATATGTTTGGTTCTAAAATGTTGGATAAGATTCTTTGAAATGCAAATGACACTAGTATTATTTCAAAAAATAGGAATTGTGGCTACAAAAAATCTTAAATCAATCAACTAATAATTCAACCAAAGTACTTGGGCCACACAACTTTCTAAGACAATGTATTCAGCTTCAGTAGCAGATAGGGCTACAAAATTATGTGTTATACTAGACCAAGAAACTAAAGAATTTTTTATGAATTGGCAAGTTCTAGATGTACTCTTTCGATCAATCCTATCTAAAAAGTCTGAATCAGAATATCTTACAATTTCAAATGAAGAGCTATACTTAGCATAATAAATTCCTAAGTTTTGAGTTCCTAAAAAATATTTCAAAATCATTTTTACTATTATCAAATATGATTTTTTAAAAAAAGATTGAAATCTATCACACAAACATACACTAAACATTATATCTGATCTGCTAGCAGTCAAATAAAGTACTAATCTAATTATACCTCTAAATTTTTTTTTATCAACAGATTTTTCCTTTGGGTCCTTATCCAACTGAATTGAGGAACTCATAGGTGTAGTTACTAGTTTAGCATTATCCATTTCATATTTTTTTACGATGTCCTTAATATACTTCAACTGACTAAGAAAAGTTTCATCCTCATTTTGCTTAATATTAAAACTCAGAAAATAACTTAGATATTCTATTAAACTCATTTCAAATTCACTACTCATTATTTTTAATAAATTATCATAAAGATTTTTATTTGTTGATCCAAAAAAGATGTCATTAACATATATTTGTACAATGAGTATTTCATCATTTATTTTCTTCAAAAAGAGAGTAGTGTCAACACTTCCTTTCATAAATGATATTTCTAATAGAAAAGTGTTTAACCTCTTATATCAAGCCCAATGTGCATGTTTCAATCCATAAAATACATTTTTTAATTTAAAAATATGATTAGGGAATTTAGAATTTTCAAAACCTATATGTTGCTCAACATAAATATCCTCTTATATCAACCCATTTAAAAAGACACTTTTAACATCCATTTGAAATAATTTAAATCCTTTAAAACAAGTAAAAATTAACAAAACTCTAATTTCTTTAAGTCTTACTACAGAGGCAAAAATCTCTTCAAAATCAATGCCTTCAATTTTATTATACTCTTTAGCCACTAATTTAGCCTTCTTTCTAATCACAACACCTGAATCATTCATTTTATTTTTAAAAACACACTTAGTTCTAATTACACTTTGATCCTTTGGCCTTTTGATCAATTCCCAAATATTATTTCTTACAAATTGATTTAACTCCTATTACATGACCAAAATCTAAAATTCATCCAAAAGTGCTTTATTAACATTTGTGGGTTCAATCATATATATAAATGCATAATGGGTTATCTCTTTGCTAAGTCCATGCCTAGTCCTAACACCCTCACTAGGTTCACCTAAAATCAATTTCTTAGAGTAATTTTTAGAAAAGTTCCATTCTTTAGGCAAATGATTTTCTATTTCCACATTCTCTTCTAAAACAATCTTTTCAATTCCTTAGGAATTATTTTCTATATGATCCTCTTCCAAATTTGGCTCTTCCAAAATAATAGATTCATCAAATACAACATGTGTGGTCTTCTCAACTATCAAAGTTCTTTTATTAAATACTCTATATGATTTTCTAACTCTAGAATATCCAAAAAAAATTCCTTCATCAGATTTTGGATCAAATTTTCCTAAAGGATATTTTATATTATTATGAATGAATATCTTACATTCAAAAATATACAAATGTGATAAATTTGATATTCTACCCTCAAAAAGCTCATAGAGTGTTTTATTCAATTTTGATCTAATATTCATCCTATTTAGAACATAACAAGCTATACTAACCACTTCAGTCCAAAAATATTTATGAAGTGAGTATTATGTCAACATGGCTCTAGCGGCTTCAATTAATATTCTATTCTTTCTTTCAACTACCCCATTCTATTGATGGCTCCTAGGTGCAGAAAAATTATAATCAATTCCTTTTTCTTTATAAAACTTCTCAATTTTTTTATTTTCAAATTCTCCTTCATGATCACTTTGAATTAAAATAATTTCACAACATAGTTTTCTCTAAATCCAAGTAAAAAAATTCCTAAATTCTTCAAACAATTCACTTTTATGAAATAAAAAATTTAGCCAAAGTGAATCTAGAAAAATCATCCACAATCACAAATCTATATGCCTTCCATCCTAAACTTATAGTGCTAATCGGTCCAAAAAGATCCATATGAATAATCTCTAATGATTTGCTAGTTCTAAGATCCTTAATAAAATAAAAGGAGGAACTCACCTGTTTTTCTAGTTGACATGCATAACACATGTGATCCTTAATAAAGTCTAGTTTTAGTATACATCTAATAAGTTCTTTTTGGATAATTTTTTTTAAGGTTTTTCATGTTAGCGTGACAAAGCCTCCTATGCTATAACCATGATTCATCAAAAATTATTTTCAAACAAAAAGTATTAGGAGACTTAATATAATTTAAATATATCATACAAACATTATTTACCCTAGTTCAATGTAGTACATCATTTCTATTTTGGCTTAATATGCAGCTAGTGGGGAAAAAATTAACACTATAGCCCTTATCACATAGCTGACTAAAACTTAAAAGATTATGCTTTAAGCCTTCTACAAGTAAAATATTTTTAATGAAAAAAATGTTCAAGTTTCTGATCATACATGTGCCTACCACTTTCCTAGTTATATTATCTCCTAGTGTAACCTTGCCTCCATTCCTAGCTTCCACGAAATAAATTGTATAGCGTCTCCAGTCATATGCTTTGAACATACGTTGTCCAGGTGCCAAATGCTCTCACGAGATCTTATATGAGAATGTTTCTACAAAATGATCAAACATTAGTCTTGGGAACCCAAACAAGTTTGGGTTCTCCTCTTGGCAAAATTAAAGTAGATATATGTATGATATGACTTATTTAAATAGACATTCATATTTTCCAAAAATTGAAAGGGATATTATCAAACATTTGGGGTCTAGTAATCGAATACCCTTCATATGTGTTACAGTTTTCAAAATTATCCATAATCATTTTTGCAAAAATAATCTAAACTTTGATTTTGAAGTAAGCTCTGATACCACTTGAAAAGTCCATATAGATTGTTAAACATATGCAATTGTCTCAAGGCCAATCAAGAGGGCGGGGGTGAATTGGTAATTTAAAATATTCTCTTTAATTTTTAATAGAAAACTAATTTATAATTTTAACCTAACTTTGATTTACTTTAAAATAACCTTTTCAACCACAAAAATAAAATGCTGAAAATTAAAATATGAAAATAAGAAGAACACAAAGATTTATAGTGGTTCGATCCAACAAGACATACATTCACTCTCTAAAGACTCTCTCTTTAGGTATTGCACTATTACAAAAGTGACTCTCATTTTGTCCCCATAGTAAGGCGGAGAAGCCTTTACAAATTTCCTCTCTTTTACTAATCCCTGGTGTGGTAGAGTACTGTCATCCTTTCACATCCTCCAAGTGTCGGCAGAGCACCATCATCCTTTCATACCCTCCAAGTGTTGGAAGAGTATCATCATCCTTTCACACTCTCCAAGTGTCGGCAGAATACAGGATCTTCTCCAAAGATCTTCTTTTGAGCAACTAGAAAGAAAAAGTAAGAGAAGTGAAATAAAAACAAAAGAGATTCTCACCTTTGAGTAACCTTGTGAATCATTCACACTCCACTTGCAAAAAATCTTTCTCAAATACTCTCCCAAATCACCCTTTCACTTTCTCTCTAAGAAATCACGAAGGTCTGATTCGTCCAAGTTAGTTTCTAAGGACTTTTTATATGAAAGACACAAAAAACGGTCCAGAAAATTAAAAATTTTAATTTTGAGTGTCCATGATCGTATAGTACAATCGACATTCATCCTGGATGAACAATTTAAAATTGGCTTGTACGATCCTGTATGAAATATTTTCGTACACGCCTATCGTATAATACGATATGTATATCATACGGTACTAACAGTTATAAAAAGAATCATATTCATCTGGATGAAAATGTTTCCCACAATTTCAAACTCTGGACATCATCTATACGAACTCCAAATCATCTTGGACGAATAGTTCAAAAATTTACATGTTCGTCTGGACAAAAATGTTCCCAACATTTTCGTACTCTGGACGTTGTCTATATCAACGCCAGATCGTTCAATACGATTAGTTTAAAAATAACAATTTTAACACTCCCCCATTATATGTGTGCACGATTACTCAATTGCAATCACAGTCTAACAGACTAAAAAAAATACATATTCCAATTACAATGAACCCTAAACAAACCTGACTTGAAGTTTTCAATAATCTGGAGTATGATTTCTCTGAAATATTAGTACACACAAACAACAAAAGTAATATTTCTAATATATGTTAGGAGAATCAATAAGCAAACAATAATATTTAGAATCATCAAAAACACACATAACATGTAATCATAGTTATGAAAACTAAAATGCAACATTATTAATTCTGAAGCTCTTGGCTTTGGTCAGCAAAATGGAAATAAACTAATATCTTTGGCTCATTTGGGGCTAATAAAAAATTATGGTTCACATAGCATAATCAATTGTAATGATTTGATTTAACCTTAATACTTGATGGAATAACTAGCCAATTGAGAGCATTAAAGCTTTTGATCAGCTCTTTATAATAGATCATATTTGAAATATGAATTTATTTGAGTTTGTTGATTTTATTGCATGCAAATCAAGATAATAGTGCTTTTCCACCACTTTTATATCAACTCATAGAGTTAGGCTTCGTTTGGGATGGTTTTTTTATTGCTTTCTAAAACGGAGTTTTAGTACAAAAATAAAAAAATTTGTACTAAAACTCCGTTTTAAAAAGCAGTAAAAAAGGCATCCCAAACGAAGCCTTAATCTTACTACCTCTATTTGTAATGAATAGCCTAGATGATGAAATTACTCTTCTTTATCATCATAGGTCATTATCATGTTGGCACTCATATGGAGAAAGAAAAACTTACATCAATCCAGCACTTAAATCATGATTGTTTTGTCAATCTAACTACTTGGCAGAATAACTAGCTTGATGAGATTTCAGAAGGGAGAATAGTGCATTTTCTTTGGTTAGTCAATCATGTTGGCCTTGCTATCTATTGGGTGTGAGATCTGATCAAAATTTTTGTGTGCATATTTTCATAATTTGATTATGCTTTTTTTTTTAAGTTGTAAAAATCAGACTGGACAATGAACCGATAGAAGGAAAGATTCATGATTTGACTAGTCGAACCAGATGACGAAATAAATAAAATTTAGATGACATAAAAATCGTATAATAATATAACTTTTTCATTAAAAATAGATTGAATTCACACATTACTAATATCACATGTAATTTTAAATTTAATCATATTCAATTTTTAAATTTAATTCAAATTTAACAAAACATTAACTTACATATCAGTTTATAAGTTTAATATAAATTATTGTTATTTTATGTTATATATTTATATATAGTTTACACTTATAAATTATATATTAAATTCATATTATTATTTTACATTTATAAATTATTGAGGTTAGATTAGACCATTTATTTTAAATAAATAAATAGATAAAAATTATAGTACATAAAATAATAATTGAAGATTATAAATTTTTAACATTATTAATTAAAAATAAATATTATTTACATCATAAAAAATTATTTAAAAAATATATTTAAAAATAGAAAGTATGTATTGTAAACTTAAGAGTTAAGAAGTAACAACTTTAATTTTTTTAGTCTCACATCACTTGGAGAACTTTCTATTAGTAATGTTTTTACTTTATATTAACTTTTGAGTTAGAATGAAATAATATCTCATATATAGTTAAAGCCTTATGAAATATTTAGTTGGAAATTTTTTTAACTTAAAATTAAGCATTTCAAATTTAAAATTGAATTACAAATATTACTTAATATTTTATTCTTAATATTTTAAAATAATTTATTTAATTATTCAAATAATTCAAAATTTGAATTGGTTGGTTCAAGAGAACCGTGACCGATTCAACAATTTGGAAGTTGAACAGGCGGTTCTAACCGATTTGATGCATACATGATTTTTAGGATGAACCAGACCAACCATAAGAACGATTCACGATTGAACCGGACGATTCGGCTCGATTTTTTAAACCTTGTTTTTTTTCATGCTTTAGGCTTTTGAAATATTTTCAAGCACTAAAATATGAGTTATATTTTTTGTAAGAGATTTACATACATATTATATAATTTTTAAAGTATTTATATATATTCATAACTTAAAATTTTATATTTACTTATAAATTAATTTAATTTCTAAATTACAGAAAAAATATTATTAATATTAACTTATTTAAAGTAGCTCATATCCTTTCATAAATATAGTTTGATGTAATTTATATATTAAAATATTGATAATTGAATAAGTAAATATGTAATAATTTTATAACATGTATGAAAATGCCCCCTTTCTTAATCCATCTACAATACTGAAAAGCTTGAATTCGTCCCTACTTTCCTTTCCACATGTTTTTTTTTAAAAAATCTCTTAGCTACAGAATTTTAAATATTATTTAAATTATTTAAGTAAAAATAAATATTAATTAAAAAAAATTTAACGCAGACATTTGATTATTCATTTAATATTTTCCTATATATATTTAATGATAAAAATTGCTACAAGAATATAAAATAAATAATAATATAAAAAAATCATCATTATATGAGCATTTCATTATAATTTTAATGAATCACTTGTTAAAAAATAAACACATATATTAATGAACATAAATAAACAAATAAATCACTACTCAAATTTTATAGCTCTCTTAAAATTTTTATTTAAGCTACTTTAGTTATCTAAATAAACAAATATAAATAAATCTTATCCAAATAAGTATCAATTTATGCACTGCAGAACTGTCTCAAAAGTATATATTAAATTATTAAAAAGATATTTAATAACAATATATATAATAAATTTATTTAATAATTATTATTTACAGGACTTTTTTTTACCTTAAGTAATACTCAAAACTTTGCATTTACCATAAAATAAGATGAAATTATCTTGTTTGTTTAAAAATTATCTTACACTACTACAGAATCATAGCTTGACCTTTGTTGCGGGCTAGAAAGTACGCGGCGATAGAGATTTGATTCTACGTCTTAGCGTTGTACGTATAACTAGCACACACAGAGAACACAAGATTTTTTACGTGGAAAACCCTTAAAAGGGAAAAAACCACGAGGCCTAGCCCAGTTGAAAATGATTCCACTAGATTTTGAATTGGTTACAAAGGACTGGATCATCTCCAGGGGTGAACAGATTACAATGGCTTAAGTAAGATGTTGAGTCTTCGGCAGGACGTAAGGACTGAACGTCGGGTCCTGAGTTGGACGTCGGGTGTTTGGCAGGAAGTTGAGACTGAGTATAGGGTCTTGAACAAGACGTCGGATCTTTGGCAGGACGTAGGGACTGAACGTCGGACCTTGAACAAGACGTCGGGTCTTAGGCAGGACGTAGGGACTGAACGTCGGGCCTTAAGGTGGTGGTCTGGCGAGGTCCTGTGGTGGTCCGGCGAGGTTCCTGCGGTGGTCCGACGAGCTTCCTGCGGTGGTCCGGCGGTGGTCCGGCGAGGTTCTGCGGTGGTCCGGCGGCTGTCGAGGAGGAATTCCTTCCTTCTCTCTCTCCTTCTCTTCTCTTCTTCTCTCTCTTCTTCTCTCTCTTGCTTAGATGCTCTCTTGTGAAGAATGAGGGCTCTATTTATAGATTTTCTGGAGTGGCATGGTCCGTAAATAGGTGTGAGATCAAGGGCGAATAGGGAGTGATCAAATGGACGGCCGATATTGAATCCTATGATCGTGCACCGTTCGTTGGACATTTGGAGGCCTTAATGATGTCGGAATTTAGTGATCTTGGGCTCGTTGGATTCGTCTCGTCGAGCCGTTCGATTCGAGTATAAGCTCGTCAAAATCGGAGACCGTTTGGTAACTCAAATTGCAGTTTGAACCTTCCAACAGCGCTTTGAGCTCTTGATTCGGACTCATTTGGGCTCCGATTGGGTTGATCTTGGTGTCGTTAGGTTCGTATTTCCGAGATGCTCAGTTCGACAGTAAGCTTGCTGAAATCGGAGTTCATATGCTCCCGGATTTAATTTTTGAAATTTCCAACTAGCTTTTGCTTCGAGATTCGTGCCCAATCAAGCTAATTTTGCTTCGAGATTCCACCGCCGGCCTGCGCTGGAACGCGCGGCGGCCCGCCTGGGCCGCCCGACCCGCCTGGGCCCGCGCTCGCGGGCCCGCGCTGCGCGCTGCGCGGCGGCCCGCCCGGCCGCCTGGCCTGCCCGGCCGCCTGGGCCTCCGGCCCGCGTGGCGGCCCGCCTGGGCCGCCTGAGCCGCGCAAGCGGCCCGCGCTGTAGCCCGCGCGGCGGCCCGCCTGGGCCGCCCGGGCCGCGCCTGCGGCCCGCGCTGCAGCCCGCGCGGCGGGCTGCTGGGCCGCCTCCTGGCCCGCGCGGCGGCCCGCCTGGGCCGCCTAGGCCCGCCTGGACCCGCGCGGTCAGCCCGCCTGGAAGCTTCCCACCGCCTCATTTGAACGAACGGGCGGGTCTGTTCAGCCCACCGACCTAGTGGGCCCCACCTGTGCAGAAAAAGGGGTTTTTTAGGCATTTTTAAGCCTTTTTAGGCCGAAAAAAATGCCTAAAAAATCCTAAAAAATTCCAAAAAATTCCGAAAAAATTCAGAAAAATTTAGAAAATTTTGGAAATTGAAAATTCTAGAAACTTCTCTCCTTTCTCCCAAAAACCTATAAATAGGGCCTTAAACCCTTTAGAAAATCACTCCACTCCTCTTGCTCTTCTCTTTTCTTCTCTTCTTCTCCTCCTTTCTTCTCTTCTCCCTCTGTCCTTTCTATTGAGGCCTTCCCTCAGTTTTCTGAGGCCCCTCTCTTGGCAAGGAAGTTCGGAGATCTTCTCCCTCTGTCCTTTCTATTGAGGTCTTCCCTCAGTTTTCTGAGGCCCCTCTCTTGGCAAGGAAGTCCGGAGATTTTCCCTTATCCCTCTTTTCTTCGAGAGATCTTGTGGAGTTTCGATGTTTGGTGGTTGGTAATGGAGGTCGGATAGACCGTTGTAAGGAGAGAGGTTGGAATGACGGGCAAACTTCCGGCATCGGGGAGAAGTATGATGACAGGCATGAATTCAACATCGGGTAGTCATACAGCGTCGGGTAGAAGACCGACGAAAGTCTATTAACTGGTAGAAGTCCGACGACAGGGAGAAGTCTGACGTAATGTAGAAGTTCGGCCTCAGGCAGAAGACCGATGAAAGTTTGTCGATGGGCAGAAGTCCGACGATGAGTAGAAGTCCGCTGATGAGCAGAAGTTCGACGACAAGGAGAAGTCCGACGTCGTGTAGAAGTATGGCCTCGGGTAGAAGTCCGATGAAAGTTCATCGACGGGCAGAAGTCCGACGACGAGTAGAAGTCCGCTGACGAGCAGAAGTTCGACGACAAGGTGAAGTCCGACGTCGTGTAGAAGTACGGCCTCGGGCAGAAGTCCGATAAAAGTTCATCGACGGGCAGAAGTCCGACGACGAGTAGAAGTCCGCTGACGAGCAGAAGTTCGACGACAAGGTGAAGTCCGACGTCGTGTAGAAGTACGGCCTCGGGCAGAAGTCCGATAAAAGTTCGTCGACAAGTAGAAGTCCGCTAACGAGCAGAAGTTCGACGACGGGTAGTAGTTTGACAACGGACATGAATCCAACGAAAGGTGGAAACTTAACGTCGAGTAGAATTCTAACGTCGGGGAAAAGTGCGACATCGGGCAGAAGACCGATGAAAGTTCGTCGACGTGCAGAAGTCCGACGACGAGTAGAAGTCCGCTTACGAGCAGAAGTCAGACGACCTGGAGAAGTCCGATGTCGGGTAGAAGTCCGTCGAAAGTCCTGCAAGGCAAAAGTTCAGTGACAGGAGAAAATTCAAAATTTGGTAGAATTTTAATATTATGGAGAAGTAAGATAGAAGTCCATTGACAACATTCTGGCAATGTTAACCAAGGATGTGAGACCTTCCCGAGGTTGTATGCCGGAGCCCTGCTCGACGACGTTAACCTGTGTGGAAGAGGTCGGGAGAATCCGCCAAGGATGTGAGACCTTTCCGAGGTTGTATGCCGGAGCCCTGCTCGACGACGTTAACCTGTGTGGAAGAGGTCGGGAGAATCCACCAAGGATGTGAGACCTTTCCGAGGTTGTATGCCGGAGCCCTGCTCGACGACGTTAACCTGTGTGGAAGAGGTCGGGAGAATCCACCAAGGATGTGAGACCTTTCCGAGGTTGTATGCCGGAGCCCTGCTCGACGACGTTAACCTGTGTGGAAGAGGTCGGGAGAATCCACCAAGGATGTGAGACCTTTCCGAGGTTGTATGCCGGAGCCCTGCTCGACGACGTTAACCTGTGTGGAAGAGGTCGGGAGAATCCACCAAGGATTGACTATCTGGTGATTGAGCTACAATAACGATTATGTATTTGTTCGAGTCAAGGATATTAAAGTTCACTACTTTTGCGAATTTATCAATACAATTTTACTCGAAGAAGATAAGGAGATAAAGTCTTATAAAAACATAGCTCCCTAAGACAGCTTAAGGAGGGAGAAGCTACAAACACCACAAACAACATTCAAAATTAAAGATAGATAGTACTGAAGTCACACAATGCTAAAGACATACGATACTTAAAACAAGTAGTACTATTGTGCTCTACGCAATTAAAACTTGGTAAGGCGTTGATAGGCCCCCAGCAATGGTTCCAATTTCTCCCACTATTTGGCGATTGTTTACCGACTGCCTTTGTTGTTGATTCTGCCCCCCAGTCGGACCAACTTCTTCTCGGGCTGGTGTATTCTTGATGAATTGTCGGAGATATCCTTGTCGGATCAGTCTCTCAACTTCTTCCTTGAGCTGCCAACATGCTTCAGTAGTGTGCCCACGGCTACGGTGGAAGTGGCAATATTGCTCTTGGTTTCCGACGTTGGGTTTTAAAGGGTGTGGCCATTTTACGTTCTCTTGATCCCGGATGGCCATTAATACATTTGCTTGGGATGTATTGAGTGGTGTGTACTCCTTTTCTTGACGAGGTTCTTGTCGCGGCTGTGAGGGTCGAGGAGGAAAATTGTAGTTTCCTTGCTTATTCCTTTGTGAGGGGGGATTCTCCGTCCCTGGGGGATTCTTACGCTTCCCGGTCGTCTGCTCAAATTGCTTTCTATGAGCATTGATGGCATCATCGGCGGAGATTTGAGCCTCTATTCGATGGATTAGATCCGCATATGAATGGACCGTATCTCGCATGAGTGCTGAGTAGAAGGGGCCTGGGCGGAGTCCTCCAAGAAATACACCTCTAAGCAATTCGGGATCTACCCCTGGAATTTGTCGGGCTTCCGTAGAAAACCTCTGGAAGTATTCTTTAAGGGATTCACCCTCGTTCTGACGTATCCCTGAAAGGTGGGAGGAATCTTTAATCGTCCTTCGGTTGGCGACAAACTGTTCGACAAACAGTTTGGCCAATTTAACGAATATCGAGATGGATCGGGCAGGCAGTGAGTAGAACCATGTTCGGGCTTGCCCTTTAAGGGTGGCAGGAAAAACTTGACAGAGCAAAGCGTCCGGGGCCTGCTGGATATGCATAATAGTGCGATAGTGGTCGATATGCTCGTAGGGGTCTGAAGTTCCATCATACGAATCAATATTCGGGAGTTTGAATCTTGCCGGAACGGGGTACCGGAGGACAGCTTCGGTGAAAGGTGACGATTCGTGAACTTCCCGTTGGCGAAGGAAGTGTCTTATACCTCCTGTGGGGAACTCTTCTCGGACTAGCCTCCGCAACTCATCCCGGAGAGTATTGCGGGGGAGTTCAGTAACGTGCTGTTGGTCCAAGTCTTCTGGGACTTCTGGAGGCATATGCTGCCGGTGGCCCGTGTGTGAAGGATGGGTAGAGCTTGCTGTGTCAGCAAGCTCATTCTCTGGACGGATTGGAGGGCGCACTCTAGGCGGAGGAAGGGGGGCTTCAACATGAAGAACGTCTTCAAAGCCTGGCTGGTCTCGAGGGAAGAGAATATCTTCTTGAGGTACTAATGCTGGTCCTCGAGTCTCCCTTAAGAGTCGAAGGATCTCATTCTGAGATTCCTCCATCTTCCTGATACGCTCTTCTAGGGATGGCCCTGAAGTTCCTTCCCCTGCAGGGTGTCGGCCACCAGGGTGAAAGGAGGCAGATGCCCGTCGTTCTTGATTCAGGGACTGGTTTCCTGATTGATGTGAATTGGAGCGAGAGGCTCCCATGATGCGATGGCTACGCCTGTTTGCCATTGAAGAAGTACTTAGTGTAGTGGGATTGATCTTTCCCACAGACGGCGCCAATCTGTTGCGGGCTAGAAAGTACGCGGCGATAGAGATTTGATTCTACGTCTTAGCGTTGTACGTATAACTAGCACACACAGAGAACACAAGATTTTTTACGTGGAAAACCCTTAAAAGGGAAAAAACCACGAGGCCTAGCCCAGTTGAAAATGATTCCACTAGATTTTGAATTGGTTACAAAGGACTGGATCATCTCCAGGGGTGAACAGATTACAATGGCTTAAGTAAGATGTTGAGTCTTCGGCAGGACGTAAGGACTGAACGTCGGGTCCTGAGTTGGACGTCGGGTGTTTGGCAGGAAGTTGAGACTGAGTATAGGGTCTTGAACAAGACGTCGGATCTTTGGCAGGACGTAGGGACTGAACGTCGGACCTTGAACAAGACGTCGGGTCTTAGGCAGGACGTAGGGACTGAACGTCGGGCCTTAAGGTGGTGGTCCGGCGAGGTCCTGTGGTGGTCCGGCGAGGTTCCTGCGGTGGTCCGGCGGTGGTCCGACGAGCTTCCTGCGGTGGTCCGGCGGTGGTCCGGCGAGGTTCTGCGGTGGTCCGGCGGCTGTCGAGGAGGAATTCCTTCCTTCTCTCTCTCCTTCTCTTCTCTTCTTCTCTCTCTTCTTCTCTCTCTTGCTTAGATGCTCTCTTGTGAAGAATGAGGGCTCTATTTATAGATTTTCTGGAGTGGCATGGTCCGTAAATAGGTGTGAGATCAAGGGCGAATAGGGAGTGATCAAATGGACGGCCGATATTGAATCCTATGATCGTGCACCGTTCGTTGGACATTTGGAGGCCTTAATGATGTCGGAATTTAGTGATCTTGGGCTCGTTGGATTCGTCTCGTCGAGCCGTTCGATTCGAGTATAAGCTCGTCAAAATCGGAGACCGTTTGGTAACTCAAATTGCAGTTTGAACCTTCCAACAGCGCTTTGAGCTCTTGATTCGGACTCATTTGGGCTCCGATTGGGTTGATCTTGGTGTCGTTAGGTTCGTATTTCCGAGATGCTCAGTTCGACAGTAAGCTTGCTGAAATCGGAGTTCATATGCTCCCGGATTTAATTTTTGAAGTTTCCAACTAGCTTTTGCTTCGAGATTCGTGCCCAATCAAGCTAATTTTGTGATGACGTATCAACCTTATTACAACTTCTTTCCCAATAAAAACCCATGAGAAAAATAGAAGGAGACCCAAATATAAAAGCCATCATAGTGAATTCTCAATATGGCACTGCATAAATCACTTTGAATACGTAATTGATTTACTTATTCAGATCCAAAATAATAAAGATATTTATCATAATTAAAAAAACATTAATTACATAAAATATGCATACCTACAGATATAATAATAATAATAATAATTTATTAGAAAACTTATTTAAGAAAATCATCCCATACAAAATCTTTATCTGCAAAATACGAACAAAAGATTACACAGCTGTATGCAATTACAGCCAAATTTTTCAGACAATTTCCCTAAAAACTCTCCTTTAAAGCCTTCACACAAATGTTGCTAAAATATTGGACCTTACAATCAAACAGCTACAGGAAAGGGTACTGAAGATTGGTTTACACTCAGTTGACTTAACCCAAAAAAAAAGAAAAAAAAAAAGATATAAGCTTACCCACTTAAAAGAAATTCAATATTTGTATTAATAGTATATATTGGCTCAATGCTTGCTATCTAGAGTTTGATTAATGATATCTAGGTGATAAACAAATCAAGCCGAGCTCGAGTTACTCTCGAATTGAACATACTTGATTAATTAATCAAGTTCAAGCTCAAATTAGAGCTTAATTATATTAGTTCGAGTTAGCTCATAAGCATGCTTATTTATCCTAAAAGAGAATCATTCTCATTCAAACAGTCGTAATAATAACATAATAAGAAGGATAATAGATTAAATGAAAAATAATAAAGATTCATGTGAAATGTATATTATAACTGTTAAATATTTTTAATAATTTTATACTAAATTTATAAAGTTTTTATATTTTTTAAATGTATTTAATATTAATATTTATTAAAAAAGTTGCAATTTATTTCTTAAAAAGTAAATATTTGATTAATCATTTTAATCTTCTGACTTAGATATCTCACAAACAACAAAACCTTTGCCACGCAAAAATTAAGACATTTTTCCCAAAAAAATCATAACAGAACTTCCTGACTTAGATATCTCACGAATTCTGTCTTAGTAATATTGTCTAACAAACAGATTTGGAAAAAGTAAATTTGCTTCTGAAATCAATAAACAAGATCTGTATGTTGAAAGAAGGCACTTGAATGATCTTTCCAAGAAAATTGAAAGTTCTGTAAGCGACAAGGACCTAATTCTACCTCAAAGAATTGGCAAACTAATGATATATGATGACTAACCTTCTATCAACATGTTCTTTCTCAGTCCAAAATCATATTAATCTAATGTTAATATGTGTATATATATAACTTTGCCAAAGCAAAAGTAAGCTGAGTAGAATAAAACCTGGCAATAAAAGCTTCGGCATTGCGGAATTGTTGCCATCTGTAGCTGGGGGCCCTCAGCTGCTCATTTTGTTGCGTTTCTTTGCTTCACTGTAGAGAATAACTCCAATGACCGTTAGACTGTAACCCAGCATCCCTGTTATGGAGACCGGATTCTGGAAAATGAGAATTGAAACCACAACGGCTAAGGCACCTTTGGCATTTCCAAGAACCTGATAAAGTATCATTTATTCATGTTTCACACAACATTTCTTGTAGAAGAAATATGAAAAAGACTAACTACCTCAAAAGCAATACACTGGAATTTTAGGTTCTGTTTGGTACAACTTTTTTATTGCTTAAGCAGCTTTTAAAATTTCTTGAACTAAAAAATTGTTTTAGAAAACAGTAAAAAAGAAGTCTCAAACGAAGCATTAATGAACAAAGTTAATTCTAAAATCCTGCTCCAATCAAAAGTAAATCAGCTATGGTCGATACTTTAGTGAGCTTGATTAGTATGGCAGATCTCAATGTACAATGAGAAATTGTCTGGCGAAATGGGGATTTGTAATGGGAGTAAAATGGGAGAGAAACTTTGCTGATAGGGAATTATGATAGGTGATGTGGATTAGTTGTTAATGCTATACAACATCAACATCAACATCATCAAGCCTTTGTCCCACAACGTGAGGTCGGCTACATGAATCCTTTTTCGTCATTGTGTTCGGTTAAAAGTCAAATTCTCATTTAAATCTAATAAAGAAATATCATTTCTAATATTTTCTAACCAAGTTTTTTTAGGTCTACCTCTACCTTTCTTAACATAAGTCAAATCTAATATCTCAACTTTCCTAATCGGGTCATCGGAAGACCTCCGTTTAATGTGACCAAACCATCTAAGGCGACTCTCTCTAATATTATCTTCCATTGGAGCTACTCCAACCTTTTCATGTATATGCTCATTTCGTATCCTATCTCTAAGGGTCAAGCAACTCATCCACCTAAGCATCTTCATCTCTGCAACACTTAACTTAAGTATTATGCTTCTCTTTTAATGGCCAACATTTGGCACCATAAAGCATTGCAGGTCTCACCACCATCTTATAGAATTTTCCCTTAAGTTTGAGGGGGACTTTTCTATCGCACAATAAGCCAATGCATTCCTCCACTTCAACCATCCAACTTGAATTCTGCTGATAATATCCCCATTAGTTTCACCATCACTCTGAACAATAGATCCAAGATATCTAAAACGTGTACTCTTATTAATGACTTGATCGCCCAAAGTCACAATCCCATCACTAGGTCTATTGCTACTAAAATTACACTCCATATATTCAGTTTTAGATCTACTCAAGCGAAAACCTTTAGACTCTGAAGTTAACCTCCATAATTCGAGTGTACCTTCAACTCCCTCACTAGTCTTATCAACAAGAAGAATATCATCAGTAAAAAGCATACACCAAGGTATATCCTCTTGCAAATGTCTAGTGAGAACATCCATGACTAAAGCAAAAAGATATGGACTTAAGGCTGATCCTTGATGTAATCCAACCGAAATAGGAAAAATACTTGGTCAAACAACCATGTGTTTGAACACAAGTAATAGCTCCTGCATACATATCTTTAATTATTAGAATATAAGCATTATTAACTCCTTTCTTTTCAAGAACTCTCCATAGCACTTCTCTAGGAACTTTATAATATGCAAATTTTTTAAAGGATTCATATCATGATTATTCGACAAGTTTTACGCTGGCTGTCGACTACCTAACGCAACCCTCCATTTTTCTCATCCAGGACTTGGGACCTCGCAACGGCAGTGTCGACTACCTAATGCTATAACAACAACAAATCTCTACTCGACCTCCCACCGATTTCTCTCAGAACTTCTTAGATTCTGCTCGACAACCTCCCCTTTGTATCAATTAGCCTTCTTTGTGCCTTCCCATTAAATCATATAATCTTCTGATCACTCTTGACATCTTCGATTTTAAAAATATTCCTCAACTACTCCTGGGTGGTTCGATCATCAAAGTAAAAGATAGTGGATCATCCAACTAACAAACAATCAAGCAATGGCTATCCCAAGTAACAACTAAAAACCGTGATCGAGTAATTTCCTCCTGAACAATGAGCGGTACTTAACAACAATAAATAGTGAATGTTGGTAATAGAAAATAATCAAAAGTTGTTCATTATTAACTCTATCTATTTCAATCCCCAAAAGATCCCTGCATGATAACGCACCTTAAAGCAAATTTCATCTTAAAGGTGCAATTACTACTAATTGTTTATTTAAGCATATGTCGCTCATCCATATTCCAAGCTTTTTTATTAGACGGCAAAATATACCATATAAAAATTCCCCCGTTTTAAATCTTTGCATGACTGCCAATTGAAATCCTAATTGTTATTACTAGCCTGTAACACATTTTCCTTGGCACCAACTCTGAAAACAGATACAATGGCAATTAACCAACTTTCACTTCCTATCAGGATATACTTCTAAGAAGCATTAACTATCTTAAATAACTTCCCGTCCATGGGAGAACAAGTTTTTGATGTATTATCAAACCTCTTAACTATTGATTAAGATTCTTAAAAATCAAATCAGTCTGAGCTTATCCGTGCTCAAAATTTAGCCATCTCCATTTCATTAATCCCTTGGATACCTGTCAAAATTATTTTTCAGGTCCAAATTCTTTTCTCAACTGTTATAAAATTGCAGATCCTGAATCTTTGGCGAGTCATATTAAATGTTTCTTCAAATATTTCCTCTGATCAAAAATTTTTTGGCTAAACAGTTGTAGAATTAGAGATTATCATGCTCTCAATAAACCCGGAAACAACTTAATTCCTTTGATTAAATTTTCCGTAAAATAAAACAACACTATTTTAGATGATAAAGGTGCACAATTGTGACATTCACCAGCATTCATTTATTGATTCGGGATATGATATTCATAAGCTTGTTAGGTAGGTTTGTTCAGGACAAGTAATGCTGTAGAATATGTTAAAAAGTGGGCCCGGAATAAATTTTAGGTTGGAATTTCAAGTCACAAGCATACTGATGTTCAACAACAACCAAAAAAAAATCATTGATGCTAATATTAGAGAATTCTATCATTTTTCTATAATTCTGGAAAAAATATGGTCCTATAGGGAAAGACGAAGATGTATTAGTTTTTGTCCTTGTAATGCAGACGTACTAAAATAAAGCATATTATCAACAGCCACCTACTAAAGAAGTAAACATTCATTTATCTATTTGGTATTCTTGAATTCTGATGATGTAATGGAAAGCTCTTAAATAATCATCATTTAATTAATCACAATTAAGTAAACTCTGAACTAATGATAAGTAATTTTGCAATATATTCAAGTTTAACATAATACCAATATCGCAAAAAATCAGCACTGTTATTACCACTAAATGAAGAATGATGGAACAATAAAAAATTTTCACGGATTGCGGTTCTACAATAACAACAACATCATCAAGCCTTTATCCCACTACGTGGGGTCGGCTACATAAATCTTTTTTCTCCATTGTGTCCTATTAAAAATCAAATTCTCGTTTAAATCTAATAAAGAAAGGTCATTCCTAATATTTTTTAACCAAGTCTTTTTAGGTCTACCCCTACCTTTCTTAACATAAGTCAAATCTAATACCTCTACTCTCCTAACCGGGTCAACGGAAGGCCGCCGTTTTATGTGACCAAACCATCTAAGGCGACTCTCTCTAATCTTATCTTCTACTGGCGCTACTCCAACCTTTTCACGTATATGTTCATTTTGTATCCTATCTCTAAGGGTAAAGCCACTCATCCACCTGAGCATCCTCATCTCTATCACACTTAACTTAGTATTATGCTTATCTTTTAATGGCCAACATTCGGCACCATAAAGCATTGCAGGCCTCACTACCATCTTATAGAATTTTCCCTTAAGTTTGAGGGGTACATTTCTATCACATAATAAGCCCGATGCATTCCTCCACTTCAACCATCTAACTTGAATTCTACTGATAATATCCCCATCAATTTCACCATCACTCTGAACAATAGATCCAAGATATCTAAAACGTTTACTCTTATTAATGACTTGATCGCCCAAAGTCACAATCCCCTCACTAGGTCTATTACTACTAAAATTACACTCCATATATTTCGTTTTAGATATACTCAAGCGAAAACCATTAAACTCTAAAGTTGACCTCTATAATTCAAGTTTACCTTCAACTCCCTCTCTAGTCTTATCAACAAGAAGAATATCATCAGCAAAAAGCATACACCAAGGTACATCCTCTTGCAAATGTCTAGTGAGAATATCCATGACTAAAGCAAAAAGATATGGGCTTAAGGCTGATCCTTGATGTAACCCAACCGAAATAGGGAAATACTTGGTCAATCCACCTTGTGTTTGAACACAAGTAATAGCTCCTGCATACATATCTTTAATGATTTGAATATAAGCATTATTGACTCATTTCTTTTCAAGAACTCTCCATAGCACTTCTCTTAGAACTTTATCATATGCTTGTCTAAATCAATAAATATCATATTTAGATCCTCCATATTTTCTCTATATTTCTCCATCAAATCTCTTAATAAATATATGGCTTCCATAGTCGACCTACCCGGCATGAATCCAAATTGATTTTGAGAAACATTAGTATCACGCCGCAACCTATGCTCCATAACTCGCTCCCATAGTTTTAAAGTATGACACATTAACTTAATACATCTATAATTCGCACAATCTTGTGCATCACCTTTATTCTTGAAAATAGGAATTAACACACTCATTCTCCACTCATCTGGCATCTTTTTAGTAACCACAAAAACATAAGAGGTTTCTAAATATCTTTAGTCAAAGTTTTCACAAAATTCTTGAGAAGCTCAGAAGCTAATTCTCCAGTTAATATATATTTTATTTAAATAACGCATGCTCTTCTACAACTAAAACTTCGTTATATTGAAGTGGAATAACGGTATGAGTTTACCATTTTACATTGACAAAAATTTAAATTGTCATTTTCACCAACTGCTTGTGGCATAATAACTAGTTGTTCACATGCATTAAGACGTTTTCCATACACAACAACAACAATTTTTAAGTGAACTTTATCTAGACTGAGAATCTACTACTTTCCGACCTCGTGACAGAATCTCACTTTTGTAGGTATATACCCAAAAACATTCAGAGTGATAAAAATCCGATTTGAGTCGGATTCAGTCCCAGTTTAAAATGACACAAGGCTATTTCAAACGACTTGATATGGATTCTTTTTTTACTGCCGTGCCTCTAGAGTTGATTTAGGCTTTTTGTTTGGGACGGCTTTCTTACTGCTTCTCAAAGCAGTTTTATAGTACCAAAATTAAATTTTTTGTATAAAAAGTTACCTTAAGAAGCAATAAGAAAGCCGTCCCAAACGAACCCTCAATTAATCATGAAATCAATTTTTTTTATTTTTCTTGCTTTCAAAAAATAAATATGTATAATGCACACACAAATATATAATGTTAAGTAAGAATATAATCAAGTAAAATACATCTATATGGTAATTCCATGTGTGCGAGCATCCATACATTTGTTTGCAGGGATGGACTTTTCTCCTCCTAAAAGAGAATATTAATACTCCAATCCATATATTAAAGTTAGGGTCAAATATGATTTTAAGCAATTTTACCCAAATAGAGAAGATTCCTTATTCTTCCTTTTGGATTGAATTCAAGTGGGACACAACGGAATTAACGCAGCACCAAAATTTAGTTTAAGGTTTAATTTCGATATTTTAGAATTTAAATTAAGATTTTAAATTTATTTATTTATCTATTTAGAGTGAGCAAGGGTGTTTCCTGGAAGAGATATGTTGTATGGCGTGAATACAACGACAAGTGAGCAAAGGCCACTTCACCGGCGCCCAGGTGCAGTGTTAAATAGGCAAAGGTTCCACATCATAGACAGATGTGGGTAAAGATGCTAGTCCATAAAACTAAAATTAGGATAGAAACTTGAAATATAGGTTCTCTTACAGACAGATTAATAGAATTAATAGATATTATGATCCATAGGAAGATAAATATTATTTGCATTAAGAAAGTAAATGGGTTGGAGAGAAGGCTAAGAAGATTCATAGTTTAGGATTTAAACTATGATATTCTGATATAAGTCGTACTGGAAATGATAGGTGTGATTATAGATAAGAGTTAGAAGGATAATTTTGTAAAAATGAATAAAATTAGAGATATAATTATAGCTTTAAAAATTATTGTTGATACTAAGATTATTAATATTTAAGCGCTTATGCTCCTTAAGTAGGTTTGGATATATGTTCAAAATTAAAATTTTAAAATGACCTAAAAGAATTAATACAAATGATACATCTTGAAGAAAGTTTTTATTGGAGAAAATTTAAATGAACATGTTGGTAAAGATGTTAATGATTTTAAAAGCATTCATGATGGCTATGACTTTAGAGCGACTAATGAAGGTGATAAGATCATGTTAGATTTGTTTTAGCTTATGATTTTGAAATTGCTAACAACTTATTTAAAAATAAAGATAAGCATCTCATCAATTATAAGAATGGTTATAGTAAAACTCATATTGATTATTTTCTTATAAGAAAAATATGACATTTAGATTGCAAAGATTGTAAAGTTATGTACCCAACAACGCTTATTAGTTTTAGACTATAAGATGAAGAGGCAGAAAAATAAAGTAAATCGTTGTTCTAGAATTAGATTGGAGAAATTAAAGAATACTAACAAAAATATTTTTGAGAGTAAGATTCTAGATCTTAAGATTTTGTCTATGCATGAGAAAACTAATGTTATGTGGGAAAAAGTAACTTGTGATATTAAAAATCTTACAAAAGATGTGCTTAGAGTATTAAAGAAAAAAACTACTAATAGTAAAAAATGTTGGAGGAATCAAAATGTGCAAGAAAGGATAAAAAATAAAAAATATTTGACATAAAAATTATTTTATCTGTAAAAACTCTGATAATTAAGAAAGATATAAAAAGACCTGTAAAAAGTTTAAGAAAGCAATTTGTAAAACAAACTTTTTAGCTTTTAATAATTTATATAATTGATTAGATACTAAGGAGTGCGAAAGATATATGTATTAGTTAACTAAACAAAAAGATAGTAGTAAGGACTTCATTCAAGTTAAGTGTATTAAGGATGAAGATCAAAAAGTGCTTTTATTAGAAAAAGATATTCAATAAAGGTGGTTGAGATATTTTACTAAATTTTTTAATAAAGATTATGAGAACACTATTAACTTTAGTAACCTTAGCACCCTAAATGAAAATAAAGATTTTTGTTTTTATCTGCGTATTAATAAAATCAAAGTTAGAGATGTTTTAAAAAAAATAAAGTGTGAAAAACTTGTTGGACCTAATGATATTCCAATAGAGGTGTGGAAATGCTTAGGAGATGAAGGAATTTTTTGGCTTACTAATTTTTTAAAAATAATTTTAAAGATTAAAATGATATCAGATGAGTGGAGAATGAGTGTTTTGATTCATACTTTTAAGAATAAAGGTGATGCACAAGATTATTCAAATTATAGAGGAATTAAGTTAATGTGTCATAATTTATAATTATGGGAGAGTTATGGAGCATAGGTTGCGACGTGACACTAATTTTTGTCAAAATCAATTTGGATTCATGCTTAATAGATCTACTATGGAAGTTATGTCACACCTCATTTTGGCTACCCATACAGTAAACTTAGAGTATAACAGATAATAAAAATTCTAAACAGACCCGTTCTTACTAACACCTATTCTGAGCTACTTCCATCAGAGTCAGATGAGTAAAATAAATAATCTATTTAGACTCTCCTAACATATCAAATTTGATAATTAACAACATGAAGCATATTAAAGCGAAATGGAAATACATACATAAAAAAGAAGCAACCTAGATGAGGGAAGAAAACCTTAAACTGAAATTCCCTCATTTGTTTATTAACCGCTAAGCTAAAGAATTTCGAGGATAAAATATCAATAAGGAGGGATAATTTGTAATACCCAAAAACAAAGGTAAGCATAAACTTTTTCTAAACGTTAACATATTTTCATTAAATTTAACTTTAAATTTGAACCATGTTGATATACATAGAAGTACACATATATAATAAATTAGCATATATAAATTATTTTGTATTAAATAAACACTAAATAACTAAAAAGTTTAATTAAATTTTCTATTATAGCATTCCACTTACATAAACATGCAAGGGTTGGATGACTGAGTGATGTAATCAAAATCTGAGATTATTTTGAGAAGCAATAATAAAACCTGTGCATTAATATACTATATTTAAGTCATACTAGTCTTACCATTTCACTAATTCCTCCATAGCTCTCTATAATCAGAAAGCAGGTGGTGAGCTGGGAAGGGTTGGAGCGGATGCAGACTACCGGAGGGTTGCTGAAATTGCTAAAATAAGTGGATTAGTGTGGAATTCAGCTAAAGTGGTTGTTGCTGTGTATATTTAAAAGTGAACTACTATAGTAAGCTGAAATGGATTAAGAGCTACTGTAGTAGTTGTTGATTAATGAGAAAAAGAGAGAGATCTGCATGTTGCAGTTAAGTGCAGGTCTTTGGCTGCTAGGTAGAAAGCAGTAAAATGGAAACTTAAGGAGTAGGTAAGAAAAAAAAATTAAATTAAAGGCTTTAGTTAGTATTTCTTAATCAATATTTGCTGAAATATTGATTGTTGTCAAATGTTGTAATCTATTGTGCCGAAATTAAATTGTTAAAGGTTGGTTTCTAAATTTAGATTTCAAAATTCAATTCTGATTGGTTGAAATAAATAAGAAAAAGGGGAAACCCTTTTAAATATGTACACCAAAAAGAGTTATCACCTTTTTCTATCTAATGCCCTACGAGCTCATTTCCTTTTCCTGCAGTACAACCACTGTTAATGAACTAGGGACATTGAAATACACAAACAATGTATAAAAATAGTAATAACATTGTTAACAATTAATTTAGAACTCATTGAAATTTTATACTGATTATAAGAAATACATAACATTACTTTTTATCTTGTTAACAGTTCAGCAACTTAAGACAAGTCATATGATGACCATGGTTTAAAATTGCGCAATAAGAGGCGCCCCTCAGCGCAATTTTGCCCTTTTAAGCCTCAAAATCCACGCAATGAGTTCGAGATTTGAGGCGTACGCCTCAAGTTTACTGAGGCGTGCCTCGCCTCAAGTTTTAGAGGCGTCCGCCTCTAAAAATTAAAAAAAAAAGGTTACATGATATATATTAGTTCGGTTCAGACCCCACAACCCTCGCGCGGTCTTCCATCATATCCCAAAAATAGGTTTTCTTCCTTCTTCTTCGAGCGACCTTTTTCCCTCTTCATGCGGCATCGGTTTCCTTCCACCGTGAGTTGCTCTTCGCCTATTGCTTGGAGTTATCTTCTAACGCGAGTTGGGCTGGAGTCTCTTTCGACCAACCGCTAAAAACTCTTCTTCTTCGTGGAAATACAAAATCGGTCTGTTCTGCAATAAAGACCTCCATATTCTGTTGAGTAAGATTCCACAATCAATCTGTCTGTCATTGTCACTGTGTTTTTGCTACGCTTTCACTCTTACAATAAAAAATTTATTCCGGGGGGCAGCGCCCCCTTGGACCCCCGGCAGACCGGTATATTGTTGTATTTAAAAGTTATTACCTAATCCTCAGTATCAATATGCATAGAACAAGTCTACAAACCCTAAAATAAGGTTAGGATTGTATCATTGCATGGATCGGCTAATAAATGATGCAACTGAAAGATTAAATGCTGACATGCAATTGGTACTTTTTAGAAACAAAGAAAGCTTTTTTGAATTACAACAAGCAAAGGATACAATTGCTAAACGATCTCTAGATAATTTTATTTAATGTTTTAAATATTTATTTAAAAGTTATTTTTTCGCATTAATTAAACTCTCTTATATAAATATTAATTGAGTGGTGGATTCAATTTGGCAAAGGGACTCCAAAATTGCAGTGTTTTGCTGTGAAAGTTTTGGGCTTGATATGCTATTCATCTGGCTGTGAAAAAAATTGGAGTACCTACAACCAAGTACATACAAAGAGGAGAAATTGCTTATCCACATTGATGATGAATTCACTGGTGTACATTATGTACAATAGGAGACTCAGAGATAAGAATTAAAAGAAAAAAGGATTAATGGATGATGAAGATCCTTTGCTTTGTGAGGATGTGGCATCTGATGATGAGTGATTTGTAGATGATGATAAAGTTGAAGTGATGTTTGAATTATAAGATAAAGATTTAAATGTTGATTTCTTTGATAGTTTTAAAATATCTACATTCACCACAACTTAAGAACAAATCAAAAAAAATATATAAATAATATAATTTTCTTAGACTTTTATTAATGTATCAAACTATTGTTTATATTGAGATTATTCAAAAATATTTAGGGAAGAGGAAGGACCTGATTGGGAGACATTGGAATCTATAAGAGAGGAGGAAGGGGAGAGAGCAGTTCATTATAATGATGATTCAAATGAAGACCCCCTTAGTGATGACAGTGCTGATGACTTATGAGTTCTTATGTGATATGTCATTGACATTTATTTTTGGAATTATATGTTAATGAAAATAATACTGTGATTTGGGAAAGATGAAGTTTGAGTTGAACTATATTTCATGTTGTCTTATTATTGGGATATTTTGATTTCACTTTATATATTATACATTTTTATGTTTTCTATTTTATTTACTCATTAGTATATACAAAATTTATCATTTTATGTTTACGCAATTTTTTGATTTTGAGGCTTACGCCTCAAAACGCCTTGAGGCTTACATCTCGCCTCCCGAACGAAAAATGCCTAAATACTCGAATACGCAATTTTAAACATTGATGATAACTATAAGCTTTTGCATAATTTCACTTCACCAATTCAAAGTTGAGTCTGAATTCTCAATTTTTAGAATTGGAATTGTTTTCTCATTCAAGATTGGGTTTGAATTCCTAACTTTTAGAGTGCAGGCTTACCTCGTCAAGTTATTTAGCTTTACTGGTGCGAGCACATCCTTTATATATGACTTATTTCATCTTTCTAATACCATTCAGTTTCAACAATTATAAATTATGTTATTATAGTCACTAATGAATCAATAATTACATGATTAAACTGAAATTAAAATGATATCATAAATATAACAGTTATGAATTTACAAATATATAAAATTTCTAATATTTTCTATGCATTATTTGTATATCTCACCTCAGTTAGAATTCGTTCTTCTAGGCCCTATTTTCTTCTTTTATACACCACCTAAAACATACATTTTTCCATTCACATATGCTTATAATAAATAAAACATGTAATATGAATATCTTACTAGAATATCTTACAAATTACCTCAATTGAATTCCTTTTCATTCAATATACTCCTTCCCTTGGCTCTCTTTCTCCTTTCCTTAATTATCTACTGATTTCAGTATTCTTTCCCCTCAAACGAATTCAAAGTGAGATGAGATACCCAAACAATATATACAAAATAGTATAAATTTTATATATTTATAAATTCATAACTGTTATATTTATGATAGTATTTTAATTTCAATTTATTCATATAATTGTTGATTCATTAATTAGTTACTATAATAGCACAATTTATGATTGTTAAAACTAAATGATATTAGAAAAATAAAATAAGTCATATATGAGGGATAAACCCACACAAGTAAAGGCGAAAGACCTGATGAAATTAGCTTACATTCTCAAAATTTTAAAAGTTTACAATTCAGATCCAACCTTAAATGATATAGCAGCTCCAAATTTAAAAGTTGAAAATTTAGATCCAATCTTGAATTAGGAAGCTGAAAGGATGCAAAAGCTTTTAGCTATCATATGATTTGTCTAAAAATGTTGAACAGTTAATAGGATAAAAAATAATGTTATACATTTATTATTTATGGAATTTTAATGGGTTCTAAATTAATTATTAATAATGTTATTATTATTTTTATACATTGTTTGTGTATTTCATTGAGCCTTAGCTCATTAACAGTGAATGTACTACAAGAAAAGGAAAGGAGTCGTTGGACATTAAACAAAAATAGGTTACTGTCCTTTTGGGTGTACATAACGGAAAGAGGTTCCCCTTTTTCTTACCGATTTCAGCAAATAAGAACTGAATTTTAAAATCTAAATTAGCAACCATCACTTATCAACTTAATTTCGGCACTATAGATTATAAATATTTGGTAGCAATAAATACTTCAACAGATACTAATTAAGAAATGCTAACTATAGCATTTAATTAATTTTTTTCTTACATACTCCTTAAGTTCTCATCTTACTACTTTCTCCTCAGTAGCCAAAAGCCTACACTTAACTATAGTTTGGAGCTCCCTCTCTTTTTCTCACTGATTAGCAACTACTACAACAACTCTTGATCCAGTTCAGCCCACAACAACCTCCTTTTAAATATACATAGCAGCAGCCCCTTACCTCAGTTGAATTCCACTAGCCTACTGATTTCAACAACCCTCCAACAGTCAGCATCCGCTCTAGCTCTTCACAGGTCTTTAGCTCGCCACCTGCTTCCTAATTATAGAGAGCTACGGGAGAAAGTAATGAAATCGTAAGGCTAGTATAACTTAACTATATTATATTAATGCACAGGTTCCACTATTGCTTCCCGAAACAATCTCAGCCGCTGATTACAGCACTCAGTCATCTAGTCATTGCATGCTTATATAACTAGAATGCTACAGTAGAAAGTTTAATTTAATTTTTCAATTGTTTATTTAATACAAAATAGTTTATATATGTTGGTTTGTAATGTATGTGTACTTCCATAAATATCAACATGCATAAAATTTAAAATTAGATTTAATGAAAATATGTTAACGGTTAGAAGAAATTTATGCTTACCTATGTTTTGGGTATTACAAGATATACATTTATTGAGAGGTTTGATGGAGAAGTATAGAGAGAATAAGGAGGATCTTCATATGATTTTTATTGATTTAGAGAAAGCATATGATGAAGTTCCAATAGAAGTTCTATGGAGACTTCTACATAAGCAAGGGGTTAATAATGCTTATATTCAAGTTATTAAGGATATGTATGCATGAGATTTTACTTGTATTCAAACACAAAGTGGTTTGAACAAGTATTTTCCTATTTCAGTTGGATTATCAAGGATCAGCCTTAAGCCCGTATATTTTTGCTTTAGTCATGGATATTCTCACTAGACATTTGCAAGAGATTGTACCCTGGTGTATGATTTTTGTTGATGATATTCTTATTGTTGATATGACTAGAGAAGGATTTGAAGGTAAACTTGAATTATAGAGGCCAACCTTAGAGTTAAAAGGCTTTCGTTTGAGTAGATCTAAAACTGAATATATGGAGTGTAATTTTAGTAATAATAGATCTAGTGAGGGGATTGTAATTTTGGGTGATTAAGTTATTAATAAGAGCACACGTTTTAAATATCTTGGGTCTATTATTTAGAGTGATGGTGAAATAGAAGGGGATATTTTAAGTAGAATTTAAGTTGGATGGTTTAAGTGGAGGAACGCATCGAGCTTGTTATGTGATAAAAAAGTCCCTCTTAAATTTTAGGGAAAATTCTACAAGATGGTAGTGAGACCTACAATGCGTTATGGTGTGTAGAATGTTGGCCATTAAAAGAGAAGTATAATATTAAGTTAAGTGTTGCAGAGATGAGGATACTCAGGTGGATGAGCGGCTTTGCTTTTAAAGATAAGATACAAAATGAGCAGATATGTGAAAAGGTTGGAGTAGCTCCAGTGGATGATAAGATTAGAGAGAGTCGCCTTAGATGGTTTGGTCACATAAAACGACGGCCTACCGATGACCCGGTTAGAAAAAGTAATGTATTAGATTTGACTTATGTTAAGAAAGATAGAGGTAAACCTAAAAAGACTTGATTAGAAAATATTAGAATTGACATTTCTTTATTAGATTTAGATGAGAAATTGACTATTAATAGGACACAAGGGATAAAAAGGATTCATGTAGTCGACCCCACAGTAGGATAAAGGCTTGTTGTTATTGCTGTATCTATTTAGAAAAATTATTCTTTTCAGTTTATTTCAAGTTTGAATTTGAATTATTATAATTAGATTTAATTTGGATTTGAATTTGAGCATGTAAACTTATTTCTACTTACCTTGTAACTTATTTCAATAAATAGGAAATTTAGGGCTTGTAATTGATCATTGTAAGATAATTTAAATCAAAGAAATTTTTTTACCTCTCTTTTTCAATGAATTATAGATTCCTCCTTCAGCTAGCTCTCCTTATACCCTCTTCTTCATCATTTGCGGTTTTAAGTTTTCTTTTTACCGTTTGTCAAATTGGCTGCATTAAATTCAATTTTTCTCAAGTAATAACTGTTCAACCCAAATTCAAGAAATGACTTGATTATATAATACAGAATATTGACAAGAATATCAAGAACATATTTCCTTGATTCGAATTCTATTTAGAAAGATGATATCACATAGATTATATAATCTTTCTAAATGCGCTGATGAAACTCATATGTGATCATCTACCCTGGAAATTATTTCCGGAAAAAAAAACCCTTTTCAAGTATCCTGTGATCCCATGTGTATCGTACACTATAGGATATTGTGGACCCACCAAAACAAAAGCATCGCCAGTAAGAATCAATTGGCTCAGGTGGTATTGCTCCACCTCGCAAAATGTGAGGTAAGAATTCTGTTGAGCGGTTGAAAGAAAAAAAAAACAATAGCATCAATAGAAGTCAAGAGGGGGTATGGGTGCAAAAAGTGTGTGCTTACTTTTCTTTTAGTCTCATCCCATATGCAGTTAAGTTTTAAACCTCTCTGCTCAAACTAGTATGACTCTACCATAAAGTGTTAGATGAAACTTCTTCAAGACTAAAAAAAAAAACTATAGAAAGGTGACCATAAGCTAAATATATAAATCCATACGATCTAATATGAATGAGCAAAGAATAGAAAAGGTAAATAATGTACAATATGTTCATAATAAGAGGAATCCAAAAATCACTACTACTAGTATTTGCTTTCTTATGTTCAAATAAAATGCAGAAGAAAACAACAGTAAAGTTTCAGGAAAAAAAATACCTGAAGAGTCAAAGCACTGGTGTGCTTGGTAACCAGGAAGTTCGTCAGATTCACAAAATATGCCAGAGAAGAGTTAAACAAGAGGTACCAAATAATTTTGACATCTTTTCTAGCAAGGGCAAGTGTTATGCCAACCACATTCTCCTCCATGAAAAGTGTAGCAGGAAGCAAGAAGACCACGGCTATTGGAGCCATATAGAGGAGAAGATTCATTGAGTTCAGCTTCTCCCTGATGAAAAAGTACACATACAAACAGGTCTGAGTAAATTTTAGCGCCGCCCATCAAATATGACCAGAAAAAAAAAAAAAGCAAATGCAGAGTTTGAGCCATATGTGGAAGACAGCATACAATTCCATTTGATAATCAAGGCAGGATGGCTACAAATTGGCACATGAATGCCTGATGGAAGGGAAATATTTACCCCTCAGATGATAACAAAATCCCTTGTAACACTGATTTCAGTGCCCTTGCAGCAGTAGCACCAATGCACATGATAAATCCAAATAAGTGAAAACTTGGCTCTCCCTGCAGAGAAAAAAAAATAGGAATCAATAATCACAACACTCCTTTTAAAGAATATAAATTAAATTTAAGGAAAATTTTGGTCTACAGCAACTAATTAATATGGTCTACATTTGGTAAAATATAATGCAAATCCCTACGAAGGTTCAAAGTATGTCCATTGTTGCTGTGGTAACAACAGTGTTAACCAAGGTGTATTGACCATACTATAAATTTTCTTTTTTTCTTTCTGCCTCAGCCAATTTTTTTAGTTTGCACTTCCCATTAAGAGCTCTAATTCATATTATACTGAAACTAATATAAGATCAACCATCTCTTCTGTAAATGCCAGAATGAAAATATTCTTCAGTGACAAGCCAGACAATAAAGGTGGTTTATTCAAATGTTAAAATATAGAACAGGACATATTTATAGCTTTCTCCCATCTAAAATTCCATGATGCCATAAATTTCCCACTTTATCAGTTGTGGCATATTGCTTTCACGCATGAGTCAAGCTAGATGGGAAAGGCTCTACCAAAATGTTGTTCAAAGCATAATTTAAATGGAAAATAGTTTAAGTAATAAGTTGGTTATACCTCGTGTTTTCACGCCTGAAATGTAAGTGCTAACTTTCTCTCATTTTTTTATGCTATCATGTATTATTTATACCTCATGTTTCAATGAAGAAAAGGTCTTTTTAACCCCATTTTTTTAATTAGATTTGAATGAGAAGTTGACTCTTAATAGCATACAATGAAAAAAAACAATTCATGTAGTCAACTCCATGCAGTGGAAATGGGATAAAGGCTTATTGTTGTTGTTGTAAAATTATGTTTTATTGTCATTGGGTGCAGCCAGCATTTGAAGTTGTTTAAGAGCCATCAAAAACTATGGTTTGAAAATCCTAGCAAATCCTCCTCTTTACTTGTCCTTCTAACCTTCCGCCGCCTACTCAAAAGACTTTAAACCCCCACTTCCACTCATAAAACTAAGCCAAACACTTTCGAAAAAGACAACCTGCTCTCAATCAAACTATGAGCAATAGACTTCTAAAGCTTTTATCGTTCTCCACACTTAACCAATTGACCACCAACACCTTCCTTAGTTCTTCAACATACCAAATGAAATGGAGATCCTCTCCTCTTACAAGCAAAGAGAATCCCCCACCCCCCAACATCCAGATCAAGTTAGTCCCAAATCAGCCCACAACTCCACAACTAGACAAGCTTTTCTTAATTTTCCACCAACCAGAATTCGTCCACCACTTCTCCACCAACCCAATAAACCCGTCCACCAATCTCCCCATCATTTGATATCAAAGAAAAAGGAATCCAAATACTTATTTTCATTGTCCTAAAGGAGAGAAAAAATATCAATCCTAAGAGGCATAGTGACACCGCCACACACATGACAATCTTTTCTCTAACAAAGGCTTACTTGGCCATGGTAACCCCAAGACTTTGGTAAATCTAAAAGTTTCATTATTTGAGTCCCTTATTTGGAAAAAATAAAAAATAGAAAAAAAAAGGCAATACTTGTTCACATGTTTGAATGCAACTTCATGGTTATTGCATTAATCGTAAGAAGTCACCTCGAACAATCAAAATCAAATCAATTTTCCTATTCTACACATACAAACTCCACTTGAGTATCATCCTTGGTAAGGACAAGTTACATAAAAAATAATTCTTTAACCTTAACCTAGAATGCGGATTTTTCCACATAAATTCGTTAAGACTTATTTTTTGTGGTATATTTTGCTTTATTTGCATATGTAAAATTAGCATTGCTCTTTAAATCTATTAGTAAAAGAGCAAGCAACCATAAAAAGCCAAACCAAAAAAACAAAATAAAAAAAATAAAAAAAATCTTTCATTTGGATAAGTGCATTCATTTTTACCTTGTATGTAATTTTTTTTAAAAGCAAACTCAACAAATTTTTTTGCATAAAACCAAACCAAAATAGAACTTTGTCCCAAAAAAAATACATAAACTAATCAAGGAAAGCATGGGATGTAATCGGCCTTCGTGACCTCTCATCACACTAAAAGTTCCTTTTAGACAAAGCTAATTCAAAAGCCCGGTATATTTCACTTCTCTTATTTCCATATTTTCAAAAGTATTCTTGCATCTGCATCACCACCATGCCAACCAAATATGCAAACCCAATATAAGGTAGAGGAGCTCAATAAGAGATTAGTAAAATTAGAGTTTAGCATAGAAGATAGAAGTCTAAAGGATTATAATTAGGTTCAATAATAAAGATGGCAAATTTAACAATATTAAAAAATTGCTTAAAGAAGTTTTGCTAAATCAACAAAAAAGTCAAGCACCACATGATTCTAAGCATGACCTAGAATTTAGCCCTAATGTTCAAGGTTTAAAATTGTGTATTCGGGTATTGAGACGTTTTTCGTTCTTGAGGTGAGGCATAAGCCTCAAGGCGATTTGAGGCGTAAGCCTCAAAATCAAAAAATTGTGTAAACATAAAATAATAAATTTTGTATATACTAATGAATAAATAATATATAAAACATAAAAATGCTACTTACCACATCTTTGAGAATAAATAAGGGAGACATATCATATAAGAACTCACTAGTCATCAGCACTGTCATCACTCATCAGCACTGTCATCACTCATCAATCATCACTAAGGGGGTCTTCATTTGAATCATCATTATGATGAACTGTTCTCTCCTCTTCCCCCTCTCCTATAGAGTCCAATATCTCCCAATCAGCTTCTTCTTCCTCATTATTAGTTATCTTCCTCTTTCCAAAATATTTTTGAACAATATCATAATGAATAATAATGTAATACATAAATAAAAGTCTAAGAAAAAAAACTATATTATTTATATACCTTTTTTGATTTGTTCTTGAGTTGTGGTGGATGTGGATGCTTTAAGACAATCAAAGAAATCAATATTTAAATATTCATCTTGTAATTCAGACAGCATCACTTCAACTTCATCATTTGCAAATCACTCATCATCAGATGCCACATCATCGCAAAGCAAGGAATCTTCATCATCCATTAATCCTTTTTTCTTCAAATTTCTATCTCTGAGTCTCCTATTGTACATAATGTACACCGGTGAGTTCATCCTCAATGTCGACAAGCGATTTCTCCTCTTTGTATGTAATTGGTTGTAGATACTCCAATTTCTTTTACAGCCAGATGAAGAGCATGTCAAGCCCAAAACTTTCACAGCAAAACGCTGTAATTCTGGAGTCTCATCACCAGATTGAATCCACCACTCAACTGGAGATCGTTTGGCAATTGTATCTTTTGCTTGTTGTAATCCAAAAAAAATTTCTTTGTTCTTAAAATGTATCAATTGCAAGTCAGCATTTGATCTTTCAGTTGCATCACATATTAGACGATCCATGCAATGATATAATTCCAACTTTATTTCAGGGTTTGTAGACTTGTTCTCTGCATATTGATACTGAGGGTTTAGGTAGTAACCAGCGGCATGCAAGTGTCGGTGAAGCTGTAGTTCCCACCTATCATCAATAATATTCCAAATTTCCCTAAAGCTTCCCTCACTGCCTCCTAAGTTGGAGGCAATCATCTCTTTGGCTTCATCCATAGCATTGTAGATGAAACCCATTGCAGACTTCTTCTCAGCATCCACCATCCTTAAAATATGAACTAAAGGTCTAGTGGTTGTAATGGCATATAAGACATTTTGCCAAAATCTATCATTTAAAACAATATTTCTAATCTCTTTTCCCTCAGCCTTCTTCGCCCAAGCACAACTCAACCACTGTGTAGATGTGAACATAGCCTCTAAAGGTTGTCTGGCATCCAGCATGCTCTCTAAGGTCAAGTATGCGATGGCAAATCTAGTTGCGGCTGGCCTTAGAATTTCTTTCTTCGAAAACTTTCTCATAAGAGCTAGAACCCAAGAGTGGTTGTAAATAAACTTGGTTATTTTTTTGGCTTTAGTGAGTGCATTTTTATGTTGAGGTAGATCCCTAAGCTTCTCAAGAATCAGATCTATGCAATGTGCAACACATGGAGTACAATACAAATGTTTTCTCTTCTCCATAAGTTTATTACCTGCAGCCTTATAAGAACTTGCATTATCTGTCACAATTTGTACAACCAAATGTTCTCCAACCTCATCAATAATGCTATCTAATAATCCAAATATAAACTCAGCATTTTTGACCTGGTCAGATGCTTCAATTGACCTTAAAAACACAGTACCATAAGGATTATTAATGAGGATGTTGATCAGACTTCTATGTTTGATATCAGACCACCCATCTGACATAATTGTTACTCCTATTTGGGCCTAAGTCTTCTTAATTTCTTCGATGTTTTTATCAGTGATTTCCAACTCCTTCAAAATTCATGTTCTTAAATCATACATGGTTGGAGGTTTGAACCCTCTGCCAAATACTCCAACTGAACGAATCATGTTGTAATAAGCAGGTGATGTTGCAACATTAAATGGAATTGCATTTTCGTAGAAGAATCTGCCTATATCCTTACACACTCTTCTCCGCGCCTCTCTTGCATTTTCTGGGGCCATCTTCTGTGTAGTAGAAGGCCTATCCTCTGATGTGTCAACCATATAATAATCCATAGGCCCTCTAGCACCCCTAGATGAAATGGGCTTCATAAAAGAAGATGAATCCCTAACGCTGCGCTCACTCCCGTAGTAAAATCCAGCATCAACTATATCCTTAAATTGCTTCTGTGCAAGATGTTTTGATGTGGTAGACTTATTCATGTATGACTTTATCTCATCCCTTACAACATCAGGAACTTTGGAGCATGGAGCAACATTCTTGTGAGAACCTGAAAGGTGTTCCTTCATCCTAGTCACACCACCTTTCACAACTTTATCATAGTAATTACATTTGAGATAGACATATGTTTTATCACTGCCTCCTACATCCACCTGAGTGTTATGTTTTCATGCTAAATTTTTTCTATGACCTAATGCAGCTTTATCCTTATTTCTGACCATTCTGATTGAGCAAAAATAGGAAGTGAACGAGTTCTTACTAATCTTTTCTATGACCTGATGTAGGTCGGAGGAGACAACAGCCTCGGACAGAAGCGGGCGCCGGTCGAACGGAGGAAACAGCAACCCAACTCGCAGTCTCGCGGTAGAAGAAACCTCCAAGTAAAAGGCGAAGAGAACAGCTCTCGTTTAGGGTTTAATATGCGTGCTGGATGTGTTCAATATTAAATAATGTCGAGCCGTCGATAAAGCAGAACACTGTGTATTCTATGCGTATTTCTGCATATGATATGTGTATTATACGCGTATGGTCTGCGTATGTACGACATAATATATGCGTATTCCATGCGTATTTTATAAAACTTCTTCTAAAGTATTTGTAAATTAGCAGTTTTAGCAGTTGTAACTTAATGTATGATTTTATATTAATAGTTAATAAAACATATGATTTTCTGGGTATATTACGAGTATTGGACGTGTTCAATATTTTGTTGTGCGTAATCTATGCGTATACTATGAGTAATATATGTGTATACCATGTGTTCACCATGCGTATTATGTGTGTACTCTCTGCGTCACATTGCATATCTTAAAAAATAAAAAATAATTAAAAGAACATTTAATAGAATTTGATAAATACAATTTTAATGATTATGTACAATATAAAAAATACAAGAACAAATTAAAAAAATATTTATAACAAATACAATTTTACAAGAGAACCTCTGCACATTCTATTAAAAATATTCATAGAAAATCATGCGAATGACTATGTCGAGCCTGAGTTACTTCTGTTTGAAAATCATACGTTACCATAAGCCAAGCGTTCCGGCATTATATAGTGAAAATTTTAATGTTATTGTATTTTAATGAATTGCGGGAATACTTGCCTTATGGTATTGTATTGTCCAATATAAATCATCTTTGACAACCAAGCCTTCCATTCATTATTGCGATACTTATCCTCCTCCCATGTTCCTGATACCGATAACTTGTAAACATAAACATCTCTCTCCTGATCAGGTTTATGTACATGAGAGGAGGATAAGTATCGCAGCAATGAATGGAAGACTTGGTTGTCAAAGATGATTTATATTGGACAATACAATACCACAAGGCAAGCGTTCCCGCATTATATAATGAAAATTTTAATGTTGAACAATAGTAAGCAATAAATTATAAATAATGGCTCATAAAAATTCAACCAACCCTCCCAACCATATCTGCTACCGTCAGTCCACAGCTAACGAAAATTATTATTCATGTCACGACCCCTCAGTCTATACTAAATGTAAGTAACCTAAAACATTTAATAGAATGTGTGCGTGTTTTATGCGTACTCTATACGTACTATATGCGTAATATGTGCGTGTATTATGCATAATGCGTATTTTGTGCGTTCGTTATGCGTATTATTTAAAAACGTTGCAAAACTATTTTCAAAACCATTTATAAAATTATTTTTTTTCGTTAAAACAAATAAGAAATTCAAACACTAATCTTTAAACACAAATGTCAAACACAAAATCTTTCAAACATCATATTCCTTATTTCTCTTCCTTAAATACAATCCACCAAGAGCCATAAACCCTTTGTACTTGTTCAAATATCATATTCAAGAGTAGAAAATGAAATCATAAAATCACACTGCGTCTAATTTGTAAATAACAAGTTTAAGTTCAACGTGTTAAACATATTCCTCATCATTTTAATGTAAGTAACTTAAAAACAAAGATAAATATTAATTAAAATATTTAATATATTTTAATAAATAAAATTTACTGCGTAATGTGTGCGTGTATTATGCGTACTATGTGCGTCTTTTGTGCGTACGATGTGCGTGCGAAATGCGTATTTTGTGCGTGCATTATGCGTATTATTTAAAAATGTTTCAAAACCATTTATAAAATTATTTTTTTTTGTTAAAATAAATAAGAAATTCAAACACTAATCTTTAAACGCAAATGCCAAACACAAAATCTTTCAAACATCATATTATGGGTATTCTATGCCATTTATCTGCTTACGATATGCGTACAGTATGCCTACACAATACGTACGATATGCGTAATTTATGTGTATTATCATTTAATAAGTTATTTTTTAATCAAATCAATGTAAATAACATTTATACACATAATTGAAAAATATATTCTTCAGAAATAAACATTTATATACATGATAATAAACATTTATACACAAACTGTTTAAACATTTATACACAAAATCATTTATATATAGAAACAATTATATACATAATGATAAATATCTATACATAATGAAAAACTATCATTTTTTCAAAGTTCTACATAATATTTCATATGACAATTCTGCCTATACTTTGGCATATCTTCTTGCCAATTTGTACTATCAGTCCAATCAGTGTTGCCTTTAAGACTTATTCTTTCCATATATTTACAGATATACATTCCGCAATATATAGAGTTATCCTGTTTTGGTACACCTTTAATGATAGAAAGCTTCCATTTTCTGATATCACTATCGAAAGCTTCCATTTTCTGATCGTGTCAGAGTTAGGGCTTTAAGCTGAAAAATACATAGAGCAAGGATTAGTTCTGTAAATTTTTTTAAAATTGAAGAGTTCATGTTCATTCAACACTTACGTTTTTTGGAACAAGCCTATGCTCTTTGACGCGGTGGGGCAACGAGTCATAAAATTTCCACTTTTGTTCTTTCAGCAAACCAACCAGCAGGGTAATATGTGAGGATTCAATGATTGGCTGTAATAAAATGTTGTTTGAAGAAACAGAAAGCTCGATTATATGGTCAATTTGCAATTTGGCCAATTTATCCCTTCCTCTGTTATTCTGCAAGTGCAAGTAGTAAATGTAAGTATGTAACTATGTAAGAATTAAGAAATTGATACTAAGTTACTAATCCAATAGTTAAACTGATTAATTGAATACTAAGTTACTAACCCAATAGAGTGGAGAGATGTATAGAAATTTATGGTACTTGTCAGGCATAAGGTTACACTCTCATCTAACAAAATATCAAAAAGATCTTTATGTTCATTGCCTAAATAATTGTCACTTAATAACTCATCAATTTCAGCTCTGCAAATAAGAATGTTACTAACAAACAAGATACTATCGTCCCTGCACAAAAAAAAAACAAATTAAATACGCATTGTATAAGCATACCATACGCGTATAATAAGTATAAAATACGCATATCATACGCATAACATAAGCATATCATACGCATACAATACGCATATCATAACATACACGTATAATAAGCATACAATAAGCATAAGTAACGCATATCATACGCATAAAAATATTCAAACATAAAATAAGTTGCAATTTTTTTAACTTCGATTGTACTTTTTCAAACATTCATGAATAAAATTTCTCTTCTCAGAACTCAAACTCAGCAGACCTTTTTAATTTTCTATTTTAGTTGCATAAACAGGAATTACAGGATTTATCTAAATGTCATCTACTGGGATTGGTTCTTTTGGATTTGTATATGGAATAAGCTGCATTTCTGCTGGGATTGGCTCCTTTCTGGATGAGATTGGCTCATTTTGGGGGATTGGTTCATTGGGGCTGTGAGGAGGAATATCTGATTTATATTTCTTATTAGAAGATGAAGCGTAGCTAACAGATCTTTTCTGAGTGAGTATTTTGCTCTGATCAATGTAATTATTGAACTTCCATAACTTCAACTCTTTCAGTTAGATCTTCAAACTTTTTGCTCAGCCTATCTTCAAATTCAAGAAAAAGTTTTGTGCATGTTTCTTGACAGGATTTGATTATTCTTTCTTGTAGGGATTCAAGTGCTTCAGTAGAAAAACTTAAATGTGATTGCTGAGGAGATTGGTGGGGGTCTTGCTGAGGAGGTGGGGTATGATGGGGAGATTGAAGGGGATGTTTTGATGGGTGGATATTTCATGAGGGGAATCAGGGGATGAAGGGCTGTCTGATGGATATTTCTCGATATTAACCATATCCATTTCAGCCTGGGAAACTGCCTGGAGGACATTACAAATCTGACTTTTACTTATATTAACAAATAAGTTAGTGATCACCTCTGTAGTATATACAATATCATCGGCCCATCGTAGAAAACGGAGCCTTTTGTCAACATACATAGGAGAAAAAAAAGAAATATGCTCCAGGAACCAAATCTGCATAAGATGAAAGAAAATTTTAGCACTCACATTGAGCCAATAAAATTTTGAATGAATTTAACAGTTAGCACTTAACACTCACAATTAGTAGAGGTATAAAACCGTTAATGTAACCTGCTGGCTTCTTATTTAAAATCTTGAAGGAGGCCTTATTAAACTCTCCAACTAAAAATTTCCTAATTAAACTAGCCCAGTTTATTGACAAAAAATCATCTGGATTATTTGCTATTTTTTGAAGCAACCGAGGGGTTTTGAAGTTGTTAAATTGAAAAAGTAAATTTGAACATAAATACATGATAAACGTTCTTCACATAGTCTCGGGGGGGGGAGGGGGATTTGCTTGTTCAACTCCATCATGTCTGCCCTAATTTCTGATGATGTAACTGAAGTATGAGCTAAAGAAAGCCAAGATATTTATTTTCCTTTATTTGGCAGATAGTGAGAAGGATCACTTCATCAGCAGTAAAAGGAATGACAACACCTTTTAGAACAAAACATTGTTTTGAAATGTTCCACCTTGAGATCAGCTCATAAATAAGAGGAACATTTTGCTCAAATCCAAGAAATTCTAAAAACTGTATGATCTTTAAACCTTTCAATGTGTCCACGACTTCAGGAGTAATTTGTTGAGCAAAGTTATCACAGACTGATCGAAACAAAGAAATATAGCATCGATAGGTAATTGGACGAACATATATCTGAAAATTTTAAAAAATAAATAAAAAATAAGTAAATGAGATACGCAAAGAAAACGCATAACATACGCACAATGTAAGCAACGGTCATGCACAGTATACGCATAACATACGCATATATTACGCACACATACTCACAATAACGCACATTGCATACCAGCAAATTATACAAACGCATACTCTACGCACATCATGAGCACTAATCACGCATTGTGTAAGCATAACATACGCACAAGAACGCATATTGCAGAAAACATGACAGCAAATCATTAGCACACAGAAGGTACGCACAACATAAGCAAGGGTCACACAGATTACACGCATATCATATGCACAACATACGCAGTGAGTACGCACAACATATGCCTAGATTATTCGGTGCTTAAAATTTTGTTAGGGTTTAGATTTCAAATTTCAACATAATTTCGAGAACCAATGCATACGTATAGAATAAGCATAAAATACGAAGATCTTCAGAACCTTGAATGAATGCTTCAAAGTTCAAATGTTTGCTAGAAACCTGGAACTTGAAAATCGATACGTCGCCTCTGTCATTCGACCTTTACTAGGGTTTAAATGTTGATCAATGTTTAAAATTGCGTATTCGGGTATTGAGGCGTTTTTCATTCGTGAGGCGAGGCGCAAGCCTCAAGGCGTTTTGAGGCGTAAGCCTCAAAATCAAAAGATTGCGTAAACATAAAATGATAAATTTTTTATATACTAATGAGTGAATAATATAAAACATAAAAAATCATAAGATATAAAGTCAAATCAAAATATCCCAATAATAAGACAACATGAAATATAGTTCAACTCAAAATTTTATCTTTCCCAATTCCCAGTATTCTTTTCATTAACATATAATTCTAATTTCTAAAAATAAATAGCAATGACATATCACAAAAGAACTCATAAGTCATCAGCACTGTTCATCACTAAGGGGTTCTTCATTTGAATCATCATTATGATGAACTGCTCTCTCCCCTTCCTCCTCTCCTATAGAGTTCAATGTCGGGCATTTACTTCAAGATTTATGTAAGTTTTAATATATATAGCGTGAGGCGTAAGCCTTATGCCAGTGAGGCGAGGCAGGCCTTAAGGCGGGCCTCAACCAAGTTGAGGCGCAAGCCTCATAACAAAAACTCGAGGCGTAAGCATCGAGGCGTTTTTTATTGGAATTGCGCAAAGGCGGGCCTCAAGGTGAGCCTCATATTGCGCAATTTTAAACCATGATGTTGATGCCTCATCGACATCTCACTAGGCGCGCCACGTTAGCAACTGGGGGTTCGAACTGAAAAAAAAAAAACTTTAGGTTAATTTTTTTAGAGGCGAGGCGCGCCTCAATAAACTTGAGGCGTAAGTCTCATAAAATGAACTTATTGCGTGGGCTTTGAGACTTAAATGGACCAAATTGCGCTGAGGCGCGCCTTTTATTGCTTAATTTTAAATGTTGCTAACGTTAATACAAATACTACAAGACCTTCACAACCCACAACAACACCATGAGGAATGTTGCGTCCAGGAGTATTCGTGGCGGTAGAGAAATATAAGATTTAATGTCTTAGCATTGTACAAAAATTCGGCACGCAATCAGATAAAGAGAGAGGGTCTAACATTTATGAGAAACCAAGATTTTTACGTGAAAAACCCCTAAAAAGGGGGATAAACCACGGGGCCTGAGCCAGTTTGAATGAATCCACTAGTGTTTGCAGTCGATTATAAATGAGGCTCTTCTTAAAGAGAAGGCTTTAGCTTGATGTTACAAACGTACACCATATATAGCATATTACATGGTGGGAGTTATAATAATCAACATAGACATGTTTGTTTGGTTGGAAGAACCATTGTAGGTGATGGAGGTCGGAAGGACCGTAATCTGCAGGAGACCTAGAGTCTGGACGACCGTTGTTTGGCGATGTAGGTCGGAAGGACCGTAGTCTGCAGGTGACGTATGTCAGGAGGACCGTAGTCGACGGGCGACGGAGGTCCGAAGGACTGTTGTCAGTGGGCGACGTAAGTCAGAAGGACTGTAGTCGGCGGGCGACATAAGTCAGGAGGATCGTAGTCGGCTGGCGATGGATGTCAGAAGGACCGTTGTTTTGTGACGGAGATTGGAAGGACTGTATCTGACGATGAAGGTCAGAAGAACGGTGTCAGGTAGAAGTCCAACAATAGAAAAAAAATTCATCTACGAATATACGTCCAACGAAAATCCGATAACCGGTAGAAGTCTGGCGTCGCGTAGAAACTTGGCGAAGAATGAAGGTCCGACGTCGGGTAGAAGTCCGACGTCTGTTGGTGGCCGAGGAGAATTTAGGAATCACTTGGGCGAAGTCTCGGCATCAGGAGGGAACTCTATCATTAATTGGGAAGAATTTCAGCATCCCGTGGAAGTTGGGTAGAATTCCAACGTTTCCCGAATATCCGGCAAAATTTCGGCGAATTCAGACGGCGGGAAGAACTCCGGCGGTAGTCGAGGAGTTGATTCTCCTCCCTCTTCTCTTCTTCTTCTCCTCTTCTTCTTGCTTTTTTTACTTCCGTCCCCTTTTTGAAGAATGAGGGCTCTATTTATAGTTTTTCTGGAGTGGCATAGCTCGTAAATAGGCATGAGATCAAGGGCGAATAGGGAGTGGTCGAATGGACGGCCGATATTGAATCCTACGATCGTGCACCGTTCGTTGGACATTTGAAGGCCTTAGTGATGTCGAAATTCAACGATCTTGGGCTCGTTGGATTCGTCTCATCGAGCCGCTCGATTTGACTATAAGCTCGTTAATATCAGAGACCGTTTGATAACTCAATTTGTGGTACGAGCTTTCCAACAGCGTTTCGGGTGCTTGATTTGGGCACATTTGGGCTCGGATCGAGTTGAATTTGGTGTCGTTGGGTTCACATTTCCGGGACGCGCAGTTTGACTATAAGCTCGCTGAAATCAGAGTTCGGGTGCTCCCGGATTTAATTTTTGAAGTTTCCGGGTTGGGTTTGCCTCGAGATTTGTGCCCGATCAAGATAATTTTATGATGACGTATCAGTTGCCCACTTATTTTCGGATGTCGAACCTCCAGAAGTCCGAAAATATTTGTTCCGAAATTTTATATTTGCCGAATCGCAAAAAAGTCCGTTCCAAAAGTTGAACACTTGCACAAACTTGATTGTAGAGGCCCCATTGAGCTTCGAAAGTGTCGAAATCGAGTCCGGAATGTCGAAAAATGTGTCCAGGGATCCCAAAAACATCGATTTGAACCGTCCAGGCCGAAAATTGGGCCCGGGCACACGTAGGCGGCCGAACCGGCCGGCTGGCCGCAGCCCGCCGCCGCACGCCGGCAGCGAACCGCGCGCCAGCTCGCGAAACGGCGCGACCGAGAGCGGTTCCTCGATATTTTTTTTTTTGAATTTTTGTGGGCCCAACATGGATTTAAAAAATTAAAAAAAATCCCAAAAAAATCCGAAAAAAATTCAGAAAAATTCAAAAATTCCAGAGAACTCTAGAAACTTCCCCCTTCTCTCACAAAAAATTATAAATAGGCCCTTAAGGCCTTTAGAAAAATTGCCCTTTCTCTTCTTCTCCCTCTGACTTTCTGATAGTGGAGGCTTTCCGCTATTTTTGAGTGGGAAATTTTCCCTCCTCTTATGCAGAAGTTAGGGGATTTCTTCTCCCCCTCTGGCTTTCTGACAGTGGAGGCTTTCCGCTATTTTTGAGTAGGAAATTTTCCGTGCTCGACTTAGCGCCCCTCCTCTTGTACAGAAGTTAGGGGATTTCTTCTCCCCCTCTGGCTTTCTGACAGTGGAGGATTTCCGCTACTTTTGAGTGGAAAATTTTCCCTGCTCGACTTAGCGCCCCTCCTCTTGTGCAGAAGTTAGAGGATTTATTCTCCCCTTCTGGCTTTCTAACAGTAGAGGCTTTCCGCTATTTTTGAGTGAAAAATTTTCCCTGCTCGACTTAGCGCCCCTCCTCTTGTGCAGAAGTTAGGGGATTTCTTCTCCTCTTCTTTCCCCCTCTGACTTTCTGACAGTTAAGGATTTCCGTTGTTTTTGAGCGAAAAACTTTCCCTACTCAATTCAGTGCCCCTCTTCTCGCGCAGAAGTTGGAGATTTCTCCTCTTCTTTCTCCCTTAAGCTTTCTGACAGTTGAGGCTTTCCGCTGTTTTTGAGTGGAAAACTTTCCCTACACAATTCAGCGCCCCTCTTCCGCGCAGAAGTTAGAATTATTGCTCCTTATTCTTCATTTGCGAACTTCTTACAATGGAGGCATTCCACTATCGGTGATAGCGCGACATTCACCTATCAAGTTTCAGTGCCCCTCTTTTGTGTAGAAAAAGTTGCGATGAGAGGCTATCTTCTAAATAGACAACCACTGACAGAAGGAGATCAATTACTGCTTATATGCAAGGGTGATTTGAGAAGATTTGATAGAAATAGTGTCCGGGAGGAGAACCAGAGGCAATGTGCAGATAAGAGATTTTTCAACTCCATTTGAGCGGAAGTCTGTCACTCTGTCGACAATAGACGATCAAGTTGAAGCCCATTAGCAGTCAACGATCGAGTGTAGAGCTGAAGGAGAGAGTTCGAGGGTGCGCTGTAAGTAGCAGTCGAGCGAGAAGCCGATGATGGCTTATGCGAAGTAAAGGACCGACGGCAAACATCAGGCAAAGAGCCGATGATGATGGTGGTCTAGTTGCATTTTGCAAAGATAATAAGCATCCATACGAAAGTTTGCCGACATCAGATATCCCTGAGTCAAGGGGTCGGAGCAGTGTGTTATACCGACATTCTGGCAACACATGTATAGTGTTAACTGAGTTGAGGCCTGATGAAGACCAAATTGTAATTTTTCTTTTAAGAAGATGTTGTAGGAGATGCTTGTGTGCAGTAGAGAAGAAGCCTTTCAGATCCACTAAGGATATGTGACTGTCTTGAAGTTGCTTGTTGCTTGATGATTGTAACTTGTACAACTTATGTCAAAGTACTTTTTGCTTTCAGATATTTACAAAAATGTACTTTTTTGTACAATTTTTTCAATGTAACTCCAGTGATATTAAATATGAAATTGAGATGTTAGAGAAAATTGAATTGTTTATGCATCTTTGAGTCATGCTCTGATATATTGCATAATGTACTTTTTTGAAGTTTTTTAGCCTGCTAAGAATCTCTGTAGAAGATGCCGAAAGAATCCATAAAAGTTATGAGACCTATCCGAGGTTGTATGTCGGAGCCTTTACTCGACGACGTTAACCTGTGTGGAAGAGGTCGAGAGAATCCACCAAAGATGTGAGATCTATCCGAGGTTGTATGTCAGAGCCCTTGCTCGACGACATTAACCTGTGTGAAAGAAATCGAGAGAATCCACCAAGGATGTGAGATCTATCCGAGGTTGTATGTCAGAGTCTTTCCTCGACGACGTTAACATGTGTGGAAAAGGTTGAGAGAATCCACCAAGGATGTGAGACCTTTCCGAGGTTGTATGTCGGAGCCCTGTTCGACGACGTTAGCATGTGTAGAAGAGGTCGAGAGAATCACCAAGGATGTGAGACCTTTCCGAGGTTGTATATCGGATCCCTGCTCGACGACGTTTACCTGTGTGGAAGAGGTCGAATCGAATCCCCCTGGGATTGATTTTACCTTGATTGGGAGGGGGCGAATGCCGCGTGTATCCCGAATCAAAGGTGAAGAATGATCTATTTTTAAACCGTTACTGTCTTTTTAAGGTCGAGATTAAGACCTTGCCCAAGAAGTAAAAGTCCAGCAAGGGACTGTATAAAGCTTGTAATTGATTGGAAGTATCCTTGCATGTCACTGGGATTTTCCTGAAATAACATCTTGATATAAAAAGCATCGTAGGATCTTTTTGACCAGAATTGGGGTCAAAGTTACCCCATAATCCGCATCTGATGCAACAATGACTGATGTCAGGAAATTGATAAGAGCGAACTTAAGTTGTCCCCCCCAGTCGGGAACCATGTTCCCACAGACGGAGTCAAACTGTTGCGTCTAGGAGTATTCGCGACGATAGATAAATATAAGATTTAACGTCTTAGCGTTGTACAAAAATCCGGCACGCAATCAGATAAAGAGAGAGGGTCTAACATTTATGAGACACCAAAATTTTTACGTGAAAAACCCTTAAAAAGGGGGAAAAATCACGGGGCCTGACCTAGTTTGAACAAATCCACTAGCATTTGCAGTCAATTACAAATGAGGCCCTTCTTAAAGAGAAGGCTTTAGCTTGATGTTAGAAACGTACACCATATAGAGTGTATTACATGGTGGGAGTTACAATAATCAACATAGACATGTTTGTTTGGTTGGAAGAGCCATTGTAGGTGATGGAGGTTGGAAGAGCCATTGTAGGTAATGGAGGTCGGAAGGACCGTAATCTGCAGGAGACCTGGGGTCTGGACGACCGTTGTCTGGCGATGTAGGTCGGAAAAACCGTAGTCTGCAGGTGAAGTAAGTCAGGAGGACCATAGTCGGCGGGCAACGGAGGTCGGAAGGATTGTTGTCAGTAGGCGACGTAAGTCAGAAGGACTGTAGTCGGCGGGCGACATAAATCAGAAGGATCGTATTCGGCTGGCGACGGATGTCAAAAAGACCGTTGTTTTGTGACGGAGGTTAGAAGAACTGTGTCTGACGATGAAGGTCAGAAGAACGGTGTCAGGAAGAAGTCCAACAATAGAAAGAAATTCATCTTCGAATATACGTCCAGCGAAAATCCAATAATCGGTAGAAGTCCGGCATCGCGTAGAAACTTGGCGAAGAGTGAAGGTCCGACGTCGGGTAGAAGTTCGACGTCTGTTGGTGGCCGAGGAGAATTCCGGAATCACTTGGGAGAAGTCTCGGCATCAAGAGGGAACTCTGTCGTTAATTGGGAAGAATTTCAGCATACCGTGGAAGTTGGGCAGAATTCTGACGTTTCCTGAATATCCGGCAGAATTTCGGCGTATTCAGGCAACGGGAAGAACTCCGGCGGTGGTCGAGGAGTTGATTCTCCTCCCTCTTCTCTTCTTCTTCTTCTCTTCTTCTTGCTTTTTTTTTACTTCCGTCCCCTTTGTGAAGAATGAGGGCTCTATTTATAATTTTTCTGGAGTGGCATAGCTCGTAAATAGGCGTGAGATAAAGGACGAATAAGGAGTGGTCGAATGGACGGCCGATATTAAATCCTACGATCGTGCACCGTTCGTTGGACATTTGAAGGCCTTAGTGATGTCAGAATTTGGCGATCTTGGGCTCGTTGGATTCGTCTCATCGAGCCGCTCGATTCGACTATAAGCTCGTTAATATCGGAGACCGTTTGGTAACTCAAATTGTGGTACGAGCTTTCCAGCAGCACTTCGGGTGCTTGATTTGGACTCATTTGGGCTCGGATTGAGTTGAATTTGGTGTCGTTGGGTTCGCATTTCCGAGACGCTCAGTTTGACTATAAGCTTGCTGAAATCAGAGTTCGGGAGCTCCCGGATTTAATTTTTGAAGTTTCCGGGTTTGGGTTTTGCCTCGAGATTTGTGCCCGGTCAAAATAATTTCATGATGACGTATCAAGGAATAATCATTTGATGACCCAATTAGGAGAATAAAAATTGAGACAACCACTTTAACAACTGCTATGACCCAAATAAATTTCTAAATCAGCTCACCCAAATTGATGAATTATTTTATTGGTACAGGATGTATGATTACCAAAAGATGAATTTTACTAAACTTAAATTAACTAATGTAAAAATATATTGGAATATTATTTTGTCTAATGAAAAAAAAAGTCCATAAGTGGGAGGAAATTGACGAAGAAAGAGATGGTAGAAGAGTACATAAGTGAGAAGGAAATGAAAGAAAAGCTTAGAACCAAATATGGTCCCCGGCAACATGATTAGAAAACACACACCCAACACTGCTCCACAAGGCAAGATAACATGATGGTAATTGAATTTCTCAATACTTTTAGAAAATAATTGTATAAAAGATATGAATGTGTTATGATGGCTTCTTCCTTATCTTCTGCACCCAGTTGGGCATGATCAACTACAATATAAGAGTCGCTTTATGTGGGAATTGATCCAATACAACAATATTATTCCTAGAAGATTTCAATATTTTAGACTATTATAGAATTTAGTTTAGTCTTATTTTAAATTAGATGATAGGATTGTTAGGAGTTATCTAAATTTATATTTAACTGAATTTAGTTATAGCTTGTAAACCTAATCATATAAATAGAGGTTAAATGGTTGTTATTTGGATTATTGAATTTGGAAAGATTTTATTACCATTTAACCCCTTCTCTTTGAATTGCATTCCACTCTCTTTCCTCTTGATGCTTGTTTCATAGGAAAGAGAATCTGATTTCACACCACACACATGCAACTCAAGTAATCAACTTTCTCTTTCTTGCTGCATTCCGCAATTCCCACTAGAATTTCATATGCAATATCTCCTCTCTGCGTGTGTGGGATGACATTATTTTATGGAATTCAAGCAAAAAAAAAAAAACTTCTTGGAAAACCTACACCCAACAAAAAAGTAAGGGAGATGCTAAGGGAATAAAAAAATAAAGAGTAACAAGAACTTGAGAAAGAGGGAGGCATGCAGAAGAGGAATTGGGCACAAGAAAAATATTTTCTTCAATCCAGAGTTATAACCATATATCTCAGCCTACAAAAAGTAAATGGTGATCAAAGCATTTTGCCAAACAACCTAAATATGAATCATGAAATTAAGTGAGTTTGGATGATGAAAATGAAAACGGAAAAAAGGGAAGAAAATTAAACAAAAAGGAATATCTTGCCAAGCTTGTTATCTCATTAGATTACTAAAAAAGAAAATGAAACTAAAAGGGCAAACTTATCAAACCTCTCTCATTAGAGTAATGAAAAATAGGCAAACAATAATGGCGCACCATTATAGAAAGTGCTTATGAGAAAACAAAGAAACTCATCACTGTTTTATTCTGAAATTTTATTACAACTCGATACAACAACATAGAAAGGGGATCCGAACTGAAGTATAAAAAACACCATTTACCCTTTTAGAAAATTCATTCATTCCTAGTCTTTCAATCATTAATTTTTTCAGTTATCATGCACCTCAATAATTATCATGTGCATGATACACATAACTTCAACTCGCTGTCTTCCTAATGTCCATTTCTCAGTGAAAGAAGGATTGAATCTTTTTCTGACAACGGAATGTAGCAAGTCATATCAACTTTCTTTAAGTTTTGATAGCCTAGACACAAATGAAAAGATGGACAACTTGAAGCTCAGCATTCACATAAGGCCTGATATGTCTACGAAAAATTTGCATGATCAACATGAATATCGAGGAAAAATTTAAATTAAAAACTTTCATAATTAAAGCCAGGATCGTCTGAACTCCAATTTCAGCAAACTTTTAGTCGAACGAAACATCTCAACAAGACAAACCCAATGATACCAGAAGTGATTCAATCCGAGCCTAAATGAGACCAAATCAAGCACTTGAAGTATAATTGTAAACTTTAGAAATTGATTGGATGAACAAATGATCTCCAAATTTAGCATGCTTATAGGCGGCTCAATGACTCAAATTTCAATGAGCCTAAGATCACTTAATTTCGACATCATTAAGTCACTTAAATGCTAAGAAAATGCTTTATGATCAAGGCAATTAATGGAACCGTCCAATGGATTGTTTTGGATTTTAGTCCAATTTCCTAAAATGACTTATGATAAGAAAGGTAGAGATAGACCTAATAAGACTTGATTAGAAAATATTAGAAATGACATTTCTTTATTAAATTTAAATGAGAATTTAACCTTTAATAGGACACAATGGAGAAAAAGGATTCTTGTAGCCGACACCACATAGTGGGATAAAGGCTTGATATTGTTGTTGTTACTAAAATAACCATCTAAGGCCTCATTCACTACAAAAGGGAGGTCCGAGAGCTGAGAGAACAAGAGCTTTCTAGCATTTTGTGGTTATAATAAAAAACCACTAGTTATCACTGTCAAAGATCACAGCCAATCGTCATCACCACTGATGACCACCACCAACAATCACCGCCATCATTTACAAACTCTTGTCAATATCTAACCCTATTATTGGGTATGCACTCTCCGGCCATTACTAGCAATCATCTCTCCCGTTTCTAGACTACTGTCAATATCTAACCTTGTTATTAGGTATTAACAGTATGTATGTTAACATCTAATTTTCATAATCCCTATATAAAAAATCAAATATTTATTCTCAAATAGTCCTCTCCTCTTCAATTGTGAAAAAGAGAAGGTTCTTGCATCTCCTATTATATAATGGAATTTTCAACTGAGTTAGGCCCTGTGGTTTTTTCCTTTTCATATTATTCTCCATGTAAAAAATTTCTAATCTCTAACAACTTTTTATGTGCAGGCTGAATTTTTGTCCAAAACTAAGATATAAAATGTACACTCTACCGCCGTAAATCTCCTTGCACATAATAAGGCCTATGGATGCATTATGACTAAAGAATAAGAATAATTAGGATTAATAAAGTACCATCTTTAGCTGATTCTATAAAAAAAAAAAAAAGAATTCAAAACCCACAATAGAATCAGTTAACTAGCAATATGCTTGTTGTCATTACCAGTTAAAGAATAAAAAACCACCTTCCTAAGATGTTGGTCCTTAATCCTTCACTAAACCACAGCAGAAAGTCCTTTAGTAAACTTGTATGGAAAACATTACCCAATCAGAAGCCCATATGGCTTCAGAAGATCAATAACTTGTTCATTCGCGGAAAAAGGAACTAAATCGGCGGAAGTTAAAGTACCAACAAGCAGCCAAATTAAACTACAAATCTTCTTTAAGCAACAAACACAAGGAACATTCTGTAATAAGACAAAAAACAGAAATAAAAACAATAAAGCAATTCAAAACCAAAAGAGGTCACAAGTCAGCATTTAATCATCGTGCCAATCAGCATGAAGCTCATATCACGTCTCCGAAAAAAAAATCAGAAAAAAAATAGTAAACGCAATACGCGAATATTAACTCAACATATCAGCCAACCAATAACAAATTAAAATAAGGAATAGGCACACTTAACAGTAATTCGATATTATGAAATATTAAACTAAGATCTGCAAAACAAGGAAAGGTATGTGAATAATCATTCCAAATTCCACCCAAGTAATTCGATATTTTGAAATATTAAACCCCTGACTCACCCCACTGGCTATGACAACGCCAGTGACAACGGGAATCAATGTGACGTAAGTAATCCACGCCTCTCGCCGCACTGTCATGATATAGGCGAACACGGCTGTGAAGAAGGGCGTTGTCGCGCCGACGGCCTGGTTGAAGGAGACCGGGAGAAAACGCAAAGATATATTTCCGCTGACGACAGATCCGCAAAAGACAAGGCTAAGCGTGGCGATTTTGACGAACTGAAGACGAGACCGCACGGCCTGCATCGGAACGAGCTTCATCCACGCGATGGCGACGTAGCTGAGCAGCGAACACGCCGTCATGTGGCACATAGTCAGGAAGATAGGGAACTTGAAGCCGTAATTGCTCAACAAATACTTGTTCAGAAGCAGCACGCCAATGTTGGAGGAGTACCACGATATCACCAGCCCCACCGTGAACAAGCGGCCGTTGACAGCCGGAACCGCCAGGATAACCTTTCCGGTCATCGTACCCTCTCCTGTTCTGCCTCCGGCGAGGTGCGGCCAGCAGGATCAAGTTCCGACCCTCTCCCTCCGATAAATGCCTGCCTAGAGTGTAGTTCAACTAGGGTTCGCAGCAGCGCGCGAAGCCTGCGCGCGACGGCTGACGGAATTAGGTTTGTGTCGGCGAAGCCCAGGGGCATTGGCTGGAATATCCAGCCGCTTTGCCCCAATTTTTCTCCCTTATTTAGCGCCGCGGTCCTTATTCTCCATGTTACCCCGTCCCCTGGCTACCGTCCAACTTTTATATATATAAAGAAATATTACCCAAATAAACCTATAAAAGATGGTATGAAAAAGTATAATGGGTTATTTAGTTGTGCAAAAAAAAAATATATTGTAAAGTAAATATAATATGAAATAAAATAATGTATTTTGAATATTTTAGAGCTATTTGATTATATGTAAATTAAGTGTAAGAGAATTATTTTTCTTATTTGATGGGTATATACAGAGTAAAATAAAATGAGTCTATTTGATAATTTTGCTATGAAATTGAAAATAACATGTGAATTTGAAGATAGACATACAGAAAAATAAAATTTATTATAAAATTGAAAAAAAAATCATGTAGAAATAGTTAATCCTATAGGCCATCTAAACTTATGAACCTAAGAGTTTGTTTGGTGGCAGTATCTGAGAAAAATTTGAGTAAATTCTGTCAAACACAAAAAAAAATGAACATCTTCAATCTCACAGAGAATTAAATTCTCTTTTTGTCGTAAATTCCCTTATAGTTTGACAGATTTATGGGATTTGGCTGAAGAAGCTCGCTAAGGGGGGAGAAGGATGGTTACCTTCAATCTAACAGGAGTAACATCGCCAACCATCATGACTTTTGATCAGAGAGTAAGGGAACGTCATCGACATAGGCGAAGGAGCTTTTTAGCAACTCGTTTAAAACTCTACCTCACACGAAGCAGGCGAAGTCAAATAACAATGAAGAAATGGAAAAGGGGAATAGCAAAACCTCGATAGGCCTAAGGCTATTAGAAGAGAAGATTACCATGAAGAGAAGGAACTTGCAAAGCTCGGTGGGAACTTCATAGGCAGGACACGATTGTGAAGGCCTACAAAAGCGAGACAGTCGGGATTTCGCTTCTTTTCACTTGAGAGAGTTGCGGTGTATTTGGAACTTGCTCGATTTAATCAAGTGTCGAATACACCGCAAATATACTACCAGCGAGATCAAAATGCTTTAGTTTGAGTTGCACAAAACAATAAAATATTCAAAATGCGTGTGTTCCTTTTGCAGTGCACTTTAAATGTGTTAAACCAAACAACCCCTAACTTCTTATCATATAAAAATGAATGGCATCATCTTAAAAAGGATATTTATAAGCATAACACTTTAAAATCTCATATGCAAATATCTAATATATAAATCTCTTATTTACAAATATTACATATAAAAACTCTTAAATCAATCAAAAAAAGTCACTCCAATCTACTACAATGTCGATAATTGCTTTAATACTTAATGTGCAATTTGGGAATGACTCTTCCAATATATTAAGGGACCATTTTTACTAAAGCAAATATTTGTTTTGTCATCGAGCCAATTATATCCCACTAAGGGTTCGTTTGGGGCGGCTTTTTTAATGCTTTCTAAAACGGAGTTTTAGTACAAATTTTTTTATTTTTTTACTAAAACTCCATTTTAGAAAGCAATAAAAAAGCCGTCCCAAACGAAGCCTAATTAGCATGAGAAAAAGCCAAAATTAAAAGATACCTAATTCGCCATAGAAGACAATCATGACATTGGTGATTTTCTCATGTAGATTTCTTTCAAGAAGTTTATCTTTCAACTCCAAATTGAATATATTATTGACAACAATCACTTATTGCTTTTAACAAAACCAAGAAGTTTATAATTCACATGAAAGTAAATAAACATGGCTCTATATTGTGTCAAGCACCTTAAATAAACAAGCACCTTTTTGACATTTTAAATGTTAGTGCATGCCCAAATAAAATAAAAATATTTTGAATGAATGTTAGGTATCTATGAGAAAAATATCTCTATCATTGTACAGTTAAGTTGTTATGCCCCAAGATTTAAATTGGAAGAATCATTTATTTTATCTTTTTAATCATTATCAGAGCTTCTATAAATTATCAACATAAATCAATTTATCTTGTAAAAGCCATTGAATTCATATACAAGGAAATGTTTCATTATTTTCATTCATAAAAATCACATTTTAATAGCCAGAAGATCACAAATAATCAATAATCTATCAATAGCTCTTGATTATAAAAAAAAAATAAAAGTAAAAGAAGATCTTGTTGATCTCAATAAGTCTCACTTCACACTATCATAATCCCTTCCCTGACCTGAAATCAGTAAAATCACATAATGAGCTTACAAAGCCTAACAAAAATCCAAAACTCGCTAAAGCTTTCCATATAGGATCTAAGAAATCAATATACATGCTCATCTGAATCAATAAAATTAGTAGCTCAATCATCACTTGTACGATTCAGTATAATCAATGTTGACCTCGATTTTGATATGATTTTCCCTCAATTATGTTTGATCAGGCTAATTGAACTTCATCTAGCCTAATCCAATTCAAGTCAGTGTCGATACAGGTTCAATTGCATCTATTCGAGTTCAAATTTTATTAAATTGACCCGACTGGACCCAAATTAACTTAAATCAGACTTTAATTGAATCGAATCAGGCTTTACTATGTTCAATCGAACTCAATTGACTTGACTGAGCCTCGTCAAGCATAATTTGACTATAATTAGAACTGATTTTGGTCTAATTATGTCAAATAAATTTAGTCGGAATAAATTGGACTACACCATTTGAAATCAACGATTGTGATCGCCCTCATTTTTAATCATTATCGAGCCTACTTCAGTGACTATAACATAAATGGTGTGCGCATAAGATCTCTTATCGCCATTGCGACAGAGATTTGCGGCCGTTGTCGTGATAGGCATCATTCAGAACATATGCATGTTCTTCCATCTCTTCAAGTCTTGCGTGAAAAAAGAGAACCCAGAGCAGCCAAATTTTCAAAAGGATCATGACTTTAAAATGTATTAGCAAAAGGATTTTAATAATATAAAAATTTAAAAAGGATCATCCAAGTGAATATGGATAACTTTTTTTAAGAGAACGCAAAGCAATGCCACATTTTACATTGAAAACACAAAGCATGTATGCGTTTTCCATGTAAACGAAAAGTATGTATGCGTTTTTAATAGAAAATGCAATTCACCACTGCATTTTCTTTGAAAACATTACATACATGAGCCGGAGCTTATTTTCATTACGTAATATTTTCTAAGAGTCGGGGTGTTAGAAGTTTTATCTGTATAAAGAGTAATAGAAATAAGATATGAACATAGAGATTTTTAAAATATTTAATTAAATTTTAATTATTTTAAATTTCATAAATAGTATTAGTAAAATAATGCTAAGTTATATTTAATATTATGTTTTTAAAATATATCATAGAATAAATATAATATTAGGAAATATAAAATATATCAAATATGATATAAAAATAAATATTAATGAAGAATATCAAATCAATATTATTAAATATATTACATCATAATAAATGTGTTTTTAAAGCAGATATAATATTATTAATTTAATTTTTTTCTCATACATACATCATTTATCAATCTATTCTAATTAAAAAAACTTCATTAATTAATATAATTAATTTAATATAATATATAATTATAAAATTAACTAAAACTAAAATATAAAATTAACTTAAATTTAAAAAGGAGCGGAACCGGATAATGATAATACAAGTTCTTAAGAAATCAAATAATGGAAATACGGTTTCTTAAGAAATCACATTAAAATATTCCGATTTAAATTGACAAAAAATAAAATAAAATAAATAAAACATAATAACTATTAGATTATAAATAAATTAAAATTATTATAGTATGCCCTTTATAAATAATAATAATTATTATAATATTTATATAATATTTAATGATAAATTTGTTTAAAAAGTTTTTAAATTTAAATGAAATTATAATTATTTTTCAAATATTTATATAAATTCTATTAATGATATATAAGTACAAATAATTATATTAATAGATAATCTAATGTATAAAATTTTGTAATAAATAATATTAATAACAAAAAGTCATATTAATATATTGTAATACATATTATAATATAAATAGAATTAATTATAATAACAATATGATAATATAAAATTCTTATGTGTTACAGGCCTAAGTTTATATTGATGGATATATTTGTTTGAGTTTTACTAAATTAAATATTAAATTTTTCTTAATTTTTACTTCAAATATTGACTTATATACAAGTTTAATAGAAATAAAAAAAAAAAAAAATGATAAGACAATATATCATTTTTCAAATGGATTTAATATAATAACCATTATATAGGCATTTTCATAATTGTTGAAAAAATAGTAAATATATTATGTAACATATTAACACATATTTTATATATAAAGATATTATATATATTAATTTTAATATAGTATACATATTTTAAATATATATATATATAATAATAATAATAAAAAATTATATATCAATATTTTTTTATAAATTAAATGATATTAATACATATTTTGATATATAATTTTAAATTTAAACAATAAAAATTTATATTAAATTTAATTAAGAAAAAATTATATAAAACTTTTGAATTCATAAGCAGCATTTTAATAACAACTAGAACCATAGATTTAAAACCAAATTAAAACATACATCAACGTACATATCATTAAGGCATACTAACTTCAACAATAATAAACACAAATGACATTCACATCACATTCTTTTAAAACATAAGAAGGAACTCGTTATGAAGTTCTAAAAGCATAACAACTTCGGCGATTCTTTATCACGATGTGTGATGTTTTAAGACTTTTATTGTAGTACACTACTATTTTTAGAGGTTAAAATAAATTTCATGGTAGATAAAAATCGATGTATTTTCAAAATCATCAGATAAAAAATCTCAAATAAATACTCAAAATGCTCATAATCATGATCTCTATAACATACAAAAAGTTATGCGTTGAAAGTTTTGCCAATATAAAGTTATACACGTTTTTCGATAATAAAAGCACAAATTTGAGCAAAAAAATACCAAAAACACAAAATATTTGAAATTAGAAATAGGATATGGATTCCTTACAACGAGATGAGCAAATATCCCAATATGCTCAATGGACAAAAAATCGCACTGTGGCCTCCAAATCTCAATTTCAAATTTCTCTCCTCTAAATCTCTCTTAAATCCCTCAAACCAAGTCTCTCTCATGAAAAATGGAAAGAAAACTGAAAAAGCTAAAGGATTTTTTTTAAGGAAATGATTTTAGTGTTGTTAGATATTTAGGAATAAAAATAATATAATATTATTTAATTAGATAATTTAATCAATTATTAATAAAAAAATTATATAAATCTATTTGGGACTTCAAAAAATTACAGAAAAATATTCATAAAATAAAACATAATTGATACGTCATCATTGAATTATCTTGATCGAGCACGAATCTCGAGGCAAAAAGCATGTTGGAAACTTCAAAAATTAAATTCGGGATCATCTGAACTCTGATTTCAGCAAGCATATAGTCAAACTGAGCGTCTCGGAAATACGAACCCAACGACACCAAGTTCAACCCAATCCGAGCCCAAATGGGTCCAAATCATGGACCCGAAGCGCTGTTGGAAGGTTCAAACCACAATTTGAGTTACCAAACGGACTCAGATTTTGACGAGCTTATACTCGAATCGAACGGCTCGACGAGACGAATCCAACGAGCCCAAGATTACTGAATTCCAACATCACTAAGGCCTCCAAATGTCCAACGAACGGTGCATGATCAAAGGATTCGATATCGGCCGTCCATTCGACCACTCCTTATTCGCCCCTGATCTCACACCTATTTACGGGCCATGCCACTCCAGAAAATCTATAAATAAAGCCCTCATTCTTCACAAAGGGGGATCCAAGCAATAGAGAGAAGAAGAGAAGAGAAGGAAGAAGAGAAGGAGGAAGCTCCTCCTCGACGGCCGCCGGACCACCGCAGAAGTCTCGCCGGACCACCGCAGGAACCTCGCTGGACCACCGCAGGAACCTTGCCGGACCACCACCGAAGCCTCGCCGGAGTTTCATTGCACCACTGCCTTAAGGTTCGACGTTCAGTCCCGACGTCCTGCTGAAAACCCGACGTCCTGCTTAAGGCCCGACGTTCAGTCCCTACGTCATGCTGAAGACCCGACGTCCTGCTTAAGGCCCGACGTTCAGTCCCTACGTCCTGCTGAAGACCCGACGTCCAACTTAAGGCCCGACGTTTAGTCCCTACATCCTGCTGAAGACCCGACGTCCTGCTTAAGGCCCGACGTCAGTCCCTACGTCCTGCTAAAGACCCGACGTCTTGCTTAAGGCCCGACGTTCAGTCCCTACGTCCTGCTGAAGACCCGACGTCCTGCTTAAGGCCCGACATTCAGTGCCTACATCCTGCTGAAGACCCGACGTCCTGCTTAAGGTCCGACGTTCAGACTCGACGTCCTACTCAAGGCCAGACTATCAACACCCGATATTCCAAGTGACACTGGGTCTAACACCTGACTCCTTTCAAACAGTAACTAGTTGTAATCTGAACACCCTTGGAGGTGATTTCAGTCCTTTGTAACCGACTCAAAATTCTAGTAGAATCATTTTCAACTGGACTAGGCCCCATAGTTTTTTCCCCTTTTTAAGGGTTTCCCACGTAAAAAATCTTGTGTTCTCTGTGTGTGAGCTAGTTATCCGTGCAACGTTAAGACGCAGAATTAAATCTCTATCGCTGCGTATTTTCTAACCCGCAACAATAATATTTAAAAAATATCGGTGAAATTGGTTTGCAAAACAAAAACCCGACAATCCCGAAATCCTAATTGGTACTGATAGGTACAAATTCTTAAAGGATTTTCATTAGTTTCCAAAAATTACAAAGAAAATTCATGTAAGTAAAATACTTCGATCGAAATACCATGACAAAGATGGATTACGATTTGGAGTTATTATGACTCTAGAAAAAAATTAGCCAAATCAAAATATATGATATGACACAATGCGTGTTCGAGCTTGGAGTTAGGTTTTGGTTGGGCAGCAACTAAATTTTAATTGATACCAATATTGAACGCATTGCTAATCCGACGCAATGAGTAACTCCTTCGTCTTTATACCTGACCAATATCTCAGATTCTCATATGTCTTAATGAGGAATGCATCTGCCGCAAGATGTCATTTTTGGTAGAGCATACAGTGACATGTATTGGTCGTTGGGTTGTCCAAAATCACCTCAACCGATCCATCTTCAAGCCTTCTTATTTCAGCATGTCTTGCCTTCAGAATCTTCATCGGTGTCAAATATCCTAATATTTTCAAAGCCCTCATTTGCACATATTTTCAACCTTCTTCATTCAAATCGTCTTCATCCATGTAAAAGCGGATCGTCATAGCTACACTGTGTATGTCCCATAATATGCAGTCTTTCATATCAGACTAAGAATGCACACAATAACAATAAAACTCATTTAATCTGGCCTTATCCTCTAATGCATCATTAGTGGAATATGCTAAACATTCCATTAACCTATTGAGCACTCCATAATCAAGCTCTTCAAAGAGATTTTTTCTTTTTGATACATTGCACAAGAATATAAAATAAGCATAGGAAAATCTATAGAAGAAGTTTAGAATGAAGGGAACAACTTGCATACATCAATTTTAGACCATGTCCATCAATTTTTATGATCAATTATGAGTTGCTAAATAATAAATAAATAGCACAAGATGATTTAATAGCACATGCTTGCTTGATTTATCAAATATAACCTAATTTGATAACACATTGTGACTTGACAACACATGCTAAGTTGATAAAACTAGTTGATTTGATAATATAGCTAGATTTTACAGCCAAAATTTATATATAATTAAAGAACTAAATTATAAAATTAATATATAATAAATCTTTAAAACTAAATAATTTACTTCTTTTTGTAAAAAAATTACTATAAAACATAAATTATAAAATTTAGAGAAATCATATTATTTAATTTGTAAATGTACATCAAAATACTACTTTCATTTTAATAAAGATATTACATAATATGACACATTAAAGTTCAAACATAATACATCATTCATTCTTTTTGAATTGCAACTACCCCCTCTTCATGTGTCAGAGAGCATCTGTTCCAAGGGTGTATCTTAAGGGTTCTCGCCTACTCCTTCTATGAAGTTGTTGTTCTTCTTCATGCTCACACTCTCCTTTCTTCTGCACTGTGTCCATGTCTGGTTGTACTTGTTCAATAACCATATCATACTGGGTTGGAGTTTCGGGCCATCAAAATAGGGTCATCCATATGGGATTTTTTAAATCATATGGAACTGTCTACTAAAATTATAAGAATTATCTTATTTAAAAAAATTTGATGTTGTGGAGATTCATTCACTTAAATAAAATTAGATAAAGAAAATGAATACACTCTATGTATAAAATATATTAGATTGATGAATATAAATAACATATTTTTTTATTGAATCTCTTTAATTATGATGCTATTCAAAGTATATGCATCCCTCATCCCTTGAACTCTATCGAGCTTGTAGGGACAAAGGAGGTCCACCGAATTCCTATAATTATATCATCTCCATAAGAATTTAGTACATTTTATACCCTATGCCTTGGTATGATGCATACTAATTTAATATTCCTAGTTATGCCTACTTTCCTCCATCTAGACTCCACATTACATCTAATTTTAAATACACATATGACCAATATATGCATTAAATTAAGATCTTGTAATATTTAAAATATCATTTTAATCATTTAAAGAATAAGAGAACTCATTAGTACTACATATGATATTTACATAATCAATCTAAAATTAGAGATTTTAGCCTGACATGGAGTAAAATTTAAGCAAACTCATTTTTATTAATAGCCTGATAAAAAGAAAATATAAGAGATTGATTTTATTAGAATAGTTCAATGAATCTCCTTTACACTCCTTTTTACTTACAGAATTGCTCCCACAAATATAAGTCAAACACTCTTAATGATGGTATCAAGTACTTTCCTCAATTCTCTTAGTTATTACCCTAAGGGAAATTCAGAGAAGCTCTCTGAATTATACTAAAGCTATATAAGTGACTGAACTCACCTATGAACATAACATAATAGCAATTTATAGGAAAACACAAAGTTGGCATCTGGCACTACGATGCTTGAATGATTAGCACCGCTATGCCCAATAAATGAACTAATGTCATTGTGATACTATTTTGGCTCCATTGTGATGCTTACTGACATGGATCAATTACTTGATGAACAGACGCATCATTTTGCTAACAGATCATTTTGCTAACAGATGTTAAATTTGCTTGTGTTGCAATATTTTTTTGCATGACACTGCAGCACTAGATGAGACTTAGAATTATGTTCCTTTTTGTGTACTTTTCCTGCCATATTTAAGTAGTTGTTGTCCACAAGATTCTCCTAATTGATCGGAGAATTAAAGTTCTAGTAGGAAAGATGAGTCATAAGCAACTACCAAATTTATGTAGGCTATAAAATTTTCAACCACAAAGGATGACATTAAATCTACCAACTTCAACAAATTCAACATTTAGGAGTATGTTTCCCATAACTCCAGTCTGAACCCTGAATGGATGTAAAAGGTCGGATTCAACACTTCAAAATATGACCGGATCGCTGGTAGCTCCGTCTACTCAACAAATCATAAGAAAGGTCATAATAAAGGAACTCCTATTTCAGCAACCAGAGGATGAAGAGCTATTAAATTCTAGCTCGTCTAATCTGATGAACTTAAGTGATTCAGATTAAAGCCTCCTCAACTTGTTAAGGGTCAAAGAATTACCTATATTTGGTACTACTAATCAAACCGAATACCTACAAATCCTTCAATAATTGCATAGAGCATCAATGAGGATCGAAGGTCTTCTTCAACAAGTCCATCAAAGTACAAAGCAAATGACAAAATAAAATATCCTAAAGTTCACATAAATCCTGAGACTGAAGTAAAAGGATTTTATCATCATCAACAAGTTTGTTATGCAAAAGCTCATGAATGATGACTTTTGCCACTAACATATTAGAAACCTAAAGATTTTAGGTCTGTGACATCTACTCTTTCTCAAGCCCGCCAAAGCAAGAAGCATAGGGTCGAATATACAAAAACCTCCTGAATAGTCGATAATGACAAATCAGGCAATCCTTCAATAATATTTGCCACACAAAGTATAGGATAGAAGGAACCAAAGCCTCAAAATTCAAACAAAAAATTATGGAAAGAGTACAACTGCTAACTTAACAAGGATCTAAAGCCGTGAGCACAACAACCACGAAAGTTACAAGAGCAGAAAGAAAAAAACTCGTCAATAGTTGAATTTATAAAGTTGCTTCATTTTATTAATTCAAAAATTATATACAAGTTTCCCAATCACATCTTTTATAAGCTTACATTAGCTTTTAAAAAGAGAGCGAGTACAATGTCTTTCGTAGAGGACTAAAATTTTGTCTCTTAAACTCTGTCTTAAGAGGAAGTCGACAGCTTTGTCCTTATCTTTCTAAAGACTATGTATTCTACACTTCTGACCAGCATAAAGTAAAAGAAACATTAACATAAAGGAGAAAGATTATACAAGTTTGTGTAATGATGTAAAATGAAAGGTGTACCTGAGCTTGAGGCAATTGTAAAAAAACCTGAGGTATCAAAATCCTGCGAGCTAGTAAATCTACAAAGCTAAGGAAATTTTCAAGTAATGTTTGCAATTATATAGCAAAAATATTATATTTATATATGATTGTGATAAAAAAAGATGCGAGTAATAATAAATATGCTAGAAATTAAAGTAACGTTTGTGGTAAAAGAAGAGCAAGAAGTGACAATGTTATATACTACCATCAATCTACAATATGATACTCTAAGAATCTAAGCATGAAGTACTCTATCACTCTCATATGGATATCTACTTGACAAGAAACAACATGTCAATCATATTGATGACTACAAGTGTATCAAAAGATTTATAAAGGCACAAAATAGATTATTGAAGATCTAAAAAATTAAACCCCTAGCATGACATTCAAATAAACTTTTGGATATCTGCTAAATAGAACCCTCAGTGTGACATACAAAGCAAATGTCTAGAGATCCATAGGATCAATCAATATACAACAAATGTGATTTGATATAAATATGTATCATATTTATTGGGGGGCATTTGTTGACCTCTTTAAAAAAAAAAACAAATATATACAATGCTGAAATCCTTTGTCGAATCCATAAGCAGCTACAGTGTTGCAGTCTGCAATGGTGCCAAACTATCATATCCAACCCATCCGTTGCACGTGAAAATCCCACCATGTAAGCATCGCTAAAACAAGAGCGACACTCCTTTTCGCCTCTTCCCACGCATACAAACCTTCAGCAAACTCCTGCAAGACCTTCGACCTTCCTCTTCCTTCCGTTGAACTGAAGCCAGCTAACACTTGAGCCTCATATCCGCAAGCTTCCTCAAGCAACCGCTGGTAGCTTCCAACCTCATCGCCTCTTGTCTCACTTCCCAACATCCATTTCCTTCACTTCTTGTGACTCAACCGTGCCCGACACCTTCCAGTCACACCCATCCCAAATGTCGGCCCATCATCTCCAACCGGTTTCCACTTCCTTGCCAAATTTTAGGCCCGAACCCCAGTTCAAATCCCGATCTCCCCCAAGCTAAAGGCCCTTAAACCCCATTGCCTTGCCCGCCCGCTCTGTCCCTACCACAATCCACGACCTTGCCTTCAAAACCTTGCAATCAGAAGCCCTAGACCCGACAAACTCCATTGTGATCAACCTTCCACCAACCTTGCCAATCGAACTCCTCCAGATCTTTCCACTCCTGACCCCCTCCTCTATTATTTGCAAATCCCGGACCAAATCTTCCCCTGTAATCGTCTCCTTCCTCACCCGATTCCTCTTCATTAGCTCCAACCGAAAGCCCTAACTCAGCCACTAAGGCCCACTTAAAACATGTCTTCAATGCCCACTTAATCTTAGTCCACTTAAAATCTCACACTAAAGCCCATCCAAAACTCTAGTTAGCATAAGGAAATTTCCTTATTAGGTTAATGTTTGCTTTATTAAGTTTATGCTAACATTAATGGTGTTTGTTGTTACTAATATTATTAAGGGAGATTTACATACATACCATTTAATACTATGCTATTTAAATATTTAACACCTAAAACTTTAATATTACATACATACCACCCATAGTTCATTTTCATATCAAATCTGAGTGGTAGAAATGAAATATATGAGTGGTAGGAAAGAAATGTAAGTGGTATATTTGATATTAAAATAATATAGGGTGGTATTCATGTAATATTAAAATTTTAGGTGTTAGATATGTAAATATGATATTCTAAAGTGGTATGTATGTAAATTTCTCTATTATTAATGCATATTATTATCATTATTATTATTTTGTATATATATATATTGTGTGGGTAAAAAAAAGAAGGAAGAGAAAATTTCAAAAAAGAGGGAGTGAGAAAATTCCAAAAAAAAGTTGAAAATATAAAAAGAGAAGAAAAAAAAATGAGAGCAAAAAAAAAAAAAAAAAAAGGAAAAGTTTAACAAAAAAGGGGAGGGGGAGTGAGGAAAATATAAAAAAGAAGAAAAAGAGAAGGATTTTGGTAATTTTCACGATATCACATAGGTTTAATGCTTCCCTAAATCTCTGAGAGCCCATCTTTAACGCTTGCAGCGCCATAAATAACTACATATACACTCTTTTCTTAGTGTGGTGAGAGAAAGTTTATCGTGATGCTTGCAATGAAGCGTGTAATCATCAAAAGCCCCAATTTGACATTTGCAATATATCAAAAAATCGTCTTTACAAGCTTTTATTAGCATGATGGGATGAGAACCCAGTACAATGACTACGAAAATGTGTGGTTACTTATAAATACCCTCAATAAGGGAAAGCCAAATGTTAGCTAAAACATGTACCCTCAAAGACCCCATACACGTCTTTATTGACATGGTGGGAATGAAGACTACGACCACGTTGTCTATAGACACCTACCATACATGCTTTTATTAGCGTGGTGGGAAGGCCCGGACTCCTAAAGTTTTCCCTAAATAGGGGAGATGCTGGGAGGCTGCCAAAATTCAAAGCAAATACAGGGGACTTGAGCTTGAAATTTTAACTACAAAGGACTTGATTTGAACTAATTGCAGGGCACTTTGATAGATTAACAGGGAACTTGACTACAAATAAGCCAACATAGGACTTACAAATTTAAATTGAGCATACTAATGGAACCATATGAAAGATGATGATGCTAAAAATGAATTTATGATTTGCAAAGTAATAAGCTCTAACTTAAATTCAAATGAACATATATAAGGTTGGTGGTGAATGAGATACTTGCAAACACCATTTTCTTGCAAATAATGATGAATTGTAGACAATATAATTAGATTTCTTACTACGACATGATGCTCTTAATGGATAACATGACTTCTTTTCAATGATCAATGTTGATCAAAGATTACTTGTGAGCTAATAAAAAATAAATGTATGAAGATGTTCCAACAAGTGTTTCAAATCTTACAGAAGAAGTGGTTACTAAAGCATCACATTTGCATTGATCCTGCATGCATGCACATTAAACGATGATGCACACAATGAGTCCTACATGTGTAAAAGAATGTTATCCAATCAACGTCAACTTGCTCGTACATAAATATAATAGTTATCTACAAATGTTGAAAGCTAATATACAACAATTATATTGAAATTGCTTGCAAGCGATGATGCAAGATGTATGATATATATTAAATGGTACCATTGCTAGTTGAAATGCAAATAATAATCAATGATTCCTAACAAGGATATGTGATCTAGTCGCAAGTAGATGCATAGGAATATATCAACAAGCGCTACAAATCGTATGCCAATGATAGAAAAATCCTTATCAATCTTGCAAGAAGATATAGTAGTCCTTGCAAACAATGAAATCTCTTGTCAACACACTCAATGTAGCATACAATGACTGCAGAGACACTTCTACAGACAGTAGCAATTCAGTGTTGAGCAAATACATTAATTTCTTGAAAGTCATGATGAGTAGAATACAATGATTGCAAAGATGCCCTCACGGTCAATATACATGGAGGAATTGACAATAAATACAAGCTCCCATGAGCTTCAATAGAAGATTATTCATAAATATTACAAGAAAAATACATAAGAGACGTGATAAGCATGAACACATATGAGCATGGCTAGAAGATTTGCATTAAATGCGGCTAGCTCACGGATAACAACTAAAAAATTGTGATGGACACAACGATTGTGCTTATAAGTCATGGTACTGGATAAACATGTTCACTCCACTACAAGCGACAGTTACTACGAGAATTAAAAAAGGGTATAAACAAATATACCAAATCTCTACAAGCCATGGTGATCAACATGTAGTGATTGTATAAATGTTCTCATAGTTGATATGCGGGGAGAGATAGATGATAGATGCGAGTTCCTACGAGTCATTCTAGAGAAACCCCTATTGTATGTAAAGTACATACAAGCTATTGTAGTAAGGATATTGTAGCGTCTCTACCACCAAAACAACTATCCAATATAAGACAAATACACTCAAGTGGTATGCAACGAAGGTTGCAATATCCCTATGGTCGAGGTCAGTTCACTTGTAGATAAATATAACCATTTACTGTGAGCTAAAACGATCGATGGAATTACTTATGGATAACAATAGTGAATATATAACAAGTACGATAAATCCTCTTTGGACACAAGTACACATATTCTATGCAAGCAAAAAATATAAGGCTACAACAAATTCAATTACTTATGAGCCGTCCTAGGAAGCCTCTCATGTATATAAAGTACTATCTACAAAAAATACTATCTACAAAAAATACATAAGGCCCATAATAAACCTAAACTCTTACAAAAGATGACAGGAGATTTGTTAGTGCACAACAAGCTACTTGCAGAAAGCAACGAGTAGTACACGACAGTCTACATATATAAAATGGGCAAATGAATGTGCCATAATGCCACGCCACTAGATCCATAACATGCATACAAGCGGACATAAGGCATGTATGAGCTTCCAAGTAGAGCATTCAAATGATGGTTGCCCGCTCAACTGATCAACACTAAACATTCAAAAATATCCCCACACGTGTACTATAATTTGTATACACAAACACAAAGAAATTCATGTGTAATCTTACACCCGCATGGGCCAAGATAAGCGTGTTATGGGTACGCGCGTGACATCTAGGGATGCTGTACTGGTCAATAAATGGATCCAAGTTTGAGACCGATCCTTCTAAGTGGACAGATAAGAGTCGACACAACTCGAACTATCAAAAAGATATAAGGTCAAAATATTGATCGAAATATTTTTTTTATATGTTCATATTAGTCCTTCAAGGCCTATGAGCAATAAAATTCTCGAATAAAGGCTTGAAGCCCTACAAAAACTTGATCCTTTATAAGCAAGTTGATAGAGTCGATAAGGTTCAATCCATAAACACAATCTCCTATTAATACACTGATGATGACCTTGTTGAATGTAGATCTCAACCAGAGGGGTTAATTCCAAACATCCAAATTCCACCCAAATATCCATGAAAACTCAAGTTTCTAAAAATACCAAAACTAAAAAATAGTTAAAATTGAAATTAACCATCCAATCACTTAAAATGAAAATCCATCCATCCTACATAATAGTTTTCTGAGGTGGAAAAATTGAAATGTTGCTTCAACTCATAAAGAACTAATATCTAATCAAGAATATTACTATGATATATTCTTAAATAATCTCTTGCCAGACGGGACGTGACACGTATCCTCTAGCTGATCATTTTGCCGCCAAATGGCACCGTAGGTAAAAACATTTATGACTGGGGCCCTTTGAACCATATAATTCGCTGTTAAATGACACCACTAAATTACGATTATGGCCAGAGCCCTATGCTACTCAATGATATTAAATCCTTGAGATATGGATTAATAGAATATAATTAATAGGGTACAAAGCCCTCTGTTAACTAAGATGGATTCAAATTTATTCCTTTAGGCAAATACCCATCCGAGGTCTATAAGGTACCTTTGGATGATGCAACATATGGCTACTGATAAGGATCCTTCTGTCATATTGGGTTGACTACCTCCTCTGACTAAGTAAACTAGGGACCATGATGGTCTGGGATGATGAAAACATGGGATCTTGAACGAGCTCATAATCACTCTCCCCACCATATGCTTTAAGTGCAAGATGGTGAAATTCCAATTTTAAATATCAAACTTTTCAAATACCCAAACCAAAGTTATTACTATATGCCAGATACTGCATATCTATATATACGATGTATTGATCGACGACTAGCCTTAATCGAAAGTTCTCTCTCATGATTGGGAGGGGTAATTAACTATAAGAGCTTGCACTTATAAGAACCAGAACTCAGATCATAAAGTTCTCACAAAATGAGGGTGAAATCTCTAAGTGTGTCTTATCTTCAATCCCAATCTGCTTTCCTAAAATTTCCCCTAGAACTTAATCCGTTAAAACTCCCCCGAAAAGCAATGGGGAGGCCGGGTTCAAATTTTCAAAGCCCACAAACAAATTAATTGAAAGATTATTCATTGGTTTTGCTAGCAAGGCATATATGCTAGACATATATACTCTCATTCAAAATAAGTAGGGTGCAAGTGGACTAAAAAAATGATTCAAACTCAAGCTCATAAAGCAAATAAAAATCGATGCAAAGCATATGCACTCCCGTATAGCATAAATGAACCCAAGTGAGTTAAGCTAAAACTTGTGCAAACTCAAGCACATTTGTTAAAATTTTATTCAAACTCAAGCTTGAGCTCAATTTGAGTATTTATGATTATATACAGGCTCAATTCACATAACATCGTATTTATTTGAACTTAGTTTAAGCTTGGCTCAAGTTTCATTAAAATCATAATTATCAACTATTAATGAATAGCTTTATCGGTCCACTTAGGGACTTATTAGCTAGCCAAACGAGTTGCTCGATAGTATTATTCATTAATATTACTAAAATTCAAGATTTTATTTCCTTCCAAAAAAATTAGACAACTTTTTTATAGTTACTACACTATCAAATCTAACTATAAAAGTCGATTCCCCTCATAAAATTTCAAAAAAAACATGACAAAAGTAATAACAACAAAAGTGTAGCAATTACTTGAAAGCATAAAAAAAGAAAAATTAAATAAGTAAAAATAAAACTAATTTAAATATACCTTAAATAAATAAGTATATTAAAAATTGTTGTATATATGGACCCAAGTACTATGATTTTGATGATAACAAACATTATCGTTTCTTGACAATTACCATTCATGCATATCTATTTTATGTGCTGTTGGTGGAATTTTTAAAAACAGGTTTTAGAAAAAATTAATTTTCTTTGGAAATTTAAATTTGACTTTTAGATTTGAATTTTGAGATCAGATGTCCCATTATAAAAGTCATACCACTTCAAGAAGTGGAAATAAAATTTCAAACGAGGTTCGAATCTAAAATTACAAATCCTACTTTGAATATCATAACCAAATCCAGGATAGAACCAGATATGACCTTGAAAGGTCAAAATGGAGTTCGATCTAATTTCTAGCTATGGTATTATAAGTAGACTATCATTGATATCATGCCCAAAACCTTATGAACAAATGATATATCTCCCCTAAGGAAGAATATATCATTGTTTGATAATTATTTGGGCATGACGATAGTGATCGTCGTTAGTTGAGTTTTTCCAAAGAATACTAATTTGAGCTTTGAAATTTTCTTTTGGGAAATTTGCAACTAAGTTTAGATTTCAATTCTGAAGTCGAACAGACCATTAGAGATGATATATCACCTCAGAAGGCAGAGATAAAATCTTCTAACGGGTTCAGATTCATAATTGTAAATTTTCTCTAGGCTGTCGTAGTCTGATTTAAGGGAGGACCACATATGATCCAGGGATAATCAAGATGAGGTTCAATCTAAAATCGGATCACAATAATCAAGAGAAGGAGATCGTTAATTTCATATTCGAATTGATGTTAACACGTAATAAATCTCTTTTTGGAGAAAGAGGATATCATCTTATAACAATCATATGATTATTATAATAATGATCATTATGAAATAGATTTCCCAAAAGAAATATCAAGTGGATTTTAAAAATTAATTTTGAAAATCAATGCGAGTTCTAAACATCCTATGAGCGCAAGCTCTCGTAGTTAATTATATCATAGGAAGACAAAGTCTCTTACGGAAACTCTTGATTATAATAGTGACAAAATCTTGTTAAATATCTTCTAAGACTGATACAAAAGGAGGTAAATCTTAGAATCTCAAGTGGGATTGGATCAAATTGGAGCATTTATTAACGGAGTCTAGTGAAGAAGAGTATGGGACACTTTGGGATTCCGGAACCATCCGAAAGCGTCCCAACTTAATCTAAGTATTAGGCTCTATATTTTGGATTGAAATAAGATTTAGTTAAAGTTGAATATTTTATTAGAAATTTGGGATTATATATTCCCGAAGGTTAGGGTTTTATAATCTAAGATCTGCCCCGAATCTTAAATCTATATTTGAACCCTGGACCACAGTAGTGTTAACCTAACTAATGCAGTGTAGAGTCTAGACTTATCCCAGCCTAGATTTGGGAGCCAGCTAGCTATCTAGTTGATTTTAAATACATGAATCCGATCATTTTATGATAGAGTGATAGGGACATTTTTATTAAATTTTTGAAGAGTTAGGGCCGACATCTAGAGATGGTCATAAATGACCCCTTTAACTTATGCAAGGTAAGAATGTTAAATACTGATGCAATTAAAATTTATACTCTTTTAAATGTGTTTCTAATATATTGCATGCTAGTCGACACATCCAAATCATGTATGCTTAAAATTTTTGAAAAATGCTTAAAACTAATTTTTTAGAAGATTGGGCTTCCCCAGGTCCGATACCTCATCCTCATAGGTTTGATTAGCTGAACTCTATCCGTAGGTGGGGAAGTGTCTAAAATAAGGAAAGAAAAAATGCAGTAATATGCATGCAACCCCGGGGGTGATTTCTGGATAATTCCCTAGAATCATTATTTTTCTATATTATTTAACTCCAAAAATTTTAAACTTTTAAATTATGAGTATAAAACTTTCACACCCTCACGAGTCTTACATATCAAGGCTAAAATAAAGAACGACACATAAACACAAAAAAAAATTAAAAAAAGCAAGCAATCCTATACACAATCACATTAACACATTAAATATAATCAAATTAATTAATAAATGTCTATAGAAAAACTACCTTGCTTATTACATACTAGAAATGTAGAAAGTAAAGTGGCCGGGCACCACTGACAATAACTCGGATTCTAGTCCTAATAAAGACTCAAGTGGCTTTGAGTGTGATACTCTTTGTCTTCAATTATTCGATCTTCTCTCCTTTGGGCTCCTCTTTAGGCTCCTTGGATCCTTCGTAGTAGGCCACCCAAATGAAAAAGAGGGCTATTTCTTTAAGGGGAATGCCACCCTTTCCACTTTGGGTGTGAAAGAGGTGATCCAAATTTGGGCTACAAATAAAAAGGGCTATCCCGTTAAGGAGTATCCTTTCCTCATTGAAATCCAACATTTGGATCTATGTATCCCGACTCAAATGTGCATTTTCACAACATTTTACATAAATTACATTTGACCAAAATAAAAAAATTTCTAGACTCTTCTGCAAGGTTATCCTAAGCATGTAAATATTAAAAAACATTCCCAAGTAGTTATATATATGTGCAAAAAAAGAAATAAACACACTGGCCACGCTTCTTTTATCATTTGGGGGATTAGTAGTTGAAGCACCTATAGCAAGCACATTTGTAATTAATTATTATTTAGCCCCTTTTATTACCCTGTATGAGCATGACCACCTACAAAAAACTCGGTGAACATGAAGATCGTCCCTATCCTAAGGGTAATCTAGTCGCTAAACACATCAATCATTCACAGAGTGCAATAAAAGTAAGCATACACAATAGGCATTTCATCCACAACATATAGTAAAATCATGAAAAATCTAGCACGCAGAAGAAAGGTAAACACTAGCCTAGCCTAAATTTAGAGTCGATTGTCCTAACAAACCATTTAAAGTGTGTGTAGAAGATTGTGTGGCTGGAGTAGATCATAAGCTAGGTAGTTAATTGAAGTTGCCTAAAGTTTTAAATTTGTTAAAGCTTAAGAGAGTTTCATGTTAAGGTTTAAATATTAATATATTAAGAATTAATTTAGATTTATTTTAAAGATGAAATGATTACTATCTTTGTTTCACAATGAGACCGTGAAGTTTATTTCACATTCCTTAGGGCTAAGCAAATAGCCTCGTAGGCATGAGTTACCTAGTAGTAATCGGGATTGATTATTAAGTTAATTTAGTCGATTAAAAATAAATGTGAATTAATGTTAAATAATTTAATTGGGGTGGCTGATTTTAGGAGGTTGGTTAAGCATTTTATTAATCAAGTTAGAAAATTCTGGAATATTAATATATTATTGGATTTTATGAATTATTTTAATGTGTTAATTAAGGTGTTAAAAGTTGATTTTTAAAATTAAAGCTAAACTTATAGGTTTCAAAATTTTAACAATATTATACCTCATTATGAATAGTTAGACTATTAGCACGCTTGATTTGGAGTTTTTCATGAAAAGTTATGAATTTTAGAAGTTAAGCCTAAATTTTGACCTAGGTTTGATCAAGCTGTTGACTTTATGACTTTAACCAAATTTTGGAGGTTTGACATTTTTAGAAAATATTAGATTTTATTTTGAGTCATATGCCTTTGTGTTTGATTGATTTGACATTTTCTATAATTAGTTATGAATTTTGAAAAATTGGGTATTTATTGGATTTTCTTAATTGTTTTAATTAGAGAGCTATTTTGATGATTTGTACTCAAACAAGTCCCAAACTCCTTGAAATCACATCCAAAGATTAAAAATGATCTAAGGAGAGATCAGCAAGTATTTAAGAAATTTTTGGGATTTTTAATTATTTTTAATTAATTAAATTGGTTAAAAATTGATTTTTTTGATTAAAATTAAATTAAGATTGAATTTGATGTCAAATTAATGTGGTTTTAATTTTCATTATTAAGAATTAAATTATGATCAGTTAGTGGTATTTGATGTAATTTTTAAAATTAATCTTAGTTTATTAGAAATTTCTTTTATTTTAAAGGGTTTGTAGGGTCAATTCTAAGGGAGGATCTTAAGGCTCCTAATTGGTGGACCAAATGGGCATAAAATCTAGTGGGATTTGGGCCATGTGGTCACCTGATCCCAAGGCTAGAACACACCAAATTTGAATCCAAATGGAGTTCCCTAAGGTGGCTAACCAAGCCACCTAAGGTGATCTCTAAGTCACCTTAGAAAATTCCTAGGGAGCTATCCAAGGGTCAGATTAGGGCAAAATCAATGGCCCTAAACTCCCTACGCTAAGCATCATCATCACACTAAAAATCAACTCCTAATTCTCATTAGAAAGATCATGGTTCCAATTTGAATTTAAGGGTTAAACCATGGACCTTAAACCAAAATTGGCATGAAAATGCCCTTAAACACCTCAAACAAGGGAGAGAAAATTTGGGCATGTCAGGGATATGCCCAAATTTACTCTCCAAAAGCCTCATTCCCTGTTGACTTCAAATTAACAAATAAATGCAATAATAAATATAACATTCAAACTGAAATTAAACTCTTCACAGATACAATCAAGGCTTGGGACCATAGGGCTTCTGTAGATCTCTCTAAGATCTTTCTAATGAGCCTAAGAACACTTTAATCGGCCAAGTAGATTGAGAGATCTTAATTTTCTAAGTTTTCCATGACTTTTATGTGAATTTAATCTCTTAATTACCCAGTCAGCCGGCACTTTACACGTGGCGCTATTCTATTGGCAAGGCAATCATTAGCGGCTGACTAGATAATGGTCGGATTAACCATGGCCATCAGATGGAAGATCAGACGGTCGAGATCAGATGGCCTCCGGAACCGCGGGATTTAATCTGAACCGTCGATTGAAATCAACAGCTAGTATTATATCTTCAAACTCATGCGCGAACCTAAAGCCATGGATCTATTTCGCTGTGATGCGATAGATCCCATCGAAGAACTTTGAGGAAATTTCACGGTAAGGATCAGAAATGTGGAAACCTCCAATCCAACAGTGAAAATCAGTTGGGGTAAAGATTTCCTTCACACTTGACCTGACTACCTATCTAGGGAGCTCGGGATTGAAATCTCACCATGGAGAAAGCCCCAACAGATGGGTTTTTTCTCTCAAGAAGCTTCAAGAAGTGAAGGAAAGCAGTTCTCCTTCAGGCGTCAAGATCGGTGCATGGCCGGAGGTACGACTTTGAGCGGAGTACAAAGCAATTTCATCGAAGCTCGCTCGAATGGATGGACGAGAGCATCTGGGAGACTAAGGAATGAGAGCAAAATCTTGAGGAAGTTATGGGGAATGATTTTGAAAGCTTGGACGTGAATGATGGCCCCTGGAACGAGCTTCCCTATTCAGCTCACTCCCATGAGATTGGACGGCCATGATCGACTGGGCTGGGCCTCGGATGGATGCCAGGTGGAAGGGGACATCCTCCCAGAGAGATTGTGAGCCTGAAGCCGGCAAGCTCATCCTTTAGAAGGCTTTGAGTCAGGCCCAAAGTGGGGGGGACCACCGAAGTTCAAACTCCATTGGTTCTGGTCGTCGCAGGCCAGGTTCTAGGTCGGGTTGACCTAGAAAGGATGATGGGGACATGATAAGCTCAAGGGTGAGCTCAATTGGACCTAGGGGAGTCCAATTTGGCTGGATGGTTTGGGTTGACCCAAACCTGCTCGATTTTGGTAGATTTGTGCTCAACCCAGGTCAGGCCAAACCTTGGTTTTGATATAGGAAATGGGTCTGGGTCTGGTTCACCCAATGCAAGTGGCAATCGGGTTTGATTTAGGCTGAGTTGGGAGATGGCTTGAGTTGATATAGTTTTGGACACTTTGGGTTAGCCCAAAAGTTGACCCAGGTCAACCCAAGACTTGGGCTGGCTGGAGGAGGTGTGTTTGACCTTGGGCCACCTAATGGAGGTGTTGGCTAAGTTCAATTGAACTTATGGTGGGAGTTGGCTCAATCCCAAATGGTTTTGGCCACTTTGGGTTAGCCTAACTCTTGACCCAAGTTGATTTAATGGCTAAGCTGGCTAGGGAAGGTGCATTGGGTCAAGGGAGACCCAATGGCACCTTAGGTTGGATCCAACTTGATTAGGATTGAAACATGGCTCAAGGGGGGCCTCTCTTTGGGCACTTGGGTCAAGCCAAATGGCCAACCTAAGTGAGCCCAAGACTTGGGTTTCCAAGAGGGGTCTCTTGGAAGCCTAAGGGTTCACCCCATGGGTTTAAATGGGATTGAAATGGTTTTAGTCAGATGATTTGGATGAAAAGGGGTGTATGGGAGATTTGATCAAACTTGGTTGACTTGGTCAACCAAGTTGACCTAGAACCAATAGTTGGGTCCATTGAATTCCATTTGATCATATAAACTTGATGGGATGGGTCTCAAAGTCTAGAAGGGTTATTTGGGTCAAATAACCTGTTTGGGCTCTTAATAGGTCATTGAGTCAACCTAGGTTGACCTGGTTAATCAAGTTGACCTAGGGGAAATGATTAGGATCAACAAGTTTGGAATGATATTTTGAAAATGATTGGAGGAGGATTCAAGGGTTGATGATGTTAAATCACATTGAATTTTGGTCAAAAGTCCAAAAATCCCCTTAAAGGGCATTTTGGTCATTTTGGCCTTGAGTCAATTTCTGGTCAAAGTGAATAAAAAAAAATGTAGATTAGTGTTTAACATATCAATATCAAAGGCATGGGAGGGATAAATGTTTGGAAGGGACTCTAAGGTCAGATTCCACTGGGTGATAGGTTTAGTGGCATGGGTCATAAATATTTAAAGGTTTTGTAACCTTTGAAAATTAACTTAGTTTATGTGGCTAGAGTCCTCCAAATGAGCTCAAATTTGGAGGGTTGGCACTAGAGACATGACTTATCAACATATACTTGATAGACTCTAAATCAGAGGTTAATTGACTGGGTTCTTAAGTGTTTGAGAAAATACTGGGAAAGACTTTCAGGACCTAAACCCTTAGCCATTGATTTAGGTTTGGATTGACCTAAGATCTAAATTGATCCTAAGGGTCTGGGAACTAGAAGGATTCTAGGATCTAGAGCCTAGAAGTGATCTATGGTCTATGAAATCCTAGGGTCTAGAGTTCAGGAAAGGGACATAGTGACCTCATACAAAAATGAGGTCAACATGTGCCCAGCTCAATAACCTTTCAGGTCTACAAGTTCGCTTGGAATGTCAATCAGCTCAAGATTAAGTAGACTAGGATTGAGCCAGTCTATAATTTCTATTTTAATGCATTTTTTATATTTTCTTGAGTCAAATGTACATTGGTGGATCCTGAAGTTAAGTAACCTTGAACACATACACTCAGGGGGAGAAATTTAGTGAGTTAGAGTTTTTCTATTTTTGATGATATCATACGAGATGATTTTAGATCATCCTGGACGATCAGTCAAAAATAGAAACTCTAATTAGGGCATTTGAGTCATGTAAACTGAAAGTTCGTTAGGATTGTTAAACCCTTATGAATTAGCCCAAGAAAAATAACAAGAGGGGGGATGAATTAGTAGTTTTAAAAAATTCTTAAACAAAAAGTAAAATTCTTTTAAAACCTTCTTCAATATTTTAAAACAAATACAATCAACCATAGAAATTAAAATGAAGAAAATAAAATACATGAATAAAACAAAAATAATACACTAAATTTTATAGTGGTTCAATTAACTTGACCTATGTCCACTCCTTGGAGCATCTCCTTTAGGTATTGCACTAAAACATAGTGACTCTCCTTTTATTCCCACAACATGGTGGAGAAACCTTTATACTCCTTTTCACCGACCTCGATGATATAGAGAACCCATACTCCTTTTGCTTTCTTATGAAGCAGGTAGAGAACCTTAATCTAATGCTAACAAAACGCTCCCTAGAGCCACCAAGGATTCAAGGACAACGAATGAAGAAGACTAATAAAATCCTTGCTTGGAGCAACCTTTGTGACCACCTCTTAAAGTCCCCCTCTTAACATTCTCTCTCTTCTCCCAAGCTCTCCCTTTCTTTCTTTAAGCTCTCTCAGGTCAGGACAATACAAAAGATACTCTCAATAACAAATAAGAGATCTTATAAAGAAGGCCTTAAAAAGTGCCCTAATTTGCAACTTGCCATCAAAGATCGTCCAGGATGATCGACGGATCGTCCTGTACGATCAGTGTTGAAAGTTCGTTTGGGATGTTAGGCCCTATGAACTAGTCCCGAGGCTAACCAAGAGGGGGGGTGAATTGGTATTTTAAAAAATCTTTAAATAAAAAGAACAAATATCTTAAACCAAAGTCACCACAGAAAAATAAGTACAAAAAATTAAAGTGCGAAAGTAGTAAAAAGAACACAAGGGTTTATAGTGGTTCGGTCAACTTGACATATGTCCACTCCCTGGAGGCACCCTCCAAGTATTACACTACCAACGTGACTCTCCTTTAGCCCCCACAGCTAAGCGGAGAAGCCCTTACAAAAACACCTCCTTTTTGCCACCCCCGACAAGGCAGAGAACCCCACTTCTTTTGCTTCCTGTTGAAGCAGGCATAGAACCTCGAACGATCGCTGAAGCTTACCTCTCCCAACCCTTCCAATGACAAGAGAATCTAGGGAAGAAGAAGTGGAACAATGCTTGGAGCAACCCTTGTGAACTCCCTCACAAGCTCCCCCTCACAAGATCCTCTCTCTCTCTCCCTAGCTCTCTCTCCTTTAGGTTTTCTCAGGTTAAGATAACAGCCAAGGATATTTAAAAATGTTGAACAAGAGCTCTTAAATAGAACAGCTTCAAAGGAGCTTAATAATTGTAATTTGCCGACTTTATCGTCCAAGACGATCATCATATTGTTTTGTACGATCAGTTCAAATCACAGATGATCGGCCAGAGCTTCGCCCTGAAAATGATCTGGACGATTGAAAATTGGCTTGATCGTCTAGGCCGATCTCACGATCATCCCGACCGATCAGTTCAAATCAGAGGAAAATTGTCCAGAGCATCGCTCTGAATTCGAGCTGTTCGATCATGATCAGCTAGAACATCGCCCTGAATTTATACTGGCCGATATTTATCGTTCAGGAGCAACTAAGGGTTTTTGAATAGATCGTCCAGGCTAATCGTGAGATCATCCAAGATGATGTGATCGTATCAATCATCCTTAATTTCTTCCTTGATTCCTAGATCATTTTAGGCATAATTTGTGTAATATCGTCCATGCCGATCTCACGATCGTCCGGGCCGATTTCCAAAAATACAGAATACCTAAATTGATCATGGCGGCTATTTCTTTTTGTTTTGAGCATATTGTCCTGGCCGATAAATGTATCGTCATGGCCGATAAATGTATCGTCCAAGACAATCAGTTAATTACGGCTGCCTTAACTAAGAAATCCTGAATAGGGTTTCTGTTTTAAACCTGATCGTCTAGGACAATATAAATATCGTCCGGGACGATGTAAGTAAAAACAGAAATCCTAAAACACTCAAGTGTGTGTGTGTAGGGTTACTTAGCATCAGATAATACAAAGATTACAATTAACTCAAGAAAGGGAAAAAAAATATAGACTGACTTGGACCTAGTCTACCCAATCTTGAGCTAGTTCCGATTGCGTTCTGATTTCGTGGTCCTGAAATGTTAGTACAAAAAGGCAGTCAAAGTGTTTGCTAGCATCAAAATCACAATCAATGAAACTAAGTTTACAACAAGTGTATTTTAGCCCTTCTAGCCAGGACGATCTAGGTGTATTGTACGATTAGAACTAATGTTTGTTCTGATTGTCTAGGATGATATGGGCATCATTCTATACTATTAGTTCAAAATCATACATATCATCTAAAAGATAGTTCGAGATATCCAAGACACATAGTTCGGGTCATCCATCAAAAATATTTGGACAATGAAGAATTATAATTGATCATCCAGCACATAATTTGGGACGTCCATGTGATTTAGGAGAAGATTAAGATTTTTCTTATTGATTGTCCAGGACGATCCTGCAATCATCAAGGACGATATGATCAATCAATCTAAACTTAATTACTTTTCTTAATCAACTGACTAATTTAGGCATGATTGTAATGAATCATCTGGAAAGATATTAGATCGTCCTGTTAGTATTTTTGATTTGAGCATATTGTCCAGGACGATGGGAATATCGTCTAAGATGATTTACTTAAGCAACTTTCAATAACTCAGATGCCCTAATTAGAGTTTATATTTTTAACTGATCATCCATGATGATTTTGGATCATCCTGTATAATATGATCAAAAATAAAAAAATTATTAAACTTACAGAATTTCTCCCCATATGTGTGTGTGTGTAAGGTTACTTAGCATTAGGATCCACCTTATTACATTTGACACAAAAAAAGTAAAAACAACTGAAATTAAAATTATAGACTAACTCAGTCCTAATCTACCCAATCTTGAGTTGGCTTGAATTGTTATTGACCTTATAGACCTGAAAAGTTAGTAGACAGAGTAACCAAAATAGATGTGCAGTAGTAACAATAGTAGAGAAACAAGAATGCCAAGAATATTTATTATAATCAAAATTATAATTCTTGAGAATCCATATTTGCAACAATGTAAACTTGCTTAAGCAAATCGTCCTCGATGATACTATCATCATCCTGGATGATATGCTCAAATCAAAGATACTTAACTGCTAAAATCATTTAGGCAAGATTTTATTTTTAGAATTTTGTTCTAATCGTACAGGATGATCATATATCATCATGGACAATTCATTATAACTATGCCTAAATTAGTCAGGTGGTTAGGATAGTAATTAATGTTAGCTTGATAAATCATATTATCCTGGACGATTGCAGAATTGTCTTGGATGATCAGTAAGAAAAATCTTAGTATTCTCCTGAATCTCTTAGACATCCCAAACTATCTACTGAACAATCAGTTATATTTCTTCATCGTCCAAATGTATCTCTTGGACGTCCTGAACTATCTACTGGATGATAATAACTAATTTTGAACTAATCGTACAGGATGATCCAAGAATCATCCTGAATGATCAGTTCTATTTCTTTATCGTCCAGATGTATTTCCTGGATGTCCTGAACTATCTGCTAGACGATTATGTATGATTTTAACTAATCGTATAGGATGATGTACCCATCATCCTAGATGATGTACCCATTATCCTGGATGATCATAACAAATATTGTGTTCTAATCCTACATCACACCCAGATCGTCTTAGTTGGAAGGGCTGAAATACACTGATCGTATAGGACAATATTTGACGACAAGTTGAAAATTATGGCAATTTTAAGGCCTTCTTTATAAGAACTCTTATTTATTAATGAGAGAATCTTTTGTTGTTTTACTGACTTGAGAGAGCTTAGAGAAGGAGAGGGAGAGCTTGGGAGAGAGAGAAAGAATCTTATGAGGGGGGAGTTTGTGAGGTGTTCATAAAAGGTTGCTCCAAGTAAAGATTTAAGTTGTCTTTTCCAATCATTATCCTCAGCTCCTTGGTGGATCTTAGAAGATCTTCGTCAGCATTAGATGAAGGTTCTCTACTTGCTTCAAAAGGAAACAAAAGGAGTTAGAGAGTTCTATGCCTGCTTCAGGAGGAAGTAAAAGGAGTCTGGGTTCTCTGCCTCATTGGGGTCAGTGAAAAGGATTTTATAAGGGCTTCTTCGCCTTGTTGTGGGAGAAAAATGAGAGACACAACTATTTTAGTGCAATAATCGAAGGGTGCCTCTGAGGACTGGACGTATGTCAAGTTGACCAAACCACTATAAAATATGGTATATTCTTTCTTTTACTATTTCGCATTTTAATTTATGCACTTTTATTTTCTATGGTTGATTACATGATTAAAATATTTGGTTTATTTTGATAATTGCTTTTTCATCAATGGTTGAGCTTGTTTGTTTTAAAATATTCAAAAAGGTTTCAAAAAGATTTTGCTTTTTATTTAAGAATTTTTAAAACCACCAATTCACCCATTCTCTAGGTTAGCCTCGGGCTAGTTTATAAGGGTTGAACAATCCTAACAAACTTTCAAATGGTATTAAAGTATGATTTATAAATTAAGTTATAGAAAACTTTTGAATTAGGATCCATTGCTAACTTTAGTAACTGAAACACGGCGGAAGGGTATTCCATTACTCGACCACCCTTATTTGATAATATACCTTTTGATTTCTGAAAAATTTGCATGTTCACTTTTTTGTAATCTATAGATTATCGCATGTGGATGCTTATAAAAGAAGATTATTTTACACCAACACGTACAATAAATGACATCAAAACTGAACATCTTTTTTTGAATGAACTTTTGATGATATAGATCTAGCATAACTTAATACAAAATACATAAACTAATTTTTTAGTGCACTGAATCTGAAGAATACATGTGTGTTTCAACATGTGCTACTGGTAAAGAAATCTTGGATAGATTATGTATTACTTATGAAGACACAAGTGAAGTTAAGCAATCTAGGTTGAATATTTTACTTCATGACTATGAACTTTTTCACATGAAACCTAGTGAGTCAATATCTAAAATGTATATTAATTTATACAAATTGTTACCTCCCTATATGCCTTATGAAGAAAGCTAACTAACTATAATAAAGTTAATAAAATTTTGAGATATTTACCTTCTTCCATTGATACTAAGATTACTGCTATAACTAAAACAAAGAATTTAAATATTTATTCAATCAATAACTTACTTGGATCACTAATTACTTACGAGAAAGGAGTAAGCCAAAGCCAGCTTGACGAAGATGAGAAAAAGAAGGAGAATATTATAGCCTTAAAGGTTAATGATACGAATACTAATTCTTCTAGTTCTTAAAGTGATGATTTTTTTAATTACTAGGAAATTCAAGAGTTTCTTAAGGAAAAAGCAAAAGCATTATCAGAAATGAAATAAAGATAAGAACCATAAGATTTCTAAAGTTTCTTCTAACGTTATCTATTTTGAATGCAGGAAGCCAAGGCATCTAAAGGCTGATTGCCCAACACTTAAGGCTCACCCAAGCAAGGAGAAGGGTGAGGAGAAACCCAAGTTTAGGAAGGATAAGAAATGAATCCAAAAGGCTTTCTGGGTGGATTTAGCATCTGGCACTTCTAAGGCTGAAGTTGAAGAAGAGACAACAAACTTGTATTTGATGGCAGATGAACATCTTTATCATTCTATCATATGATCAATTGCCTAATGTTTTTAAGAAAATTCATTCATCTTATAGAAAGCTTAAAAAATTGCATACTAATCTGAAACTGGAATTTCTGAACTAACAAAAAGAGCATGATGTTTTGATCATTCTACACTTGATAGAAATCACATAACATTATTAGATGGATTTGATGCTTTGAATAATAAGTATTCTGAATTGACTATTGAGCATGATTCCTTAAAAAGTTTATATGTTGAGCTAGAAACTACATACAAGGAATTAGATACTCTTTCAACATATTTAAATTATAAAGAGCATGCTTTGAAAATAGAAATTTCAGTTCTTGAGAATTCAAATAAGTTTTTAGAAGCTCAATTAACTAATTTTAAAGAAAACATAAAATCACCCACAATGTTTGAGTTTCACAATCCATTAAATCAGCATGTATCATTCAAACTTATAAAGAGGCACTATAAACTGAGTAGATTAGTAAATCCTTTTCTTAGTATTAGATATTTTTCATGTGGCATACTAAGACATACTTCTTACACATGCATCATTCACCGAAGAACAAATTCAGTATGAAGACCCAAATTGCATTATTCACAGCATAATACACATTTATTGCATTTTTTTCCATAAAAGAGACCTAAATTTGATAGGATTGCTAAATCTAACATTTGATGATTTTATAGGTGTGCTCTAACACAAGACCTTGTGAGAGCATGTAGTACCTGGATAGCAGATGCTTATGCCATATGTCTGGAGATGCTAATCAATTCATTTTACTGGAGGCCAAGGCTAGAGGCAATGTTACTCTTGGAGACAACACCACTAGGAAAGTGGTGGGCACAGGTATAATCAGAAACTCCAAGAACCTTTTGATTAAAATATTTTACTTGTTGATGGCTTGAAACATAACTTACTCAGCATCAGTCAGCTCTGTGATAAAGGCTTCAACATAATTTTTTTGTCAAACACCAACATTATTAGCTTAAATAACACCACTATTATATAAGGAAAAAGGATCAATCACATTTACATGCTTGATTTACATAATATTGAATGTGTTGCTTATTTTTTCTTAAAAGCTATTGCTAACGAGTCTTAGTTGTGGTATAGGAGGTTGTGTTATGCTTGCATGAAAATACTTAAAAAAGTAACCCAAAAAGATAAGAGGAATCCCCAAGCTTGAATTTACTAAGGACAACCTGTGTGATGTCTGTCAATTAGAGAAACAAGTCAAATCCTCTTTCCATTCTATTAAAAATATTAACACCTCTAAGCCTTTAGAAATCCTTCACATGAATTTATTTGGACCCATTAGCATTGCAAGCTTAGTGGAAAGTGTTGAAACTTGTTTAATATGAATTAGGTTGTTAAACCTAAGCTTATATCCCAGCGACTAACCGAGAGGGGGGGGGGGGGGGGGGGGGGTGAATTGGTAATTTAAAAAATTATTCCTCTTTTGAAATTTAAATCGATAAAAAACTTTAGTGAATTTTTTGTAGAAAAAATTTTTCAACCACAAATTAAACAATACAGTAAAACATAAACAAAAAGCAGCAGAAAATATAAAGACACAAGGTTTATAGTGGTTCGGTCAAATACGACCAACATCCACTCCCCGGAGGCACCCTCCGAGTATTGCACTAAAATCACTAGTGACTCACCTTTTGCACCCACAGCAAGGCGGAGAAGCCTTTACAAAAACTCTCTTCCACCACTACCCGGTGCGGCAGAGAACCGTCATCCTTTTATACTCTCCAAGTGTTGGCAGAGAACAGTCCATCCTTTCACACTCTCCAAGTGTGGGAAAAAAACCCTTCGTCTTTTCACACTCTCTAAGTGTAGGCAGAGAACCCTTCATCCTTTCACACTCTCCAAGTGTAGGTAGAGAACCCTTCGACTGTTCACACTCTCCAAGTATCGGAAGAGAACCAGATCTCCTTGAACGATCTTCTCAATAGAAATCTAGAAGGATGAGAGAAAAGAGTGAAGTAATCACAAATCACAATTGGAGATTCTTACCTTTGAGTACCAAGTGAATCCTTCACGCTCTAGTAGTAAGAATCCTCCTTCAAACACTCTCTCACACTCTCTCCTTCACTCTCCCTTCAGTTTACACAAAGATCAGTAAGCAAAAAGATTACAAAACAGTTTTAAGTTGACCTTATATAGGAAAGACACGAAAAACCATCCAAAAATTGTTGACTTTCAAGTATGTACACAGTCGATCGTCCCGGACGATCGTCAGATCGTCCTGTACGATCGTCAGATCGTCCTGTACGAATAATGTTAAAATAGTTGCATACGAACCCAATGTATATTGGTACGAACTGACTTTGTACCCGATCATTGTCCCGTACGAACTAAGTTCGTCCTGGGACAAACAGTTATATAAAGGGTTTGTTTGAACAAAACTGCAGGACGGTCCCAAATTTTCAAGGAATAGAGGACTTCATCCTGTGACGAATATGAGTGTTCGTCTGGACGAATAGTTCATATCATGTGTCCAGAGAACTTCATCCTGATACGAACAAGATGAATCGTCTGGACTATCAGCAAAAATGTGAGAATACAGAGCATATCGTCCGGGGATGAATTATACACTTCGTCCGGATGATCAGTACATAGTGAGAAATCCAGATCCCATCATCCAGGAACGAATGGTACACTTCATCTGGAACAATAATTCAAAGTGAGAATCCATAGCACATCGTCTCGGGACGAATATGGAAATTCGTCTGGACGATCAGGACTTAGAAAAAATTTCTTACTTCCTGTTCGTTCCATTGCTCTTCAGAGGGGATAACTAACTTGGTCGTCCTGTACGAACTTGATTATTCCCGTACGACCAGTATGATTTTTTAAAGATCTTTCCAAGTGTGTGTGTGCTAAGCTACTCAATTACAATCATAATCTCTCAAACTCAATAGAATGAAAAATACAGACTTCAATTTATAAATTATAATGTGTTGAATTAGATTTGAAGTCCTTAGTAGTCTGGAGTGCGATTATCCTGAAATGCTAGTCCACACAAGAGCAAAAATAATTCTTCTAAAAAATGTTAGGAGAATATAATACTTAAAACAATAACATTTGGAATCATCAAAATTATATAAGTTGCAAGAATGTAAAACATGCAAATAGCAACTCTCTTAACAATCTCCCCCTTTTTGATGATGACAAAACAATTATTGTTTGTATAATTTTTAAATTCTAAGAATCTCCTAAGCTCCCCCTGAATTGATAAACATATGAGAATAAGGAGGCATTTTAGCATAAAAAAAATTTTTGTTTTTAAAGTTTTTGTTTGAACACAAACACAAGCACACAGAGACGCACACATAAAGAATCAATCAGAACATACGATCACTAGAACATAAAGTATAATGATAAAACAACAATTAAAATAATAAAAAAAATGCAATGATAGTTACAAAACAAAACAATATTTCTCCCCCTTTTTGACAACAATAAAAAGAGAAGAAGAAAAAGAACAAAAATAGAAATGTAAGCAGTCATATGATAATCCTTTTATAATTGATCCTTGAAAGTGATTGAAATAAATTTGCAAATAAAATACAAAAGCATTAGGCAAATAAAATGATTCATATAATTTAAGAAGAGATATAACATTGATAATTAAGAGAAATTATAAAAAAATATGAGTCAATTTAGATATTGAGATAAAGAATATCATGGCAGAAAGGATGAATATAAAATTTATATATTTCAAATTTCAATACGAAATAAAATTGTACAGAAGATTAATTTGAATTAAAAGATTGAAAGAGTAAGGAAAGAATCTGAATAAAATACAACTTGTGGTGCTTTGCACATCTTTTTAATATTTGTGGCACTTTTTTGAACATCTTTTACAGGTGGGCTAATTTTGTGCCTCTTTTTCAATTTGCGAACTTTTGCGCATTCTTTGATTTTTGTACATTTGTACATTTTCAAGTGTATTATCAATCTTTCCAAAATTAATAATCTAAAATTTCAAATTTCTCTAAGTACAAAAATATTTATATTGATAATAGAAATATCAAATAAGAAAACATCACAATTGTAAAAATAACATGAAAATTTAAATTAGTCTAACAGGAGACATGAGAATGATATTCTTAATTACATCAAGTTATAAGCACAACATAAATTTTAAAAAAAATTAGATTTTCTAATGAATTTAATTTTTTGTTGCACTTCAAGGTATAACACTTGTAAGATCAAAAAATTTAGGGATTTTCATATAGGCTAACACACATTTCAAAATAAGATTAAAAGCAAGACAAGATAACTTATATTGATACCATGATGAAGAAGATTACAATCAGTAGAAATGATATCAATACGCTTATAATCTGAACTTTAGAATAGAACTTAAATGCTAACACATCAAATGATACTAACACAACTAATACAAAATACATCAATCACATCACATTAGCTAGAAAAGATCATAAGGAAGTACATAAATCACTATGAGAGGCCCTGATCTGAAACAGGTGGAGCTATTAAGAAATTAAAATAACTACTCATCATAAGCATATTGGAACTTATACCATCTATCTGCTCACGCAACCATCCCATGTCCTGATTGTACTGAACATCCTGCTGTTGTAAATGAGTTTCAATTTGATCAAATCTTTGATCAAAATGAATCTCTAAACGATCAAATATGTGAACCAAATTTTAATAATTTGGTTCACCAGCAGGTGTAGGTGCAAGTGCAGGTTCCTCCTCTGAGTCACTAATAACATGTTGTTCACGTGGTTCATCTTTATTGAAGATTGCTCGAAAAGATCCATCGTTGAAGTAGAGAGGTTCTTCGAAATCTTGAACTGGATGAACTAGATCATATTTCTTCTCCAAAATGTGAGTCACAAGATGTCTTAAGGCAATATTTTTCTTTCTCTTGTGGGAGACATGGCCAATCTCAGAAAGTCCATAAATGTAGTCAATGGGTAGTTGGGCTTCATCTATAGGTTGGCTAGTCATGATTAGATAAATCACAGTAGAAAGAAGCGGAGTAATGTTTACTCGATCACTAACTTTAGGTATAATAGATGTATGAAGAACATGCTGGATGATTCGGGCATTCTGATTTAGAATGGTTACCCTAGGCAAATGACTTACTTCTCTAATTCCTTTAAGGACATTATTTATTTCAAATCAGTCAAAATCAGAAGTAATGGTCAAGGTATGGGCTCTAATCCCTTGAGTCCTTAGGTTTAAAAAGATTCTCATATCCTCTTTAATAATTTTTACTTTCTTCTTAAACACATAGGATCTAATCACAGAATGATCAGAGTTAAAGGACATGTTCGCAAGAAAATAGTGAAAGGTCTCCTTATTGTAGAAGTGGACAAGAGTGAGAATGACGTCAAATTGAGTGGAAGCAAATAGATTCATTACCTTAAAATTGATTTGCTCTTATAGAAGGACTCTAGATGGAGTGATTTTTGCAGAAGCAAATCTAGGGAATGACTCTTCATTAGTCTTGGATAGAAAGTTTTCACTAGAATTTTTGGGTGGTCCCTTAGCCAGTACCTTTTGTCTTTTGCTAGAGCTAGCCATGTGTTTGAAAGGGATGTTTGAAGTGATGACATTTGAGTTCAAAAGCCTTCAATTTAATGAAAAAATGAGTTTTCATACAGACAAAATTAATTTCGTCCATTACGAATTTGTGTTCGTACGTACGAATGAAATTTCGTATGGACGAACGAATGAGTCCAAAAATGAAACAGCTTTTCGTAATCACACAAGTTACGATGCATCCTTTTGTACATACTTTTGACCAAATGGTCGTACAGACGAACAGGTGTTCGTCCCGGATGATAAGACATTTAAAATCATTTTTATGGCAGTTTAAACCGTCCCCCACATCGAATCACCAAGCGTTTGTATGTACGAACCATAAGTTCGTACGTACGATCATGCATAATGAAACTGACCTTATCCGTTTAACTGTCTAATTTCATACCTACGTTTGAACAGATCGTCCGGACAATCGTGACGATCATACAGACAAACAGTAAAATGAAAACTGAAAAAACTGTATGCAAACCATTCAAATCAAACAGTTAATATACAAAACAATTCGTCCCGTACGAAATGACTTTTGTCCCAGACGATTTTCACTTAATTTTCAAGCATGCATTCAAAAATCTAGATGTGAGAATTTTTCAAAAATAAAACACAAACACAATAAAAAATGACACAAAATACAGAAAAATCATAAACTCAAAAATACACACAAAAACACTAAATAGAAAAACACACATCAATGTTGCAGAAACACTTTAATTAAGCATTCAAATCGATCACACCAAGCCTTGTTCTTAATGTACTGAAAGTATCAAAGGCTAGTGGTTTTATAAAAATGTATGCAAGTTGATTTTCTATATAAACATAAATGAGTTCAATTTCTCCTTTGGATACATGATCTCTTATGAAATGATGTCTGATGTCTATATATTTGATTCTTGAATGTTGAATAGGATTTTAGAAATACAAATAGCACTAGTGTTATCACAATAAATGAGAATAGTGACTATAGTTAATCCTAAATCAATCAACTGTTATTTCAACCAAAGTACTTGTGCCACACAACTTCCTAATGTAATGTATTCAGCATCAGCAGTAGATAGGACTACTAAATTTTATTTTCTATTTAACCAAGAGACTAAAGAATTTTTAATAAACTGACATGTTCTAGAAGTGCTCTTTCTATAAACCCTACAACCTGTAAAGTCAGAATCTGAATAATCAATTATTTTAAATGAAGAGCTAAACTTAGGATACCAAATTCCAGTTCTGAGTTCCTAACATATATCTTAAAATCCTTTTTACTGCTATCAAATGTGATTCGTTTGGATTTGATTGAAATATAGCATACAAACAAACATTAAATATGATATCGGGCAGGCTAGCTGTCAAGTAAAGAAAAGATCCAATTATTCATCTAAATTTCTTTTGATCAACAAATTTTCCCTTAGGGTCCTTATCTAACTGAACTGAGGAACTCATAGGTGTACTAACATGTTTAGCATTATCAATTCATATTTTTTGAGGATGTCCTTAACATACTTCGACTGACTAAGAAATGTACCCTCCTCAATTTGCTTAACGCTAAAGCTTAGAAAGTAACTTAAATCTCCCATTAGACTCATCTCAAATTCATAACTCATTGTGTTAGAAAAATCATCACAAATATTTTTATTTGAAGATCCAAAGATGATGTCATCAACATAAATTTGTACAATTTAGAGATTTTCATATAGGCTAACACACATTTTAAAATAAGATTAAAAGCAAGACAAGATAGCTTATATTGATATCATGATGAAGAATATTACAATCAGTAGAAATGATATCAATACGCTTATAATCTGAACTTTAGAACATAGAACTTAAATGCTAACACATCAAATGATACTAACTCATAACTAATACAAAATACATCAATCACATCACATTAGCTATAAAAGATCATAAGGAAGTACATAAATCACTATGAGAGGCCCTGATCTGAAGCAGGTGGAGCATTGAAGAAATTAAAATAACTACTCATCATAAGCATATTGGAACTTATACCATCTATTTGCTCACGCATCCATCCCATGTCCTGATTGTACTGAACATCCTGCTGTTGTAAATGAGTTTCAATTTGATCAAATCTTTGATTAAAATGAGTCTCTAAACGATCAAATATGTGAACCAAATTTTGATAATTTGGTTCACCAGCAGGTGTAGATGCAAGTGCAGGTTCCTCCTCTGAGTCACTAATAACATGTTGTTCACGTGGTTCATCTTTATTGAAGATTGCTCGAAAAGATCCATCGTTGAAGTAGAGAGGTTCTTCAAAATCTTGAACTGGATGAACTAGATCATATTTCTTCTCCAAAATGTGAGTCACAAGATGTCTTATGGCAATATTTTTCTTTTTCTTGTGGGAGACATGGCCAATCTCAGAAAGTCCATAAATGTAGTCAATGGGTAGTTGGGCTTCATCTATAGGTTGGCTAGTCATGATTAGATAAATCACAGTAGAAAGAAGCGGAGTAATGTTTACTCGATCACCAACTTTAGGTATAATAGATGTATGAAGAACATGCTGGATGATTCGGACATTCTGATTTAGAATGGCTACCATAGGCAAATGACTTACTTCTCTAATTCCTCTAAGGACATTATTTATTTCAAATCAGTCAAAATAAGAAGTAGTGGTCAAGGTATGGGCTCTAATCCCTTGAGTCCTTAGGTTTAAAAAGATTCTCATATCCTCTTTAATAATTTTTACTTTCTTCTTAAACACATAGGATCTAATCACAGAATGATCAGAGTTAAAGGACATGTTCGCAAGAAAATAGTGAAAGGTCTCCTTATTGTAGAAGTGGACAAGAGTGAGAATGACATCAAATTGAGTGGAAGCAAATAGATTCATTACCTTAAAATTGATTTGCTCTCATAGAAGGACTATAGATGGAGTGATTTTTGCAGAAGCAAATCTAGGGAATGACTCTTCATTAGTCTTGGATAGAAAGTTTTCACTAGAATTTTTGGGTGGTCCCTTAGCAGTACCTTTTTGTCTTTTGCTAGAGCTAGCCATGTGTTTGAAAGGGATGTTTGAAGTGATGACATTTGAGTTCAAAAGCCTTCAATTTAATGAAAAAATGAGTTATTATACAGACGAAATTAATTTCGTCCAGTACGAATTTGTGTTCGTACGTACGAATGAAATTTTGTATGGACGAACGAATGAGTCCAAAAATGAAACAGCTTTTCATAATCATACAAGTTACGATGCATCCTTTTGTACATACTTTTGACCAAACGGTCCCGGATGATAAGACATTTAAAATCATTTTTATGGCAGTTTAAACCGTCCCCCACATCAAATCGCCAAGCGTTTGTATGTACGAACCATAAGTTCGTACGTACGATCATGCATAATGAAACTGACCTTATCCGTTTAACTGTCTATTTTCATACATACGATTGAACAGATCGTCCGGACGATCGTGACGATCATACAAACAAACAGTAAAATGAAAACTGAAAAAAACTGTATGCAAACCATTCAAATCCAACAGTTAATATACAAAACAATTCGTCATGTATGAAATGACTTTTGTCCCGGACGATTTTCACTTAATTTTCAAGCATGCATTCAAAAATCTAGATGTGAGAATTTTTCAAAAATAAAACACAAACACAATAAAAAATGACATAAAATACAGAAAAATCATAAACTAAAAAATACACACAAAAACACTAAATAGAAAAACACACATCAATGTTGCAGAAACACTTTAATTAAGCATTCAAATCGATCACACCAAGCCTTATTCTTAATGTACTGAAAGTATCAAAGGCTAGTGGTTTTATAAAAATGTATGCAAGTTGATTTTCTATATAAACATAAATGAGTTCAATTTCTTCTTTGGATACATGATCTCTTATGAAATGATGTCTGATGTCTATATGTTTGGTTCTTGAATGTTGAATAGGATTTTTAGAAATACAAATAGCACTAGTGTTATCTCAATAAATGAGAATAGTGCCTATAGTTAATCCTAAATCAATCAACTGTTGTTTCAACCAAAGTACTTGTGCCACACAACTTCTTAATATAATGTATTCAGCATCAGCAGTAGATAGGACTACTAAATTTTATTTTCTATTGAAATAAGAGACTAAAGAATTTTCAATAAACTGACATGTTCTAGAAGTGCTATTTCTATCAACCCTACAACCTGCAAAGTCAGATTCTGAATAACCAATTATTTTAAATGAAGAGCTAAACTTAGGATACCAAATTCCTAAGTTCTGAGTTCCAAACAGATATCTTAAAATCCTTTTTACTGCTATCAAATGTGATTCGTTTGGATTTGATTGAAATATAGCATACAAACAAACATTAAACATGATATCGGGCAGGCTAGCTGTCAAGTAAAGAAAAGATCCAATTATTCCTCTAAATTTCTTTTGATCAACAAATTTTCCCTTAGGGTCCTTATCTAACTGAACTGAGAAACTCATAGGTGTACTAACATGTTTAGCATTATCAATTCATATTTTTTGAGAATGTCCTTAACATACTTCGACTAACTAAGAAATGTACCCTCCTCAATTTGCTTAAAGCTAAAGCCTAGAAAGTAACTTAAATCTCCCATTAGACTCATCTCAAATTCATAACTCATTGTGTTAGAAAAATCATCACAAATATTTTTATTTGAAGATCCAAAGATGATGTCATCAACATAAATTTGTACAATGAGTATATCCTTTCCAATTTTCTTTAAAAAGAGAGTTGTATCCACACTTTCTTTTTCAAACGATCTTTCAAGTAGGAAGGTGCTCAATCTCTCATATCAAGCCCTAGGTGCCTGTTTCAATCCATATAATGCCTTTTTAGTTTGAAAATATGATTTGGGTGTTTAAAATTTTTAAAACCTGGAGGTTATTCTACAAAAATATCCTCTTGAATTACCTCATTTAGAAAGGCATTTTTTACATCCATTTGGTACAATTTAAATCCTCTAAAACAGGCAAAGGCTAATAAAATCCTAATTGCTTCAATTCTAGCTACAGGGGCAAAAGTCTTCTCAAATTCAATCCCTTCAATTTGATTATACCCCTTAGCTACTAATCTAACCTTATTTCTAATGACTACTCATAAGTCATTCATTTTATTTTTGAATACCCACTTATTTCATACTACACTTTGATCCTTTAGCCTTGCAGTTAATTCTCAAACTTTATTTCTTACAAATTGATTTAACTCTTCTTGCATAGCCAAAATCCAAAATTCATCTAAAAGTGCTTGATCAATATTTGTGAGTTCTATGGTTAAAATAAATGCTGAATGATTGACTTCTTTGTTTAGTTCACGCCTAATCCTTACACCCTCACTAGATTTACCTATAATCAATTTTTTTGGGTGATTTTTAGAAAATTTCAAATCTCTAGGCAAAGAATTTTCTATTTCTAAATTTTCTTCCAAATTTATTTTATCAATCTTTTGGGAGTTAATCTCAATCTCATCTTCTACAACTTTTGGCTCTTCTAAAATTTCAGATTCATCAAATACAACATGTGTGATTTTCTCAATTATCAAACTTCTTTTATTGAATACTCTATAATATTCTCTAACACTTGAGTATCCTATAAAAATTCCTTAATCTGATTTTGGATCAAATTTTTCTAAGATAGATTTTTCATTATTATGAATAAACACCTTACATCCAAAAATATGCAAATATGACAAATTAGGTGTTCTTTCTTTTAACAACTCATAGGATATTTTATTTAATTTTGGTCTTACATTTACTCTATTCAGAACATAACATGCAGTGCTAACTGTCTAAGCCCAAAAATATTTAGGAGGTGAGTATTCTGCCAACATGGCTTGGGCAACTTCTATTAATGTTTTATTTTTTCTTTCGACTATCCTATTCTACTGAGGGGTTCTAGGTACAAAAAAATTATGATCAATTCTTTTCTCCTTATAAAAATCTTCAAATTTTTCACTCAAATTCTCCTCCATGATCACTCTGAATAGTCATAATTTCACATCCTAACTTTCTTTGAATCCAAGTCAAAATTTTTTTAAATTTCTCAAATGATTCACTATTATGAAATAGAAATCTAACCCATGTGAATTTAGAGTAATCATCCACAATCACAAATTCCTATCCCTTCCCTCCTAGACTTACAGTTCCAACTAGTCCAAAAAGATCCATATGCAAAATCTCCAATGGTTTACTAGTTCTAAGATCCTTATTGAACCGAAAAGAGAACTTCACCTATTTTCCTAATTGACATGCATCACAAAGGTGGTCCTTAGTAAAGTTTAGTTTTGATATACCTCTCACTAGGTTCTTTTGGGTAATCCTCCTAAGATTTTTCATGCTAGAGTGATAAAGTCTCCTATGCCAAAGCCATGACTCATCAGAAATAGTTTTTAAACAAAAAATAGTAGGAGTTTTAATGCAATTCAAGTCTAGCATATACACGTTGTTTACCCTTATACCATTCAAAACATCATTTACATTTAGGCTTAATATGTAGCTAGTAGGAAAAAATTTTACACAGTATCCTTTATCACATAGCTGACTTATACTTAACAAATTATGCTTTAAGCCTTCTACCAATAACACATTTTCAATGAAAAAATTCTTAAGATTTCTAATCAAACCTGACCCAACCACCTTCATTGTGGTGTTATCTCCAAGTGAAACCTTGCCTCCACTCCTGCCTTCCAGTGATATGAATTGTGTAGTATCTCCAGTCATATGCTTTGAGCATCCGCTGTCCATGTACCATATGCTCTCACGAGGTCTTGTGTAAAAGCGACACTACAAAATTATCAAACGTTAGACCTGGGAACCCAAACAAGTTTGGGTTCTCCTTTTGGCAATTTATAAATAGATGCATGTATGACATATCTAGGCTTATGCATCTTAGGTTTCCACACTAAATAAGTTTTTTTCTTTAAAGTACATGTGTGAGCTATATGTCCAATCAATCCATAATTATTACATTTGACTTTGGAAATAGATTCCTAAGTCTTCGACTATTCATCTGTCTATTCAGGGATTACATAAATTTAGGATACAAAGTAGGATTAGTAAAAATTTCAAGTCTTGGGGGTATCCTATTATCCTCGAGAGCTTTTATCTTCAATTTGTAAAATGAATTCATATATTCTAAAATTTGATTTGTATAATTAATTTGATATATTTTACTCTTTGATTTATCCTTATTATTTTTTATTTCAATTTGAAGTTCTGCCAAGAAAGTTTTTAACATTTCATGATTTTTATTCAAGTCATCAAACTCATCGAGTAATTTCATGTGGTTGTCATCAATTAAAGTATGATATTTCCTAAAGATTTCATGTTCCTTTTGTAGTTTCTGAAATTCTAAGCTCAGACTAGTATGCATTTTTTTTAATTTTCTATATGCATCATGCATGTGTTCAAAAACTTCAAAAAGTTTATTATAAGTCAAGTCACATACCTCTTATTGATCTGACTGATCAAGTTATTGGCCATTAAACATAGATTAGTGACTTCCTCTTCCTTTTCTATCTTTGACGAGTCTGAAGCTGAGTCCGCCCAGAAAGCTCTTTGGAATTTTCTCTTATCCTTCTTCACAATTGGTTCCTCCTTTACCTTCTCCTTGCTAATAGTGGCTTTGAGTTTTGGGCAGTCTATCTTAATATGTCCAGGTTTCATGCACTCATAGCAAATAACATCATTTGAAACCTTGATATTTCTATTAAATTTATCTCGATTCCATTACTGGTGTCTCTTTTGCTTCCTCTTCAGAAAGCTTCTGAATTGTCTAGTCATCAGTGTGATGTCATCTTCATCCTCAAGTTGTGAGTATTCACTCTCTAACTCCTCCACTTTCAGTGCTATGTTCTTCTCCCTTCGTGGTTCACTTGCATCAATCTTTCTTTGGCTAACTCCTTGCTCGTAAGCAATTAGCGATCCAAAAAGATTATCAATAGAGTAGATATTTAGATCTTTAGACTCTATAATTACTATAATTTTAGCATCATAAGCAGTAGACAAACAATGAAGTATCTTATTAACCATTTCAGCATTCATTAGTTCTCTACCCAATGCATGTAAAGAGGTGACTATTTGTGTGAATCTTATGTACATATCAGAAATGGATTCATTTGATTTCATGAGAAACAATTCATAATCATGCAACAAGATATTAAGTCTAGATTGTTTAACTTCATTAGTCCCCTCATAAGTTATACAAAGTCTATCTCATATGTCCTTTCCACTCTTGCAAGTAGAAACTCGCATGTAATCTTCTGATCTAAGAGCACAAAAGAAACTATTCAAGCATTTGGTGTTTAGCTGTGCCAAGTCACATTCTTCTAATGTCCAGTCCACAAAAGGTGTTTCTACTCTAATTCCGTCAACTAGTCTAGTTGGTTTTGTATACCCTTCCCGAACTAAGATCCACATACAATAATTAAGTGACTGTAAAAATGTAGACATACATTTTTTCCAAAAATCAAAAGGAATATTATCGAACAATGGAGGTCTAATTATAGAGTAACCCTCAGGTATATTTCGGTTTTCAAATGTAGCCATATACATTAATTAAAAAGTAGTCTAAACTTATGATTTTTAAATAAAGCTATGATACCACTTATTGAAACTTATTCAATATGAATTAAGTTGTTAGACCTAAGCTTATATCCCAGTGGCTAACCAAGAGCGGGGGGGGGGGGGTGAATTGGTAATTTAAAAAATTATCCCTCTTTTGAAATTTAAACCGATAAAAAACTTTAATGAATTTTTGTAGAAAAAGTTTTTCAACCACAAATTAAACAATACAGTAAAATAGAAACAAAAAGCAATGGAAAATATAAAGACACAAGGTTTATAGTGGTTCGATCAAACACGACCTAGATCCACTCCCCGGAGGCACCCTCTGAGTATTGCACTAAAACCACTAGTGACTCTCCTTTTGCACCCATAGTAAGACGGAGAAGCCTTCACAAAAACTCTCTTCCACCACTATCCAGTGCGGCAGAGAACTGTCATCCTTTTACACTCTCCAAGTGTTGGTAGAGAACCGTCTGTCCTTTCACACTCTCCAAGTGTGGGAAGAGAACCCTTCATCCTTTCACACTCTCCAAGTGTAGGCAAAGAATCCTTTGTCCTTTCACACTCTCCAAGTGTAGGCAGAGAACCGTTCGGCTGTTCACACTCTACAAGTGTCAGTAGAGAATCGGATCTCCTTGAACGATATTCTCACAAGAAATCTAGAAGGATGAGAGAAAAGAGTGAATTAATCAGAAATCATAATTGGAGATTCTTACCTTTGAGTACCAAGTGAATCATTCAAGCTCCAGTAGTAAGAATCCTCCTTCAAACACTCTCTCACACTCTCTCCATCACTCTCCCTTCAATTTATACGAAGATCAGTAAGCAAAAAGATTACAAGATAGTTTTAAGTTGACATTATATAGGAAAGACATGAAAAATCATCCAAAAACTATTGACTTTCAAGTCTGTACATAGTCGATCATCCTGGATGATCGTTAGATCGTCCTGTACGAATAATGTTAAAATAGTTGCATACGAACCCAATGTATATTGGTACGAACTGACTTCGTACCTAATCATCGTCCCGTACGAACTAAATTCATCCTGGGACGAATAGTTATATCAAGAGTTTGTTCGGACGAAACTGTAGGATGGTCCCAAATTTTCAAGGAACAGAGGACTTCTTCCTGGGACAAATATGAGTGTTTGTCTGGACAGATAGCTCATGTCATATGTTCAGAGAACTTCGTGCTGATACAAACAGGATTAATCGTCTAGACTATTAGCATAAAGTGAGAATTCAGAGCACATCGTCCGGGGATGAATTATACACTTCGTCTGGACGATCAGTACAAAGTGAGAAATCTAGAGCCCATCATCCAGGAATGAAAGGTACACTTCGTCTGGACCAACAGTTCAAAGTGAGAATCCAGAGCACATCGTCCAGGGTGAATATGGAAATTTATCTGGACGATCAGGACTTACAAAAGTTTTCTCACTTCCTGTTCGTTCTATTGCTCTTCCGAGGGGATAATTGACCTGATCGTCCCGTATGAACTTGGTTCGTCCCGTACGATCAGTATGATTTTTTAAAGATCTCCCCAAGTGTGTGTGTACTAAGCTACTCAATTACAATCATAATCTCTCAAACTCAATAGAATGAAAAATATAGACTTCAATTTATAAACTATGATGTGCTGAATTTGATTTGAAGTCCTCAGTAGTATGGAGTACGATTATCCTGAAATGTTAGTCCACATAAAAGCAAAAACAATTCTTTCAAAAAGTGTTAGGAGAATATAATACTTAAAACAATAATATTTGGAATCATCAAAACTATACAAGTTACAAGAATGCAAAACATGAAAATAGCAACTCTCTTAACAGAAAGATCTTTAGATTTATAATAGTCGATGACTACTCGAGGTTTACTTGGATTAGATTTCTGTCACATAAAAGTGAGTCATTTAATGAATTTAAATCATTCTCTATTTGGATTTAGAAAAAACTAGGTTATGAGATTTTGACCACCCACAGTGAACATGGTGGAGAGTTTGAAAATAAGAGATTTGAAACTTTCTATGAGGGGCAAAAGATTAGTCACAACTTCTCAGCTCTTAGGATCCCTCAGTAGAACGGGGTAGCTAAAAGGAAGAATAGAATCTTATTAGAAGCCGTTAGAGCCATACTTGCTGAGTATTCACTTTCAAAATATTTTTAGGTAGACGTAGTAAACACAACTTGTTATGTGTTGAATAGGATGAATACTAGATCCAAACAGAATAAGAAACCCTATAAGATCATTAAGGGTAGGACACTTAACATTTCTCACATCCTCATCTTTGGTTGTAAGGTTTTCATTCTAAACAATGAGAAATCACTTTTAAAAAAAATTGACCAAAATCTGATGGAGTGTTTTTAAGTTATTCAAGTGTAGGAAAATCCTTTAGAGTGTTTAATAAGAGAACTTTGGTGGTGGAGGAGATTACTAATGTAGTGTTTGATGAATCTAATTCTGAGAAGTCTAGAGTTGAGGAAAAAGTTGAAGTATGTGATATTACCCAATGAGTAGAAACTATAAATTTAAAGGAAAGGGTAGAACCTCAAAATGCTTTGCTTAAAGATTGGAGATATTCTTCGAGTCATCCTAAATAATTGATCTTAGGAGATCCTTCTAAAGGTGTTAGAACTAGGCATGGACTTAGAAAAGAAGTTAACCACTATGTCATTATCTCAATGATTGAACCCACCAAGAGGAATTGAATCAATTTGTTAGAAATGATGTCTAGGAGCTAGTAGAAAGATCTAAGGGTCAAAGTCTAGTAAGAACCAAATGGGTCTTTAAGAATAAAATGAATGATTTTGATGTGGTAGTTAGGAATAAGGTAAGATGGGTGACTAAGGGGGATAATCAAATATAAGGGATTGATTTTGAGAAAAATTTTGCCCCTATAGTTAGATTGAAAGTTATTAGAATGCTACTAACCTTTGCATGCTATAAAGGTTAAGCTTTTCCAAATGGATGTCAAGAGTGCCTTCTTAAATGGGGTAATAAAAGAAGATCTGTTTGTAGAGCAACCCTAGGCTTTGAGAATTCCTAATTTCCAAATCATATTTTTAAATTAAAAAAGGCTTTATATAGATTAAAATAGGCACATAGGACATATTGTGAGAGGCTTAGCACATTCTTACTGGAAAGGGAGTTTGTTAAGGGGAGCATAGACACCACCCTTTTTCTGAAAATAGTAAGAGATAAATTGCTCATTATCTAAATCTATGTTGATGATATACTTTTTGAATCTTCTGATAAATATTTATGTGATATTTTTTTAAAATAATGAGTAAAAAATTTGAGATGAGTATGATAAAAGAATTGTCATACTTTTTGGGGTTTAACATAAGACAAATAGATGATGAAACTTTTCTTAATCAATCAAAATACATTAAGGGCATCTTGAAAAAATATGAAATGAATAAAGCTAAGCTAATAAACACTCCCATGAGCTCCAATGTTCAATTAGATAAAGAATCAAAAAGAAAATTAGTTGATCAAAAGAAATATAGAGGAATAATTAGATGGCTCCTTTATTTGACAACTAGCATACCTGATATAATATTTAGTGTGTACCTTTGTGTTAGATTCAAGCTGATCCAAAAAAGTCCCACCTGACTGCATTTAAGAGAATCCTTAAATATCTCTTAGGAACCCCAAACTTAAAAATTTGTTAACCGAGGCATAACACTTCTTTTGAGATTATATGATATTATGATTTAGACTTTGTAGGGTGTATGGTAGATAGAAAGAGTACCTCTAGAATGTGTCAATTCATAGGAAAATTCTTAATCTCCTGGTCTAGCAGAAAACAAAACTCAGTTACACTTTTCACTGTTGAAGCTGAATACATAGCCTTAGGAAGTTGTGTGACCCAAGTCCTTTGGTTAAAGTAACAGATTCTAGATTTAGGATTACCTGTAGGCACAATGTTAATTCTATGTTATAACACTAGTGCCATCTGTATTTCTAAAAATCCTATCTAACATTCTAGATCTAAACACATTGACATTAGACATCACTTTATTAGGGACCATATTACTAAAGAAGGCATTGGGCTACACCATATAGCAACTGAAAATCAACTGTCTGACATTTTTACTAAACCACTAGTCTTTGAAACTTTCAACATCTTAAGGACAGATTAGGTTTCATAGACATTAATGCATGAACTTGATGATTACTTAACTATGAATTTTTAATTTTTTTATCTTTCTTTAGTTTTTTTGTTTACTTGTTTCATTTTTATTTATGTGTTGCTATTTTTTGTGTTTCATTATTATATTATTTTTCACTTCAGTTTTATTTTATTGATCATTATTGGAATGACATTTTTTCTTTGCTTTTATTTTTAAAAATTTGTAATCAAGGATTAACATCCCTAAATCAGATAAAGGAAGAAACACCATTGATTATTTCCCTTTCTCTAACTCATTTAACGTTGTAATTTTTTTTCTAAATAAAAGTCTATTTTAAATTAACAATTAGACTTTAAAATTGAGATCTTTTCTATCTTCTTATAGTAACATATCTCATATAAATAATGTTCAAAGTCATTAAATCAGTTTTAAACTTTCTTGATCATGTTATTGTATTTATCATATGAATATGATTATGCTCTGTGATTTATTCCGCCTTATATTAGAGAATGAGTTTTCTTCTCTATTATTTGAAAAATATTTTCAGAACTGAGAGTCTTTAAAGATTTCTAGCTTACAAAAATGACAAGAGACATAATATGAGCAAAAAAAAAAAGCAATGATCGCCAAAAAATTAAAAGGTACACAAAGTATATCAAAGATTAAAAGATGCACAAAGTTTACCAAATAATTGATAAGAGATATAAAATGAGCCTACAAAAAAATAACATTCATTCTCTTTCAAACCTTTAAATCTTAGAAGAATTTATGTATCACTTAATATTTTTAAAGATTTAATTTTTGAAACTCATGATCGTGACTAATTACATTGCTATATTATTCTATAAGATATTTTTTTTGGAACAAAGTTTTGAACGGAACACTTATAATGTGTTAGATCTATTTGCTCATACTACCCTTACTTTCATTCTAACCCTTGCATTATGTTCCACTCTGAACTTCTGTATGAATTCTTCGCCAGCCTTCGCATTAAGTCTACCTATATTGCACTCCAATCTTATGTAAACAAAAAACCTATAGAAATCACTTATCAGGACTGTCATGAACTTCTTCAACTTTCCACCACTGGCAACAAACTTCATATCTTAGCTTTAGATCCTTAGAGCCCTATCAATCAATATTTAAGACACACTAATGCCACTTTCCATGATGGCGCCTCTAGTTTTTTAGTCAAAGATGCTATGACCATTCAACATGTACTTCAAACCTCTATAATTCTAGAGGTTGGTGACCATATTCACATCACTCCTCTACTCTCCCTCACCACCTATTATATCATGGCTCATAGGAATTTCAAAGCTACTGATCTTTCTTTTTTTTTTTGATACATTGAACACTTGACTAGCATCACGGATCCCGAACATCATTGCATATGTTCTTGAAATAAAGTACAATCTTTAGTATCCTACCTCACCAAACTACCAACTTACCTTCTACACCAATAGCTTCTTCCACATCCTTCACAACACTCGCCTCCACCTGGAGCACGAAGAGGCTGAGGGAGCAGAGGAAGAGGCTATTCATTAACCTATTCATATCCACTAGCAATCACAACTGGATCAGTTGGTGGAGTGATTTGACTAGTGGGAGGTCAGGTTTGACTCCTACGTAGTTGCATAGGAGCAGCATCATACAGCGGATTTGATTATTTCAATGCATATGTAGCCTAATAACAACAGCAGCACGACCAGGATATAGCTTGATTTAGGGAGCAGTTTGCTTCCATTCATAGTCTCTTTCAGCCACCACCACCACCACCTCCTTCACCTAATCAGGGTCTTTCATACTTGTAGATTACTTGGTGTTTTTGTGTGATATTTTGTATTTATTTTTGTACAATGTTCTATTTAGTGATTATTTTTATGTTTCCTTCTTTTTGTGATGTCAAAAGGGGGAATAATGTTAGTATTGTATCATTTGCTTATTTTAGTAAAATTTGCTTTGCTTTGCTTATATTGTTCTCCTTTGTTTTATGTTTGATTTTTTTAATAAATTAAAAAAAATATATATATGATTTAAAATATTCCAACAATAATGTTTGCCATCATAAAAAAGGAGAATATTATTACAGATCTGGACTCAAGTACTGTAATTTTGATGATAACAAATATTATTATTCCTTGACTATTACCATTCATGCATATATGTCTTATGTGCCCAGTTCACTAATCTTTCAGGTCCACAAGTTTGCTTGAAATATCAATCAACTCAAGATCAGGTATAATAGGATTAAGTCAGTCTATAATTTCTATTTTAATGAATTTTTTATCTTTTGTTGAGTCAAATGTACATTGGTGGATCCTAAAGCTAAGTAACATTGCACATATACACTCAGGAGGAGAAATTTAGTGAGTTAGAGTTTTTCTATTTTTGATCATATCATATAGGATGATTTTAGATCATCCTAGACGATCAGCCAAAAACAAAAACCCTAATTAGGTCATCTGGGTTATATAAACTTGCTTAAGTAAATCATCCTGGACGATATGCTCAAATTAAAGATACTCAGCCACCAAACTCATTTAGGTAAGATTTTATTTTTAGAATTTGTTCTAATCGTATAGGACGATCACATATCGTCATGGACGATTCATTACAATCATGCCTAAATTAGTCAGGTAATTAATGAAAGTAATTAATTTTAGATTAATCGATCATATTATCCTGGACGATCACATGATGTCCTGGACGGTTAGTAAGAAAAACCTTAGTCTTCTTCTAAATCTCCTAGATGTCCCAAACTATCTGTTGGATGACCAGTTATATTTCTTCATCGTCCAAATTTATCTCCTGGATGTCCCGAACTATCTGCTGGAAGATAATAATTAATTTTGAACTAATTATACAAGACGATCCAAGAATTGTCCTAAACGATTAGTTCTATTTCTTCATAGTCTAGATGTATCTCCTGGATATCCCGAACTATCTGTTGGACGATTATGTATGATTTTGAACTAATTGTACATGACTATGTACCCATCGTATTTGACGATCAGAATAAACATTGTGTTCTAATCATACAACGCACCCAGATCGTCCTAGTTGGAAGGGCTGAAATACACTGATCGTATAGGACGATCTATCGATCATCCTGGATGATCTTTGACGACAAGTTGCAAGTTAGGGTAATTCTTAAAGCCTCCTTTATAAGATCTCTTATTTATTAATGAGAGCATATTTTGCTGTTGTCTTGACCTAAGAGAGCTTAGAGAAGGAGAGGGAGAGCTTGGGAGAGAGAGAGAATCTTGTGATGGGAAGTTTGTGAGGTGTTAATAAAGGTTGCTCCAAGAAAATATTCAAGTCATTTTCTCCAATCATCGTCCTCGGCTCCTTGGTGGCTCTTGGGAGGTCTTCGTCAGCACTAAATCAAGGTTCTATGTCTGCTTCAGGAGTAAGCAAAAGGAGTTGGGGTTCTATGCCATCTTCAGGAGAAAGCAAAAGGAGTCTGAGTTCTCTGCCTCACCGAGGTCGGTGAAAAGGATTCTGTAAGGGCTTTTTCACCATGATGTGGGAATAAAAGGAGAGATACTACTGTTTTAGTGCAATCCTCAGAGAGTGCATTTGAGGAGTAGATGTAGGTCAAATTGACTGAACCACTATAAAATCTGATATGTTCTTTCTTATCATTGTTTCGCAATTTAATTTTTACACTTTAATTTTTTATGGTTGATTATATGGTTAAAATTTGTTTTGTTAATCGCTTCCGCATCTAGGGATGATCTTATTTGTTTTAAAATATTCAAAATAGTTTTAAAAAAAAAAATTTCTTTTTCTTTAAGAATTTTAAAACCACAAATTCACCCCCTCTTGGTTAACATCAGACTAGTTCATAAGGGCATAACAATCATAACGAACTTTCAAAGAGCATAAGCCAATAACTTATGCTCATTAATAAAAGATATCTAATAAAATAATAATAAAACTATCACATAATCACATATTAATAAAATTATAATCAAAATTAAACAAGCATATTATCAAGCTTTAATTGAACTTGTTCATCAACTTTAAATGATAATGTTCATTATCATAAACAAATCAAGAACAAAATTATTTAAACTTGTTTTTTTATCAATCAAGCCTTTATAAAATATTTAAGCACATCCAATTAATTAATGACATAATGACAAATATGCTTTAATCGAGTCAAACCATAAATTATTTCTGTATATGTCATCTAGTTCTATCAATTGTACGATGAATTAAGCATACATAAATTAGTGTCAAATATAGCTACCCAAATGCTAATTTTGAACAAAACAATTTGTTCACTTCTCTAACTTCTATGAAATCATTAACAAAGAATTTGAGGACCAATTAGTCATAATTTAACACCTTTTGCTAAAAGTGAGACATAGGTTATAAATACTCACCCAATCCACACTTTAAAACTTATGTTGTGCATTGCAATCTTACATTGGTATTTTAATTGTGTTAAAAGACCCGATAAATTGTATTAAACTACATGCACACTTCCCTTACAACTAAAAGAAAATTTATTAAATAAAATATTTCTGAGTTCAATTTTTTTTTTCTTTCTACATAAATAAGAATTTAACTCAAAACATAACATAATGATAAAAAAAAAAACTTATGTAATCGACCCCAACTCGTGGCATAAAAACTTAATGTTGCTGTTGTAATAAAATTAATTCGATGTAGTGGGAAAAAGACTTGATGTTATTATAGAAGTAGTATAATAAAATGAATAAAAAATCATTATTTATTAAATCATGCTTTCTAACTTCAAGCAACGAAATTAGACCTAAGAGAAAAATAGGTGAATGAAGGCAGCCTCCAAGAATAATACAGGACTGATTATTCAGGAAACCAATCAAACTCTGATAACAAAATGTCAAGATAGCTGCTCCTAAACTGAAGAAAAATATCTGCTAAATGACCTCAGAACACCTTATTTGATTAACATCAATTGCTTACATACAGGGAATGTTGTTTATCAGGTAACCTTCAGCATAGGTTCTTGCTATTATTTCCTTCTGCAACAAAGAAAAAGATAAATATACAAATGCGGATTCAACAGCAAAGCGAATATTTTTCGAGGAAAACGTTCGAAAAGAAAGTATAAAAAAAGTTCATGTTGAGGAAGCGTGCAGGGTTTAAAGATTCTGATTAGAAAAAATCTGCAGAGTTATGAACAGTGGGAAAGAAGTTTCGTTATATGCTAAAAGATGAAAAAAAAAAACTCTTAACGAGTTACACTGACCATCAATAGTAAAATGCAATATAAATCTCCTGCATCTAACAAATTAAAATCATACGAGTCACTTTGTTCCTTAAACGTTGAGATTGTGGACATGGCCAATCCAATTTTATTATCAAAGCAATAGTTCATGCAACGTTGTGGGCTTTGAAAATCCCTACACAACTCACGTTATATAGTTAAATGATTCCCGGTTGATATTTTAGGAGACAAATTACATGGTAGATGAGACACCATGGAGATTGTGCCCTCTTAGAGAATTATATATATTTCTATTTTAAATAAAGGAAAAAAGGAATATATATATATATATAAGACACGAATGGCTCATAGCTTATTGTGGGGGAATCATGAAAAACTAAATCATGATCTCATGATTCTGTCAACCCAGGTTATTATGGACTATGATTTATTTAGGCAAAGGTGGTTGTTGGCACAAATTTACCAAAGAATACTTATTAACAATCATATGTTGCATTGCCTAAATCGGTCCCATAAACTTGGAAGGGAAGCTCGCCAAAACAAAATTTTCAAGGCCGGTCTTATCTAACAGAGGTTTTTATTACTTATCCAGTTTGCCACATAGTTCAGAGCTCATAGACTTGGTCACTAAATAACATTTGAGCTTAGTCTTTATCAAATTACGGTGATTTAAGGGAATGTTTTAGGCAATGAAAGCTTATCATGTCCTTACTAGCCTGAGATTTTTTAGTCCGATTAATAACATTGATTCTTCGTGTGAGCTTTGATCAAATTTGAATTTATCAGCGATATAAAATTGACGAGGATGATGGGAGCTTTAAGCACAAAACAACCAAATATTTCTAGAAATGTTTACATATATATATATTGCTATTTATTATTTTAGGGGGCTACTTTAGGATTGTGGAGGTTGGGCTTTTGATGTGGAAGTTCTCTCTAGTAGAGATTTCCTTTGACAACACCCATCATCGAAAAATGAGTGGTTGATGACTAATAGGGCCTCAAACTCATGCTTGAGACTTAGACTACAGGAATGATAATAATGTTGGAGATCCATCCAAATAGGATGATCTATGATTGTATCCATCATTGGGGAGATGGATCCTTTTAAGATTTATCATGAATTTTAAGGAGACATTTTTATGATAAAAAGCTCCATTAGCCATGATTTCCAATAACGAAATCATCATTAGGGATGAGGATCGAAGTATACTTGTTTTTGAAGTTGGGAAATTTTTTGATATTGGTAATCTGGTTATGATATGTGGTAACATATTCATCATAAGGTAAATGTACCTTGAAGTATTTTTCTATAAGGATTTGATTTGCCTTGGTGAATAAACACATGCACCTTGATAACAACGATTATAATTTATAATAGCCAAACCCATAACCGATTAAAGTGGCCTGAGTCCTCGAAATAGAATAGATTGGCCAAAAAAAGACTCAAGAAGCCCTTACATCGTCTGATTAACTACAACGTTTTATCTGCATACATATTTAGTCTAACCATTTTTGTAATGTTTTTGCATCATAGGAAACATGTTATGCCTACCACAAGTAAACAGTTCATCTTGAATAATCTAAATTTTACATAGAACGCCTCACAAGCAACACAAGAACATCAATAATATCTAAGAGGTTTTTGAATTATTTCTCTAAAGCGTAAGAATTTTCTGATGCATATTCGTGGAAGGAATTAAAAGAGATGTTTTTCACTACCTGAATTTGCGACGTGACAAGTCCAACACCCTGATATGCACATTGTTCAGAAGCAGTTAGTATAAAAAGTCCAAAATCTGTCCAATCAAAATTGGGATTGAAATACACACCTCAAATCTCTTTGTCACCCAAGATACTTCATTCCAGCTTCTAAGGTGAAAATCTTTGCAGGTAGGAATTTGAATGGATTCGACATGCTGTACGAGTCTCAATCCGCCTACAAGAACAGAAGAAATGTTGAGTACAAGGTTAACTCTGTGGCATTTTGGAGATTCACCCTATTCAGCTCAAAATTGAAGGAGATCATTGTATTCGGGAAAAAAAAAACACTAGAACCATTGTAAAGATTATCAATTAATGATTGCCAAAGCAGGGGTGGAACCAGGATGGCTAGGGAGCACTAGCCAACCGAAAATTTGTCATCACCTTAATATTATATAATCCATTAAAAATTACAATTATGTTAATCCAAACATATAATTTCTATTTTTAATTTATTATGTTAATTTATGATCTCATTTTATTTTATTTTTATTTTTATTTTACATCATATGAGAGAGGTTTATAAATTAGAAATCAGATTTGCAAAGTATTATAAGGAAAATCACAAAAACATCTTGAATGCAATGTATTTGGTATCATTAATCAAATAACTTCAAAAACTAAGAGAGAGACGATGGGGTTTTTTGCTCCCAAAGGTGAAGCTATTTTGTGAAAAAAACAAGATATGCATATTCCAAATATACATATTTAAGAGGTCGAGAACATTCCCGTCATAGAAATGATACTATTACAGTAGAACATCAATATAAAACTGATATTTTCAATACCATTATAAATTCACATTGCAATAAATGAACAACATAGTTTAAGAACATGTTGCAACACTATTGATTCTCAGTTCAATGTTGAATCCTTAGGATGGATATCAATCATTCCAAATTCAAGATATTTGCTAGCTTGCAAATAAATTTTACCTTGAAAGTTCCACAGAACAAGAAAAGCTACATTAAAAATTGAATTAGAGCATTTTGAAATTGAAGCTCACCAGAATCAAGTTTTAAAGGATCTCTTAAGAAATTCTGATTTATGTCAGATGTTGGCAAATATGAAAGGTAGATTTAAACGAGAATTTGAATTTTAATAGGACACAATGGAGAAAAAGGATTCATGTAGCCGACCCACGTAATGGGATAAAGGCTTGATGTTGTTGTTCTTGGCAAATATGAGAAAACTGATAATACATACTCTTATTGATCGATTGATTAGATTGATTCTAAAGGTGGATTTGGGACGGATTTTTCGCTGCTGTACTTTACCAAATGCAACTGAGAGGTGGTTTGGGAAGGCCTGATTGTGCTCCGTTTTCAACAATTTCACGTCCTGCGGTTGCTTCTCACGTCGGGAAGAAGCCTCCTGTAGTTCACCCGCTTCCCGCTGTTCATAGATATAATAAATATGTTAATGCCCTTACTGCCTACGAACTGCACAATTTTCTTCTTCATCCTCGCAAAGTTCCTCTATATCAGGCCACTCCTCTCCTTCCGTCTCATCTCACTGTGCTCGGCATTTGCTTGCCGTTTTCGTATTTCTCTAAAATCGCAGCTACAACAACTCCTGCCTTCGCCTCCTTCCCTCTTGATGAATCTGAAGTCACACCTGGACGACGATAGGAGCTTGCTTGTGGCAAAGGTTGGCTTTCTTCCTTCCTTTTAGCTGTCAACTCCCAAGCCTTAGGCACTCGTCTCCGCCACCCTTGACAACATTTTTGCTTGTTGGATCGGAAGTTAAACAAAACGGGAGTTCGCTCACTGTGACACGAACGGAACCAAGACTGACGATAGGAGGTTGCTTGCAATGAAGGTAGCCTTTCTTCCTTCCTTTAGCTATCAAACCCCAAGCCCTAGCCGGTCGTCTCCGCCACCCTCGACAAGTTCCTGCTTGTCGGATCGGAAGTTAAGCAAGGGAGTTTGCTCACTGTGCCGTAACCATTCTTTTGCCCTTTCACATGTAAATTTTTTTTTTTTTAAATGGGTTTTCTTTTAGGTATTAGATTTCTGTTAAATTGTGAAGGTCAACAAAATTTAATTTCTTTTTTTTTAATACATAGCAGTGAATCAGAGGCACAAGCTTTCCGTTCATTGAATTTTTACTGTTTCAATAATTTTTCTGATAGAATTTTGTGAGGCTACTTTCATGGAATCCATCTCTGAATTGATGGACCGTTATCTTGATGAGCTTGCTGAATGATCAAATTATGATTTATATAGATAAATAGATAGATATTAACTAGATGTTTGCGAGGCATTTTGTTATTGATATATGGGCATATGGTCTTTATCTACTGCCCCTCTCCGCCACACCCCCCCCCCCACACCCTCTGTTTAGGTTAATTTGGTCATGCAATGACTGGAACTTAGAAGGGGGAGGAGGTTCTTGTGCTGCTGAGCTGCAGTTCTTATCATTTAGCTTTCTCTTTCTTCTGTTTTCTGAACAATTTTTTGTTCTGGGAGAGGATGGAAATGAGCTTAAGATACTTGTAAGTTTGTCTCATTTTGGTGGTTCTTTCGGCAAGTAGAATAAATTGGGATCATTTTATTTCCCATATGGATACTTTTGCAGATTATTCTGAGTTATGTGAGATTTGGTGATGCTTTTTTTGGTAATTGTGATCAGAAACATATCCTGGAAGGTTGGACCTCCCCTAAATAGGAGAGATTTTCTGTGCGGACAACGGACCGTCTAGAGACGAATTAGAACGCGCAATATCACCCGGTAGACAGCGAATAAGAACCATATCTTTTTCCTTTTTTTTTCATTTTACATATTGAGAGGATGGAAATGAGCAAAATGAACCATATCTTTCTTTTTGGGTTTTCATTTTACATATTGAGGGAAAGAGCAACAGAGAATAAATAAAGTTTTCTTTGAAAGTGGAGTTACAAAACCCCAAGAGATGTTCCCTATGTGCCTAAAATTCAAAATTTTCTATAATGAGGTTCTAGGATTAAACTTGCTTGTAGTTCACACGCCTAATGGCTTACATTTTCTTATATTCACCATTCAATGGGACCTCCTTCACATAGAAGGATGTTCTCCCTTCATGAAAGGAGTATGAGCTCAGCTACTTTAGCACGTGTATTGATAGTTCAAAGATGATGTGATTGCACTCTTTCAGTGTAGATAGATGCCACATATTTCATATTTAATTTTTATGCATTGCATCACCCTTTAGATTTCATATCAAGGATATTTTCTGACAAAGGAGGCATTCTCCTGAAATTGTTGGCCACGCCTTGTATAATGGGGATGACGTTTAGCATGTAGATAATTGCATATATATAAGTATGGCATGTCTCTCCTATCAACCAGCAACATATGTAACAATTGGCAATGATTTGCTTGACTAGTGTAGGGCTAAGCATTCAGAATTTTCAGTAAGAGATTGGTTGAGTAGTAGTGTTGTTAGTTGTCTTGGCCGCCAATTGATTCGTTCTCACTTAGTCAGGTCGTAGAGTCATTTGGGCGTAGTCACCCAGGACATTCGCGTTGAACCCTTCTTAGGCATTAACTCAGCTAAGTAATGGTGTAGACATGTTTATACAAAAATTGTGTCAAGCAAATCCTCTCAAGTCTGCTTTGAAACTAGTTTTATATGGTCTCCTTTCAAACATATTATGCCTTATTTGAGTTTAACCAAGTTGACCACACTTATACCTAGTGCATTCTATCCAACTTGATTAATTTGGTATGATGATATGTGCCAGTCATCGACAAATGCAACCTTATTGACTAGAGTGAGTAATATATCGATTGCTTGCCAACTTAAGAGAGCAATCAAGAACTTGATTTTGAATTCATAAAAATTTTGCACTTGATTTATCTAAGTGTACAGGTAATTTTGTTGTTGAATCATAATGTTTTGAGCACATTTCTTATAACTTCAATGGCTGCCTTTACAGAAATAAAATTTAGTCTATGTTGCCTAAATGGAGAATATCTTCATACTTATGCCTTTGGCTGTTTTCTGCTCGTCGTTAACCAGGAATGGATCCATGTTCTCATGCTTGTTGCTTGTCTCATTGTCCTGTGTTGGGAACAAGTGAAGTGAGAATTTTCATTATCACGCATCTGATTTAGAGGATGTTACTATTATTAACATTACAATCATGCAGCTAATTGTTTATGCTTCCTTGCTATGATCTATAGTCCCATTACAATCCTGCAGCTAAAGGAGTTAAGAACTACAGTCCCCTTAGTTTTGATGGATGGTGAAGGAGTGCAGGAGATGGTCCATTTACGAGAGAAAATCACAGATGCAATGATGGATGAGATGAATTAAAAAGGTTTTTATGTTTGAAAGTATGTTAAGTTTTATTTGATTAACTTTGTGAATATTTTGTTGACTTTTTTTGTTTTTTGTTTTTTTCACTTTAGGTGTCTTTAGAATTTGTTGCAGAGTCACTTTCTATGGAAAATAAGAAAGGGAAAAAGTATTGCAGTTTATTGACTTTGTTTGAGGGCTTACATTGCACTTATTAATTAGTTTATGTTTTGATTTTTCTAGCAATAACAAATGATAAAAGGACATGAAATGAACTATTCTTTTCACTAAAAATGATTATCTGAATATCCTGCAGAGCAACGAAATTTGTTGGGTTGTAAGTTTCTTTTGATACAGATGAGTGTTTAGCTTAGCATAATTGTTTGAAAATAATTTATTGATCGTTCTTATCATTTCTGATATTGAGATCTACTATCTTTCTGGAATAAACTAAAAATTCTCTTCAAAGAATTTGTTGATATAAATTTTCAAAAAATATAAATCATAATATATTTGTATTATTACGAGAGAATTTGTTAGTATAAAGTAATATTAGAGAGTCTAAAATTTTAAAAAAGTATTTTGAAGTATGATAAGAACAATGTCAATAAAAATTTATAGTATTTATATATATATATATAAACTTATAAAATATTTGATATATAAACTTATAAAATATTTGATAAAATAATTTGATTTTAATACAAAAGTGCTAGTTTATTAACATACAATTTTGGAAAGAATATATATATTTGAATAAAGTTTATTCATATTAATACATATGAGGGTATAAAGGTAATTTATTCATATATAGCTGTAGCACAGCAACTTGACAGTTATACTGCCCAAATAAAATGCACTGCTTTCTATACAGCAATTTGAAAAAGCAGCTTTCTATACAACAATTTCATAACCTGCTTTACCGACAGCAGCAGCCGTCCCAAACGCACCCTAAATCTACATATTTTCAGTACAACTAATTGTGCGTTATCAACAATGACGATTGTCAAGACAAAGCTATAAAATAAGATAAAAAATATCAGGTTCATTGATACCAAATATTGAGACGGATATTGCAAAGAGTTTTGAGATAATCAATGGTTGATAATTTTGATTCAATGAAGAAGCGTTGGATAGAATTTAAGAAGCCTAACCAAGATTGCTAGATTACGAGACTTTTTTTTCTACTTTGTAGCTTGTTCTTGCTTACAAACTTTTTGTCTGCTTGGCTCAAAAAGTTGAATTTCTAATTTTGATTTATTTTAGTTAATATTTGTTTCATTAACCCTGTCTTTAAATAATAGTTCTACCGCTATGTCAAGGTTCCTATAAGTATTGCTGCAATTATTTATCTATATTCAATACGCACATGAAATTTGATATATGTTTGTAATATGATAAATTATTAGAATTAGTTAACAATTTTTTAAAATAAAATTTTTTAAATTCTAATATCTCTTCATTATAGAGATTTTATAGGGTAAAAAAGGAATCATGAAACTCTATTTTATTTATAGTTGATAACATGATGAAAATCATATGCTCGTTCCCTAAGTGCGACTTGGAACTTGGAAGAATTGAATATAGAAAATTCTGTTAAGAGCAAAAGTGAGCCCAATGTATTATTCTCAAGTCAGGTTCACTGTATCAATCTTCACACATAATTTTACAAATCTTGACAACAACAACAAAAACATCAAGCCTTTATCCCACTATGTAGAGTCAGCTACATGAATCATTTTTTTCTATTGTCTTGTTAAGAGTTAAATTCTCATTTAAATCTAATAAAGAAAAATCATTTCTAATATTTTCTAACCAAGTTGTTTTAGGTCTACCTCTACCTTTCTTAACATAAGTCAAATCTAATACATTTGCTTTCCATACAAATCTCTATATGGACATTTAAAAGGGAAAATAAAAACCGGCATTTGCATAATGCTATTTAAATCATTTCTGGCAAAATCTTCCAAATATGTAAAATATAATCATCAATATGATTTAATTAATCAAATAATATAATATACAATAATATAAATTATTTCATCTTTATAATTTATCAATAAAATTATTAAAATTGAAAATAAAATGTTTATCTTTTAAAACATAAAATAACAAATTTAACGCATATTTATTATCCAAATTAATTTACAAATGATATAAAAATTACTAAATACTGTTATTTTTTAGACTTTTTTTAAAAATCTAGATATACTTTAAAATTCAAATATATCTAGAAGTAAAATTGTAAATTGAATGCATAAAAATTTGAAACAATCAAAGTCAGCGAAGGTAAAGCACTTCATATTTATAAATTAAAAAAAAAAAAGATATTATTGGTATGAATTAAAAACCAATAATTTAGAGCTTAAACTGACAAGTTTAGCAGACTCTCTCTCTCTCTCTCTCTCTCTCTCTCTCTCTAAATTATATGCTATTTGAATGCTAAGATTTTCTACGGATTTTATTTTAGTTGAATATCAAGAGTCAATTTAATTATAGTATATCTTAAAATTGATGAGTGGTTATAATTTAGCGTGGGCCACGATTTTATTTTATTCTTGAATTTATTTCAAGATTATATTACTTTGTTTTCATGTAATTTTTGAATTTAGGAAGAGATCGCTAAAATTAATATTTTTAATTGATCCAAAATTCATTGTAGTTTCTTTTACCTCTTCCAAGCTAAGAAACAGCAGGAAAATGAATTTGTAGCATCACTTAATTCCATTAGCCGTTGATTGATAAATAGTTACATCTTCATACCTACGTACTTCCCATTTTATGGTTTTAAAGGTGAAGTGGAACATTGGATTTTGGCTACCAATTGCTTCTATGGTATTAATTGCCATGATCTTTTGTTTCTATGGAATTTTATCTTAGTGAAATATCAATCATCATTTTAATTGTAGAATTCATCAAAATTGAATGAACGGTCATGAATAACTAACTCTGGGTGGAATGCCCAAAGCTTTTTTTAATTTAGTATAGATAAATGAATTCAGAACACCCTGAAAATATCAAGTCCGCATTCATAGCTGTTTATTTTATGAGTATTTGCATCATTTCAAATCATCATCCTAGGGATCCAAGAAAAATCAGGATAAAGGATACAAATAAAACTTTCAATGTTGTGCAAAATATGCTTAAAAAGAGAAAGAAATCAAATAGCTACAAACTTATCCAACTTAACTAATAAACTCTACTTTAAAATCTGAAAAGGCGACAGACTTTGATGTATGAAGAATATTAAAAAGTGCTAACACTCTTAATAATCAGCTAGGAACAGGTTAATGCAACAATTTAATCAAAATCTTGAGCAGTTACCACCATCTTTAAGTGTCTGGACGTATGATGTAAGAAGGAGCCAGTAATAAAAATTCGTCTGATGGAAAAAGTTTAGTTTACATCATCGATTGGTGCCTAGTTAATTTTGTATATATGATGCCTCCATTCATCCCAATATAGGCGTGAAATATTTACATGATTCTATAGTTCAAATCTACTGTCAGGGATTAGATTACGAAGTCCAATCAGAACACATGTTACTCAATATGAAACGGATCTCTTAAATTCTTACTCATAAGGCTAAAATCCCTTAAAATTAATCTAATTAATAAGGCAGATCCAGGATATGACATAGCAATAATTGAATACTATGTGACTTAAATAGAACTTCTTACGAAAAATAGCCAGCACTGTAAAAGAAACGAAATTCAGAGCTTAAATTATGAAAATTTTACTAGTAATAAAGGACTCCTTCCAAAGTTCATGACTTGACCATGATGGCGCCACTTCTCTTAAGGGAATTCCAATGCTAGAGCAAACCCTACATAATAGAAGAATAAAAAACTCAGTACAATGTCTTTCTTGCATCATTTAAGCACTGGATATTTGGCAAATGATGTGGTTTCTCTGGCAGCGCTATTTTCAGGCCAGTAAAACTATTTACAGGAGCTGAGGTGTACATTAATAGAGATTACCAAAAAGAACCTAATGCAGTATAAGGTTCCCATCACATTACCATGCCCAAATATATGACGAGATGACAGATCAAGGCTGCATTCAGATCAAGCTAGCTATTGATTCATATTTAAATATAATTTCAATTTCATTATTATCATTCTTGGTGGACCCAGCACGGCTATCTGAGACCTGATTCTGGTGGTGAAAACCTGAGAATCCCGATCCAGGAATTAATCATTGGACCTTGCAAGTTGTAGCAATTCCCTTCCATATTTTCATAGGCACGTCTATAAATTTTATTAATAATTAATATATTGTAACCTAGAGAAATTGTGAAGTAATTAGCTATATTCAAAAGGAGGAATTACCTAATATGAAAGTCTTGCTATATAAATAAGGGTGTAAGGTTCTCAATGAAATATACAAGAATTCAAATCATCTATCTCTATTTATTTAATTCTTGGGAAACTCCCTTTCCCAATTTTTTCAGAAGACAACAGATGACTTCATAACCGTCTCCTTCATAGAAGGACTACAGCAACAGACGCTAGCAGTGCACCTTCCTTCAGGCTTGTAGCAACTTTATCAGCTGCAATCTCCACTGCAGGACCCGTCCACAACCAGTCCACTTCTACTAACATCTAGAGACCAAAAAAACTAGGGAAAATGTATTGTGTATCATAAGTTTTTTATCAGCCAAATGGATCTGGATAATGGATGAGTATCAAAACCACAACCTTCATGCATATTAACGGAAAAAATTATCTTGTTTGGTCCTAAATTGTAAGAACTTTTCTCAAGGAAAAGAGAAAGCTAGGCCATCTTATTTGCCTCATACCAAGAAACAATGATCTCAATCTTGTAATGGATATAGAATATAATGACTCAAAAAATCAATGGAACATGAATGCTCATAATCACAAGCAAAGATAGTTTGGGACACATCGCAAGATGAAGCAAATATGCTCAAAGTTCATGATACCGCTAAAATTCATACCGTTAAGTAATATGCTCTTTCAGTTACTATGTATTATAATAAAACAAATTTTCATGTCTCAAACTCAGATCACTATCAATATATTAAAATGAGGTGTAGTGAAGATGTTGCTATCCTACAGATTTTCATAGAAAGAGAAAGAATTCGTGAATTATAATACAAATACTTAGAAAAGACCCACTTCCAACCTAAAGTAAGTTCTCTCTACTATTAGAAGTGAAGAAGGGAGATTAGATATTATGCAAGAAATACTACACATTGATGAAAGTTCTGCTCCATTCTTGCACATGCTCTAAATACAAGCATGACAAATCCACTCAAGCACAAACTAATCCCGCCAAGATCCAATAATCGAGAAAGTATGCTTTATAACTATTGTAAAAAAACAAAACATACAAAAGACATGCTGGAAATTCTAAGTGAAGACTCCATATCAACATCAATCCAAGCATCAAGTACTTTTATGGAGGAAAAAGACAAAACTGCTGCCTAAATGGCAGGGCTAAAACAATAAGAAAAAGAAAAACTACAACCTTCTTGATAATATTGGACAAACTAGTGGGCATATGCTTTGTGGCTCAATCAAGTATTCCACTGCATACTTCTCAAGTGCTTCTGATGAAATTTGTATAATGGACTTAGGAGAAACAAACCATATGACACTCTTCAACAAAATCTCTTCCGATACAACATATCCAGGAAATCAGAACTTTAGCTATTATTTCAAGAAAGAGATGTATACAACTCACAATTTTCCTTCTATTATCATATGTTCTCCACGTTCCAAAGTTATCCATGAACATATTCAACATTTAAAAAACTAAATACAAAAAAGATACAAAAATTATCTATAAACATTATGCATTGCAATTTTTTATCCCACTTATTCATCAGGAAAAATCAGAGGAGTCTGAAGTTTCTACTAGAGCAAAGGATGGTGATTAAGAAGCATCATAGGTAATTATCCAAGTTACTTAGATAAGATTTTGAGATTTAGTATTGCCCAGGACTGGAGAATAAGGCCGCAGATGCACAACCATGGAAAACGGACGAGCCACAACTGACAACTCTATCAGTACCTACATCCTAGACTGGGAAGCCCTGAGACAGGAGAGCGAACAGGATGAGGGTCTGAGGAAGATCAAAGCTGATTTGTTGCAGGACCCAGACAATCATCTCGATTATACGCTAAGGGAGCCCCAGTTGCTACATCAAGGGAAATTTGTCTTACCAAGTACATTGAGGTGCATTCCCAAAATGTTGCAGGAAATTCATGGCAATGCAATTGGAGGATACTCAGGAGTTCAAAAAACCTAGTCGACTGTCCAAGAAGCTATATTGGGTAGGGATGAGCCAAGATGTAGAGGACTTGGTTGCATGATGTGATGTGTACCAACGACACAAGTACTTGGCCATGACATCAGGAGGATTACTATAGCCTCTAGCTCTATCATAGAAGGTGTGGGAGGAGGTGACGATGAACTTCATCGAGAGGTTACCGCATTTGGAGGGATTTTCTGTGATACTAGTAGTCATGGATTGTCTGAGTAAGTATGAACACTCATCCCTCTTAATCACCCTTACACTGTGGTCTCTGTGGCTATTGCTTTCATATGGAAGGTGGAGCGCTTATATGGATTTATAGAATGCATTGTGTCAAATAGAGACAAGGTGTTCCTTAGTCATTTCTAGAAGGAATTGTACTGTTTACAAGAGACAGTCATAAAGAGGAGCATGACATACCATCCCTAGATAGATTGCCAGATAAAGATGGTAAATAGAAACTTGGAGACCTATTCGCAATGCTTTGTATTGGATACACCAAAGAGTTGGGCAAAGTGGATTTCTTGGGCTGAGTATTGGTAAACACTTCGTACCATTCAGTAGCATAGACCATCCCTTTCAGGATTCTCTATGGGAGAGATCTACCTCACTTGATAAATTATAGGCATAGCACCACACCAGTATCTGATGTAGATCAATACATAGAGTATTAGCAGAGTTCAAGGGACATGATTTATTTGAAGCGGAGATCCTACTGGCAGAATACACTAGCTAAGAGGAGGAATGAGAAAATGTCCCCATGATACTTTGGGCCTTATGAGGTTTCAGAGTGGCATAGGAGCAGTGGCCAATCTACTTGGATTACCATCTTCGTCAGCATTGCACCAAGAATTTCATGTCTCACAATTGAGACGGGCGATAAGAGATCACATACTGTCTTCACTAACCCCGACTTTGACAGAAGACATGTAGGTCATTTTGAAACCCCTAAGAGTAGAAGGCTGCACCAAGGGGAAATAGGAGCATAAGAGGTACTAATCAAGTGGAAGGATTTCTCGGAGTACGACGAGATGATTATGAGAGCACCTACACCTTGATGTGGCAGAAATGTCCCTTAACTCAGTGGTGGGACTTACTCCAAATCACACCATGAAGGTGAGGGGATAGGTCAATGAGTGACTAGTGGTGGTCTTGGTGGATAGTTGGGGCTACTCACAATTTCATCTCAAGTTGAGTCGTGGAAGTTAGTGGATACAGAGAGCTTTGGAGTCATGATAAGGATAGGGAAGGTGGAGAAGACTAGAGGGATTTGCAAGGAGTTGATACTGACACTTCAAGGCCTAAAGATAATGGAGGATTTTCTTTCCTTGAATTTTGGGACCACTAATGTGATCCTAGGAATGAAATGGTTACAGAAAATTGGGGAGATGAAGGTGGACTGAAAATATTTGACTATGGAGATTCAGGTGAAGGGGAAGAGGGTGGTGTTGCGAGGAGAAGCCAACTTATGCAGAACCATGATTTCACTTAAAACCATGGTCAAGGTGATATAGGGAGTAGAGTTGGACTACTTGTTGAAGCTACAGAGCTTGGATGAGGTTCGAGATTCAAAACTGGTTGAGATCCCTGAGTGAGTGAGTGTGTACATCAGCTTCTGTAGCAATTTCTTGAGATTTTTTAGCAGCCTAGCATATTAACGTCGCCTAGGGAGCACGAGCACATCATTACCTTGAAGGAGAGAGCTCCTATGAGTGTCAGATCGTACTGATACCCGCAGATTCAAAAGAATGAGATAGAAAAACTCATCAAAGAGATGCTTGAGGTAAGGATTATCAGACCCAATATGAGCCCCTTTTCCAGCCTGGTTTTACTAATGAGAAAAAAGGATGACGGTTGGAGATTTTGCATGGATTATAGGGCTCTAAATAAGAAAACTGTGTTAGACAAGTTTCATATCCCCATGATCGATGACCTGCTTGATGAGCTGTTTGGGGCTGTCATTTTCTTGAAGATTGACTTGAAATCGTGGTACCACCATAATAGAATGAAGTTTGAGGATGTGCACAAGACAATTTTCATGACCCATGAGGGTAACTACAAGTTTTTTGGTGATGTCTTTTAGCCTTACCAACGCTCTAGCCATTTTTCAGTCCCTTATGAATCAAATTTTTTACCCTATCTTAGAAAATTAATCCTGATATTTTTTGATGACATCTTGATCTACATCGTAAGGAGAAAACACATGTGGGTCACCTTAGGACGGTACTGGAGACTTTAAGAGAGGACCAACTTTATGCCAACCTGAAGAAAATTTTCATTTACACAACAGGTGGAATACCTAGGGCATGTGGTGAGCAGAGAAGGGATAGCAAAAGAAGTCCAATATTGAGGCTATGTTGGATTGACCTTTACCTAAGAACCTAAAGGAGTTGAGAGGGTTGTTGGGTCTCACAAGTACTATCGAAAGTTTGAACGAGAGTATGGTACGATAGCATGGCCACAGACAGCAGCTGAAGGACATTTTTAATTGTGGAGGAGCAACAAAATAGGCCTTCGAGCAGCTGAAGAAAGCCATAACCAACATGCCAGTATTAACACTTCCTGACTTCAGCAGATCATTCGTGGTGAAGACGAATGCATCAGGATATGGACTAAGGGAAGTACTCATGCAGGATCATCGAACCATTGCTTCAAACAGGTGCCCATGACCAGGGCGAGGATCAAGTCCATATATGAGCAGGAATTGATGGCGATTGTCTCAGCCATCCACAAGTGACGACCAATTTTTTGGGGCAACACTTTATCGTTAGGACAAATCAGAGGATTCTGAAGTTTCTACTAGAGTAGAGGATGGTGCTGAGGAGCATTGAGGAAGTTATCCAAGTTACTTAGATATGGTTTTGAGATCAAGTATCACCGAGGACTAGAGAACAAGGCTGTGGATGCACTATCAATGAAGACAAACGAGCCACAACTGATAGATCTATCAGTACTTATGATTTTAGATTGGGAAACCCTGGGACATTAGAACGAATAAGACAAGAGTCTGAAGAAGATCAGAGTTGAGTTGTTTCAGGACCCATAAAGTCATCCTGGTTATATGCTTATGGGGCCCCGGTTGGTACATCAAGGATGATTCGTCTAACCAAGGACATTGGGGTACATTCCCAAGCTATTGCAAGAGTTCATGGCAACGCATTTGGAGGAAACTCAGCAGTTTAGAAAACCTAGTCGGTTGTCCATGAAGTTATACTGGGTAGGGATGCTACGAGATGTAGAGGACTAGGTGGTAAGATGTGATGTGTGCCAGCGCCACAAGTACTTGGCCATGACACCAGGAGAATTACTATAGCCTCTAGCTATGTCGGAGGTGTGGGAGGAGGTGACGATGGACTTTATTGAGAGGTTGCCGCGTTCGGAGGGATTTTCTATGATACTGGTAGTAGTAGATCGTCTGAGCAAGTATGCACACTTCATCCCTCTGAAGCACCCTTACATTGCAATTTATGTGGCTACTGCTTCCATATGAGAGGTAATGCGCTTAAATGAATTTCCAGAATCCATTGTGTCATATAGAGACAAAGTATTCCTCAATCATTTCTGGTACCTTCCTAAACAGCTCTCTCTTAATTAGGAACTTCCTAATTCCCTCCCAATCAAATCGACCAGTCCATCAATACTCTCCTCCAAAGTGTCACCTTATCCTCAAGGTGGAACGGAGGAAACTGTTGCTGAAGCACTTGAATAATAGCACTGGACTAAAAAATAGACTGACACTGGGTCGAATGATCCCTGCCTCCAGCATCTCCCTAATCAATCTCTCGATCTCAACCTTCTAGATTTGGGGATGATGGTACAAAAAAATACTAAAAGGTGAGACTCCTTCCTTCAAAATGATTGCATACTCACATTCCTGCGAAGGAGGCAACCCCTGATCTGTCTGAAACACCTCTTGATACTATTTTAGGAGTCGTTAAATCATGTCTAGTACTTCTATCTTCTCTACATCTTCTCCTTCCAAACTTTTCATCTCCACCAAAAATATCTCCTTCACCCTTTCCCCTCCATGGAAGTGGCTCCAAAGATGTCATCTTCTCTTCTTCCCCCAAAACTTCTACCTCCCGATCCTCCCTCATCGTCCCTATATTATGGTTTCCCCCACTTCCTAGTCCAATCAATGGTGCTCTCGCCTCTAATGTTATCGGTTGGGTGTGAAGCTCCAATAGTTTTCTTATCATTCCTTCTAGGTTAGAAAATTTTTCCTCCATTGATGTCATTATATCCTCAAATGTCGATTTGAGTTGGCCAACTTTTCCTTTAAGATGCTCTTTCCAAAGCATCATCTTTCTTTGCCTCCATAGGTCCCAAAAAAGTGATTTGATACCAATTTGATAAGAAGTTGATGCAATTCCAGCAAAACCAAAGAACGACACAAGAAATTTATGAAGAATAACACAATAACTTTTTTATTGAAAAAACTAAGAAGAAAAACACAAGATATAGTTGGATCTTTAATTGGAGAGGAAGATCCAGCTCTCCCAAATCCCAAGCCGTTGGCTAGAGCCCACTCAACCCAAGAAAAATTAATTCCAACAAAATCAAGCATAATCTGAAATCACCCCATATCCTCTAGTTTTCTCCCAAATCAAACCCCTTCTCCTAAATAATTCCCTTTCATATTTGAATTTAAATTAGATATCTTTCCCTAATTAATTACCTCCCAATTGTAATTAAAACTTTCCTAAATAATTCTCCATTGATTCCTCCTTACATAATGAATATTAACTCCTCGAGGCTTTCCCTAAATAGTTCCCTCATATTTGAATCAAATTAAATATCTTTTCTTAATTAATTCTCGCTCAATTGTAATTAAAATTTTCCTAAATAATTCTCCCTCTTTTCTTGCACGTCGCCCACTCTAGTGGGGCCCACCAGCTCAGTCGTCATCCATCAATACTCCCCTCCCATAGAGTCATCATGTCCTCAAGTTGGAATGAAGGAAATAGTTGCTGAAACATTCGACTGACACTAGGTTGAACGATCCCTGCCTCGAGCATCTCCCTAATAAATCTCTCAATCTCTTCATTCTGGATTTGGGGATGATGGTACAGACGAACACTTAAAGGTGAGACTCATTCCTTCAAGATGATCGCATGCTCGCATTCCTTTGGAGGAGGCAACTCCTGAACTGGCTAGAATGCCTCTTGATATTGTAGGAGTGGCTAAACCATATATGGGGCTTCTATCTTCTCCTCATCTTCTTCTCCTTCCAAACTTTTCAGCTCCACCAAAAATCCTACTCTTCACCCTTTCCCCTCTTTGAAAGTGGCTCCAAAGATGACATCTCCTCTTAAATCCCAAAACTTCTACATGTTGATCATCCCTCATCGTCCCTATATTAGGATTTCCCCCACTTTCCAGTCCAATCAAAGGTGCTCCAGTCTTCGATGTTGTCAGTTGGGTGTGAAGCTCGAATAGTTTCCTTATCGTTCCTTCTAGATAGGAAAATTCAGCAAACTCCCAAAATATCCCCCTGAAATCACCTCTATTGTTAACCTTAAATAGCTCCCATAATTCTGTCCCAAATCAGCCCCCTTTTCATAAATAATTCCCTCTCATATTTGAATTCAAATTAGATTTATTTTTCTAATTAATTCCCACCCATCCTCCCATTTAAAATTTTAATTAAAGTTTCCTAAAAAATCCCTCAATTCCTCCTCATTTTCCCAAATTAATCCCCTCTTAGATTTTGAATTTAAATTAAATCTCTTGCTTAAATAATTCTCTCTCAATTATAATTTAAACATTTCTAAATAATTCCTCTTTGATTAAGAATCTTCCTAAACAGCTCCCTCTTGATTAGGAAACTTTCTGATTTCCTCCCAATCAAATCAATCGGTCCATTAGCAACCTTTATGACAAGCAAAATCATTTCCTAAGACTGTTAATCTTCCTTCTAGAAGAGCATTAACTACTAGGATATCTAATGAACCAAGATATTTTAAATGCCAAATTGTCAACAATAAGTCACCTCACTTTAATGCCCTCTTCATGCTTCGTCACATAGCTGCTAGGATTAAAGATGACAAAGGTGAAGATCTATTTGAAGATGTGGATGATAATGATCTATGTTGTAGAGACAAGTGATTAAACTGTGATGATGGAAGATTGGAAAAGAACTTATACTTTCGTACTTGTGCTTCGTGCAATAATAAGAAATGCAAATTAATCATAAGTGATGGACGTGCTTGTTGACGAATATTTTCGCATCGACTCGACCCCAATCGAGCTCGATTGGGTTCGATCACACTCAATCAATTCGATCGAGTATCGTCGAGACAAAATCGGCCCAAATTAAACCTTAATTAAATTAAATTAAATCCAATTTATTTAAATTAAATTCAAATCAAATTAAATCAAACCCCGTCGAGCGTCGTCGAGCCCAATTCGACGCAATTCGATATTGATTTGAGTTTAATTTCATCAAATTAACTCGATCGGACCCAAATCGACCCAAATTGATCCAAGTCGAGTTCGATTCGAACTCAATTTCAACCCAAATCAATCAATTTGGGCTGAATTTGGTTCTCAAATCAAAATTTCAGATCTAGGGTTGAGATCTCACCTCAAATCCCACCCAATTTCACATCAATTGGGCAGAAAATCTACTTGAGTAGATTTTCCTTCGTTTCATGAAACGAGGCAGCATACGGGATAGGTCGAGTGGCTACTCGCTGTGTGCGTGCATTCCTAAGTGAACGAAAGAGAGGGGGAGCCTCATTTGGCTCCCCCGCGCTTGTCCGTCCCAACCCAGAGAGAAGGAGCGTGAGATAGAGCCAGAGAAAGGAGCTCCAGGCGGAACTCTTGTCTGCGCCGAAGCCCGGTTCGCGCGACTCCCATCCCGTCCGCGACCCCTCAGTCGCGTGGAAGCCAGGTCCGACCTCATCCAAGCCTTTGGCCGAACTTCCCAGGAACTTCGCTCTTTCCCTTTTGCTGGATCAGCCGACATCGCAGCCCCTGTTCGCGACCTTTGTTAGACTGGAGGGCTAGATTTCTGCTGTTTCTCATCGGGAGGGAGCTTTCTACCCCCTTTCTTCTTCAACTCCAGCGAAATCCACTTCTGGGAGCTGTTGAAAGCTTCCAAACAGCAAATGACGTCTCCAAAACCTCCCAAACAGCAACTTGGAGGCTTGGAAGCACCTTGGACAGCGGCGGCGACATCCGGAACACCTTGGACAGCGATCCGGAGCTCGGATTGGAGCTTGGACAGCGATCCGGAGCTTGGATAGGAGCGCTAAGATAACACAGGAGAAGTATAACACTAAAACTTAGGAAAAGCCCTAAGGCCGCCTAGCTGTTGATGTGTTGTTGACATCTCCAAGCCCTAAGTCCTTAGAAACCTTGATTTTTGGTCTCCCAAAATCCCTCATCGGCTGTCATCTTCGCAAATTAGTGAAAATTTGGTAATTTTCATTTGTGGATCCTCATGTGAGAGTCCCGAGAGGATTTTAACGCGCATAGGGGTGTTGGATTGGTGTCCAACACCTCTCAAATGCATGATTTTGCACTCATATCGCATGGCTTAGCCTTCGCCTACAATGAACCATAGGTTTTGATGATATATTCATATCCTGAAATGTATGATGAAGTTTAGGTTTCATTGCATTGTAGGCCATGTTTCTTTCCCCTAACGCTAATATTGTGACAAAATCGATCTAGTGCATTAAATGGCATTTGTTGAGTTTATGTTTCATCTAAGATTTGCAAAATTATGTAAGCACACTTGTTCAATTTCAAATGTTGGATAAGCTAATTTAGTGTAGTTAATGGGTTTCCAACACCCATGACTACACTTTGCCTTGTGTTGAAAATGTACAAGTTTGTTTATGTAATATCTTAAATTGGAGAAAACATGTATAAAGAATTCTTTTAAAGCTTGCAACTTGTTCAAATTACATGCACATTTCATTTATTCATAGATTGCCAAAAATGATTTATGGTTATGTGAATGTGCATATGTTGGAAGTTTGAGAATTTCTTTGAGTTCTTGCGAATGTTTGATCATGAACTTAATCAACATGAAGAGCATTGTGGTTATGTCCATGTGTAATATCTCGCAAGATTGGGTAGTTGATTGTTCTTAATTGTGCAAATCTCTAAATTCGGAAACTCAATATTATGCCTTTAACACATTAGAAACATGCATACATTAGAATTTGTAGCTCTTTGTAAATTATGACATATGTATGCAAATGAATTTGAGCGGCCCAAAGCAATCTCTACCTCATTATGAAATCCTTCACATTACCCTCAAAGGTTTATGTTGATGATTTCGTAATGTGGAGAACCAATCAAGATCATATGTGATACTTTACAAAGCTCAAAGCTTAGGGTTTGAACTATCACATGCTTATTCCTAGGCCTCTTTTATACCTTATCAAATCGATCTTTAGGACGTCCCTAGAAGCTCTCAAGTCTCCTAATCATGCCAAAGTTGATTTAGGAGTCCTTTCCAAAGCCCTAGGTGTATAGTTCCCTAGGGAAACTCTCTTTCACATGTACATCTCCTTCATGCATGATTATTTGGAATTTCCCAAGACTCCAAGTATACCTTTGCATGAACCATTTGGGTTTGAAGTCAAATTTCAAACTCTTCTACCTTGTTTGTTGGAGCACCAAATCAACAAACACTTCTCTCATGTATAGTATTTGAAGCCATTTTAAGGTTTTGAATGTCTTATATATGAATCGTTGGAGCTTGGAACCAAACTCCAAGCCATCCACCTCTCTTGTTGAGACAAACAAAAAAATCAACAAGCAAGCACCCCTTGCATGCATGGTCGTTTGGAACCTTTCAGGTCTCCAAGCATCTCATTGCATGAATTACTTGGAGTTTAGGGCCAAATCCTAAACTACCTCTTTCATTCATTGAGATAAAATCAACAAATTTATGCACCTCCATCTGGAATATTTTGGAGCCTCACTAAGCACTAAATGTCCATCATATAAATCACTTGAGCTTGAAACCAAACTCTCAAGCCCTCCTACTTTGTTTGTTGGAGCATCTAACCAATAAACATTACTTCCATGTGTGACACTTTAGAGTCTTCCCAAGCTCCAAATGTTCCCTTACATGAATCATGAAGATTTTAGGAAACAACCCCAAGTCTCCATTTCATTTGCTAACACAAAGTTAGCAAATGAACATTTCTCCTCTCATATATAATGATTTGGAATTCTTCAAAACATCCAACACATCATTATATGAAGATTTTGGAGCTTAGAGCCAAATTCTAAGCTCCCTCTTTCATTCATTTGAAACACAAAGATCAACGAATGAATACCCTCCTTAGGCTTAGAATTTTAATCTTAGCATATCTCATTTGCCTAAGCTACATAGGTAAATGATCTTGCATCATCAAGTACAAAACTTGATGGTTGCCTCTTGATTTGTGATTTCAAAACTACAAATCACCTCCTTCGTTTGCCTCACTTTTAGAGCTTCCTCGAGGCTCCAAAATGTCCCATCATGTGACCCAAAACATGTATTAGGAGTTATCACTAACTCTTCATATATCTTGTATTATGGATCTCTCCAAAATCCTAAATTTCCTTTTCATTTGCTAATAATACAAAATTAACAAATGATAATCCTTCCCCTTCATGTGTGATATTTTGGGAGCACCCCCAAAGCTCTAAATTATTTTACCACATGAATCTTCAAAACTTTAGGACCAAATCCTAAGTCATTTCTTCATTTGTTGATAACACAAAATCAACAAATGATTATTTATCTCCATTCACTTGACTTCAATTAGGTGAATGATCCTATCTCTTTGAATACCCAATATTCAAAAAGCTTTCATGAAATTTTGTAACTCTCAAATTACATATCCTTCCTTTAACTCCCAAAGTTGTTGGGAGTTTATCAAATTACTTATTCATTGGAACGCAAAAATCAATGAATGATCTCTTAGTCTTAGGATTCAAATCCTAATTCCCTTTCTCTTATACAACTTAAAACTGTAGGAGAATACTTAATCCTCCTCATGCTCTGTATTGTGGATTTCCTCAAAATCCTAAATACATCATGTTGTAAAGCACTCGAGCTTGAGATCAAACCTTGAGCTCTTCCCCTTCATTTGCTTAGATACATATTAGGCAAGTGAACATCTCCTTTTGAGCATCAGATGTTCAAAGGATTTCTATGAGTTACAACATCTAAATTGCACATTCTCTCATTTTTGCACATTCTCTCATTTTTCTACCTAACAAAAAGTGTAGAAAATCTCCCCATTCACTTAACCTAAATTAAATGAATGTGTGCCATTCCCTTTGAACACTAAATGCTCAAAGAGATTCCTCTACTTGCAACCTACAAGTTGCACATCATGCCCCCCCCCCCCCCCCCTCCCTTTTTCTACAACCCAAAAGTTGTAAGAAACCATCCCATTCTCTTAAGACTGAGAATTAGGAGAATGTACATTTCTCTTTGAACACCAAATGTTCAAGGAATGATCATAAGCTTGTAGCCCCCAAGTTGCACACAGTTTCCCTCATTTGCCTAACACACATTTGGTAAATGGTTACACATCATTGAACATATGGTTCAATGATTTACCCTCTCATATCCAACCTACATGTTGTGTATCCCTTCACCTCTTTCTACAACTCAAAGGTTGTAGGAAGATATTTCCATTCTCTTAATCCAAATTTTGATAATGTACATCTCCCTTTGAACACCAAATGTTCAAAGAATGCTCATGGGGTTGTAACTTTCAAGTTGCATCATTACTCCTCTTCTCCAATTCAAATTGGAGGAATGAACCTCTTCTTTGGACATTAAACATTCAAAGGAACTCCTCCAATTTGCAATCCCTAAGTTTCACTTTAGACCACTCCTTTTCCTACAAGCCTAGCTTGTAGGAGACCTCCAAATTCCTCTTCATTTGCCTAGCTTCAAATTAGGCAAAAATGTTTCTCTTTGAACATCAAATGTTCAAGGAGCATTCACAGATTTGCAACTCATCAGTTGCAATTTCTTTTTCTCCCTTTCTACAATTCAAATATTATAGGAAGGTGCTCTCATTCTTCTAACTTGAATTAGAAGAGTGTACTTTCTTCTTTGAATGATTAAATGTTCAAAGGACTTTCAAGAGTTTGCAACCCAGGTTGCATCTTATTCTCTCTTCCTTTCTACTCTCCTAAACCCAAGTTAGGAGAGTGTACCCCTCTCTTTGAACACTAAATGTTCAAAGGGCATTCAGAAGTTTGCAACCCATAAGTTGCACCTTCTTTTCTTCTTCTACAACTCAAAAGGAATTGTAGAGATCCTTCTCATCCCACTAACTCAAGCTAGAGGGGTGAACATCTCTTTCTTTTTGAACACTTAAAATGTTCAAGAAAATCTTTCCACCTTGCAACTTCCAAGATGCATCTCCCCATTTCTTCTCTACAAATCAAAATTGTAGAGAAATTCCCACACTCCTACAACTCGAAAGTTGTATGAAGCTCTCTTTCACTCAACCAATGTTGAGTGATTCAATCTTGTTTCAAATCAACCTATTTGTTGACCCAAAAGCAACAAATAGTTTCATCCCAAACATAGGATTCAAAAGTCCCACCTCCCTCCATCCTTCCAAACTCAAGTTGGAATGGTGCAACCCTCTCTTTGAACATCAAAGTGTTCAAAAAAAACATCCATGAATTTGCAACCCATAAGTTGCATATTCCCCTAACTCTCCTCCAACTTTCAAATCATAGGAGATTTTTCCTCTCTTTAACTCCAAAAGCTAGAGAGATTTCTCCAACATTTAGCACAAAAGCTAAATGTTGAGTTCATACTTTCTCTTATTAGCTCCAAAAGCTAAGGAGAATCCTTCCAACATATAGCCCAAAAGCTATGTGTTGGACTCTCTTTCTCTCCCTTCTTTAGCCCCAAAGCTAAAAGAATTCATTCTTCCTCTAGCTCCAAAAACTAGGGGGGGAATTCCTCCAATAATTAGCTCAAAAGCTATATGTTGGACACCTCTTCTTTAGATCCAAATTCTAAGTGGACCCTTAGTGTGACATACCACATAAGCCTCACACTTAGGTGCACAATCCCTTAGACATACTAGGATTAGGATTTTTTCTTTATATGCTCATGTGATTAATGATTTAGTGTGAATGCCTTTTAGATTGTCTGCGTTGTGGGCACTTGCCCTTAAGTGGTTAGTTTAGAAACATATACATGCTTTTTATGTAGGTGGTCATGTCCAATAAGGGGGTATATAAATAAGTCATGATTATCCTAATGTTGTTTGCTTGCAGGCGCTGCTTAAAACCCCCCTCTATGTGATTATCATATAAACTGCTTCTAACGCTATTTTGTAGGCTTGAGTCTTTTACATTTTCCAAATGTATTTGATAGAAGTAGGATGTAAAACTTGTGGAGGTTTGGAGCAAAAAGAAGGAAGTGGACTAGAATGATATACCTGCCAAAGGTGAAGCCCTACGTCCATCCAAAAGTCAAGAGATTGAAGAACCCCCCCCCCCCCCCCCAAGTAGAGTATGTAATAATTTGACTGGTTTGTATAATGGAAGGCAACTCAGCTGCCAAAATTGTTTGTAAAAATTAGGACACTACTTATACTTCTATTTTGGTTTATATACAAGTATGTGTTGATTGTTTACTATGTGCGCATTAGAAAAGTATGTCTTTTTCCTATATTTCTTCTATTGCTTTGTTTGAGAGTGGCCTGGACTTGTGATACGATAGGCTCTTAGGATAAAATAAATTTTCTACCATTTAAATTGTAAACAACAACCTAAAATCAATCTAGGCTTCATGTTTTTAAATAAGAAAATTACATGGCTCCCTTTCAAGGATCCATGTTTTCCAAAAATTAAAATAAACATGCATAGCCCCCAAAAGTGTCTCATGTAGAAAAAACCCTCACTTAAGGATTATATAACAAAAGGTCTGCTTTCTTTGTGAGTCTGCATTCTGCATACCCTACATATACAGGCATCTTGGCTTCAAAGCCAAGTTATAAGCACTATTTCTTAAACAAAAATAGTCTTCCCACTCTATATTTGTATTAAGACCGGACGACATGGTTTTAAAAGCGATTAGGATGGTCTAGCTGGTAGTCCTTTCCAGGCAGGACAGTAAAGCCAGAGGTAGGGCAGGCTATGCCTCATATAAGATGTAGCTTATAAATCCATTTTGCATTCGTTAGACTTAGGTTCAAGCACTACCTATCGGTAGTACTCACCTTAGTTTTAGGATCTGAGGTAATAGTTAATTTCAAATCACTATATAAGTCCTCACATTTCGGGCAATTCCTTCAACATATGTTGTTGGAATGTAAGCCCCAACTTTCTAATCAAAATGATTAACATAAACAAAATTAGAGTTCAAAAGTATAAAGCCCAACATAGGATAGTTTGAGCACATCTAAATTTTCTCATAATCAAGTGCTCCTACTTCACCTCCCTCGGCTCTCATTTCAAAATCTAATATCAAGTTGATCAATTCTTCCTCGAAATTCCTAAAGGTCAAAACCCTTTAAATAAGATTTTCATGGATTTAAAAATCAAAATTTAGCCAACATTTAAATGACTTTCAAAAATAAAAAAAATCACTAGTTTAATCAAAAGTGTTATCAACCACCAAAGCTTGAGATATAATTAACCATAGGGGCTTGCCCCTATGAGACGTCTGTACCCCAGAAATAAAACAAACCCTATTCGACCAAACAACGAATAGGGGAATCTCTGTTAAATTGTAAATTTTATTATTGAGTCAATGAGGAAATGGTATTTTTTATCCTTCGGGATAATATATCATCATTCATGTGTCGTGCTCAATCATAAAGTATGCAATCCATTTGAGGACAACAACAATTCTCCAATAGTGCTACGAATGAACCATCTAAAGCCAACTAGACAAGATGCATCCTCAAAGTTGAGCGACATCCAAATCCCTTCAATCCTTCATAGATTATTAAGGCATATTTTTCTATAAACAAAAGATGTCTTTTCTCTATTCAATTTGGTAGTTATTACAATATAATATGGCATTTTGTAGGTTGCTCTTAGAACTATAATATGGATCTTCTCAATAATAGTGGCGCCAATACTAATGTTTCCGAACCTCATTAAAATCAAATTGAAAACAACAAAGCATATCAAGAAATATCTAATCGCCTACTAAGAAAAGTTTAAGGGCTTATTTGGTGGGCTGAAGTTAGAAAACATATTTTGAAAAATGGTACATTTATTAGAGTCCATTTTGTTGATTTAGTTAGAAATCAATGTTGGATTTAAACTCTAAAAGGACCTTCCATCAGAAGTGATAATTACATTTTCTCATAAAATCATAAAATAAATCATTTTATATATATATATATATATTTTTTTTTTATTTACAAGAAAACAAATCATCCCTTTTCAATCTACAAGCAAACAAATTGCCCAGAAAAATTGTGAAAAGGAGTCTTACATCATTGTTATGTTAGTTTCCCAAGAGCCATAGTCTACCTGTACTAAAAGTATTATTCCTTCGCATATATCTTCATTACTGGAGGTGTAAATCAAACTTGAGTAAAACATAAGTATTCATGTCTGACTAGTTCGAATTTTTATTCACTTTAAATTGGCTTTTGTTTGAAACTATTAGTGAAACATTATGTTTATGTTCGACTCGTGCAACTTTGAGTTGAGTATGAGTTAATTTTGAATGAATGAAAATAAATAAATCACAAATCGAACATAACAAAATCATTCTACGTATCAAATAGCAAATTACTAAATATGAAAATGAAAAGTAATAATATATGCGTGTGTTTATTTATTTATTTCAAGCAAATGAGTAGTCGAACACAAATGAACAAGGTTATATTTGGATTCAACTCATTACAAAAATGATATAAAAATAACCATTCAATATCAAATCGCATACTTAATAAACAAATTAAATACAAGTTGTTTATGAACTACAAGCTTTTTCCACATCCCTAGTCATTAATAGAAAATATTCTTAAAAATCTAAGCCGATTGTCTAATCTTATTTGTCACTAGGGCTACTCCAACCTTTTCACGTATATACTCCTTTCGCATTCTATCTCTAAGTGTAAAGCTACTCATCTACCTAAGCATCCTCTTCTTTACAACACTTAATTTAATTTTATACTTCCCTTTTAATGGGCAACATTCTACACTATAAAGCATTCCAGGTCTCACCACCAGTTTATAAAATTTTCCCTTAAGTTTGACAGATACATTTCTATCACAAAACAGACTCAATGCATTCCTCCACTTCAACCATCCGATTTGAATTCTATGAATTTGATAAGTTAAAAAAAAAAATATTTTTCATGCCTTGAATTGTATTCCATATTTTATTTTGAAGACTATATCTAGCACATCAATTGGATTCTAAGTTTGTGATAGGTTTATATCCAAGGACTTTTTCATTTATTTCTGCACTTCATTACATAAATTTTTTCACAAGGGATTTATATATTGGTACATTATAGTAGAACTCCTCAGATGATAAAAAACTATAATCACTAGTTTCATCACATTTCTATAGACCTTTCACGAAATGTGAGGTGCATCATGTTATTTCATGATTTCGAACTAGTTAATTAAATAGGATTATAAAGCACAAAATTCATTCTAGGTTACTAAACTTTTCAATTCCAAATTTGTTGTGGTTGACATGTTTGCAACGATGTCACACTTAATGCCATGCTCTAAAATTATTGATGTAGTAGGTTTGGTTTCCAAAGAAATTTTAAGATTTCGTAGATTACCTTGTTCAATTAATTCTAATTGTAAGGTATGTTTTATTCATCACTTTTGGGAAATTTTATAGAACTTAAATATGCTTCCCATTCATGAACTAATGGAAGAACAAAAAAGTTAGAGAAGTTTAGGTAATTTATTCTGTTGTCTTATTGGTGATTATTTAGGCACATAAGATTTAATGATTCAACAGCATAATTTGCCTATAATAATTCTATGCAACATATTACAAAGAAATCTTCTTTAAAAATTGTTAATGATACGCACCCTATCAAGCCTATAGGCATCATATAATTAACATAATCTTAATTATGTGCAACTTTTCTTAAGCATCTGCTTTATGTTGATATAAAACTGCAAAATGCTAATTATACTGAGAATTATAAAGTTCTATAGGATATTTATAAATGAAAATGAGAATTAATAGGAAGATTTTACACTAGACATAAATAGACCAAAAATGCTTTCCACTACATACAATTAAAATGCTCCACACAAGATCATCTGATCCTTGCAAAATTCTTGAGAAATCGAGTTCAAATGCTTATTTAATTGATTTGCTACAAAAATTTAACTTCATTCATGCATTTAAAATTGAAGATGTGGTACTATTTTGAAGTACTTTCATGCCTTTTGCATCATCAAGTAGTCTTTCTGTAATGGTGTTTCTACTACTACAAATAATATTATTGTGCCTGTGCTTCTACCTACTGCAATAAAAACTAGAAATGTGAAATAGATTATTATTACTAATGAAATCTTAATAGTTGAAGATATAATGCACAAATGTTTGTTTCATTGAAAGAATAAACCCTTTTGTTAAAGAATTTTAGATCGTACATGAAAATTTGACAAATATAACACCTGATCTTCTTGAAGGGTATCATAATTATAGCTCCATATAGGCGAGTTCCTTTTTCCATCGAGAGAGTTTATGCAATGCAAGCTCCTCATGACATTTCCAAGCCAAAATATGTGATAAGTTACATAACATATGCATTTAGATCAAGCTAGCTAATGATATACAATCTAATAATAATTTCTAGTTCATTACTTACATAAAAAAGAACTAATAAATTTTCTTTATTTATTTAATACATAGAAACTAACATTTTATTTAGGAATACTTCTTTTTAAATTAAATGATACATATTTTTAAGAGATTGATTTATATTTTTACTAATTTAAGTATTTCAATGCTTCTAATTTTCATCATATTTATTGAAACAATTTGAAAATTTCCTCTATTCCTCCAATTCCCTCTTCTCCCGCTTTCATCAGCAAATTCTCTTTCCTTGGATTCCCAGCCCCAAGTTCTGGCATCCTCTTGTACCCAACTAACATTTCCTGTTCACCCTCTAAAATCTCACCCTAAAATCCTAATTCAATCCCTTCTCATTCAAAGGGATGAGTTCAAAAAAGAATATATCAATTAAAAGGCTAACTCAAAAGTAAAAGAAAAATAAAAAAGGATATCAATCCATCATGAGGTCTCCATCAAAATTTCAACATACCTAATATAGTTACTTTATCCAATGATTAAGAATAGAAATGCAAAATATATGCCCTTTGGCCATAAAATCTATCAACCTAACTTTGAAAAAACCTACAGGCAGCCGAAGATTTCTTTTTCTTTTTATTCTGGTAAAATATGGATTATCTACAAACCGCAGAATACCATAGTGAATTTGCTTGGCAGTCCTCAAAGGTTAAACTAACTGGAGAAAGGTGGAAAAAGGCATTCAATTATACTAATAAATACGACTAATGGTGAGCATTTTTATAGGTAATTAAAAAAGCTGAGATACTAAAACAACAATACATCATCAAGCCTTTATCCCACTACGTGGTGTCAACTACAAGAATCTTTTTTCTCCATTGTGTCCTATCAAGAGTCAAATCTTAATTAAATCTAATAAAGAAAGGTCATGTCTGATATTTTCCAACTAATTCTTTTTAAATATACCTCTACCTCTCTAAACATAGTGGGATAAAGGATCATTGAATGGCCGACGGTTAATGTGACCAAACCATCTAAGACGACTCTTTCTAACCTTATCTATCACTATAGCTACTCCAACATTTTCACGTATATACTCATTTTGTATTCTGTCTATAAGAGTAAAGTCATCTGAGCATCCTCATCTCTGTAACACTTCATAAGAACTGATACTCACAGAGGGAAAAATAAAAAAGATAGTAAATAAATGACTTGGTTTTGACCATCCATGTCACACCCTATAAAAAGAATAGATAACAAATTTGAACAACACATAGTAGACAATAGTTATCCACAAAACATTTCATATCTAATACTTCAAAATTTTAAAAAATTATTAAAAGAGACTCGTGGCATATCACATTTCATAAGACAAGAGGAGAATACTTACTCAATGACTAGTTGACGTATTACTCCAGGGAGCACCCCATCACTTAACGGTGCTGTTTGCACTACAAATGACGGTGCTTTTTCCAGATCATATGTAGAATCATCTGCCTTATCACCGACCACCTGCATTTTAAAACCATTTAATTTTAAAACAAGCTTCGGCCACTGTATTTAAATGTTTGTGGTATATGCCTTGATAAGAAAAACAAGATCAAACATTAAGGATGCATGCATTTACTATTCTGATCTTAGGATTTAAACTGTCACAAGATCAATTTGTAAAGAAAAAATGATGTAGACAAAGGGGGAGTCAACTCATGCCCAAAACAAATCAATTTTGACCTCCCTCGAGTTTACAAGCTCAATCAAATTTGAGCTGAAATTTAGCTCATTTATGAGCTAGTCTTTAGTTCACTTATTGAACTAAGGGTTAGCTCATTATTAGCTAATATTTTAGTTCATACTAGAAATAGGGCATGAGTGATTACAGATAAGACTCTGAAGGATAATATTGTAAAATCAATAGAATTATAGCTTTAAAAATTACTGTTGATACTAAGATTATTAATATTATAAATTTTTATGCTTCATAAGTAGGTTTGGATATATGTTCAAAATTAAAATTTTGAAATGACTTTGAAGAATTAATAAAGAGGATACCACTTGAAAAAAAAATTATTAGAAGTTATTTAAATGGACATATTGGTCGAATGATAGAAGATTTTAAAAACATTCATGATGCTTATGAATTTGAAGAGACAAATGAAGATGATTTGACCATATTAGATTTTGCTCCAACTTAATAATGAATATGTAAAACTCAGATTGATTATCTTCATATAAAAAAATTAGATCGTTTAGAGTACAAAATTGTAAAGTCATTATAAGTAAAAGTTTATGTACTAATCATTTATTAGTTTTGGACTTTAAGATGAAGTGATGAAATATAAAAATAAAATAAAATAAAATGTTGCCATAGGATTAGATGGGGGCAGTTAAAGAATACTAACAATAATATTTTTGAGTAAGATTCAATATCTTAAGATTTGAACTGTGCATGAGGAAACTAATGTTATGTGAAAAAATAGCTTTAAAATACTACAAAGTATATGTCAAGTATCAAAAAGACAAGCTCATAATAGTAAAAATGGTTAGTGGTGGATTCAAGATGGCTAAAAAAGATCAAAAAAATAAGAAGTTTTATTCTAAAAATTATTTTACATATAAAAATTTGAAAATATGGAAAAAAATATAAAGGGGCTCGTAAAGAGTCTGAAAAATTAATATGTAATGTAAAAAATTTAGCTTTTAATTATTATATAACATATTGGATAGTAAGGAAAAAATATGTATGTATAAGCTAGTCAAGCAAAGAGATATGAAAAATAAAGATCTTGTTCAAGTCAATTAAGTGTTTTTATTAAAAGTGGATATTCAACATAGGGGTATGAGATGTTTCATTAAGCTTTCATTGAAGATTATAAAAATACAATTGAATTTAATGACCTTAACGCCCTAAATAAAAAATAGATATTTTTATTTTTATAGTTGTATTATAAAACCGAAGTTAGAGAGACTTTAAAGAAAATGAAGTTTGGAAAACTGTGGTATCTAATGATATTTCAATAGAGGCGTAAAAATGTTTAGGAGATAAAGAAATTTATTGCCATACGAAACTACTTAATATTGTTTTGAAGACTAAGAATATATCTGATGAGTGGGACTGTGTTGATTACTACTTTTAATAACGAAGGCGATGCATAATAGCGTGTGAATTATAAAAGAATTAAGCTAATGCGTCATACATATAAACTATGTGAGAGAGTTATTGAGCATTATTTATGACGTGATACTAATGTTTCTCAAATAAATTTGAAGTCATGTCAGGTAGGACTACTATGGAAGCTATACATTTATATAGAAGTTTGATGGAGAATTACGGAGAGAAGGAGGATCTTCATATGATAGTTATTGATTTAGAGAAAATATATAATAAATTTCTAGGAAAAGTGCTATGAAAAGTTCTAGAAAAGAAATAAGTTAATAATACTTATATTCAAGTCATTAAGGATATGTATTCATATGTTGTTACTTGTGTTCAAACACAAGATGATTTAACTAAATATTTTTCTATTTGAGTTGAATTATATCAAGGATTAGCTTTAAGCCTATATTTTTTTTTGCTTTAGAGGCTATTTGGTTGAAGGAAAAGCAAATGCAAAGCATTGTGAATGCTTTGCTTTTTTCACTTTTTTTATGTTTAGTTGGACATTTAAGTAAAGTAAATTCTTGATGTATTTGAAATTTCCTGTTTTAGTTCATTTTATAGGTAAAGTAAACCCACTCGATTCGAGCGAAAAAGGAATTCCACAGCGAGAGAGCGAGCAGCCCACAGGAATGCTCCTTCGATTCTTCCTTCTGCTTCACGTGAGGTAGAGTTTTGTATAGGAGCTCTTCCAGCTATACATGCACTCGGTCCGGCCCAAGCTTGCATGCGAGAAGCCACTCGATCTTCCTAGAAGCCGCACACAGGAAGCCTTGCTCCATTCAATTCCTCCACACATATGCACAAATAGGAGGTTTCTCCTCTGTCAGATCGTCAGGCTAGAAATACGCAGGAGGCTCGCCCAATGGATCGCATGCACACGAACTTCCCGCTCGTCCGCCTAACCTCCGCTCTTGATCCCTCCACACGCATGAATAACTCAGTCTGTCATTTCGTTGCCTTTCAACTTCGTACGCTTGAAGATCTTGCTTCCCATGAGGAGTCGCATCTTCAGCTCCATCATTGTTGTTCGACTTCACACATAGGAAGATCTTGCTTCGCTTGACCATCCAACGATTCCCCCATTCGCCCGTCTCTACTTTGATTTAGACAGTGACACTGCATCTGCTTCTTCCCTGCTCGTTGCCGACGACCGTGAGTACAATCCATTTTGATTCAAGCGATTTTACTTTACTTTGTATTCATCCAACCAAACAGGAAGAAACAGTTCCAAGTATTCACTTTACAACCAACCAAACAGCCTCAAAGTATTTACTTTCCACTGCATCTACTTTGCACTGAATTCATTTTACAGCCAACTAAATAGCCCCTTAGTCATGAATGTCCTTAGTCCTTACAATTGTTTAAAATTGCGTTTTCGGGTATTGAGGCGTTTTTCATTCGTGAGGCGAGGCGTAAGCCTCAAGGCGTTTTGAGGCGTAAGCCTCAAAATCAAAAGATTGTGTAAAAATAAAATGATAAATTTTTTATATAATAATGAGTGAATAATATAAAACATAAAAAAGCATAAGATATGAAGTGAAATCAAAATATCCCAATAATAAGACAACATGAAATATAGTTCAACTCAAAATTCTATCTTTCCCAAATCTCAGTATTCTTTTCATTAAAATATAATTTCAATTCCAAAAATAAATAGCAATGACATATCACATAAGAACTCATAAGTCATCAGCACTGTCATCACTAAGGGATTCTTCATTTGAATCATCATTTTGATGAACTGCTCTCTCCCCTTCCTCCTCTCCTATAGAGTCCAATGTCGGGCATTTACTTCAAGATTTATGTAAGTTTTAATATATATAGCGTGAGGCGAGGCAGGCCTCAACTAAGTTGAGTCGCAAGCCTCATAAAAAAAAACTCGAGGCGTAAGCATCGAGGCGTTTTTTACTGGAATTGCGCAAAGGCGAGCCTCATATTGCGCAATTTTAAACCATGGTCCTTACTATACATTTGCAAGAAGATCTACTCTGGTGCATGCTTTTTGCTAATATTTTTCTTGTTGATAAGATTTGAGAGGGAGTTAAAGGAAAAATTGAGCATTATTTATGACGTGATACTAATGTTTCTCAAATAAATTTGAAGTCATGTCAGGTAGGACTACTATGGAAGCTATACATTTATAAAGAAGTTTGATGGAGAATTACAAAGAGAAGGAGGATCTTCATATGATAGTTATTGATTTAGAGAAAATATATAATAAATTTCTAGGAAAAGTGCTATGAAAAGTTCTAGAAAAGAAAGAAGTTAATAATACTTATATTCAAGTCATTAAGGATATGTATGCATATGTTGTTACTTGTGTTCAAACACAAGATGATTTAACTAAATATTTTTCTATTTGAGTTGAATTATATCAAGGATTAGCATTAAGCCTTTTTTTTTTTTTTGCTTTAGAGGCTATTTGGTTGAAGGAAAAGTAAATGCAAAGCATTGTGAATGCTTTGCTTTTTTCACTTTTTTTATGTTTAGTTGGACATTTAAGTAAAGTAAATTCCTGATGTATTTGAAATTTCTCGTTTTAGTTCATTTTGTAGGTAAAGTAAACCCACTCGATTTGAGCGAAAAATGAATTCCATAGCGAGAGAGCGAGCAGCCCATAGGAATGCTCCTTCGATTCTTCCTTCTGCTTCACGTGAGGTAGAGTTTTGTATGGGAGCTCTTCCAACTATACATGCACTAGGTCCGACCCAAGCTTGCACGCGAGAAGCCACTCGATCTTCCTAGAAGCAACACACAGGAAGCCCTGCTCCATTCAATTCCTCCACACATATGCACAAACAGGAGGTTTCTCCTCTGTCAGATCGTCAGGCTAGAAATACGCAGGAGGCTCGCCCAATGGATCGCATGCACACGAACTTCCCGCTCGTCCGCCTAACCTCCGCTCTTGATCCCTCCACACGCATGAATAACCCAATCTGTCATTTCGTTGTCTTTCAACTTCGTACGCGGGAAGATCTTGCTTCCCATGAGGAGTCGCATCTTCAGCTCCATCATTATTGTTCGACTTCACAAACAGTAAGATCTTGCTTCGCTTGACCATCCAACGATTCCCCCATTCGCCCGTCTCTACTTTGATTTAGACAATGACACTGCATCTGCTTCTTCCCTGCTCGTCGCCAACGACCGTGAGTACAATCCATTTTGATTCAAGCGATTTTACTTTACTTTGTATTCATCTAACCAAACAAGAAAAAATAGTTCCATGTATTCACTTTACAACCAACCAAACAGCCTCAAAGTATTTACTTTCCACTGCATTTACTTTGCACTGAATTCATTTTACAGCCAACCAAATTGCCCCTTAGTCATGAATGTCCATAGTCCTTACTATACATTTGCAAGAGGATCTACTCTGGTGTACGCTTTTTGCTGATATTTTTCTTATTGATAAGATTTGAGAGGGAGTTGAAGGAAAAATTGAATTATGGAGGTCAACCTAAAAGTCTAAAAATTTTCATTCGAGTAGATCTAAAACTGAATATATATAGTGTAATTTTAGTAGTAATATATATAGTAGTAAGATTGTGACTTTGGGTGGTCAAGTCATTAAAAAGGATACGCGTTTTAGGTATATCAGATCTATTATTCAAAGTGATGGTGAAATTTATTAGTAAAATTCAAGTTGGGTGGTTGAAGTGAGGGAATGCATCTGACCCGTTGTGTGATAAAACAATACTCCTCAAACTTAAGGAAAAATTTTATAGGATGGTGGTGAGTCCTACAATGTTTTATGGCGCAAAATATTGGCCATTAAAAATAAGCATCAAATTAAGTTAAGTGTTGCAAAGATAATGATGCTTAGATGGATGAGTAGCTTTACTTTTAGTGATAGAATGCGAAATTGGAATATACAAGAAAAGGTTGGAGTAACTTCAATGGAAAATAAGATTAGTAAGAGTCGCCTTAAATGATTTGATCACACAAAACGTCGGCCTTACGATGACTCGGTTAAGAGAGTAGATGTATTGAATTTGGTGGCCTATATTAAGAAGGGTAGAGATAGACCTAAAAAGACTTTATTAAAAAGTATAAGAAATTATCTTTTTTTTATTATATTTAAATAAGGCTTTAACTCTTAACAAGACACAATGGAGAAAAAAAATGTATGTTGCTCACCTCACATAGTGCGATAAAGGCTTGATGTTGTTTTTTTTTTTATTTTGCCCTGATGTTTAGAATATAGTTTGTTTAGATATAGAATTGAGACTTCCTGTGAGCCAAATCCACATAGTTAATTGCCCCTTCAACTTTGAGAAAAAAACTCTCAATTACCAAGATTGCTAACAATAAATTTTAAGTCCAAACTTAGTGGCTGGTTAAAAATTTAATTGAGTGGAGACTGGTTTGAGTGATGGAGATAGACCCGTTCAAAGATCCAACTGTTCCAGTATCTATGATATACTAGCAAACTTAATCTACTAGTATCTAAGGACTTTGAGTCATAAAAATAAGGGTGACTACTTAGCAACCATGGAACACTTCTTCTCAGGTATCCCAAGGAAACTAAGAAAAAATTATGTGTGCCAAAGACATGATTTCAAAATTAGCATTAACTTTTTTTACTAGCAAAGGGTTGGTCATACTAGTTTCACTAAATAATTCAAAGGCATGCATCATGATCTTTTGCGGCTCAGAGGTATTAAATATGACCAACAAGAGCACAAAGGCATGGAATGTCCATCGATTTTCCACGAGTTTTAGCTTAACTTGAAGAAGCATATCAGGACATGGTAGGTTTTAATTGGTAGGTTTGTTGGCTTGGTATCGATCCTATTAATTGGGTTAGGGCTAACATCCCAAGGAAGGCACATAAGTGGAACTTACAAACTCAAGAAAAAGGGAAGACCAATAATGAGATTTGAATTGGATTAACATTTTAAACTTAGATAGGAGTATTAGAAGTTACAACTTCACTATATAATGAAAAATTCGAAACCCTGCTGACTATTTCCATGAAGAACCCCAGTCATGACGCCTACGACATTAATCAAGAATAAGATCAAACTATCTTTCAAAACTCACCTTGCAAACAACAAAGAAATTAGTCACACTTCCTTCAAGTAATCGATCCCCATCATTAGACAACAGCAGCTCCGACACCATAGGAGGCCTCATCCTCTCCATGTCCTTTCTGATCCTAAAGAACCCGCATTTGTGTAAAAATAATAATATCAATAAAGTTCCAAATCCATCTTGCCTGTTGCCTCCCTGCACCGGACAAACAAAAAACCTGCTCGATTAAACGACTCACCGCGCCCACTGCGAATACTTGGCCTCCGCAACGTCCCTCCCCCGGCCGGCAAGTGCGAGGCGAGCACCCGCGGCACCAAAGACCGGTGGAACATAGAACCCAATATGAAGGTAGAGATCGAGCGCGCTACTTCCGCTTACTCCACCATTGCAGATCAGTACGGTGACGGCCAGCTCCGTGAATTCCTCCACCACCTCCGCTCGGCGGACCCTCTCGGCCAGCGCAAACCCTAGACCCACCTGCAGAGACTCATCGACGAGCGGCCGGATGGCAGATAGATCCACCGGCGCCTGCACTCGGAAAATGTCAGGGCGGTGGTTGGCAAGGATGCGTGCGGAGTTGGAGAGGCGGCGGAGGTGACGCTCCCAAAAGAGGAGGAGCGAGGCATTTCCCTGGGTTCGAGTGGTGGTGTAGACTCCTGGAGCATAGAAAGTAGCGTTACTTTAATTGCTTCCAATCCTACATACATATAAATATTTAATTAGTATAAACGTGTAAGAGACAATTAGGTGAGTTTACCGGCGAGGGATTCGAGAAGGTTGGAGACCGGAGGAACATCATCGGCTTGAGGGACGCCATTGACGACGAGAAATCGGCTGGCGGCGCTGAAACTCGTCGCCATGTAGGATTGTCTTCTTAAAATTAAATATCATTTCATATATATATATATATATTTCATACTTATCATAACCATTATGAGCTAATGATTATTTCATTTGGCCTTTCTAATACATTGGTTATCTTTACAAATTTATTTTTTTAAGTCGTTGAAAAACAAAAATCAAATATATTTAAAAAAATAAAAATGATCCTAAATAGTCTCTTAATAAACTGAATTTTTTTTTATTTATATTTGAATTATATTGAAATAATATAGTTCAAAAGAACAGGATTGTGAACAAAGCCTCCAAAAAATTTAAAGTTACTAAATGATCCTAAAATTGGTAGAGGTAGACCTAAAAAGACTTGATTAGAAAATATTAGAAATAATATTTTTTTATTAGATTTAAATAAGAATTTGACTTTTAACACAATACAATGGAAGAAAAGATTTATGTAGTTGCCCCACATAGTGGGATGAAAACCCGAAGTCATTGTTGTTGTTGTTGTAAAAGCCCATAAGCTTCATGCTAAGCATAAAAATCTTAAATTTGATTGAAGAAATTCATCATTCAAAAACATGTCATCAATGTGTATGAACTTTATTTGACATAACAAAATAGAAGTATTAAGAAAATGGCCAAACCAATTGATAAATAGGAAAATGAGGCCTTTTAAGATTTAACAAGCTGCTATTGTAGATTTTTCAAAGAATTTTTTCATCAAATTTTGTGAGTCACTCACCTTAGCAAGAAAACCACAAAGTTCCTATGAATCAAAGGTTGTGAGACTAGCTTTTCATGCTCAAATGGAGGAGAAATTATATGGAGTCCAGACATAGCTCTACGTCCAGACACCAATAAAATCTTCATGCATGGATTGCCTGTACGGATATTCATATGTATTCCGTTTTATTATTTTTGTCTTTTTTCTGTCTTGCAGCCCGACCAAACCAACCCACGAGTTTTTTCAAATTTAGGAAAAAGTCATTTGCATCTAGTTCAATTTAGGGTTGGTGTTTCTTTTTTCAGGGTTTCAACCACGAAAGCTCCACAATATATATATATATATATATATATATTAACTTAAGAAACTTTTAATACAAGCTAAGAAAGAAATAATAGAGAAAATATCGATGAAGTTGTAGACTGATTTGGAGAAGGATATTTTGTTTACGAGTAGATGACATTCCAACATGATGTGGAGGCAGAAAACTGATATGTAGACGTTCCGGAAGTAGAATAGTTGAAGTTAAAAGAACTGCAGCCAGAGGGAAAGCTAGGTTTAGGAGATGTAGGTTTCAACTTATTGATAAAGTTCAAACTCCTTCCAAGTTTTCTTTAAAGCATGTAGCCATTATGCACATTTTTAAAATTAATGCATATTACTCTACATTATTGTTGTGTTACATATTTGCTTCATAATTTGTTGTGTATTTATGTGTTTTAGTTGCATTTTTTGTGTCTATTACTTTTCTACTGCTTATTTATTGTGTATTTACTACTTATTTACTACGTTTTTAACTGAGTATTTATTACTTATTTACTGCTTGTTCAATGAGTTTTTTCTGCATATTTACCTCATTTTTGTTGCGAATTTTTTGCATTTTTGTTGTGTATTTACAATGTATTTATTGTGTATTCGATATGTATTAACTGCATATATAAAGCATATTTATTACGTTTTTTACTGCTTATTTTCTAATTATTTAGTGTGTATTATCAAGAATTGTATGAAAATGAGAATGAGGCATACAATGCTTATTGTAATTATGTCAATAATGTTGGTATTAGTGTTCACAAGGATCATCACAGTTATTGGTCAAATTCTTGAAAAATAAAATGTAAAGATTTTGTTTGTTCAAAAGCTGGTTTCAAGAAGATGTATGATCTTAATTTCCAAATGAAATATCAAAAATCATATACCATAACTGGTTGGTTTTCTAGCTATGATTAGGTTTATAGTGGATGAATCTGAAATTTGGAATGTGAAAAAATTTATTGAATGCCACAATCATAATTTTTTTTATGTCAGAAGACTGGCATCTTTTTAGATCATGTAAGAATGTGTGTGATGATAAAGCTTCAGTTCTTAAATCAATGATATGAGATGGGATAAGAATTATTGATGTATTTTCCTACCTTGTTGATAAAGTTGGAGGTGTCCAAAATATTAGATTCTCTGAGAGTGATGCGTACAACTTTATTAAAAAAAGAGAAAAGAGCAAAGATTGAATGTGGAGACACTAGTACTTTGATTTAGTTATTTAATGATCATCAAGTTAATGATAACGTGTTCACTTGAGATGTCCAAATTGATGAATTTGATAGATTATTCTTTTCGTTGATGAGATGGGTAGGATAGATTATGACTACTTTGGAGATGTGGTAATTATTTATACTAGTTATATGCTTAATAAGTATAATTTAGTCTACGCACAATTTGTCGGGGCTAATAATCATTGCCAAAATATTTTTCTTGGGATGACCTTCTTGTTAGAAGAGATGATTTAATCATTTATGTGGTTATTTATAACTTTTGTATGAATCATGGATGATAAACATCCAAAAATAATATTTACTGATCAAGAATAGGTAATGGCTAGGGCCATAGATGTTGCATTTATCTCACACTCGTCATAGATTGTGCCAATGGCATATTCATAAAAAGGTTTCATGAAAAGTGTTATGCTTCAATAACAACAACAAAGTAAGAGGCATTTTTCATTAAGTGTTTAAGCAAACGTGACTCTGAGGAGGAGTTAAGAAATTATGAGCTGAAATGATCACATAAGAGAAACTCCATAATCATGGTTGGTTGGAGGATCTTTATAGGATAATGAATAAGTCATCAACAACAATCAATAAGGATTATTTTAACATGGGCATTCTATCCACATGGTGTAGCGAGTCTACTAATAATGTGTTTCATGATATTTCTAAGCCCACAAGTTTTATAACTAATTATTTTCTTGGTTTAGAAAAGGTAATAAGGAATTGGCGCCGGAATAAATAGGATGATGATTACAAATGTAGCTAGTCTAAAATAGAACTTGTAATAAAAACAACCCAATATTAAAGCGAGCTACTCAATTTTATTCAAGGAAATTATATTCATTTTTGTAGAAGAATTTTTATAGGATGTGGGTGGAATGAGTATAGAGTTTGTGTTCATATGATTCTTCAAACTTTTTTGTCTGTTGCAAATAAAATAAGGATCAACCTAATCATTGGGTTGTTGATTTTGATGCGATAGATGGAAGCATTTAATGCACTTGCAGGAAGTTTGGGACAATGGATTTGTTGTATTCTCACTGCATGAGAATTTTGAGGCAGATGGATATTGTGAAAATCTCTGAGAAGTACCTACTCTTATAATGGTCAGCAAGAGCTCTCAAAGATTTATATTAATACCGCATGTTGATAGGATTTTTGTAGAATAATTTTGAAGCTAGTAGTGAATTCATATTAAAAAATTATATCAGCAGGTTTGCATATCAAATTAGTACATGAGTGTAGCGGAATGAGGAGGCTAAATAATACATGTTGGCTGCGATTAAGGATATGTTTGAAAATATCAATTTCATTCTCTATAGGAAGAGAAAGAACCATAAGTTTACACAGGATAGCATTGTAAAAGTGAAAGATCTACTAAAGCATGAGCCTAATTATAAAGGCATATCTAATGCAAAGTTGAAAGGCACTGGGAAAAGGAGAAGCCGACATGTATTGTTCAAGCGTAGAAAAAATTTTGTATGAAATTTTGTAGGTATTTAATGATTTTCCTGTCGTGTTATGGGTTATAACTATATGCAATGTTTAAGAACTACAGTACAAAGTTCATACTTAAAATAAATATATAGTGTTTAATCAAAAGTTCTATAGGTAAGGGACATTGTAAAAGAGGTTGATAAAGAATATAACTCTAACTTTCAAGTGAATAATAATTGATACTAAGCTTTAGATAGATATTTTTCACCATGGCTACAAAAAGTAAGGCTTGTTGCTAAAAGAAGCCTTCATTATAGTTTATAATATACACCCTATAGTATAGAATATACCAAAACATACACAGAACTTTTTTTGAAGCTAAACCATACAAAAAAGAACATGAACATTACAACAATTACAAATCCCAAAAAATGAAGTAAGAGAGTATTACTAAATTTTTGAACTATCTTAAATGGACACACACACACACACACACACACACACACACACACACACACACACACACACATGTATATATATAAAGTTGTTTCATCTTTGATTTTTCTTCTACGTGACTTCTTTATTTGATATGTGCTTCCATCATGTTTTCATAAAAAAATATGCTTATTTCTTAACTGTTTTACATCATAAGTTACAATATAATTAGGTTCTTCTATGTAAGTCAAATTAGGTTGCATTTCTATTTCACTATCTAGAATCATATTAATAGTATATGTGACCAATTTTTATAGTAAAGAAATATGAAATTCATCATGAATATCTAAAATATGACCCGGCAATATTGGTGGATACATAGACTTAATTTTCAATTTTATCATCGCATCAAATGGTCAAAAGTACCTTAGACTCAACTCTAACAATTTTACTCATACCATTTAATGGGATAGTTTTCACATATCAATAATCACCCATCTGAAAGTCCATATCTAGATACATTGAATCATAACATTTATTCTATCTATATTGTGTCGCTCTTAGTTTATCTTTGATTAGCCAATTATTTTTAGTGGCATCATCTGCTAAAGATGACCCTAACTTCTTCTTTCCCCCACCTCTATCCTAGATAAAGGTGTCCAATACTTATAATCATATAAAACCTCATATGGTGGCATTCCAATGCTAAACTAAAAGCGGTTATTATAAGTAAACTCACTTAAAATGTATTTAATCCTCCAAACTTCCTCAAAATCAAGTGTACATAATCTTAGTAAATCCTTAAGTGCATGAAAAATTCTCTTATACTGACTATCTATTTGCAGGCAAAATGTTCTACAGAATTTTATATAATCTCTAAACCCTCCTAGATACATCTCCATAATCTAGAAGTAAATCTATCATCATAATAAAAGTAATAACCTTCAATAACCCATTGAATCTGATAATCTCATATGCATATTAGTTAATCAACCATGATACATACTACAATATATACATTCTTAGACCTAAAAAATCTCATAGCAAAATCCATTATGCTATCTTCTCACTTTCACTCAAGAATAAGTAAATGTTGCAATAAACAACGAGGTCGTTAATGCTCCACTTTCACCATCTAACAAGCTTCACATCTTGATATAAACTTTGCTTCCTCTCTTTCCTATCTTGGCCACCAAAATAATAATTTTGAATCAATATACATATTATTACTTCCAAGGTGGATAGTATATCTAAAATAATGTGCTTAATGCAAAATCTTTCTCATTAAGCCTTCACCACGAAGAACCCAAAATTGGTCTCTATAAGTTAACACTCCATAATAATTCACCTGTAGCTTAGATATTCTCTCATACTTTCTATCAATCTCATAGGCCCCTCATCAACATTTTAAGCCTTATGAATCATCTTATATAAGATAAGTTATATGAACATCTAAGTAAACACTATAATGTCCATATTAGTTGATCTTCTTTGTTCTAATGTGAATGAGAGTGGTGCTTTGGGCTTTTATATTCTTCCAATGCCATTTATTATTAGTTATATATATTTTTTTCACCAATAGTACCCTTCAATGTACGTTCTAGCTTTCACATTATCCTTAGTCTAAATGGATGATCGAAAGGTAAGAACATAAAGTGATACTCAAACTAAGAATATTTGTGTCCATGATTTAGGGTGAAGGATTAAGTATTCTTCATGTAGTAATGGCAAGCTAACTTTGCCACTATACTCCAACCCGATAAAATATCATAAGCTAGAAAATTACCAATGATCCAAAGAAATGCATCTTTAAGGATAAAACTCTATTTGGTTTAGATGTCATATGTAAGGACACATTCTTTCACAAGAACTTGAGTTCATCAATTAATGGTTATGAAAATTATCAATTTTTGCTTTAGGATTATGTAGCCTTGGTATTACAAGTGTCAAGAACATGTACAGGGTAAACATACACATCTTTAATGGAAGGTTATATAGCATTAATATAACATGCCAACAAGAGTTTGGTGATGATGCATGATTGTATAGAGTGAAATGATCATCACATAATCTTGATCTTATGTTACGTGACTTGGTAGGTAATTGAGGATATATCAGATCAAAGTGTTTTCATACTTCAGCATCTGATAATTGAGAATAAACACCACTATAAGCTAACTTCTCCTTATGCCTTCTCATGATCTACTAAACTCATTGATGCATATAGGCACTAAAGTCTTGGAATAATTCATAAATAAAATAATTGAGAATATGAAATATCCTTTTTTATGTTGTTTTCCTTAGTTGGGTTTGAACTAAGGCACACTGTATGTATGATAATAAACTTCTGTTACATCATCCTCGTAGTACAACAAACAATCATTCATAGAAAAATCAATTTCTATAACAATAAGACCCAACTTTAATATTAATTTCTTTATTCGATACATATCTATGGGAATTAAATTGCCCATTAGATTTGTTTCCTTAAGGAGACCAACGAAGTCATTAAAGCACTCCTAAGAGATATTATATTCATATTTATACTAAGCATCCTACCAATAATCGATAATTTTGAATAAGTTGTACAATAATCCTAAATTAGTTTTTTGAGCAACATGTAGTAATTCAAAGAATTTCTTTGTTTCTATGTTAGGTGGCTCTTCCATGTGTCCTCTTAAATTCAGATCCACTGCATCAAAAGTAAGTTCTTTATGCATTCTATTAATTTGATCTTCGTCAATTATTCTAGAAGCTATGGATGGCCTATCATGGGCATCTCTATGTAGCTCGTACTCGCCATGTGAGTTTCAAAACCAATATCTTAGAATAATTCCCCTATGATATAAATCAAGCTTAATATCATAGGTTTAAGAAAAGCTTGATTTTTATATTTTGAGCATGAACATCTAAACATTTCATCTGACTTAAATGAAGGTAGTTGACATGTGACATGAATGAAAGAATCAACTACATCAATAAATTCATCTGTCAATACTTTTTATCTTGGTAACAAACTAATACACATTCAATATGTTTCCTCTTGGATAGTCATATGATGATGAATTAAAAATCCTTAAATAAATTAAATGTATAAAAATATATCATTATGATGTGCAACTCCAAGGGTTTGTAGTGCTTAAATATCAAAGTCTACATAACTACTGACTTATACCTCATAAATTATCTAATTTATAACCAATGAATGACAAAATACCTAAGCCCTAAAATCAAAAACATCTCGATGACAAGTTAGTAAACCCTAAACATTAAAAATCACATATACTCATGAATAAATTCATTTGTTCACCTAAATTCTTTCATACATCACTCAAACTCATGCATAATCATTCAAATTGAAATTACCCTATATCAACTCAAAAAAATCATCATATAACCCTAAATCCTAAGAAATTAGTAAGTGCAACAAAATAAATGAACACAAAACTATCTCAACATGAAAATATTTACTATACAACAAGACCTATGAAGTTATACAACATTAAGTGAACAAACTTTCTAACATGTGTTATAACGGTTCAAATTGCGTTAAAAAGAAGAGTAGTAAATAGAATGAGTTTTACCTTCTAAATCTTGAAAAAATGGAGAGAAATGTAATATCAAGAATCTGCTCCAGGATCGTCCTGGGACGATCAGTGGAATTTGCTCCAGAATCTGCTCCAGAATTTGCTCCAGGTGATTTTCTGTACACATCGTCCGGGCCGATTGAAGAAATCGTCCAGGCCGATCGGCACTGTAGAAAATATCGGCCTGAGAATAGTCCTGGGAACCGTCCAGGACGATCCTAAATGGTCTGATCATCCTGGGACGATCTGAAGACTTTAAAGCTGATTTCAAGTCGTTTTGAGGAGAGAGAAAATCATTAAAAATGAAAATATCAGCCGAGGAGAGAGAAAGTCGTGGACTTTTGTGCAAAGTTGATTTTCGGACGACGCGGAGCCGTTTTCGTCCGAGGAGACTGTTCGAGATATTGCTGTACGCAAGGTAAGGCACATTCCGCCTTTCTCAATTTTCAGAACCGTCGTGTTTGGCGGTATATTCTGTCCGGATTTCGTTTCCGTTAACGATTTTCGTCCGTATATGTTGATTGACTCAGTTTTTACCGCTTAACTTTCTGTATATTGTTGACGTGCCGAGTGTGCACATTTTGGTTATTTTCTGAAGATTTTTGTCCGGGTATTTTTTGATTCGACGGTGTTTTTCGTCGATTAGATTTTTCTGTGTATTCTGAAATTATCTGTGTAGTAGAATAAATGTTCTGAAATGTGATTATCTATATTCTGTGCGAATTTGGTGAATTTTGATTTTCAGGAAAAATTGTGTAAATTCCGTATACTGCCGTTGTGTTGCCCGATTTTTGTCTGATTTCTGATTTGCCCGGATTTATTCTGAATTGAAATGCTATCTGTATAAGCTATAAAAAGGGAGCTATAAGGGGCCTGGATCCTATGAGATTCAGTAAGTGTCAGGGAAATCTGAAATGAGCTCAATCTGAAATCTGATATCTGTTCTGTTCCGGATCCGATGAAATCTGTTCTGGTGCCGTGAGCACATTTAGCTATTAATTACTCAGAGAATTTCTGGTGCCGTGAGCACATTTAGCTATTAATTACTCAGAGAATTTCTGGTGCCGTGAGCACATTTAGCTATTAATTACTCAGAGAATTTCTGGTGCCGTGAGCACATTTAGCTATTAATTACTCAGAGAATTTCTGGTGCCGTGAGCACATTTAGCTATTAATTACTCAGAGAATTTCTGGTGCCGTGAGCACATTTAGCTATTAATTACTCAGAGAATTTCTGGTGCCGTGAGCACATTTAGCTATTAATTAAATATCTGATATCTGAGTTCCGTATCTGTTCTGTTCTGATATGATCTGAATTTCTGATTTCTGTACGATTCTGACTCTGTCGATTTAATCCGTTCTAATTTGTACTCTGATGTGATCTGATCTGTACGATTCTGATTCTGATTTGATATATGTCCGTATAAGTTCTAATTTTGATTCTGTTCTGATTCGAGACACGATTCTGTTCCGAATTCTGTACGGATTTCTGTCTGATGAGTTTGGTTTTGGATTCTGAGAGTTTTGATTGGAGGTTTGTTGCTTTGCTGAGCTGTTGAGCTCACTCTTGTTTTCTGGTGGTTTTTCAGGTTCTGGGAAAGGGAAGGAAGTCCAGGACTAGATTTCAGAGTCTGATCAGTATAGGTATTTTGTACTTTTTGATTTTTTTTTATACAGTCATGGCTCTTTCTGTTTTATTTTTCTGTCAGCCATGCACTATATTTGTAGATGATTGTTTTGAGGAAAAGAAAGAAAAATATAGATGATTTGTTCCGCTGCATTTGATGTTCTATAGTAGCTCTGTGTGTTTGTTTTGTGTATAACATTTTGGAAGATTCAGTTCAGTAACCAATTCCAAAGCTAGATCCTGGTTAGTCTGTTAGGCTGGTCGCAATCCGGCTCGGGCGGGATCCGTCCCCGTCGGGTCGGGTCGTGACAAGCCCTTTTGAGTGGTATCAGAGCACTAGTTTTGGAAATTGGTTGGATTGTCAGACAGAGCTATAGGAAGTGATTAGTGAGTTTGTCTGGGGGTAGTTTTGGGTCGTTTGGCTTTTTATTGTGCTATTTTTGTGTTGTTTTTGTGATAGTTTTCCAGATTTTCTGGATTTTTCTGTATGGATCAGCCAGACCCAGACATGACTGACGGGCAGAGTTCCAGTCAGGCAGCACCAGTGGGGAGTACAGCCCCAGTGGCAGGTGCTGACACGCTGTCACAGTTTGCTACGCTTGTTGCTCAGATGATGAGCGAGACTCAGAGCAGAGCCTCTACTGTCAGATCTGAGGACATTGATAGACACCTGCAGTTGTTTTTGAGGTTGAAACCTCCGAGGTTTGAGGGCGCTGTTGAGCCCAGAGCTGCCGAGGAGTGGTTGAGGAGGTTGGAAAAGACTTTTGACGGGATGCAGTGTCCTGCGGACAGGAAGGTCCCGCTAGCAGTGTTTTTGTTGGATGGAGAGGCTGAGCACTGGTGGGAAGGCCAGCAAGCAGCTAGATTTCAGGGCAGACTGAATTCTTTGATCACCTGGGAAGAGTTCACTGAGGTATTTCGAAACTGGTTTGTTCCCCCTTCTGCACGATAGCAGATGTAGGAGACTTTTCTGAGACTTGTTCAGGGGAGCAAGACGGTGATGCAGTACGAGGCTGAGTTTACTGCATTAGCCAGGTACGCTCCGCAGCTGGTTAGCACGTCTGCTGAGAGGTGCTACAGATTTCTGAGAGGACTACGAGATACTTTGAGACAGCCCCTGATACCATTCCGGATCACTGATTTCGCTGAGCTTGTGGAGCGAGCTCGATTGATAGAGAACGATATGATGGCTACTCAGCAGCGGTGGACTACGAGTAAGAAGAGGTTTGGAGGCGAGGCATCAGGCAGTGGTTCCTCTGGGAAGAGGAGATTTGTATCTGGACCTGGTTCTGGATTTGGTGATTCTAGGAGGAGTGGAGGGTCGTCTGGTACTGCTACCAGTACGACGAGTTCTGGTTCTGTTAGTACGGCACCTGTGTGCCAGAGCTATGGACGACGACACTTGGGCCAGTGCTACAGGATGGCTGGTCTGTGTTTCCGATGTGGTCAGCCAGGACATCGGATTGCAGAATGTCCACAGATGGGTTTTGATCGACGTTCTGAGTTTCGATCTGAGGGCTCTGTTAGACCTACTGGTTCAGCAGGGAGACCGAGGACTGTTCCTCCTCGCCCTGAGGGATTTTCTGGTAGAGGTGGTGGTACTAGTTCTGGACCACGGAGACCACCTACGGTTCAGAGGGAGCAGAGTAGTTCTGTTGCTTCAGCTCCTGCTCCAGTTCAGCCTCGAGTTTACAGTTTGAGTCAGCAGGAGGCTCGAGATGCTCCAGATGTTGTGACAGATACGGTTTACATTTCTGATCAGCCCTGTCGTGTTTTGTTTGACTCTGGAGCTAGTCACTCTTTTCTGTCCGAGCACTGTTTTGAGATTTTACATTTGGACTCGCTTTTGTTGCCGATTTCTTTGTCTGTGATTTTACCGGCTGGGAACCCTTTGATTGCTCGGAAGTTTTATTTGTGCGAGATCGATATTGCTGGCAAGAAGTGGAAATCTAGTTTAATTTTGTTGCCGATTTCATCGTACGACGTGATTTTGGACATGGATCGGCTGAGTTGGTATGAGGCTCAGATTGACTGTCTGAAGAAGCAAGTGAGCTTGCTTGTGGCTGGGGAGAGAGTTGTATTTCAGGGCTTACGAGGTGTTCTCTCCAGTCTGATTTCTGCATTGGAGGTGAGCAGAATGTGGAAGAAAGGATGCCCAGTGTTTTTGGCTTCGGTGCGGGATCTAAACCTGGAGGTTGGTTCTGTTTCTGAGATCCCAGTGGTACGGGAGTTTGCTGATGTTTTTCCTGAGGAGTTGGTTGGTTTACCTCCGGATAGAGAGGTGGAGTTCTCTATCGATGTTTTTCCGGGTACAGCTCCTATATCAAAAGCTCCGTACAGGATGGCACCGAAAGAACTTTCTGAGTTGAAAGTTCAGCTTCAGGAATTGGTTGACAGAGGTTTTGTCCGTCCTAGTGTTTCGCCCTGGGGAGCACCTGTTTTGTTTGTGAAGAAGACGGACACTCCGTATGTGTATTGACTACAGAGATTTGAATAAGGTCACGATCAAGAACAAGTATCCTTTGCCGTGGATCGATGACTTGTTCGATCAGCTTTTCGGATCTTCTGTGTTTTCGAAGATTGATTTGAGATCCGGATATTATCAGGTGAAGGTGAAGGAAGCTGATGTGGTGAAGACAGCTTTCAGTACTCGGTACGGGCACTATGAGTTCTTGGTTATGCCTTTTGGGATAGCCAACGCGCCTGCTATTTTCATGGTTCTGATGAACCGAGTCTTCAGGGAGTTTTTGGATCAGTTTGTGATCGTTTTCATTGACGATATTCTGGTGTACTCTACTTCTGAGGATGAGCATGCCAGACACTTGAGCATTGTGTTGGAGACTCTGAGGCGGCATCAGCTGTATGCCAAGTTCTCCAAGTGTGAATTCTGGCTGAGGAGCATTTCTTTTCTGGGGCATGTGATTAGCGGAGAAGGCATTTCTGTTGATCCCCAGAAGATTCAGGCGGTTGTTGATTGGCCAAGGCCGACTACGGTATTTGAGGTACGTAGTTTCTTGGGCATGGCCGGGTATTACAGGAAATTTGTGAAGGGATTTTCACAGATTTCGACGCCTCTGACGAGACTGACTCAGAAGTCAGTAGCTTTTGTTTGGACACCGGAGTGTGAAGCTAGTTTTCAGAGATTGAAGGATTGTTTGACTTCAGCTCCAGTGTTAGCACTTCCATCAGGTACGGAAGGTTTTCAGGTGTTCAGTGATGCTTCACTGAAAGGACTGGATTGTGTTCTGATGCAGCATGGTCAGGTAATTGCTTATGCTTCTAGACAGTTGAAACCACATGAGAAGAATTACCCGACGCATGATTTGGAGTTAGCTGCTGTTGTCTTTGCTTTGAAGATTTGGCGTCATTATCTGTATGGCGTCAGTTGTGAGATCTTTACTGATCATAAGAGCTTGAAGTATATTTTCACTCAGAAGGATCTGAATTTGAGGTAGAGAAGGTGGCTCGAGTTAATCAAGGACTATGATTTGACTATTCAGTATCAGCCTGGGAAGGCGAATGTGGTAGCGGACGCTCTGAGCAGGAAGTCTTCTGGATTATCAGGTATTCAGCTTACTTCTGATGATTTCCCGATTCGAGACATGGAGCGCTTGCAGTTGGAGGTGATTTCCTCCAATGGTTTGGATTTGGCTCAGTTGAACATTCAGTCTTCTTTGGAGACAAGGATTCAGGAAGCCCAGAAGTCAGATTCTGACTATTCGAAATTGATTGCTCAGATTGGATCTGGTAAGACTCCTGAACTTCGAATTTCTGATTCTGGTGCTATTTTCTGTAAGAACAGGTTGTGGGTACCTGTGTTTGGGGATTTGAGGCAGGAGATTCTGTATGAATCTCATCATTCAGGCTACACTGGTCATCCAGGCAGTGGTAAGATGTATGCTGATATGAAGCTTTTGTTCTGGTGGCCTGGGATGAAGAAGGATGTGGCGGAGTTTGTGTCGAGATGCGAAGCCTGTCAGTTGGTGAAGGCAGAGCATCAGCGACCAGGTGGACTGTTGCAGTCGTTGCCTATCCCTGAGTGGAAGTGGGAGGAGGTGACGATGGACTTTGCTATGGGTTTTCCTCGATCACGACAAGGACATGATGCCATCTGGGTAGTCGTGGATCGATTGACGAAGTCAGCCCATTTTCTTTCGATCAGACAGACTGACTCAGTAGAGCGCTTGGCACAGGTTTATGTTAAGGAGATGTCAGATTGCACGGTGTGCCTCGCGTGATTGTATCTGATCGAGACGGACGTTTTACTTCCAGACTTTGGAAGGGCATTCAGCAAGGATTGGGTACGAAACTGCATTTCAGTACAGCTTTTCATCCTCAGACCGATGGACAGTCTGAGAGGACCATTCAAGTGCTGGAAGATCTGTTGAGACTTTGTGTTTTGGATTTTGGTGGAAGCTGGGAAGATCATATCCCTTTGATTGAGTTTGCTTACAACAATAGCTTCCAGTCCAGTATCGGTATGGCACCGTACGAGGCTCTGTATGGCAGGAAGTGCCGTACTTCTTTGACTCTGATGGAGGTCGGAGATAGACAGGCTTTGGGTGCCACTTTTGCTGATGAAACTGCTCAGAAGATCAGCTTGATAAAAGAAAGATAGAAAGCGGCTCAGGACCGTCAGCAGAAGTATTACAATCAGAAGCACAGGTTTGTTGAGTTTCAAGTTGGTGACTTTGTGTATGTCAAAGTCAGTCCGATGAAGGGTGTGAGCAGATTTGGTCAGGTAAGTAAGCTGAGTCCAAGGTATGTTGGACCGTTTGAGATTTTGGAAAGAATTGGAAAATCTGCTTACCGACTATTGCTTTCTGATTCGATGCCCGACATGCATAATGTGTTTCACCTATCCACTTTGAGAAAGTGGGTATCTGACTCTGGAAAGAAGGTATCTGCTGATGAGGTTGAGATTCAGGAGAATCTGGCGTATAAGGAAGAGCCAGAGTTGATTTTGACGTACGACGTCCGAAAACTACGAAGTAAAGAGATTCCGATGGTTAAAGTCCAGTGGAAGCACCGGACTGCACGAGAAGCGACTTAGGAAAAGGAGTCTGACATGAGACGGTCGTACCCGTACTTGTTTTGACTGAGTTTGGATTGGATAATGTCGAGGATGACATTTTTCTGAAGTTGGGGAGATTGTAATATCAAGAATCTGCTCCAGGATCGTCCAGGACGATCTGGATCGTCCTGGGACGATCAGTGGAATTTGCTCCAGAATCTGCTCCAGAATTTGCTCCAGGTGATTTTCTGTACACATCGTCCAGGCCGATTGAAGAAATCGTCCAGGCCGATCGGCACTGTAGAAAATATCGGCCTGAGAATAGTCCTGGGAACCGTCCAAGACGATCCTAAATGGTCTGATCGTCCTGGGACGATCTGGCGATCGGCCGGGCCGATCTGAAGACTTTAAAGCTGATTTCAAGTCGTTTTGAGGAGAGAGAAAATCATTAAAAACGAAAATATCAGCTGAGGAGAGAGAAAGTCGTGGACTTTTGTGCAAAAGTTGATTTTCGGACGACGCGGAGCCGTTTTCGTCCGAGGAGACTGTTCGAGATATTGATGTACGCAAGGTAAGGCACATTCCGCCTTTCTCAATTTTCAGAACCGTCGTGTTTGGCGGTATATTCTGTCCGGATTTCGTTTCCGTTAACGATTTTCGTCCGTATATGTTGATTGGCTCAGTTTTTACCGCGTAACTTTCTGTATATTGTTGACGTGCCGAGTGTGCACATTTTGGTTATTTTCTGAAGATTTTTGTCCGGGTATTTTTTGATTCGACGGTGTTTTTCGTCGATTAGATTTTTCTGTGTATTCTGAAATTATCTGTGCAGTAGAATAAATGTTCTGAAATGTGATTATCTATATTCTGTGCGAATTTGGTGAATTTTGATTTTCAGGAAAAATTGTGTAAATTTCGTATACTGCCGTTGTGCTGCCCGATTTTTGTCTGATTTCTGATTTGCCCGGATTTATTCTGAATTGAAATGCTATCTGTATAAGCTATAAAAAGGGAGCTATAAGGGGCCTGGATCCTATGAGATTCAGTAAGTGTCAGGGAAATCTGAAATGAGCTCAATCTGAAATCTGATATCTGTTCTGTTCCGGATCCGATGAAATCTGTTCTGGTGCCGTGAGCACATTTAGCTATTAATTACTCAGAGAATTTCTGGTGCCGTGAGCACATTTAGCTATTAATTACTCAGAGAATTTCTGGTGCCGTGAGCACATTTAGCTATTAATTACTCAGAGAATTTCTGGTGCCGTGAGCACATTTAGCTATTAATTACTCAGAGAATTTCTGGTGCCGTGAGCACATTTAGCTATTAATTACTCAGAGATTTTCTGGTGCCGTGAGCACATTTAGCTATTAATTAAATATCTGATATCTGAGTTCCGTATCTGTTCTGTTCTGATATGATCTGAATTTCTGATTTCTGTACGATTCTGACTCTGTTGATTTAATCCGTTCTGATTTGTACTCTGATGTGATCTGATCTGTACGATTCTTATTCTGATTTGATATATGTCCGTATAAGTTCTGATTTTGATTCTGTTCTGATTCGAGATACGATTCTGTTCCGAATTCTGTACGGATTTCTGTCTGATGAGTTTGGTTTTGGATTCTGAGAGTTTTGATTGGAGGTTTGTTGCTTTGCTGAGCTGTTGAGCTCACTCTTGTTTTCTGGTGGTTTTTCAGGTTCTGGGAAAGGGAAGGAAGTCCAGGACTAGATTTCAGAGTCTGATCAGTATAGGTATTTTGTACTTTTTGATTTTTTTTTTGTACAGTCGTGGCTCTTTCTGTTTTATTTTTCTGCCATGCACTGTATTTGTAGATGATTGTTTTGAGGAAAAGAAAGAAAAATATAGATGATTTGTTCCGCTGCATTTGATGTTCTATAGTAGCTCTGTGTGTTTGTTTTGTGTATAACATTTTGGAAGATTCAGTTCAATAAACCAATTCCAAAGCTAGATCCTGGTTAGTCTGTTAGGCTGGTCGCAATCCGGCTCGGGCGGGATCCGTCCCCGTCGGGTCGGGTCGTGACAAGAAATGAGCAAGAAATTACTTGAATTAGAGAATGGGGGTGGAGCAGTCATGGACTTTATCTCAGTGCGGAAAATTTTGAAAATAAAGTATAGAGGGAAGTTTGGGCGAAATAAGGCCTTTTTGGCGAAGTTCTATAAAAAATTTTCATCAGACATGAAATATTTATCAATGGAGACCAATCCTATAGAAAATAACAACATGATGCATAGTAGCTGGCAAAATTACAGGAAAAAAATTGCCAATATCTAGTGGCAATTTTTTCGTCGGTAATTTCGCTAGAAAGTCCGATGAAAAAATTATGTTAGAAATTATGGCAATTTTTTCGTCGGTAATTCTTTTCTTTCTAGTCCGGAGTAGATAAACTATATGTTGCAATTGTGTAACTTCTAACTATTGCATAATTTTTTTTTTTTTGAAGGTATATTAAAGTTTTGATCAATAAAATTATTTTCACTGCTAAAGGAATTAGATAACGTTAGTGGTGGTTATTATTATTCTTAAAAAATAAAAGAAAGAATTCTTTCAAATTAATTTTGGGGCATTATAATTGGAATCAGAGAAATAATTATTTGAAGAATTGATCGAATTGTAAAGCAAAGTTATATGAATGGATTATGAGTCAAGTAGATTGGGTATATTAATGTGTATTATTTTGAATACATAATTGATTGCATGTGTGAATTATTTAAATAGGATTTTTTCAATTGAATACTTAAAATTAATCTACCAAAGTAAAATGATCAACATAATTCAGCTCTAGTAAAACAAATAATGTTATGTAGTTGGCTAATGTTCTAGAAGAGATAATGATTGATACAAAGAGCAAGTGATATGGAAGTAAGGAAGAAAAGGGGATAAGTATTTACAAATATTTCATAAATTGAAGCCCCCACTATTCAAATGAGTTGTAGAAACCTAGGCTGCAAAAGATTGGATACTAAGGATAGAGAAGATATTTGACAACATGCAATGCCCAAAGAATCAGAAAGTGTCGTCATTAGTATTTATGTTTGAAGGAGAGGATGAGAAATGATGGGTTAGACAACATCAAGAGAAATTTTAGGGTAAAACCAATACTGAGATTATTTGGGAGGAGATAGCTACAGTGTTTAGGATATGATTTGTACCTCCATCAGCTTGATGATATATGTAAGAAGTTAAGGGAGGAGGAAAGGAGAGAGAAAAGAGAAAGGTTGTGTTTTGGTCACCAATCCACTTCGTCGCTTTTGTGAAAATTTCTTAAATTGTGGTAGGTGATTTTTTTCCTATTCTTATTTTTAAATATTTTAATTTTGACCATTCGATTTCTTTCAAACTAATTTTATGATAGTTTTTTGGATTTAGTGAACTTTTATCGCATAAATTTTTATATATTATAATAATGATTATACTAGTCATTTTGATTGGTTGACTTCATAATTTTACTACGTAAAATGAAAGTTATTGTATTTTGTATGATTTAGAAAAAGAAAATTTTTTGTGTTTCTATACAAACATAATGTCAATACAAGTATTGTGAATTGATATGAGTATGTGATTGGGTGGTGTTATCCTTTACTAATTTATGTGATTCAGGGTTATATGAAGTTATTATTATGTCGATAGGCAAAGATTGACGACTTTATTTATTTAGCCAATAGTTACTGATTACTGACTACTGAAAAAAATATCACTCAAGGCAAAACTTCATACTTGTTTAGTGTGATTACTAGAATGCTTATTACTATACTGATTTTACTGTTATTACACCACTTCCACAATAATGTTTTACTATCCTGCTAACTATTACTCTTATTGTATTATTTTACTATTTCTGCCATAGGTTTTGTGAATGCTGATATTGTTATGGATATTAATATTATTACTTATGCTACTACTGATTCACTAGTTACTGGTTTACTATTACTGAACATGTGATTCCTATACTGAGCATGTGATATAAGATACTGATTAATAATAATATAAAATAGTTGAATATTATGTGTATACTCTTCCATGATTTTACCACAATAATATAATATCGACAGTCGTTTTAAATCTTTCAGTTTTATTGATTTATAAGGTGCTCAATTTCCTATATATTTTATTAAATAAACATCTTCCCTTAACCCTATTATGAACAATATGAGTCCTAAGCCCTAAAGATCATTGATCTCTCCAGATGACTTCGAAACTTGTGGTCTGTCACACTAACATGCACTAAGGTGCCGCGTCTATATAAACTTTTGTTATGATAATGGATGTCTGGCATCATCTAATACAATTATATGCTTCAGTTATTCTAATACCGAGTACGGTCAATCACAAATGCTAAAGAATAATTCAAAAATTTATGATTTAGCATTGATTTTATTACTATTAAGCTTACACAATTTCATCAATTATTATAATCATTTTTATTCACAATTTAAGCCATTCACTATAAGAAAAATGCTCATTTCTAATGGCCATATTTGTCTAAAATGTGCAAAATTTGCAGGAAAAATAGCTTTCCGACAGATTTTTGGCAGAAAATTGGTCGTCGATAAAGCAGCCGTCGGAAAATAAATACTTGCGAAAAAATCCCCATAAAATTTTTCAACGAATTTCTGACAGAAATTTGATGTTAAAAATATAAATAATTCTCAAATTATGCCTAACTGGCAAGCCAGTGCGACGCTTGCCTACTTGCTTGACTCCTCAGCCTTGCAGACTGCAACACACCCACCCGCCTACCCATAGCCCACTTCCAGCCTAAGCAAGCCAGCCCGCACACACACGTTCCTGTGCCTAGGCCATATTTTCATTATACTTGGATCATTTTCTATCTAATTGAGATTCTAAGCATTTATTATAATTTTTCTCCAGCATTCCGCTTTCTCTATTTTCTCTCCATTCTCACATAGGTTTCAAGTTGTATGCTAATAGGTCGACCTCCTAGTAAGGTCGGGTGTCATCTAGGGACAAATTTGAATTCAATAGATATAATTTTGATTGACTTAAACATGATATCAAATGATACGCCAAATTATACTTCTTATAAAACACTTAACTGATATAATTATTACAATTTACCTTGCTTATGTTCTTTGATGAGAATATGATATTATTATGATGTATCATGCATATCATTTTGAATTTTATGTTGGGATTATTAGTATTTTACTGTGCTTATTACTTAGAATGTATGCACATGCATTTGTTATATTTAGGAAAGGGTGAAAGGAGTATAAATATACAAATTTAATTTGATAGCTTTGGGATAATATATATGAACTTGTTTTATGATGTAAATATTAATGTAAAAATAAGTGTATTTTAAGGGTATATAAGAATAGTATATACTTTTGGATTGTTACTCCTAAAAACATTCTTTTGATGTATAAATTTTAATGTATTTAAGAGCAATTTGATTTGAAGTAAAAAAAGGTGTGAAGCATTAAAAATATTAGGGGCTTAAAAATATTTATATTTGATTTGAAGAAAAATACAATTTTTAAGTTATGAATCTCTATATATATTAATTTTGGTGTATTTGAAAATCATTAGATGAATAATTTTAAAAAACACTATACATTTTTTGTCATTCCAATTGTCACGCCCCAAGATCTAACTTTGAAGAATTATTCAGTCAATCCTTTAAATCAATCTTCTACCAGAGCTATCTATAGTCATCAATCACTAATAAACATTACAATAAAGTCTATAATTTAAAACATCATGTAAATATTTCTATTCATTCCCAAAAGTCATTTACAATACTCAGGAATTTCAACAAAATCATAAATCCATCCAGTCTTGAGTACAAAAGAATAACTATCACAAAAGAACAAAAACCTAACAATCTTGATCAACCTCACTCTCCTGCTCCCTTGCCCTAACCTGAAATCATTAATCACATATAATGAGCTTAAAAGCCCAGCACGTCACCAAATACCTACAACTAAAATCAAAGCATGGTACAGACAGAAGCAATATGCATGTCAATAAGTCAAATCATATCAGTCACTTACACATGATCATTGAGCCAATGCATAATCAGAGATCGTGCAGAAACGGTAATCATTACAGAAATGGTAATCAATACAGAAACATGTGAATCCATAATCATCAGTAGAAGAATTATTAAATAGTATAAAAGTTCGTAAAGCTCAATGAATCAGTACGTGTGTCAAATCTCTACAGTAGATGTCATATCTATAACACCAGTCAATTCAGTAGACAAATCATCGTATCTAAAATCTCAGTCAAATCATTAAGGAAATCCTCGTATCAGTAATATCAATCAAATCAATCAATAAATTATTGTGTCAATAATATCAATCGTATAAAGAGAAATCATCGGTTCAATAATATCAGTCGGCATACAACATCAAATCTATACTATCGTTTGTGACTATTGAAATCAAACAAATGCAGTATAATCGTATCAAAATGTACACTTGCAATTCTAGTTATTCAATATCACGTGCTCAGTGAATCACATGCAATCCAGTAATATATATCACGTGTTCAGTGAATCACATGTCACTTGCTCAATATATCACATGCATAATATCATTACAGAAAATCAGTAGTATCAGTGCCTGTATCAGTATCAGTAACAATCCAGTGACATGAATGATAATGCTATAACAATAAAATCGTGCATTAACAGTAAATCAGTATAATAATGATAAATCCGTACAGTAACGTCAAATCCTTAATAAATGCATCAGTATCAGTAAATCCGTCAAATCAATATCGTATTAATAACATCAATCAATCATATTAAAAAAAATCAATCAGATTATTAAATAAAGAAATCAATTTCGATCAATAATATCAATCGGTATGAAATCACATAAAACAATCAAATCAATACTTCATTAAGAACAGTTGAAGTCAATCAATGTAGTAAAATTGTACACTATATCACGTGCTCGGTATATCATAGGCAATACAGTTAATCTATATCACTTGTTTGGTGAATCACATATTATCAGTCTTATCAGTGTATCACTTGTATCAATTAGTATTCGGTGTATCACGTGTTATAAGATCAGTACAATGAATCAGTAGTATCGATGAATCAATAGTAGAATTGGTAAACATCATGCAATATCAATGAAATCATGCAGTGACAATAAACTCATAAATTTGTCAATAAATCCATTCAATATCAATAAATCAATTCAATATCAATAAATTCGTTGATATTAGTAAATTCGTACATAAATCAATAAATCTGTTCAATATTGATAAATCAGTTCAATATCGGTAAATCTATAAAGTAATCATAAGAACAATACTTTACACATACAATCTAGTACAGTAGTCTTACTTAACAAGTACATTCACTGGCTATTAAGATATTTTTCAAGGTTAGTATCAGTGTTAGTAATTCGTTAGCTCAGTAAATAGAGTCGTCACCCTTGCCCGTCGGCACAGTAATCTCCTTATAACTCCCATCAGGAGTCATGTGATCAGTAGAGGATAACACCAAACCCTTTTTAAAGGAAAACTCATCGACCCACCATCATATACAAGTTAATCAGTCTCAAACCAATGGTTCAACCAGTCTTTACTTGTCTTTTAGTAATATAATAGTAATAGATTCAGTCATATATCCACATTCATATACATCTCATTAATGCATTGAAAACAACAATCACGATTAGCTTAAATGAAGAGAATCCTTAAAATATCATACAGTAGACAAAAATCTCAAACAGAGTCAAAATAAATAGTTTCAGAAAACTACCAAATTACCAAAAATTAGATAAAATAACATTTCAAAACTTTACTTAAACTGAAGCAATATTTTTTTACATCCAAATAATTTTCTATTCGATAAAAATCCTACAAAATTTAAAATACCCGGTGAAAAATCTCCAAAAAATATTCAAAATGCATAAAATCATATTCTCTATAACATACAAAAAGTTACGCGGGAAAAGTTTTGTCAATACAAAAATATGCACGTTTTTTGGTAACGGAAACACAAAACTGAGTAGAAAAATATCAAAACACAAAATCTTAAATCAGAAATAGGATTCAGATTTTTTACTACGAGACAAACAATTCTTCCAATTGCATCGACAGACGAAAATCGCTCCATGGCCTCCGAAACCAAGCCTTTCCTTTCTCTTTCCTTCTCTTTCTCTCTCCATCTTTCTCTCTCTACAAAAATATCTCAAATGGTCTTTTAATAGAGAAAAAGATATTTACGTTTGTCCAGATGATGTTTCTCGTTCATCCCGGGACGATCTTTTTTGTACACTGATCGTACGAACGATAATGAATTTTCGTCCCTAGACGATGAGCTCTAGCAAAAATTTTTGTTTAGTTCGTCTCGGACGAACTCAGGTTCGTACAGACGAACATGCACTTTACTCAGTTTGTATAGGTAGTTCGTACAGACTAATCATACAGATTTTTAAAACTTTCTTCAGTTCGTACAGACGGTTCGTACGTACTAACAACACAAAGAAAAAAAAAATTCGAACAATAACTTGAAAATTTATGGGTTTCACACCAATCCCCAGCCTTCTTTAGCCACCACCATTGCCCACCATCTATCATTATTGGTAACTGCCCATTGCTGCTCTCTACCCATCCTAGTCGATGCTGCCTACGACTAGCATCCGCCACCACTTGGCGTTGCCATCCACCGCTGCTACTAGTTGATGTCTGGAAGAAATAGTTTCTCTTGTAAGAAATCTTCTGATTCTAAGATGGATTTGGCCAATCGTGACCCCCTAGATGTAGAGATATTATTACGTGCAAAGTCTAAATATAGCTCTATGTATGAACACCAATTAAATGTTGACACGTGTTTAGATACTTTTTTTCATTAACCTGACGACCCGACCCAGCTCCATCCATATGTTTTAAAATTGATGAAACCTGCAAAAGCTCCTTAATATTTCACGTGAATAATAAGGGGAAAAAACTAAAAACTCCCAAATATTTTAGGTGAAGAAAGGGGGAAAAATTTCAGAAAAATCATTATTTATTTTCAAACCAAGAAACCCTTGCTGAGATTTTGAGCACTTTTTTTTTTTTTTTCTTGATCTTCGAGGGAAAGGGAATGAGGGAGAAGTTAGAACATAGAGATTTATGGCTATCGACGGAGCTCCTTGGCGAGGGTTTTTCTCATGAGGAAAGGCGAGCAGTAACTTTAATGGAAGATATTGAAAGGGAGAGCAATTTGGTGTGAGAGAATGCAAGATTTGCAGATATCAAAAGTTGACAATGCATGATGAAGATGGAATATCAATTTTGATACATGCTGAGAAAAGAAGAAAAAAAAAAAGAAATAGATGATGAAGATACAATGAATTAAAATAGTTATTTTATTATTTTTACTGCTTTTAAATCTTTTTGAGCTTGTACAGAGTTGAGTATAAGAGATATTTTTCAAAAATATTATTTTTTCCTAATATTTTTTACAAGTGGGTATTTTTTTTAATACACACTATGTATTATTGTGTACAATATTTGACACATGTTATATATTTTTGTAAATACACACTATATATTGTTGAGTATTACTATGTATTGATGAGTACTACTATACACTATTATATTTGATGTGTACTATTGTGTATTGCTCTGTATTGTTATGTATTATTATGTATTAATATGTATTGTTGGGTATTACTATGTAATAATATGTATTATCATGTATTGCTATGTATTATTGTGTATTATTATGTATTGTTATGTTTTGATGTGAACTAATGTGTATTGCAATATGCAAGCTTAGTTACAAGCTTGTAGCAATATGCATTGTTGGATTTGTTCATTTAATGAAAGCTTTCTGAGCTTGTACACAGCTGTGTATTAGAGAAATTATATTAAAAATGTGATTGTTTTTATAATACACAGTCGTGTATTGCTGTGTATTGCTATGTATTGATGTGTACAAGCTCTGATACAAGCTTATAACAATACATAAGTTGGAATCTTTTGAATTCCTAAACTTTTTGTTTGGTGACTTCAACTAAATTGAATTTTCTTTTTCCATTTTGTGCTAGTGAATGTTGACTTGCTCTATATAATGATTTCTTCTTCTTTTTTTTTGTTTCTACTCATCCATTTCTTAATGATCTCTAATGATGTCGCCTTAAATGGCCCTTGCATATTGTCTAGCCTCAGTCATCTTATGAATGTAACCATCTAGACTAGCCGACTAGAAAACACTCGCATTCTAGTGACAACAAATCTTGCCACAAAATGGGGAATAACATTCTAGATTTCACCTTTAGTAATGTATTTGTTATCCTCTTATTGCACTTAAGATGAAATCAATTAGCCTTGCGAATGATTTGTACATTCTTTGAAGGAATTTGGCCAGTAATTATGATGTTTTTTTTTTTGAAAAGAACAACAAATTGCATTAATAACTAAGAAAATAAACAAACTACAAAGTAGATTCCTCCTTTAACAAGTTAAAGAAAGAAGGAGGAACCTTATTCAAACTAAAGTCTTCCCAAATAAAATTACTAAAGAGAGCAAAGTTAGCACATAGGTTAGCTAACTTATTACTACTTCTATCTATACAATTAAAAATAACATAATTAAAATCTCTGAAGAAATCTATGTCTTCCACATCCTTGGTGCCATCATTCATAGCTTGTCGAAGAAATCTAATAACGTTAGAGTTATCGCCTTCAATATTAATTCATTTGTATTTGAACATCCAATCTTTAATTACCTCTTTCAAAGATTTGATAGCTAAGAGCTCCAATTATGAAATATCCCAATGGACACATGACTTTCGAACACCAACAAGAATCTTCCTTTGCAATAACGGAACACTCCTCCAATTCATGATCTATATGAAGAACCAAGTGAAGCATCAACATTAACCTTTAACTAATCGGGTTGAGGAGGATGCCAAAGATTAGACAGTATGATCGACTGGTTAGCATCCCAATTGCCTAAGCTAAAATTACAAGACATTTTAGAAAGCGAAGAGTAGCTAATATCATTAGTAGCAATCATAGCTGTACTCTCTTCCACTCCTTTATGAATGAGTTTATTTCTAGCATTCCATGATAGGAACGCAGCATTGCAACATAAATTAAGAAGCATACAGTTATGTAGAACCATGGATTCCAACCACTTACATCAATCTTCAAAATTAACAAACAATGGGATTCCAAATCCCCATTTGTTTATATGTAGAAAAACTTCTTTCAGCTTGACACATTTGATACCAACATGTTCAACATTTTCTATTCTGTCCCAGTACCTAGGACAAGTTTCATTATCTTGCAATCTTCTATAGGATAAAAAATGGCAAGTAGGATTTGCATTTTTAAATAACCTCCACCAGAAAACCTCCACCAGAGAAATTAATCTAGCTTTTTTGATCCATTTCCAAAATCTGGGTTCATTCCGATCTTGCAGCAATGCTTCAAACGCCAAGTTAGAAATTGTTTTACCAGATTTCTGGTAAATAAGCTCCAACCTGTCTTCATGAAGTTCTGATTTGATCTTTACTTGTAGAATCAATTCCATCAGTTCCTTACCAAATAATTTCAGTGGCTCATCCACATTCCAGCTTTCATTTGCAATAAGTCTGTCCATCGAGATTACATCATCCCCTTGAGGCACCACATAAGTAGGTCATTTGTTGATGCATTTGTCCATAATCCAATTGTCTTTATAAACATCAATAGAAGAACCATTTGCAAAGATCCACCTAACAATAGGATTAAGCAATCTCCCACCATCAATTATTATTTTTCATGAAGATGAACATCCTTTCTTTGAATTTTAAGCCTCAACCGAAGTTCCATACTTTGGAGCAAGGAATTTGTGCAGCAATGATTTCTTATCTTGTACAAATCTCCAATCCAATCTAGCTCTTGGAGCATCAACTTTAGATGTAGAAGAATACAACCGTACCCTCCCCATTTCAAAGGCTTGCACAAATCAAACCAGCTGACATAATGAATACCCAATCTTCCATTTAACTTATTCCATATGAAGCTCCTACACAACTTATCAAATTCCTCAAGCACTCCTTTAGGAACAAGGGAATGTGTTCTATGAAATGTTGGATAAGAAAGCATAACTGATTTGACCAATGTGAATTTACCAGCCAATGAAATGAATTTGCTACCCCAAATGTTAAGCATCCTCAATGCTTTGTCAATGATGAATTGAAAATCAGCAGCCACTAATCTTCTCAAGCAATTTTTACACCAAGATAATAAAATTCTTTAAATGATTTAAAGCCCATAATACGAGTAATGGCTTTCCTTCTCCTTTTATTAACAAATTTACCAAAAAGAATGACAAATTTGTTAATAATACTACATTGTCCAGTACAGCCACAAAAGTCACTAAGAATTCCCTTAATCTCCTTTACCGCCTTCTTATTGAATTCAGAGAATGTAATAACATCGTCTGCATATAATAAGTGTGAGATCCTTGGACCAACTGGACTAATGCAAATCCCAATTGAGCTTTGAGAAAATGCATTAGAAAGTAGTTGAGAACAAAGAATGAAAAGTAGAGGAGACAATGGACAACCTTGATGGAATCAACTCTTGGCTTCAATCCATTCTAAAAAGTTACCATTAATAGTTAATGAAAACCTTGGATCTTCAACACACTCCAAAATGAGATTGGAGAATTTTGTAGGAAAGCAAAAGTATTCCAAAACCTTCCTAGGAGTAGGCCAACACAGAGTCATATGCTTGCTCCATGTCAATTTTGAACGAAACAAGCCCTTTAGAAGATTTAGAATATCTAAATTTGTGGAACATTTCTTGAGCAACCAAAACATGGTCCAAAAGAGATCTACCTTTAATAAATGCCACTTGCTCCTCAAATATTAGATAAGGGATAATGGATAGTAATCTATTCAAGATCACCTTAGCCGCCACTTTGTAGATAGAGTTATATAAGTTGATAGGTCTATAATTAGAGGGAACCAACGGGTTGCTCAACTTAGGAATGAGAACTATTAAGGTATCTTCCCAAACTTTGTCCAACTCACCGTGACAAAGAAAAGGTTTGATAGCATTCCAAAAATCACCTTTGATAATGTTCCAATAAGCTTTGATAAAAGAATAAGAGATACCATCATATCCTGGAGCAATATTACCACCAGTTTGTTTCAAAACCAGCCCCTCCTCTACAGAAAAATCTGTTTCCAATAGACATATATCAAAATTGTTCAAGTAATTCAATGGCATTGGCCACCCATCCAAGACACAGCTTCTATGTTTCCATTTTTGGTTGAAAAACCAAAAGAAAACAATCTCTATTTGTTTTTGCTCTTCCAACATAACACCATTCTCATCTTTTATTTTAACAAAGCTATTTGACTTCCTTCTTGCTCTAGCATAAGAGTGAAAGAACTTTGAGTTGCAATCACCCACAACCAACCATTTGACCTTTGCTCTTTATTTCCACCATGCATTCAACCGAGCCATAGTCGAGTTCAGTTCATTCACTTTAGCTTTTAGAATCCAACATTCCTCTTACGAAAGAAATCTGACATTTGATTCTTTGATTTTAAGCTTCCGAATATCTTTCATTAAACTATCTTTTAAATGGTTCAAATTCTTTAATTTGGCCTTACTCCAGAAGAACAGAGAATTTAAAGCTATTTTAAACTTGATATTAAGAATATGAGAATAGCTTCCAAAGTAAACCTTGTTCCATTCTTTCTTTACCATAGTTGAAGAAGTCGAGAATGAGGCACAAACATCCTCAAATCTAATGATCCTTTTAGCCACATAATTAAAATCAAGGAAGTTTAGTACAATTGGACAATGATCCGAAGCCACTCTAGCCAAGTGTCTGACCACCATATGATGGGATGAATTTAAAGCAGTTGAGTTAAGGAAGCACCTGTCCAATCTTTTAAGAATTCGAGCCCCTCTAGTTTTGTTATTGCACCAAGTAAACTTGGGGCAAATGAGCCCTACCTCATGAAAGTCATTATTAGAAAAAAAATAGAAAAAAAGGCCTTCATCTCCTTAGGCCCTTGGGAAAACAAAAATCTTTTCCCTCCTCTCTTATCCTCCTTAGAAATCAGACAATTGAAATCTCCTCCTACCACTATAGGAACATCTGCTGTAGAATGCATTTCCAACATCTCCCATGGATTCCTCTTTTTATACATATCTTTATTTCCTTACATAGAATCAATCCTCCATGAAACTTTGTTAATGATTTCTAAATCACCAATAACACATTGAGAAGATGACTCAACAAATGAAAAATTAGCCAAATGAGAATTCCATAAAACAATAATACCTCCAGACAAACCATCTAAAGGCACAATAAATTACTCCCAACCATCTCTCATCAGCAAATTGACTTCTTTTCTATCAATAGAAGATAATTTGGTTTCCACCAAACCCAAAAAGCAAACACCATACAATTTAAAAAAATATTTAAGGTATAGAGAATCACCTTTCTTCCTAGCTCCTCTACAGTTCCAAAAAGCTATATAAGACATTATTTAAAAGGAGGGAAAGAAACCCCCGTTGTACCTTTCATCTCCATATCCAATCTTCTGCTCCTAGGATTTGAATTAATTGGCCCAAGGCCTTTTAGTTGTTTTGATTTTTTTCTTTTTAACTTGATTGGAGCCACCTTCCTTACTTCCCATACCGGCATCCCCATTCATAGGCATGATTTTCGAGCCTCCAGTATCAGCAGACGCCTCAAAAGATACCACATCCTCTAGATTAGTCTAACTTATTTCTCCTTCTTCAACCACATCAATTAGAGCATTGAAATTATTGTCATTTGTAGGAATGTTGCAAGGAATAGAAGCTTTACCCACATCAGGTTTGAGCACTTGAATAGAATTAATAAGGTCACCTTGAGAAGGGTTGACATCAGTAGTATCCATGACAGTCTTTGAAACAGGTTCAGCATTAGAACCAACTTTAGTCTCTTTTCCCTTTGAGATCATCTGTTCAGATTTTCTCCACACAGCAAGCTCCTATGGAAGTTGATTGAACTTTTTAAAGACGGGATTTTTAAACCTCTTTCTTCCACGGTTTACAAGCATGCAAGGACCATAACCTGTTTTGTCAATACAAGCATCTTCTACCACCTTCTCATGAGTACCTTCTACCATAGCTGGATTATCTAGAATGACCATCTTCTTGTGCATATTCGGATCAAGTTTGGCCTCCAAACTATTCTTCACACAATCCTTCTTGTTATGTCCAATCATTCCACAATTGAAGCAAAAGTTTGGAATTCTTTCATATTCTATCTTCTGAAAGAACTTTCCAGAACTTCCCTCCACCCAAACATCTAAGGGAAGTTTAGCATCCAACTTAATACAAACACAAATCCTCTCGAACTCTCTTCTTCCCCATTGAAACATGTTCCCATCAATCAAATATGGCTTTCCAAACATAGATGCAATTCTACAGATATTGTTTTCATCCAACATTGTAACGGAAGGTTAGGCAACCTAATCCAAATAGGAGCCGTTAAACCTTTAAGAGAGGGAGGAGAGAAGGTTTGATACCATTTATCTACTCTAATGATGTGTCCATTAATGAACCAAGGTATGTTAGATAAAACTGATTCCAAATGCTCAGGCTAAAAAAAATGGCAAAGAACCCATCCCATACCAAGCATTATAAGATGGAACTTGCAAAATTGGGACCACTGTCTTCTTAGTTCCGAGCTAATCACAGGTAAAGGAGCTTCTCCTCCAAAAATTTTTATCACCAGAGAGTTATGAAGTTTTTTAGAGTTATCCAATTCGTTTTGAACATGAAGCCTAACAGTCGATCCATCCTCAGATAAGTAATCACCCAAATCCAAGTTAGAGACTTTTATATTCTCCTTCTTACTCCATACATTTTGTTAAGAAATACCAGAAGGACGAGATGGGACTGGAGGTAGAACATCAACGCAATCACCCAGATCTCAAGAATTACAAGTACACACCTCCATCAAATCTGAGAGTAAATCTTTTGTCTTCATAGCAGATCTCTTCCTCAATTCTTCATCATTTATGTCATTCAACTTAACACCTGCAATAAGCTCCTCGTTTGAGCTGGCTCCTACCAAAGCATTGTTGACCTCATTTTTGTATGAGGTCACTAAGGTCCTTTCAAACTCCGGATTAATTCTAGATCCTAGGATCCACTCTAGACCTTAAGATCCTTTCTTGGAGTCAGTCCTCAGGATCCACTCTAGACCTTAAGATCCTTTCCTAGAGCCAGACCTTAGGGCCTACTCTAGAGCCTAGGATTCCCTTAGATCCTAGACCCTAGAACCCCTCTAGATCTTAGGACCAATCTAGACTCAAATCAATTCCCACCCTTGATCAACTTCAACCTCAAATCAATTCCTACCTTTGATCAACCCCAACTTCAATTTAATTCCTATCCTTGATCAATCTAAATCTCAAACTTCATTCAACTCAAATCTCCCTTTCAAGCCTTAACAAACCCAGACTTTTAGACAACTTTGATTAATCACCCAACTAGGATTTACCCCAGCCACACGACCTCTTACACACACTTTAGATGATGTGCTAGGACAACCAACTCTAGATCTAGGTTAAGCCAGTGTTTACTTTACTGCTGTGTGCTGAATTTTTTCGTGGTTTTCACTGCATGTTGTGGATGAAATTGCTTTGCTGTGTCTGCTTACTTTTCTACACTCTGTGGATGGATTGATGTGTTTGGTGACTAGATTACCCTTAGGTTAGGTACGATCTGGATGTTCACATAGTTTTCTGCAGGTGGCCACGCTCATGCAGGGCAATAAAAAAGAGGGGCTAAGTTAATAATAAATATTAATTGTTATAAATGCTTGCACAGGTGCTTCAGCTGCTAAAGCCCCCAAATAAAAAGAGCGTGGCCAGTGTGTTTTACTTACTTTTCTGCACATATATATAACTACTTGGGAATAATTGCTTTTTTATTAACTGCTTAGGATAACCCTGCAGGTGAGTCTAAATTTTTGATTTGATATAAATATAATTTGTATAATTATCAAGTGTTGTGAAAGTTAATTTTGAGTTGGGATACATAGGTCCAAAGCTTGGATTCCAAAGAGGAAAGGATACCCTTTTGGGAACTATTCCTTTTCCATTTGGAAATCCAAATTTGGATCACACTTTTCTTATACCCAAAGAGGAAAGAGTGGCCTTCCCCTTTAAAGGGAAGTGCCCTCTTATCCATTTGGGTAGTTTACTACGAAGAATCCAAGGAGTTTGAAGAAAAGGAGTCCAAAGAAGAGCAAAATTGAAGACTTGAAGATTGAGAGTATCCCACTCAAAATAACTTGCATCATTATTAAGCCTAGAATCCGGGTTGTTGTCAGTGGTGCCCGGCCACTTTACTTTCTGTAAAAGTCTAGTTTGTAATAAGCAAGGCAACTTTGCCTATGGACATTTATTAATTAGTTAATATTTGATGTGATGAGTTGATTGCCCTTAGGATTGCTTGCTTTTCCTAGTTTTTTGGCGATTGTATGACGCTTTTATTTTCGCCTGGATACGTGAGACTCGTGAGGGTGTGAAAGTTTTCTATTCATAACTTTAAAAGTCTAAAATTTTAGTGAGTCTAAATAACATAGAAAGATAACGAATCTAGGGAATTAGCCGGGGATCGACCCCGGGGTCGCATGCATATTTCTGCACTTTATCTTTCCTTGTTTTAGACCCTTCCCCGCCTGCGGGTAGAGACCGGATAGTCTGACCTATGAGGACGAGGTGCCAGACCTGGGGAAGCCCAGTCTTCTAAAAAATTATTTTCTAAGCTTGTTTTTAAAATTTCAAGCATACTTGATTTGGAAGTTGTCGACCAGCATGTATTGCATTATATACAAATTAAAAGAGTCAAAGAATTTTAATTGCATCAGTTTAGCATTTTAGCACCCAACATAAGTTAAAGGGGCCAATTAGGAAAATTTCTAGATGTCGGCCTCGACTCTCCAAAACTTTAATTACAACGTCCCTACCACTCTTTCATAAAAGACCGGATCCATATATTTTAAATCGATTAGGTGGTTAGCTGGCTCTCCAATCCAGACCGAGGTAAGTCCAGGTTCTGCACTGCATTAGTTAGGTTCGGACGACTGTGGTCCAGCGTCCAAATTAGATTTAGGATCTGGGGCAGATCTTTGATTATAAGACCCCAATTTCGGGAATATAATCCCAAATTTCTAATAAAATGCTCAACTCAAATTAAATCTCTTTTCGATCCTAAAATGTAAAGCCCAACACTTAGACTAAGTTGGGACACTTCCAGATGGTTCTGGAATCTCAAAGTGTCCCCTACCTCTCTTCCTTTGATTCTGTTAATAACTGTTCAATCTTGATCCACTTCCTTTTGACTTTTCAAAAGATTCTATTCAATTTTTTTGATATCACTCCTAGAAAATCTAACAAAATTTCATTCTTATTTTAATCGAGAGTTTTCGTAGGGGATTCTATCTCCCTACGATGTAATTAACTACGAGGGCTTACGAGGGCTTGCGCTCGTAGGAGATTTGGAACCACACACACCTGATTTCAAAATCAATCTTTTAAAATATCTTTAGATTTCTTTGGGAAAAGTTGAAGAGTGATTGCCGTCATCATATTAGAAGAATTATCATTGAAAGGTGTTATCTCACTTTGGGGAGATACACCCTTCTTTGATAAAGCTTTGGATATGAATTCAGCAATCATACTCCTTGAATATCATATCTGGATTAGTTAGTTGAACTCTACTTCGTCCCCTCGGGGCCGTGTCAAGTTCTCTTTAGAATCTAGCCATGATATTCAAGATGAATCACATAATTCTAAGTCTGAACGTCGTTACGGAATACTATTTTCATCCTTCGGGGTGATATACTTTTCCGAATGAGTGGATTCGACTTCTAGAATTAGGATTCAATATCAATTCTAAAATTCCCAAAGAAAACTAATAATTTTTCGAAACCTGTTTTCAAAATTCCACCAACAAGCATTGGAAACCAATCGATCCGAGACCATACAGTTATAACTTTTATTAATAGAATTAATCATTTCAATCAACAGTCTCAAAGAAGGAGAGACAACATCATTCGATTATCCCCATGAAACCGGAGTCAATCCAGACTTGAAAAGAATTTTAACATTATCTTCAATCATAACATTTTTTCCTTTACCAACAACTTCAGGTTCCTTCTTTGGCAAACAACCTCCTTCATTAATGATTAAAGGCATACCAGATTTATGCTTAGGTTTCGCAGCTTGAACAAAGCTTGATTTTTCGTCTGCAAAAGCAGGTGGAGATGAAGAGAACAAACGAATCAGAGCAATCGAAGCTCGCGAAGAAGAGCGCTGATCATCAAGTGGCCCACCGGCCAACGAAGGCTGGCGACCATCCACCTCCATGAGATTACCGGAATTCCCGCGAAGATGAAAATTTTAAATAACACAAATTCTCAAAATTTCCTCAGACCTTCTCTCTCTCACTTCTAACTAAAGAGCCAATCCCAAATTATGATGTTCTTTGTGAACACTAAAACTAACATATGAGCTCAAAAACTATTAAATGAACAAATCCAATAATGTGTAATGCAACAAGCATGTATCTAAGTTGGTACACAATAATACACAGTGTGTATTAAGAAAAATAATTGCATTTTCAACATAATGTTTTTAGTACATAGCTATGTACAAGCTCAAAAATCTCCAAAATGAACAAATCCAACAATGTGTATTGCTATAAGCTTATAACTAAGCTTGTACACAACAATACATATCAGTACAAAGATATACATATCAATACGCAATAATATACAATAATACACAACTGTACATAGCAATACACAACAATATATAATAATACACAACAATATAAAGAAAATACATAGTAATAAGTGCGTAGCAGTATAGTAATACATAGAAATACACATAATTTTTTTGATACACATGTAAACAAGCTAAAAAAGATTAGGGGAAAAATTACTTTTTTTGAAAAATATCCCTCATACACAACTCTATACAAACTAAAAAAGATTTAAAATGATAAAAAATAACAGATAAACCATTTAAAATCATTGTATCTTCATCACTTATTTCTCATCTTTCTTTATCATTATGTATTAAAAGTGATACTCCATCTTCATCACACAGCTTCAACTTTCGATATTTGCAAGGCTTGTGTTCTCTCGCACCAAATTGATGCCCATTTTGATATCTGCCATTAAAGTTGTTGCTCGCCTTTCCTCATGAAAGAAACCCTCACCAATGAACTCTGTAGGCAGCCATAAATCTCCGTATTCTAACTTCTCCCCCATTTACACTCCCTCGATGACCAAGCAAAGTAGACAAGTGCTCAAATCTCAGTAAGGGTTTTTTGGTTCGAGAAGAACTAATAATTTTTCTGAACTTTTTCTCCCTTTCTTCACCTGAAATATTTGGGTGCTTTGAACTTTTTCTCCTCTTTCTTCACCTGAAATACTTGGGAGCTTTCACAGGCTTCGTCAATTTAAAAAAAAATGCATGGCTAGAGCTGGTTGGGTTTTCAGGTCAACAAAAAATAAGTGGCTAAATACGTGTCAGCATTTAGTTGGTGTACGGACGTAGAGCTATGTCAGGACTTCGAAAGTAATTAATTCTCCTAGACGTGTGCAAACACCCTCAGCATCCCGAATAGATTTGTGTTCTCCTTGAGGACGTCTCGGGTGAGGGCGACACTGCTGTTTTGGTTGATTCTAATGTGGATTGTGGTGGTTTGAATGCAAATTCTGGAATAAATTGTGTGAAAGCTATAGAAGCAAGAGATGCTATAGTTTCTTGTTGCAGGTGTGCAAATTCCTCTATTCAAGTAGCTCATACACCCCCAAGCTACAGGTTTATGCCCACAGGATGTTTGTGCAAATGCCACAATGGCCTAGGAAAAATATTTTTCAGCAAAAACAGCCCGCTCAAACTCGGCAAATTATTACATCCGGTCACCGGACATGGAGATAGGTTCGGATATTAACAAAATATTATTTTAAATTAAGCGCGTCAAAAGTGCAGGAAAAGCATAGATAAAGCGTAGTTAAAACGCAGTTAAAGCGCAGTAAAAAAACGTAGTTAAAGCGCACCTAAAGTGTAGTTAAAACACAATCAAAAGCGCAGTCAAAGCACAGTCAAAAACGCAGGCGACGTGGCAAGTTTTTATTGGTTGTCCGAACCTATCTCCACATCGGATGACCGGACCTAATAATTTGCCCACAAACTCCCTCTCAGTCAATCGGAGGCTTGTCCAATGGTCCGTTTGCTTGGAGCAAGCTGCCGTATGTCTTCGTTGACAAAATGAGCAAAGAGATTTTAGCGGACTGTGTATCCATAGACCCGAATTATAATTTCTTTAACTAATACTTAAATATTTAAGTTGAAATAAGATAATTATAGATTTGTGTCTAATAAAATTAATTGAATACAAAATTTAATAAATTATTTTTAAAATATTAATACTTTTAAAGATAAAAATATTTATTCACAATGAACAATTAAATAAAAAAGCAAAAAATCACCCGATTGATAATAATTTAAAAAACATCAATTTGTACCTCCTTTAATAACTATTTATGACTCCACCCCACATCATACCGCCGGCCACCACCTATCACCGCTATCATTACATTCTTTTACTTGAAGCCGAACCATAAAAAAATACTCAACTATTTTTATTTACACTCATCAAAACAATTTCAAAACATTCGAAATACATTACATTTTTCAGATTGAATTTCATTTTACGCTATATTTCTTTTTTAACAAATCAAGCCGCATTTTATTGACTCACATGGGATAATACTCATAGTAAAGAAAATGCAACGTAATTTATCAGTAAGTATAATTAACAATAATTTCTAAATATTAAAAATTCCTTCCTCTCTCACATCCAATTCAACTGTAGAGTCAGCATTATGGTGCGCCTTAATGATCATTTCTAAATATTAAAACAAGCTAAAATTTACGCATGTTGATTAATCTGTATCAAACACGCAACACTTAACGATACACAATTCCGAATAGAACTTGCATCCCTAAGTTCAGCTTTGACCACCGCACAACGGTAAAAAAAACACAAGATTTTCGTCCAATCATGAATAAATCTCTAAGGAAACCATTAAATAATCATTTGGTGGACTGGTATGAAATTCAATCGGCACAATCACACCAGTCAATGGCATCTAGAACAGTTGAAATTTCAAGCCTTTGCCTGCAATTCTCTCCCATGCATGTGAAATCCTATCAGCTTTTTGCCTGCAAAATATATATATATATATATATATATATATATATATATATATATATATATATATATTAGGTAGAAAGTAGTTCGGTCTACCTTCTCCTTGAAACGATTCTTACACCTTTTTTTCTGTGCCTGAGAAGAGATAAAGAGGGGGAGAGAAGGAAGATATGGCGCCATCGTTACAGTCGATCTTATCGACGTCTTCGTCGCCAATGGGGAGGGTGGAGAAGGCGACGAGCTCTCTTCTTATGGGTCCTAATTGGATGATGAACATGGAAATAAGCAACTCAGTAAATTCTAATCCATGGTAAGCATTTTCTCTTTATTATATGTTCTTCCTTTGTTAAGTAAGCAACTCAGTATGGCTAATTCATGCTTGTAATCTTAATCATATTAGGAAGGCAAAAGCTTTTGTTAAAGCTGTGAAGAAGCGTTTACAAAATAAGAACTCTAAGGTTCAGTTCCTTGCTTTGACGGTAAGCCTCTAAGCTAATAAAAGTCGTCTTATCCCAATATAATCTATATTAAAATAGGCTTTAAAAATGTTAAATTTTTGTTTAGATTAATATTTTATATGATTATTTTATATTATATAAATTTTAAAATAAAATTAATAAATTTTTAGTTCATTCTGAGATAAATTATATCAAAATTTTCTGATTGATTTATATTATTTTAATATTGATGGACATGGAACTGCAATAATCATTTTGCATAATTTAGAATAAGCATGTTAAAGTACATTCCTTTAGTAGTAATCTGTGTTAAATCATTGCAGCTATTGGAAACAATGATAAAGAACTGTGGTGATTTTGTGCATTTTCAAGTTGTTGAACTTGGGATCTTGCAAGAAATGGTTAAGATTGTCAGAAAAACAGTAAGTTTGCAGCCTTTGTCAATTTCTTCATCATGTTTTCACAAGATGTTGCCTTGTCATACAACATAGATTTAGGCTTCGTTTGGAACGAATTTTTTACTGCTTAAAGAAGCCTTCTAGTACAAAAATTAAAATTTTTGTACTTGAAAGCTGCTTTAAGAAACAGTAAAAAAGCTATCTCAAATGAAACCTTAATGCTGCTCATTGATCCCCTACTTTTAATCCAAAGTTGTCAATGCTTGTAATCCAACATTTTTCCTTCTATGTTCAAATTTATTGCTATACATGGAGTATCACAAAGCATAAACAAGTTTTCACTTTCAGCTACTTTCAAAACATTCAGCATAACATTATCATCTTTCAATCACCATGTAGAACAATTGACAGTTTGTTTATTTATGGCTTCTTCCTATACTACGTTGTTTTCTTTCTCTGTATTAGTGTATCTTAACATTAACTTATCACAGAGAAATATGCAAGCGAGAGAGAAAATTTTAGTACTGCTGGAATCTTGGCAAGAGACATTTGGTGGGCCAAATGGAAAGTATCCACAATACTACTACACATATGCTGAACTCAAGGTAAATAATTACACTACCTGCTGCAAGAAAAAATGGCCATTCTAAGCTCCAATCTTCATCTTAGGGCCATTTGGCTGCTTGTAGAAAGCAAATTAGTCCTTAAAAGTAATGATTTTCAGCTGTCTTTATATGTGAAAAATAAAATTATTATATTTGAGGGGTTTGTAGCATTTTGACTTCTAATTTCATATAACCAAATGATTCTATCTAGCAAAGTTTATAAGCATGGTTTACTAATTGTGCTATTTAAACTGGAGTAGTTTTTATGTGTCATGGTGTTTCCAAGGAGAACAATCAATAAGCAAAGAGACAAAAAATGGGAACAGAGCAAGCATAAACTAACATATATGATCAATGGAATTTATGAGCAAAAATCCTTTTCCAATTCATCCTGTTAAGTTATTCTAGCATATACACCTACAGACATCTATGATATTATCTGATTTCTGAACAAAATCCTTTGTTTAAAATCATTAACAATATCACTGTATTGAAATAAAATTTTGCTGAGAAATTTAAATAGAATGAGGAATTCTACATTAGGATTTAAAATTGTGCATCTAATGTTCGAGTAAATGATGTGTAAATATTTTGAATAAAAATACAAATTAATCGTTTACAACAATCGAGCATCTTCTGTACAGAGGTCCGGACTCCGGTTCCCACAGAACCAAAGAGATGATGATCTACCTCAAGTAGGCTATGGAATGCCCAGCGATTCTGTTGAAAGGCTTGATGAAGTAATGGCATCTGAAAGGTATGATTCCAGGTTATTTAACCGTAGTGCTTTCTGTATGATTTCTTTTTTTTTCTAATTCACTATCAGGCATCTACACTTAGATGTTTGTTTGCTATCCAACATTTATTTTAACTGTTCTTATTTCTTCATCCTTTATTATGTCTTCAGCTTCTCAGATTTGGCTAATATACAAAGTGTTATGGACTTATTCAATAATATGCTGCAGGCTGTCAACCCAAAAGATCAATCGGTATGTCATTTTTTTTATTAATTACTTATTCATGTATTCCCTAGAATATAAGGAAGATGATATTTGAGGTCTTCCTATTACTTAGTTTCCCTGAAATTAAGAAAACAAGGGCTTTTAGACTTCTAAAGAAATAGGAATTTTGTTTTACTTTGACTTTGCTATCTAATTCATATTGAAGCCTATTTAAGATTGCATCTTAGTCCATGTGTCAAATGCTTTCAATATCAAAATAATAATATGTTTGCTTTATGCCTGCATTACATCCACAGACTTATTTTCCCAACTTTTTTCTTTATTTTATTTGCTTTCCAGCTCTGAAGCACCTAAAATATTTTTATTGTATCACAGACAATCAAAGATGAAGTTCTCATAGATCTTGCCAATCAGTGTCGTTTAAACCAGAAGAAGCTCATGCGGCTGATTAACACTACTGAGTAAGATCATTTTAATGATAATATTTTTTTAGCCTTAAAAATAGTCCTTGGTTTATTTAGAATAGATTTTTTTACTAAATGAAATTTATAGACTTTTACTAGGAAGGTTTGATAAATAGTGGAAACAATGGATGGAAAAATGATTACTGAAAGTTCCAAGAAATTTGAGAGTAAAGGAAAAAAAATCTAAAGACAATGAGAAATCTTATAAGTTATCCTATGATAGGAAAAGGTTGACTCTGGAACTCAATATCAATTATTCTTTTGAAGTATGGGCAAATGTTGTTAATCATTGTCTTGGACCAACCACTCCTTTAAAAAATCTGTATCTAACCTTCATTCAATTTGTTAAATATTCTCAGGAATGACAGCCTCTTGGGCGAAGCTCTTGTAATGAATGATAACCTACAAATTTTAATTTCAAAACATGATGCACTGACAAGAACAAGTGCCCCTACTCCTCTACTTGATCCTGCAATGATTGAACAATCTGATGACAGAGAGGATGAAGAAGATGGATTTTCACATTTAGCGAACAGGTCGGTTTGCCTACTCCTGGACAATTTCTACTCACTTGTAAGGCCTTAATTGTAGATTACAATGATGACAAACATGATTCTATCTATGCAGGAATTCTGTGTTTAAACCAACTGAAGAGCAAGAGGTTTCACCAAACAAGAATGGAATAAACACTACACTATCACTTACAAGTGCTGCTGACGGCTCATCATCTATATCTAGCAATGCACTAATTGTATTTGATCCCCCAGGACAAACTGATTCTTCCAAGAATGAAGTAGACATGATTGATCTCTTAAGTCTCACTTTATCAGAAAACCAATCTCCTCAAACAGAACCAGTGCCACCACCACCGCCCCCTCAATCTAACCAGAATCAAAATCCATTCTCCAGTTCTCATATTCATGTAGAGTATCATAACTATCCTCAACCTCTCATGTCAAACGAAGCATATACTACCTCTAACAGTTACATCGCACCATGGGTTCAACCTGATGTAGTGCAACAGACGCAGAAAAGTCCAGTTTTTCCTCAACCATTACCACAGTATCCAACTGATTATCTAGCTACATCATGGACTTCTCCTGAAGCGAGTTTGAATCCCTTTCTATCAACAACATACACTCAGAACCAATATGCAGAATCTCAGTATAGCTTGTCTCTTAGTTCTTATGCATCTAATGTAACTGCGCAGGATTCCAAAGCACCCCAGAATCTCAAGTTATTTAGGTCCAAAGAAACCAACTTAAATGCCAATCTAAAGCTGACAGAACCTTCTACTGCTCCAAAGCCATACATGCCTGACAATCTATTTGAGGATCTGATAAAGTTGAGAAATTCTGATGGGAGTCTGAAATCAAGAAATGCGTCAAGTCTTTGGGGATTTTCTGGGCAAGGCATGGCAAGTGTAAACTGATAAGATCATGACTCTGTGTTGCATTATACCAGCCATACAAACGGATTTCCATGGTGTGCGTGTGTGCATAGCATAAGATGTAAATGCTTCTTTCCTTTTCTCAGCAATCACTGATAGTATAGTGTTCTTGCGACTGAGTTTTTAATTTTTTTATAAAATGATGCAAAAGCTCGTTTGAAACTTGCAACCCTTCATTTATTGTAAAATGTTCTATTTTTGGAATTGTTCTTTAATTTTTGTAATCGAATGGATGGTCAGAAAGAAGACCCCCTGTTGATCATAATAGTAGAAAGGTGAAGTAGTGCACTATCAACAGAAAATTCACCTATATCCGATACATAATCAATTCCACCTATGAAATGCCACATAAATAACCTTATTATATAATAAAAAACCTTATTTAAAGAAATCTATTATAAAATATCCATTATTCTTTCATTTAAATGTTTTTTACTTCTTTGTTTTTTAACTTCCATTAATTGACCAAAAATCTCTTTAACTTTAGAATGCTTTGTTAAATTATAGAACAAGAAACTCTGGAGTTCCTTACGGCCGCAATTGAAGCTCAAGAATTGAACTTAAGAATGATACTTTGCGGTTCCAGAAGAAGAATTGAACACCTCACGCTTTCTTAAAGATTTTCCAATGGCAACACTTTCATATAATTTGATGCACAGGAAGAATTAAACACCTTTAGCTTTTTCAAAGATCTTACACAACCTAAAATATGGTCAATTTTCTAAAACAATCAACACATCAGCAAGTTGGTAGCAAGCACATAAATGCTAATTTAAGATAGTAAATTATTCTGTTATTCTATTATGATCCTAATGTGTCATCAAATATATTTATAGTACGTCATAAAAAAGTAAATATTGATAGTATGTTAATGCATTTTGAGACAAGTGACCAATTTTTCTTCAATTCGTCTTTAAATAAAATAAATAAACAAGACAAATTATTGAAGCTTGAAATCTCTGTGCTTTACATTCCACATAGTTTTAGAGCTAAATTATATAGTCCTGCAAGTATTGAAGGTCTACTATAGTTCATCTTGCTGCATGATTGTGTCACACTTAAAGAAAATCATAAATAAGCTCATCAAAATGAGTTCGCTACCATTAAATAAGTAGTCACAAATTAGACGCATGGGATCAACAATGTATGCTGTGAAGTGCACCAGATCTTTCCCATGCAATGGAGAATTCTTAGTAAATTTCAGTCAAATCCTCTGAAAAATATTATCAGGATGGTGTAAAGAGAGTATTCTACTAAACCAAGTCTTATGCTCTAACATATAAAGACAATGAACTTCAACAGATTGGTTTTTCAAATACTTTCCAAGGATGTGTTTATGCTAGAAAAACTACTTCTAGTTTTATTTTCATGCTTGATGGAAGTGCAACTCTTCAATAAGTAAAAAATAAGAGTGGTTGCCTCAATCTACAATGAAGGCTAAATAAGTGGCTTTTAATTTAGCTACTTCTAGTTTATATTCATCTTTCGTGGAGAGGTACAATGCCTTGGAAAATTATTAAAAAATGATAATAAATAAAGGAGTGTGGCTCAATCTACAGTGGTGGTTGATTATGTGACTATTAATTTAGCTACAAAAGAACTTGTGTGACTTTGAAAATTCTTCAGGAAACTTCATATGGGAACATGCAGTAATGACTTTTTATGATAATACTTAAAGAAATTACTATGATAAATACTTCGGTGGAGAAGCGGTTTCCAGCTGCGTTAAACGGGCTCCCCACTTCGAGTTCCTTCCGGAGGGTTTCTTGACAGCGGAGCTCGAGAGCACCCCCGTCCTTATCTCGCTGAGGGTTTCTTGGTTTCCCTAAGCTGTTTTTCGCTCGGTTGTTGCTTTTCTTCCACCTTGGTGGATTCTTTTAGGGTTTTTTGTTATTAGTTTTTTATCTCTTTTTTTTTTTCTTGCGTTGAATCATGGATTTTGTCTTATTTTCCTTCTCTAAAATCATATTTGCATCCTTGTATGGTTTCGGGTGCTTTCCCGTCGGGAATGAAAGCGTGGAATGGATTATTGACATCTAGTCAATCTGCATTCAAACCTTTTTCAGTTTCTTTTTTGCCTTCTTCTGATAATCTTGCTTCTTTCTCTGAAGGTGATGTCACTATAGCTTCTAAAAAATGTGGCTTCTAAAAAATGGGGCCTAATGCTGGCAGGGTACTCGTTGGGTAAAAGGCCTTACTTTGAAGCTTTAAAATATGTCATGCAAAAGGTTTGAAAATTGAAAGGTGGTTTTACTCTTTTTGCTTTGAATGAGGGTTTCTTTCTGATGAATTTTTCTTGTCCGGAAGATTATGAACTTGTTTGGTTAGGTGGCCCTTAGTTTTTCTTTGGAAAACCATTTATTATCCAGAAACATTCACCTCTTTTTCGTCCAAAACATGAAGAGTTTACGTCCATTACTTTATGGGTCAAATTTCTTGATCTGACATTATTTTGCTAGACGCCGGAAGGCGTTTCAAAAATTGCTAGTGTCACTCCAAAGTCAAGCTTATTTTATGAGGACATCCGACCTTGAAGAGTTTACCAAAGATGGGGACGACGACCTATGGCCACGATTGCACTGATTTACTTTTGATTTAGTATTTGTATTAGAGTTATTATCATTGTATTGAGTTTATTATTGCATTTTTCATTTGTACCCTCACTTGAGGGAATAGTCATATGTAAGCTCTAAGGGCATGTTGTCTTTTATTTTTCCTTCATTGTATGAGGCTATTTAAAAGTCACCTCTTCTTTTGAGGTTAATGAATGTTATTACAAGAAATTTCTGCACTAGTGTGTTTTGGGAGAGCTTGAGGGTTCTTGGAGAGATTGAAAAGCCTAGGTGAGGGCATCGCAACACCCACTAACCGCAGGAAGCGTTCGGGTTCGTAGTCGACTCCCCTTCTTCTCCCTTCCTCCCCTCTCCTCCCCACAAACTGTCAGCCATCACTTGCCCTTCCACTATCTTGGCAGAAAACCCCACCTCCACTAACCCTAAGCCGGCCACCTCTCGCCTCCCCCACCCAACACACACAACTCCGGCCGACCACCCCCTTCCACCTCCAAACCGTCGGCCCAAGGCCCCTCCCCCTACTCGTTGCCAGTCCAAGCCCAACCCTAACCCTAATCCTAAACCTAGCCGCCGACCTCCTCCTCCCCTTGCCTCCAAAATTCAAATCCCTAGTTAACACTATCAATTTATTAAACATCTTAAATTAGGAAAGTTATTAATTTCAATTTCCAATCAATTTGAAATTGAAATTATTTCCTAATATACGATGATCTATTTTTGAAAAGTTACTTAAATTAACTCTAATTCAATTTCAAATTGGATATGATTTAAATCAATTATCCCAATTTGAGATTCTTGTTAAGGCAAGCTTTAACTCCCTTTCCCTATGCCATATCCATCCCATCATGGAACAATTATTACGTCCTCCGACCGGACGTAGAGGAACGTCCGGTCGGAGGCAAATTCCCGCCAAATACCGAGTTGTACCGAGCAATAACAAATAATAACGAGGACTAACATCATGTGAAGACCCAATACCGAGTTATTTCGAGCTATCTTGAGCAATACCGAGTTATACAAAAGTAGTACCGAGTTTTTCCTAGAAAAAACTCGGTACAACTCGGTATTTCTCGATATAGCTCGGTATAACTCGGTATTGGTCTTCAAAGAGCGGTATTCATCGTTATTATTAAATAATACCTAGTTGTATCGAGCAAATACCGAGTTTTTTGGCGGAAATTTGGCTCCGACCGGACGTTCCTCTACGTCCTTGCACCGGATGTAATAAAAGTTCCCCATCATGCCACCAGCCCTCCTTCTTGCCCTCTCTCTTCCATATTAAATCCTTTCCTTCTTGGAGTCTCAATCAACTCTCTCATTAAGGAGTGTTTTTCCTTTCTCTCCCCTAACTTGAAATTCAAAATCCAAAACCCTAGTCCCTTCCTACTCAAAATTTGAAATTCAATTTCAATTCTTTTGGAAAAGATTTTCCCTCATTGTCTTGGCTGGCCATCCAACTCGTCTCTCCACCGTTGGTCCTTGGCTTGATATAACACCTAAAGAAGGAAGGAGAAAAGAAGCAACACCACTCCCTCTCCAACACTTTACTAAACTTCAATATCCAAGTATGGCGAACCCCGAGCTTGACCACGGGTTCGTGTACAACGATCAAGGTCAAGTCTATATAGTCAACTAACTGTTCTTTGACATCAATCCGGAGATTGATCAAACCGTGGAGGAATACGAAGAGATGATCGTCTTCATTCTCGCCGAAGTCATCAACAAACAACTCTCCTCCGTGCAGTGGCAGATCATTTCCAAACCTTGATCAAGGTGAATCTTTCCTCCAAATCTTGATCAAGGTGAATCTTTACTCCAAATCTCTTTCCTTTCTAAGTCTTACCTTAATTTGTGGCATCACAAAGATCATGCAATGTTTTCTCGTTTTACTAGTCATTAAAAGAGTTGAGGGATCCAACTAGCGACTATTCTTATTGTTAATTTAGAAATTTCAATTGAAATTCCCCCATGCTTGCTAGTCTTGATTAGAATTGATAAATGTTTAAAATTGCGTAATCGGGTATTGAGGCGTTTTTCGTTCGTGAGGCGAGATGTAAGCCTCAAGCTTGAGGCGTAAGCCTCAAAATCAAAAGATTGTGTAAACATAAAATGATAAATATTTTATGTACTAATGAATAAATAATATATAAAACATAAAAAAGACACAAGATATGAAGTGAAATCAAAATATCCTAATAATAAGACAACATGAAATATAGTTCAACTCAAACTCTATCTTTCCCAAATCACAGTATTCTTTTCATTAACATATAATTTCAAAAATAAATAGCAATGACATATCACATAAGAACTCATAAGTACATCAGCACTGCCATCACTAAGGGGGTCTTCATTTGAATTGTCATTATGATGAACTGCTCTCTCCCCTTCCTCCTCTCATCAGTCCAATGTCTCCCAATCAGCTCCTTTCTCAATATGAGTTCTCTTCATCTTCCCTAAATATTTTTTAACAATATCAAAATGAATAATAGTGTAATACATTAATAAAAGTCTAAGAAAATTATATTATTTATATACCTTTTTTTATTTGTTCTTGAGTTGTTGTGGATGTAGATGCTTTATGACCATCAAAGAAATCAATATTTAAATTTTCATCTTGTAATTCAGACGACATCACTTCAACTTCATCATCTACAAATCACTCATCATCAGATGTCACATCCTCACAAAGCAAAGGATCTTCATCATTCATTAATCATTTTTTTCTTCAAGTTCCTATCTCTAAGTCTCTTATTGTACATAATGTACACCAGTGAATTCATCATCAACGTCGACAAACGATTTCTCCTCTTTATATGTATTTGGTTGTAGGTACTTCAATTTCTTTCACAGCCAGATGACGAGCATGTCAAACCTAAAACTTTCACACCAAAACGCTACAATCTAAAGTCCCATCACCAAATTGAATCCACCACTCAACTAAAATTTACATAAGAGAGTTTAATTAGTGCTCAAAGAACAACTTTTAAATAAATGTTTAAAATATTAAATGAAATTACCCGGAGATCGTTTGGCAGTTGTATCTTTTGCTTGTTGTAATCCAAAAAAACCTTCTTTGTTCCTAAAAAGGTATCAATTGCATGTTAGCATTTGATCTTTCAGTTGCATCATTTATCAGCCGATCTATGCAATGATATAATCCCAGCTTTATTTCAGGATTTGTACACTTGTTCTCTACATATTGATACTAAGGGGTTACGTAATAGTCTGCTGCATGCAAATGTCGGTAAAGCTATTGCTCCCACCTATCATCAATAATATTTCAAATTTTCCTAAAGCTTCTCTCTTCGCCTCCTAAGTTGGAGGCAATCATCTCTTTAGCTTCATCCATAGCATTATAGATGAAACTCATTGCAGGCTTCTTCTCTGCATCCTTCATCCTTAAAACTTGAATCAAATGATTAGTGTTTGTAATGACATATAAGATACTTTGTCAAAATCTATCATTTAAACAATCTTCCTAATTTCTTTTCCCTCAGCCTTCTTCGCCCAAGCACAACTCAACTATTGTGATGTGAACATAGACTCTAGAGGTTGTTTAGCATCCAACATACTCTCTAATATCAAGTAAGCGGTGGCAAATCATGCTGCTACTAACCTTAAAATTTCTTTATTTGAAAATTTCTCATAAGAGCTAAAACCTAAGAGTGGTTGTAAATAAACTTGATTATTTTCTTTGCTTTAGTAAGTGCATTCTTGTGTTGAGATAGCTCCCCAAGCTTCTCAAGAATCAGACCTATGCAATGTGCAACACATGGAGTCCAGTACAAATGTTTCCTCTTCTCCATAAATTTTTTCCTTGCAGTTTTGTAAGTACTTGTATTATCTGTAACCACTTGTACAACAAACTGTTCTCCAACATTCTTTGTGTATAACTTACATTCATATTACATGTACTACACCACTCCTACTAAAATTTTCAGAATTAATTTATACACTTATCTATTAAGCATCTTATACTTTTATTATGCATGCCTAAACCACATGTCCACATAAACATAAGTCTAATAAAAAAAGATCTAAATATTACAATATTACATAAATAAAAAAGTCCTATCATTTTCATTTCCATTTTCTTACACTATTAATGACAACAATTCAATCAAATGACATTAAAAAAATAATAATAATAATAATAAAAAAAAAATTCAATCAAATGACATTGAAAATTGTATATAAAAAATTTTTATATCATAGAAGATCAAAACATTCTTTGTGCATAACTTACATTCATATTACATGTAACCTACTAAAATTTTCGACATTAATTTGTATACATATCTATTGAGCATCTTATACTTTTTATTATGCATGCTTAAACCACATGTCCACATAAACATAAGTTTAACAAAAAAAGATCTAAATATTACATAAATAAAAAGTCCTATCATTTTCATTTTCTTACACTATCAATGACAACCATTCAATCAAATGACATTAAAAATTGTATGTATAAAACAAAACAAGATTGCATAAAATTTAAAAAAAAAAATCGCCAAAAATGAAAGAAAACCAAAGGAAGATGTCGATAAATATGATGGTATAATAAAAAAATCACAATTGAGTGCAAAGAAGAAGAGGAAGTTAAGCTATTTCACCTTTGTCAAAAAACCCTAAACTCCAACCACGAAGAAGAAGAGCTTTCAGCGGTCGGTCGAAGGAGATTCCATGCCAACTCATGGTAGAAGAGAACACCAAGCAAGAGGTGAAGAGCAACTCTCGGTGGAAGGAAGCCGACGTCAGTTGAATGGAATGAAGAGGGAAAAATGTCGCTCGAAGGAGAAGAAACCCTCGATTCGGAAATGATGAAAGACACAAGGGAGGGGGGTCGAACCGAATAGATAAATATTAGGTTAGGCTTTTCTTTTAAATGTTAAGAGGCGAACGCCTCTAAAAACTGAGGAGAGGCTTGTATTGAGGCGTACGCCTCATTCCCTGCTCTCATTGCGTAGGCTTTAAGGCTTAAAAGAATGAAATTGCGCTGAGGCGTGCCTCGTATTGCGCAGTTTTAAACCATGAAATATCACTTGTGTTTCTAAACTCTTACATGTAGTTTGTCCTAAGCTTTAATCATCGATCTAATGTTCTAACTTTTTGTTTAAGTCACGAGAATCTAACATAATTATTATTGCCCAAATTCAATAAGCATGTGATTTTAAAATTGCATAACTTCGCATGCATTCTAATCCTACATCATTATTAAAGGAAACTATCACTACATAAAAATATGTTAAAAACAAACATTTTTGTGTGGAATTTGATATCCTAGAAGGATAATTAGCATATTTATTGAATAGTGTAATTCTATATCAACATTAAATTATCATGCTCAAAACATGGGATTAACATTTCTGAAATTTATTATAAAATTTAATTATAATAGATGTCTTGTCATGATATCTTCTGGAATAAACTCTATGGTATATCGTATTGTGATCAGTCAATGCATCGGCATTGGATTATGCACGCAATTTATGTACTGAGATGCAACTTCTCAATTACAAATACACTGTGAAAAGAGGGTCTTCGTGGGGAGTAAAGGTTTGAACCCCAAATTCTTCAAGCCAATGTCATATTTATGGCACATCTCAGGGGAAAATACTTAAATTGAAATGAAACTTTATCCAAATTTCAAGATTCTATTTATTATATGAACGGTGCCCCCTTTAGTTTGGTTTATAAACAATAATATTTCAAGACTATAATCCAATAATGCATAGCTTATGTGGATCCAAGTTAACTACCCGAGTATAAAAATTAATGCTTATTGAGATAATACTTTACATCATAGCTTTTATTTAATTTTTTTATAATTGACACCATGTGAGAGTATAGAAAATTATGATTTCATGCATATAAAATAATATATTATTTTTTGAAAAATTAATAGGATATGCATTAAAGAGTGAAAATTTAGTAATGCATGCAAATTCAATGGATGAATCGCAAGTATTATGTCCACTGAGTTACTCTTATGTTGAAGGTACAGGACATATCTTTTGGAGTTCTAACTTATAGAATTTTTAACCATTATTTATTATTTAAATAAAGGAAAATTAATTTCTTCAAAACAAACAAGTCCTTTGCCATGCATTTGAGGCCTATATATATATTCATCAGGCTTAAGAGTGAAGAATGAATGCTAGTCTAGCTGAGAAGAAGAAAACCGCTTGTCGATATTTGATTTGACAATTGAAAAAGAAGTAAAATAAGAGAAATATTATTTGGGCATAAATATATCATTCTTACCATACAATTTGTCCTACAATAGATACTTTAGGTGCTAGTGTCTTCTTCATTTGCCATGTGTATGATCAAATTGTAATGGTTTAGAATGTGAAACTCATACAAACATGAAATGTCATAAGTTTACCTCATTGTAGCAGTCCACTCTATATTATGTACAATTTAATAGATTTCCTCCAGTTTCAGCTCCCTCTTCTCCGTGTTCTTTTTGTAGAGCCAAACACAAAGCAGGAAGTACACAAAGTTGAGCAAGCAACAACCAGCCATAGTTAAGTAGACATTATCCAACCGAGACTCATTAACATCATCTTGAAGCCAGGTAGTGCTACGACGTATCACTGCGATAATTGCTGAGCTCATATAAAAACCAGTCCCAGACACAACAGCAAAAGTTCCTGTTGCGGTGCTTCTCAGTGATGCAGGAAAATCCTGGTAATAAAATGCAACACTAGAAGGAAAATGAAACGCTTCTCCAAAACCTATGAGTACAAGGGGTGGCACAAGCCAAAGCACTGAGAAAGTGTTAGTGGCTACAACAGCAAGCCTTCTTGATTCAGTTAAGGCCATTGCAACCATTGCGAACATATTGATAACATGCCCAATGGTGATGCCACTAAGTGGTGATAGCCTGCATCTGGTGCAACCAAGCAATGTGATGGAGGTGGCAGCAGTTGCAAGCACAAAGACATTCATTGAGCCAGCAGGAATAAAGAAATTGTGGGTTAGGCTGCGGTCCATTGACAAGGCCTGCAGAACTGTCAAGCTTGTCTGTACTGAAATGGTGGCGCTGAGTAATATCCCACTAGAGATTATTGGGAGAAATCTAATGAGAAGCTTTCCTTCTCTGCAGAAGCTCATTAAGTGATTTCTACTGATGTTGGGTTTTGAGTGGAGGTAGTAGGGTCTTCCAAAGAGGTAGAAAAGGAAGGAAATAGCAGTGATGGCAGTGCAAAGGGCAAAGCCCCAATGCCAGCCAGCTGAGTCTTGGATGTAGACAAGGATGGTGGTGCCAGCGATGGAGGAGAGGTAGAGGGACACAAAGCACCAATTGAAGAAGGCAGTGCGGTCGGAATCAGTAGAAAACTGGTTGGCACCCATGGTCATACCATTATAGCGAGTTCCAGCAACACCGGTGGCAAGAAGGGCTATGGCGGTAAAGAGAACGGTAAGATGGGCAGTCATTGGGGGTTGGCAAGGGCTGGGAGGAGCACAAGGTGGTGGGTGCAAGGAGGGTAGAATAGCCGTTAATGTGAAGAGAAGCATGCCCTGCGTGGAAATGTGTCAGGATTGTTAGGATACTAGTTAGAAGAAAACAATGAGTACATAGATCAAAATCTTACTTCAGCTTACACCAAGCGCTTCTTTGAGCATAAGTGGTTAAACAATTTAAAGCTGTGCTAGAAGAAGGCAATGTTGTATATCTGTTACATGTGGTGAACGATGGTACTAAAAATAGAAAGTGTTTATCAATCAGAACAATAACCATCAAAGAATAGATTATTTGCTAATTGGATTGCTAAATATTTACTGCAAATTGGATAACTCAAAACAATGTAATTCCACTTTTCATACCACGTACACTATTCGCTACTAAATTTGTTTATACATTTATTAGCATGATCGTTGAGGATGTTCAACTTAATAAAAGATGGCAAGCATATTATATACAGCAATTAAGCCCGACTAAAACCATCACCATAGAAATCATAAACAAAATGGATCGCATTGTGTTGTAATCTATGCCTAGCAGAGTGGATGTTAAATATTTTGTTTGTATAAATCTATCTGCAATATTGTATGTAGATAAATCGATTCCCCATACAAAGTATTTTAAGCTTTACAATATGATTTTGTAATTGCTAATAACTTAGTTAAGAAAAGAGAAAAGAATCTCATCACTTATAAGAATGACTATAGTAAAATTCAAATTGATTATTTTCTTATAAGAAAAATAAATCGTTTAAATTGCAAAGATTGTAAAGTTATTCCTAGTGAAAGTTTATGTATCCAACATCACTTATTAGTTTTGTACTTTAAGATAAAGGGGTAGAATATGAAAAAAAGAGTAAAATGTTGATTAGATGTGAGTATTTAAATAACACTAACAAAAATACCTTTGAGAGAGATTTGAGATCTTAAAATTTAGTTTGTGCATGAGAAAGCTAATGATACATGAAAAAAAGTAGCTAGTAATATTAAAAATATTGCAAAGAAAGTGCTTGGAGTTTCAAAAGGAAAAGCTCCAAATAATAAAAATAGCTTTGTTATAATAATTAGTTTCTATGTAAAAACTATGAATATTGGGAAATATATAAAAAGGCTCATAAGATGTCTAAGAAAGCGATCTGAGATGCAAATATTTTAACTTTTAATGATTTCTATAATAAATTAGATACTAAAGTGAGCAAAATATATATGTATAAATTTGCCAAACAAAAAGATAGGAATAGTAAGGATTTAGTTCAAGTGAAGTGCATTAAGGATGAAGATCAAAAAGTGTTTTTTTTAGAAGAGGATATTCAACAAAGGTGGATGAGATATTTTGCTAAACTTTTCAATGAAGATTGTGAGAATACGATTGACTTTTGTTACCATAGCGCTCTAAATGAAAATAGAGATTTTATTTTTATCGGTGTATTAGTAAAATTGAAGTTAGAGAGGTTTTAAAGAAAATGAAGTGTGGAAAAACTATTGGACATGATGATATTCCAATAAAGGTGTGGAAATGCTTAGGAGATGAATAATTTCTTGGCTTACTAAACTTTTTAATATTATTTTGAAGACTAAAAAGATGTCAAATGAGTAGATAATAAGTGTGTAAATTTCTATTTTTAAGAATAAAGGTGATGCACAAGATTGTACCAATTATAGAGGAATTAAATTAATCTGTCATACTTTAAAACTTTAGGAGAGAGTTATGTAGTATAGTTTACGATGTAATTATAATGTTTCTCAAAATTAATTTGGATTCATGGCAAGTAGGTCTACTATGAAAGCTATTCATTTATTGAGAGGACTAATGCAGAAGTTTGGATAGAATAAAAAAGATCTACATATAATATTTATTGATTTAGAGAAAGAATATGATAAAGTTCCAAAAGAAGTGTTATGGAGAGTTCTAGAAAAGAAAGGGTTAATAATACTTATATTCAAGTCATTAGGGATATATATGCCGGAGCTGTTACTTGTGTTCACACTCAAGATGGTTTGACCAAGTATTTTTTTATTTCAATTGGATTACATCAAGGATCAACCTTAAGCCTTTATCTTTTTGCTTTAGTCTTGGATGTTCTTGCTAGACATTAGCAAGAGGATAAATCATGGTGTTTGTTTTTTGCTGATAATATTCTTCTTGTTGATAAGACTAGAAAGAGATTTGAAGGCAAACTCGAATTATGGAGGTCAACCTTAGAGTCTAAAAGCTTTCGTTTGAGTAGATCTAAAACCGAATACATTGAGTGTAACTTTAGTAGTAATAGATATAGTGGGGGGTTTATGACTTTAAGCAATCAAGTCATTAATAAGTGTACTCATTTTAGATATCATGGGTCTATTGTTCAGAGTGATGGTGAAATAGATGGGGATATTATTAGTAGAATTTAAGTTGGATGGTTGAAGTGGAATGCTTCGAGTTTGTTATGTGATAGAAAAGTACCACTCAAACTTAAGGGATAATTTTATAAGATGGTGGTAAGACCTATAATGCTTTATGGCGTAAAATGTTGTCCACTATGATGCACCGACACTCCGCTTAAAGAGGGTATGCAGTGTCGGACACGGACACGCGTCCGACACTACATGGACATGTGTCCGACACGTCATTGGAGTGTCACAATTTAAAAAATTAAAATTAAAACCGGACATGCATGTCGGACATGCGTGCCCGATTATTAAATAATAAAATCGTCTGATTCGTTATATTTAGCCTTTACGCGAACGAGAAGCCCTATTTTTTCGATCCACAAAAGAAATCATCTAGGGCTGACCGGGCGAGCTCGCAGTCGACGCCAAATGGAGCCCACTGCCTTCGCCTCCCGTTCCTTCGTCATTTCAGCTCAAGCTGAGGCCAAGCCGAGCTCGTCTTTCCCATTCCTTCGTTCTTGTATGATTTTTGCGGTCAGCTGAGGCAAAGTTCACAATCAACGCCAAACAGAGCACCTTCTACGCGTAAGATGTGGGATGTTGCTGCAGATGGATTCAAGTGCCTTGATGATATGAGATTATTGGATGTTGCAAATCTTTCTCTAGATGAACCAGAGTTAGAAACAATGATATTCAATGATGATGATATTGAAGGCCAAAGACCAACCTCTGAATCTAATTCTATGATTCCCTTTATTGAGTAGTTGGACCTTTATGTTATACAAAATAGTTTTTTGCTTATATTTTTGTGGTTGTACTAGGCATTTTGTACTAAACATCTTTATGTTATAAGCTAAATAATTTATCATGAAATTGATTTATTATTGCTTGTCATTTTTAATATAATGTCACCTTAATTTATATATATTATATTAAAAAATTATTATGTCTTGTCCACGCCACACCGGTGTCCTATATTTTTAAAAAATATCGTGTCTTGTGTCCATGTCGTGTCGTGTCCGTGTCGCCATGTCCATGTCGGTGCATCATAGGTTGTCCATTAAAAGAGAAGCATAATATTAAGTTAAGTGTTGCTGAGATGAGGATGCTCATGTAGATGAGTGGATTTACTCTTAGAGATAGGATACGAAATGAGCATATCCAAGAGAAGGTTGGAGTAGCTCCACTGAAAGATAAGATTATAGAGAATCATCTTAGATGATTTGGTCATGTAAAATGGCGGCCTTCTGATGACCCCTTTAGAAGAGTAGATGTATTAAATTTGGCCTATGCTAAGAAAGGTAGAGGTAGATCTAAAAAGACTTGGTTAGAAAATATTAGAAATGGCATTTCTTTATAAATATAAATGAAAATTTGGCTCTTAACAGGACACAATGGAGACAAAGGATTCATGTAACTGACCTCACGCAGTGGGATAAAGGGTTGATGTTGTTGTTGTTGTTGTGATTCAAATCTAAGGCGGTGCATATAATATATTGCAAAACCCAAATTGTGCCCAAAACTCTGTTGAGCTAGAAGTAGTGATCCAGCCCAACCCAATATATGGGATAAAAAATGAGACATTGTCGTGCACCAAAAGAAATTCCTACAAAATTCGAGATAGTCAGAAATATTTATAATATTCTTAATTTAAAGATGTCAACCATAGATAATAAGGTAGATAAGGTTTTCCATTTTTTCGTGGAATACCTTTTAGTTATTGAGTAAAAAAATAAGAAACTTCATGTTTGTGTAAATATTGAGTAAAACAATGCATTCCCCACCTACTAGTTTGAGGGATATTAAGACATTGATGTTTTGAAGGACATTAAACCTACAATGGTGATAACAAAGCACCAATTGGTGCTACTAACAGTGAGTTTTGTAGACACAATGATAGACATTTATTGGTGATTAAGGCATGTAGTCAGACTATCAAATCTTGGTACAAAGATCATGGAACTTCTAAAGGCGATGATGATGAAGAGCTTGGGAGAGCTGATAATGATAAAACAAATCGGAGCAAGCCCATGGTAACAACTATGACTAGCCTAAAGATAATGGTGGGCCTATGGAAACTTAGAACAATGATTACAATATGCCCAAAGGTATTCATCATAGTTGGCACGACCATGGTAAGAGTGGAATAGCTAAACCAAACTTAAGGCATATGTTGTAATTGATCAACATGTGGCAGCTATGTCAAGCTCAAAGGGGCAGTAATGGCAAAAGCAACTTGGTAATACCATGGGCAATGATCATGGTGGTCCTGATGAAAAGGATGAAAGCAAACCTAAAGGTGGCGACATCAATAAACCTAAAAAGCATCAGTGACTTGGGGACGTGGAAGCCTGAAGGTGGTGACAAGGTGGACCTAAAGGCAATGGTTGGGACAACAATAGATTCGAGCGAAACAACAGCAGTAGGCACAAAGGTATAAACAACAACAAATCCATAGGCTGTGATCAATAGACCAATAGATGTTATCAGAATGGATCAGACAGCTAGCTATGGATAGTGGCTCCTCCCTGCGGCATCAACAAGGAACTAAATATTGTTAAATGTAGAATTCCAAAAAGCAGCGCCTGCGATGGCATATCTTCCGAGTGCAACAATAGCTATCAATGAAATGAGACATGATGCCTCTAGGTGGCATCAATAAAAATAGTGGTGTATCTAGATAAGATTGGTAAGAACAACATCTCCAAGGGATAGCAGCAAGCTAAAACATGTCCTCAACAATACCATTGAGAATAAAAAATACATATCAATACGCTATGAATGGCAACCCCAAGAATCCTATAGTTCATGAACATTCTGTTAGGCCGGTCAAACCTGGACCGGCCCAGCCGGTCCGGGTCTTCTCCAGGCGGAAGCGGAACAGGGAGCCGGCGGAAGAAAAGAAGGGGCTTGGGGTGGGGTCCACTTGCAATTCAAACAAAGTTTAAGTGTTTTTGGAGGGAGAATGAAGGGTAGAGATGTTCTTTTGCTTTTGTTTTGAATTAGAATGTATTAAGAGGGAGTTAACCTAGGTTTTAGTTTTCATGTTGATTTTGAATGCGATTTGAGAGATCTAGGTTTTTCTTTTAGGCTCTAGGCTACGGCTAGAGATTTGGAGAGTTATTCCTTTCTCTCGAATCGAAGGAAACTTGTATCTTTCTTGTCTCTTGCATCGATTAGTGAAATTCAATCGTGTGCTATTGTTTTTCCTATTTTTCCTACGATTTCTCTCAGATTTTTCCACTGTTTTTGTGTTTGGTGGCTGTTTTCTCATAGAAAACAGCGGAATAGTTGCGATTTGGCTTAGATCCGATAGGAATCACTTGAAATACTCAAGTGGTACCTATCAAATTGGTATCAGAGCGAGATCCGGACGGTGGAGGGCTGTTTTTTTCCACTGTTTCGCTGCAGATTTTCGCAGATTTTGGGTTGTCGGAGGCTGTTTTCCCCTGAAAATAGCAGTTTTTAGGGTTTTTGAGAGCAGCAGTTGAGTAAAACAGCAGATTTTGACTGTTTGGAGGGAGATTCTTGCTGTCCGGAAGATTTTCTTTGCGGATCCGGAGGCATCTTGTTGGTTCCCATGGCATCTAAGCGGGTAGAACTCTTGGAGACCGAGATGGGTCAACTTAAGGCGGATCTGGAGGAGAAGATGGCCACATTTAGCGAGAATGTGGAAGGGAAATTCATGGCCTTGGAGGAGATGATGAAGAAGTTGTTGGAGGGGCAAGCACGGGCGGTGCCAGCGGAGGAAAGAGGAGAAGGTAGTGGGAGCAGGGGTAAGGAGAAGGTGAATCCAGAAGAGGAAGAGGAGGTAGAACTGCTTGACAGCAACGGGAGGATGCCACCTCGGGAATCCATTAGGCGAGAAGAACAAGACAGAAGGAGAGACTTCCGGGAAGGAAGAGAAGATGATTGACGACGTCGGAGGCCCGACCCATTGGACCGGCCGTGGGGGATCTATAACCACCATGGCGGGGCACGAGGGGAAGATGGCTACCGGCGGCCAAGGAGGGAGGATGAGCCCCGATATAGAGAAAGAGGAACTTGGGAAGACCCCATAGCTTGGGACAGAGGAGGCCATGGGGGGAATAGGGCATACGGGGTGGACACAAGGGCCAGGAAGCTGAAAATGACAGTATACGATGAGGGAAATGTGGATGAGTGGATCCACAAGGTGGAGAGGTATTTTGCAGTGAACGGCCTGATGGAGGAGGAGAGACTGATGGCTGCTAGTATGTGTTTGGAAGGGGCGGCATTTGCCTGGTTCAAGTACATGGATAAGTGGGAACCGGTGAGGTCCTAGAGGGACTTCAAGGAGGCTATCAGAGAGAGATTCAGGGGGAGCAGCCCATGGGAGATATCAGAACAGTTCTATGCCCTCACTCAAGAGGGAACAGTGGAGGAATACAGAAAGAAATTTGAGAGTCTGGTGGGAGACATGGAGGGCTTATCAAACAGTACTTTGAGGGGAAACTTTATGAAGGGCCTCAAGCCAGAAATTAGAGATGCTGTGAAGGTCATGAGACCAAGAGACCTGAGGGAGGCGATGGAATTGGCTCAGTTGGTGGAGAATCAGAAGACCAACGCCCGAAATTGGAGGAACAACCACTCAGGAGGTCCCACTAGGACAACTACTTACTTGGCTCCAAAAGGGCCAAGCCCAAGCGTCCCTAGGGAGAGTGGAAAGGAGAAGAGCGGGGTGACCAGATCTGCTAGAAGCTTCAAGAAATTTACTGAGGAAGAGATGCAGGAGAAGAGGGCCAAGGGCCTTTGTTTCAGATGTGAGGAGAAGTTTGTTCCAGGGCACAGGTGCAAGGATCGCGCCCTTCGGGCTCTCACCGTCTATATAGACGAGGCGCCTGAAGAGTGTGATGATTCTGATGGAGGTAGCCGAGGTCTCCCTCAATTATGTGTTGGGATTTACTCCTAGCCATACAATGAAGGTGAAGGGGAAGATCCTTGGGAGGGAGGTAGTGGTCCTGATTGACAGTGGGGCAACCCACAATTTCATATCCACCCAGGTGGCAGAGGAGCTAGGGATGGAGCCTACTGAGACAGGCAGTTATGGGGTGATGATGGGGACAGGAAAGATTGAGTCCAGCACTGGGATTTGCAAAGGGGTGGAGATGAGACTACAGGAGATCAGGGTGGTAGAGGACTTCCTACCCCTGAAGTTGGGTAGCACAGATGTCATTCTGGGCATGAAGTGGCTACAGACCTTGGGTGAAACCAAGGTGAACTGGGGGACCATGGTGATGGAGCTGATTGTAGAGCGGAAGAGGGTGAAGCTAAAAGGGGAACCATGATTGTCCAGAGCTGGAGTGTCACTCAGATCAATAGCGAAAATCATCCATGAGGAAGGAGGAGGATTCCTTGTGGAGCTGCAGAGCCTGGAGGAGCATGAGGAGGGGGAGGAGAAGCTCATTCCCACGTTGGTTCAACCTCTTCTGCAGGAATTTGAAGATGTGTTCCAACCTCCGGTGGGACTACCACCTGACAGAGAGCAGGAGCACCAGATTATCCTGAAAGAGGGAGTATCTCCTATCAGTGTAAGGCCTTACAGATACTCTCAGGTGCAGAAAGATGAGATTGAGAAGCTAATGGGAGAAATGCTAGGAGGGATCATTCAGCCCAGTGTGAGCCATTTCTCTAGTCCAGTTCTGCTTGTGAAAAAGAAGGATGGGAGTTGGAGATTTTGTGTAGACTATAGAGCTCTAAACAAGGAGATTGTGCCTGATAAGTTTCCTATCCCTGTGATTGACGAGTTGATGGATGAGCTACATGGAGCAGCCTTGTTCACCAAGGTTGATCTGAAGTCAGACTATCACCAGATCAGGATGAGGAAGGAAGATGTGCAGAAGACGGCCTTCAGGACTCATGAGGGCCACTACGAGTTTCTGGTGATGCCTTTTGGCCTCACCAACGCACCTGCCACATTCCAGGCCTTGATGAATCGGATCTTCAAGCCACACCTCCGCAGGTTTGTGTTTTTTTTTTTTGATGACATTCTAATCTATAGCAGGACTGAGGAGGAACACCTAGAGCACCTGAGAGTGGTGTTGGGTGTGCTGAGGGAGCATCAGCTGAAGGCCAACTTCAAGAAGTGTGACTTCGCTCAGGCACGAGTGGAGTAACTGGGGCATGTGATATCCCAGGAGGGAGTTGCTGCAGATCAGTCCAAGATAGAGGCAATGCTGGCATGGCCTCAACCCAAGACCTTGAAGGGGCTCAGAGGATTCTTGGGATTGACAGGCTACTACAGGAGGTTCGTGAGGGGATACAGCACCATAGCATGGCCACTGACAGAGCAGTTGAAGAAGGATAACATTTTATGGGGAGAAGCAGCTTCAGAGGCTTTTGAGAAGCTGAAGAATGCCATGACGACAGTGCCAGTGCTTGCTCTGCCGGACTTCAACCAGGTGTTTGTGGTGGAGACAGATGCTTCAGGCTATGGATTGGGAGCAGTGTTGATGCAGAACCACAGGCCCATAGCTTACTTCAGTCAGGTACTGTCGTTCCGGGCTAGGCTGAAGTCTGTCTATGAGAGAGAGCTGATGGCTATTGTACTGGCCATCCAGAAGTGGAGACCTTATTTATTGGGCAGACACTTTATTGTCAGGACTGATCAGAGGAGCCTGAAGTACTTGTTAGAGCAGAGGATGGTCACAGAGGAGCACCAGAGGTGGTTGTCCAAGCTGCTGGGATATGATTTTGAGATCCACTACCGACCAGGACTAGAGAATAAGGCAGCGGATGCCTTATCACGCTGTATGGGGGAGCTCCAAGGGATGGCTGTATCAGTACCAGTACTGATAAAGTGGGGAGCCATCAAAGAGGAGAGCATTCAGGATGAGGAGCTAAGGAAAATCAAAGAAGATGTGCTATCAGATGGGAACAGCCACCCAGGCTACTCAGTTGTGGGAGAGAGACTGTATTATCAGGGAAGGAGTGTGATTCCAAGGTCTTCCATCCACATTCCCCAGCTGCTACAGGAGTTTCATGGGAGTGCCATAGGAGGGCATTCAGGAGTGCAAAAAACTTATAGCCGGTTAGCTGCTGAATTGTACTGGAAGGGGATGAGGAAAGATGTAGAGGAGATGGTGGCGAAGTGTGATATCTGCCAGCGGAGCAAATACCTGACGATGGCACCAGGGGAATTACTATAGCCTCTGGCCCTACCAGAGAAGGTTTGGGAGGAGATTACTATGAATTTCATTGATGGGCTCCCAAAATCAGAAGGCTACACAGTTATACTTGTAGTGGTCGACAGGCTGAGCAAATATGCTCATTTCATTCCCTTAAGACACCCGTACACAGCGGTGTCTGTAGCAGCAGCATTTGTGAGGGAGATAGTCCGCCTGCATGGTGTACCAGAGTCTATTATTTCTGATAGGGACAAGGTGTTCCTGAGCCATTTTTGGAGGGAGCTATTTAGGATGCAGGGAATAGTATTGAAGAGGAGCACAGCCTACCATCCACAAACTGATGGGCAGACGGAGGTGGTGAATAGGAGCTTGGAGACATACTTGAGGTGTTTTGTGTCTGAAACACCAAAGCAGTGGGCCAAATGGCTAGCCTGGGCAGAATACTGGTACAATACCTCCTTTCACTCGGCGACCAAGATGACACCTTTTAAGGTGTTATATGGGAGGGACCCCCCACATTTGGTACACTACAGCCATAGTAGTACTCCAGTATCTGCAGTGGATCAGCATTTGAAGGAAAGAGATCAGGTGTTGGAAGAGCTCAAGAGGCATTTACTTAAAGCCCAGCAACTTATGAAGAAGCAGGCGGACAGCAAAAGGAGAGATATATAGTTTGCAGTTGGGGACAAGGTCTACTTGAAGCTCCGACCATACCGACAGAGGACTATGGCCCAAAGGAGAAATGAGAAGCTCGCAGCAAGATATTTTAGCCCTTTTGAAGTGGAGGAGAGAATCGGAGAGGTGGCCTATAAATTGAGGCTTCCTCCAACTCTCAGAATACACCCCATTTTTCATGTCTCACAGTTGAAGAGAGTGGTGGGGGAGCATGCTGTAAGCCCAGAGCTGCCCAGCACATTGAGGGAGGACATGGAAGTGACATTGGAGCCTCTAGCGGTAGAAGGAGTGCGCACCAATGAGAAGGGGGAAAAGGAAGTGAAGATTAGGTGGAGCGGCCTCCCAGACTATGAGGCCACCTGGGAGTAACAGGAGAGGATTGCAGAGCAGTTTCCTGCTTTCCACCTTAAGGACAAGGTGGTACTTTGGGAGGGGGGTAATGTTAGGCCGGTCCAACCTGGACCGGCCCAGCCGGTCCGGGTCTTCTCCAGGCGGAAGCGGAACAGGGAGCCGGCGGAAGAAAAGAAGGGGCTTGGGGTGGGGTCCACTTGCAATTCAAACAAAGTTTAAGTGTTTTTGGAGGGAGAATGAAGAGTAGAGATGTCCTTTTGCTTTTGTTTTGAATTAGAATGTATTAAGAGGGAGTTAACCTAGGTTTTAGTTTTCATGTTGATTTTGAATGCGATTTGAGAGATCTAGGTTTTTCTTTTGGGCTCTAGGCTACGGCTAGAGATTTGGAGAGTTATTCCTTCCTCTCGAATCGAAGGAAACTTGTATCTTTCTTGTCTCTTGCATCGACTAGTGAAATTCAATCGTGTGCTATTGTTTTTCCTATTTTTCCTACGATTTCTCTCAGATTTTTCCACTGTTTTTGTGTTTGGTGGCTGTTTTCTCATAGAAAACAGCGGAATAGCTGCGATTTGGCTTAGATCCGATAGGAATCACTTGAAATACTCAAGTGATACCTATCACATTCCCTAGAGCTCCAAAGTTATAGAGAAATTAATCTTGGTGAACTAATTCTGAAATTATTTATAGAAATGTAAATCTCTAGTTTGGATGCATTTGTCTCCATATTCATTCTTATCTGAAATGAGCAAAGGAGATTTAATGTAGGGAAACTTGTGGCAAGAATGGATGTCAAAACATGAGGAAGAACAAGAGAAGAAAATGAAGGAAAACTTTGTGTATATAACTTAGAACAAACAACATAACCAACATGAATCAAAAAAGGAAAAAAAAAACATAATTCTAGGCTAGTGCTGATTCGTTGTAAGAAAAAAATAAAGAACCATAATTGGCTTCTACAAAGAATTCATTCGTCAATTGCATTAAAAGTCCATATAAGTTATCCTGTTTGAAATGAAAAATAAGTTTTTAAATACAATTGAAATTATCCATATCCTTATTACCAAAAATAAGGATTAAATAATTTTTAATCTTTATTATATTTAATATAATAAAAAAATCACATCCTCAAACACACATGAGTCCATGGAATCAGAAATCACTTGACAAATTAAAAGATTTATTAGAGAGCAATACTTGATGTCATGGCCCTTCTAGAAACACTTAAAAATAAGTGATCGTTGAAGTGGAGGGTATATTTGATACACTATCTCATTATGATACAAATTGAGGCTTGGGTAGCAAGCCTTGACAACAGGATACGAACACGATACGAACACGAGACACGTCAGTTATTGAAAATATAGGACACGGACACGGGTTGGACAGGGTATTATAGTTTTTATATTTAAAAAATAGTGTATAAAAATTAAATAAGTATATTTTTAAAAATAATTTGAAAATAATAAGTCATTTAACTAGAAATTGTGCTTATACTGATTAATATTAGGATGTCGAAAGTCAGGCATCGATGCCTTTTATCAATCACCGAGAGAAAAGATGAAAATACCTTCACTGCCAAAAAGAAATGAAAATGAGAATATTTGATGATTGGGTATTAAGTGCGGATGTTGATTTGGTGTTATGGATAGGAAATAAGAAATTTAGTTTAAATCCCGCCAAATACAAGAAATTATAATTAAAAAAATTCATAAAATATTTAAGATACACGAGTCGGGCACGCGTGTCCAATTTGTATTTAATATTTTTTAATCGGACACGTTTTCGGCGTGTCCAACACGTGTCGGAGGAGTGTCGGGCGAGTGTCGTGTCGGACACGGTGTCGGACACTGCACGCCTCTTTAAATAGAAGTGTCGGTGCATCATAGCCTTATATTAGGATAAAGAGAAATGATGAAACTATTCATCAATTACTAATCATCATAAAAAATCTCGCACTACAAAGGCAAACTCTTCAAATTGATTTAGCGGGCAATAACTTACTATGAACTTTACCTAGAATTCAATAGAGCATCAGTAGACTTCTCCTATGAGGAAGGAGAAAATACTATCTCAATAGCCTTCTTCAAGTAGAAAAGGGAGCAACCCCTTGTAAGTTAATTTCGTGAATAGTGGGATTCTAATATCACTTATGTGAGTTAAATAGTTGAATTATGGCAAACCTAACAGTCAATCATCTTGAGCAAAAAAGAAACCCTTAACATTAAATCCCCTCTATAAAAGCATAAGGGCCATGAATACAACTGATGTGGAAGCATCAACCTTTATTATTCAAATAAATCATAAAAAATTGTCAATGGGATGATCATCCTTGGTAGTATGTGGTCTGAGAAAGGTTGATCTAAGTTGGACCTATTCTTCTAAAGCTCAAAATCAGTCATGTTTGATGATAAATCTAGTCATGGATATCATGACGAACATCATGATGTAAAATTTGGATCATCCTGCTTTCTTGAGCGGGAGTGTTGCGCAAGTTCTTTTAAACCCTCTAGTACTCATACAAATGTCTAGGATCAATCTTAATATTATGTGGCCAGCCACTTGCTGGTGTTATTATCACTTATTTACAACTGGATGCCTCATTGGCACCAATTGCTACCAATTGCTATAATTAAGAGCTCTACTCACATATCAAAATAATAATGTCAACCTCTAACTCAATGGAGCTTGCCTAACTATATTTTCCAATGATGCAACTCTTTTTACCATTGTCATTTGTCAATTAGGCTATTGATTATCTACTCCATAAATTGATTGTCCTAGGTAAAAATATATGTCAAGAGTACGTGGACTCTTCTCAAAAATTAATTAAGGCTGGCCACATCAAGAATTTTTGTAGTTTGTCCTCTAAAACAACAAATGTCCTGATGACGAGGTTGGAGCTCAACATAGGTTAATCCAATATTCATAAGGGCATGGAGGGATTGAATAGTCATTGAACTACTTGTGTTTATTAGAACTTTTATAATGTTGGTAGAAGTGGTACCAATTCCAACCCAGATAATGAGAGAATCTTATGGTTTGAAGTACATCATCTCAAAGTTAGAGTCATCAAAAGTAATTTGATTATTCCCATGCACATCCTCTTGAACATGAGAATAAATAGGTTTGGTGGCAATCCTATGATAATATTGATGATCTTGATTTCTATGTTACCCCAAATCTTGTGATCTCCTTTGTCATTAGATTGAAGATATACATAGTGCTCTTATAAATAACAGCTGTGTTCTTAAAAAATAAGACGTTCAATTTCTTCCTTTTGATGAAGATATTTTTCTATAAAATGTCCTTTGAATAGTGAAAATGACAATAAATGAATTGATCTCCACGGTTCAGTTTCAACCGTGTAAGATGTCCAACATTCTAAATTCCCATGAAAACAAAGCACTAAATATATATAGTAAGGTGTAGTTAGGTGACTGATACTATTTTTTAGACTGATGGATTTGGTGAGAAAAACGCCTATAATCTCTTGATTGCTCATGATTTCTTCGATGGAGAGGCCAATTAATTTTTTGTTGTGAGTTCTTATGTTTATGAGGGTTGCTCTAATTGTTTTCAATAAGTAATAATTGTTTCATCAGTCGTAATCTAAGCCTCAACAAAATTAATAAGCTTAACATATAAGTACATCATGTCTCGCAATGAAAACCAAAAAAATGGACCAAGACGAGTTTTAGAGGAAGAACCCACCCACACACATAAGTTCAACATCGACCCCTAGGATTTGCCAATCTTTTGAAGAGAATATTTAAAAATATTCCTTAAGAGATTCTCCTTCATTCTCGGAAGAGGACTACTGGAATCTCAAGGCTAAGGTGAATGAGCTTAAATCAATTATGGCTCGGTTGAATTCTTGGCGGAGACAACGAGCAAATGTCAAATGGATGGTGGAAGGTGATTGCAATTCCAGATCTTTTCACTCAGATGCCAGCGCAAGGAGAAATTCAAATTGCATTGCAAAAATCAAAGATGAGAATGATGTACTAGTGGAAAATCAAAAACAAATTGAGGTGTTGTTTCGGTTCTTCAAACTGAAATGGAAATAGAGGAATTGTAATCTAGACGGGTGACCTATTCCGCTAAATTGTTTGAATGAAGAAGACATGCTTGTTGAATAGAGATTTTTTCGTGGATGAAGTGGAGCTGGTTTTGAAGCAAAGTGGTGGTAACATTGCTCCTGGCATTGATGGTATCTCCTACTCCTTTATTAAAGCCTATTGGAACATAATTAAAATAGATTTTTGGAATGCTATTAAGCATTTTCTTTGTTTTGGGGAGTTGAATGAAGTTTGGAAAGATACCTTAATCGTGCTTATTCCTAAGGTGAGCAACCCGTTGTCTCCTTCTAATTATAGACCTATCAGTCTATATAACTCTATTTATAAAGTGGCGGCTAAGGTGATTTTGAATAGATTATTATCCGTTGTCCATAAACTGATCTCTGAGGAGCAAGTGGCATTTCTGAAGGGAAGATCGTTGTCGGATCATGTGTTGGTTGCTCAAGAATGTTCCACAAATTCAGATACTCTAGATCTTCAAAAGGGTTAGTTTCATTCAAAATTGACATGAAACAAGCATATGATTCTATGTGCTGGATCACACTTAAGAAAGTCTTGAAATATTTTGGATTTCCTTTAAAGTTCTCCAATCTCATATTAGAATGTGTTGAAGATCCAAGGTTTTCCTTGATAATAAATGGCAACTTTTCAGAGAGGATTAAGGCCAGGAGCGGATTCCGTCAAGGTTATCATTTGTCTCCTCTTCTATTTATTCTTTGTTCTCAACTTTTGTCTAATGCTTTTGTTCAAAGAGGTGATTCATGTAGGATTCGCATTAGTTCTGTTAGGCCAAGGATTTCACATTTATTATATGCAGATGATACTATTATATTTTCTAAAGCTAATAAGAAGGGTGTGAAGGGGATTCTTAATGACTTTTGTGGTTGGATTAGTCAACATATCAATGTTAGCAAATCTGTCATTCTTTTTGGTAAATTTGTTAGTAAAAGAAAAAAGAAAGTTATTTCTTGTATTATGGGTTTTAAATCAGTGAAAGAATTCCATTATCTTGGTTTAAAATTTGCTTTGAGGAGATTAGTGGGTGTTGATTTTCAGTTTATCATTGACAAAGCATTGAGGATGCTAAATATTTGGGGTAGCAAGTTCATTTCTTTGGCGGCAATATTTACTTTGGTTAAATCTGTAATGCTTTCTTATCCCACATTTCATTGCACACACTGATGTAGTGGATCGTTGGAAGAATCGACCTGCAAGAAGGATTTCACTTTCCCAATCCAGGGAAGAAGAAGAAGGGGAGCTCTAAAGCTTCAAAGTGTAATATATCATTCAATATCCCTTCCTCTTACACATTCTACATATATATAATGCCCAAATAGAGATAGCCTAGATAATCCTAGAAGATTCTAGAAAATATGAAACAAATCCATAACAAACTAAATAAAATAACCTAAGGAACAAATTAAGCTATAATGTTCCACATCATTCTCCCCTTGCATAAAAGAGCTCGACTCCGTCGAGGCGCTTTATTGGAAGGAAGATGGATGTAAAAATTATAATCAATCCTCCTGGGTCAAACAACTTGCGTCTTTGACGCCCAACCATTACTCGTATAGCAGTCACCTCGCCACCATTAACACCACCATAATAACATGGGCTAAGGGTTAGTGCACGCTCAAGATAAGGCTTCAAAGGTTCAGTAAGCAAATCCCTTTTTATCATCTCCACACCACCCTGATAGTACTCAAACATATTTCTTAAAAAAAAACTCCTTATTAAAATAATCTCAACTGAAATTTGCTGCCCTGCATGCATAACTTTCAATGCATATTCTCGCTCTTCATTACCAGGATGGGAGCCATCAGAAATAGCAAATGACAGTGTTCTTATATGATCAAGCAGAAGCAAGTCATCTCTTCCTTCAAAGCATAGAGCACGCTGTCCAGTAACCAGCTCAAGAAGCATGATGTCATATCCAAAAACATCAGTCTTCTCGGATGCCTTGCCTGTGGCGATATAATCAGGTGCTTTGAGACGTTGAGTTCCACAAATCTGAGTAGTTACAGATGTTTTTTTCATATCCATCAGCTTGGCCAATCCAAAGTCTCCAACTACATCCTCAAAGTTCTCATCAAGAAACACATTCGCGGATTTGATATCACGATAGATGATCTTTGAATTGCAACTCTCATGAGGATATGACAGAGCTCGAGCAATTCCAAGAGCCACACAATATGGCAGACCATCCTTCAATCTCTTTACTGCAATATTCATGTTGTCCTGAAGTACTAAATCAATCTCAACAAGGAAGTCGTCAACACCCAACTGCACGAAGTCATCAACGACATTATGTCGAGCAACTTGTGAGCATGACGTTGGATTAGCTTTGTTAGTGGATTTCACATCCAGCACTTGCACACCTGTAATGAAAACCTCTCTGATAGCATCTGGAGCATAATCTTCATAATCAGATGTAACTAGCTTCTCTTTTAACTCCAAAAATCTTGATTCAGATGAGATTCTCCCCTTAACTATTGCTGTACCGTGATAAACAAAATGGTTCAGAATTTGAAATTCCTTCTTTATCCTTGGCCAATCTTCAGCAGATCTTAATTCTGTGGATGGAACGCGATTGTCTTCCTCTTCAACATTTTTGTAGACCTTGCATTCATGAGCAACAGCCACTGACTTTTCTAAATTGCAAGAACTCCTTAAATGGTTATTGAGTTCATCATTATCTGTGCATACATCCGAACAATCCCAGTCGATTTTGGAAGAACCATCGACGCTCGTGATGTTGATGCAGCGGCTATATCGGCTTTGATGTCTTTCTGAGCTCTTGGAGCTCGGACTGAAGTATAGAGGGGAAGGATTCGGAGAAACGTGATTCTTCTCACCGCAGATTTTGTACATGGGCTTCTCTGTGGCTTCGGGGGTAGGTCGAACCATGGGATCGCGGGAGCTGTGTGGGGATGGGAGCGAGAGCAGAGGTGCGTTCCGGACGGGCGCTGGCGTGGGTTTGGGGTTGTAAGAGTGGAGTGGGAGCAATGGCGGGAGTTCTGTCTGTGCGGGACCGATCGGGCTCGATTTAGGCGAATGGTGTCGCGCGCTAGTGTCAGGTGATGGTGGATGCGGCAGATGCGGGAGCGACGAACCATGCGGGAGCGACGAACCATGCGGGAGCGGAGGAAATCGGGCAAGTGCGAAATCGGTTGAAAGCGCGTGTGAGCAGATTGCCGAAGATAGTTTGCTTACCGATGTTGATACTCGTTCTAAAGAACGATTGAAATGGGCAAATGAAACATCAATACGATTAATTGATGCTTCCACTTGAGCCACCTGAAGAGCTTCGCAGCGTCGATCACGATCGACATCCCGTCTTCTTCGGTGGCCATCTTTATGAGGATTGGCGAAATCTTGCATGAGGGGGTAGGGATTGCGAGTGTGGTTGCGAGACAAAACGGCGGAAGGATCATGGGCGACTAAATGAGGCCGGAGTGGAGGCGAGTCGCGGACGAAGGCCGCGGGTTGATTGCGGACTAAATGGTCAGGCAATGGGTTCCGCCATTTGAGCGGAAGTTCGAGAGGAGGGTATTCCGGCGGCGGATCACGCCATTGGAGTGGAAGCTCGAGAGGAGGATAGTCATCGATCTCCCGTCTTCTTCGGCGTCGATCGCCGTCGATCGCCCATCTCCTTCGATGGCGATCTTCGTCGACCGCCCATCTTATTCGGCGTCGATCTTCGTCGACCGCCCTTGTTCTTCGGCTTCGATCGTCGTCGACAACCGACCTTCTTCCGCAGTCCATCGATCTTCACAAGCTCCAGGCTCTGATACCAACTGATGTAGTGGATCGTCGGAAGAATCGACCTGCAAGAAGGATTTCACTTTCCCAATCCAGGGAAGAAGAAGAAGGGGAGCTCTAAAGCTTCAAAGTGTAATATATCATTCAATATCCATTCCTCTTACACATTCTACATATATATAATGCCCAAATAGAGATAACCTAGATAATCCTAGAAGATTCTAGAAAATATGAAACAAATCCATAACAAACTAAATAAAATAACCTAAGGAACAAATTAAGCTATAATGTTCCACATCACACACTCTCTTGTTCCAAAAGGCGTGCTTGAGGAGCTGGATAAGTTGTATAGGAGCTTCACATGGAATAAGTCGAATGGTAGACTGGGTTTACACTATGTTAGCTGGAAGGAATTGTGCAAGCCTTTGAAATGGGGAGGTCATGGATTACATTCTAATGCATCAAAAGTTTCTGCATTGAGAGCAAGATTGGCTTGGAGATTTGAACAAAATAAAGAATCGCTGCTGCATAGGACTCTTGCTCCAAAGTATGGTACTTGGGCTAATGTTGGAACTGCTCATCTTCTTGGAAAATAATAACTGATGGCCAAAGACTGCTCAATCCTATTGTGTGGTGGATTATTGTAGATGGTGGCTCTATTGATGTCTATAAAGACAATTGGATTATGGACAAGTGAATCAATCGATGGCCAAAGTATGTGGTGCCTCCAGGAGATAATGTAGTTTTGATGGATAGGTTTATTGCAGATGGCACCTGGAATAGATATGAACTATTGAAAGTCTTTGGTTAGGATTTGGTGGACTTGATAACTCAAATTAAGATTAAACCTAAATTTGCTGAAGATAAGAGGGAGCTTATTTATCAAAAGTCCAACAAAACTATTTCAGCTTTTGCATTCAAAGCTTCATTGCATAATTGATATAAATCCCAGTTTTGAAAATGGATCAAGAAAGCTAAACTAATCTCTCGGGTGGAGGTATTTTGGTGGAGGTTGTTTAATAATGCTATTCTTACAGGTCAATTTTTATCTTACAGGAGATTACGGGAGGATAATGCTTCTTGCCCTAGATGTTGTAATGAGATAGAAGATATAGAGCATGTTGCAATCAGATGTGTCAAGCTGAAAGAAGTACTTCAACATTTAAATAATTGGGGCTTTGGAATTCCTTCGTTTGAAAAGTTTGAAGAATGTTATAAGTGGTTGGATCTTCTTGCGTTGCACAATAGTATACTGGTTAAGTTGTATTGCAATGTTGTGTTCCTCTCATGGAAAGCTAGAAATAAATTCATTCACAATGGAATGGAAGAGAGCTCAGTTGTGATTGTTTCCAATGTTGTTAGCTTCTGTTTGGTTTCTAAATTTTCTTGTAATTTCAACTCGAGCCACTAGGATGCTAACTAGTCGATCAGACTGTCCAATCTTTGGCATCCTCCTCCTCCCAATTGGTTAAAGTTTAATGTTGATGCTTCGCTTGGTTCTTCATATAGAGTGGGTATTGGAGGAGTTTTACGAGATAGTAAAGACAGATTTTTGTTGGCATTTGGAAAATCATGTGTTCATTGGGATGTCTCTCAGTTGGAGTTTTTAGCTATTCAATCTTTGAAGGATGTCATTAAAGTTTGGATGTTCAAATACAAAAGAATTATCATTGAAGGCAACAATTCTAACATTATTAAATTTCTTCAAGGCACAATTAATAATGGTGGCCACGAGTTGGAAGATCTAGCTTTTATCAAAGATTTTAATCATGTCATTTTTAATTGTATAGATAGGAATTGTAATAAGTTAAATGGATTTATGTGCTAATTTTGCTCTCTTTAGTAATTTTATCTGGGAAGACTTTAGTTTGAATAAGATTTCTTCTTCTTTTTTTTAACTTGTAAAAGGAGGAATCGTCTTTGTAGTTTGTATGTTTTTTTTCTTAGTTATTAATGCAATTGTTTGCTTCTTCAAAAAAAAAAAAGAGATGTTAGGAATTTTTTATGAATCCTCAATTTGTAAACAACTAACCTAACAAGTTTGGCAAATGTATTAATAGCTCCACGGTGGTTGTAGAACTGGTTGCGGTCTTGACATTTTATAGTGGTTAACAAAAACTTGCCAGAGCAGTATATCATAGGTTCTTAAATATGCACGATAGTCCTATAATGGTTAATATGCTTATACTGATTAAATGACTTATTAAAAGAATCAATAGTAGATAGATTGAACCCATTTAGAATGGGGTTTGGATGATTGCATCAGTCAAAGGAAAAGACTTATTAAAATTGCGGCTGTTAGGAAGTTGATTCTATACAAACTAGGCATCATAGCTCATCTTAAAGGACATCATAGGATATGTCAATAAGGCAAGGTTGGCTCAAATCCACAATGGATGTTACAAGATTATGGGCCAATTAAGTTGCATGAGAAGTATGGGTAGAACTAACAATGTGATAGGAAATACTTGAGTTCGCAAGTAACCCTAAGGTAATACTTGAGTTCGCAAGCAAACCTAATCAAGATTAGCACAAAAACAGAGGATAAACTGCTGTCCCAGCAGTTTGACAGCACCCTCGCAGCAGAATTTTTGCACCAAACAGTGGAAATAAGAGAAACAAAGCAAGATCTTCACTAGTAGATGCAAGAAAATAAAGAAAGATACAACGTTCTTCGATTCGAGAGGAAGAACAACTCTCCACAAGTCTCTAGCAAACCCTAGAGCCCAAGAACACAATGAGATCTCAAACTTTTCATTCAAATTCAAGATGAGGGCCTAATTCCCCCCTTTCCCCCTCTTTAACTCTCATCCCCATACAAAATCCCTAAACAGCCCTTCTATTCAAATTTCCCCCCCTTTCCATTCAAAATTTCCCTCCAACCCTTGAATTAACTCCATGTGGGGCCCGCCTAGAGTAAGTAAGGACCGGAGGGGCCCGCCTAACATTACTCCCCTCCCAAAGACTCACCTTGTCCTCAAGGTGAAATGAGGGAAATTGATCTTTCATTCTTTCAAATGGCTCCCATGTAGCATCAAATTCGGGGAGCCCTTTCCATGCAATCAACACCTCTTTGTTACCTTCATGGTCAAGTCTCACATCTTTCAGCTCCAGAGGTTCTAGGATCACTTCCATCTCCTCACTTAATGTTGTTGGCAGTTCAGCACTGGTTGCATACTCCCCAATGGCTTTTCTCAGCTGTGATACATGAAATACTGGATGTATAGTGGCCGAAGGGGGTAATTTCAAACGATATGCTACTACCCCAATTTTATCTAATATCTCATAGGGGCCAAAATACCTTGGGGATAACTTCTCATTTCTTCTGTTGGCCAAGGTCCTCTGTCTGTAGGGCCGTAGTTTTAGAAATACCTTCTCACCTACTTCAAATTGGACCTCCCTTCTGTGTGCATCCGCCTGTTTCTTCATGATCTGTTGTGCCCTCATCAGATGTTTCTTCAACTCCTCCAGCATCCTATCCCTTTCTTCCAAATGCTGCTCTACTGAATATACGGGTGTGCTGCCCCTTCCATAATGCACCAAATGTGGTGGATCTCTTCCATATAGCACTCTAAAAGGGGTCATCCTGGAAGCTGAGTGGTATGAGGTATTGTACCAATACTCTGCCCAGGCCAACCATTTGGCCCATACCCTTGGTGTTTCAGAAGCAAAACACCTTAAGTAAGTTTCCAAGCTCCGATTTACAACCTCTGTTTGCCCGTCTGTTTGCGGATGGTAGGCTGTGCTCCTTTTGAGAATAGTCCCCTGTAACCTGAACAGCTCCTTCCAAAACTGGCTGAGGAACACCTTGTCTCGATCAGACACTATCGACTCTGGAATTCCATGTAATCTAACCACTTCCCTGATGAAAGAAGCCGCCACTGTCACTGCAGTGTAGGGGTGTCGAAGGGGTGTGAAATGTGCATACTTGCTCAGTCTATCAACCACCACCATAATAACAGTGAATCCCTCCGATCGTGGTAGGCCATCCACGAAATCCATGGACACTTCCTCCCATACTCTATTTGGAAGAGACAAGGGCTGTAGTAACCCCCCTGGAGCCATCGCCATATACTTGTTTCTCTGACACACTTCGCACCTCGCCACTGTCTCCTGCACTTGCTTACGCATTCCTTTCCAGTATAATTCTGCGGCCAGCCTCCGGTATGTCTTTTCTACTCCGGAATGACCTCCAATAGCGCTCCCATGAAACTCCTGTAATAGCTGGGGAATGTGGATGGAATTTTGTGGTATCACAAACCTTCCTTTGTGCAACAATCTCTCCCCCTCAAGGGTGTAGCTTGGGTGGCTGCTCTTATCTTTCAATAGATCCAATCGGATCTTCTTCAATTCTTCATCATGCTCACTCTCTCTCTGGATTTCCCCCCAATCCACCATTAGGGGTACCGACATGGTTACCGCCTGTAGCTCTCCCCCACATCTGGATAAGGCATCAGCCGCCTTATTCTCCAACCCTGGTCGGTACTGGATCTCAAAATCGTATCCCAATAGTTTAGACAGCCACCTCTGATGTTCCTCTGTCACCATCCGTTGTTCCAACAGGTATTTCAGGCTCCTCTGATCCGTCCTGACGACGAAATGCCGTCCTAGCAGGTAGGGTCTCCACTTCTGAATTGCCAATACTATGGCCATCAATTCCCGTTCATATACAGACTTTAGTCTTGCTCTTGTTGCCAACACCTGACTGAAGTAGGCAATGGGTCTATGCTGCTGCATCAGCACCGCCCCCAACCCATACCCGGATGCGTCTGTCTCCACCACGAACGTTTGACTGAAGTCTGGTAGGGCCAAAACTGGTACCGTGGTCATTGCCTTCTTAAGCTTCTCAAAAGCTTGAGTAGCCGCTTCTCCCCACAAGAAACTATCCTTCTTTAACTGCTCTGTCAAGGGCAAGGCTATGTTGCTGTACCCTTTCACAAACCTCCGGTAGTAGCCCGTCAGTCCCAGGAATCCCCTCAGCTCCCTCAAGTTCCTAGGTAGAGGCCACCGCTGCATGGCTTCGATCTTGGATGAATCAGCTGCCACCCCTTTCTTAGATACCAGGTGTCCCAGATACTCCACACTCTTCTGGGCGAAGCTACACTTCTTCAGATTGGCTTTAAACTCGTGCTCCCTTAGCACTCCAAAGACCACCTTCAAATGCTCCTGGTGCTCCTCCTCGGATCGACTGTACACCAGTATGTCATCGAAGAAAACTAATACAAACCTCCGCATGTACGGCCGAAACACCCTGTTCATCAAGGATTGGAAAGTGGCTGGAGCATTGGTAAGCCCAAATGGCATCACCAAGAACTCATAGTGCCCCTCGTGTGTCCTGAATGCCGTCTTCGGAATATCCTCCCCTTTCATCCTGATTTGGTGGTAGCCCGACTTCAAATCCATCTTAGAGAACACTACTGCTCCATACAGCTCATCCAGTAGCTCATCGATCACCGGAATGGGAAACTTATCCGGCACAGTTTCCTTATTCAATGCCCTGTAATCCACGCAGAATCTCCAGCTACCATCCTTCTTTTTAACCAGTAGTACAGGACTAGAGAAAGGACTCACACTTGGTCTGATGATCCCCGCGTCCAACATCTCCTTAATCAGCTTCTCGATCTCGTCCTTCTGAATTTGGGGGTAGCGGTAGGGTCGCACACTAACTGGTGGCACCCCCTCCTTCAGAATGATTGCATGCTCTTGCTCCCTGAGTGGTGGTAAGCCTTGAGGCGGTTGGAACACCTCACTGAACTGTTGTATGAGCGGTTGTACTGCCAGAGGAAGGCTTCCCTCATCCCCTATACTGACCCTCTCCAAGCGCTGCAGTTCCACCAAATATCCACCTCCCACCTCCTGTATGGTTCTGATCATGGATCTGAGAGACACGCCGGTCCTGGATAGCCCTGCGTCGCCTTGGATCACCATCTTCTTTCCTTCCACCATTAGCTCCATCCTCAAAGCACCCCAATTTACTTTGGTCTCCCCTAAGGTCTGCAGCCATTTCATCCCCAGGATGACATCAGTGCTCCCCAACTCCAAGGGAAGAAATTCTTCCTTCACCTGGATCCCCTGAATCATCAGCACTACTCCTCTACAAACTCCCCTTCCCATTTCTACCTTTCCTGTGCCCAACATCACTCCATAGCCGCCTGTATCCTCCAGTTTCACCCCCAGCAAGTCAACCATCTGAGTGGAGATGAAATTGTGGGTTGCCCCACTATCGATCAACACTATCACCTTTCTATCAGCCATCTCTCCCCTCACTTTCATAGTGTGATTTGGAGTGAATCCCACCACAGAATTTAGGGATACTTCTGCTACATCCAAATGTAGTTTCTCCTCATCCTCCATCTCTAATCCACTTCCACCTCCCTCCTCAGCTTCCTCGTCATCACAGACGGTGAGAACCTGAAGAGTTCGGTCCTTACACCTATGCCCTGGCATGTATTTCTCATCACATCTAAAACACAACCCCTTTGCCCTCTTCTCCTGTATCTCCTTCTCGGTTAGCCTTTTGAAATTTCCCCCTCCAGTTCTCTCTTTGGGTATTTCCCTCAACCCCCCTGTTGCCGGTGCCTTTGAAGCTAAGAAAGTAGTGGTCATCCTGTAAGATCCCCCAGAATTGCTTCCCCTAATCCCCTTCTCCAGATGCTTCTGGTCCTCCACCAGCTGAGCTAGCTCCATGGCCTCTCCAAGGTCTCGTGGCCTCATCACCCGAACTGCTGCCCGGATCTCTGCTTTCAGCCCCTTCATAAAGTTTCCTTCTAACACTGTCTCTGAGAGCCGATCCAGTCTGCTGGCCAAATACTCGAACCGATCACGATACTCTGCCACTGTCCCTTCCTGTGTCAAGGCAAAAAATTGCTCATAAAAGTCTCCTCCCCTGCTGGTTCGGAAGCGTTCTAGTAGACAGTCCTTGAACTCCCTCCAGGTGCGAATGGGTCGCCTCATGTCCCGCCATTGATACCATGCCAGAGCCTTCCCTTCTAAGCACAAGCCTGCAGCTGTCAACTTTTCCTCCTCAGTCAACCCATTGACTGTAAAGTATCTCTCCACCTTGTAGATCCAGCCATGTGCGTCTTCGCCCTCAAAGATGGGCATCTTCAATTTTCTCACTCTCGGGTCACCACCGTGTCCCCTAACTCCTCCATAACCTCCCATCCCTCTAGGAGGAGGTGCTCCCCAGTAGTCACGATCTTCCCTCCTACGATCATACCCGATCCCTTCATCACATTCCCCTCTTCTTCTTTCCAAATCAGCACCACGGTGGTAAGCATCGTCCCTTCTCCCAAAAAATTCTGCACCCCTCCTTTCATAGCCCATACTCATCTCCTCCCTAGAAAGCGGTTCTAGAGGAGGTATTCCATCATCTCCCTCGAGGATCTCCACTTCCGGGTTCTCCCTCCCCCTTAATGGGTTCGGAATTCCTCCTCTTGAATGGCCGCCTGTGGCCTCCCTTGTTTCCGATGTCACCGGATTTTGTTTGTCTTCAAGCATCTTCTTCATCATATTCTCCAAAGCAGTGAACCTTCCCTCCATCTTTTCATGAATGGAAGCGAATTGGTTGTGAAAATCAATGGTTCTTTCCTCCAAATCAGCCTTCAGTTGGCCTATTTCTCCCTCCAGTGCATCAACCTTCTTTCCGGCCATCTTCCCTCCACGGTTTTACAAGAAGAACTTCTTGAGAAGGAAAGAAAAATTGCTGAAATTTTCAGATTTCCGCCTCCAACAGTCCCAAGACAACGCTCTGATACCAATTTGATAGGAAATACTTGAGTTCGCAAGTAACCCTAAGGTAATACTTGAGTTCGCAAGCAAACCTAATCAAGATTAGCACAAAAACAGAGGATAAACTGCTGTCCCAGCAGTTTGACAGCACCCTCGCAGCAGAATTTTTGCACCAAATAGTGGAAATAAGAGAAACAAAGCAAGATCTTCACTAGTAGATGCAAGAAAATAAAGAAAGATACAACGTTCTTCGATTCGAGAGGAAGAACAACTCTCCACAAGTCTCTAGCAAACCCTAGAGCCCAAGAACACAATGAGATCTCAAACTTTTCATTCAAATTCAAGATGAGGGCCTAATTCCCCCCTTTCCCCCTCTTTAACTCTCATCCCCATACAAAATCCCTAAACAGCCCTTCTATTCAAATTTCCCCCCCTTTCCATTCAAAATTTCCCTCCAACCCTTGAATTAACTCCATGTGGGGCCCGCCTAGAGTAAGTAAGGACCGGAGGGGCCCGCCTAACACAATGTCAAGAAGGCCATTGTCTATGGTGGAGAAGAAATTTTAGCTTGATGATAAGGGTGCCCTGTATAGGTGTCACCAGCCCCAATGTTCATTTGTTTGCAAGGGATGCGGACTCCACCTTGCTACAATGACACAATCTATCGTGCATCATGTAAAAGCTAAAGGATCTTTTTTATATTCTTTCGTCCAACAAATACTTATCCTCCAGCAATGGATCTAAGACACCTTCACCAACTAGAAAGAGAGGGGTAAATTAAAGAAGTGATTTCCATATTGATGAGTGTTGGATCAAGAGGCTTCATTATTATTAGTATTATGCTTGTTGTCCATTGAATGAGTATTTGTAGGGGCCATAATAATTGGATTTTTTCCAACAAACAATGAGATGTTTATGAGTTAAAAGATTTTGTGGTGATAAGGGGTTTAGTTTTCATATTTATGTAGCTCACAAATTCCAAACACTCATAGATAAAAGGGTTGAAGCTCACATGAGGTGCAAGGATTTTTACATAAAAACCTAGGAAGGAAAAACCACAATGTTTGGCATAGTTAAAATAGTCCATTATATAAGATGAAAATTTACAAAAATCCGCACTTCCCCTAGACCAAAGATGGCAAGACTACAATGTTTGGATTGTTAATTTGGTCTCTAGTAGTGAAAATGTTGGAGAAATAATAAAGGATAATGGGCATCAATGTTAGTTGACAGCAATCAAGCAACGTCGGATGGTATGTCAGCATCGAAATTGGTTAGGCACTGATAGCTTGACAATGATTGTTGAATAGTAACAAACATCAATGTCCATTAATGTTTTATAAGAACAAAGGGGAAACAACTACTGCTGGCAGTTGTTGGTGTTGGTCGACAACATGCGAGCAATCATGATATGAGGTGATCTTAAGGGTTCTTCAAATCCAAAAATGCTCTCCATCAAAATTCTCCTTTTAAGTGTAGAATGAATGCCTATTTATAAATATTTGGCTAAAAGTTTTGATTATATTACCAAAATTTTAAACACTCCATTAGATAACCCAAAATAATCCACATTAAATATATAATATTTTTTAAGCATTTGAGTGTCTTAATCACACATCAAAATTGAGTAAATTTAGGCTTATTAAATTCATCTTGCCGAGATGCACATTTTGAATGTATGTTTGCTAAAAACAAAGTTCATGTGTCCTGAAGTCAATTCTTACTTAAAGTTTATGATTAAAATACTATGCATTTTTAAGATCTAAAAATTGAGTTAAGATAAGCGCTTGATTAGATTTGATGATTTTTTTAGTGACATATCAATATATGTACAGACATAGAGCAAGAGGGATACAATAAATTTTTATTTAAATTTAGAGGTACCAAATAATAAGTTTATAATAGTCCAGAAAAACTGTTTGTTAGGATTTAACTTTAGTCCACCCTGAATTCATCTTAAATCTTTAAACTAGAATTTCTTTATGGGATAAAATTCAGGCTTCAACTCATCATAAATTAATGTGTAATGCTATAATCTCCAAATAATATGCACTTAAAATGATTTTTTATTTGTTTCTCGTGAATAAAAAAATAAAATAAATTCTATTTCAAGCATAAATTTAGTAACGGGTTGAACATTACTCTAAACTTATCCTCCCCCGAAATGCCTAATGAATTCTCCAGGATGTTTTATACCAAACCGGGTGTAAAGGGACTTGAATGCGAAAATGCAAGAATTGAAATATTGGAGCATGAGACCATAAGAAAGACCAAGAGGCACAAAAGAGAAAGAACATAAATTGGTTACCAAGAAGCAGGCGACCACAGCGGCGGCAAGAACGGCGGAGCAACCGAGGAAGGAGTCGGCGAGGACGCCGCCGACGACGGGAGCGAAGCTGATGCAGCCGCTGGCAATGCCATTGATCTGCGTGGCATCGATCTGGCCGACGTTGAACCCCTTGATCAGGTACACCTCCAGGTTGGAGGAAACCCCATACGCCACCATCGCCACTCCCATAACCGCCCCTGCTTCATCACCGTACTCTTTTAGAGAGAGAGAGAGAGATGGGAGAGGGAGAGAGAGAGATAACCTATTATAAACGGGAAGGTCCTCCAGCCGCCCCTCTCTTCATCAGTGTGAGGTAAAAGCGCCTCGTCCATGGAATGGTTGAAGGCGAAGTAGGTTTTGGGATTTGTGTGAGGAGGGGAGGGAGCAAGTGATGGAGAGCTTGGCCACAGTGCCTGTGTTTGTTTCGTCTTTCTTTCTTAACGCACCGACTCGCTGTCACTGAGTTGGCAGCATATGACCCGCGTGGTGAGCAGTATGACAAAGAAGATTTTGGTGTCACTTTCTCTTTTGTTTAATATTATTTTATTTATTTGTTTATATTATGATATTAAATAAAAAAACTCTTTAATATTTTAAGTATAAGATTTTTAATTAAATATTGAATAGTCAATTTATGTATCAATCCTAGCATTTTTTACATTAGAATATTGGCGGCAGTGGTGGCTAGTGATGATAGGGCGTAGCAATGGCAATGTCGTCATTGATGACAAATCACAGTTTATTGCAATGGTGTTGACCTACGAACAACGATGGCTGTTGTTGATGGTGATTAGCGGCAGTGCTAATAATACTTGATGATCGTGATATCAATAGCTGAATCACGACTGTGATGGGTGACTTGTAAGTGTGGTTTCATTTTCAAAATACTGAAAACACCTAAAATTTATTGTGAGCATTTTTAAAAATAATTTGATTTGATTTTAAAAACAAAAAATAGTAAAAAAAAAAAAAGCAAACCAAATATTCTTTCTAAAATACAAATGAAAATTGATCCTAAAAAGGATTTATGATATGTGATGTTTTTATTTTAGTTTTATTTTTCTCAAAAAGTTATTTTTTAAAGTTTATGTGTTGCAAGATTACTTTTTACAATCAAATATTCTAGACTCTGGTTGTTATTAAAATATATCATTTGATTTTTTTTTAAATAAAAAAATTATAGTACATACTTGATCATATTAAAAATATATATTATCATAATGTTTTAACAATTATCTTTATAAATAGTCACAATCATCCCAAAATAAGTCATTATGGTCAGATGTAATTTTCTATAAAAGTTCTAATTGATTTATTATTAAAAAAACACTAACTTTTTTTAAAGCTATTATGAATATTATAATTTTTTTTCTTTTTTGAAAAAGTTTGATGATAATTTTTTATAGTTAACACACTTAAATAAATGTTGTTATAAACAATTATCTCTCATTGTTGCCTATAATGGTCTATAATGAGGTGCAAGATGAGTTACAATCATAAAACATCATAGCCCATTGCACAACATCGATGCTTGACTTTCAACAGCATTGCCTTCTCTTCTCTTGATGTCGCAACTCGACCCATTGTAACCAATAGACAGAATGAGTCAATGGAGAGAATTGCAAAACATTCAAATAATTTACAAATGGCATAGACACTGAAATTTTAATTAAAATAGATGAAGACTCATCATCAAAAGCTTTTCCATTCATCTCAAAAATATTTACAAACAAAATAGTTATATACAAATAGTATATGGCTCAGACAACATATAACATAACAAAAAATCCATGAATATCAAAAATCATATAACATCATATAGACTCGGATCTTAAGATCTACAAGTTGCCCTCTACTTAGCATGTCCCTTCATTTTATCCTTAGATGCAGAAAATAAGCATGAGTGACCACACCTCAACAAACAAATTACATTCAACATACTCAAGTTTTTAATATATTTTCCGCCAATAATAAAACAGAGATATTAGAGTAATTTCATTTGTACAGAGATTCAACCAGATTGCTAAACTTATAAATGAAATCACTTCTTTTAATTAGTTTGAAGGAGAATTAATTTATGAGAGTTGAGAGATATTTAAGGAAATGTCCGCACCAAGTAACTGGTTTGTTGGTTATTCAAATTTTTTATAATGGATTAGTAGGATATCTTAGAGCAATGATAGATGTTGCAGCTTGAGGATCATTAATGTTTAAGTCATTTGATGAAGCATATAAATTAAAAGAAGAGATGACTACTAATAATTTTCAGTGGTCTGTTGAAAGGATAAACCCTAAGAGAGTAGTAGGAGTATATGAACATGATTCATTGTTAATTTTGACTACACAAGTAGCAATAATTTCTAAAAAATTGAGCACAATAAGAGAAATTGCAAAATTTGGTACTAAATTACTTATGTAATTGGAGAATCAAAAGTTAATTGAAAATAATAATGTACAAGGTATTGAAAATATTAATTTGATTGAAAGACAAAGCATTCCCTACTCCAATACATATAATTCAGGTTCGAGGAACCATCCAAATTTTAATTGGTATAATAATATTGCTAGGAATAATAAATGGAATTCTAGTAAAAATAAGGAGTAATTTTGAATAATGCTTAGCAACCTGCGGTTATTTTAGACCTACATATAATCTAAGATTGAATCAAAACAATCGATTTGGAAGTTTAAATTCACCATTGAATGATATAGTGATGCCATTAGGAACTCAATTGCAAAATCAAGCTACTTCTATTAAAAATTTGGAAACCTAATTAAGTCAGATTATAACTTCAGTCAATAGTAGACCTCTTGGATCATTGCCTAGAAAGTTAACCCTAAGGACAACGATAACTTTCTAAGCTTTCTAGTGAGAGAGAGGGTTTTCAAATTTTTACAAATTTCTAATCTCTTGCTTTTTTGCTGGAAAGTTGTTATGGCAGAGGATGACCACCGGCGTTCACCATTTATCTTCCCTCCTTCTCTTCATCAATCATAGCTAAGAACCTAGGGTTCTCAAGACTAGTTGATAACAAATAAGGGAGGTGCATCTCTCTCAGAAGGAAGATCGTGGAATTCATCTATGAGGAATTTTACATTGGTGATCAGAGAAGGCTTTCGACCACCAATTCAGCGAACAACTTTGGTTGAAGGAAAAGGGAAGATGATTGATAATAATTATATTCCTCCTAAAGCTATGTTGCCAAGAATGAAGAGTCCAAATTCAGGAAAAAATAATTTCAAAGCTTCGTCGTCCGGGTTGAAGTTAAAGGTTAATATATTTGTTACACCTAATGCTTCCAATCATGTGATACTTGGATATTCATTGAATCAGGATAATCTTTCAACTGATGTATCTAATCTTGTCGTAAGGGGTATTATCGTAGAACCTAATAATTTTATGAATAATTTTATGCTAGTTGAAGAATAAGTGTATATCCAGAAACCAACAAATTCATGGATTGTTAATCCTCATATTAAAAAAAATCTAAATCTTCTTTCTACTGAAGATGGAATTGCTGTGAAGCTTAATTCAGATCAGGAGAATACTAATGTTCAAGTGTTGAAGAATTCATTTGTTGTGAAAGTCTTAGGGAAGAATACTCCTTTTCCTTTTTGCAGTGTGGAATTGAGAAAGCAATGGAGCAAATTTAGAGGATTACATTTAAAATCCTTGTGGTTAGATTGGATTTTATGTTCTTTCCACTCTTTTGAAGCTTTGGAGGGAGTTATGAGTGGAGGTCCTTGGTATGTGGGTGGTTATATCATTGGTGTTGATAGATGGACAACTACTTTCTCTTCTCTTTCCTTGAAGGGATTATCTTTTCCTGTTTGGATAAGAAAGCTCCATATCCAACTGCATTGTTGGGATGAGGATAATATAACTAAGATTGCTTTTAAGGTGGGTGTCCCTATGCTTCTTGATGGAAACATGTTCAACTGGGAAAGAAAAGAATTCACAAGAGTTTGGGTGCTAATCAATATGGATGTTAAATTGCCAGGAGTTATTTGGGAGGATGGTTTGGGTGGAAGATTTTTTCAAAAAATAGAGTATGAGAAAATTTCTTCTTTTTGCTTTAAATGTGGAAAGAGTGAGCATAAGGCTCCTGAAGAACATGTTGTTGTTGACAAGAATAAATTTCATAATAAAGATGCCCCAATTCCTTGTTCGGATGAAGGAAATAAGGGTGGTTTGAATAAAAAGCAATATGTTAAATCCGAATGTGGACCTTGGATCCATGTAAAATTGCAGAATAAGAAGAGAAGCTTTCTGAGAAACAAGTATCTAAATAAAAAAGTGTCAAATATGAGTGATCTGGAGGTTCCTTCTCAAGTTGGACTTGAAGATAACATAATGGGATATTCCATTTCCATCCAAACTTCGGAAGCTTGTGATTTCCTTCCAAATAACAATAAGGAAGATTGTTTGAACTTGCTAAATACAAACAAATTTAGTGTTCGTGTGGAGCCTACAATTGATAAAGATGGACTAAATGATGATAAGTAAAAGTCTAAAAAGCTATAGGTATAGGTTACTAATGTCCCTTCTGAGGTTACTAATGTTGATTGCATCAGGAATTCTATAGGCAATCACACCTTGTAGCTTAACGTAAATGGAAGTGTGGAATGTGATGCAAAGGAAGCATTAAAAAGGTTTGATGCTAATATGTCTAGTTCTACTGAAATTTAGAATTCTCAAACGTCTTTGGATATCAAGTGTGTTAATAGTGAATCATCTCTTCTTAAAGATACTTTATTTGCTTGTAGTAATGGTGGTTGTTCATCAGAAAAGTTGGATGGAATTGGTGATGTGCTTATAACGAGGAATGCGTCTGTTCAAATAGATAAAAATATATATCCTACTAGTGTTGTTAATAATGAAAATTTGTTTAGTAATAAATAGAAGCTTGCTAAAGAACTTAAATCATTAGGGCCTATTGAGGATATTCCTAGAAAGAGGAAAGGAGGAGGTGGTTAGCATGGTGTTGGGGACCATTCCAATTTGGTTGTTTGATGTCTTCCTTCTTATTTTGGAATTATAGAGGAGCCAAAAAAGGAGGCTTCTCTTTATCTTAGAGAGATAGTAAGGGATAATGAGGTGTTTTTTATTGGGTTGGGGGATATGAAGTTGTCTTGTATTGATATAAAGGAAGTAAATATGATTATTGGGGAGGATTGGGATTTTTACACCATCCTACTAATGGTACTTCTTGAGGTATTCTTGCTCTTTGGAAAAAGGTCGGAGGGTAGTTTTGATGTTGTATTTGATTCGTTCGTGATGGTGTTTGGGTGTTTCCAAATTTCGGATAAGGGGTTGTTAGAATATTGCAACGGTGTATGGGAGTAAGGTTATGTGGGTTAAAAGAAGTTTATAGGAGAGCCTTGAGAAAGAATTGGTGACCTGGACCAAAGAAGGAGATACAAACTCCAAATTTTTCCATGACTATGCCTCGGCCAGGAAAAATGGGAAGCTTATTGACATTAAGGATGGCGATAATTTGATTGAGGACATGGAGCAAATCGAAACTGTCATTGTGCAGTTTTTCGGGAATAAGTGGAAAACAAGAACGTGTTTGAGTACTAATTGGCCTAAGCCTATCCATGATCAGATGATTGACGATGACAAAGAAATCTCTGCTTAATGCAAAATTCAATGAGGCTGAGTTTATTTCTACGGTTTTTCAACAAAAATCCAACAGATCTCTCGGTCTTGATGGAAGTACCTCATCTTTCTTCAAATTTTATTGGAAAATTGTCAAAGATGCAACTTGGAATGTTGTTAATGATTTTTTTTAGAACCGGTCATATGAATGAAGCTTGGAAAGACACCCTTCTTGTTCTTATTCCCAAAATTAAAAATTTGGTAATGCCATCAAATTTTTGTTCCATTAGCCTTTGCCAAGAAATCTATAAGTTTACCTTAACCATGATTGTGAATAGACTGAAATGCTGTATTTCTAAAATCATCTATGAGGAGCAAGTTGCCTTTATTCCAGGTAGATCATTGTCTGACCATTGTTTACTTGCACAGGAAATCTTTAATAAATTCAGAATTTCCAAGAATAAGAAGGGACTCATGGCTGTAAAGCTTGATATGGCATAAGCATTTGACAGTATGTGTTGGGACACCTTGGCTCTCGTCCTTAATTGGTTTGGGTTTCCAGACAAAATCTCTGATCTTATTATGGAATGTGTGACCAAGGTACGCTTCTCTATTCTTTTAAATGGCAAAAATACAAGTTGGATTGATGCTAATAGTGGATTTCGGCAAGGCTGTCCTATGTCTCCTTATCTTTTTATTATGTGCTCTCAACTTTTAGCCAATGCCATTAATCAAAAAGGACATTATCTGGGTATCCAAACTTCAGCTGGAGCTCCAAGAATTACTCATCTTATGTTCACAGACGATGTGTTTTTATTTGGAACTGCTTCCCCTCGCAAGCTTCATTCTATGATGAAGCTAATTGGTGAATATTGTAACTGGACTGGACAATCCATTAATAGTTCAAAATCACAGATCCTTTTCTGGAAATCTGTTAATAATTCTTTGAAAAGGAGAATTGGCAAGAAGTATGGCTTTAAAATTGTAAATGAACTGCACTATTTGGGTATTAAAATTGTATTGAGAAGAATGGTTAAAAATGACTTTCAACCCATCATTGACTCTGCCTTAGAGAAAATAAATGCTTGGGGTGCTAGATTTATTTCACTTGCTGGTAAGATGATTCTTACTAAATCATCTTTATTTTCTTTATCTACCTTCATTTATACCCATTCATTAGTTCCAAAAGCAGTTCTTCAAGAGTTTGACAAAATTTGTAGAGATTTTATTTGGCATAAAGACCATGGCAGGAAAGGTCTTCATTACGTTGCTTGGGCTGATTTATGCAAACCTAGAAGCATGGGTGGAATGGGTTTATTCTCAGCTGTTAAAAAAACTGGTCTGCTTAGAGCCAGATTATCCTGGAGATTTTTACATAATCCTTCTTCATTATTGCATAGATGCATTGCGGCTAGATACGACACTGATATTTGGCAGGGTGGTTCCAAATACGGCCATTCGGCTGCTTGGTCCATTCTGGACGGGGATTCCTGATTAAGACCAATTGTAAAATGGCGAATTAGCAATGGTAAGAACATCAACGTCATGAAGGATATTTGGTTAATGGATAAGTGTTTTAACAAATGGCCTGTGCTAGCTGACTGCATTGGCTTGGACGGGTTAACATTACAGCATTTTATTCAGCCAGATGGGCATTGGGATTTGAATGAATTAAATTGGTTCTTCAATTAGAAAATTGTGGATCTAATCTTAGAGAATTGTGTCATCAATAATGAACATGAAGACCACATTGAACATCTTTTTCAACTCTCTGGAAAGTCTATTTCTGCTTTGGCTTATGTCAAAGCTATCAAACACAATGCTCAGAATGAAGATTTTATGTTATCTAATTGGTTAAGGAAGCTGAAACTTAAACCAAAAATTGAACTATTCTGGTGGAGAATGAGCATATTCGCTTTACCCACGAATGAATTCTTGAAGTATAGAAGACTTTAACAATTTGATTTTGTCCTAGAGGCTGTCCAGAAATTGAAGACTGCTCACACATTGCAGTTCATTGTAAACACCTCATTGACATTATCTATAAATTGCGAAGTTGTGGCTTTTCTATTCCTATCTTCCATTCCTTAGAGGACTTCTTATCGCAACTTAAAGAACTTGCCATTGACCTCGTGAATTTGGTTAAAATCTACTGCACTGCTGTCTATTACTCCTGGAAATGTCGAAACGATAGCCTTCACAGTAATCATGTCTTACCATTATCTGTTGTTGCTGCCAATTATCTTTCTACCGCCACTACCATATTCCCAATGCTAGTTAATGCTCCTCTCTGTTTGGAGTCTAACTCTTTTTGGTACCCCCCCCCCCCCCCCCCCCCCCAATTATCTTTCTACCGCCACTACCATATTCCCAATGCTAGTTAATTGGGGTGCTCCTCTCTGTTTGGAGTCTAACTCTTTTTGGTACCCCCCCCCCCCCCCCCCCCCCAAACCACTAGATTGGATCAAAATCAATGTAGATGCTTCACTCCTTGACTCTAATATTACAAGTATTGGAGGCATTGTTCAAGACCATAAAGGCAGAATGTTACTTGCCTTTGGTAAACAAAAGATGCATTGGGACATCAATCAACTTGAATTGGAGGCCATTGTGACTTTGAAAGATTTTCTTCATGAAGGGATGTTTGAATACAAAGGAGTAATAATCGAAGGTGACAATTTCAATGTGATCAAATTCCTTCAAGATTAGATGATGAAATAAAAAAATGAAGTGATTGATTTTGGAGAAACTATCATTCCTCAACGATTTCAATAAGGTACTCTTCCACTCAATAGAAATGGTAATAAAGCTACCGATCTGTGTGCAACTTTAGCTTTGGATAGAAATTTTTGTTTTGATGATTCTTCTTTCTTTGATATTCCTTCTTCATTGTTTTGTATTTTGAAGAAGGAATATGAGAGTTGCATTGATTGATTAGTTTGTAATAGTTTTCCTTTTCTTTTCTTTAATGCAAATTTGCAATTTTCAAAAAAAAAAAAAAAGAGAAGGAATTGGTGTGTGATATTCCATTGGGAGGGGACTTTAATTGTATGTTGTCCAAGGAAGACAAAAGAGGGGGGAAAAGGTTTATCTTCTCCCAAGGTCCTCAAGAAATGAAGCTTTTTTTTAGCTAACAATGATTTTCATGATGCAAGTATTATTGGACCAAGGTAGACTTGGTGTAATAATAAGGATGGTAATTCAAAGGTTTGGGAAAGCTTGGATAGATGCTTATTGAATTCTGCAGCTCTTTAACAGGTCCCTTATGCTGTGGTGTGGCATCTAGCGAGAGTGGCATCAGATCACTCTCCTATTATTTTCAAGCTGAAAGATATGTCAAGGCCTATTCACAATTTTATAAGATTTTAAGATGTTTGGAGATCCTACCCTGTAGCTTGGAATGTGGTGCTTACAGCTTCGAGAAGATCTGATTTTGGTAATAATGCTGAAATTTTGCATAAGTTGAATAGAGTTTTGAAAGCATTGTATTATTGGAATAAAAATAAATTGAAAGACTTATTATATTTGAAGGAGGCTTTATAGAAGGAAATAATAGAGCTGCAACTTAAAGAAAGTGCAGAAGATGGTCTTAATCAGCAAGACCTACTACTATTAAGAAGTAAAGTGTGTGAGCTGAATGTTACTTTGGCACGGTTAGCCACATGGTGGAATCAAAGAGCTAAAACAAGATGGATCCAAGAAGGCGATACAAATTCTAAGTTCTTCCATGAGTATGCTTCAGCTAGAATGAATGGGAAGCAAATTAATCAGATAAAAATTGGTAGTGAGGGCCTTGTGAAAGATCAAGATAAAATTGAAGCTGCATTCCTTAATTTCTTTAGTCAGAAATGGAAGCTGAGGGATTGCAAGCTCTCAGATTGGCCTGAAGTGTTTAATAATCAAGGAATAGATAATGCTAAATGGGAGTTATTGAATGAAGATTACTCAAGAAGAAATGCTGGAAGCTGTCAAGAACTTGGGTAACAACAAATCTCCAGGTTTGGATGGTATTACCTCCTTATTCATCAAGTTATTTTGGAATATTATTAAAGATGATTTATGGAGAGCAGTGGATGGATTTTTTACAAAAGGAGAAATGTATCCTAAATGGAAGGATTAGTTGATTTTTCTAATTCCTGAAGTGAAGAACTCGATGGAGCCTTCACAATTCAGACCTATTAGCTTGTGCCAATCGATTTATAAGGTGGTGGCTAGAATGATAATGAACCGTGTGAAATGGTGTTTGCCTAAGATCATTACTAAAGATCAAATTGCTATACCTGGTAAATCTATGTCAGATCATTATTTATTGGCTCAAGAAATCTTCAATAAATTCAATTTTTCTAGTTCAAAAAGGACTTAATGGCGGTTAAAGTTGATATGGAGAAAGCATATGACAGTATGTGTTGGCTAACTTTAACTAAGTCTTTAAGTTGGTTTGGTTTCCTCCAAAACTCATTAATCTTATTATGGAATGTGTTCAAAATGTTTGATTTTCTATCCTTATTAATGGTAGAAGGTTGGGTTAGATTGAAGCCAAAAGTGGGTTTAGGCAAGGATGCCTGTTGTCCCCTTATTTGCACATAATGTGCTCACAGCTGCTTTCTAACTCTATATATCAAAGGGGTTCTGAATTGGGAGTTAAGTTATCACCAAAATCTGAGAAAATTACACATTTATTATATGCTGATGATGTATTATTATTCTCTATTGCTTTTACTATAGCAACACATAATATGAAGAAAATTTTGAGTGATTTTTGTGGGTGGACCTGCCAGAAGATGAATAATATGAAATCTCTAATTTTATTTAAGAATTCAGTAAAGAAAAGGAGCAAGAATAGAATTTCTAAGAAGTTGGGGATCATTATTGTGAAAGAAATGCAATACTTGGGTGTGAAGATGGTAATGAGAAGGATTGTAAGATCTGATTTCCAAAATATTTTAGACCATGCGTTGGAGAGGTTAATGCATGGGGGAATAGGTGTCTTTCTTTGGTGGGAAGAGTTCTTATGATAAAGAGCATTTTTCTTTCACTACCTATTTTTCTATCAACACATTCGTTGGTTCCAAAGCGAATACTAAAAGATGTGGATAAGTTATGTAGAGACTTTTTGTGGCATAAAGACAAAGGAAGTAAAGGTTTACACTATGTATCATGGGAATAACTTTGCAAACCCAAGTTTCTTAGAGGATTGGGCCTTTATTCGTCAGTTAATAAAGTTGGACCTTTGAGGTCTAGAATTACTTGGAGATTCATTCAGAATCCTCATTCTTTATGTAATTGATCAATCCTTTCAAAATATAGGGGTGATATGTGGAGTGCTATAGTTAAAAGAGGTAATTCCTCATCTTGGAAAATTTTGGTTGATGGAGCCAAGTATTTGAAAAGTATTGTTAGATGGAAATTGGTGAATGGATTATCATGAATGATACATGGATCTTTGATAAGCCTCTCAATAAGTGGCCAACTTATGTTAACTGTGATGAATTACATAGTGACTTGGTTCAGAATTTTATTTCAGAAAAAGCCAACAGGAAGTGTTCGGAGTTGCAAAATGCATTTAATGAGGATTTGGTTTCAGCTATCAAATAGATTTGTTTATTTCAAGATTTGGAGGAAGATTTCATTGAGCTCATTAAGCAACATTCGAGTAGATCAAATACTACCTTATCATTTGAAACTTGAATGGATGGCGGAACAGGCCAATACCGAGTTATTGAATTGGATTAGGAAATTCGTGCTTATTCCTAAGTTTGAATTGTTCTGGTGGAGGTTATAAAAGAATGCTCTTCCTACCAATTCTTTTCTACATTAGAGGAATTTATTTCAATCAAATAGTTGTGCTAGAGGGTGTCTTGAGGTGGAGAATCAAGAGCATATTGTTGTTCACTGCAAAGATTTGCTTCAGATTTTGCATAAGCTTCGTGAATGGGGTTTTCATATTCCTATCCTTAAATCCTTTTAAAATTGTTTAAAAGAGTTGAAAATGATGTCTAGATTTAATTTGAACATAGTTAAATTATATTGTACATCAGTTTTTTATTCTTAGAAAGGCTAGAATCAAATAAAGCTAAGCTACATCATCTATTAATTTTTTGGCTTAAGAAAATTTAATGTCAATTATGCAGACATTTAAGTATCTGATGCTAGAAGATTAGGATGCTGATCTCCAATTAGAGTCTACTGATGTTTGGCATCCTCCGCCTCTAGATTAGATCATGATCAATAGGGATGCATCTATTATGGAATCTTATAGTGCGGGTATTGGAGTTATTATTAAAAATCACAAGGGACATTTTCTTTGGGCATTTGGAAAGCAGGTGAAGCATTAGGATGTAGCTTTTCTTGAGCTACAGGTGATTTTTTTTAATTAGAGAGCATATGCAAAATTGGATGCTACAATACAAAGGGGTAATAATTGAAGGAGACAATTCTAATGTGAATAAGTGGCTTCAAGATTCTTTGAAGAAGGTGAAATGCCAGCAAGATGGAGATTGCAATAAAGAACTTATCTTCCTTAATGATATCAATAACGTTATTTTTCATCCTTTTTCAATAAAGTGTAATAAAGTGGCCGATTTTTGTGACACTTTAGCTTTAATTAGTAGCTTTGTTTTTTATTGTTTCTCTTTAGATTGCATTCCTTCTTCTTTGTTTTATTTGCTAAAGAAGGAGTGTGAAAACTTTCTTTAGTTGCTTGTAAGTTCTTTCATTTTCAATGCAAATTGCAACTTAAAAAAAAAGTAAAAAGAAAAAAGAACCAAGTGATAATCATTTGAGGATTGGTAATAATGTACCCCAACCAAATTAAAAAAATCTAAGCAAGTCTGGCTAGAGTGAATAAACTCAACGTTATGTGATAGGCAACCCAAATTTATGTTTAGAGTGATATGTTATTATTTGAATTTACTTGAGTCATATTATGTATGTTGTTTTTATCATATGTTACTTTCATTTTATTTTAATAATATAAGTTATAATAAAAATTTACTAAATAAAAATGAGCAAAAATTTAATTGAGGTCCATAGCGCTAAGTGATTAAATGCCGCAGCGCTACTCTCCCAAGCATTGCAACTTTGAAAACAAGTGTTGTAGCATTAAACATCTGAAAATGCTCATTTTGAACCATCATTTGCCTTGTTAATTAAGCATCACAGCGCCTAATCATTCAATTCAAAATCATGGCTCTGCTAAGTCAAAAAGAAGATGTATGATATTAACTTTAACTATGAAACTTTGGTCAGTGTCGTAGCACTAGTAACTGACGTCGCAACACCACTTGCACTTTCATTATTATTTCATTAATTGCACAACGTTGATTACTGACAGAAATACCACTGTGCTTATACATGTTAAACACTAAAGCGCTAGCCAGTTCCAAAGCGACGCTTCAATATTTTAAAACTAATGACATTGTGCCATATGGCCTAGACTACTGCAGCGTTGTCAGCTTAAAAATTATCTTTTTTTTCATAGAATGAGCATCATAATGTCATTTCCCTTAGTGTCGTAGTGCTCAATGAAGTTATAAAATGGGGGGGGGGGGGGGGTGTTCATTTTTGTTCATTTTTCATTTCATTCATAACATAATTATTCCTTCGAACTCTTCTCCTTTTTAATTAACTCTAGCATAGTGGCCCCAATGATGTTTGGAATAAAAAGGGCTTCTTCCTCTTATGGTAAGAGTATATTCATATATGCTGATCCTGAATCCATATTTGTCAATTTAGTCACTACCAAGCAGCTAATTCTAGAAGTGGGGTTCCAAAATCCTAGCCACCAAATCATATGAATAATTGCCAGTGGAGGTTGGGAGCATTTTGGTTAAGCGCCTTTTGTTGTAATTACTAATGTGGTTAGGGTTTTTTTATAAATGGAAAGGAGACTGTGGAGAATAGATGTTATGTAAGGGGTAAGTGGGTCCCTTTTAATTCTATGGCTATAAACAAAATTTACAAAATTAGGGAATTTAAATTTGATGAATATACAGCTTTTATTGGGAATCCTATAGATCATCAAGGTATTCTAAATATGTTTCGTGGACCTAATATTGGAGTAAGTTGGAAAAAGAGAGAAAAATAAAATTATCAATTTCCCTACCACCTGCCTGAACCAAACCTTCAAGTATTGTAACTATTTCATCTTAGTCCATTTACTATCGAGTAGAAACATTAGTGAAGGTACTCATGACCGTGCCCTTTTAAACTATGCAATTCAAACAGGGTATTCTACTGATGTAGAGAAACTTATTTACTCCTCTCATGTACATCATTAGGGGAACCACTTCTGCTAGATTAGGGTACCCTTCTCTAGTCTATGCTTTACGCATAGTCATTGGTGTAAGGGGGGAACATATTGAAGAATAATTATTCCTCATTATAACCCTTGCTAAAAGAAAATTTTTGGGCTTCAAGCAAGATAAAAAGAGAAGAGGAGGAAGGAGACCTTAGTGAACCTAGGTTGTCTGAGAGGCCTAGCAGCACCATCAAGAGTACTGGGACTCCTACGACTCTTTTGGGGGGGGGGGGGGGGGGGGGGGGGGGGGGGAGATCAGGAAGTAGAACTTAGAGGGGAGATGGAAAATATAACACATTTTTATGAGGATTCTAAAGACTGGTAGCTTGAGATGAGAATGAGGATGGCTCTTAGTATGGATCACAAGAAAAGAATTATATATACACTACCTACATTTTTTTTACACTACCTACTTTAATGATGCTCTTATAGGAATGTTTAGAAGTATTTCTTTTGTTGAGCATGTTGATCAGATACAATTTCCATCTACCCCATCTTATGATCCTTTTGTGTGGCAGCATTCTGAGAGAGGCAATGATGATGATGATAAAGAGAAAAAAGACCCAGACTCGGCTAGTTAGGAGTTATTCTTGGCTTGAGGAGAGAGATAGAGAGTATGTTACTTTTATCTTGTAACATGTTTTTTTTTCTTTTTCATATCTTTGCTGGGGAAGGGGGGTTCCGAAAAATATGTTGTGATAGTGTTGTTTTAGTCTGATGATTAGTTGTGGCTTTGATAGCCACTGAAGGTGTGATGGTGCATGTAGCACTAGTTATCTTTGTGTTATAGTAGATTATTTTACATCACATATTTTATGCTTTTCTAACATTCCTATGAAAGTATGTGCCTGTTATTAATGTTTATGTGCTTTATTATTTAGGAAGTAGAACTTAGAGGGGAGATGGAAAAGATAACACATTTTTATGAGGATTCTAAAGACTGGCAGCTTGAGATGAGAATGAGGATGGCTCATAGTATGGATCACAAGAAAAGAATTATATATACACTACCTACATTTTCTTACACTACCTACTTTAATGATGCTCTTATAGGAATGTTTAGAAGTATTTCTTTTGTTGAGCATGTTGATCAGATACAATTTCCATCTACCCCATCTTATGATCCTTTTGTGTGGCAGCATTCTGAGAGAGGCAATGATGATGATGATAAAGAGAAAAAAGACCTAGACTCGGCTAGTTAGGAGTTATTCTTGGCTTGAGGAGAGAGATAGAGAGTATGTTACTTTTATCTTGTAACATGTTTTTTTTTCTTTTTCATTTCTTTGCTGGGGAAGGGGGGTTCCGAAAAATATGTTGTGATAGTGTTGTTTTAGTCTGATGATTAGTTGTGGCTTTGATAGCCACTGAAGGTGTGATGGTGCATGTAGCACTAGTTATCTTTGTGTTATAGTAGATTATTTTACATCACATATTTTATGCTTTTCTAACATTCCTATGAAAGTATGTGCCTGTTATTAATGTTTATGTGCTTTATTATTTATATTTTATTAAATTACCTTTATGCTTACATTTTTTTCCTTGTCTTCCATTCATTTATATGCATTATGATTACTTAATTAACCCTAATAAAAATGATAATTAAAAATTATATAAAATTAGGATAACAATAAAATCCTATATCATAATTCAAATGAACATTACTTTGTACTTCATAGATTGGAAAAATTAATAACTTCTTAATTTAGATATAATTTAAGTTATTGACTTAAATTGAATTTATAAGTTATACCTTTATATATTGACCTTTGAAGTAAAATATGAATAATTAGGTTAGAGAATATGCATGGGTAGATTAAAATTTAAACTCATAAGCAAACCAATTTTGGGATTAGTGAACATATTAAATCCTTACATTAAACTCATTAAGATTGTTAGAAGATTTTAAACAAAACTAATATTCAAAATTATTAGCTATGTACTCACAAAAGTAAAAAAAAAAAGATTTTGAAAAGTATTCTAAAAAGAAAATAAAATAAAAGAAGAAAGAGAAAGAGTACATTAAAAAATTATATCAATTAAAAGTTTAGAATCTGAATGTAATCTTATACAAAAATTCTCAAAGGACAAGATGGAGAACAATTACAAATGATGGTAAACTTATGAAAATTCAGTTTTAACTACAAACAAATCTAATATTTAAGCTAAATTATTCACTTAAAAAATTCAAAAGTTAATAATTAACTCTATAACCTATAAATTCAAATTAAGCAATAATAAGAATGGCTGGTTAGAATAATTATTAGTATTTTTTTTCAAACTAGAATTATTATTTTATTCATTTCTACTACTTATAGACTTTGATGTACTATCCTATATTTTAGTAATTTTAAATTATCAATATGTTGGTTATTTGATTAATTAGAATTGCAAATTTCTTGATTTATTAGATGACAAGCAAGAATTTAAGTTAGGAAAACTTGATAAGTGTAAATTACATATTGTGTAATGTATTTTATGTCCGATGCATGAAAATGTGTTATTTTAGCTATTTTTGTGTAGAAAATAAAAATAAAAATTGGTTGAATTCTAAGGAGCTCTTAACGTCACACCATCTAATGATACAACGCTGCAGCACTACCTTCAATACCATCAGGGCGCTCAAATTTTGACATGGTAGTGTCGAGTTCTCTATTTGCAAGCGCTGAGATTGAAAGACAGGCAACACCACAGGACTGATATACCACAACATTATCAATCTTGTGGTGTAAAAAAGTCATCTTGGTAGCACCTTCTCTATTTTCAAATGTCATGGTGCCATAATTTCTCACGGCTTGGCACCATTTTTGCACTTTAGGCATCGTAGTGCTCCAATGTCCAGAACATCATAGCATTGTAAATATAACTTCTAAGGGGACACATTTTATCAGCGAAGATATACGACTGCTCACTAAGGAACTGATCCACATCAGCAAGCATCATGGTGGTGCAAAAGCATCAATGCCGAGGCACTAGTTCACTTTAGGGGTGCCACGATGCCATTATTTCAAGCGCCGCTATGTGAGTTGCCATTTTTATATTTTTTTATAAATAGATGTTGTGTTATGTTTGTAAAGGAATTTAATCACTTTTATAATTTCAGTACTTTTTAGAGTATTTCCCTAGTTCCCTTTTAGAGTAAAATAAAAGGGAGGTTATGAAGTACATAATACAATCATTTGGAGTGTTTAGCCTCTGTTTCTTGACACAACTCTATAAGTTAAAGGGAGGAGTATAGAGGTTATACTTTGATCATTCCTAGTGATATCACTCTCTTATATTTTTCATTCATCCATGAGCTTAATGAAAATGATTTTGCTTGTTATTCATTCCATGTATGGCTAATTCTATTATTTCTAATAGATGTTCAATACTAATGAAAACTCTCATTCTATAAGTTATTCAAGGATATTTTCTAAATGTTCCCAGTATTTATTTAATGCACATAGTGGCCATATATATAGTTAAAATTTAGTGTGATTTATGGCCTTGACGGAATAATACAAGAACAAACAAGGGTATTGGGATATGATGTTTTGCATGCCTAGACATATACTGTAAAATATTATAGGTTCTTAAGGAGATATTATAATTGTAGGAGGTCGGCAGATATCCTTTTCACTCTTACAAGCTTGACAGAGATCTATGGATGTATATGTTATGAATTAAATTACCTTAATGAATTTAATTAGGAAAGATATGCAATTTATAATCATCAATCCAAAACACTTTAATTAAATATTCTATCAAATATTCTTACTATTTTAGTCATTGATAGAATTTCCAAAAGTATTAATTTTATTTCACTAGAATAATTATTACGATTAGAGTAAACAATACTAGTTTGTTATAAGTAAAGTATACTTTCTCGTAGGTTTGACACTTTACTTTATCACTTTATTACTTAATTCATCATATATACTTGTATATATTAAGTGGGGTTTGTTATTATTTATATCAAAGAAAATCTACGCATTATTTAGGGGTGATAAAGCCCTAGATTTTTATACAATTAGAAAGTTCACTCCATAGTGAAAGTTTGATGTAGGATGTTAAGCCTATGTGAACGGTAAGAAAAATAAATGCAAAATTGTGAACTATTTATAACAAAGTAGGAAGTATGAATAAAAAATAATAGGCTACTCCCCCTTTTGACATCACAAAAAGGAAGATCAACTAAATAAAAATACCAAAATAAAATAGTCATCACATGCTAAAGAAAAAATAATATAGACACAATAGCTAAAACAAGATGCACCAAAAATATGAAGGTCCCTGATCAGGTGGAGGTGGTGGTTGGAAGTATTGGTGAATAAAAGTAAATTGCTCTCCAAACCAAGCCATATTATTTTCATGCTGGTGGTGCTACTCTACTACATAGTTATCAAATTGAGTCTCCCATTGATCGAATCTCTGAAGCAATGTACAATACAGAAAGGGCTGTTGAATAGGTGCTAGTGCTAGAGCTGGTGCTGGTGCTCCTTCTGCAACCTGTTGCTCGGGGTCAACATAGTGAACATTGTAGTGTTGAGCATTGTAAAGGACATGAAAGGAGTTGTTTGAATAAAAAATTGGGAGATTACCTGATGGTGCAGGTAATTGGATGTTATATTTAGATATAAGGATGAAGGAAATTATGTGATTTATGGCAAGATTTGGTTTTCATTTTGTTCTTAGGATCTAATATAGAGGTAAGATGTTCAATGTATCTAATAAGTAGATCAGCGGCATCGAAATCAATTTCCTCTATTATAAAATAGGTATTAAGAGATAGAAGGAGTGTGATATTGATCAGATCCCCATCTTTTGGAATTACCGAGTTGCAAAGGATAAGTTGGATAATTCTGGCATCTTGCACTAAAGTGTTAGCATGAGGAATGAGGTAGTTGACTGTTGACACCTTAAGGGTAGTGTCGATAGGGCTCCAATCATAATCAGGGAGAAAAACCTAAGAGTGGACTTTTTCAGTAGTGGTAGAGAGGTGAAAGAGTTGGTCAAAGTCTTGGTAGGTGATTTCAACTGGCCTTCTATTAACATGGGATTAGAAGGTAGTGACCTCACTGTTGATTTGAAGGCTTTCAAATAATTTGAAAAGGAGTTCGGAGTTGAAAGGGTAGGCAAGAGTGAGAATAAACTGAAGGGTGTTCCGAGCAAAGAGACTAACTACTTGGAAGTAAAGAACTTCTTGATTTATGATTTTTTAGGGTGTGATTCTGATAGCCTTGTAATGATTGTATGCCTTTTTTTTAACTACTTCACAAAAGCGAGGATCTACGGGATGTCTGGATGAGCTTTCGATAAGAGCTCTTGATCGCTTTCCACTTGTCATTTGTAAGGAGTAAGATCTTAGTGAGGAAGAAAGAATATTTGAAAATTTTTTAGTGATGAAAAAACTTGAATTTCCCTCCCTTTAAATAGAAATAAGCCATATCATATAGTACGATCTAGTCCATTCAATTCATCCAACCCAATCAGTCAAAAGGGGGTCTTATTATATAGTACAATCAAAATTATACTAGACAATCAATGTAAAGATGGTCATTCTGAAGAGTTAATCAAGATGATCATTGACTAGTCAAATCATCCTATGCAAATAGGTGTTTGTACAATACGATACGATATTTAATATCACACAAGATAAAATCAATTCATCCAACATTTTGTGCTACATGTTTTGTACATTACATATTAGGTGTTCATACAATACGATCACCAATATTTGTTCAATCAGAGCCTTTGGATATATTATGAGCATTTGTGAGATTTTATTTAAGATCATATAGTACAATGTATGGTTATACAGTACGATGTGAGTAATTTTGAATTGGTGTGTAATGATAAGGAAAACTTCATAAAAGAAATAAAACAAAAAAAATCACACAAAAAATAGATACAATCATACATGATAAAACACGAACAATCACAAAACAAATTATAGAAAAAATTACATAAAAATAGTGAAATTTTTAACTTCTAATTTATCCTGATTCAAGAATTAATATCTATAATACCTAATCTAGTCCTAAAGGTGATAAAGGTTTTAAAAGCAAGGGATTTTGTAAAGATATCTACCAGTTAATTTTCTGTAGCCATATGATGTAACTATATATCCACTAGGTTATATAATCCCTAATAAAATAATGCCTAATGTCTGTGTTTGGTCCAAGAGAGTTGAATTGGATTTTTGAAAATGTAAATGACACTAGTGTTATCATATATAATAGGAATGGTGCGTACATGTAGTCTAAGATCTAGGATTTGTTATTTTGGCCATAGGACTTGTGCAACATAGCTCCCTATAACTATGTATTCTGCTTTAGTGGTCGATAATGCTACAGACTTTTATTTTCTACTAGACTAACAGAATGATGATGTTCTAATGAATTTACAACTTCCAGAGTTGCTTTTTCTATCAACCCCACATCTTGCAAAGTCTGAATCAGAATATCCTATAATTTTGAAGGATGATCTATGTCTAGGATGCCAGATTGTTAGGTTTTGGGTTCCTAATAGATATCTAAGGATTCTCTTAACAGCACTCATATGAGATTCTTTGGGATCAGCCTGAAATCTAGAACAGAGACACACACTAAATATTATATCATGTCTATTTATAGTTAAATAAAAAAGTGATCCAATTATCCCTTTATACTTCTTCTGGTCAACTAATTTTCTATTTGGGTCCTTATCTCATTGAATGGTTGAGCTCATGGAAGAATTAAAATCCTTATCATTCTCTATCTTTCTTAAGGATATATTTTATAGATTGTTTAGCTAAGGAAAGTTCCATCATTCCTTTGTTTAACACCAAATCTAAGGAAATAGGTAATCTCTTCCTTCATGCTCATTTTAAATTCCTCGCTCATTATTTTTGAGAATTTATTATAAAGATTTTTATTTGTAGATCCAAATAGTATATCATCAATATATAAATCTGAACAATGAGTAGACCTTCTCCTTCTTTCTTTAGTAATAGGTTGTTGTCTACGCTACTCTTAATAAAAGGTCTATTTAGGAGGAAAGTGCTAAGCCTTTCATACTAAGCGCTAGGTGCATTCTTCAAACAATATAACACCTTATTTAGTTTGAATACATGATTGAGAAATTTAGAGATCTCAAAGCATGGGGTTGCTTAATATATGCATATTCTTTTATTACCCCATTTAGAAAAGCATTTTTAACATCTATCTAATACAACTTGAATCATATAAAGCAAGCAAATGCTAATAGCACTCTAATCAAGTCTATCTACAGGGGAAAGGTCTCTTCAAAGTCAGTTTCTTCAACTTGATTATGTCTCTTAGCTACTAATATAGCCTTATTTCTAATTACTATGCTAGAGTCATTCATCTTATTCTTGAAAACCAATTTGGTTCCTACAACAATATGGTCTTTGGGTATACTAACCAACTTCTAAACATCATTCATAACAAATTGATTCAACTCTTCTTATATAACTAGGATCCAAAATTCATCAGATAAAGCTTGATATATGTTTGAGGGTTTTACCATATAGATAGAAGCACAGTGGCTAACCTCCTTTTTAAGTCCATGCCTAGTTTTAACTCCTACTAATGAATCTCTTAGGATGAGGTCCTTAAGATGATTAGATGAATATATCCAATCTTTAGGTAATGGTTTTTGAGGTTCTACTCTATCTTCTAGGTCAATAGATTCTACTCCTTCGGTGACATCAACTGCTTCTTCTTCTTCTAACTTAGGCTCAACCAATCTATCAGATTCATTAAACACTACATGGGTTGTCTCCTCTATAACTAATTCCCTCTTATTAAAAGCTCTATAGGCTTTACCTGCAGTTGAATATCCAAGGAAAGCTCTTTCATCAGATTTAGGATCTAATAGAGATTTACCATTAATGAACACCTTACAACCAAAAACATGAAGGTGAGAGAGATTGGTGTATGTCCTTTGAGCAACTCATAGGGTGTCTAGTTAAGTTTGGATCTAATTTTAACCCTATTGAAATCCTAGTATATAATATTTTCTACTTTTGGCCAGAAATACTTAATAAATGAGTGCTAAATTATTATGGCTTTAACCACTTTTACTAGGGTTCTATTTTTCCTTTCAACAACCCCATTCTGTTGAGGGGTTATAGGAGCTAAAAAATTATGTTCTATGCCTAGATTCTGACAAACGATTTCAAACTCTCCACCATGATCGTTATGAATGGCTAATATCTCATATCCTAATTTCCTCTGTATTGAGGTAGAAAAGATTCTATATTTCTCAAATGATTCACTCTTTTTTGCTAGGAATCTAACCCATGTAAATCTAGAATAATCATCAACAATCACAAAACCATATGAATTACCTCCTAGGCTAGCTAAACTAATGGGTCTATATAAATTCATATAAAGAATTTCTAGTGACCTACAGATGATGATGTCCTTGATTGAATGAAAGTAAGTTTTGATTTACTTTCCTAGTTGATAGGCAGCATAAAGGGGGTCCTTAGAAAATTCAAATTTAGGAATGCCTCTAACTAGATTCTTTTGGGTTATCTTCCTAATAGTTTTCTTGCTTGTATGACATAGTCTCCTATTCCCTAGCTATAATTCATCAGCAATTTTTTTTAAACATAAGAAATTAGTAGACTCGATACAACTAAAATTAAGCATGTTGACATTATTTATCTTTTTTCCTTCTAAAATAAAAATTCCATTTAAACTAATCATGCAATTAGTATATAATAATTTAATATTAAAGCCTTTTCAACATAGTTGACTAATGCTAAGCAAGTTATATTTGAGGCCATGTACTAGAGAAATATTTTCAATAATAAAATTATTGGAATTACTAATCATACCTATACCTATAACTTTCCTAGTGGTATTGTCTATAATTGTAACTTTGCCTCGTACCTTGGCCTCCAACATGATGAATTACTTAATGTCTCAAGTCATATGCCTTGAGCATTCGTTGTCTAGGTACCACAATCTCTCACTAATCCTTTTGTGAGAGCACTCCTACAAAGTTAACCAAACATCATATTTGGGAACCCAAGTGAGTTTGGGTGCCACCTTTAGCTTCGATGAATGACTTGCATGCATGTAATACTTTATGCAATCGATTTTGGTCTCCACACTAGATGTGTTCTACGATGAATTGTACAAGTATGAGCTATATGACCTAACATGCCACGTGAATAAAACTTAACACGTAGAAAGTGTTCTTTAATCTTCGTGGGTTATGGTGCCTCTTTATAGGGGTATATGATGCATGCAGTGATGTGGGATTATGTCATTGCACTAATGCAAGTGGTTTTCTATTTTTTGTAATGCATGAACTTTTTCTTTTAGGAATTCATTTGCACTTTTAAAGCTTGTTATTTTTAATTTCAATGCATGATCATTACTATCTAATTCACTTGCAAGTGCTTCTAATTATTTGAATGAAGATTCTTAGAATTTAATGATTCATATACATTGGTTAGTTCAATATGCTTCTTATTTAATGTATCAAATTCGTCAAGCAATGACATGTGATCACTATCTAAAGTAGAATACTTAGCTATCATACTATCTTGCTCTTTTCGTAGATTAAAAAAGTTAGAGTTTGAGCTAGCATACATCTTTTTTAAGCTTTTTATATGAATCATGAAGTTTTTTAGATATAATGAAAAGTTCATCATAGGATAGTTGACATATCTCATGTTGATCTAGCTGATCAAGATTATCATTAGCCATAAGACACATATTTATTACCTCGTTTGCTTTTTGTTTAGATTATATTGAGGTGGTTTTAGCCTAAATTGCTTTATGTATTTGTTGCTTCCCCTTTTTAAATTTTCCCTTCTCTTCACCCTTCTCCTTGAATGGGTGAGTCTTTCGGTTGGGGCTATTAATTTGTAGATGGCCAAGTTTCTTGCATTAAAAATAGATCATGTGAGATTATGCTTTAAAATTTCTATTATTCTTACCTTTGCTCCATTGTTGTTGATGACAATTTTGCTTCCTTTTTAGGAAACTTTTGAATAAGCGGGTAATCAAAGTAATGTCATCCTCCTCCTCAACTACATAACTATCACATTCTAAGTCATTCACTTTCAAGGCCACCACTTTGTCCTTTCTCTTTTCTCATGCATCCTGTAATCTCTAACTCACACCTTTCTCATGGGTAATAAGTGAGCCCAACAAGTTATTAATAAAATAAATATTGAGATCTTTTGATTCACGAATTGCAGTAAATTTAACCTCATAATTAATGGGTAAAAATTAAAAAATTTATTAACTTTCTTAGAATTCTAAAGATCTTTACATTAAGCGTGCATAGATATCACGACTTGTGTAAACTTATTATACATGTCTAAAATGGTTTCATTAGGTATCATGCGAAAGAGTTCATAATAATGCAAAAAAAATATTTAATCTAGATTATTTTACCTTATTATTTCCTTTATATATAATACACTGTTCATACTAGATATCCTTCCTAGGGGTATAGATAGACTCTCATGTAATCTTCAGCCTTAAGACCATAAAAGAAAAGTTTAAACACTTTGTATTCTATTGAGCTAAGTTCCTATCCTCATTGCTCCATTCATTAAATGGTACCTCAATTTTGATGTTATTAATAAAATGAGTGAAAGTTCATTATAGTTGTTAAGCCCTTATGAACTAGCCTTAGGCTAACCAAGAGGGGGGTGAATTAGTAGTTTTAAAAATTCTTAAACAAAAAGCAAAAACCTTTTTAAAACCTTTTTGAATATTTTAAAACAAATACAATCAACCTTTGATGCGAAAGTGATTAACAAAACAAATTGGAGATTTTAACCATACAATTAATCATATAAATTAAAATGCATAAAATAAAGTGCAGGAATAAAACAGAAAGAACAAACCAGATTTTATAGTGGTTCGGTCAACTTGACCTACGTTTTCTCCCTAGAGCCTCTCCTCCAAGTATTGCCTTAAAACACAATGACTCTCTTTTTGCTCCCACAACAAGGTGGAGAAACCTTTATAAAATCCTTTTCGCCGACCCCGATGAGGCGAAAAACCCAGACTCCGTTTGCTTCATCCTGAAGTAGGCAGGGACCCTAACCCCTTTTGCTTCCCCCTAAAGTAGGAAGAGAACCTTGATCTAGTGTTGATGAAGACCTTCCAAGAGCCACCAAGGAACCAAGGATGATGAAATGAGAAGATGACTTGAATCCTTGCTTGGAGAAACCTTTGTGAACACCTCACAAACTCCCCCTCATAAGATTCTCTCTCTCTCTCTCTCCCAAGCTCTCCCTCTCCTTCTCTAAGCTATCTCAGGTCTCGACAATAGTAAAAGATACTCTCATTAATAAAATAAGAGATCATATAAAGAAGGCCTTAAAAATTGCCCTAATTTTCAACTTGCCTTCAAAGATTGTCCAAGACGATCAACAGATCGTCTTATACGATTAGTGTAATTCAGCCCATTCAGCCAGGATGATTTAGTTTTGCTACGATTAGAACATAATGTTTGTTCTAATCGTCCAGGATGATGTGGACATCATCCATTATGATTAGTTCAAAATCATATATAATCATCCAGCAAATAGTTTAAGACATCCAGGAGATACATCTTGATAATGAAGAAATAGAACTGATCGTCCAGGACAATTCTTTGATCATCCTATACAATTAGTTCAAAATTAGTTATTATTGTCCAATAAATAGTTCATGATGTCTAGGAGATACATTTGGATGATGAAGAAATAAAACTAATCGTCCAGCAGATAGTTCAGGATGTCCAGGATATTTAGAAGAAGACAAAGGTTTTTCTTACTGATTATCAAGGGCGATCCTGCGATCATCTAGGATGATATGATCAATCAATCTAACCTTAAATACTTTTCTTAATTACCTGACTAATTTAGGCATGATTATAATGAATCATCCAAGATGATATGGGATCATACTGTACGATTTGAACAAAATTCTAAAAATGCAATCTTGCCTAAATGAGTTTGGCAGTTGAGCATCTTTGATTTGAGCATATCATCCAGGATAATATGAATATCATATAGGAAGATTTACTTAAGCAAGTTTACATGACCCATATTCCTTAATTAGGGTTTCTATTTTTTGACCAAGATGATATAAAATTATCCTGTACGATATGATCAAAAACAGAAAAGTTATAACTCAATAAATTTCTCCCCCTGAGTGTGAGTATGCAAGGTTACTTAGCTTTAGGATCCACCAAGGTACATTGGACTCAAGAAAAGGTAAAAAAATGCATTGAAATAGAAATTACATACTTACTTAATCCTAGTCTACCTGATCTTGAGTTGATTGACATTCTAAGAAAACTTTTGGACCTGAGGTTAGTGAGCTTGGCACATAAAATAGATATGCATGAATGGCAGTAGTAAATGAACAATAATATTTCCTATCATCAAAATCACAATACTTAGGTCCAGATCTGCAACAATGAGAGGGTACAATATAACCTTCTTGTAATAAGAATAACTTGAGAAAATCAATAGATTGCAAGAGAGTAGACATGCAAATATTCCAGAAATTAAATGGTATGTTATCAAATAAATATAGACTAGTTATAGAATAGCCTTCCGCGGTGTTTTTATTTTCAAAATGTGTCATGGATCATTTTTGTCAAGGTTTTCTAAAACTCAACTTGTGAGAACCACTATGATACCAATTGAAAGTTTGATGTAGGATGTTAAGTTTAAGTGAACCATCTCTTTTTTTACCTATTAAAACCTAATTCTTACTTTAAGTCAAAACTTATATTTTTTATTTTTTAGTAAATAAAAAGTAAAAAATATATATATATCACTTGATGCGAAAGCAACTAGATATATAAAAAATTACAAAGATTATGATGATAGTTTAATCAATACAACAAAATAACAATTACAAATTTCCACCCAGTAATTATCACAAAAGCTAAATATAGAAAATTAAAGTATAGAGAATAAGAAATAAGAATAAGCATACCAAAATTTTATAGCAATTCAGTTAAAGAATGACATGCATTCAGTCCTTGAAGTCCTCCTCTCTAAGTATGACACTAAACCTTTAGTGCGTCTCTTTTAGCCCTGATAGCTAGGCAAAGAAGCCCTTACAATATTTTTACCAACCCGATGTGGCAGAGAACATTGAGCTCCTTTTTCACCCTATTGGTGATGGCAGAGATCCATGACCTCCTTTTTCACCCTTTTGGTAGTGGTAGAGAACCACGGTATCTTTTTTCACCCTTTTGATGATGGCAGAGAACTGCAATGATCTTTGAGATGAAGAACTTATTCTCAGAGCCACCCAAGAAACCTAGGCAAACACTTAGAGTAAACAAGGTAAGACACTTGCTTAGAGTAATTGTATGAACTCCTCATACTACTTATCCCTCATACACAAGCTATCCCTTTCTTCTTCCAAAAGTTCTTCTAGATTTCTTCCCTAAGCTCTCTCTATAGAACACTCAGTATTCAAAGACTTGAAACAAGTCTATTAAAAGAGATTAAATACAAGGCTCCATAAAAAAGCCCAAAATTTTTATTATGTTGATACTGATCGTATAGTACGATTAGTTCAAATAAACTTGTTAGTATCATATGACGGGTAAGCTCATGTATGATCATTTTAAGAAGCTGACTTAATTATCCAGTTCAATTTGATTTATTATTTGGTACAATTAGTTTAAATGACATTGAATTTTGTCATGTACGATTGGCAACGAATAAATATCATCCCATGTAGAAATCAAGTCATAAAGTACAATCAATCAGATAGTCTGTACAATCTGACTATATTAATTAGTCCAAAATTATTTCTTAAATATAGGATTAAATTAGGTAAGATTTAATTATATCGTATCATATGATACTTATTGTGTGCTATAATTAATATAAATTTTGATTTTTAAAATATTTTTTAAATTGTGATTGGCGACTGGGATCTTAATTTCAACTGATAGTCCACAATCGAGATCATCTAATGATTAGTTCAAATAGCTTTAATTAAATATTTAGCCATTTTAATGATCCTCTGAATAGCTATCGTACTGTACGATATGAATCATACAGTACTATTAGTTCAAAAAATTACATTTCTAATTTTCTCTCTATCTCACTCCCCTGAGAGTGTGTGTGCATGATCATCAAGTTTAGTATCCACCAAATATATCACTTGACTCAAGAAAGATAGAAATAAATAAAGAAAAATTACGAAATTTCAATACACTTTAAGCTATTCTACCTAATCTTGAGCTAATCAATTTGCATAATATATGGCGGACCTAAATTGTTAGTACTCAAGAAATAATTATGCAATAATAATAGTAACAGAAGATAGCATAGTAGAGAATCCAATAATATTTGTTATCATTAAAATCACAAGACTTGGGCTGAGATTTGTAACATACATTAGCCATCATAATGCAGCATCACTAAAGCTTAGGTGTTGGGTTGTTGGGTACTGAAATAAGTATTTTAATATTTTAATCTAAATATCCCTCACCACCCAAGCTACCTCCCTCATTTCATCTACCTTGGTTGGGAAGGAAAGAAAGGAGAATGAGAATAGAAGAGAGAGAAGACCTATGATCTTTTCAATACATTATTCTTATCCTAAAAGTTATTTTCCTTATAGTAAGTAATATCCACTCTATATATTTTTAATGATTCTAATGTTAGTATATTTCTCTCTCCTAAATGATATAAAATATGATATCTCTTAATTTAATAAACTTGCACCAAGTAACTTTTTATATGTGTTAGATATCATTATTATGAATATTTTGATTGGTTTATATTGAAGTTTCACCAGGTGAATTGAATGATATAGAATTTAACTAAAATAAGTTGGGAAAATATTAACTATAAAATGATCAAGTGCTAATTATTGAATCTAGATATGAGTTATGTAATATGCATATGGCAAAGATTCATTTGGCATGACATACATTTTGTATATTCCTTGAATATGGATGAGCACATTATATATATCCACATATTTTTATAATTATATATGATATATATCAGATGTGTATATGAATAATGTTGTATATGTAAGAATATGTAGAAGGAATTAATTTATATGCTAGAGGGGGTAAATAAGAGTGATATTGATATGTTTAATTGATATTGATATTAATAAGTCTGATTACATTTTATTTTGGATAATAGTATGCTCTGCTATCTGTGTTGGTAAGTTTATTCTACATAATACTCTTCTATGTTATTTGTGTTTGTACACTACTCTGGATAATACTCTACTCTGTTATATGTGTTAGTAACTCTATTCTGGAAAATTATATTCTCTACCATTTATATTGTTAACTCAATTTTTGGATAATACTCTGTTTGCTATCTGTGTTGGTAACTCTATTCTAATTAATATTATGCTATACTATTTGTATTGGTCGATCTATTTTGGATAATACTTTGCTCTGTTATCTATCTTAGTAACTCTATTTTGGATAATATTTTATTATTTATGTTGCTAACTCTGTGTTGAATAATATTATGCTCTAAATAAATTTGTACCATATATTGCTCAATTCTAACTCAACATCTATCTCTGTTTTACAAATGATTAACTAATTGATTGAAGGATAATAGATACCTTACTTATAAGACTAACAACTAATAAGATGGAAAACATGTAAGATACAGTATACAATGATTAATAGATTTACATGTAGCTAGACTAAAAGATATATGGAAGTAAAATACTTCTCCTTCAACATAGGCTTTCCCATTGGTTACTTCAATCAAATTAAGCTTGATAATTACTTAACCAATCTATACCTATTATCAAATCAATTTCTTTCTAAGGTAGAACAATAAACTCTACTTCCAACTTTTTATTTATAATATCATTCTTACATCTACAAAGCTGACTAAAAACTAGGAAATTTCTAGTAGGCAATAGAACATATAAACTACAAGCTAGAAATTCCATAAGTAAGGCAGATTCATTCAACACATGCTCATACATAAAAGAATGGTTTTCCCTATAAATAAATTAAATCGATGGGATAATGCAAAAATAAATGTGGTACCTATCACCACATCTAGAGCCTATTTTTCCTCTTACTATATATGCTTATACACACTGGGTTGTCTCAGGGCTAGACTGACCACTAGGATAGACTGTCTTTAGGCTCCTCCTGTTGGTCCACTTGCTATCTTCCTCCAAATCAATCTCCACTATAGGTCGATGAATCCTCTCTTACTACTCAAGATGGGGTTGGTGATTGCCTCTAACTCTGTCTACCTCCGACTTTAAGTTCTCCATCTGTAACTCTTTATGGATACTGAGCTACCTTATGATTATACTTGTCACACCTGAAGCACTGCCCTACGTACACTGCCCTATATGTGTATTCCATACAAGAAAGCATAAGCCTTGGGGTATTTTCACACCTCGAACTCCAATTAAGAAGAGGCATAAAGAATTCAATGTTATTTTTGTAAAATTTAAACATATTTTTGAATGAGGGAATGATATTTTCAAAACATGTAAAGCAACTATCACATATTTTAAATATAGAATGTATTGAAAGTTTTATCTTTGGATATGTAATTGGATATAGGGGCTTGCCTCTATAGGAACCCAAGATCTCAATATAAAATAAACCCTATCTTAGTTTGCTAAGATATGGGAAAAATCTTCTAGACATTGATGAAAGCTAATCCTAGGTTAGTTTCACATTTGAAATGATAGGTGCATGTGAATACTTTCCTTTGGAATGAATTTCATATCCCATATTCCAATTTTGAATACAAAAATAAATTATTTCTTTTCTCAAGTTAATAATATGTTACTTTTTCTTTTGAGATAATTAATACTAATTATGTATATTTATTTAAGGAAATACTAAATCCCAAATCAGTGATCAATCATTTAATTCTTCCACACCTTGTTGTAGCGGGAAAAGGAGAGTCACTTAGAGTTTAATGTAATACTTAGAGCGGAGGACTCTTGGGAGTGGATGTAGGTCAAGTTTTTACCGAACCATTATAAATCTTTAGTGTGTTTGTTTTTTATTTTTACTACACATTAATTTCTTACAATTTTACTTTCATGGAAGTTTATTTTCTTGTAAATCCAAGTTGAGAATGTTGAGATTCAATTGGACTCAATTGTTTGTTAGAAAAAAATGAAAATCCAAAAAGTAAATTCTTTTTCTACAAAATAAAACAAAGTATTTGATTTTTCTTATCCTTTAGTTTCCGCATTGCAAGATCTCAATTTTGAATTAAGTTTTGAATTTGATTATAATTTTAAAAAAATATTTTTGAAAAAAGATAAGTTTTTTAAAACAACAAATCACCCCCTCTTGGTGTACTATTATAGTTCAAGTGGTCTAACACCCATAAATTGAACTTTCAATTGGTATGAGAGTGGGTTATCCAAATTATTAGTTTAAAAACCTTGAGAAAAGATCCATGTCATACTTTGGGAATAAAAATAACATGGAGGGTATTTAGTAACCCATTCACTATTGTTTTATAACATTTTGTTTGATTTCTGGAAAATTCGTATTTCCACATTTTTATAAATGTTGGACTATCACGTGTCATTTGAAACAAGTAGGATATTTTGTAACTTCCCAAATCGTTAATGGTGTAAAAACTAAATTCCCTTTAATGAATTGAGTATGAAAGAAAGGAATTATGCATAACTTAATGCTTTGGCTTTTTTTGTGTATTAAATTCTTAGGATTACATGCATGATTCTACTTGCACTACCGGTAGGGAAATATATGATAGGATTTGTGTTTCTTATAAAGATACAAAAGAAATGAAGTAATCTTGTTTGAATTTAATATTACATGAGTATGAACTATTTCATATGAAACCTAATGAGACCATTTCTGATATGTACACTGGGTTTACTAAGATTGTAACATTATTGCATATTGTAGGTAGATAACTATCAAATTCTAAAAAGTAAATAAAATTTTATATTTGTTTCATAGATTGAATGCTAAAGTCGCTATAATTTCTAAGTTTAAGGGTTTAAATATATACTCTATTGATAATTTATTAGGCTCTCTTATTGCTTATATGTAAAATGTGAGCCAGTGACTTTTGGATGCAGGTGACAAGAGGAAGGATAAGAGTATGGCATTGAATTCTAATGATACGAATAGTGATAGCTCTGGAGCTCATGAAAAAGATGAGATATCCTTGATTTCTCAGTATTTTAAGAGCTTTCTAAGGATAAAATAAAAGCGCTCCATTACAGAAGCAAAAGAAAGACATGTAAATTTAATAAAGTTTCCTCAAGACACTATTTGCTTTAAACACATGAAACTAAGACATCCAAGGTCTGATTGCCCTAAAAAGCCACTCTATGAAGGATAAAGATGAGGAGACGTAAATTGCAAAAATAGAGAAAAAGGACTTAAAGTCTTTCAAGCAGACTCAACATCGAATTCATCTGAACAGGAACCCGAGGAGGAGGCAACTAATTTGTGTTTAATGGTAAATGATATATTTGTTAATTCTGATTAGGAAGAGGTATGTGAGATGTCTTATGATGAGTTGCTTTCAATTTTAAAAAAATTATGATTCGAATAGGAAGCTTAAAAAATAGCATGCATGTTTAAAGAAAGAATTTTTTGTTTTGAAATTTGAGCATGACACATAAGTTAGAGAGTATGGTAAACTCAAATCCAAATATATTTCCTTTAATAAAGAGAATGCTTCACTGCCTGATGAATTAAATGAATTAAATAAGAAACATATTAAATTAATTGATTAACATAACTCCTTGAAAAATAAGCATATTGAATTAGAAAAAACATTCAAGGAACTAGAGGCAGTTGCAATGGAACTAGACACTAGTGAGCATAAATTAAAATTTAAAGTTGAAAGTTACATAAAATCTAATGAATTTTTAGAAAATAAAATAATTGAACTTCAAAATGATACACATGGGCCTACACTATCACTAATGGTGCAGCCTACAAAATAGCATGCATTATATGTACCTAGGAAGAGGCATTTTTCCCCACATAGGTTAGTGAACCCATTTATAGGGGTTAAGTGCTACTCTTGTGGCATGCTATGACACAGAATGTATATGCACTTTGTGCCATATAACACACCTTATTTGGAGGCACATGGTCTCATCATAGCATAACAGTCATTCCATCCATTCATTCAAGTATAAGGTAGAACCTAAACTTACTTTGATTACTAAATCTAACATTTTATTGACCTTTGTAGGGATGCTCTCATAAGAAGTCAAGTGAAAGCAAGTGGTACATATATAATGACTACTAAAGACACATGACTGGAGATATGAAATAATTCATAATGTTAGAGGCTAGGAGAAGAGGCAAGGTAACCTTGGGTGATAGCACCACTAAAAAAGTAGTTGTCAAAGCTATAATAGGTAAACCCACTAATTTTATTATAAAAAGTATTCTTTTAGTTGAAGGTTTAAAGCATAATTTGATTAGCATTAGCCAACTTTATGATAAGAGTTTTGACATTAAGTTTCTTTCTAACAAATGCATGATTACTTTAAATGGAAAAATTGCATTAGAAGGAAAAAAAAGAATAAATAATATTTATATGCTCGATTTTTCATGTGTTGATGATTCATATAATCTTTAATCTAAAAATATTTTAGATGAATCATTGCTATGACATAGGAGACTATGTCATGCCACTATGAAAACTCTTAGAAAGATTACCCATAAAAACCTTGTTGGAGGCATTCCTAAGTTAGACTTCTCTAAGGATCGTCTATGTGATGCTTACCATTTTGGAAAGCAAATGAGGTTATCCTTTCTTTTAGTTAAGGATATCACTACCACTAGACTAATAGAGATCCTTCACATGGACTTGTTTGGATCCATTAGTACATACGGTATTTGCGGTAAGAGTTTTGGATTTATGATAGTAGATAATTTTTCTAAGTTCACTTGGGTTAGATTCTTAGCACATAAGAGTGAGTCTTTTTGTGAATTTAAGAGTTTCTCCACTAAGATTCAGAGGAAGTTAGGGTGTTTAATATCTATAATTCATAATGATCATGGTGGAGAATTTGAGAATTAGAAATTTGAATTATTTTGTAAAGAGTTTGGAATTGATCATAATTTTTCTGCCCCTAGAACCCCGCAATAAAATGGTATAGATGAAAGGGAACATAGGATACTAATGAAGGCTGCGTATACAGGATGAGTATTCCCTACCTACATATTTTTTTTGGCAAAAGCAGAAAACATAGCTTAACATGCGCTAAATAGGGTGAATATTAGATCCAAATTGAATAAGGCACCTTATGAGCTACTTAAAGGCAAGACACTTAATCTTTCATATTTGTATATCTTTGGGTGTAAGTTCTTTATGCTTATCAATGATAAATATCCTCTAAGAAAGTTTGATTCTAACTCAGATGAATAAGTCTCCTTAGGTTATTCTTTAGTAGGTAAAGCTATAGTGTCTTCAACTAAAAAACTTTAGTTGTAGAGGAATCTAATGATGTTATGTATGATGAATCAGATAGATTATCTAAGCTTAGGTTATAAGATGATGATGAAATAAAAATTACTTGTAAAGTAAAGGTTATTGACCTTGGAGATAGATAAGCACCTTAGGACCATTTTCTTAAAGAATGGAGATATTCCTCTAGTCATCCTATGGAGCTTATCTTAGGAGATCCATCAATTGGGGTTAGGACTAAGAAAGGCCTTAGAAAAGATGTTAGCCATACCACATTCATCTCCTTGATAGAACCAACTCGCATAGATCAATCCCTCAATGATGAATTCTAGATCTTAGCCATACAAGAGGATTTGAACCATTTTTTTAGGAATGGCATATGTGAGCTAGTTAGTAGACCTTTCGATTATAGTCTAGTTGGCCCTAAATTGGTATTTAAAAATAAGTTTAGTGACTCTAGATTGATGATTATAAATAAGGATAGATTAGTCACTAAGGGATACATTTAAATAGATAATTGATTTTGAGGAGACCTTTGCCCATGTAGCAAAATTATAAGCCATTAGAGTTCACCTAACATTTGCATGTTTTAGAGATTTCAAAATATATCAGATGAATGTGAAGAGTGCATTTATCAATAAGGTGATTAAAGAAGATATTTATGTTGAACAACACTTAGGTTTTGAAAATACATCATTTCTCAACCAAGTCTACAAGTTAAAGAAAGATTTATATGGATTGAAACAAGCACCTATGGCATGGTATGAGAGACTTAGCATCGTTCTCTTGGATATCTCATTTGTTTAGGGTAGCATATATGCCACCCTATTCCATATGAAAATAGGAGATGATATTCCTATAATTCAAATCTATATTGATTACATATTGTTTAGATCTATAAATAAAAATTGATGTAATAAATTTTTAAATAGTATGAGTAAGAAGTTTGAGAAGAGTATGATGGGAGAATTGAGTTATTTTCTTATATTTAACATAAAGTAAAGAGAGGACGGTACCTTCCTCAGTAAGTCAAAGGATATTAAAGAGGTTTTGAACAAAATTGATATGGAAGCTTCAAAAAGTATAAATACACTACTGAGCTCAACCATCCAGCTTAATAAGGATGGAGATGGAAAATTGGTGGATTAAAAAATAATATGAGAATAATATGATCACTTCTTTATTTGATTGCTAGTAGACCAAATATATATATATAAAGCTAATAAGCAATTAAATTATAACAATAAAAAAAGAAAATAAAGCTAATAAGCATCCTTTTCCTAACATTTGGAAAAGAAAAATTATTGAAAAGAAAACAAAGCATAAGAAAAATATATTTGCAAAATAGAAAATATCATAATTGAAACTAATAAGCATCATTCTCCTCACTTTGAATCAATTGAGGTATTGGGGATACTAAATTTTTGAAAACCAATAAGGTAAAAAATGCAAACTAGGAAGATTCTCAAATTACATTACTCTAATTTCATAATGCAAAAAAAAAAAACATTTCTGATAACCTCAATACCTAGTAGCCATATTGCCACCTCTTCCCTACTAAGAACCAAACTTTTGATACTCATCATTAAAGTAAACAATATGATGGACAAGATATTTTTTTATGTCACCACTTTACTTGTTATCTTAGAAAATTCTTCAATATCCCCCTAAGAACTTGAGCTCCAAGTTTATTAAACCAGCCTTCCCCTTAGCTGAAATATCAATGCCCTCAAGCAAACTAAAAACATGCCTTGCAATTCAAAGAACAAAACACTAACATCCATTAGCTTTGATGGGACAGGATCCCACTTCAAACCAAAACTAGAACATCTAGTTAGTCCCAAACTATCTTCATTAGATGATCCAAACAAAGGCAGCCAAATAACTACAAAAATGACAGCATTCAGAACCAAATTTGTTTGAAACATAATCTCTAATTCCTTAAAACTATATGAATATCAATCTTTTGTTTATTATTAAACTTCTCAGTGTTTGCTAGACAAAATATAATCTGAAGAAAATAACAGCCCGTTATCTTAGCCGTCTACTGATATAAGAGCTCCATAAAGGAGACATAAAAAACTTCTACATGATTATCAAATATAACCCCAAGACAAGCAAAATTATTCACCATACAAACACCTCCAACAGGAGAAACATCAATACAACAATCCTTACTCCCTATAACAGAGATGTCAATCCTCCCGATAAACACATTATCAAATTGAAATATAGAAATGACATTTACAAAACCTCCATCGAACTTCCCTTCCAAACTGAACACCTGATTAAATCCTATCAATCCCAACTCCATTGAGGCATTTAATAAAATACAATTGAATATTCCAACACAAGAACAAGAGAACGAGGCTCAACATGACGACAACATAAGTTTCTCTAATCTCATTCAAGAAACCCAACATAATGTGCCAAAAAATTCCATCCAAGAATTTTCACGATAGCCTTCAAAAAACTCTATTTGCATGAATTGCTTCTAATAAAAGCTGCCCCCAAAACCACTCCAGTTACCATAGAAAACATCCAGGATAAAGAAAAAATGGATCAGACAAGACTTCCATAAATAAAATCTTGAAATAAAATCTTCAATTGAAGCATTACAGACTTCAAATGAAGATAGAGGATCAACAAAACCTTCACAACAAAGTCTTCTAAACAGAATGATTTGCATCTACAAGCCAAAAACCCACCCAAAAAATTCTTGAATAATAAGAGATCCCTCACCAATAACAACTCCTTTCCAAACCTCAATGCAAGAAAACTATCGAACCAAAACCAATCCATAAATGCCTTTCCACACATAGTCAAAAAAGTTAACTCAGTAAGACATCTTCAAAACAAACCTCCATCAGCCACACCGGGTTGACGACCAACCTTTGCCAAAATCACCTTACTATTAAAAACCCATACGAAAGAATTTCAAAATCTCTGCTCACTTCGCTCACTCAGTAAGAAAGAATTTAGTGTTTATCTTTGTGCTAGATTTTAGGCTAATCATAAAGAATCCCATATGACTAGTGTTAAGAAAATTCTTAGGTATCTCATAGGCGCCCAAAACTTAAGTATCAGGTATCCTAGATATATCACCACCCTAAAATTATAGGATATTCATATTCAAACTTTCCAGGATGTAGAGTAGATAACAAAAGCACCTCTAGCACTTATTAATTCATAGAAAAACCCTTAATTTCCTCATCTAGTAGAAAGCATAATTCAGTTGCCCTATCCGCCGCTGAAGTGGAATATATAGTTGTAGAAAGTTATGTTACCCAAGTCTTATGGTTAAAATAACACATCCTTAACCTTGGAATTTGTGAAAGCATTACCTCTATCATCTGTGATAAGAACTTCAAAGAATCTAATTCAACTTTCCTGGACAAAGCATATTGACATTAGACATCATTTTATTAAGGATCATGTAACTAAGGGAGATATAGAACTGTATCATGTAGCTACAAAAAATAAATTAGCAGACATCTTTATAAAACCCCTAAGTTATGATGTCTTCAGTACACTTAGGACAAGATTAAGTGTCATTGATATCACATTATGAGTGTTTGTATCTATTTATTCTTTCTTGTGTCATGTTGTATCTATTATTAATAGTAAAATTTTCTCATAGATTTTTCCCTGATCATCACACAAAGATTTTTTTTTCACATTGTACTATAAGATCCACGTAGATCTTCGCATCAGCACCTACAATTTATATTCACTCAATTATTGATCATCATACTATATGAACACACTATTCATACTATATAATCCATGTGTCAGTAACTATTACCATTTTTAATTAGGCCAGTATGATATTTAATTAATCATCATATTATATGAGCATCTATTTGTATTATATGAATAGTTTAGTCTAAGATCATACATCCTAACACCTTATGGAGAACGAATTAATGAATATCATCTAGTATGATTCTAATCATATTGTATAATTTGGCCATCTTTATTAACGGTTTGTTAGGAACAAATTAAATTCCTATGATTGTACGATGTGATTTGAATTGTATTGTATGATTTGCTGAAGGCTATAAAAGGAAGGGAAATCCTAAGGTTCTATACACTCAATCTTCTAATCTTTTTTTCCATTTTACTCCTTATAATCCTTCCTTAGCATTATCATTGTTGGTGGAAACCCTAAGCTTCCATTTTACTCCTAGAATTTGATGGCGCCAACATGATCGTTGGATACCTTCATAACCTAACTTCAATTAGAAGCCCAGGAATCTGACATAGATAGAACCTAGCTCTAGGATACATCATCGCCTATATCCTAGACTCAAAATATCAACTTTATATCCTCTGCAAGATAAAAATTTCCCTCTTTTGACTTCCTTTTTAGCGATAGACGCCATAAGGCACAGCCCACAGTAGAGGAGTAGGAATTTAATGAGGAATGGAGTAACCATCCAATACCAATACCAGTAACAGCTCCAGCACTGATACTAGCACCTATGTACCTATCACAGTTTTATAAGATGATGATAAGGATATTTGATCACCTGGAGATGCGATGAGTAGTTTGCATCATTTCACTATTATTTTCAGCCACTTCCACCACCATCAGATAAAGGATCTTCTTTTGAGTTGTGAGTTATGTAGTTTGTTTGATTATTATAGTTTGTCTACACTTTTTTGTGTATGCATTATACTATCCATTAGTTCCAATTGTCAGTCATAGTTCTCCTTTTTGATTATGTCAAAAGGAGGAGTAGTTAGTTTGTATTTCTTTTCATCATTAGTGTAGTTTTTTTTTATTATTATGTGTTAGTTGTGTATTTTCATGGTCCTAAAAAAGTAATTAAATTATATATATATATATATATATATATATATATATATATATATATATATATATATATATATATATATATATATATATATACATATTCTGAAAGAAATCACTTAGTAAGGGAGAGAACTTAGGAGAAAAATAAAATTAATTTTTAATATAACAAAAAATATTTGCCATCATAAGAAAAGGGAGATTGTTGCTATCTAGGAGCCTAAGCTTATGTTTTGGTGAAAGCAAATATTATTGAAGTTTATTTAGTTTCTCCTACATATTATTATTGCATATCCTTTTTATGAATACTAACACTTAAGGTATAAAATACACCAAGAAACTCTAAAGGATCAAGGCTCATGATTTGTAGCATAGAAATTATTTTTATAAGAGTCTAAAATTTTATCTTTCTTCAGTCAATATATTATAAAAGGTGTATGTTACCGTAGTGACCATGCACACACACAGAGGGGGAGTAAAAACTAAATGTGTTAATTTTTCTGAAGTTCATATTATATAATATAGTTAAACCAAAAATTAATAAAAATGTTTAATTAAGTTAATTTTCTATGAGCTAATTATATTATATGATTTAAATCATACAGAACGATTAGTTCTAATCAGGAAACCCACTGCCAATAAAATTTAGCCAATATTTCAAAATTTGCATTTTATTCTTATCATATTGTTTTAACATGTTCATACTTTACAATATTTATAAATCTTGCCTAATTAAATCTCTAGATTTAATCAATTGAATCATGCTTGATTAACCATTAAGATATCATGTGGTACAATCCATCCGTACTCAACAATAGATAGAGATGATCTCAAATCATCCAAGAGTTTGTCCTATACGAACTATGGTTTGATTAAACTAATCATACCATATGACACTATAATTGTGCTGGATGATTAGTTGAAACTTTTCAACTGATCATATGGAAATATTCATCTTACAATACAAAATGGAGAATTACACAAATCATACAGTATGATCCCTAGATTGTACTGTTTGAATAGAGACTCTAAAATTGAAATTGTGATTTTTCTTGGATCTTGATATATAATTATCTCTTATTTTATTTTGAAGAGTCTTTGGTAGTCAAGGGGACTTGGGACTTCTGAAAGAGAGTGAGTTTTAAAGGTGATTTTTAAGCTTGGGAGAGAAAAGTGTGCTAAGAGAGAGATTGAGAGAGAGAGAGAGATAAAGAGAGAGAGAGAGGGAATGACCTTGTTTGATCAAGTGAGTGTGAGAGATGGAGTGTTCACACGATTACCCCGATCATCATGCACCTTCTTTCTCTATGAGTCAAAGATTCACTTGAGGGAAATTTCTGGAAGAACCTCTTGGAGTCAAAGGGCCACCTGCAACTATGCCACACCATTGGTGAAAGAGAATTATGTTCTCTTCCTCAATAGGAGGGTGAAAAAGTTTTTGATTCTCTGTCTCACTAGGAGGGTAAAAAGGATTTTGGTTTTTTACATCATTAGAAGGGTGAAAAGGATTTTGGTACTCCTCCACAATGGGTTGGTGGTAGAGATTTTATAAGGGCTTCTCCACCTTCCTGTAGGAGAAAAAGGAGAGTCACTAAGAGTTTAGTGAAATACTCATAGTGGAGGACTCTAGGGAGTGGAAGCATATCATGTTTTGACATAACCACTACAAATCTCTAGTGTGTTTGTTCATAATTTTACTGCACCATAATTTCTTGTAATTATACTTTCATGAAAGTTTATTTTCCTACAAATCTAAGTTAAGATTATTGAGTTTAGTTTTGATTCAATTGTTTATTAGAAAAGAAAAATAAAAATCTAAATAATAAAATGAAGAAAAAATATTTTTATATTTAATTTCTACAAAATAAAAAATAAAAAATATTAGTATTTGAATTTACTTATCATTTAGCTTCCACATTGCAAGATCTCAATTTTAACTTAAGTATTAAATTTGGCTATAATATTCAGAAATAAATTTTTAAAAAGAAGATAATTTTTTTAAATCACTTATTCACCCCCCTCTTGGTGTGCTATTATAGTTCAAGTGGTATAATACCCATAAATTAAACTTTCATATCCATCAAATAGAAATAGAGAAAATGGTTCCTTCCTACCTTCATAATATTCTATATTATTAAATAATTTCTCCAGCCTTATTAGCTAGCCTTGAACTTCCTAAGGATCTTTCGTACCCTAGAAACAAGCTAGATTTAGTCTTTAAAATAATTGTAAATGCTTATCTACCTAATCTTCCTTCACTCCAACCATCAAACCTTGGGCCTCACTCATCAACAAGGTTATTAAACTATCAAACATCATCATTAAATCTTAAGCCATAATCCCCATAGTACTCTCAACTATAGCAACCTGCCCAAAACTCTGCCCATTAGGTGTTTCTTGCTCTTGGTGGTCCACGTACTACAACATTTTTATATGTATTAAGAATAAAAGAGTTCAATTATATGTTCACTTATTATAACTAATGGAAAAATTTTATACTAAACCTCAAATTTGTTATCTTACTACTACTATTCATTTTATAAAGCTTTGGTTATGATCCCATTCTTCCAAATAGCTACTCTGATAAAACTCTGTGATGCCCTAGGATCTAAAAGAAGGATTGAATACCTAAACCTAAATTTGTATTCAAGCACAATGCATAATAAACTAGAGTATATATTAATAATAGAAGCCTCATTTAATTTTATTCTTCAAAATTCATATATAATAATCTATATCAAAGAACTTATATATATTAAAAGAAATTAAAACTAGATTATAAAATAATCTCACTAGCTAACTTAGATAACCTTATCCTTATCCTTCTCTACTTCACCATACCTTTCACTTTTCCTAAAACATCTAAGAATATCATGGAGTGAGAACAAGAAGCTCAATATACTTTTTATCAAGCCCATTATATATATAATTTAAGCATGATAAATTATTTGAAAATTCATTAAGTCATTAAAGCATAAATATAGTACTAGTATAACATGATACATTTGATCGATCAATATATACTTTGTTTTAGGGTCATCACTTGTACTTTTATAGTTCATATTCACATAAATTTCAAAGATGTTAGAGGAAACGAGTTGTCAAAGTTTCACATGCACTTAACTTTATCATTTCATCAGAATTCATGCAAAAGTTTGGAGTTTATTGGAACAACTCAAAATATCATTTATATTCAATTTTTTGGGTTATCAAAATATGTAATGCTTGAGTACAATGCACATACCTGGTGTATGTTTATAACTCTCTTTAACCAGCCACACTCACATATAGCAAGTAGGGCCATAATAGAGTAGTAACCTTCCTCCCCTACATTAAGCAAGTTGAGCAAGAACACCTCCCACATCTACACAGGAAAAGTTGGCTAAAATAGAACCTATAGAGCCCTTGTATTATTTCAAAGGGTGTACTTATCAAATTCCAAAAATTTGGGTTCCTCCAATTTCATGCTATGACATATGCAAAATGAATACAATAGTCATTTTCATGACATTAATTATGACTTTAACACATAATTTGGGTGATGTAGAATTATCAGAATTGCCAACTTCAAGTCATATTGCATGTATAAAAACCTACCCATTAAAAATTTTCCATTTTATTTAGAATTTTAGAGGGACATGAAAAATGACATTTTAAAACTTTTGGAACTATTATGAAGACCATAAATACCTCATATGGTTAGTACACACAAAAAATTGTATAGAAAAAACCAACATGTTAAAATCAAACTTTTTATAATGAAATTATTGATGATAAAGAATAAAGTGATGTACTAAGAGTTATATGATTAAAACATCATAATACCTAAGAAAAAAAATTAATAATATCTTTTTAAAAGACTTCTGGAATTGAAATCAGGTATCGGAGTTAAGAAGTCTACCTCTTGCTCTATAAAATCCTTAACTTGTGTGATGGACAAATCTCGAGCAACGGCCTCTAGGCACACTCTTTTACTTTCTCTCTCATTCTTCTCTTCTTTGCTTTTTTATCTTCTCTGGTGAAAGGATTGGTGAGGGGATGTTAAAATGGATAAAAAGTTCATTTATTAAATGGAAGAGATTTTGGTGACTAAAGCTAAAGCAAAGTTCGTTGGGCCAATTAGGAAAAATTAATATCATAAGTTTATATTCTAAATCTTTGTCTCTGATTTCAATTCAAGTATGTTTAAAAAAATTTATGAATGAAAATGTGATTTTTTTAATTTATAAAGTATTTACTGCATAATTGTTTATATATTAATCCATGCTCTACTCAAAATATGTTAATTATATGAAATTTAATTTTCATTGGTTTGTTTTCCTACTTAAATTTTTTTATTATATAATATTATTGAAAATTTCTAGCAATTACAGTAGTTATATAATGGTCTTAAAATATTTATTTGAATTTCATTTGAAGTTAGAAATTGATTAGGAAAAGTTTAGTGAGTATTGTGTTTTACAATTAAAATGGCTTTTATTTGCAATGTAAGCATCACACAAGTTTTGTATTAAAAAGTATAATCATGTTATTATTACATTTGTATTGACCATATTTATGTCATGACATTAAAGGTGTTCTAATATTTGGAAAAGTTCACTCAAAGATATGTGATAAGTGTCCTAAATGTTATATTCTGGGCCCATTAGCCTAGTACATATATGGAAGGGATTTTGGCCTCGCTTATTGAAAGCTGGTGTGGGAGGTTATATAACACTATGTACTATTTTGGCACTATATCAATTTACCTCATTTTTATCTAAGTTCAGAATCATAGATCAAAGCTTTAGTCTTGATTTTAAATAAGCTAAACTACACTTCAGAGATTCAATCTAGCTCCCAACCATGCTCTAGCATGGTTCTTCAATCATTGAACCCTAAATCACTTATTTGATAATCACCCTGGATGATCACTTCATCAACCACATCATCACTATCAATCACCAAATGATTATCAACGATCTGGGCATTTTAAAATCTTAAACTCCTCAATCAACCATAAACCTCAATCCTAAATAATATTTAAATCCAAATTCAACTTAAAACTCCAAACCCTAAAATATAGTGTTTAAACTCAAAGTCTAAAGCCTTTAGACTTTCCTTATTTTAGGGAAATTTTTAACTGATTCAAAACCCTAGATAAAGCCTTTAAACTATAGATTAGGCATGTCTTTATAGTTTACCTAACCTTTTTGGAGTCCTCCATATTCTTCTAAACTCTAAAATACAAGGCATATTCCAAGCATATAAAACCTTTAAATCTTTAAAGCCCACATAACTGAACATGACATCTTGTTGGAAATTACCTTGGGAAGCTGTGTAACTCATCAAACATGTTCATAATAATTTTCATATTAATCTAAACTCCCTTAAACCCTTGGTGGACTATGGTTGACCTTTGTTGACCAAGAAACCCATAAACCTTAAAAACCCTAAAACTAACCTTTTGAGTAAACCCTTAATGGCTCAGTCATGCCCTGATACAAGACCACTTACAACAAAATATAAATCACATTTGGAGTGGATTGAACCTAAACCCATACCTTAGTCATGTTTGGTTGGCTAAGTCAACCTAGGTTAACCAGAAGACCCCTTTAACCCTAGAAATTATACATCATACATCTTGGCCTAAGCATGGCATAAAATATCCTCCAATAAGTTCAAACTATCATTTGGAATAAGTTAGACCCAACCCCAACCCCTAGTCAAACTTAGCTACAAAGTCAAACATGGTTGATAAAACTAACCCTAGAGCCTCTAAAAATTAAATTCATTTATTTAGACCAAACCAAGGTGCACAAACTCATGGGTGTTGTTCATCGGGTCATCAAAGGTCAATAAAAAAAATTCAACTTATGGGCCCACTTGAGCTAGCCACTTGGCTTGACCCAAACCCAAAGGGGTTTTCTTGAGCCAAATTCCAACCATTATAAAATTAAATTTCATAATCACTTGCATCAGGTGTTTATGGATCATTTGCTCTAAATCTGGTTAGCCCAGCATATGGGTTGACCACAGTTGACCAAAATAATTAAAAACCTAAATTCATTAGCCTATTCCCAATTAATACCTAGCCCACATTAAAACTCATAAACTATTAAAATGCATTATAGAGTGTTTATGATACTTATCCAAGTAAGCTCTAGCCATGTGGAATGTTAATGTGACAACATTCCTCAAAATTACCCATATAAAATTATTTACTCAATTATAAGTTCCTTAAAAAACTAACTATATGGCCTCAAACTCTCAAGAATATTCCCTTAACTCCTATTTAATAGTCATAGAAATGGTGGATCAGCATGTGATGTGGTGGAAAGGAATTTAAATTATTCTTTTATTTTCTCTCCCTATAAATGCCCCCTTATTTTATTAAGGGATATATTTTTTTATTACATTTCCTCGCTGAAGCTCCTTTCAATCTCCTTAAACCTTTTGATGTTCTAAAATTCATTGGGTGGTTAGTTATGTTGGAGAAATTTTTTCATCCTTAAATGGATTGGGATATTTTGTGATTGAGCATGAAATAGAAAATAATATATTATTCCGAATGACAAAAATATTATTTTCCTATGGACTCAATAATAGAGCTTAAAATTTTTAATGTTTAACATTTTCCCCTATTAAATATTTGGTTGAATAAAATTTATTTTATTCTAGGGTACAGATGCCTCATAAGGGCAACCTTCTATGGTTAATTACATCTCAAGCATTTATTACTTAAAAATACCTTTGATTAAACTAATAATTTCCTTAGAGTCATTAAAATATTGGCTAATATTTTTATTTTGAAGTTTGTGAGATTCTTGTTCAAAGATTTTATCTTTGAGAATTTTAGAGAGATGTGACCAGCTTTAAAGTAAATTTTAGAAATTAAAGTCAAAGGAGGAGAATGTAGAGAAAACTAAGAGGTTCTCAAACTATCATATGTTAGGAATAATATTTTAAAATTAGATTTTATTCAAGTTAACCTATTCAAATTAAAAGGTTGGGGCTTATATTCTAACAACATATATTTGAAAGTTCATTAGGGATGTTAGGCCCTATGAACTGGCCCAAAGCTAATTAAGAGAGAGAGGTGAATTGGTAAAAAATATCTTTCAATCAAAACCAATATCACCACAAAGAAAATCAAATGCGGAAATTAAATGCGGAAGTAATAAAGGAAAGAACACACCAGATTTATAGTTGTTCGGTCAAACCTTGACCTACGTCCACTCCTTGGAGGCACCCTCCAAGTATTGCACTAAACTAAGTGTCTCTCTTTTAGCCCCCACAGCTATGAGGAGAAGCTCTTACAAAATCACTTCCACCTTCCCCGGTGCGGCGGAGTCGCCAGGTCCTTTGACACCAAAGAGATCTTCTTCTTTGGTGAACTTCCCTCAAGACAAGCCTTGAATCCGACGGTATTAAGGTGCAAGCCTACCGGATCAACCGTGTGGAATCCCCCTCCACACTCCCTTGAGTCCCCCTCACAGGATCTTCTCCCTCTCAGACTTCACCCGTTCCTCACTCCCTTTCAAGCTCTCTCTTCAAGTTCCCCCCAAAAGAATGAAGCTACAATTGCTGCTAAAGACAATTACCAAGTGTCATGTCATAGCTTAAATAGAAGATCTCAAAATGAGCTCATTAATTGAAGTTGCCGACTTTATCATCTAGGATGATACTAATATCGCCTTGTACGATCAGTGCAAAATAAGCCCAATCAGCCGGAATGATTTGAGACGATCAGAAGAATTTTGTTCATATCATCCAGGATGATAATATATCGTCCTGGACGATCAGAACAAATCATGGAATATTGTCCTGAACATCACCCTGAACAAGAGCTGTCTGATGTCCAATCGTCCAGCGTTTCATCCTAGACGATCATGTGATCGTCTAGGACGATTTGATAGTCCAATCAAGCCATAATTGCTTTCCTTAAATGCCAGATTAATTTTGGGAAAAATTGTCCTGGATCGTCCTAGATGATATTTTATAGTCCTGGACGATCCCCTGGACGATGTCCAAAAATAAGTAACTCCTAAATAGATCTGGCGGCAGATTCTTTCTGTTTTGAGCCTATTATCCTGGTCGATACAAAATTACCCATGACGATATTTTTTGCATAATAATGGCTACTTTAATGAGGATGCCCTAATTAGGGTTTCTGCTTTTGAACCGATCATCCAGGACGATATAAAATTGTCCCGACCGATGTTACCAAAAATAGTAAACTCTAGGGAACAATCAGAAATCTTCCAAGTTACAAAGCATCAGGAGCCACACCAAATACAATAGACTCAAGAAAGGAAAAAATATATAAAAACTAACTCAGACCTAGTCTACCCAATCTTGAGTTGGTTCTAAATTGCAATTTGATCGTGTGGACCTGAAATGTCAGAAGATAAGGCAGTCGTAGAGAAATAAAAGTGCTTGATATCATCAAAATCATCATCCATGAAAATAGATCCACAACAATCTCCCCTTTTTTGATGATGGCAAACATTATGATTTGAATTTGCAAACAGAAAACATTTTCTCCTAATCTCCCCCTCACTAGAATAAAACTTTTAAAAAATAGGGGAGATAAAAAAATTTTGTTTTTAATTTTTTTTGAAAGAGAAAAAAGATACAAATACAACAACAACAATACGTTCACCCCCTTTGACATTATCAAAAAGAGAATGGACACAAACAATAAGAACAAAATTATTAAAAGATAAAAATAATCCCTGATCTAGTGAACAGAACAAATATTCTTAAAATGAGAAAGTTACCTCTTGGTTTTATTCAAAAACTTAGTGAGGAATGGATTGATAACACATAATTCAAAAAAAGTAAGAAATTCATAAATTGTTAATCCAAGCTCAAGTTCTTTTAAAGGCTCAAAAAACTTTTTAATCCAATATCCAAATTAGGGGTGTCAATTCGGGTCAACCCGTCGGGTTCAGGTCGAACCCGACCCGACCCGGATATAAACGGGTCAACCCGAACCCGACCCATTTTTGCAAACGGGTCAGACATTTTAACACGTATCCCACCCGGCCGAGTTGCCGGGTTGACCCGACCCGACCCACGACCCGATAGTGGCAGCACGCATTTTGGTAGCGTCGAAGCTTGGCAGCGACAACAGCGCGGGGCAGCGCTCGGCAAGCGGCAGCGCTGAAGCGTGGCACACGGTAGCGTGGCTCACGGCAGAAGAGCGGTACGGCGGCACGCGGTGGAAGCGCGGCACGCGGCAGCACGGCTCGCGGCACGCGGCAGCGCTGGGCACGACGCACGCGGCAGCGCGGGGCAGGCACTAGGCAGGCAGGCAGCTCGGGCTGGGGCAGCAGTCAGCGGGCGGGAAATTTCAATTTTTTTTAAAATAAACGGGTTGTTGGGTTGACCCGACAACCCGTCGGGTCAACCTGACCCCACCCGTTTTATCAAACGGGACGAATCTGCGAACCCGAACCTGACTCGTTTATAAAACGGGTCGGGTCCAACCCAAATTTTCTGGGTCGGGTCTGGGTCGGGTTTTCGGGTCGGGTAAAAGTTGACACCCCTAATCCAAATCAAGGAATAAATGGGAAAAAGAAACATTAATTTTTTAAAACTCCTTTCATAAAATATATCTAATAGAAGATCAATGCACGAGTTGCTGAATTAGGAACCAAGATTTTCAAGCACAAGTTTCGAACATATCAAGGATTTTCTTAGGCTTTTAGTAGTATAAGAAAAAATAAGTATATTATTTTGTGGGCTCATTTTATGCCTTTTATCACTTGAATGGCTCTTTGAGCTTCTTTTGATTTTTAATACACTTTGTGTATTTTTTTTCAATTTGGCGTTATTGCGCATCTTTTGGTTTGGCATCATTGGCCACTTTTTTATTATTTTCAAAAAATATGCTTTCTTTAGTATATTTTCAAAAATAAAGTAAACTCAAATTATTGACAACACAAACAACTTGATTAAGAAAATTTTAAGGTGGATTCAACAATCTTGCAAAAGATTCCTATGCGATAGAAAAAATATAGGGACATGAAAAAAAATTAGTTTCAAAATTCAATTTAAAATATGATAAAGATTTTGAATCAAAAATAAAATAACCTCTTTAAGAAGAGAGAAAGAGAAACAAAATCATGAGTTCCCTTCCTCTAACTATTTTTAGAGAAATCAACCACAACTTTCAAGAAAAATACAGAAGGTAAATTTTTCTTTTTTTAGAAAAGTGATCGTGTGTGTTGATCAGAGAGAAACCAAAAAAAAATTAACGAAAAAAGAAAATAAAGAAAAAAAATAAAAAAGAAAATCACAAAAATAAATGATCAAACAAAACATGCAAAAAAAATACAAATAAAGGTTTAAGCACCAAGAAATTTTTTGCTTTTCATTAATTGACCAGTTTATAATTTGCTTTGCTTTAGCTTTTTCTTTTGCAGGAAGAGTTCTCAAATTAGGGCACTGATTTTTCATATGTCCAAGCTTCCTACATCCAAAGCAAACAACATCAGAAGAAATCTTGACATTCTTTCCATTTTTATCTTTATTCCACTTTTGTTGATGCTTATGCTTTGGTGAGCTTTTTAATTTGCTTGACCAGTTATTGCTTTCATCACCAACTACTAAGCTGCCTCTTTCCATATTTTCAGCTTTTAGCACTACCGTTTTACCTGCATCCAAAAGTCTTTGACCCAAACTTTACTCGTAGGCAATGAGTGAGCCAATCAAAATATCAATAGAATATTCATTCAAATTTTTTGATTCACAAATAGCAACAACTTTAGCATCAAATTTATCTAATAGTCAACGAAGAATTTTATTAACTTTTTTAAAATTTAAAAATTCTTTACCTAAAGCATGCAATGATGTCACAATTTAAATAAACCTAGTATACATGTCTAAGATTAATTCATAAGGTTTCATGGAAAATATTTCATAATCATGCATTAACACATTCATCTTGGATTACTTGATTTCACTAGTGCCTTCGTATATGATGTGTAGTTTATCCCAAATTTTGTTACATGTAGTGCACGTGGATACTAACATAAAATCTTCAGAATTTAAAGCATAGAAAAAGCAATTTAAAGATTTTGCATTCAATTGAGCATTGATTCATTCATCTCTATTCCATTGACTAAAAGGAATGTCAGTTTTAATTCCATCTAAAATACATGACGGTAATGAATAACCAGTTAAAATCATATGGCACATGCGAAAATCAATTGATTACAAAAAAATAGATATGTGAATTTTTCAAAAATCAAGTGTAATATTTTCAAGCAAAGGTGGTCTAGTGATTAAATAACCTTCCGCAATATTATGATTTGAAAAATTAGCCATGGATCGAAATTCAAAAGCTTTTAAAAACTAGATTTTATGAACACTGCTCTGATACCACTTGAAAGTTTGTTAGGGATATTAGGCCCTATGAACTGGCCCAAAGCTAATTAAGAGAGAGAGGTGAATTAGTAAAAAATATCTTTCAATCAAAATACAAATTGAAACCAATATCACCACAAAGAAAACCAAATGCGGAAATTAAATGCGAAAGTAAAACAGGAAAGAACACACCAGATTTATCGGTCAAACCTTGACCTACGTCCACTCCTTGGAGGCATCCTCCAAGTATTGCACTAAACTAAGTGTCTCTCCTTTAGCCCCCACAGTTAGGCTGAGAAGCCCTTACAAAATCATTTCCATCTTCCCCGGTGCGGCGGAGTCGTCAGGTCCTTTGACACCAAAGAGATCTTCTTCTTTGGTGAACTTCCCTCAAGACAAGCCTTGAATCCAAAGGTATTAAGGTGCAAGCTTGCCAGAGCAACCGTGTGGAATCCCCCTCCACACTCCCTTGAGTTCCCCCTCACAGGATCTTCTCCCTCTCAGACTTCACCCGTTCCTCACTCCCTTTCAAGGTCTCTTCAAGTTCCCCCCAAAAGAATGAAGCTACAATTGCTGTTAAAGACACTTACCAAGTGTCATGTCATAGCTTAAATAGAAGATCTCAAAACGAGCTCATTAATGCAAGTTGCCGACTTTATCATCCAGGACGATACTAATATCGTCTTGTACGATCAGTGCAAAATAAGCCCAATCAGTCGGGACGATTTGAGACGATCAGAAGAAATTTATTCATATCGTCCAGGATGATAATATATCATCCTGGACGATCAGAACAAATCTTGGAATATCGTCTTAAACATCACCCTGAAAAAGAGCTGTCCGATGACCAATCGTCCAGTGTATCGTCCCGGACGATCCTGAGATCATCCAAGATGATTTGATAGTCCAATCAAGTCATAATTACTTTCCTTAAATGCCAGATTAATTTTGGGAAAAATTGTCCTGGATCGTCCTAGATGATATTTTGTAGTCCTGGACGATCCCCTGGACGATGTCCAAAAATAAGTAATTCCTAAATAGATCTGGCGGCAGATTCTTTCTGTTTTGAGCCTATCATCCTGGCCGATACAAAATCGTCCAAGATGATGTTTTTTGCATAATGACGGCTGCTTTAATGAGGATGCCCTAATTAGGGTTTCTACTTTTGAACCGATCGTCCAGGACGATATAAAATCATCCCGGATGATGTTACCAAAAATAGTAAACTCTAGGGAACAGTCAGAAATCTTCCAAGTTACAAAGGATCAGGAGCCACACCAAATACAATAGACTTAAGAAAGGAAAAAATGTACAAACTGACTCAGACCTAGTCTACCCAATCTTGAGCTGGTTCTAAATTGCAGTCTGATTGTGTGGACCTGAATTGTTAAAAGAAAAGGCAGTCGTAGAGAAATAAAAGTTTTTGTTATCATCAAAATTATCATCCATGAAAATAGATCCGCAACAATATTAAAAAAAAATGCCAGCAATATGAGGGCATATAAAGTGGCTAGAGTCAACAATAACCTCAAATCCAAGAGCTAAGGTTAGGTCTACTGAGGGGTAGTGCCTCAAACCTATGTCTAACAAAAAATAAGGGACATACTAACATACATCTCATATATAGTACAAGATAACTCGACCTCTACATTTACATCCATGCTTAGAAAGGGCTACTAGTTAAACCTACCTAACCACTTTTAAAATCATGTAGTCCGATCTCGATATATATGAAGAGTAGGAAAAACTGTTTTGATTTAGAAGATAAGACTTACAAATTAGTTTTTAGGTCAAGATGTTTCACTATGTGAGTTTGCATATGCTGGCTCATTGAATGCAAACTTTTGTTATCTAATCCTTAAGTGAAGACTTTCTATATGTGACATATTGGCCATGCATGATCATTTTATTTTTGAAAACTTGTCTCATTAGAGTGAGTCTTATAATTTTCTTTTTATTTAGAAAATTTAATTATCCTATGATTGATTAGATTGTTTATATATTAATTAGTAGAAAAATAATTTTTTTCTTCTAAGTGCTTACAACATAATAAAGTCCAAGCCACTCCCAAGCAAAAATAAGTGAAGAAAGCTAAAAAAGAAATATGCATTTCTAATACACACCTAATAAATAATCAAAACATGCATATATGTATGAAAATAATCCAACAAAAAGTAAATTATAGAGTCTAATTATTATAATTATAATTATTGCTGAGTTACTATCCATTATACAACTTAGGCAAATTTTTATAGACTCAGCCTATGGGGTCTTCAAGCTTTTGCTTCAAGATTCATCTAGGTCTTCACTTAGGAGGGTTCATCCTTTTGGTTCATCTCTCCTATCATAGTATCCCACTGCTTATAATACTTCCTAAGTTTAACAAATATATTTTTAAAATGAAAATATTAAAATATTAAAATAGAATGGGATTAAGAAGCAGTTTATATAACAAAAAGAAACATCTTAGAATCGATTATCCCATGAAGTACCAAGCCTTTATTTCTATTCTATTTATTATAATTTAGGATCTTGATCTTGTGATTTTGATGATAACAAATATTATTGATTTAATTTTCATTTCATCTACTATTATATATTACATACAAGTTTTTATGTATACGAATATTTCAGGTACATCATATACAATGCAAGAATATTCATGGCTAATGTTTCGGTAGAATAGGATGACAAAGAGTCTGTAATCTTTATTTCTTTTATTTTTAAATTTCTTGAGTCTACATAATGTAAAAGATGTATGTTTTGTTGGTGACTATATATACACACACAGATAAGTGAGAAAATAATTTTTAAAATTTTGAACTTATCATATTATGCAATCCAAATCATACACTATGATTAGATGCTTTTGAAATGACTTAAAATGGCTATTTTTAATTATTTTTTAAACTAATTATATTGTATAATCCAAATCATATAATAGGATATGTTCAAATAAGAAACACTAGCTGCTAATCAAAATTAAGTAAAGTTTTTAAAAATTGATCTTTAAACGGATCATATTGTAAGATCCCATTCATATAGTACAATATTTGAAAAGTTGCTTAATAAAATCCCTATAATTATTCAATTAATCAAGGGTTAATTAATATAACATATAATATTATATAATTTTTATATTATATTATTTGAAGAACGTTCATCCCTATAATCATCTTGGATGAAATCTTAATTTTGAACTAATCATATTATATGATGTTAATCGTCCAAATGATAGGCAGAGATGATTTTCAATCATCTGAGCAATGGTCTTATATAATCACATAGAAATTGAACTAATTGTATTGTATGATCTTTAGATTATATCGTACGATCAAGTATATAGATTTTGAACAATTCATCTAAGGTCTATTCCATCGTATTGTATGGAATATGATATTTAAACTAACTTTATCATACAATCTTCAATTGTACTATATGAATAGTTATAGATCAACTGAAATTTTAGGGTTTTTAGAAACCTTATATAATAAGCTTGTCTTTTTTGTCTCAGTGAGAGAAACTTTGACTTTTGAAGGTATTCTAGGGGAGAGCAAAGAGATATCTTAGAGAGTGAAGATGGAGAAGGCGAGGTTTATGAAAGGGAGAAGTAGTATGGGGGTTTCATATAGTGACCCCAATCAAGCTTGTACCTTGATTTATCCACAGGGCTCTATGGATCTGCTTGGGCTTCTCTGGGAAGAAAGGCTTCAAGATCAAAGTTCAAGGTTCTCTTCCTTCACCAAGAGAGTGAAATGAGCTTCCAAGGTTCTCTACCTCACCAAGAGGGTAAAATGGATTTTTATTCTCCGTCGCACCAGGTTGGTAGAAGTGATTCTTATAAGAGATTCTCTTCCTTGTTTTGGGGGATAAATGAGAGACATTAAGCCCAGAGTGGAGAGTTTTTGGGGAGTGGATGTAGGTCATCATTTCACCAAACCAATATAAAATTCTAGTGTGCTCTTTCAAATTTTTATTTTGTGCATTTTACTTTTTTACAATTTATTTTCTTGAAAATTACATGTAGAAAAAATTATGGTTAATGTTATCTAGATTTGTTTAAATTATCATCATTGTTGTTGTAATTGCTGTTAAATTAACTTGTTTCCATACCGAGTGATAAAGTTGTTTATTTTAAGTTATTGAAAATTTTCAAAAAGAATTTATTTTTATTAAAGTTATTTCAAATAATCAATTCACCCCCCTCTTGATGTGCCTAGTGAAAGTTTGATGAGGCTTAACACCCTCCATTAAACTTTCAATTAGTATTAGGACTGGTCTCACAAGTATCACTTTATAAAACCATGAGAAAAATAATCTGTTACAACTGGGGCTTCCGAGTTTATGATTTTGATGATATCAAATAATATTTATTAATCTCTTATTTCTCCTAGTATTTGTAGTGCATATTTCTTTCTATGTTGACTAATATTTCAGGTATATCATGCACCGTTCTTTGAAGATTTAAGGCTCAAGATTGCATAGAATTGGTCGTATTAAATGAGTCTGTAGTTTTTATTTATTGAGTCAAATCGTGTAATGATGTATGTTAGTTTGATGAACATGCACACACACAGAGGGAGCAAAAAATGATTATAAATATTTTAACTTTTCTGTTCATCGTACTGTACGAATTTATTTCGTACTGTACGATCTGGTGTAACAGAAATAAAGTAAAATATTTTATTTTTCCTGGAAAAAATTATTTTTGAATATAACTAATCGTACTGTACGATAACCACATCGTACTGTACGATCTGTTATAATTAGAAAGCCCGCCGTCCATTAAATTAGGCAAAAAATTGAATTTGAACAGTTGTATAATCGTACTGTACGATCATAATCGTACTGTACGATGTTTAAAATATTGCCTAAGGTAATCCTGAGATTATGCAATCAAAACGGCTGAAATTTGTCATTTGGATCATACTGTACGAACTGGATCGTACTGTACTAACTGGATCGTACAGGACATCGTACAGTACTAACAGGTCAATTTCTGCACATCGTACTGGACGATCTTGCGATCGTACGGTACGATATTTGACGGCTGAATTGAGTATTTTTAGGGTTTTTTGAGCCCTCTATTTAAGCACTCTCATAAGACTTTGTAAGAGTCTTTTGGCAGCCATTGTGTCTTTGTTCTTTTGGAGAAAACTTGAAGAGAGGACTTGAAAGGGAGAGAGGAAAGGGTGGAGTTAGAGAGAGGGAGAAGATCCTTGGAGGGGGTTTCAAGGGAGTGTGAAGGAGAGTTCACACGGTTGCTCCGGCGAGCTTGCACATCAGTACCATCGGATTCAAGGTTCGTCTTGAAGGAAGTTTTGGGAAGAAGAAGATCTCGTTGGTGTCAAAGGACCCGGCTCCTCCGCCGCACCGGGGAAGGTGGAAGTGATTGTGTAAGGGCTTCTCCGCCTAGCTGTGGGGGCTAAAGGAGAATCACTAAAGGTTTAGTGTAATACTCGGAGGGTGCCTCCGGGGAGTGGACGTAGGTCATGGTTTGACCGAACCACTATAAATTGGTGTGTTCTTTCCTTTATTTTTTTTGCACTTTATTTCCGCATTCATTTTTATTGCGATTAATTGCGTGGGTGAAATTGATTACATATCTTTCCATTGTGAATGAAATTTGCTTCCGCATAAAGTAATAAAAAAAATATTTCTTTTCATTAAAGAAGTTTTTAATCATCCAATTCACCCCTCCTCTTGGCTCATCTAGTTATTTCATAATCCATGGTACACTTTGGAAATAAAAACATCATGGAGGTTTATTAAATAACTCATCTGCCACTTTTTAATAATATTCAATTTGATTTTTGGAAAATCTGCAAGTTAACTTTCTTGCAATTTATAACTTTTTGCATTTGGCAAATGATTCAAAAAGGATACTCTGCACCTTTTAGATTCATTAATGGAGTTAAACTAGGGACACCTTTCACTATATGGAGTAATGAGGATTGGAACTTAGCTCAATTGAATGCAAAATGTCTAAACTGCTTTTCTTGTGTCCTTCAGTCTAAAGATTACCCTAGAGTTTCTACCTGTTTCACTGACAAGAATATTTGGGATAGACTATGCATTACATATGAGGGCACTAGTGAAGTAAAACAATATAGGTTAAACATTTTATTAAATAATTATAAACTTTTTTGCATTAAACCTACTGAAACTATCTGAGATATATACACTAGGTTTACTCAAATAGTGAAATCCTGACATGCTCTTAGTAGAGAACATTCAAGCTCTGAGAATGTTAACAAAATTCTGCATTGTCAACCTACTAATTATGATGCCAAATTCACTACAATATTGAAATCTAAGGATTTTAATGTTTATTCAATTGATAACCTAGTTAGCTCACTCATTGTTTACGAGCAAAGTGTGAGTAAAAGACTCTTGGATTCAGGTGACAAAAAGAAGAAGAAAATTGTGGCATTAATTGCCAATAACTCTAAAAGTTATAGCTCTTTAGCTGAAGAGGATGATGGCATATCGTTGATGACCTAATAATTTAAGAGCTTACTAAAGAGAAAGTAAAGACAACATCAACGCTGTAGTAAAAGTAAAAATAATAAATATACAAAGGTTTCATCTTATGTTATCTATTTTGAATGCAGGTAACCAGTTCACCAAAAGTTAGCCTGCCTTAACTTAAAAGTTCACGTAATAAAGGAGAAGTATGAGGAGAAGATAAAGATAAAAAAGGGAAATAAAGGTTATAAAAGCCATTTTGGGCAGACTCTGCTTCAGACTCATTAGAAACGGAAGTACAGGAAGAGGTAACAAATATATGCCTTATGAAAACAATACTCTTAATCATTCTGATCAAGATGAGCTATGTGAGATTTCATATAATAAATTATTTGAAGTTTCTAAGAAAATTCATGATGCATATAGAAAACTAAAGAAAATGTATGCTAGCTTAAATGTTAAATTTTCTAAGTTACAAAAAAAATCATGACATTCTTAGGATTGATCATTTTAGTTTAGATAAATAACATGTTTCGTTTATGATTTTGATGATCTAAACAAGAAGCCTATTGAGTTAACTAAAGCACATAATTCCTTGAAATATGAGTATACTGAGGTAGAAGAGTTATAAAAATAACTAGAAGCCCTTACATTTGAACTAGATCATAATGAGCAAGCATTTAAACTTGAAGTTAAAATTTTGAAAAGTGTCAATGAATTCTTGAGGGAAAAATTTCATGCACTTCAAAATAATAGACCTCGATCGACACTAGTACAATGGCATAAACCTAAAACACAACTTTCATCACAAATTCTTAGGAAGAGGCACGACACTTAAAATAGATTAGTAAATCCTTTTCCTAAGCTTAAGTATTGTTTTTGTTGGATAATAGGTCACATGGCCCACACATGCACATTACACTATAGAACACATCTAGTGTAGAGGTCAAAATCATTTGCATCACAGCATAACATGTATACAACTCATTCATTAAAGTATAAGGTGGAATCCAAACTCACCTTAGTTTTCAAAACTAACCCTTGAATGTCTTATAGGGGTGTTCTCATAAAATGCCTAGTGAGATCTTATGATACTTGGATATCTGATGCTCATAACACATGACTAGAGATATGAAACAATTCATCATGTTGGAGGCTAGGGCAGGAGGCAAGGTAATATTGGAAGATAACACCACCAAGAAAGTGATGGTTTTAGGTATGATTGGAAACTTAAAGAATTTTATTATTGAAAATATCTTGTTAGTAGATAGATTAAAACATAACCGGCTTAATATTAGTCAATTGTGTGATAAAGTTTTGATATTAAATTTCTATCTATTAAGTGTTCGATAAGCTTAAATGGTAAAGTTATTTTTAAAGGAAAATGAATTAATAATGTTTATATACTTGATTTGAACTATGTTGGCTATACAAATTATGTGTGATTAAAATTGTTGTTGATGAATCATGGCTATGGCAAAGGCTACTATATTATGCAAACATGAAAACCCTTAGGAAGATTACCCAACAAGACCTAGTTAGAGGCATACCCAATTAGACTTTTCTAAAGACCGTCTATGTGATTCCTGTCAATTACAAAAATAAATCAAAAACTCCTTTCATTTCGTTAAGCATGTCATTGAAAGTTTGTTCGGGATGTTAAGCCCTATGAACTTAGTCCCAAGCTAACCAAGAGGGGGGGTGAATTGGTATTTTAAAAACTCTTTTCACAAATAAAGAAAATTGCATAAACCAAATCACACCACAGAAATAAAATGCGGAATTTAAAAAGTGCGGAAGCAAGAAAAAGAACATAGAGATTTATAGTGGTTCGGTCGACTCGACCTACGTCTACTCCTTGGAGGTACCCTCCAAGTATTGCACTACAAAACGTGACTCTCCTTTAGCCCCCACGGCTAGGCGGAGAAGCCCTCACAAGAACCTCCTTTTTGCCATCCCGGCAAGACAGAGAACCTACCTCCTTTTGCTTCCTCTTGAAGCTGGCAGAGAACCACAACCAAAAGCAAACTCCTTACCTCTACCGACCCTTCCACGGACGAGAAACTCCAGACAAAAGACAAGCAGAGCGATCCTTGAAGCAACCCTTATGAATCCCCTCACAAGCTCCCCCTCACAAGATCCTCTCTCTCTCCCTCTCTCTCTTTCTCTCCTCAAGGTCTTCTCAGGTCATGGCAGCAGCCAAAGGTCTTCAAAAACGTTGAACAAGAGCTCTTTAAATAGAAGAGCTTCAAAGGAGCTCATTAATTGCAAGTTGCCGACAATATCGTCCAGGCCGATATGGACATCAGCCTTGCCGATCAGTACAAATCACAGAAGATCGGCCTAGGCATCGCCCTGTTTTGGGTGCTAGACGATTAAAATTTGGCTTGATCGTCCTGGCTGATCGAACGATTGTCCAGGCTGATCAGTTCAAATCAGAGGAAAATTGTCATGAGCATCGCCCTGTTTTTGAGCTGGCCGATATTTATCATCCTGAAGTAACTTAAGGATTTTGAATAGATTGTCCTGGCCGATCCTGCGATCGTCCAGGACGATATGATCGTATCAATCATCCATAATTACTCCCTTGATTTCCTAATCAATTAAGGCATAATTTGATAATTTCGTCCAGGCCGATCCGTGGATCGTCCTGACCGATAATTTAAAAATACAGTATACCTTAATTGTCTACGGCGGCTACTTCTTTCTATTTTGAGCTTATCGTCCTAGCCGATACACGTATCGTCTAGGCCGATATGTTAATGTCGGCTTCCTTAATTAAGAATCCTGATTAGTGTCTCTGGTTTTAACTCGATCGTCCAGGACAATCCAATGGATCGGCCTGGCCGATGTGAGCAAAAACAGAGATTCTAAATCTCTCAAGTGTGTGTGTGTAGGGTTACTTAGTATCAGTCTTTTGTACATTACAAACTGACTCAAGAAAAGAAAAAAAGATTATAGATTGACTCAACCCTATACCTACGCAATCCTGGACTGGCTTTGTCTTGTTCGTCCGATCTTCGATTCTTGAAAAGTTAGAAGCAACAAGTAGTCCAAGAGAAGTAGTGTTTGTCAATCATCAAAACATAAGTCAAGAAACTAGGTCTGCAACAATCTTCCCTTTTTTGATAATGGCAAAACACTACGAAAATAGTTAATAGCAAAAAATTCAGGATTGCTGAAAAAAGGAACCTCATAAACTTCTCCCCCTTTTGACATATCAAAAAGGAGGGTACAAGAAAGCAAAGCAAAGAGATCCCTTTTTTTTTCTTTTAACAAGGCATTAACATGATATAGTATTCCATGTGATTGATTTAAAAATTTGTGAGTTAATGTGTTAATAAGCTCATCAATCTATAGAATAGTAGAATATCCGATCATGGTTACCCTTAGCTCAGGCATTTTCTTAGCGTAGAATCGTCTATTGAAATCAATGACCTAACTCAAGAAATTAATTGGATATGAGAAAAGGAATCCACCCTTCACTTGGCTTAAGAAAAAACATCTTTATACAATAATGAAGTAAAGTAAATTTGTCACAATCGCAAAATAATTGAAATCAAGCCTTTGATAACCAACACTTCTAAGTTCTAAAAGATTTAAAAAGGGAGAATAGCTTGCTTTTGAGTGGGCTCATTTTATGCCTCTTGTCAATTTCGTGGCGCTTTGCGCATCTTTTTATAGATTTTTCAATTTTTGGCGTCTTTGCGCATCTTTTGTTGGCATCATTGGCCAAATTTTGTTCTTTTTGCAAGCTATATTCTTTTTTATAATCTTTTAAAAAAAAGTTGTGAATATGTCTTCTCAGATATTAGATAATAGGAGCACTCTCTCTAACATAAGGAAGAGTTACCACAAGCAGAATTAATAAGCAAAGACAAGAGTAACGATAAATCTTGATGTGACAAAAAGACTTTAAACATTATAAGTATAAGATAGATTTGCTTAAGCAAGCTTAAGAAAGGATCTCAATTCTATAAACAATCTTTAACTTGAGATAGACTTTTGATTAGAAAAGAAAACTATGCCACTAAAATAGGTTAGAGAAAGAGACACAATCACAAAATATTCCTACCTATCTAAGAGATTGAGTAGATAAAAATATATTGACTACAAATTTCCAAAAGCAAGGACAAGGAATATAATACCATATTAGCGATGATTTTGAAAACTAAGTAAAGAGAGACAAAAGGAAAAATAAAACACACAAAGAAAGTTAAAATAATAAATAGGAAACAAAAGTAATAGAAAGCAAAAGAAAAGCAAAAGTTTCATGCATTTATGTCAATCACACCCAATCTGGTCCTTAAAGAACTGAAAGTGTCGAAGGCCAGTGGTTTAGTAAAGATGTCCGCCAGTTGGTTTTCAGTTGTCACATGGTGTAACTCAATGTCTCCCTTAGTTACATGATCTCTAATGAAGTGATGCCTAATGTCAATGTGTTTAGTCCTTGAATGTTGGATAGGATTCTTAGAGATGCATATGGCACTGGTGTTGTCACAAAAGATTGAGATGGTGCTTACATGTAATCCTAAATCCAATACCTATTGTTTCAACCAAAGGACTTGGGCCACACAACTTCCAAGAGCAATGTATTCAGCTTCAGCAGTGGAAAGTGCAATAGAGTTTTGCTTTCTACTAGGCCAAGAGACCAAAGATTGTCCAATGAATTGACAAGTTCCAGAAGTGCTCTTTCTATCCACCTTGCATCCTGCAAAATCAAAGTCAGAAAAACCAATAATCTCAAAAGAAGTGCTATGTCTAGGGTACCAAATCCCTAATCCTTGTGTCCCCAAAAGGTATCTAAAAATCCTCTTAACAGCAGTCATGTGGGATTTTTTAGGGTCAGCTTGAAACCTAGCACAAAGGAAAACACTAAACATGATGTCAGGTTGGCTCGCAGTCAAGTAAAGTAAAGATCCAATCATGCCTCTATACTTCTTCTGATCAAAAGACTTACCACTTGGGTCCTTATCCAATGGAGCACTAGAAGTCATGTGAGTGTTAATTGGCTTGGCTTTGTCCATCTCATATTTCTTCAAAATGTCCTTTATGTATTTTGTTTGATTTAGAAAAGTTCCATCCTCCAATTATTTTATGCTAAACCCCAAAAAATAGGATAATTCTCCCATCAAACTCATCTCAAACTCTCTACTCATTATTTTAGAAAAATCATCACACAAATTTTTATTAGAAGATCCAAAAAGTATATCATCCACATAGATCTGAACAATGAGTAAATCATCTTCAACTCTTCTAAGAAAAAGGGTGGTGTCTACGCTTCCCTTGACAAACTCCCTCTCTAGTAAGAATGTGCTAAGCCTCTCATACCAAGCTCTTGATGCCTGCTTTAAACCATACAATGCCTTTTTCAATTTAAACACATGATTTGGAAATTGGGAGCTCTCAAAATCTGGAGGTTGTTCTACAAACACATCTTCTTTTATCTCCCCATTTAAAAAGGCACTCTTGACATCCATTTGAAAAAGCTTAAATCCTTTATAACAAGCAAAGGCTAATAGCACTCTAATGGCTTCCAATCTAGCTACAGGGGAAAAAGTCTCCTCAAAGTCTATCCCTTCTATTTGATTGTACCCCTTAGCCACCAATCTTGCTTTATTCCTCACCACCACTCCTGAACCATTCACTTTGTTCTTAAAGACCCACTTTGTTCCAACTACACTTTGTCCTTTAGGTCTTTCCACAAGTTCCCAAACATCATTCCTAACAAATTGATTCAACTCTTCTTGCATTGCTAAAATCCAAAACTCATCAGAAAGGGCTTGGTTAATGGTGGTGGGTTCAGTCATAGAAATAAAGTCAGAGTGGTTCACCTCCTTCCTAAGTCCATGTCTAGTCTTAACTCCACTAGAAGGGTCTCCTAAGATCAAATCCTTGGGGTGACTTATAGAGTATCTCCAATCTCTAGGCAAAGTGTGTGAAGTTTCTCCCCTTTCAACAAAGTTCTCTACTCCTTGGGTGACTCCTTCTACTCCTCCATTACTTAGGTGCTCACTCCCCTTCCCCAAATTTTCTACTCCACTTGTAATCTCTCCAACATCATCATCTCCTACTCCATGTTTTTTAGGATCATACTCATCAAAAACTACATGGGTTGTCTCTTCCATCATCAAAGTTCTCTTGTTAAACACCCTAAAAGACTTCCCAACACTAGAATATCCCAAGAATACTCCATCATCAGATTTAGGATCAAATTTTCCCAAGTGAGACTTCCCATTGTTATGAATGAAAACCTTACAACCAAAGACATGAAGGTGGGAAAGATTTGGTGTCCTACCCTTAAGGATCTCATAGGGTGTCTTCTCTAATTTGGTTCTAACATTCACCCTATTCAACACATAACAAGCTGTGTTAACCGCTTCAGTCCAAAAGTATTTTGGAAGTGAATACTCAGCAAGCATGGCTCTAGCGGCTTCTACCAAGGTTCGGTTCTTCCTTTCAGCTACCCCATTCTGCTGAGGGGTCCTAGGGGCTGAGAAATTGTGGCTAATCCCCTTGTCCTCACAAAAATCTCCAAATCTTTCATTTTCAAATTCTCCCCCATGATCACTATGGATGGTCAAAATCTCACAACCTAGCTTCTTCTGAATCCAAGTAGAAAATGTTTTAAACTCCTCAAAAGACTCATTTTTATGTGAAAGAAATCTAGTCCAAGTGAACCTCGAGTAGTCATCAACAATCACAAAACCATAGACTTTCCCTCCCAAACTAGCCGTGCTAATGGGTCCAAACAAATCCATGTGAAGGACTTCTAAAGGTCTAGAGGTGCTAATGTCCTTAATGGGGTGAAAAGTGGAGTGGACTTGCTTTCCTAGTTGACAGGCATCACAAAGGTGGTCTTCTGTAAACTTAAGTTTAGGGACACCTCTAACTAGGTCCTTTTGGGTCACTTTTCTAAGGGTTTTCATACTTGCATGACAAAGCCTCCTGTGCCACAACCAAGAATCATCAATCACAGTTTTTAAGCAAAAAGAAGCAGCACATTCAATGTTATTTAAATCAAGCATGTAGACGTTGTTGATCCTCTTTCCCTACAAAATAGTGTTGTTACTTAAACTTACAATGCATGAATCCACAAAGAATTGCATGATGAAGCCTTTGTCACAGAATTGACTGATGCTGAGCAAGTTGTGCTTCAATCCATCTACAAGCAAAACATTTTCAATCATAAGGTTCTTGGAATTACCAATTATACCTGCTCCTACCACCTTCCTGGTGGTGTTGTCTCCAAGAGTAACCTTGCCTCCAGTCCTGAACTCTAGTACAACAAACTGGCTAGCATCACCAGTCATATGTCAAGAGCATCCACTGTCTAGGTACCACATACTCTCATGAGGTCTTTTGTGAGAGCCCTCCTGCAAAATTATCAAATGTTAGATTTAGGAACCCAAGCAGGTTTGGGTTCCTTCTTATGAAAAGAAGAATGCAATGCATGTGTGGTATGCTGTGGATCATGCACCTTAGGTCTCCATACCCAATGTGTACTATGGTGAATCGTGCAGGTGTGTGAGATGTGTCCTAGCATGCCACATGAAAAACATCTAACTCCAGGAAAGGGATTTCTTAAGTGATTTGAGTTATAATGCCTCTTCCTAGGTTTTGGCAATTGATCAAAAGTAGATGTCATCCTAGTTTTCTTACATGTTTCTAAATCATTTTGAATCTTCAAATTAGTGCTTTTTAAAACTTCATTTTCAATCCTCAAATTTTTCTCAATCTCTTTAGACTTCTCAAAATCAGATTCAAGTGATGTGTGTGTGACTTTTAATGCATCAAATTTTTCAACTAGCTCACAATGATTTTTATTTAACTCATCAAATTCATCAAGTAAAGTCATGTGATTTGAATCAACTATTTGATGGTCTTTAATCAAAATTTCATGCTCTTTTTGTAGATTTAAAAGTTCTAATTTCAAGCTAGCATGTGTTTTCTTTAATTTCCTATATGATGCATGGATTTTTTTTGAAACTTCAAGAAGTTGATTGTAGGAAAGTTCACATACCTCTTCTTGATCACTTTGATCTTTTCCCATGAAACACAAGTTTGTAGTTTCTTCCTCTGGTTCAATTTCAGAGGAGTCAGTACCGGATTCTGCCCAAAAACTCCTTTGGTTTTTCTTCTTGTCCTCCCTAGACTTAGCTTTCTCCACACCTTTTCCTTTGCTTGATTGATCTCTAAGCGTAGGGCAATCAGTTCTCACATGTCCAGGCTTCCTGCATTCAAAGCAAACAACATCAGAAGATCCTTTAACATGTTATGATCCTTACCTTTTCTCCAACTTTGATGATGCTTTTGTTTCTTCCTTAGAAAGCTTTTGAATTGCTTTGTGATGAAGGCAACTTCGTCGCTTTCAGACCCGAAAGATTCAGAATCCGATTTGTGTGCCTTCAGTGCGATTATTTTCTCCTTTTTCTTCTCACCTGCATCAAGATTTCTTTGATTCACCCCTTGCTCGTAAGCAATGAGTGAGCCAAGTAAGTTATCAATAGAATAGGTATTCAAATCTTTAGATTCAGTGATTGCAGTGATTTTTGCATCATAAGACGAAGGGAAGCATCTCAAAATCTTGTTAACTTTTTCATAATTTGAAAGTTCCTTTCCTAGTGCATGCAATGAAGTAACTATCTGAGTAAACCTAGTGTACATGTCAGAAATCGATTCATGAGGTTTCATACGAAAAAGTTCGTATTCATGCAAGAGAAAGTTCAAACGGGATTGCTTAACTTCATTAGAACCTTCATAGGTGATGCATAATTTATCCCAAATCTCTTTACCAGTTTTGCAAGTTGAAACACGCATGTAATCCTCAGATTTTAAAGCATAGAAAAAATAATTCAAACATTTTGCATTTAATTGAGCTAAATCACGTTGATCGAAAGTCCATTCAGTAAAAGCAATTTCAGTTTTAACACCATTAATTTCACGAGAAGGTGGAGAATAACCTTCTTGAATAAGCATCCACATGCGATAATCAGTAGATTGTAAAAACGTTGACATGCGAGTTTTCCAAAAGTCAAAAGATAGGTTATCGAACAGGGGAGGTCGGGTAATGGAATACCCTTCCGTAGTGTTACGATTCCCAATGTTAGCCATGGATCAAATTCAAAAAGTTTTCAAACTTTAATTTTCAAATCCCGCTCTGATACCACTTGAAAGTTCGTTCGGGATGTTAAGACCTATGAACTTAGTCCCAAGCTAACCAAGAGGGGGGGTGAATTGGTATTTTAAAAACTCTTTTCACAAATAAAGAAAATTGCATAAACCAAATCACACCACAGAAATAAAATGCGGAATTTAAAAAGTGCGGAAGCAAGAAAAAGAACACAGAGATTTATAGTGGTTTGGTCGACTCGACCTACGTCCACTCCTTGGAGGCACCCTCCAAGTATTGCACTACAAAACGTGACTCTCCATTAGCCCCCACGGCTAGGCTAAGAAGCCCTCACAAGAACCTCCTTTTTGCCATCCCAGCAAGGCAGAGAACCTACCTCCTTTTGCTTTCTCCTGAAGCTGGCAGAGAACCACAACCAAAAGCAAACTCCTTACCTCTACCGACCCTTCCACGGACGAGAAACTCCAGACGAAATACAAGCAGAGCGATCCTTGAAGCAACCCTTGTGAATCCCCTCACGAGCTCCCCCTCACAAGATCCTCTCTCTCTCCCTCTCTCTCTTTCTCTCCTCAAGGTCTTCTCAGGTCAAGGCAGCAGCCAAAGGTCTTCAAAAATGTTGAACAAGAGCTCTTTAAATAGAAGAACTTCAAAGTAGCTCATTAATTGCAAGTTGCCGACAATATCGTCCAGGCCGATATGGACATCGGTCTGGCCGATCAGTACAAATCACAGAAGATCGGCCTGGGCATCACCCTGTTTTGGGTGCTGGACGATTGAAATTTGGCTTGATCGTCCTGGTCGATCGAACGATTGTCTAGGCTGATCAGTTCAAATCAGAGGAAAATCGTCCTAAGCATCGCCCTGTTTTTGAGCTGGCCGATATTTATCGTCCTGAAGTAACTTAAGGATTTTGAATAGATCGTCCTGGCCGATCCTGCAATCGTCCAGGACGATATGATCGTATCAATCATCCTTAATTACTCCATTGATTTCCTGATCAATTAAGGCATAATTTGATAATTTCGTCCAGGCTGATCCGTGGATCGTCCTGGCCGATAATTTAAAAATACAGTATACCTTAATTTTCTATGGTGGCAACTTCTTTCTATTTTGAGCTTTTCGTCCAGGCCGATATATTAATGTCGGCTGCCTTAATTAAGAATCCTGATTAGTGTCTCTGGTTTTAACTCGATCGTTCAGGACGATCCAATGGATCGACCTGGCCGATGTGAGCAAAAACAGAGATTCTAAATCTCTCAAGTGTGTGTGTGTAGGGTTACTTAGTATCAGTCTTTTGTACATTACAAACTGACTCAAGAAAAGAAAAAAAGATTACAGACTGACTCAACCCTATACCTACGCAATCCTGGACTGGCTTTGTCTTGTTCGTCCGATCTTCGATTCCTGAAAAGTTAGAAGCAACAAGTAGTCCAAGAGAAGTAGTGTTTGTCAATCATCAAAACATAAGTCAAGAAACTAGGTCTGCAACAGTCATCACTTCGAGACCTCTAGAAATTCTTCGCATGGATTTGTTTGAACCTGTTAGTATAGTTAGCTTAGGTGGGAAGACTTTTGGATTTATGATTGTAGATTATTTTTTCTAGATTCACTTAGGTTATATTCCTAGCTCTTAAAAGTAAACAATTTGAGGAATTTAGAAATATAATCACTTGGATACAAAGGAAATTAGGATGTGAAATATCGATTATCCATAGTGATCTTGGTAGAGAATTTGAAAATGATTGGTTTAAATAATTCTATAAAAGGGTTTAAATAATTCTATAAAAGGAAGGTATATAACATAATTTTTTTGACCCTAGAACCCCTCAGTAGAACATAGTAGCTGAAAGAAAGAATAGAACCCTAGTAGAAGCTGCTAAAGCCATATTAGTAGAATATTCACTTCTTATGTACTTTTGGGCAGAACCAATTAACACTGCTTGTTATGTTTGAATAGGGTAAATCTTAGATCCAAACTTAATAAGACTCCCTATGAACTACTTATGGGTAGAATACCTAATCTATCTCACCTTCATGTATTTGGATGTAAATGTTTTATTCTGATAAATAGAAAATCTCCACTAGCAAAATTTAACCCTAAGTTTGATGAAGGAGTTTTACTAGTTTATTCTTCTATAGGTAAAGATTGTAGAGTTTTCAATAAGAGGACCTTAGTGATAGAAAAGGCCACCCATATGATGCTTGATGAATCTGATAAATCTGGTCAGCCTATATTTGAAGATGAAGAGGATGTATAGTTCACCCAAGGAAAAGAATATATTAACCTTAGAAAATAGAGAAGATCCTCATGAGGCCTTTCCTAGAGATTGGAGTTATACATCTAGTCATCCAAGAGAAATCATCTTAGGAGATCCCTCTGGATTTAGGTAGGAGGTTGGTTAGTCATTCTTCTTTTATCTCTATGAAAGAACCCACTAGTGTAAATCAAGCCCTATTTGATGAATTTTGGATCCTAGCTATGTAAGAAGTATCAAACCAATTTATTAGAAATGATGGTTGGGAATTAGTTAGTAGATGAAATGGATTTTAAATAACAAGATGAATGATTCTAGAGTAGCAATTAGAAATAAAGCCAGACTAGTAGATATGGGATATAATCAAATTGAAGGAATTAATTTTGAGGTGACATTTATCCCTATAGCTATGTTAGAAGCTATTAGAGTGCTATTAGCCTTTACTTTCTTTAGAGGCTTTAAGCTATACTAAATGAAAGTAAAGAGTGCTTTTATGAATAAGGTGATTGAGGAAGATGTCTATGTTGAGCAACCCCCTAGAATTGCAAATTCATCCTTTCCCAATCATGTCTACAAGATGAAGAAGGCATTGTATGGATTGAAGTAAGCACCTAGGTTTTGGTATGTAAGGCTTAACTCTTTTCTTCTACACAAATTCTTTGGTAAGAGTAGTGTAGATACCACCATGTTCATTAAGAAAGTAATAGAAGATCTACTCATTATTTAAATATATGTAGACAATATCTTATTTCCATATACAAATGAAAATCTTTGTAATGAATTTTCAAGCACCATGAGTAGAGAATTTAAAATGAGTATGATGGGAGACTGGAATTATTTCCTTAGATTTAGTGTAAAGAAAATGCATGATGGAACTATTCTAAGCCAAGGTAAATATATCAAGGATATTTTAAGGAAATATGAGATGGAAAATTTGAGTCTAATCAACACAGTACAGGAAAATTACCAATTACTAGCAATTTTTTTTCGGCGGTTAGTATTAATTTTTTGGGGTTATAAAAACTACCTGTAGTTTTCTGGCGGTTTACAAATCGCCAGTATAAAGCATGCAGGAAATGAATTGCGGTGGTCAATTTAGGGCGGTTAATTTTATTGGCGACTTTTTGACAGCATAAACATCCGGTAATTTTCAATGGTCATAGTCCATGTAACCGCAAGTTAATTACCAGCAGCTTACCGGTGATCTCGAACACCGATTTTATCGATGGTCCAGCTACCGATTAGCCGTCGGTTGATCGGCAGTTTCGTGCCAGTTGATCGGCGATTTACCGCCGATAAATCGTCGGTATTTATCGGCAGCTATATTAAAATTCTGGTGGTTAAAATAAGAGTCAAAGTTTTTGATGGTTAAACCACTGGTTAGCCGTCGGAAACATATACCATTTTCAAAAAAATATTGACTCCCCCCTCTATTTACTCAAATTTTCACAATACCTACATAGAATTTAAAACATATATAACACATAAGGGCAACACGCACTATAATAAACCCATAAATGGAGTCTAAAATCAACATATATAACATTCAATACCAAAACACAATTAATAAATCAAAATCCACATTAAGCAGAACCAAATGTTTAAACAAAGAGAAGTGCATACATTATATAATAAACATAACATATAAAATCCATAATAAGATGTCCAGAATACACCAAAAAGTTCATCAAACAAATAACATCAGTAATCATCCTTCATGTCTTCGCTTCCTTGTGATTCATGTGTCAGCTCTTACTCTTTGTTCTTTTGATTTTCATATCTATATGAAAGCAGCTCTGCCTGCATCTCATTTTGAATCTTTCTCCTCTTCTATCTCTCTCGTCAAGGCAGCAACCCTCTAGCTAATAGTTTCTTTAGCTCCACTAGCATCATAAAATGCTAATGTAAATGAACTGCTCTCATAAGCATAGCCTTACGATGTAAGTTTCTATGTGTGGCTCGTACTCACCATGTGAAGTCCAAATCCAATAGTTTGGAATAAATCTCTTATGATATAAATCAACCTTTACATCATCGGCTTGAGGAATACTTGATTTTTGAGCTTCAAACATGAGCATATAAACATTCCATCAAACTTAAAGAAATGTAGTTGAGCTGCAACTTGAATAAAAGTCTCAACTTCCTATATAAATTCATCTGTCAATCCTCTTCCACCTGATAACAATCTGTTATACATTTAATATCTCTCTTATTAGATAGTCATTTGGATGTTAAAGCAAATGTTCCCTACATAGTTGTGAAATCAATTATTAAAAGATATGCAACCTAAAATATCATTTAAATCTAAGAAAGAAATATCATTTACTCTCCTAACCGGGTTATCGAAAAGCAACCGTTTTATGTGTTCAAACATAGGTATCGAACCTCTCTTTCCTTTTCCTTATTGTATAACCTATGATGGATACTATTGTTGGATGGTTGGTGAAGGCATTCCAATTTAAGTAAAGCACACCTTTTCAAACGTAGGTATCAAGCCTTGTCCCACTATGTGGGGTTGGCTACATGAATCAAATAAAGATAGATCATTTCTAATACTTTCTAACCAAGTCAAAATCAGTGTAAAAACAACCCATAACAACAAATCAACATCTAACTAAGCATGATATAATGAAAATTGAATGAAAAGAAATCAACATCTAACAAAAACATGAGTTATCCAAATCTATTAAGCATGATACAAATCGACATCTAACAAAAACATCCTGGAATTTGATTATCACACTTGTACGATGCTCAAAGGAATCGACATCTAACTAAGTATGCCCAAAGTAAAAAACAAACTAAAATTTTATTAAACAATGAACTAATTCCAAATTACATATCCCATATTATATATTTATAAACATCTCATTTATTATTTCTCTAAGACAAACATGAGTTCTCAAACCATTCAATTTCAATGAGCATAGTGAATTCTTACTATAATGTGGATGAATGCTAAAGCCAAAATATGGAACAACCCATAACAACAAATCCAAAAATTTTCACATGCTAATTTTATTGAATTATAAGAGGTTAATGATTTTCATTAAAGAAAACATGAGTAAAATTTTATTTTAAATAGGACTTTTATGCCATTTAATCATCATTAAAATTTTCATGCTATAAAAATGATTAAATCATAAAAAAATTTATAAAACTCAATCCCCATATAATTCTTACATAAGAATATCTTCAACAAAAAGCATACCCCAGACTACAACCTCTTGTAAATTTCTAGTGAGAATATCCATGACTAAAGCAAAAAGATAAGGACTTAAGGCCAATCCTTGACATAATCTAACAAGTAATAACTCTTGCATACATATCCTTAGTGACTTGAATATAAGCATTATTAACCCCTTTCTTTTTTATAGCTCTCTATAGTGCTTCTCTTGAAACTTTATCATATACTTTCATGAAATCATTAAATATCATGTGTAGATCCTCCTTATTCTCTATGTACTTCTCCATCAAACATAATAAAAAAAAAAAGCATAGCTTTGATAGTTGACCTACCTTTCATGAATCCAAATTGATTTTGCCAAACATTAGCATCACGCCGCATTCTATGCTCCATAACTCTCTCCCACAGTTTAAAGTATGACACATTAGTAAAAAAAATGCAAACCTTTAGTTTGGAGGGTTGCCGGAGTACTTGATCGACAGCTTTCGACGACAGAATAAGGGCGTGATCGGCGGCGAGAGTGAGGACGAGATCATCGGCCGGAGATAGGGTGTCGGCGCTCGGATTCCTGCGGAGGTAGTCGGAGGCGCGATTGCGAGTGTGAGCATCTGGAGAGAAGTATATGTGAATAAATGAAGAGGAAGGCTCAATTTGGAAAATATTAGGGCAATTTCTGATAGTATTTTGATAGTTTCGATCGTAAAAAAAATGCTTAACATCGACGACTTGCTCCGATAAAGGCGTCGTGAAAACAAAAAAATCGGCGGCCTAGCTGGGGGTTATTATACCATCGATAATTCTGACATTTTATTATAAAAAACTGCTAGATAAACCACTGGATAATACCAGTGGTCAGATAGCCGGCTTAACCGTCGGTAATTCTAACGGTTATATGATCACTGATAAATGCTGATTTTCCTGTAGTGATACACCCATGAGCTCTGTCATTCAATTAGACAAAGATGCAAGTGGAAAGTCAGTAAACTAAAATAAGTATAGGGGTATAATAGGATCACTAATGTATTTGACAGCTAGCAGACTTTACATTATATTTAGCATTTATCTTTGTGCCAGATTTTAAGTAAATCCTCATGAATCACCTATGATAGCTATTAAGATAATCCTCATATACATTCTAGGAGACCAAAATCTTTGTATCTGGTACCTTTGACTAGCCCAGCAATTGAAATCATAGGATATTTGGACTTAGACTTTGCATGATTTAGGATTGATAGAAAAGAACCACTGGAACTTATCAATTTATAGGTCAATCCTTAGTTTCCTAGTTTGGTAAAAAATAAAACCCTATAGCCTATCCACCGTTGAGGCAGAATATATTGCTATCATAAGTTATGTTGCTCAAGTCTTATGGCTAAAGAAACAAATCCTTAACCTTGTACTCTTTGTTGGCACAATTTAAATTATGTGTGACAATACTAGTGCCATATGCATATTTAAGGGAGATAATATTGAGTTAAGTCATGTATAACCTAAGGATCAACTAACAGACATCTTCACCAAACCCTTAAGCTATAACACCTTTAGCAAATTGATGATTAAACTAGGTGTCATTGAAATTCATGCATGATTCAGGGCAAGATAAAATCAATAACTTGAAATTTTATTTGTTTTTAAAGTTTCTATTTTTTTATGTTTGTTGAATGTTTAGTGTTGTTTGCTTATTATTAGATATTCCATGATCACCACACACCTCATATTAAAACAAATATTCACATCGTACCTACAATCCATATTCATACTATATAATCTACACAAATCAACACATCTTAGCCGTATGTAATCTTAATGGTTTTAATTTGACTAATTATTGATAATCATACTGTACGATCCACCTATTCATACTATATGATCCATGTGTCACTAACAGTTATACATACTAAATCTTCTGACATGATAATTGAAACATCTTTATATTGTATGAACACTTGTTTGTACTGTTTGAATCTTTTAGTCAAAGGTCAAACATCACTTTTAACAAAGATCATCTAGTACGATGTTGATTGTACTGTACGATTTGATGACCACTTTTTCTGGCAATTTATTCAAACAAAATGAATTCTTATCATCATACTTCACTAACCTTGATCGTACCAGACTATCTGCTAAAAAATCTATAAGTATGGAGGTATTTCTAAAGTTTCATTTACTTCATTTCTCTATTCATATTTTCAACTTGTTTCATACCTTCAATCCTCCTAATGGCCGATGGAAAAAGAGCTTGTCAATAGCTCCAAGGTAGTTCTTCTCGTCATCCTAATAACAACTGTTTCCAGATAGCAAATGATGAAGTAGCCTATCATAGATACAAGGAAGCCCAAATAACCCCATCTTGCATTCTTGACCAGTCAAGTCTTAGTTTTCGGGTAATGGTTCTCTTTGTTACTTGCACTCTCCCCTTTTTACTCACCCTAGCCTTCCATTTTAATTTTGAGCTACTTTATAAACATTTTGCTAGTCTATGAGTATCTCCAAATTTCTCCTCCCTGATTTCATATGTCTACAAATGATCCAAAGAAATTACTAAATAAGATCTGACTGAATACATCCACATATCCACTAAAGGGGTTCAACCCATACTTTATCATCTAGGGGAGACTATGAATAACCACTATCAATTTAGTTATTAGGAATACTCCTCTAAACCAAAATCAACCACTTGTCCATTTCCTAAATCAAAATGTTCTTATAATCCAACATATTCTTTGAACTTATATTCTTCATAAAGTTGGAGATTGGGTAAATATCACTCCTCTCTTGTCTGTAGTCACCTACCTAATAATTTTTTACACTATTTTTGATGAATCCCAAATGATCATTTCTTATATACACAACCTCACTTCCCTTTGCTCATGCTTAACCCGTTGTAAGCACAACCTTGCTCTAGGTCACCTTATTGCCTATGTGTTGGACCAAAAATATCATCATACTTATCTCGCACTAGCAGATTAAGTTCCTATTTTTTAGTCTGATGGATCTTTCCATGCCTTATTTTATCTTCACCAAGGGGATTATCCCTAAGAAGAGCCAAATTTTGATGAGGAAGGGGGAGTTGGTCCAGCACCAACAATAGCACTGACACCAATTTTAGCACCAGCACTAGTACCAACACCATAATACCAACCATATTCCTATAAGGGGTTGCTACAACACTTTGATCGATTAGAGGCTCAACTTGATTGCCATATTCAGCTGTAGTAGCACCAACAACATGAAATCGACATGGCGTGGTCTGGTAAGCAATTTTATATGATTCACTGCTATTTCCAGCCACTACCACCTCCACCACCACTTTATTAAGGTTCCTACTTCTAGGATTATTTATTTTTTTGTTTGGAGTTTTTGTTGTGTTTGTTGTTTTTGTCTTTCTATCTTTTTTGGTAATATTGAAAGGGAAAGTAGTTAGATGGTTGTATTTTGTGTTTTTCTCTGTAATCCATTTTTTAAATAAAAAATATATGATTGTGTGCTCATATGTGTTTTCAACTTATAAAAAAATAAAAAAAACATAAAACAAATCTTACTTTTCCCTATTTTTCAAAAATATCTCATCTAGTGAGGGAGAGGTTAAGAGAAAATACAACTCTTACATTTTCAACCAAAAATATTTGCCATCATAAAAAAGGAGGAGATTATTGCAATTCGTGATCCCAAGCTTATGATTTTAATGATAACAAACAATATTGATTGAATTTGCATTTCTCCTACTATTATATTTTGCAAATAAAATTAACATTTCAAACTCAACAAGCATGCCTAAACAAAAAGACTAGAATTCTAGAAATTAAACTTTTCTAAATAAAATTAACTTTTCAAACTCAACTTTTTAACAACAAGCATGCCTAAACAATGGTTTTCATCATTTACCGACCATCTCCTACGTTGGGGTTTTCATTCAAGTGCTGCTGATCCATCCCTCTTTATTTACACACAATAGGACATATGCATTTACCTAATTATATATATTGATGATATTCTTATTGCTGGAAATCATTCAGGTAAAATTTTTACACTCTTTAAAGACATTCAAAGTAGATTCCAGCTATAATAGATTGGCCAACCTTCCTAATTTCTTGGCATTTCACTGCAACAGCTCTCTATTGGTTGTATTATTCATCAAACAAGTCATGTTGAAGAAAATTTTCTCAAGGCAAGCATGGATGAATGCTAACCTATAGCAACACAAATTACATGTAAACTACCAACTCTACTGAATGCATTATATCAATTTACCAATCTTAACTCTATTGCATGTTAGTTGGATCACTACAATACATGACTATAACATGACATGATCTCTCATTTGCTATGAATAAATCATGAAAGTTTATGTATTCACCTCAACAAGTCCATTTCCATATGCTCAAGTGCACTCTTCGCTATATTCAAGGTATAATGGCATTCAATTTACCTATTCAGCCAACCAACATTCAACTCATTATGTTTCCTAACTCGAATTGGGAAGGGGATTCTAGTGAGGGTACTGTATTTTTCTTGGCAACACGCTTGTTTCATGGTCTACTAAAAAGCAAGCAACAATTGCGCGATCATCTTTCAAAGTTGAATATAGGGCGCTCTAATCGGATGCTATGGAGATCATTTGTCTTCGTCATTTGTTGCAAGACTTTAATGTCCATGTTTCTATAGCCATTTGATAACATTTTAGCTATTTTACTTTCCCATAATTTGGTTTTTCATGCTAGAACCAAACATATTGAAATTGACCACCATTTTATACATGAATGTATCAAGTCACATATTATTATAATTCATCATATCTCCACTCATGATCAACTAGCTGATATATTTATAAAGCCATTGTTTTCATCCAAATTCCATAATTTACATACCAAATTAACAATTTGAGATTGAACCATTAACTTGAGGGGGTATGTTAAGGATGCATAATCTGTGTCGGCTTAATAGAGATTATTCCATGTTGTCACTACCGTGCATGTTTCACTATGTCTGCTAATGCTATTAGAAACAACTTTATTACTATTTGATCTCAGCCCTTCATGTAATCTCATCTTCATTCTTAAGATGATGTATATGGTATATCAAATAGTAACTGATGCACTATTGAGGGATGAAAGAGATGAGGGATAAATAAAGAAGTTGAATACTAATTTTAAGCTTTTCCTATTCTCTAGAAATATTTTATATTGGTATACTTTTATACATTTTGCCACATAGATGGTACCATTCTACCACTTTCATGAAATCTAAAACTTACCCAATTCAATTCGTAGAAAAGAGGACTTACGAAATTTGATTGCTTTTCTATTTTCTTTTTAGCAAGTGGGTGATAAGTTAGTGCTTCTATCTCTAGAAATAATTTCTATGGATCATCATTCTTCATACAACATATATTGTCACCGGTTTGATCAAAACTAAATCTTACTCTATATATGTTATTTGTAATTGCATGTGAAGCAATTGTTATAGCATCCAAGAATATAGACTATTATATGCCTGCTGGCTGATGGATTTTGTTAATCTTCAGTGCCTAGAAAGTACTTCTCAATTAGTCTATAAAAATATATATATATTCTCTATCTTATGAGAGTTAATATTAGAGGTGGAAGTTTGTAAACCTTATTGATTTCTTAAATTTGTATTTGCATGTGAGGCAATTGTAAAAACTTTTGAAAGACATGAAGGGAATACTCAAAACCGCAAAACAAACAAATAACTACTATTTACAATTAGATATATTGGTTTTAATTATGACAAAAAAGAAATATTAGGATTTCAAAGTTATTATGCTTATGTGGAACAACATTAAAGATACTCATTATATACAAAATATTCATATTGATTTTTGATGAGATTAAATGAACGCGATGTCTCTATAATTTTTTTCACACTAAAATTGTAGTTTAGATAAATAGAAATACTTTATTTCAAGATATGTAATTCCATACTTATTTAATTTATATTTTAATTAAACATTACAAATTTATCAGAGTTATATTATTATTATTATTAGAAAAAGTATATTTATTATGAATTAATAGAAGATATTATAATTTTTTTGATTTTTTTAAAGTATGATTGTACATTAAATATATATATATATATATATATATATATATATATATATATATATATATATATATATATATATATATATACTTTGATATTTAAAAGTCATAACATATTTCATAAAAGTTAATACAATTTCAATTTAGAATTATTAGTTTATTATCATATAAATTATAAATTTTTTTTACACCTTAAATTTTTTTTTTCATTTTATTATAAAAGAGTATAAAAGTAATTTGTTCTCCTAAAGTTGCAACACAACAATGAGACAGTTATTCTTCTCAAATAAAATATACTATTTTATGTACAACAACTTAAGAATTCAGCTTTATGTATAACAATTTCATAATCTGCTTAATAATAGTTATAATCATCCCAAATGAAACATAATTACTCTTAAAATTTTTTTTTTTGGGAATATTTGGGGCATCAGCCCATCTCATTAATCAAGAAAAAGATTACAAGTAAAAAGATCATTTGCTAAATACAAAAATTAAGAAGCAATTGACAAAACTTATCAGCACATGCTGCTGAACAAAAAAACCTATAAAGAAAGGAAAAAAAAATACCGCTAAGGACTCAGAGCAATCCATAGAAATAACGCCCAGCTAGCCAAAATCATCCAGTTGGATGTAAAGATCCCCTGGTTGCCGAAGAGAAGCCGCTCCCAGGCCGTCAAAGGGGAGAAGAGTAGAATTGCCATCATTATTGTCCTTCAAAAAGCCAGCCTCAGGTTGCCAAAGATGGCCATCTAGAGACACCAAAAAACCGTAACTTGGAACGGGCATAATCCAGTAAGCCTTCCAGACCAAAAGGCAAATATCATGAGAATATTAGCTGTTGAGAATTGAAGCAATTTCTCTTATAATTCTTGAGATAAACAACCCTTTTAATCTTCAAAGCAGTGGTAGTATGACTCTCAGAAATATTACCAAATATTCTATCATTCCTAGCTCTCCATGTGTAGTAAACAATAGCAGAAAGTAAAAGAAAACAGAAGTTCTTCCTATTATTATCAGTTTCCCTTTCATCAATGTCATTGAAAACTTGCCAAAGGTTCGGGCGTAGCAGCTTGTAGTTCATCCTTGGCATGAAACTCTTGAGAATTTTAAAAGAGAAGTCACATTCAAGCAACAAATGGTTTTGAGTTTCCCTTTCAGTTTTATAGAAAGTGCAAAGAGGATTAGCAGAAATTCCTCTAGCCAACATTGCATCAGCAGTTTTAAGCCCCTTTTTGAAAACAAACCAAGAATATATCGAAAAGCAAAGGGAAAAAACTTATGCCAAACATACTTATACTAGTTAACAACCTCAGACCCAGCATAAAAATTTTTGAGAAAATTTCTGAAACACGACTTTTCAGACTTAGCCCAGCTACATTCATCAAATCCAGAGTAGATGGGAACAAAATAAATAACAGCAGCTAAATGGGATGGAATATACGAAGGTAACTTCCAGGAGCCATTAGAAATGAAGCTGCTAATAGTAAATAAAGAGTGATTAATAGGAAATTCCAAGTTCATATGATTTAAGCGTTCCACAATAGACTGGCCAGAACATCAAGGATCCCAAAAGAAAGAAAGAATACTGCAGGGGATAATTTTGAAATTAAGGGAATGCCAGAGGAAATTAGCCACATCACAAAGAGCTTTCCAGTAAAATGATCTTTTGGAAATGCTGGAATTCCAAAAAGATCCATATTTTTCTTTCCACCACCCAAAAAGATAACTTTTGGAGTTATAGAACCTCCAAACCGTATTGCATCCAAAAGCATGGTACATTGAATCCACCGATGGAATACCAAGCTCACCATGAATTTTAGGCTTACAAGTTTCCTTCCAAGATATCATGTGCAAACCTTTCTTATGAACATCCCCAAAAAATAAGAATTTAGAGCAAAGGCTGTTGATAATTTTAACACAGGATTTTGGGATAATGGTGCCTCTCACCCAATAAGCCAAAATGTTACTGATGGTGAACTTAAGGAATTGAAATCTACCGACTAAAGAGAGAGTTCTGTCCTTCCAGCCCTCCAAAGAAGCCATAATTGTTTGTAAAAGTGGTTGAAAATCAGCATTCTTGAGCCTTTTGTGAAAGATCGGGATGCCAAGATATTTAATGGGGGTGGTAGAGGTTGGGATGTTCAGAGTGCTGAATATAGCATGCTCATCAATAACATTTTTAGAGAGAAGGATTGTGCTTTTGTTACTATTAACAAATAAACCAAAGATACTGTCAAAAGCTTTTAAAAGGTTGTTCAGAGCAATAACATTTTCCTGAGAGGCCTTGCCAAAAATTAGAAGATCGTCAGCATAAAGAAGATGTGAAATAGTAGTGTTACCAATCACCATACCCTGTATAGAATTATCCAGGATAGCATCGTCAAAGCAAGAGGAGAGACAGTCCATGACAATGCAAAATAGGTAAGGGGAAAGAGGGCAGCCTTGTCTAAGGCCAGAGGAAAAATTAAAGTAACCTTCAAGAGCCCCGTTAATAGAGATAGAGAAATGAACATCAGAAATGCATCCCCGAATCCAAGAAACAAACAAAGCAGGGAATCCTTTAGCAAGCATCCGATTAAGTAAGAAGTCCCTAGAGACAGTATCAAAGGCCTTATGAATATCAAACTTTGCACAAAAAAGCTGATGCCTAGTATTAAAATTGAAATCTTTGAGTAGTTCAGCAGCTAGCAAAATATTATCCAAAATAATTCTTTCTTTAACAAACCCTGATTGGCTAGGGTGAATGATATAAGGCATAACATCTTTCATTATATTAGCTAGGATCTTGGCAATGATCTTGTAGAAAGTGTTGCAAAGGGAGATGGGCCTAAAATCAAAAATGTCCTAAGCATGAGGCCGTTTAGGAATTAAGGCAAGAGCAGTGGCTTTTGCATGCTTAGGCATAGAGCCAGTGGAGAAGAAAGTCCAAACCGCATCACAGATTTGCTTGCCAATAATATTCCACATGGATTTATAGAATTCAAAGGTGTAACCATCAGGTCTAGGAGCAGAACAGTTGGGGGAAGATAAAATAACATTCTTGATTTCATCCACAGTGATAAGGGAGACCAGCTATTGAGAAAGGTCAATGGGAAGCTTCAGATGAATGGGGGCCTCCCAAGAGGAAGTTGTGGATGAGTTTGAAGTGTTGAAAAGCTTTTGAAAGTGGTTGATGATTGTAGAACCGATCTCAATAGGTTTGTAGAAAGTCCCTTCCATGGTGGTAATGCATTTGATGTGATTAGAGTTGTGACGAGTATTAATCTTGGAATATAGAAACTTGAGGTCATCTTCACCATTGGACAACCAGTTGACCTTTGCTCTTTGTAAATCCAACAGACCAATCCAAATTTTTCTCTGCAAGACTATGGTTTATGTCTTTCAAAGCTAGATTGAGGTCGGGATCCAAAGGTGAATCCTGAATCTGACATAAAAGAGAATTTTGAAGGTTGACAAGCTCAGAAATATCCCTATGAAGGGAATTAGAAGAGACCCAATTCTTTCCTTTAATGCAGAGTTTGAGAGTTTTTAGCTTTTAGAGAAAAGCATTAATGGGGCTACTGTGAAACCTTTGAGAGAAAACATCAATAAGAGCATCCCAAAATTTAGATTTAGACAACCAATAATTCTTGAAAAGGAAACAATGCTTATGATGTTGGTTGTGATCATAATGAAGAATGATAGGGGAATGGTCCGAAATCTGTGGATCATCCACTAAATAGTAAGATTTTGGGTAAGTATGAAGCCAAATGTCATTCACCAGCATCCTATCAAGCTTAATATGGATTGGATTATCGGTCCTTTGATTAAACCAGGTGAAGAAATGACCCACATAGCTAAGGTCATGTACACCAATGTTGAAAGAAAGATTATTAAAGTCCTCCACTTTGCTATTAGTAAGAAATGAACCACCAGCTTTCTCGTTAGGAGACCTACAACTGTTGAAGTCTCCTAAAATAATCTAGGGGATGGAAATGCCAACAGTAATATCACTAAGATCCTTGCAAAGGGTCTGCCTTTCAACCATAGAATTCGAAGCATAAATCACAGATACACAGTAAACCACAGTATTACCAGAAGAAATAGTGTCGTGAATCAATTGACTGGACGTAAAAAGCGGCTTAAAACTCACACACAGTGAGTTCCATTTAATCCATATTCCTCCAGGAGCAGAGCAATCAAAATTGTCATAAGAGCCTTCATGAGAAAAAACATAGTGGGTGGAAATGAACCAAGGGTCAGGAGGGATGGGTTTGGTGATTATGGATTCCAAAATAAAAAGAAGATCAATGTTGAATTTCTTGATAAGATTTTTGCAGCAGATAGCTTTGTCAGGGCTGTTAAACCCACGAGTATTCCAGGCTGCCAGGAGATGAAGACTGGTCATTGGGACTTGGAAGAGGGGCTGGTGGCCTTTTTGGCCGTTTTAGCTCTTGTGGATTTGGTAGAAGAGTTGGTTGACGCAGGCTGCGAAGAGGTCTGTTGTTTATCATTAATGGGGTTGACAATCATTTTTTGGTTTGAATCAGGAGGTTTTCCAACAGGATCACACTCAGCTGAGGAATTGGGTTGTTGGCTTGGGGTCTCACTTTCAGAAGCAAAGGCTTGGTCTGAAAGTGTCGCGAATTTGTTAGTGGTAGTGACTGATGGTGGTTTCAGGGCCGGATCAAGGGGGAATTTTTGGGATGTGGGGGATTTGGGGAGGAGATAGGCTCCTCAGAAGGGGAGTTTAAATTAGGCAATTGTGGTGTGGGTGAAGTATTTGAGACTCTAGGAGGTTCAGTGGTGGGCGTTGGTTGTGACAGTGGGGTAAAAACTGGAGGTTTTGGAATATTCAACCTTGGAGGAAGTTTCCTAGGCTTATGGCTTGTACTCCTGCCGCGATTTTGTGGGATTTCAGGTTGCTGAGGATTGGGATTTTATGGGCAGGAGTTGGAGGAGTGCATAATAGAATTACAGAATGAGCAGTGAGAAGGCCTCCAGTCGTACATCATAGCAAGCGGAAAAACTTTTCCATCCACATAATAGTAAATCTCATCCGGCAAGGGGGAAGAGCTACTCACCTGAACACACACTCTAGCGAAGGTGAGTCTCATTTTAGCAGCAGTGAGGGCGTCAACTGCCAGAGGGACTCCAACACAGCTAGCAATCTTGGAGATCCCCTCCGGTGTCCAGCACGAGAGCGGGAAATTTTTGATCTTGATCCGAAGAGGAATAGAGGGGAACACTTCCCGCTTAGGAACGAAATCAGGAGTCCATTTTTGGAGAATGAAAGGTTTACCGAAGAAAAATCATAGTCCCCCGACCATGCCATGTCATAGTCCTCACGGTTGTTGAACTTGAGAAGGAAGAAGTCTTCATCCAAGGTGAGAAGGGTGAGGGAACCTTTCAACGACCAAGTCTTTTTGATCGTTGCAAGGAGAGCTTCGTAGTATGGCCGTCGGCCAATTGAGTAACCAATCAAAGAAAGAGCCCATTCGGGGGAACCAGCGTTAAACTGAGCAGAAGTGAAGTGTGCTGTGGCGTTTTGGGTAGGAAAGTGAGAAAATCGAAGAGGTGAGCTTATTCGAAACCAGCGGTTGGGATGCGATGAGACTCTTCCAGTCACTGGGAAGAAGAGTGGAGGAGGAAGAAGGGAGGTTGGACGAGGGGTTGAGAGGGGGAAAGATGGAGGAGGACATTCCAGAGGAGATCCCCCTCGGGGAAGAGGCGGTGGCGGTGGCGGCCAGAGGATCGCAAAAACTATCAAAATCCTAACAGAGCATTCTCACTTGCACTTTTTCCAACAGACTTTTAAATTTTTCAAAAAAATAAAAATAAAAAGTCAGGCTGGCAACGCCGAACCAGTCCGCCGCCAGTTATTATTTTCGTTCAGCCGTCCACTGTTTTCTTTATTTTATTCCTTTTTTTTTTAATTTTAAGACTTGAAACATAAATTAAAAAAAAAAATAAACAACGGATTCCGAAGTCTTTACATTTTTACTAACTGAATTATTATTATTTGTTTAGTTCTTAATTCTTAGTTCCCGTAATTCTTATTATATTCCCGTAAAAGCTTCTCCAGTTCTCTGTTCAGAGATCTGGTTTGAGGAGGATCTTGTAGGATTTTTGGAGGGTCAAGCAGCTAAGGTAACAAAACCGAAACCCTAGTATTTCTTCCCTCGTATTTGGTCAAAGGATTACTTGCCAGAAATTAATGACTATGATATCGAAAGATCCCATTTCTTCTAAACCCGGCGACAGTTTCGGCCATCGACATGTTTGAGCATCTAGAAGGTTGATTATGGTTGATTTTGTTTAGCGGTTCCATCTTGTTGTTTGATCTCGTTCGGTCGTAAAACCCGCAACTTTTATACGTAGAGGCGAGAAAATATCTGAGCCGACGATGTTTAGGGCTCAATTGGTTGCTTGTAGATTTAATTTGCTAGTTTTTTGGGATGAAAATTACAATGCTTTTCTCTTGCAAGCAAGCATACTTTCTTCACTGGTTTGAATGCATTGATACCTCCAATCTCATAGTAATGCAGTTTCAGTGGGAATTAATAAAAACTGATCTAGCCTCTTCCCACAACTATTATTATTTTTGATATCATACTTCTCCAAAGAGTTTATGCTGATGATTTTAGGCACAACGCAAGGGCTGCTTAGACCAAATTTTACCAAAATATGACTGAGAGAATGAGGCTAAGGAGAGAGTTACTCGTACAGATGAATTCCCTTAAGAGGGAGAGATGAACAACAGGGTTCAACTGCAAAGAAGATTTTATTGATTAAATAAGAATGATTACAAGATTTCCCTTGAGGAATTGAGTGTTGGGCCCCTAGTTCATTATATTTGATGGATTTTATAGTCGTGCTGGGGATTGATGAATGATTTTAATCCCTGAACACCCATTTTGATCCATTACTATATATGAAAGCTTACACAATTCAATGAATAATCATGTGTTTTTTGAAGAGTCATGCAGTTTGGTGTTGTGTTGTGCATGAGTGTCCTTTTAGTTTTTGATGCCCATTCATTCTCACTAAGGCTTGAACAAATTTTTAAGAGTTGGGGAGAACGGTATGGATGAACACTGATATGTGAGACTCCTTACTTCAAATTGATAGCATGCTCGCATTTCCGCGGAGGTGGAAACCCCTGAATTTGCTAGAACACCTTTTGATACTATTCTAGGAGTGGCTTACCATTTCTATCTTCTTCCCATCTTCTTCTCCTTCCAAACTCGGCAGCTCCACAAAAAATCTCACTCTTTCACCCTTTCCCCCTCCTTGGAAGTGGCTCCAAAGGTGACATCTCCTTTTCTTCCCCCAACATTTCCACATTTTTTTAGGGGGAAACCCACAGAGGGGCCTATGCGTTAATTAAGAAAAATATTACACAGTTCTTAAGGGGACTTCAAGCTCAGTAATGTTCATAAGAGCTAAAAAAAGAAAGCAAAAAAATCCTAAGAGCTCGAGTTCCCTACTAAGTAAAAATACAGTATAACCTAGGTACTATCTACGGTGCACAATAAAGAGCACCCAAAAAAGGGGAACAAACCAAAAAACAACAACAAGCTTCACCTTCCCTTCCAAAGTGACACCACTTGGAACACCTGCACTAAGGAAATCCTACAAAAAATGTGATAATGAAGATGGAAATTGCACAAATAAAACCATAAGCTGGCAAGGTGATAGTCCCAACAATTATTTACAAATCAAGTAGTATAAATACAAGACAATATATTCAGCCTCCAACCCACAACTTTATAACACTTAGCAGCATCATCCACAAAGAAATGAACAAGCATCATCCAACTATCAGTGAAGCAGCCATGAAACCCAATAGCAATCCCATAATCCACAATGACATAGACACAGAAAACCAAGATAAACGAGATATATAACCCGTTAACATCCAACTTAGAGTAGATAGCCATAGCTTCAGGAAAAAAGAAGCAAAAAAAAATCCCTAACTGATCTTTGAAATACCAGTTCCAAACAAACCAAGCCAACCACATTGAGTCCACAACAGCCAAGCACGATAACAATTAAAAAGGCCAACCCAGTAAAAATAATTAGAAACAAAAATGCCAGCTAAATCATAACCCAAATGGCACTCCAAACTAATCCCATCCCCAAGTAAGCACAAAGGAACCATGCCCAGGTAAAGGAAACATATAAGAAGAAATGTATAGCAAAGCCAATCAACAAAACACAAAATCATGAAATAAGCTAAACCCCACAAAAACGAAGAGGATAACTGAAGAAAAAAAGCAATAAGAGAGTGGCTCCAAGGAACACCCACTAGCAAAACCCCAACAAAACCAAGCGAAAGCATACAGGAAACCAACCCATAAAGAGCAAAACCAACAATATTTCCACCTCCCTATCCTCCCTCGTTGTCCCTATATTAGTGTTTCCCCCGCTTCCTTGTCTGGTCAACAGTGCACTTGCCTCCGATATTGTCAGTTGAGTGTGAAGCTCCAATATTTTTTCATCATGTCCTTTAGGTTAGAAAGTCTTTCTTCCAAGGATGAAAGCCTTCTTTCGATGGTTGAGAACTTCACCAACTGGGATTTGATTTGCTCAACTTTTTCTTACAACACTTCCATCTTTTTGCTGCCATAGGTCCAAAAAGTGCTCTGATACCAATTTGATACGCTTTGGTATAAAAAATAGCCAACGAATTAATACAAATTCAGTGAACAACAGATTTTTATCTATAAGAAAAGAAATACGAACAAAGAAGATACAATGATCCTCTTTCAAGAGGAGGATCGTCTCTCCCAAACCCTAGATGCCGTTAGGATCCCTCACAAAAACTGCGGACAACAAACACATACAAAATTTTCCCTCCTAGGGCTCCAATAAGGGACATAATAAGGTTTTCGAATGTGGGGACAACAATAAGGGAGTTTTATGGTGAAGGTGGTGGGGTGGCCGACCACAATGGGGGGTCTTTTGGGCAAGGGGAGTGGAAAATCAGAGGAGGAGGGGGATAGGCTGAACCACGGGAATCGGGTTATGTGAGGTGGAGGGAAGAAATGTGGGATTCCCACCCTCGATACATGAGGAAAACATGGAGGGATTATAACAACCGCTGCACTAGAGGAGGAAAAATCTATTCGAGCAGTAGCGATTCTAGGGTGTGAAAGTTGAAGATGAGAATGATTGATGACAAGGAAAATGAGCAACTCATAAGTTTCAACAAACAAATTGAAGAGGATAAAAAAATAGTCATATCAAAGAATGATCTTATTGAGCTACCAATTCGTTCTTAGCATCCTGACTTTATTGTTCAGGAGGCACTTATCAGGTGGAAGGATTTTTCATAGTGCGAAGCCACATGAGCGCCATATTAGATGACATGAGACCGTTCCCATCTTCCACTTTGAGGACAAGGTGCTTTTTTGGTGGGAAAGCATTGATACGCCAGAGGGTCCACCTTGTGGGGCCCAAGGGAGTTAATATTCACTATGTAAGGAGGAGAAATCATGGGAGAAATAATTAAGAAAGTTTATTTTGGAAACGATGGCTAATTTGAATTAGATTTGAGAGGAAAATAGGAAGGAGGGGGTCAAGAGCGACCTCTTAGTGCTCCAATAAGGAACATCGTAGGTTTTTTGGATGGTGGACAACATGAAGGGAGTTTCGTGTGAAGGTCGGTGAGGTGGCCAATCACAATGGGAGGTCTTTTGAGCAAGGGTAGTGGGCGGTCGGAGAAGGCCGGGGGCGGGCCGAACCATGGGGATCGATTCATGTGAGACGGAGGGAAGAAAAATGTTGGATTTCCACCCTAGATACACGGGAGAAATATAAAAGGATTACGACAACCGCTACATTAGAGGAGGAAGAAGCTATTGGGGTAATAGTGATTCTAGGGTGAGAAAGTTGAAGATACAAATGATTAATGACAAGGAAAAGGAGCAACTCATAACTTTCAACAACCAAATTGAAGAGGATAAAAAAATAATCATCTCAAGAAATGATCTTATTGAGCTACCAATTCTTTCTCAGCATATTGGGTTTATTGTTCTAGAGGTAATTATCAGGTGGAAGGATTTGCTTGAGCACGAAGCCACATGGAAGCCATATGAGATGATCAGGAGACTATTCCCATCTTTCACCTTGAGGACAAGGTGTTTTTTGGAGGGAAAGTATTAATATGCTAGGGGGCCCACCTTGTGGGGCTCAGGGGAGTTAATACTCACTATGTAAGGAGGAGAAATCATTGGAGAAATAATTAAAACAATTTATTTAGGAAAAGATGAAATTATATTTGGGAGGAAATTATGAAGATTTTATTAAGAGAAAGAGGCTGATTTAGATGGAATTAATTAGGAGATATTTTCTAGTTGAAGATGGTATATTTGGGGGTGGTTTTGGATGAGGTTAATTAGAAAATGTTTCCTAATTGAAGAGGGATGATTTTGAGGGGATTCATTAGAAATTGTTTCTTAATTGATGAAGAGGGAGGGTTGTTTTGGTATTTTAATATTTATTGTTTGCTTTAAATAGTTGATTTACCCTAGGGTTAGGATAGTTTGTGTTGTTTGCTGAATTTAGATTGTTCTTAGGTGTTTAGGCTCTAGCCGGCGGCTAGTGATTTAGGAGAGCCGGATCTTCCTCTCCAATTGAAGATCCACTTGTATCTTATCTTTTCTTTCATAAAACTTTCAATAAAAAGTGTTCTTGTGTGTTATATTCCTTGTTTTCTTGTTGTTTGTTTTCTGAAATTGTTGAAATCAGATTTCAGCCAAGGTTTTTCCTAAATTTCTGCAAGCACTTTCTATCATGCTCAGTATTACGTATGAGCTTCCTAGGGTCAAACATCCAAAGAACACGCCAACACCAATGAGCTAAATATTATTTGATTGGTGACCCCTTTGATGCTCTTCGTTCTTTAAACCTAGCTTCAAATAAATTCAGTGTTCTTATGATTGTGTCCTTACCTGTAGAATAAATGCTAGGTTACAAAGTAAAAATGAGGCAAATATTTAGCCTCATTAAGCTTTCTTTTTCTTTGAGAAATAAGAAACAAATGAACTCATTGTTTAAGTCGTTCTTCAGTAAATATTATACTGCCCAAAAACCCATACGGGCCACCATCCAATTTCCCTCCATCCCACCTTCCACAGTCTTCAACCTTCTCAGCTATGCTGATTTGGTGATTGTGTCCTAAAAAGAGGCAGCCAACCTACGGATTTTGATGATGATTATAAATAGCGTTATTGGACATAGTTTAGAGAAACTTTTTGGTTAAGAAAAAATTCATATTCTTTTTCAATCTTGTTCATGTGCTTGGTTGGATGTTGACTCACTTGACGGCAATGTAAGTGCGAGTGCCAATTTTCAAGAGAACTCATCTTCTTATGCTAATGTATTATTTAATTAGTAGATGGCTTTTTGAACTGTGAATTTTTAATATGAATTGTGTTTTCATACATCACATCATTTTGTCGCCTTAGAATCTTAGGCCCTAAGACATCCAATATCACTAGGATTCATACGTTTCATGTTTGCTCCACTTTAAGAAGTGCTTGAATTTTAGAAATTTGTTAGTTTTTAGGAAAGTTATGAGAACCCTAAACCTTACATAGATACCAGTAAATATGCACATGATTAGTAGTTTCTTTTAAGTTATTTATTTTTAATTATTTTGAATTTTGTGTTATGTTATATTTATTAATTCTGAAATGCATCAATTTAATTGATATTGAATGAAAAATGTTTATTTAGTTGACATTGACATTAATTTAATATCGAAGAATTGTTTGGAAACAAATGATTGATTATATTAGAAATGACAATTAAATTAAGACATTGAACCATAAAAATGACATCTATATTATTGCTGGTTATTTGTTGTTAGAATAATATTACAAGATGGACAAGTTAATAAACCTTAGAGGATTCCATGCATTTTTGTTTATTCTTCTTCTTCTTCTTCTTCTTCTTCTTATTATTATTAATAGTATTATTATTGTAAATTAGAATTTAAGGTAACAAATTGAGCTTTCATTTTTGTAAATTTATTTGTGAATAATATAAAAATTAAAATATTTCTCTAAAATATAAAAATTGTAAAACAAGAAGAAAAGAATTCTAAATCATTGAAATTAATTATATCTTAAAAAGTAAAATATATTCCTTTATTTTCAAATTGTTATTAATTTCAAAATATCAAATTGCTTATATTTTTAAGATACTTAAGCCATTTATTTATTAAATGTTAGATTGATGAATAAGATTTCATAATATCTAAATAAATGAATAATGATGATCTCTTTTTGGAATGTCAAGTACTTTTTTAATAGTAAACAATTTTTTTTAAAGGTCTAAAGTTTACTTGGAAGCTTTCTACTGTAAACAACAGGGCAGATTGCAATGATGATTAAAATATTGGTCTTTAGCTTTTATGTGCATAGATTTAAATAATTTACATTATATATATCAACCAAAGACATCTTATGGCAATGTTAAATTATTGCAGAGTGGTTTTTTATGATGTTTCCTGGCAACTTCTAAGATAATTCATAAATTTAGATAACATAGTATCACTAATTTAATGGCTTTTATACAGAATATTACTAAATTGGTTAGCTTTTAAATGCAGTTTCTCAATTATTTCATTATTTTGATATATAAGATTTCATTTGTGGAAAATAAATATGTGTGAAAGGGAGTGAACACCATATTCAGCTGTCCTAAGGAAGGAAGATAGAAGAAAGTTTCATAAAGCTGACCCAAAATGGTTGGGCTAAGGGCATTATTTTTAGATTTTATTGCTTTGAGTGTTTTGTAATTTATGCTAGTAGACTTCCACATAATGCATTATTATTAAAACTTTTCGTAAAGCTTCCTTGTAGCGAGTGCACATCAATAATTTCTCATCTGACTTGTCTTCAGAGAGGTATTCTGAAAGCCTCTGTAGTATTCTATTTGTTTTGCTGATTCTTTTTTTTTTTTCTTCTTCTGGTCAGGTTGTATTCATCTGAAGAGGTGTCAAATTGAAAATCAGAATTATGACTTGCGCAGCAGTGTCAAATTATGGTTTAGAACAACCTCGGTTGTTTCTTGATGTATAACAGATGGATTTGGTTGTTGGTGTTCATAAATTTGCGCTCTGGATTGCATTAAACTTGGATTGCAATTATCACTTTTCTTGTCTTTTCCTGGTTTGATAGCCTATGTCTACTTATAGCAAAAAAAATTATTCACCAAGAAGCCCTACTTGTGAGAAGATGCACAAAGGTAGTCTAGTTGCTTCTTTCCAAGAAGCTAATCCTCAGATGACTTTGAAACACATGGTACCTTTGAAGTCACTTCGATTGAGTCCAAATCACTCTGGAAAAATATTGTCTTTTGTAATAAAACTTGCAGCTCTAGAGACAGTAAGGAGGTTCTCTAAAGCAAAATGTCCAATTTTATGGCGGTTTGTTCAAGCATTTCAAGTTCTTGGTTATCCACCACTTAAATGGCTACAGAGGTGGGGTCCGCTTAGGCTAATAATTAGAGGCACACAGGTAGGTTAAAGCATATGAGCTGTGGAAAAAGAATTACGCAATTTATGTCTTGTGTTGCATATTGTCTTAAAATGGTTAATATAGTTTAGTTATGCACTAGAACATGTTTTGTATATGTGAAACGCTCTTGGCTTTATTAATGTTGACAAGCACAGTGCAGTAATCTTTTGTGTGAAGGCCTACACGAATGGTATTCCTTCTTTAAAGTTTTGTCTGCTTTGAGATATTTTGGTTTTCATCTTTATTTTGTGAAGAATTTAGGAGTAGAAAATTTTAAGTTTAATCAGTATAGTTGCACTTCTTGGAAATCCCTCCTTTTATCTTTATCATCTTTTGAGTCACAATTTATTTAATTGCTTAAAAGTTATATTGCTTTAAGATTTTGTTCAGATGATTTGGTCTTTCTTGCTGTCGTATCTTGAAATTATGGCAAAGAGATTGCAGCAGATTTATTTTGTTTTTTTCCTTAGCCAAATATCCTGGAAACTTTCCTTTCACTTTTTCTATTGTATTCTTTTGCCTTTTGCTCTATGTAAGAAGATATCTTCAACAAGTTTTGCATATACTGTTTTAGCAAATATATTGAATGGAGAGAGAGAGAGAGAGAGAGCGCATATTGTTCAAATGGGAAGACCTTAGGTACGACAAAATTGTCTAAATTTCAAAATTAAAAAAGATGTATTCTGAAATTTACTTTAAAGTTAGAGAATAGGTGGGTTGAGGTGCCACATCTCATTTTGTCAACCTGAGATGGAACATAAATGGATAATATTGTCAGATACCTTTTCTACTCAATCTTGATGAATTTAGTTTAGGATGAGTGTTAATGAGAAATTAATCTGTCCAAACTATTACAATTCATGTACTATACTGTAACTATTGGATTATACCTCATAATTAAATATTCAAAAGTATGCACAGTATTCATCAACACAAAATACAGAGTTTTACTAGAAATTTCAAATAAAATTACACAAACTTAAAATCTTTAATTTACACCTTACTGATCAACCTTCTATCTACACCCACGACTATACACCTATAAGGACTGTATAAGGTGTTGCCGATGATTTGCCTAAAGCCCTGTTGATTTCTTTTCTATTCTTGCAATATATTAACTAGTGAGCTAAACATTTAGTGGGATAAATAGTTCTAGTATAGGATTTAACATACAAGAATAATAAACAATCAGCATGCATGCTATTTTTTTTGAACTAGTGCAAGTCATAAGAGGAACTAAATTATGTTTTAGTTTTAAAATAGAGAAGCTTTAAAATAAAAGTTCATAAGTAGTATATATATGTAACTCTGAAGGATGAATAACTTGTTTCTCATTTTAGTAAACAATCAATGTATAATAGGGTACAATTACTACATTAAATTTTTTAGGTTTTCTCTCATATGATTTTTATTTTATTCATGGACACTATTTTAGAAACATTATATGATGACTATAAGTTTTTGCACATTCGTAATACATCGTTACCTTGCCCATAAGTTAACCATTTACTAATTTTGCCTCCCTTCAAAATTTTATCTCAAAAAACCTACATTTTAGAAAAGAGAGTAGGGCACCTTCTACATGGTTTTTACTTAGGCTTACCTTATTAGATCTTTCATCTTTCTCTCCGCAAGTTATTATTTGCTGGCCTATCTCTCAAAACATTACTTCATGAACTTTTAAAATAGAGAAAATTTAAAATAAAAGTTAGTAAGTAGTATACATATGTAACTTTGAAGGATGAATAACCTGTTTCTCATTTTAGTAAGCAATCAATGTATAATAGGGTACAATTACTACATGAAATTTTTTTGGTTCTCTCATATGATTTTTATTTTATTCATGGACATTATTTTAGAAAAATTATATGATGACTATAAGTTTTTGCCCATTAGTTAACCATTTACTAATTTTGCCTCCCTTCAAAATTGTATCTCAAAGTACCAACTGATGTGAAACTACTAGGAGTTAGCGAGAAATTAATAAGAGCAATTGTTGAAAGCTTTTCAATAGAAAGTTATCGTTCACAACAAAGAAAAATTCTAGGAATTCGTAGTTTTCAACTTGCTTAGGCAAAGAAGTGCACGTTAGATTAACAAGAAAATTCAATCAAACTCCAAAGACAAGAGCAACTTTTATGAGATCATAACAAAAATTCACAATTTAATAATGAGAGGTTTCACCTTGAGGACCTTTTCACTCATTCACTCGTGGGGTTAGGTTAGCTGAAGAAGATACTCCACACTAGAAAAGAGATCACCACCAGTAAGAAGAAGCCTAAGATCTTCGTTGATGGAAAGGTTGCCGGCGACGGATGGATTGTTGGGCGTCCCGCAATCGACCACGATCCGATTGGGAGGTGCTCCTCAATTGTCGGTGCCAACGTGAAGGTGATGCGGTCAATGTAGCCTTCCACGGAGTCGTTGATGTTCAAGTTCAAATCGAAGGTAGATCGAGGAATGTCCGTCCTTCCATGGTTATCATATGTGAACCCGAGATCAACGTTAGGATTCGCCATCCATGGACTAGGAGGAGCTTCTTCGTTCTTCGTGGCCTTGAAGGGGAATCGGCGGTGGGAAAGGAGAAGGAGAACAGTGGGGTGGGGGGGGGGGGGTTGGAGAATTGGGGTAGAAAAGGGAAAGGAGGGGGCGGCTAGGGTTAGGTATAGTGAGGTGGAAGGAGGGGTTCAGAAAATCTGAAGTTAAATTCAGATTTTACTATGAGAGGGGAGGGATTAATTTGAATTTCAAAATTATCCCAATTTGGGCAATAATTGGGCTGATGGTTGGGAGGGGATTAAGGGGAATATTTAATGTGAATTAAGGGAGAATTGGAGAGAGATAAGAGCCATAGAGGGGCCGGCCATAGAGGAGGGGGGGGGCCTTGTATGTGTCTAGGATCGATGTATGGACCCGGGGAGGATTTAATGAGGGATTGCTAAATCTGAAATTAATTTCAGATTTAATGTAATTGAGAGGTTTCCTAATTTAAGATGGTTAATAGGAATTTGAATTCAAATAAGGCAACTTTCTAAATTAATAGAGGGATAAATTAGGAAAGTAATTAAGCTTGATTTGACTTTTGAAATTCAAAATTCAAGGGTCATGGTAGGGAGGGACTGGCGGCTAGTGGAGGCTAGGGGAGGCCGGCGGTGAAATTGGCGGCGGGCGGATGAGGGTAGGCCGGCGGCTTAGGTAGGTGGTGAGGGTGGCGGGTTAGGGAGAGAAAGGGGCGGGGTTTGGAGGCTTCAAGACGGCGGCCAAGGGCTTGGGCTAGGTAACTTAGATCCACGAATTGAGCACTTTCCTAATATGGATTATGTCAATTCAGGAAAGAATTCAAAATTTGAATTTGAAATCTGGAGTTCCCTCCTAATCTTTATGCTCCACTTTTGGAAAGAGGCAAGACAATCAATTTTGGATACATGGGAGGGGAAGGCCGGCGGTTAGGGTTTGGGGTTTGGGTGGCGTTTGGCTAAGGAGGAAGAGGTGTGGGTTAAGTGGAAGGGATCTTGTTGAGGTTGACTTGAGGCTTAGGGACTTGAAGTGGCCGGCGGGTGTTTGGGGAAGAAGAGGTGGCAAGATGTAGGGGAAAGGAAGAAACGATAAGAAAATAATACGAGTACTAACCATGTGTCCCGGAATTCACCGGCGGCTGACGGGTGATTCGTGTCCCTCTCCTAGGATTTCTCCTCTCAAGAACTCACAAAGAGATCAAGAACAAGAAAGCTGAATTTTCATTAGTAATCATTGATCATCCCATTACAATAGAAGAGGTCACAATATATAGGCCTAGAAAATAAAAATAACAATGACTCAAATGCCTCATTGGGCTACAACTCAAGCAAACTCAAAAGAAAGGGTACAGTTGTAAATAACAAATAAATAAATTACAATACATAAATGCATCAAAAATAAATGCTGTGAATCATAGCCATCGATCTACGATTCCTATGCTGATAGACTCGTCGATATCGTCCGATGTTCTCATCACCAATATTTTAGAAAAGAGAGTTGGGTACCTTCTACCTGGTTTTTACTAAGGCTTACCTTATTAGATCTTTCATCTTTCCCTCCGCAAGTTATTATTTTGCTGGCCTATCTCTTGTAACATGACTTCATGAACTTTTATTATCAATGGTATTTTCTTTATCTATATTGGCTCATTTAGTAAGAATTTATTACTTATAACAATCAGACTATCAAAACAAACATCAAGAATATAAAGTGGCAGGAAATAATTGTCATAAAATCTGAGACATCAGACATATAAGATAAATCTTTTATGAACAGATAATTATAAGCATGCAGTTTTTATTATTACTATTTTTTTTTCATGTGTTCAAGATGAAGAAATTCTATGTAAATTAGACCACGAATTTCTTGCTTCCTATACCAGAGATTGAGTATGTTACCAAAACAATTGGGTTCTCTCTTCAACACGCTTCCATATCTTCGCTCCTCGGAAGTCTTGACCTTACATAAACTATCTTACAATGATGATTTCATTGATTTAAAATGTTTTCCGAATATCACATTTTTAATTAAACACAAAATAATCTTAAATAATTTATTACCTCAAAATATTTCTCCCATTCAAGTCTCTTATCATAGAACACGAGTTGAACACGATTGAAACTTCCTTATCTTGCCTCTTCTTCTCTGCTTCCTTTCTTTCCTTTCTTGTCTTCTTCTTTTCCTTTCCTGTTTTCCCCCTTTTTTCTTCTCTTTTTTCAGCTGATGCAGCCTCCTACCCGTCCAAATTATGTTGTCTGCTACAATAATAGCTGAGGCTGCTAAAGTAGGTCCAGTAGCCCTTCAGTCGCAGTCTGTTGCTTCTGCCTTCTTCTGCTCATGTAAGGGAGAAAGAAATATATATATGGAATTTTATGAAGGCTTAAGTGTTTTATGTATTTAGATATAAAATTTAGTTAATTTTCCTAATAAGTCCACCGCCTCAAGTAATGTACAAGTCCACCGCCTTAAGTAATGTATAGTAAAATTGAAAGTATAAATTTAAGAAAATGTAATTATATGTATAAATTGATTTGTGTTGATCATTTCTATATGCTCTTATGTATCAACATGATTGAAATATCGTGAAGAATGAAATAAAAATGACTTTATTGAATTTTGGGATGTGTGAAAAGTGAGGGATAATTTTCGAATAAATTTAATTTTATCTTTTTTTTTTTTTTTTAAATTTAGAGTATTATATGATGAGGGGTTTAGGGTACTTGTATTTTCCTTCATGCAAGTGTGTGGGCTGCTTCTACTATTGTGTTTCAAATGTCTTATTTGACCTTTGAAAATGCTAATTGATCACCGTTAAATGTATTTTCAGCTTCTTTTCTGGTAATTTTTGTTCTTTTGATTATTGATAGCACTCAATTGGCAGAGCATTTCAAGACCGCTGCTGCTTCTTTCAATTGCAACAGCTTTCTCGAATGATTCAGAAAATTGTAGGGTAACAGACGATAGGGTTGATGAGTCACAGTCATTGCCTGAATCACTTTGCAGATCTCCAACTTCTGATAGCTTGTACGTGAATGCAGTCTTTTAGTATAATTTTCAGTTTACTGACTAGTTCCTGTTTGAAGAATTCATAACAATTCATTTGATTGTGGATATATTATTTTGCATGGATTTATCATTAGAAAAGGTAAATAAGATGTTTTTGCTTGTGTTTGTGGGGCGAGGCTGGGGAGTTTACATCGGGTTGGCATGCGGATTATACTCTTTTATCACCAACAACAACAACAACAACATCAAGCCTTTATCCCACTACGTGGGGTCGGCTACATGAATCCTTTTTCTCCATTGTGTCCTATTAAAAATCAAATTCTCGTTTAAATCTACTAAAGAAAGGTCATTCCTAATATTTTCTAACCAAGTCTTTTTAGGTCTACCCCTACCTTTCTTAACATAAGTCAAATCTAATACCTCTACTCTCCTAACCGGGTCATCGGAAGGCCGCCGTTTTATGTGACCAAACCATCTAAGGCGACTCTTTTATCACCAATATAGAAAATTAACCATGATGTGTTACTTACTTCCAAGATGATATAAACTTGAACTATACATTTTATAACGAGTTTCCCTTTGCACATAATAGATTGGCTTTAAGGGTTGTTAGAGAGAGAAAGGAGGAAATAAATGCTAGTGTTGCCTATAACGTAAAGTAGAACTTCAAGGCTTTTGCTTTGATCATAAAGATTTCTTCAATGAAAACCTATGGAAATGCAAGCTTTTTCAAGCCTTTGTTATGATTGTTTAAGAACATTCTGACAAGATTATTTTTTTAGCCTGCATGGAAACTGTAAGAAACAACTTTCCTTGCAAAATAAATTTTTTTTTATGACAAGATTATGTGACAACAATAGATGGTCTTTTTATGGGTGAAAAACACATGCAATAGTGCATTATTTTGGCGTGTTGAAATGGGAAAAGAAGCTCTAGTTATTTGTGGTATTCAATGTGATTTGGAAACCAAACTTTACTCTATACCACAATTTATTGGATTGTGATGTTAAAATGATTAGGAAGTGATGATGCATAAGTTAATGAAATCGATAGGATTTGTATGCAACTTAGGGTTTCCACGTAAGAATTCAAAGAATTTTTTTCTAAGGTTTCTTGATATTTAACATTTTAATGATTCCTCCCATTTGAATGTTTCTTCTGCATGCATGCATGAGAACCATGCAAAATTCAAGAGACTAGGGTTTCCTTATGGAATATGGATGAAGCATGTAAAATTTATGCTAGATGTTTTAAAAGAGATCAGACGGACAAGAAAAGTGAATTATCGTCCATAAGTAAATCCTAAGTAAAGTTTCTGCCGAAATTCTAGTTGTCCTCCTTACCAAATGAGAGAAACCTAGAGCAATAAGGTAAAATTAAGAGAGATAAAGAGATAGAGAGGGAGGGGATAGTTTTCTTCTAGGGAGCCTAGCTGAAAACTAAATGTGGATGTCCATCACACCTTGGTATTCATGTCTATGGCGTCGAAGTGAGAATTGGTTTGAGAGGAATTAGGTAGCCATCGGTTGTGAGTCTCGTTGAAAATAGGGGGAAAGATGATATGTTGTGGGAGAGAGAATACGCATAATGACCAAATTCAAAATATTTGAATGGAATTGTATGAAATTGAATGAAATCAAAAGCTTTATTAATTACAAACTACATTGAATCTAAGATTATGATAAGTTATCTAATTAAACTTACTCTTTGTCATGATAGCTTATTTACATTATTGATAATCCAGAAAAAAATTAGATATTTCCTAGCTTAAATTCATGATAAGCCATGACTTTTGAATTCAAAATTCTTTCAAATGAAGTGGGACCGAAATTCTTCATGCTTGCATTGAATTTAACACTTGGGGGTTGACTCATTCGAGCCTTCATGCATTCAGTTGATTCATTGGAATCATTCTTTTGAATTTGAATTTTTTTGAAAGGTTTCTCTTGCATTTGGCGGCTCCCCTCTTCAGAAATTTGAGTTTTGCAAATTTGCATCCAAGGCTTCCAAAACCTGACAATTTGTTTGGCCTGATTTGGGCTTGAACTTGAGCTGGTCGAAGCCAACCCTAGGGCTAGCCTTCAGTGGAAGCTAACCCTAGGGCTAGCCTACAGTGCAAGGGCCTCCTGCATCATGATATGATTTGCTATTTATGTTTATTGATTATATTATCTTTTAACAACAACCTAATTAGTTGGGATTGATCTATTATGATGATGATTGTGTTTGGTTTTCAGGAAATCTGAGGAATCCATTAAGGATATTGTTCCTGACAATTGGCTACGACAGCTTTTTGCAGAGCTAGAGAAGCAAGGAATTTCTTTACCTGAAAGGTGATTCATACTAGTTCTTTTTTTGATTAAGTTGACTTGTATGCTTGAAATACTGTTCCTAAATAGCTTTCAAAAAATGGAGAGGTACCGTTAATGAAGGTTAATAGATGTAATTTCCTTATTAGTGATTAGGTTCTTTCTCTACTGTAATTTAATTTGATAATTTTTTTGAGCATGCTATATTATTCCAACAGATATTGCAGCTTTTGAACCATAAGTGAGATTTTAATTTTCGGTGATTAGCAGTAGAGAATTTTTATAGCGACAAGAACATGGTGCTAATTGAAATGCTAGGAATGAAAATGCAAACCTTGTCTAGCTTGTTGGAGGTTGCTGGAGAAGAATTAGGTAGGAAAAATATAAAAAATTATAAAGCCCAAGCCAAATAGTTAGTTATGCCATGTAATTATTTTAGTGTCATGATTTGGCTCAAAAGCTCAAAGCATCAACGCAGAAACGAATGACCATAATAGAAGGGGGTTAATTGTTCATGCATGCTCAATCTACCATTGCTAAGATTTTCATGTTTAATGGTAGAACGATCATATATGAACATTTCACAAATATACATTGCAATGTGTATATTTCAAGTAACTGTTTATACTTTATAGCAATGTACGTAACTAATAAAAAGTTAAAAACATCATACAAAGTTTATAAAAAGCTACTGAACCTCAATATTTTATTTCAGATAACTGTAAGATGCAACATAGTGCATATGTAGACACAAACGACAGTTACGTATATATTTATCAAGAGGAGTCTTGTATCATCATTATTTTCATTAGTATTTTATTTTTGTTTTTAATCTTACTTGAATGAAGCGGCGGTCTTCTGATGACTCGGTTATGAAAGTATATGCATTAGATTGGACTTATGTTAAAAAAAGGTAAGGTAGACCTAAAAAAAATTGGTTAGAAGATATTAGAAATGACCTTTCTTTATTAGATTTAGATGAGAATTTGACTCTTAATATGACACAATGGAGAAAAAGGATTCATGTATCCTACATCGTGGGATAAAGGCTTGTTGTTGTTGAAATAATTTATTCTTAATGTTTTATTGGCAGCCACCTGGAGCATCACTTTTTTCTAGAAATAAATGTTAATAAACGTGAACTTTTGTCTTTTTCTTTAAATTTATGTATTATCCCTCGTTTTATTCATCTTCTTCTTCTCATTACCCATATGACTGAAAAACCTCTAACTTGTGCATCCTTTGTCCATAAATGTCGTTTCTTCTCCATTGAAAGGCTGAAAATCTTAATTGCTACCCGATCCATGGTAGTGAACTTTCTCTTTGTGTTCGTTTTGCTTTCATTTTGTGAAGACCTTAGGCACTCAAGTCCATACCCACTTTTCTCTCCTGCATCTTCTTTTCCATTTAAATTACTTATTTTCTTTCTCCTTTCTTCATCACCCCATCCTCTTGATGGAGAACACTTCATTACACTGGTGATCTTCGGATTTTTTATCACCTTCCTAATGAAAAACAATGTTTTACAATGATAATTTTTGTGTTTTATTGCTTTTTTTTTTTTTTTTTTAAAAACAAGGCTACAATGTTTATGTTCATTGGCTAGCAGCAGGGTTTTATATCAATATTTTAGTATTGGAATTGCAATATTAATCTCCAATACTAGTATGGTGTATTTCGGTTTATTTAGATTTTGTTCTTATCATAATCTCCATTTTTTTCCGAAGGTATATATTAAGTAGAATGGATGTTAACAACAAACAACGAAACAACAACATCAAGCCTTTGACCTACTACGTGGGGTCGGCTACATGTATCCTTTTTCTCTATTATGTCCTGTTAAAAGTCAATTCTTGTTTAAATCTAATAAAGAAAGATCATTTCTAATATTTTCTAACCAAGTCTTTTTAGGTCTACATCTACCTTTCTTAATATAAATCAAATCTAATACATCTACTTTTCTAACTAGGCCATCGGAAGGTCGTCGTTTTATGTGACCAAACCATCTAAGGCGACTCTCTAATCTTATCTTCCACTGGAGCTACTCCAACTTTTTCACGTATGTGCTCATTTCGTATCTTGTCTCTAAGGGTAAATCCACTCATCCACCTGAGCATCCTCATTTCTGCAACACTTAACTTAGTATTATGCCTCTCTTTTAAAGGCCAACATTCAACACCATAAAGCATTGCAGGTCTCACCACCATCTTATAGAATTTTCCCTTAAGTTTGAGGGTGACTTTTCTATCACACAACAAGCCCGATGCATTCCTCCACTTCAACCATTCAACTAGAATTCTATTGATAATATCCCCATCATTTTCACCATCACTCTGAATAATAGATCTAAGATATCTAAAATGTGTACTTTTATTAATGACTTGATAACCCAAAGTCACAATCCATCAACTAGTTCTATTACTACTAAAATTACACTCCATATATTTAGTTTTAGATCTACTCAAGCGAAAACTTTTAGACTTTAAGGTTGACCTCCATAATTCAAGTTTACCTTCAACTCCTTCTCTAGTCTTATCAACAAAAAAAATATCATCAGCAAAAAGCATACACCAAGGTACATCCTTTTGCAAATGTCTAGTGAGAGAATCTATGACTAAAGCTAAAAAATATGGGCTTAAGGCTTATCCTTGATGTAATCTAACCGAAATAAGAAAATACTTGGTTAAACCACCTTGTGTTTGAACACAAGTAATAGCTCCTGCATAAATATCGTTAATGATTTTAATATAAGCATTATTAACTCCTTTCTTTTAAAGAACACTCTATAGCACTTCTCTTAGAACTTGATCATATGCTTTCTCTAAATCAATAAATATTATATGTAGATCCTCCTTATTCTCTCTATATTTCTCCATCAAACCTCTTAATAAATATATGACTTCCATAGTAGACATACTCGGTATGAATCCAAATTGAGTTTGAGAAACATTAGTATCACGCCACAACTTAGGCTCCATAACTCACTCCCATAGTTTTAAAGTATGATGCATTAACTTAATTCCTCTATAATACACACAATCTTGTGCATCACCTTTATTCTTAAAAATAGAAATCAACACACTCATTCTCCACTCATCTGACATCTTTTTAGTCTTCAAAATAGTATTAAAAAGTTTAGTAAGCCAAGAAATTCATTCATCTCCTAAACATTTCCACACCTCTATTGGAATATCATCAGGTCCAACAACTTTTCCACGCTTCATTTTCTTTAAAGCCTCTTTAACTTTGATATTACTAATACACCGATAAAAACAAAAATCTTTATTTTCATTTAGGGTGCTAAAGTCACTAAAGTCAATCATATTCTCACAATCATCATTAAAAATTTTAGCAAAATATCTCATCCACAGTTGTTGAATGTCATATTCTAAGAAAAGTACTTTTTGATCTTTATCTTTAATACATTTCACTTAAACTAAATCCTTACTACTCTTATCTCTACGTTTGGCTAACTTATACATATATCTTTCCCTCCTTAGTATATAACCTATTATATAAATCATTAAAAATTAAAATCTTTGCATCATATATTACTTTCTTAGATTCCTTACATATCTCTTTATAGCTTACCCAATTATTAAAAAAATTACATCTAAGTCAATTTTTATAATAAATCTTTTTATTTTTGTATTTTTTCTTGCATATTTGGATTCCACCACCAACTAATTTTACTATTAAGAGTTTTTCCCTTTGATACTCCAAGCACATCTTTTGCAATATTTTTAATATCATTAGCTACGTTTTCTCTCATAACATTTGCATCATCATACACAGACAAAATTTTAAATCTAAAATCTTACTCTCAAAAATATTTTTGTTAATATTCTTTAAATGCTTCCATCTAATCCTAAAATATTGTTTTACTTTATTTTTTTATTTTTTCCCACTCATCTTAAAGTCTAAACCTAATAAGCGATGTTGGGTACATAAATTTTTACTCAGAATAATTTTATAATCTTTTTAATCTAAACAATTAATTTTCTTATAAGAAAATAATTAATCTGAGATTTGTTATATCCATTCTTAGACATGATGAGATGCTCATCTCTTTTCTTAAATAAGATATTAACAATTAAAAAATCATAAGCTAAAGAAAAATCTAATATAGTCTTATCACCTTCATTAGTCGTTCCAAACTCATGACCACCATGAATGCTTTTAAAATCATACACTTCTCTACAAACATGTCCATTTAAATCTCCTCCAATAAAAACTCTTTCTTCAGCTTTATTTTATATTTTTTTCTTTTCATCTTAAAGTCCAAAACTAATAAGCGATGTTGGGTACATAAACTTTTACTCAGAATAATTTTATAATCTTTTTAATCTAAATGATTTAATTTCTTATAAAAAAATAATCAATATGAGTTTTTTTATATCCATTCTTAGGCATGATGAGGTGTTCATCTCTTTTCTTAAATAAGGTATATTAACAATTAAAAAATCCTAAGCTAAAGAAAAACCTAATATGGTCTTATCACTTTCATTAGTCGTTCCAAACCCATGACCACCATGAATGCTTTTAAAATCATCTACCTCTCTACAAACATGTCCATTTAAATCTACTCTAATAAAAATTCTTTCTTCAAGAGGTATCTTTTGCATTAATTCTTCTATATCATTCTAAAATTTTAATTTTAAATACATATCCAAACCTACTTGAGGAGTATAAGCACTTATAATATTAATAATCTTAGCATCAACAACAATCTTTAAAGTTATAATTATATCTTCAATTCTATTAATTTTTATAACACTATTCTTCAAACTCTTATCTATAATCACACGTACACTATTTCTATTATGACTATTATCCGAATACCATAGTTTAAATTCTAAACTATCAATCTCCTTAGCCTTTCTCCAACCTATTTAGTTTCCTGAATGCACAGAATATTTATCTTCCTATGAACCATAATATATTAATTTTATTAATTTTCTTGTAAGAGAACTTATATTCCAAAATCCTATCCTAATTTTAGTTTCATGGACTAGCTTCTTTGCCCACATCCATCTTTGATGTGGGAACCCTTACCTATTTAACACTGCATCCGGGCGCCAGTGCATCGGCCCTTGCATACTTGTTGTATTCAGGTCATACATTGTGTTGCTCTAAGGGAACACCCTAGCATTAACACAATGTATTAAAGGATTCATGTCATGATGATTAGACAAGTTTTACGCTGGTTGTCGACTACCTAACGCAACCCTCCACTTTTTTAATCCAGGACTTGGGACTTGACAACAACAACAAAAACAACAACAACAACATCAAGCCTTTATCCCACTATGTGGGGTCGACTACATGAATCTTTTTTCTCCATTGTGTCCTATTAAAAGTCAAATTCTTGTTTAAATCTAATAAAGAAAGGTCATTCCTAATATTTTTTAACCAAGTCTTTTTAGGTCTACCCCTACCTTTCTTAACATAAGTCAAATCTAATACCTCTACTCTCCTAACCGGGTCATCGGAAGGCCGCCGTTTTATGTGATCAAACCATCTAAGACGACTCTCTCTAATTTTATCTTCTATTGGAGCTACTCCAACCTTTTCACGTATATGCTCATTTCGTATCCTATCTCTAAGGGTAAAGCTATTCATCCACCTGAGCATCCTCATCTCTGCCACACTTAACTTAGTATTATGCTTCTCTTTTAATGGCCAACTTTCGGCACCATAAAGCATTGCAGGCCTCACTACCATCTTATAGAATTTTCTCTTAAGTTTGAGGGGTACATTTCTATCACATAATAAGCCCGATGCATTCCTCAACTTCAACCATCCAACTTGAATTCTGTTGATAATATCCCCATTTATTTCACCATCACTCTGAACAATAGATCCAAGATATCTAAAACGTGTACTCTTATTAATGACTTGATCGCCCAAAGTCACAATCCCTTCACTAGGTCTATTACTACTAAAAGTACACTCCATATATTCCGTTTTAGATCTACTCAAGCGAAAACCTTTAGACTCTAAGATTGACCTCCATAATTCAAGTTTACCTTCAACTCCCTCTCTAGTCTTTTCAACAAGAAGAATATCATAAGCAAAAAGCATACACCAAGGTACATCCTCTTGCAAATGTCTAGTGAGAACATCCATGATTAAAGCAAAAAGATATGGGTTTAAGGCTGATCCTTGATGTAACCCAGCGGAAATAGGGAAATACTTGGTCAATCCACCTTGTGTTTGAACACAAGTAATAGCTCCTCCATACATATCTTTAATGATTTGAATATAAGCATTATTGACTCCTTTCTTTTCAAGAACTCTCCAAAGCACTTTTCTTGGAACTTTATCATATGCCTTTTCTAAATCAATAAATATCATATGTAGATCCTTCTTATTTTCTCTATATTTCTCCATCAAACCTCTTAAATAGGACTTGAGACTTGACAACGACAGTGTTAAATTCCATAAAAAGTTTTTTCTCAATTTTTTCAGTTTTAAAATATAAAGAATTGAATGTTCTTGTTTGAATTGTAGCCTTTGAAGTAGAACCTTAAAATCCCTAAAATTTTCTTCTTTGTTTAGTGATTTCAAGAAAACTGACCCCTTGAGTCCAAGTTCTTCTTACCCTACGACATCGACTGGTGGAGTGTTGGGTGGAATCTTGCTTTTTAATGCAGAAAGATGCATGGGTGAATATATTTTAATTATTGAGAGGCTGTAATTTTTATAATTTTTTAGCTTTGGATTACAGTAAAGCATAGATATAGAAATGAAAGAATTGCTCTCCGTGAAGTTGTTTATATCCGAGTCTCTGAGAATTAGGAGATCAGCTATCAAAAGCATGACAAGGAGACGGTGTGACAAAGGTCCAACATCAATGAGAGGTATCAATGTAGTAAATTAGACCTTTTGCTGAAGAAATAAGCAAAGATGCAAGAAAAAAAGGAGAAGCACGTTTTATGGAAATTGGAGAACTAGAGTGAGAAATAACTTTCAGAGAGAGAGAGTACATATCTTTGAAGGATCCCTGGCCAATTAATTAAAGGAGAATGTTGTATTTCCAAGATTACTGATTCAACCGCATACTTTGTGATTTATCAATCATTATTTAAAAAAAAAAAGGAAGTAAATAGCAACTTGAATAGGAGATTTAGATCAATCATCATCAACAGAATCCACAATCAATCAAGTACCAAAAATATCATTAGAATCTGATATTCAGGATAGTTGTAGATAGTAATCACAAGCCAAAGTTGATGATCCTTGGTGAATCTTGTTATCATTACTAAATGGGGATATTACTTGCGATATTTAGAAAAGTTATTGCAGTGCTGAATAGTGTCAGGAAGATCAGGACAATGAGGGTCTTAATTTGTTGAAGACTAAGGATCTACGGGTGGGTGCTCACGTGTTTTACTTAGAAGTTAGAAATTAAGATCATGTTTAATTAAGCTTTGTTGGAGTAATGGAGAACAAGACTTGATAAATTTTCTATCTTTTTTTTTTTAATTTCTTAAAGTCATTGCTTAGATGCCACTCAATAATGTTGTTCATGTTATTTTGGATTTCACAATTCACTTGGACAAGGTTGATGATAATGATTTGCATGGTTATGTGAAATGGAGATTAGCAAAGCCAATGTTTAATAGGTATTTGAAAATAGATTTTAAAATGTGAAAGGGTATGTAGTAAGGGTTAGGAAAGTGATTGATTATTTCAAAATGGATTTCAGTCTAGATGTTGATGCCAAGAAACATGAATGTATAATAATTCCGATTGCACACCAAATTGTTCGGATAAGCTTAATGATGAGGTTGGTTTTTATTTTTCTTCTTGAAAGACTGTGCACAATGTTTTTTTTATCAATATTCTATTTAGCTATTAATTTATCTTGCTATGGGCCAAGTGATTAGGATTAATATCTCTAAGCTATTTGTAACCTAACAGGCTTGATCCATTCATCAACAGAGAATTCAAATGACAGTCGGACATGACAAAGGTTTTAAAATAACTGGTCTATGTCAACATACCCTAAACTTTAGGGACCTATTAATTAGATAACTCCAAAATAATACTTATCATGATGAATTTTCTTTTCCATTCATGCCAATGGAAACAAATGAAATGAAAAAGAAAAAGAAACAATGAAGGTTGCTTGCTATGGTGTTTAATTCAGCTATTTATGTTCCAACTGAAAATTCTTAAACTCCAGGAAAAAAATGAGTAAGTGTTGATCTTTCCAGGTTTAATGAGGATGAACTCCATAGGTTCTATACTGCTGCAAATGGTGACCTTGCATGCTTGGTATCATCACTAAAGAAGACCATTCGATGGAGGGAGTCTTACAATATACTCTCATCACAAGAACTTGAAGTATGGTCACATTTGGTTTTTTGGCATGGATTTGATGTGATGATGCGGCCCTGCCTAGTCATTCGCCTTGGACTTGCATGCTCTACTTTGGCTCCTCATGATAGACCACGCTTTGCTCAAGCTGTTGGTATGCATCTCTTTTTGCTGATCAATGCTATTAGCTTTTCCTGTGTAGAAAGCCTGTTTGGATTTGATGGTATTCTGTGTAATAGTGCACTCCTTTTTCTTTAACTACTTCTAACAGGGAAGTGTATTTTTAATTGTAATGCAGTTTTAAATTTGAATGCATGGTTTCCATTTATGTGCGATAAACTAGTCTCATTGCCTTCTAATTTATATTTTTTTAGTATTTAAGATGTTCAATGCCCACTTGTTGGCGAACCATATAATAGAGTACTTCTATCCTAGTTAGGCAATAGGAATATGATCATCTGTCTATGTCAGGTATCTAAAATCAAACAATCACCACAAAAAAATTAAAGTGCGGAAAAGCAGTAAGAAAGTACACACATAATTTTATAGTGGTTCGGTCAACTTAATCTACGTCCACTCCCCAAAGCCTCTCATCCGGGTATTGCACTAAACTTTGTGACTCTCCTTTTGTTTCCACAACAAGGCGGAGAAGCCTGTACAAATCTCTTTTCCACCGACTCTGGTGAGGCAGAGAACCCAACTCCTTTCGCTTCCTGCTTAAGCAGGCAGAGAACCCAAGTCTTTTGCTTCCTCCTGAAGCAGGAAGAGAACCTTGATCAGTTGCTGAAGTAGACCTCTCTCGAACCTCCAAGGAACTAGGGACGATGACCGGAGAAGATGACTCAAATCCTTGCTTGAAACAACCTTTGTTAAACCCATCACAAACTCTCCCTCACAAGATCCTTTCTCTTTCTCTCCCTTGCTCTCCCTCTTCTCTTGGCTCTCTCAGGTCAATACAGCAGCAAAAGATACAATCTTGGGTAAACAAGAGGTCTTATATAGAAGAGCTTCAAATTTGCTCTTAATTGCAACAAACCGACAATATCGTCCAGGACGATCGACAGATCGTCTTATACGATTAGTTCAAATTGTTGAGTATCATCCAGAACATCGTCCTGAATGCATGTCTGGACGATGAAAAACTAAACTGATCGTCCAAGATGATTTCACGATCAGCCCAGACGATTAATTCAAAACGTCAAATATTGTCCAGAACATCGCCCTAATTGCATGTCTGGACGATGGAAAAATAACTGATCGTCCAGGACGATTTGGTATCGTCCCGGACGATTTGGTATCGTCCCGGACGATTAGCGCAAAATAATACACATCGTCCAGAACATCATTCTGGTTGTCCAGGAAGGATCTAAGGTTTGTTTAACTGATCGTCCTGGATGATCCTGCAATCGTCCAGGATGATATGATTGAGCAATCAAACCTTAATTGCTTTCCTTAATTACCAAACTAAATTAGGCATAATTGCACTACATCGTCCAGGACGATATCCTGGACGATGTCAAAAAATAAAACATGTCTAACAAGATCTGGCGGCTGATCCTTTCTGATTTGTGCCTATCGTCCAGGACAATGATATATCGTTCAGGACAATTTGCTTAATTGCGGTTTTCTTAACCAGGATGCCTTAATTAGGGTTTCTATTTTTAACAGATCGTCCCGGACGATGTGATCAAAAACAGAAAATTCTAAATACAGATAGAATTTTTCTCTGAGTGTGTGTGTGCAAGGTTACTCAGCATCAGGATCCACTTTGTTACAATTGACTTAAGAAAAGGTAAAAACCCTTGACGTGCACTTACAGACTGACTCACTCCTAGTTTATCCCTTCTTGAGCTGGCTTGATTTGCAATTGACCTTTTGGTCCTGAAATTTTAGTTGACAAGACAGTCGTATAAAAACATAAGTGTTAGAAAATGTTTGCTATCATCAAAATTATAATTCTGAATCCAGATTCGCAACAATCTCCCTTTTTTTGATAATGACAAACAAAAACAATTTAAGCAGTTTAATTGAAACATCACAAGGAAAAACAATGTGAATCAAGAAGTTCAAATTTAATAAACAAACTAATTGTACAAATACTAAATAGAAAATAGTACAACGAAACAACATAAAATACTTCCTCTACTCCCCCTTTTGACATCACAAAAATGAGAAAACTACAAAAGAAAATCAGAACAGAAATTACCAAAAAGCAACAAATCACATTATAGAAAAAGCGACACAAGGAAAACAAACTACAAGTAGGACGGGCCCTGATCATCAGAAGGTGGTGGTGGTGGCTGAAAGAAACTGGAGATAGCTGCAAACTGCTCCCCAAACCAGGCCATGTCCTGGTCGTGCTGTTTTTGTTGGTGAGTCACGTACGAGTCAAATCGAGCAACATCCTCCACATGTTGCTTCTCCTGTGCAGCAACGTAATTGTCAAACTGAGCCTCTTATTGGTCGAATCGCTCCACTAGCTGATCTAGCTATGAGTGCTGGTGGAGCGGAGCAGGTGCAAGAACAGGTGCAGGAGCCGCCTTCTTAGCTCCCTTAGCTTCCTCGTGCTCCGGGTGGAGACGAGTACTGTGAAGAATGGTGAAAGAGCTGTTGGTGTAGAAGGCAGGCTGAAAGTTTTCTGCTTGTGGAAAGAGCTGTTAGTCCTCACCTTAGTTCTAGGGTCTGAGGCCGTTGTTGAGTTCAGTCACGTCATAAGCCCTTAACTTCTAGGCATTTCCTTCAACATTTGTTTCTTGGAATGTAAGCAGCAACATTCTAAATTAAGATGTTCAACTTAAACAAAAATATGATTTAAAATGGAAAGCCTAATATAGGATAGTCCGAGCATCACTGAGCTTCCTCAGAATCAAGTGCTCCTATATTTTTCTTCTTTGGCTTCCATTCCAAATCCGATTTCAAGTTGATTCCTTCATTCTTGAAATTCCTAAAGAGCAAAATCTTTAAATAATAATTTTATGAATTTCAAAATGAAAATCTTAGCTAATATTTTGATAATCTTCAAAAGAAAGGAAATCACTGTTTAATCAAAAAAAATTTTGAATACCAAATACTTGAAATATGATTAATCATAGAGGCCCCTTATGGGATATCTGTATCTCAGAATAAAATAAACCTCAATCAACCAAATATTAGATGAGGAAAAATCTCAGTTAAAATTTTAAATTGTAAATTTTGTTATTAAGTCCATTAAGGAAATAGTATTTTTGTCCTTCAGAATAATATAATATTTTCTATGCTGTGCTCGTTCACAAAGTATGCAATCTGTTGAGGATAACAAAATTTTTCTAACAGTTTTATATGTTGTTATGTGCAATTATTTTAAATTGGACATGTGAATTATCCAGTTAATTTTATTTATATACTAATATATTGTATAGTCATACTAATTCATTTGAATATTTACCTGGAAAATGGACACATAACATATGTAAGCAAAAGCAAGGATCATATAAGCCTAAGAAAATGTCATGTTAGGTGATAGGAGGATGGGGGCGGTGCGACCCCGATAAGCAGTGCGACCCAATGAAGGCTATATATGGGAAAGCCTATGGGCTATGATTTGAGGCCTACATGCTATGGAGCATATGGGCTATAGAGATAGTGCGACCTTAGGAGCCTATGAGCTATAGACCTAGACATCGTAACATGGCATGTCCTGAGGTTGATAGAATAAAGTTATAAAATGAACAAAAAATTATAACTATGATTACAGTTTGTGACTGTATGATTTACTTATCATGTACCATTGAATTTTGCATATAATGATGCTATCGATATTATATAAACATGAAATTTGATGAGTATTTCATGTGAACCTAGTGTTGTCATGTTGTAGTTTATATATTACATATCCCCCCCCCCCCCCCAACACACACACACACACACACACATATATATATATATATATATAATATCTTGCATATTTCTTATTACAGTTATTATAGCCTCCAGTTGTTTAGATATGTTTTTTATGCACACATAGAATTACATACCGATGCATATAGTCATTTCTTACACTTGATTATTGTATTAGAATTGCATATCTTTTTGGGTATTGTAGCTCACCAGATTATCTTTCTGGTTGTTTTTACGGGAAAGGGGAAGGATAAGGTTGAACCAGATTAGTGCTAGGTTTAATTGTTATATTAAGTTTACTTTTTGTCTTTATAAGGAAGGTTTGGAATGAAGTTAGTGGTTTGTTAATAGTTGCACGTTTTGGTTTTTATCTGTAGCTGCTCTGTACATTAAAATTTTCTGGGAATGAAATTTTGGACTGCTTTCACCTTTAATTGATGTTTTAGGTTATAATATCTTTTATTATGGTTCTCTTTGAAGGACATGAATTATGTTGAAGTGTGGTGATATAGCGTAAATGTTTTTCAGTATCTCCTCTGTTGCATCCTACGTCGCTTCTTAGGAATGAGGTTGGTGTGACTATTGCTGAGGACATCAACGAATTTTAACATAAGGGCATATCTTATTATTCGATTGCAAAATTAGCTGTTATACACTGGTGTTGTAGGGTTCCCTCTCGTGGTAATTTGGTCTATCTGGGATAATCATATTAGATATAAATGCAAGTTGGGATGGGTTGCTTTTGACCTATTCGATTGCTATAACCCAACCTGGTTCCAAGAGATTCAAGGAAATATGCCTAAATTGAGATAATCATGACAATCAATTGGAGTAAGCTAGTTTTATTTTTTCAAGTCAGTTCTTTGGTCTAGTTTGATTTTTCATGTTAGTTCTTTGGTCTTGGATGAACGCTTATATGAAAAAGTGTATGGAACTCATAATTTTTGTGCATATGCATAAGTTGAGTAAACATGCAAAACCATCATCCAAAGGAGCATGTGACAAATTAGTCATGCAATTTTTTTTCTTATCTGATTGTCCTTCCTATTAGCAATGGTGCTAGCACTACCTCATCACCTTTATCTTGCACTGTTAAACATATATTGAACCACATATGATGAAGCAAATGAAATGCATGATTTTTTTAAATATTTAGAAGTTTACTTTAGAAATCAAATTAATCATGTGACACATCAAAGGGCATAAGAATAGCTTATTAGCCATGTATCTTTTATTTGCCTGTTGACCTCCATATATGTGCCATGGTCAATGCAAGCAAAGGTGTATGCGACTGACTACCGTTGGCAGACAAGACGTTCAAAACGAAAATCGAAGTATCTCGATTGTGCATGAAACCACTTGAATGTCATTCAATTATAAAACGGATTGCATCGACACTATCAAGATGTCGAACATTCCAAAGAAACATCTCTCACACAGAAGTCGACCCAATCAAGTGATGAAAAGTGATCATTGGCTGGTGTGATGTTGCACAAAATCACATAAACGACTTTCTATTTTCAAATACACTACGCTGATGTATTCGTGACATTGAATTTACTTAAGGGAGAATCTCTCACTATAAATTCGAGCGAAGGAGGTCGAAGATGATAGTTTATGGACATAATGCTTCGTGACATTGCCTGTTCATGAAATATACTTCGCCAATGCGATCAAAACATCAACAAACTCAAACCAAACCCAGACCTCGCAACCCCACACGACTTGCAACTCCTCCCCATACTAATTGAGCTACACAAACCTTCTCTCCAGCTCACAAGGCTGATAACTAACTTTTAATTACAGTTTCCTACCTCCACTCTCTCTCTCTCTCTCTCTCTCAAATTTATTTCTAAGAGAAGTTCTCTCTCTCTCTCTCTCTCTCTATATATATATATATATATACAATAATAATAATAAAAGAGAAAATTAAAAAGAAGGAAAGATAAAAATACTGTGTTTTTACCACTCACAAAAACCCTGATCTCCCTCAACATCATTGTAATTGCTTTGCCTTGCTTGCTAAGGTATAACACTCGCTAAACTCAACAAAACCTCAATATCCTATTGGGGACTCTTACGACACAATGAACTGTTAACCTGTAAGCGCTTTTCTTAGCACGTTGGGAGGAAGCTTGTACGTGACACTCATGACGAAGTAGGTAGGCCCTATATGCACTTTTCGTAGTATGGCTATGACACTCCTAAGTACTCGTACGCTCTATTCGTAGCACGATAGATAAAATTGTGAGCTCTCGTGTAGGTGCCCCAGACCTATGCATGCTTTTTGTAGCATGGTGTGATTAAATATATCAATCATGACTTTCTTGATGGGGTGGGCAGGCCTAGATTCCAAAATAATTGCCCTATGCGGGGGAAGACATCAAAAGGCTTTTGAAATTCAGACTGGTTATGCTTACATTGAATCAAACCTAAATAAAAAAATTAAGTTAAAATTACAGCTAAATATAATCTATGATATTTACAAGTCGTGATGAAAATGGCAGCTTGCCTACGAACAGTGACAAGGGGCTTCTAATGAAAAATGATAGTCCGCTTACGGGCAACAACAAGGGACTCATAACGAGCATAGTAGCCCCTGCCTACTGGCTTTAATAGAGAATTTGTGGCGAATAGAATAGCCCATTTGTGGTCACCAACAAGCAATTTGTAATAAACATAGCTCACCTACGGGCAATATCAGTAGGCCTGTAATGAAAATTACAAGTTGCCCATGGGCATGAATTGGGATTCTTAAAGCATACAATAGTATGCTTAATGATAAAAGTAAGTCTTGTAATAAGCACTGCTTTCCACAGGTCAAGAACATAAAGCATATGATGCAAACTACAACTCGCCTACAAACAAAAGCAGGGGACTTATGAAGAATTTGACAATTCAGCTATAAACAGTTATAAGACCTCCTAACTTCAACTGAACACATGTATTCTGCAAATTATGTTGAATGAGAATTTAAATGAGAACAAATGAACTAAATATGTCTCCTATATAAAATGAATGAAAAGTCTAATTCGCCTTCAAACTCTATTAGATTTGCAATATTAACATACAAGCAGACATAATACATGCCTAAGGCCTCAAAATGAAGCATTGTGTGCATTTCAACAATATATACTCTTGCAAACGTTGACATTTGAATGCTTTAAAAGCCCTACACTCATTAAAAATGTTCAAATCTAAACACTGCCTTGCGAAGCATGCAACAGCCTTGACAATCATGTGAAAGCCCTGAGAAGTGTGCTACCACCTCAAGAAACATGTCACTGCATCACGAAGTGTCAAACAAGTTGGCAAGGGACATCTTCTCAACAAATATACTAAGACATTGAAAAGCGTTCAAATAATTTTAAAATGTGTGAACACACGATCTTAATGCATTGAAGTGTGTGCAAGTGCATTGCGTGAGCACATCAAGAAGCGTACCAATATGTTGAAAGCATGTATATGCATCCTGTAAGTTCTTCAAAATCGTGCAAATGCGTAATGATGATGCATTAAAAATGTTCACTCTACTTAAAAAAAAATTCAATTTTCCTGCATATGCTACAACAAATGTGCTAAATTTGCAAACACCAATATTTAAGAATGTTGTGCGGGGTTAAAATCATTCCAATTTTTAAACTAATCAATCGTATGGGACTGGGAGTCAACACGATTTGGATTAACAAATAAATGCCTAATCACAAATTCACCTGAATTTTTAATTTTAAAGTTCACATTAGGCATGCAAAGGCTATTTAAAAGAAACTTATCATAAAAATATAATCTCTTGATTCTCAGCATTCGTACGATAACTCTAACAATCAATCGTTGAACCTGATCATCTAAAAACAGGACTACAAAGTTGAGAAGGTTCAAATAATAACATGTGAATTATTTACATCCTAAATGGTGTCGTGTTGAAAGTGAATGCCAAGCAAAGGGGAAACTATCATCAAAATATATTGTGCACTTAGATCAAGCACGATCCTCTACTAGCAAGCGGGCATAGTTGACAATGTTCAAATAACTAAAATACGAGTTATTTGAATTCTTGATGATGGCCGTATTGAAAGTTGATCTCAATTGTAAGAAATTTTGTCTCTTTAAAATTCTTCCAAACTCCAAAATTAATTTGAAATTTATTATTATTTAATAAATTTAAAATATTTTAAAAGTGAAATTTAATCATCTAAACTTAGAGTAAAACTCATCTATCCTTCTCAATCATTTAGTGAGGGTTATATACTCAAGAATAACTTCAGCTCACAAAGAGCAAATGTCAAATCAAGAATATTATTAAGATTCATTCTTAAGTAATTTACTACCAATAAGAATGTGACATTTGTTCTCTAATCGAGCTTAGCCCAACGACTCCACATAAATCATAGCTACATGATAAATAGTAATGACTGGTCCTCTAACTGGTGGCTTGGCCCAATGGCTCCATAAAGAATCTGTGGCTTGGACGAACTGCTCCTCTTGATAAATAATTATGACCAAGGCCTCTAACCCAGTGGCGTGATCAAACAAACCCACTATATTACTGCCATGGTTGAAGCCAGTATGTTCTCTAATTGCTAAATTCCCTTGAGTAATGATTCATATGGTATAATCAATAGGGCAGAAAGTCCTTTGTTAGTTAATGTTGACTTAAATTCATCCCTTAGGCAAACATTCACCTCATGTCTATAAATGAACTTGTATGAATCCTTCAGTCATGTTGGGTTGACTACCTCCTTTGACCAAGTAGACTATGGATCATAATGACATAGGATGAAACTATGAGATTTTGATCAGGTTCATAATCATTCTCTCACCATCCACTTTAAGTGAAAGGATGGTAAATTTCTATCTCTAATATCTAAATATTTAAATATGTTGCTACTATATATTAAGTACTTAGTGTCTATCTAACGACTAACCTTAATTAAAATCTCTCACATTTTCAAGAGAGGTAATTAACTATAGAGGTTTGTGCCTATAGGAAATTAGAACTCAGGTCTTAAAGTCTTCATATATGAGGGCAAAATATTTGGGTATTGTCTTATCTTTAACTAATATGTCTTTTGTAATTTTCCCCATAGCAGAATCATTAAAACTCTCCTAAAATATATATGGAGACGCCGGGGCCTCAAAAGCTAAAAATTTTAGAGCCCGCATTAGCTTTCCTTTCTATTAGCCATGGTTCGAAAGCTTCCTATTCACCTTTATTTTGTACTAGTATCGGTGGCCATGCATCTCATTGTAACATTGACTCATGTGACTTGACAAAGATGATGCTGGAATAGCTTGTTAGACATGCATATCCTTTCTATTGGCAGTGGTGCAAACGCTGCCTAATCACCTTTAGCTTTTACTATATCATTCTCATGCATCATATTATAACAATGAGTCTGAACAATTTTGTATAATCGAGTAGACAATGCTTAATATTCTTCCTTTTATTTTTTATGTAATCCTTCTTTTGAAAATCCCCTATTTTGGATCTTTTTGGAACTATTTTTCCTATACTACACTATTTTTAATACTTCTGATAAGATCTTATTGATCTTGATATGTATGAATTTAGCTATTTAGATGGGATGGATTTTTCACTTTCTAAGAGAACAGGAGAAATACCATTTTCAAAATCTTGTGATGCATTGGATGGTTCAATACGATGGATGGTCCCCATTGCATGGTATGCAGCTTGCAATTGTGTGATAGGTAGAGTATTTCAAATTTTATAAAATTTAGCACATTGGTTGCTTGTGATAGGTAGGTGTATATTTGATATTTTTCAAAGTAAATTTTTAACTAGACTTGTCTCTTTTTCGGTGCAAGACAGATGGATGTTTGAATCACTATGCAAGCTCATAAAAATTTGATCCTGAAGTAATTTTCATGTTGTAGATAAAAGTGAATTATGTGTTCTGATAGAAAGTGGTAAACTGAAGTTGAGAGTAGAATGAATTACACCCTTATGAGGGGAAACGTCCATCTATGTTGACAGAAGCTTTTCATGTATTTTGCAACAAAATTTTTCTAAATTATGTATTTTTTTAGAACTTCAAAATTACTTGCATAGCATTTCATTAATTTCTTTGTTGCAAATATATTTATTAATCACCTGTTTTTAACTATGGATTAACCATTATTAATGTAACCTAGCACAACTTCGGTCTTCTATTAATCTTGGAAAGAGCATTGCTTCTATGTGCTCTTATATAATTGAGTGGTGCTAGGTGCTTAGCCCTGAAGAACGGCAACCCTAAAGACTTGTCACCAAAACGGATGTGGTTTTCTTTGGCAAGGGTGACCAAAATCTGGGTTAAGAAGGGTAGTGGTTTTTTAATATGTATAGCGTTTTTCTTAATATTTACGTGATACTTCTGGTATCTTATAAATTTTGGAACTAATGCGCTTGAAGAAACTGGGTATAATTAGCATAATTTTGTGTGCTATGAAATGGGAATTCCATATTTTTCTGGGTTTTCTGATGTCGCAAAACTGTTCCTAAAAGTTTTCTTCTTTTGGTTACTCTACCTTCATGAGCCAGTTACTAACAGTGGCAGTGACAAAGGAAACTAACAAAGTCTTAAAATCAGTTATAAGTGGTTGAATTGCGCCAATCAAAATGGTAGAACCTGTTCTTTTTTTTTTTTTTCTTAATTATTGATGAATGCTTAATGCTGTTTTGGGCATTGTATGTGATATCTACATTCTTAAACTAATTTCTCTGATCTGAATATTTTTAAGAATCTGTTGAAGGCTTGTGAAGGAAAATATTACACTTGCCTGATATAAATTTTTTATGATGCAGTTTCTCAGATTGACCTTGGTGTATTGAATTTGACTGATGAAAAAGATTCACAAATTACAGTCTTGATGGATTGTGATGGTTTATCTCCATTTAGATTTCCCATGAATATGATGAGATCATGCGCTATTCTTGTACAAGATCACTATCCTAATCGATTAGGAACTTTATTTATATTGAGACTACCTCCACTTGTCCGAGTTCTCACCCAGACTTTTATTCAGGCAAGATACTCCTTTTCTTAACTAATGCTTTATTTATTTATTTATTTTGTTAATATACAACTTTCCTTTTTTAATTGTTTTTTTTTTATTACTTATCATGAACGAATGAACTATTGAGTTGACATTTTGCATGTGTAATTTTCATACCTAGATTGGTTCCAAATTGACCACCTTTTGAATTATAGATGGCCTAACCAATCCACCATATCCGTACCTCTATTGTTTTATTTGGTTCAGTTTAATTCTCTTAAATTGGTTTTATTAGTTTGGTTGAGAACTATGCAGCCTTTATGGATATTAGAACTAGGCAGCCTTGGACCATTGCAATAACCGTACTGCAATTGATCTAAGCTAACCGATTTTTTAATAAATGATATTTTGACAAAACTAACATGTTTGCAAAAAGCCTTCTATTTTGACACACCCTTGCCTCATTTTTTGCTCTTGAATTAAACTCCTAAACCCCTTAAGCATGGTAAAATGGGAAATATGTGTCGATAAAATGTGATTTGAAGAGAATATAAAATATAAAGTTGGGTTATGTTTAGGCAAGTGTTACTATAGGACTACTTGATTTGACCTCTATTTCTAGATCTATATGGTACAAAGTTTTGGTATTAATCAGTTGGGTAAATTAAAGATTGTTTAGATGCATCATATATCGTATATTAATTTCTTCTGTTTTTTTCAATTTTCTTTGAACCCGAACCTATTAATTACTCATTTTGTAATTAATGAGACAGTTAAATGAATGTTGGGTTGGTCTGTAAAGTTCAGTTTGGACTGCAAAAATGCTTATTTTTTGTATTTTTTATGGTGTCTATAATATGATAAATATGCTAAATAATTAATATTTAGGAATATTAATAATAAAAAATATAACATATTTACAAATATTCAGATTAAATAAAACTAATGAATAAGAAAAATTCTCAAAAACTAAATTTTACTGCGATATACATTGAAATTACGAATAATAAATATCAAATTCAGGAGTTTTAAAAAGTAAGAAGCTCATACATATTAAAAAAATATATCATGCTACATGATACTTTATTCATGCTCCAATTCTATTCTTTTAAGTGATATTTAAATTTTGCTACATGTCAATGCAATTGAGCTAAATATCAGTTTAACATTTGTCAGATATGCCTCTTTAACAAATATTTTGAATGAATGTTTGTTATTTTTTAATTGTTAATCTTAAATAATAAACATGAAATAAGGATAAGGATGGTATAGTTATGCGATTTCTTGCTTTATTGAATGTTTTAGCTGGGAATTATCATGCATTTGTAAGATATCCATTCTTACATTATTTTGTCCAGGGATATATACAAGTCGAAGCCTAACTAGGCTCATGTGTTACTCAGTTCGGCTTGTTAAGCAAGCAAATCAAAATTTTATGTTTGTGTAAAGCTTGTTAGCATGCCAAGGCCGAATATGAGTTATTTATGAATAGATAGGCTACTTGAAAGCCTTATATAAGGTATTACCAAGCTGAATACAATTGAGCTTTTTTTGGTTTGGCTCATTAAATATATGAGCTACGGCGGCCTTCCGATGACCCGGTTAGGAAAGTAGAGGTATTAGATTTGACTTATATTAAGAAAGGTAGAGGCAGATCTAAAAAGACTTGTTTAGAAAATATTAGAAATGATCTTTCTCTATTAGATTTAAACGAGAATTTGACTTTTAATAGGACACAATGGAGAAAAAGGATTGGTGTAGCCATTAAAAGAGAAGCATAATACTAAGTTAAGTGTGGTAGAGATGAGGATGCTCAGGTGGATGAGTGGCTTTACCCTTAGAGATAGGATACGAAATGAGCATATACGTGAAAAGGTTGGAGTAGCTCCAGTAGAAGATAAGATTAGAGAGTCGCCTTAGATGGTTTGGTCACATAAAACGGCAGCCTTCCGATGACCCGGTCAGGAGAGTAGAGGTATTAGATTTGACTTATATTAAGAAAGGTAGGGGTAGACCTAAAAAGACTTGGTTAGAAAATATTAGGAATGACCTTTCTTTATTAGATTTAAACGAGAATTTGACTTTTAATAGGACACAATGGAGAAAAAGGATTCATGTAACCGACCCCACGTAGTGAGATAAACGCTTGTTGTTGTTGTTGTTGTTGTTGTAGCCGACCCCACGTAGTGGGATAAATGTTTGATTTTGTTGTCGTCGTCATTAAATATAGGAGCTAATTATCGAACCGAACATGGTTGAATATGAGCAAGCTTTTGTTGACAGGCCTAATTTTTTCTTTTTTTTATTATTTATTAGATTCTGAGGCCTGCAACACGAGAAAAATTGCGGATTCTTGGAAAAAAGAACCATAAGTTTCTTTCTGAATTTCTTAGAACAGTACCAGCATTTCTTGGAAGTGATTGTGAATGCTCAAGGTGCAGAATGCTATCAGCAAATAATTCATCTGGTCTTACTCAGGAGATCAGCGAAGGTGAATCCAGTGGAAATGTGGATAATGGTGCTTTCGATACAAATGATTTACCATCCACCGAACTTCCATTCATCAGTGGCTGTGATCATGTTTTAAGAACTGCCATCTTAGCCATCCTTATGATGTGGGTTGTCATCGCCTTTTTCTCTGCGATGCATAATACAGATTCTCTCTCATCTTTCTTATGATAACTACCATACCTGCTAAAGCCATTTTGAATCCTTATTTGCATTTTCAGTGGAAAAAATCATTAATTATTACATCGAAGTATAAGCTTAAAGTAATAAATTTTAATAATATGAGTACAGTTTGTGACTGTCTGCTGAGTTGTGGAGAAATTCTCTCTCGTTAATTGCTATTATTGTGAAGATTATGTTGGTACAGACTATCATTTTATGTTCTATGGAATGAAGGTGGTCATGTGTTAAACTTGTGTAGACTATGCTCGTTTTGTGGCACCATATATTGCATCAACAAGTTTATGGGTATTTAATAATTTTAAAGAACTTTTTATTCTATGATCTCTTGAAATAACTTTATTATATGAATTTTTAATATATTTATTTTGTTAATGTAATTTTTAAATAATATTCGTGAGTTAAGATATATTATTATAATATTTTATTGAATGAATTTTTGTGTTTAATATTTTTTAATTAGGGATGTTTGATTTGGATTTAAAAAATCTATTTGATTTAACTTTATTGTGTTGTTTGGTTTATTTGCATTTGGTTAATAGTTGTAATGTTGACTTTTTCTTTAAACTTTTATTATTGATTTGAATTTATTTTTATAGACTGGATCAAATTTAAAAAATGGAATTATTTTATTTTTAAAATATTAAATTATTATACCTCGTGAAGGGTGAGTAAAAAGTAAAAGAGCTATCTATATGAATTTTGACATGTATATAAATTTTCACATTTTATTTTAGCTAAAAATATTTGGATTTTCTTAACTTTAATTATATTTTGGTTTTTTTTAATTGAATCAAATTGGTCTAAACAAATTTTGGGTTTGTTTAAGGGCTTGCTTTAGGTTGTTGAAGTGTTTTGTAAAATTAGTTCTGAATCTGAAATTATTATTAGGGATTTTTAAAAAGTAAGAAGAGGCAATAAAAAATAACAATCATTGTGATTATTTTTTTTAGAAGCAAAACAATAAAAAAATTATATCAAACAATCCTTATTTTAATTTGAAAAACTTTTTTAACGGTTTAAAATTTAAAATTTTATAGCATAATATAAGAGTTTTAGTTAATTCTTAAATCCGCAACCAAATGCACACTAGTATTTTTTTTATTTGTTGTGTCAGGTGGTCATGTCATAGCGTGTTATATACACACACACACCTAATTTTCAATCAGCTCTCTCTAACCTCTGAAATTTCGTGAGGTCGTGAGTCCAAAAAAATCCTTAAATGTCATCATCAAAAGGCTATCAGAATCTGGCTCTATCTTGCTATCCCTCTTGCTACATAGTAGGAGAAATTATTACGTGAGATCACCATATGTCATCCGGAGGTTAATAAAGATGTATCACATCACAATTTTATCGTTTATCGATTTTGTGTACCGGGTGATATAGTGTATCCTAATTCATCTCCGGATGGTTGGATGATCGCATGTAATAATTTCTCCTCTAGTAGATACCACTCTGCCTCAACTTCAATGATGATAGCCTGCAGACGCTGTCGTTGATGCCCGATTGTATTTGAAAAGTTTGACATAATCGATCTATTATTTTTTGGCTTGCTAATTAAATATCTCTTGATATCATTGTTATGCAATGCTTATTTCATTGAAATTGGTCGCCATATGGTCCATTTATGTGAACCAAATCAGACCACAATATTTATTTAGTCTTTTAGATCAGCCAAATTGACAACTTGATAAGTAAAAAATTGAGTGGAAGGAAACATTTTCAGAATAGTTTCATTAAAATCAAATAAAGTAGCAAGAAAATCAAACAAAACCCTCCATAATTTTATCCTCGCTGTCCAAATGGTTAAAAACATTCATTATGATATTAAAAAAGAGTTTGATTTTTACTGAAAAAAAAATGATAAATGAAAATATAATATGAACTTTATTTTTTTAAAAATAAAAGATACTTGATTCATGATTGTTGGATAATCGAACATTTTATAGTTGTGAAAGTTGCGTACATTGTCGTGAGGAGGATCGCAGTCTTCTATTCAAGTTTAAATAGTCCTATTTCAATATATATATATATATATATATATATATATATATATATGAAGAGATACTTCAAAAGAAATGCTCAAGAATATAAATGTGATGCAATTTGTGATGATGTATAAAAATGTCTTCATGATGAAACTAATGTTGATGATCTACCTGTTGAACCTGAAATAAGAAAAAAAAATGATTATCATCAAAATGATAGGGACATAATACAAAGATCTTACTTACTAAAAGAACCTTATTAGTCTCAAGATAATGAATTCTCACGTATTCAAATTGAAAATAAATTGTGTAGATTTAGACTTCGTTTGGGACGGCTTTCTTACTGCTTCTTAAAGCAGCTTTTTAGTATCAAAATTAATGTTTTTCTACTAGAAAGTTGCTTTAAGAAGTAGAGAGAAAGCCGCCCCAAACAAAATCTTAATTATGTTTGGTTTGATGATTACAAAGCCTGTTTGGAGTACAACATCACAAAAGAGATTACATATAGCTTATTTTGTTATTTTTGTAGGACTGAAAAAGGAGAAAAAGTAAGTGAAGATAATTTTGACATAAAGGGATTTCAAAATTTTAAAGAAAGATAGAATTCAGTTTATATAGAATAATTTAATAGTGCTCTTAATATTGCTTGAAAATATGTAAAGATTTAAAAAATCAACAACAAGATATTAGATTTACATATAAGACCTAATCAAAATCAAAGACCTGATTAATTGCTAGAACTGATTGTGTATGGTTTCTAATGATTATCTTTTGGTGAATCCGAAATCAAGGAAATTTTCTAAAATTTATGCAATTGCATCTCATAATGAAAGCATAAAAAAGTGGTCGTAGATAATACTCCTAGAAATAATAAACTTATTACTCCAGACAATGGGAAGGAAATCACACATGTTGTTATTATCAAAACTTCGAATGTTCTCATAAACAAACTAATAAATGATTTATTTGAAATATTATTGGACGAATTTCATGATGTATTTGTAAAATAACAAGTGGCAGCAACACTATGTTATGTTCATAAAAGGTGTTTATAATCAAGCACTTTATTGGACTCATATATGTGGAAGAAATATATGCTATAATACTAAAAAAAGGCTATTGAAGTACTTCTCAAGAGATACGATTTGAGTATAGCACAATTACGTGGGCAAGATTATGATGGCTCTAGCAACATACATGATGAGTTCAATGAGCTAAAAACTTTGATTATTAAAGAAAATAATTCATCTTATTATGTATATTATTTTGTTCATCAGCTCCAACTAGCATTAATCATTATCGCTAAAAATAATAATCATTTTATTTAGTTTTTTAATTCAATTATTAATTTAAAAATTGTCGGGAGTTCATATAAAAGAATATATCTACTACAAGAGAAATAATTTAATAAAATAATTGAATAACTAAAAAGTGGTGAAGTTTTCAAAGGTAGATGTTTGAATCATAAAATTGGCCCTACTTAATGGTGTACAATGCTTTGAATTTATTTTTATTTTTTATATGATGAAGTCTGTATTTTGGGTGCCAAATAAGTTATCTCGATTGTTGCAAACAAAGGATAGAGATAACATAAATGCCATGACTTAGTGAGAGTGTCAAAATAAAGGCTACATAATATAAGAGATGATTGATGGAATAATTTGTTTATAGAAGTCAATGTATTTTATAAGAAGAATAATTTAATCATTGAAAATATGACAAATACTTTATAACCCAAGGAAGAGCTCAATAACAAATTTCATTAACATTGAGTTGTTTATGTGTGTGTAATGCTTGAATCATTGTGATTCATTTTCAATGTTTGACAAACAATGAATGATATGCCTAGCCAAACTTTATTAAACAATTTTTTAGATATAAACCTTATTATATTAAATATCCAACTTGAGACTTTATCATTAATATGTCGAAAAAAATCACCTTGTTCAGACATTAATCTCGAGTCATATCTTAATTAAAAACTTTTAAAATTAAATTTGGGACCATTCTAACTCCAATCTCAATAAACTTATAGTTATACTAAACATCTTTGCAAGATGAATCCAACGACACTAAAATTGGTAAAAAATGATCCCAAATAAGTATATTTGGAAGCTTCAGAGCATTATTTATGATATTCAAATTTGGCATGTTGATAGTCGAATTGAGCGGCTTGATGATACAAATCCAAAGAGCCTAAGATCACTAAATTATGACATCATTAAGACACTTAAACACTAAATAAATGCTTTTTGATCAAAAGAATCAATATGAGTCGTATGTTGGAGTATTTTGGATTCTGCTTCAAATTACCAAAATGCACATCCATAAAAACCTATAAATAGAGCCCAATTCTTCACATGAGGGGGATGACGAATAGAGAGAACTAGAGAGAGCTCTCTTGCATTTTCAGCTATCATCGTCGACAACCACCACTAGTTATAGTCACTAACAACCACCATCACCACTAATGATCATCATCAGAAATCGCCACCATCTCTACAATACTGACAAGATTCATGCCCTGTTATTGAGTGTAGATTGTCCCTCCATGGATATTTGATTTATGTAATCTTCATATGGGAAAGTCAAACATGTATTTAATTCTCTTCTTCTTCTAGTGAAGAAATTATGATTCTTGTATCACTTAATATTTTGTTTTTCAGGTCTTCCTTAAAAAAAATTTCCATTCATACTACTTTTATCTATGCATGTTGAATTTTTAGAAAACGTTGGGAGGTAAAACATATACTCTACTAGCACAAATTTTCTAGCATATAACAGTTTGGTATCATTTGTGGGAACATTACTAATATACTTCTTCAATGACTAACAATCAATCCCTCAATCAACTACAATAAAATGCAGGTGATGAAGTTCACTTAGGCCACACTTTAGAGGACCATATGTGTAGGATGGCGAAAATTCAAAGTCAAATCCTATATTTTTTAGGAGACTGGACTATGAAGGACACCATCACAACATAATAGAGTTCTTCCTCCACAAAATTAACAATAGTTTAGAGATAATGCTGATTATGGAGCACCTCCTTCCCCACAAGATCTTGAAGTTCTCTTAAATATAACTAGTCCAACAAATCCTCTCTGCATTATTTGACCAAACTATAATCCTTCACCAATCATAGAGGACATAGATCAACGTCATTTTATGAATGCCCCTCATTAGGTTATAAGAGATATGTTGCGATTTCTTAGTTAGGAGGAATTCTCTTAAAGGGAATTAAATCAATTTACTCATTGACGTAGCTTCCAGGAATCATCACTCTAAATAAAGGAAATTTTCTTGCATCCAATTCTAGTAGGATTCAACCTACCAATTATTAATCCATATGATAAATCTCTTGATCCCTATGAACATATTTATCATTATAGGATTATCATGTATATCCAACAAGATTTTGATGTACTTCTTTGTCAGGTATTTCCTACTACTCTCAATGGTCAAGCTCACGCTTTATTCCATTCACTCTCCAAAAATAAAATCCATAATTTAACCCATTTTATCAATCTTTTTGTTGAACAGTTCATCATCAGTCAAGGAATTATCAAGGACTCCTCCTATCTTTATGGGATTCATCAAAATAAGGGAAAAAATATTACAAGGACACTTGAAAATATTTTCTTCTGAAGCACGTCAAATTCTACTTCTCATTAATGCGAGAGATTATTTGCTCATTTGTTGACTTAATCATCGAATAGAAGCTCAAATAGCTACAGATGAGGCCATCAATGCTTCTTAAAACTAGTTTAAGGCATTCTCCTCCAAACGTAAAAAATCACAAGAATTTGATCAACCTAGATAATGAAGAAAGCATGAGAAGTCAAAAAATAATTATCACAAAATTCATTTAAAGTCACATAACTATACCCTTTTAAATACATCCAGGACTAATATTCTAATGAAGATTCAAAATTTTGAACATCTCAAGTGGCCAAAGCCACTAAGGAATCTAAATAATTAAGATCAATTTCAATATTGTAACTTTCACCATTCAAAAGGACATACAATTGAAAAATATTTTAAATTAAATGATAAAATTGAATGTCTAATTCAACATAGATATTTTAGTTATTATTTATAAGAGTAACTTTCAAATCATCAGCCTCAAAATAAAAGAGATTAGAATAAATCAAAGTTGATTTGACTTGGTCAAATTCAATAAGATTGGATTCATCCATGGTTGAGAAATGTTTAAGGCATGGGATGAAACAAATTTGAACCTTGAGGGGGTTTGATAAGGTTTAAATAGGTTAAGTTGACTAGGTGGATTGATTTAGGTCATGAGGGCTAACTTTTACTAACTATAGGCCCAGTTGACCAAGTCAACTATTAACTATGTCAAGGGTTCAATCAAGTTTAAACCCATAATAAAGATGTTTAGAGGAGTTTGAGTAGGTTTGATATTAATCTAGAGTTTGATTTATCATAAAAGGGCTTAAGGATTGGTCTGGTCAACCTATGACTTGGTCAACTAGGTCGACTTAAGGCTAGAGTTTGAGCTCAACAGATTTGGTTTGATATTTGAATTCTGGTAGTGGTGGTTTCATAGGTCAGAGTGATCAAAATGGTCAAAATGATGAATTAGACCCTTAAAGGACTATTGGGTCAACCCTGGCTGGTTGACTTGGTCAACCAAGTTGACCCAAGGTTATGGTTTAGGTCCAACAAGTTTGAAGTGAAATTTGGAGAATAATGGAGAGTCCCATGGTATGGATTGGTCATTTCAATAAAAATGACCTATTGGGCCCTTAAGGGGTATTTGGGTTAACCAGGTTGACCTAGGATCCTATACACTCCCAATAGATTTTAGGATGCATTGGAGGAGGTTGCAGGGTTTGATTTGACTAGGCCATATTGTAGCTTAGACATAACTTCAAAATTATCCTTAAGGGGTATTTTGGTCATTTTGATCCTTAGTCAACTAGGGGTCAAAGTGGGTCCAACAAACTACAATTTACTGGTCAACATATCATGATCAAGGGTGTGGATGTGGTTAGAGGCTTTGGAGAATACTCTAAGGTCAAATTCCACTAGATGGCAGGTTTAGTGGCATTGAGTGTAAATATTTAAAGGTTTAATAGCCCTTGGATTTTAATTTAGTTTCTGAGGTTAGAGATATCAAAATGAGCTTAAATTTAGAGGATATATCCTAGGGACATACCTAATCAATATATAATTGATAGATCATAAATCAAGGGTCATTTTCTTAGGGTTTGAAATAGTTGAAAAATCACTGAAAAGGCTTTCCGGACCTAAGCCTTTAGCCTTGGATTTTGGTCTGGATTTCTAAATTTATCCTGGGTTTTGGATTTGATTGCTTAAGTTTGAAATATCCTTATCAATAACAATCAATTGGATGATTTTCTAGGGAATGGATATGATTGAAACTTGATCAAAGGCTAGATCAAAGGTTAATTGAGGTTTGAGTTTGAAAACTAGATGAGTTTGAAGTCTAGATTTCTTTGAAGTCTAGATTGATTTGAAGTATGGATTAACTTGAGAGCTAGGTTGATTTGAGGTTTGCATAGGTCTAGGGTCAAGATGGATTTGGGTTCTCGATTGATCTAGGGTTTAGATTAATCCTAATGACTTCATAAAATATGAGGTTAACATAGTGTTGTAAAAATAAAGTGAGTTTTTAAGAATAAAATGAATTAATCAAGCATAGTGATTAGAAAAAATACTAGATTAGTAGCTAAGGGGTATAATCAGATATAAAAAATTAATTTTGAGAAAACCTTTGCCTCTATATCTGGGTTAGAAGCTATTAGAGTTATGTTAGCTTTTGCTTTCTTTGGAGATTTCAAGTTGTATCAAATATATATTTAGAGTGCCTTCCTAAACAGGTGGATGAAGGAAGATATATATGTGGAGCAACCCCCTAAATTTGAGAATTCATAATTTCTCAATTATGAGTTTAAGTTAAAAAAGGCATTGTATGGATTGAAGCAAGCACCTAAAACTTGGTATGAGAGGCTAAGAATATTTCTCCTAGATAGAGCCTTTATTAAGGTTAGTGGAGACACCATCTTATTTCTTAAGAAAGTAAGAGAAGATCTTCTCATCATTAAAGTTTATGTGGATGATACACTCTTTGGATCAACAAATAAAAATATTTATGATGAATTTTCAAAAATAATGAGTGAGGAGTTTGATATGAGTATAATAGGAGAGCATACTTATTTTTTTGGATTTAGTGTAATCCAGAGAGATGATTGAATCTTCCTTTTTCAATCTAAATATATCAAGGTTGTTCTTAAGAAATATGAGATGAGTATTAATGCTACGATAATTAATACTCCCATGAGCTATACCATTCAACTAAATAAGGATCCCAATGGAAAATATGTAGATCAAAATAAGTATATGGAAATAATAGAATCACTTCTCTATTTGACTGCTAGTAGACTTGACATTATGTTTAGTATTTGTCTTTGTGTTGGATTTAGGCTGATTCTAAGGAATCCCATATGATTACAGTTAAGAGAATCCTTAGGTACCTCTTAGGCACCCAAAACTTATAAAAATGGTATCCTAGATATAGCTCATCCTTTGAAATCATAAGCTATTTAGACTCTGACTTTGCTGGATGTAGGGTAGATAGAAAAAGCACCTTAGGAACATATCAATTCATAGGTAAATCACTAATTTCATGGTCTAGTAGAAAGCAAAACTCAGTAGCATTTTCCACCACTTAGGTGAAATAAATTATTGTAGAAATCCATATTACTCAAGTCTTATGTCTAAAATAACAAATCTTAGATCTTGGATTATCTGTAGGCATTATTCCTATCACGTGTGACAACATTAGTGCTGTTGAGTTAGTTGCAACTTAATTTTTTGATTGTTGAGATTCTTGTAACATGTATATTTTTTATGATTCCCAAATATTATTATTTTTTATTATAATTTCTCTTAACATATTTTGGAAGTATTGTTTTGTTGTTTGTGTGTACTAACATTTCAGAGAAATCATACTCCATATTGTTGAAGACTTCAAATCACATCAAATTAGAGTTTATTATAAATGAAATATATATTTTTAATTTTATTGAGTCTGAGAGAGTGTGATTGTAATTGAGTAACTCTACACACAAACATTGGGGAAGTGTTTAAAATTGTTTAAACTGATCCTATAATACAAACTCATTTCGTACAGGATGATATGTTCAGTTAATTTCCCCTTTGAGTAGACAAATGAACTGTAGGTAAAAAAATTTTCTCAGTGTGGATCATACTGTATGAAGCTTTCTTCATACGTACACCATCCAGAGTATACAAATATGAGGCCCCTTTCTGTCTTAATGAATTCAAAGTATTTCTAAACTGTTCACACCATATGATATTGTCATTGTATGTACGCCAACCCGAGTATGAATTAGATGGGTCCCTTTTCATCTAGATGAACTCTAAAATTTTTTGAACTAATTGTACCATACGATGTCGTCATTATACGTACACCATCCAGAGTATGAAAATGTGGTGTCCCTCTTCATCCCGACGAAGATGAAAAATTTTCTATTTATTTGTATAATACGAACTGGATTTGTACTGGATGATCATCATGTATGAAGTCATTTTATACAAATTCACAAAAGGTTCATGCGTAATAGTTTTTGAACTATTCATATGTACAAACATACAATTATATTGTATGATCGTACATGCTCAAAATTAAAAATTTTAATTTACTAAATGGTTTTTCATGTCTTTCATATAAAAGGTCCTTAAAAATTGACGTAAAAAGTAGTTGTTTTTCATGATCTTTCAAGGGAGAGTGAAAGAGAGAGTATGGGAGAGTGTTTTAGAGAGATTTCTTGCAAGTGGAGTGTGAAGGGTTTACAAGGTTACTCAAAGGTAAGGATCTCTTTATGTTTTTGGTGATCACTCTTCCTTTCTTCTTTCTAGTTGCTTGTGAGAAGATCTTTGAAGAAGATTCGATACTCTACCAACATTTGGAGGGTGTGAAAGGACGACGATACTCTATCGACACTTGGAGGGTGTGAAAGAATGATGGTTCTTTGCCGACACTTGGAGTGTGTGAACAGAAGATGATTCTCTACCGACACTTGAAGAGTGTGAAAGGATGATGGTTCTCTACCACATCGGGGATTAGTGGAAGAGAGGATTTATAAAGGCTTCTCCACCTTGCTATGGGGGCAAAAGGAGAGACACTTTGGTAATAGTGTAATACATAAAGAGGGAGTCTTCAGGGAGTGGATGTAGGTCGTGTTTGACTGAATCACTATAAATCTTTGTATCTTTTATTTTATGTATTTATTTTATGTAATTTTGTTGTTGTGGTTGAAAAGCTTTTTAAAAAAGATAATTATTTTTGAAAATTAATTAAAATAGTTTTCTAAAAAAAATCTAATAAATTTTTTTAAATTATCAATTCATCCCCTCCAGGTTAGCCTTGGGATAATAACTTAGGTTTAATAACCTATATGGAATCAACAAGTGGTATTAGAGCCTTATTTCAAAACTATAAGTTTAGACTACTTTTTGAAAAAAAAATGGCTACTTTTGGTATTCAAAATACACCTGAAGGTTATTTGATCACTATACCTCTATTATTTGATAATATTCCTTGGATTTTTGGAAAACACACATGTCTACATTTCTGCAATCACTTGATTATCGTATGTGGATTTTAGTTCAAGAAGGGTATACCAAGCCTACTAGACTAGTAGATGGCATTAGAGTTGAAACACCCTTTACTGACTAGACTGTAGAAGAATGTGACTTAACATAATTAAATGCTAAATACTTATATAGTTTCTTTTGTTCACTTAAGTCAGAAGATTACATGCGGGTTTTCACTTGTAAAAGTGGAAAGGACATATGGGATGGACTCTATATTACATACGAAGGAACTAATGAAGTAAATCAATCTAGATTAAATATTTTATTACATGATTATGAATTATGTTACATGAAATACAATGAATCCATATCTGATATATACACAAAATTCACTCAGATAGTCACTTCTTTGTATGCATTAGGTAGGGAATTAACAAATGCTGAAATGGTAAATAAAATTCTTTGTTATTTGCCTACTACTTATGATGCTAAAATAACTATAATTACAGAATCTAAGGATTTAAATGTTTACTCTATTGATAATCTTCTTGGTTCACTAATTGCTTACGAGCAAGGAGTGAGTCGAGGGAAGATTGATGCAGGAGAATAATGAAAGGAGAAAAACATAGCACTAAAAGTAGATGATTCAGAGAGTGATCAGTCACAACCTGAGGATTAGGATGACATTGCCTTGATGACAAGGCAATTCATAAATTTTTTAAAAGAAAGTAGAAGAGATGTCAGCAGTGAAACAAAGGTAAGTTCCATAAAAATATTAAGATTTCTAATGATGTGATTTGTTATGAATGTAGGAAACTTGGATATATAAAATTAGACTATCTTAATCTTAAACTCCTAGTAAGGAGAAGGTAGAGGAGAAAGAAAATGTGAGAAAGGGCAATAAGAGATTTTAGAGTGCCTTCTAGGTGGACTCAGCTTTGGGTTCGTTAGAAATAAAAAAGGAAGAGGAAGTCACCAACCTATATTTAATGACTAATAATCTTGATCAATCAGATTAAGAATATGTATGTGACTTAACCTATGATAAATTACTTAAAGTTTCTAATAGAATGCATACTGCATATAGAAAACTTAAGAAAATGCATGCTAGATTGAACTTATAAATACAAGAGTTACAAAAAGAGCATGAAACCCTCAGGAAATATCACGCATAGATAGATAACAACCACATGAGCTTACTTGATAAATTTGATGATTTGAATTAACAAAATGAATTACGAAAGTCATCCAATGCTAAATTGGAAAAACAAATCAAAGATTTTAGTGATGAATCTAAGAATAGAAAGCACTATCTAAAATATGATAACACTATGTTAGAAGATAAAAATTCATTTCTTAGAGTGACAGTGAAAGCTCTTGAGAAATATTAGATACCCTGGCACTTGAAGATTTTACTAATCCTATTTTGAGGTCAAAAATTTTAAAACCTAGGTTGAGATAAATTTATTATCGGAGATTAAAAAACCCTTTTCCTAGAGTTAAATGTTTTACATGTGTGATGATTGGGCATATATCATACACTTGTACTTTACATAAAAAAGCTTATTTAGTGTAGAGACCTAAGATGCAGAAACTAAGTCATATCATACATACATCTAATTTTAATTTTTTAAAAGGAGAACCCAAACTTATTTGGGTTCCTAAGTCTAATATTTGAATGTTTTATAGGTACGCTCTCATATAAGACCTTGTGAGAGTAATTGGTATCTGGACATTTGTTGCTCAAAGCATATAACTAGAGACACTACACAATTCATATCGCTAGAAGCTAGGAATGGAGGCAAGGTTAAACTAAGAGATAATACCACAAGGAAAGTGGTTGGCACAGGTATGGTCAAAAACCGGAATAACTTTTTTATAGAAAATATTTTATTAGTAGAAGGTTTAAAACATAATTTATTAAGTATTGGTCAGTTATGTGATAAAGGGTATAACATTAAATTTTTTTCCACTAGCTGTATATTAAGTTTAAATAGAAATAATGTTTTATATAGAACCAGGGTAAATGATGTTTATATGCTAGATTTGAACTGTACTAAAACTCCTAATACTTTTTGCTTGAAAATAATTTTTGATGAATTATGGTTATGACATAGGTTACTTTGTCACGCTAGCATGAAAAACCTTAGGAAAATTACCTAAAAGGAACTGGTAAAAGGTATACTAAAACTATTCTTTACTAAGGATCACCTTTGTGATGCATGTTAATTAGGAAAATAAGTGAAATCCTTATTTCATTCCAGTGAGTCTAGGAGGGAAGGTATATGAATTTATGATAGTTGATGATTTCTCAAGATTCATGTGGGTTAAATTTTTATTTCATAAGAATGAATCATTTGAGGAATTTAGAGATTTTTTTACTTGAATTCAGAAGAAATTAGGGTGTCAAATTTTAACAATTCAAAGTGATCACGAAGGTGAATTTAAAAATAAAAAATTTGAGGATTTTTGTAAAGAACTTGGAATTGATCATAATTTTTCTACATCTAGGACCTCTCAGCAGAATGGAGTAGTCGAAAGAAAGAACATAATAATAATTGAAGCTGCTAGAGCTAATGTTTGTAGAATATTCACTTCCTAAATATTTTTGAACTGAAGCGGTTAGTACTGTATATTATATTTTGAATAGAGTGAACATAAGGTCTAAATTGAAGAAAACACCATATGAGCTTCTTAAGAGGAGAACACATAACATGCCATATTTGAATGCTTTTGGATGTAAGGTGTTCATACATAATAATGAAAAATCTTCCTTAGAAAAATTTGATCCAAAATCAGATGAATGAACATTTCTTGGATGCTCTAATGTTGGAAAATTGTATAGAGTATTTAACAAAAGAACTTTGGTAGTTGAGTAGACCACACATTTTATATTCGACGAGTCTGGAATTTTGAAAGAGCCAAGTTTGGAGGAGGATGCTATATAAAATAACTCCCAAAAGATTGAGAAGATTGATTTGAATGAAAATTTGGAGAAAGAAAATCCTTTGCCTAAAGATTTAATTTTTTTAAAAAACCACCCTAAGAAATTTATTTTAGGTGAATCGAGTGAGGGTATTAAGACTAAGCGTGGACTTAACAAAGAAGTCAATCATTCTACCTTTATTTCAATAATAGAACACATAAATATAAATCAAGCACTTTCAGATGAATTTTGAATTTTGTCAATATAAGAAGAATCAAATCAGTTTGTAAGGAATGATATTTGGGAATTTATTACAAGGCCAAAGGATTAAAATGTAGTTGGAACTAAGTGAGTATTTAAAAATACAATGAATGACTCAGGAGTTGTTGTTAGAAATAATGTTAGATTGATGGCTAATGGGTATAATCAAATTATAGGGATTAATTTTGAGGAGTCTTTTGCCCCTATAACGAGACTTAAAGCAATTATGATTTTGTTAGCCTTTTCCTATTTTAGAGGATTTAAATTGTATCAAATGGATGTTAAGAGTGCCTTTTTGAATGGGGTGATTCAAGAGGATGTTTATCTTGAACAATCTTCAAGTTTTAAAAATTCAAAATTTCCTAATCATGTTTTTAAATTAAAAAAGGTATTATATGAATTGAAATAGACAGCTAGAGCTTGGTATGAGAGGTTAAGAATTTTTCTATTAGAGAGATTTTTTGAAAAAGGAAGTGTGGACACCACTCTCTTTTTTGAAGAAATTGGGAGACGATATACTCACTATTCAGATTCATATTGATGATATCATTTTTTGGATCTTCTAATATAAATCTTTGTGATGATTTTTCTAAAATAATGAGTAATGAATTTAAGATGAGTCTAATGGGAGATCTTAGTTATTTTCTTAGTTTTAGTATTAAGAAAATTGAGGAGGGAATATTTCTTAGTCAAACAAAGTATGTTAAGGACATCCTCAAGAAGTATGAAATGGATAATGCTAAACTAGTTAATATACCTATGAGTTCCTAAGTTTAGTTGGATAAGGACTCAAAGGAAAAATCTATTGATTAAAAAAATTTAGAGGAATTAATAAATCTTTGCTTTATTTGATAGCAAATAGACTAGATATTATATTTAGTATTTATTTGTGTGCTAGATTTCAATCAGGTCCAAAAGAATCATATTTGACAATAGTAAAAAGGATTTTGAGATATATTTTTGAAACTTAAAACTTAGAAATTTGATATCCTAAGTACAGTTCTTCATTTGAAATTATTAGGCATTTAGATTCAGACTTTATAGGTTATAGGGTTGATCGAAAGAGTACATCTTGAACTTATCAATTTATGAGAAATTCTTTAGTTTCTTGGTCTAGAAGAAAATAAAATTATGTAGCCCCATCTATTGCTGAAGTTGAATACATTGCCTAAGAAAGTTATGTGGCACAAATTCTTTGGTTGAAATAACAGTTAATTGATTTAGGATTCACAATTGGCACTATTCCAATTTATTGTTATAACACTAGGTCATTTTCATTTCAAAAAATCCAATTCAATATTATAAAACCAAACATATAGATATAAGGCATTATTTCATTAGGGATCATGAATCCAAAGGAGAAATTAAATTGAATCATATTTCAACTAAAACTTAACATGCAGACATTTTAAAAAAACCACTAGCCTTTGATACTTTTAGTATATTAAGAACAAGGCTAGGTGTGATTGATCTTAATGCTTAGATAAATTCTTCTGCAAACTTGATATGATTATTATGTGTGATTTAATCTAATTTTACTATTTTTATTTGTTAATATTTTGTTTGTGTGCGTTTTAGATTTTGGTTTTATATTTTTTCTTTATTTGATTTGGACATGAATCATATATCAAAAGTTTTGTTTCTGGTTTTTCACGATGATCGTGCATATGAATTCATTTTCATACTATATAAAGGTCTTTTTTTTAAATAGGAGGGCTTTAGAATTTTTTTTCATTCATTTCAACATCCTCCTTGAATCCTTCTCAACCTAGGAATGGTCAGTTCTTGCAAGCGTGGTAGAGTTTCTGAGAGTTCTTCTTCCAGGATTATGGACGACAACTTTCTATCTAGAAGTAATGAGGATTCCTTCTTCAGGTTTATAGCCTCTAAAATTACTCCCTCTAGATTACAGATTCAAGATGATATCCACTTTCAAGTTATGCCTCTATTTACTTCAACCCAGTTCTCCTTTATCTTGACTTTCATCCATGCTTATCATAAAGAGACCTTTCACTACTTCTTAGCAAATATGAGTTTTAGTGAGGATGAGAGTAGGATTACTTCATTTGTTAAAAAGCAATGGGTAGAAATCACTAAGGAAGATTTATAAACTTTTCTGAAACTAAGGACTCGAGGGACTAGAGTGAAATTACTAGCTGCGCCAAGAGGGGGGGGGGGGGGGGGGGGGGGGGGGGGGGGGGGTGGTGAATTGCAAAAAAATTATTGCAAAAAAAATCCTAAACAAGAGTTCTAATATATTTTTTATTTTTAAATTTTTAACAAAAAAATTTAACTAATGCAAAAGTAAGTACTTAAGCATAATTTACAACAACTAATTCCACAACATTTTTCACCAAGCAGTTATAATGAAAATAAAGTACAAGCAAAAATAAAAGCGGTAAAGGAAAAAGTACACCAAAGTTTTTATGGTGGTTCGATTACTTGACCTACGTCCACTCCCCAGAGTCCTCAACTCCAAGAATTTTACTACTAAATAATAGTTCTCCTTTTTCCACCTTTAGCAAGGCGGAGAAGCGCTTACAAACCTCACTTTCACCAACCCGGCATGGCGGAGTGCCAAGCACTTTTCTCACCCTCCGGGTGACGACAATGTACCTTCTCATTTTTCTCCCTTCTGGAGAAGGTAGAGTACCTTAGAGGACACGAATGTAGAAGAGTCTCCCCCTAAGAAAGCCTCCCATAAGATCTTCTTGGGCCACATGAGGAGCAAAGTGCAGCAAGCTCGGAGCAACCGTGTGATCTCCCTCACACTCCTTCTCCCTCACTAAGCCCACCTTCTCCTTCCTCTCACAAACCCTAAAATCTCCTCAAGAGCTCTCTGCCAAGAAAATCATCTCTAATCACGTTCCCCTCTCTTAGTCACACATGAAAAATATAACTTTTTTTATACAAAAAATGGGCTCCAAAAACCCTAAAATTTTTCAAATTAGCTGTTATTATCGTACAGTACAATTACATATCATACAGTACGATTAGTACAAATGAGCTTCGTTCTAGTATGAAGGTTTACAAATAGGTCAAAACTTCTGAATAAGTTCATACAGTACGATATAAACTCGTACTGTATGATAGGGAAAACTCTTTTGTTCGTATAGGATAATATCCGGGACGATCAAAACTCATCTCTATACATCGTGGTACGACCTACTTTTGTACAATATGATTAGTCAAAATCGAGGTATCATCCAGGATGAAGTTCGGGATGATCAAAACTCGTCTCTATACATCGTAGGGTACAATCTACATCATACAGTACGATTAGAAAAAATCAAGGGATCGTCTAGGATGAACTCCAGGATGATAAAAAATAGCCTCAATTCATCATATAGTAAGAATGGGTTTGTACAGTATGATGATCAATCATGAATTAATCATTTATTTATTCCACTAATCATGGGTTAATTTAAGTAAGTATTTAAAATAAATTATATAGTATGAATCTCTTCGTACAGTACGAATGACTAATAAACTTACTTAAAATAATCTGGCGGCTAGGGTTTCGTATCAGTAACATATCGTACAGTATGATATAAATCATACAGTACGACCTGTTTGCATAAAAACATTTTAGCCAGATCAGATTGTAGAGTATGATATAAACTCGTACTGTACAATCAACAGAGAAAAAAAATCTATGTTTTAAAAAACCTCTCCCATTGTGTGTGTGCATGGTTGCTCAGATTTACATGCAATTTGTGGCCAGACTCAAGAAAAGAGAAAATAAAATAAATGAAGAAATTACAATGTTACAAACTCACACTTCTATTCTACCCAAACTTGAGTCTTCTTGTTGTCCTGAGTAACTTGTGATCTCCCTGAAATGTTAGTACTCACAGACAATAGTAAAAATAAAAAATATTCAATGAATAGTAAATTAGGCGACATTATTTGTCATCATCAAAATCTCAGACTAGGGGTCATAGATTGCAACAATCTTCCCCTTTTTTATGATGTCAAATAATGTTGCATGGCTTTTGTTTTTTTTTTCTTTTTTTTTTAACTTAAAACATCAGGAAATGGATAGAAAAAGAAAAATGCATTTGAGTAAACATAAGCAAAAATACATAAGAAAGATAACAAGAATACATAAGCAAGACAATTGACTACAACAAGACTTCTTCCCCTTTTGACATCACCAAAAAGAGGAGACACAAACAATACTAAGAAAGAAAGAATAAAATAGATACACTTCAAAAAGGAGGATCCTGATCACTTGGAGGTGGAAGTGGGTGTGGTTGAAAATATTGAAGGATTGTATCAAAACGGTGATCAATCGAAGAAAAGCGTTCCCCAAAACACCGCATGTCTTGCTTATGTTGCTAATGCTATTCTTGTATGTGTGTGTCAAGACGACTCTAAAGTTGGTCGAAGCATTTGACCAAATCATTGAGAGGATAGGCTGGTGCAGGTGCTCGTGGTGTTGCATGCCGTCGTGGTCGAGCAAGAGCTGCTGTTGGGGCAGCTTCTCCTTCTTCTTCATCAAAGTCAGGTTCATCTGGCTCTGGCCCTCAATGAAACAAAATATGGAAGGAGGCATCTGTATAAAAAAATAAGTAGGTTATCGGGTTCACTGGGATAAGTTAATTGATATTTATTTTGAAGAAGGTACCCTATAAGGTGGTCAAGGGCTATGTTTTGTTTTCTATGGGTGGTAGGGAGGCGAATTAAGGTCATATTTCAAATGTAATCAATAATCAAATCTACCTCATCAAATTTGGTGTTGGACATGATATGATTGGTGGTGACAGATAAACTCAGGGTCATGCGAATTCGATCACCAGCTTTGGGTACTATTGAGTTTGTAAGTAAGTGTTAAATGATCCTGACATTTTGATTGAGGGATTGAACAAGTGGTTGGTGTTGGTAGAAGGTGACATTCCTAAGAACTAAGTTCGTAGCACTCCAGCCGAAGTCATTGGTAAGAAATGAGTTAACTCTAGGACCGTCAGTGGAGAGCTCAATGTATTGGGCAAGGTCCACTCTAGTGATCTCAACATGTTGTTGGAAGACGAAAGAGGTGAGGGTATGATTTTCAATGTTGATTGTGAGGTTGGCTAGAAATTCAAAAGGGAGTTTTGAATTGTATAGAAAGGCTAAAGTCAAAAGGAATTGCAGAGTGGTGGAGGCGAATAGAGGCATTACCTTAAAATTTAGTGCAGCTTGGTTTAACATTCGAGATGGTATAATTTTGCAGGCCTTATACTTCTGATAAGCTGGTTCATTATCGGCATTCAAGAAATAGTCACTGGGTCGGCATGAGGAAGATGAGTTTCCAACGACTAGATGACCCCGCTTGCTAGAGCTCGACATTTTCGGGAAGGCAAGTAGACTAAGTGAAGGTGAAGAAGTGAGTGAAATGATCTGCTAATGAAGCTAATTTATAGAATGTTTTAGACATCATATAGTATGATATGGTATCAAATAGTATGATGGGGAAATAATTATTATCTGACTGATCGATTTGAGAAAGGTGGTCAAATCGTACAGTACAATCAGAAGGATTTCGATGTCCTGAGGGTCATCGGCACGACCCTTGATGAAAGTTTCGTATAATAAGAATAGGTGTATTGTACAGTACGAAACTGCAATTATATCTTACCAGCCACCTTTAAGTCATCCTCATCCATTTCGCTGACATGGATTGTACAATATGAAGAGGAGATATTATACCGTACGATGTTCAATAATGTCGTACCAAATGAATTGATTGAACTACCACCTATTTTTTACAGTATAATGTGTATTATACGGTATGATAAACTAAGATGAAATTTGAGTCTGGGTTATATTGTGTGATTAGATATATGGTACAGTATGATAGTGAATCGTATAGTACGATAAGGAAAGTGTAAATTGTCGAGTTTGGTGTAGTGAGTGTGTGATGATCAGGAACAACCTTAAAAGATTTTTTTTATTTTTATTTTATTTTTATTTTTTTATTTTATGCATTAATGTCTATGACACCTAGTCTCATCCTCAAAGTGCTAAAGGTGTCGAATGCTAGTGGTTCATGAAAATGTCTGCCAATTGATCTCCTGTAGCGATGTGATGTAATTCTATATCTCCTTTAGCAACATGATCTCTTATGAAATGGTGTCTAATGTCTATATGTTTTGTTTGAGAGTGTTAAATTGGATTTTTTGAGATGCAAAAATAGCACTTGTGTTGTCGCACATGATTGAGATGGTTCCTACAGGTAATCCAAGATCAAGAATTTGTTACTTTAACCATAGTACTTGTGCAACACAGCTTCCTACTGCAATATATTCTGCCTCAGCCATGGAAAGGGCTATCAAATTTTGCTTCCTACTAGACCAAGAAACTAATGATTGTCCTATGAATTGGCAGGTACCAGAGGTGCTTTTTCTTTCTACCTTACATCCTGTAAAATTAGAATCTGAGTACCCTACGATTTCAAAGGAAGTGTTGTGCTTGGGATACCAAATTCCTAAGTTTGGGGTGCCTAGTAGATATCTAAGAATTCTCTTGATCGCAATTAAGTGAGACTCTTTAGGATCAGCTTGAAAATGGGTACAAAGGCACACACTAAATATTATGTCCGGTCTACTAGCAATCAGGTAAAGAAGAGATCCGATCATTCTTCTATAGTTTTTTTGGTCTACTAATTTTATGTTCGGATCTTTATCTAATTGAATTATTGAGCTCATTGGAGTGATCATGGGTTTAGCACTATCCATCTCATATTTTTTTAGAATATCCTTAATATACTTTATTTGGCTAAGAAATGTTCCGTTATCCATTTGTTTTACACTAAAGCTAAGAAAGTAGTTTAGTTCTCCCATTAAGCTCATTTCAAACTCATTACTAATTGTTTTTGAGAATTCATAACACAAATTTTTATTTGAAGATCCAAATAAGATGTCATCCACGAAGATGTGAATAATGAGAATTTCATCTTCTTTAATTTTAGATTCGAAGGGCTTATCTGATTCATTAAATACTATATGGGTGGACTCTTCTAATACTGGGGTTCTCTTATTAAAGATTCTATAGGCCTTACCTATATATGAATATCCTAAGAAGACACCCTCATCAGACTTGGGATTGAATTTTCCTAAGGGAAGTGTACCATTATTCAAGATGAAGCACTTACAATCAAAGACATGTAGGTGTGAAAGATTCGGTGTCCGACCTTTAAGGAGTTCATAAGGAGTTTTATTTAGCTTTGATCTAATGTTCACCCTATTTAAGATATAACTGAAATTACTAAACGACAAGAGGGGGGGTGAATTGTAAAAAGTTTTCTCTTAATAAAAAAATAAACCCTAAACAAGAGTTCTAATTTTTGTTGGTTTTTGAAATATTAAAATAAAGATCAATGCAATTTTACTTGACCAAAAAACCACGTGCAATAGATATGAAAAATTAAAGTGCAAGCAAAAAGTAAACAATGATAAAGAAAGAACACACCAAGATTTTTATAGTGGTTCGGTCAAAATATGACCTACGTCCACTCCCCGGAGTCCTCCACTCCGGGATTTTCACTATAAAAATAGTTCTCCTTTTGCCCCCCTTGGCAAGGCGGAGAAGCCTGTACAAACCTCCCTTTCACCAACCCGGCGTGGCGGAAGACCAAACTCTGTTTTCGCCCTCCTGGCGACGGCAGAGAACCTTCTCGTTTTTCTCCCTCCTGGAGAAGGCAGAGAACCTCGAGGTAGCGGATGCAGACAGGCCTTTCCCTTGGAGATCCTCCCTCAAATCCTTCTCGGGCCACAGGAGGAGCAAGATGCAGCGAGCTTGGAGCAACCGTGTGATCTCCCTCACACCTCTTCTCCCTCACAACGCTCACCTCCTCCTACCTTTCAACCCTCAAGAATTTCTCTTGAGTTTTCTCCCTTGGAATCCCCTCTCTAATCACGTTCACCCTCTCTTACAAACTTTTTTCAAAAAGAACTTGATTGGCATCTAAAAAAGGCTCCAAAAACCTCTGAATTCAAAATTAGCCGTTACTGTTCGTACAGTACGATTCATCATCGTACAGTACGATCTTCATAAACAGCCGTCGTCCTGGTACGAAGGTGTACGAACAGTACAAAAACAATTCGTACTGTACGATACAATATCGTACGGTACGATTCAACAACATACTATTCGTACAGGACGATGGTCTGGACGATCGGATGTCGTCTCTGTTCATCGTATGGTACGATTGACATCGTACAGTACGATGTGACAAAAACCAAGAGATCGTACCGGACGATATCCGGGACGATCATACTTCGTCTCTGTTCATCGTATGGTACGATCAAGTTCGTACAGTACGATGTTCAAATTTCAATTAGGCCTTGATTACGTACACTAATCACGGGTTAATTTAAGTAAGTATTTGAAACCCATCGTACAGTACGAACATATTCGTACAGTACGATGTTCAAATCTCAATTAGGCCTTGATTACGTGCACTAATCACGTGTTAATTTAAGTAAGTATTTAATACAGATCGTACAGTACGAACAAGTTCGTATAGTACGAACGGCGCAAAAATCACTTCCTCAAATTAAGACACGGCTAGGGTTTTTGGATCTGAACATATCGTACAGTACGAAGTACTTCGTACAGTACGATCTATTCACAGATTTGCCCACATAGCTTGGATCGTACGGTACGAAATAACATCGTACAGTACGATCTCCAGAGAAGAATTTTACTTATATTTTCAGTTAAAAAAAAATTCTCCCCCTGTGTGTGTGCATGGTTGCTCTTACTCTTTCGCATTTTGTGGCCAGACTCAATAAAGTAAAAAATACAATAAATGGAAAAATACAATGTTTGACTCGTACTCCTAATCTACCCGGTCTTGAGTCTTCCTTTCTTCCTGAGTCACTTGTGATCTTCCTGAAATGTTAGTGCTCAAGGAAAATAACAAATAAAATAATAAGCAATGAAAAGCAGTTCCAAGTCACTCATTATTTGGCATCATCAAAATCTCAAACTCGGGGCCATGGGTTGCAACAATAACATGCCTTGTTTATTACTTCTGCCCAAAAATATCTAGGAAGGGTGTACTCAGTTGCCCTAGTAACTTCTACCAAGATTCTATTCTTTCTTTCTGCTATTCCATTTTACTGTGGAGTCCTAGGGGCTGAGAAATTATGCTCTATTCTTACCTCTTGACAAAATGATTCAAATCTTTCATTTTGAAACTCTCCACCATGATCACTATAGATTATTGAGATTTCACATCCTAATTTTTGTTAAATCTAAATGGAGAATACCTTAAATTCCTCAAATGACTCATCTTATGTGCTAGGAATCTTATCCAAGTGAATCTAGTGAAGTTGTCTACAATCACAAATCCATAATTTTTCTCTCCTAGGCTAGCTGTGCTAATGGGTCCAAATAAGTCCATGTGAAGAATTTCTAATGGCCTAGAGGTGATCACATCTTTGATTGTATGAAAGGATGATTTGATTTGTTTTCCTAGTTGGCAGGCATCGCATAGATGGTCCTTAGTGAAGTCTAACTTAGGTACGCCTCTAACTAAGTTTTTCTAAGTAATATTTCTAAGTGTTTTCATACTAGCATGGCATAGTCTCCTATGCCATAGCCATGAGTCATCTATAATTATTTTCAAGCAAAATGAATTTAAACTATCAATGTAATCAAGGTATAACATGTAAACATCGTTCATTCATTTTCTTTCTAAAATAAGTTTGTCATTTAAACTAATCAGGCATTTATCAGAGAGAAATTTTATGTCAAAACCTTTATCACATAATTGAATAATGCTAAGTAAGTTATGCTTCAAACCATCAACTAATAAAATATTTTTAATTAAAAAATTTTTAGCATTGCCAACAATACTTGAGCCTGCCACTTTCTTGGTAGTGTTGTCTCCCAATGTTACTTTGCCTTTGATCTTGGTCTCCAATAAAATGAATTTCTTCATATCTTTAGTCATATGTCATGAGCAGCCACTGTCCAGGTATCACATGCTCTCAGTAGGTCTTTTGTGAGAGCATCCCTATAATTTCATTCAAGGGTTAGATTTGGGAACCCAAGTGAGTTTGGGTTCCTCCTTATGCTTGCATGAATGATATATATGCATGCTATGCTGTGATGGATGCAATTTAGGTCTCCATACTAGGTGTGTCCTACAGTGAATTGTGCATGTGCGGGCTATGTGACCTAGCATGCTATAAGAGAAGCACCTAACACCGGGAAATGGGTTTACTAACCTATGTGAGTGGTGTTGCCTCTTCCTAAAGTTTTATGATGCATATAGTGTTGGGGGTTTGCTAGATTGGGCTAATATGAGTGATGCATTTTCTTTTCTAATTCTTTAATTTTTTCTTTAAATGTGTTATTTTGATATGTTAGTCCGTGAACTTCTCATTTTAACAAATATTCACTGTGATCTACCTCCAATGTAAGTTTGTCTAGTCTGTCAAAAGCCTCTTCTAGTTCAACATGTATGGTTTTTAAGGATTCATGCACTTCTGATAATTCAATATGCTTCTTATTTAATGTATCATACTCATTAAACAGGCACATATGATCTCTATCTAAATCATAATAGTCTTTAATTAAGTTAGCATACTTAGTTTGTAAAGTATTAAAATCAATATTAAGACTAACATGCATCTTTTTCAATTTCCTATACGAGTCATGAATTTTTTCAAAAATAAGCAGTAAATCTTCATAAGAAAGTTGACATACCTCATCTTGATCCAATTGATCAAGATTATCGATAGCCATTAGACATAAATTTGTTACCTCCTCATTTGCTTCTTCTTCTAATGATTCTAAGGCAGAGTCTGAAAGTTTGTTAGGGATGTTAGGCCCTTATGAACTGGCCCAAGGCTAACCGAGGGGGGGGGGGGGGGGGGGTGAATTGGTATTTTTAAAAAATCTTTAAACCAAAGACCAACAAAGCTCAAACCAAAATCACCACAAGAAAAATAAGTGCGAAAAAATTAAGTGCAGAACAAGAAAAAAAGAACACAGGGGTATATAGTGGTTTGGTCAACTCAACCTACATCCACTCCCCAGAGGCACCCTCCGAGTATTGCACTACCAAAGTGACTCTCCTTTTGCTCCCACAGTAAGGCGGAGAACCCTTACAAAAATCTCCTTTTTGCCACCCTCGACAAGGCAGAGAATCCAACTCCTTTTGCTTCCTCCTGAAGTAAGCAGAGAACCTCGATCAATCATTGAAGCTTACCTCTCCCAACCCTTCCAAGGATAAGAGACTCTAGTGGAAGAAGAAGTGGAACGATGCTTGGAGCAACCCTTGTGAATCTCCCTCACATGCTCCCCCTCACAAGATCCTCTCTCTCTCTCTCTCTCTCTCTCTCTCTCTCCCTCCCTCTCTCTCTCCTCTAGGCTTTCTCAAGTCAAGACAACAACAAAAGATTATTCAAAATGTTGAACAATAGCCCTTAAATAGAAGAGCTTCAAAATAGCTCATTAATTACAAGTTGCCGACATTATCGTCCAATATCGTCCTGTACGATTAGTGCAATTTGAGCCTAATCAGCTGGGACGATCTGGAATGAATAAAAGAAAGTTATTCCTATCATCCAGGATGATCATGAATCATCCTGTATGATTAGTTCAAATCACAGACTATCGGCCAGACAATCGCTCTAAAAAGAGTTCTGAACGATTCCAAAATAGATTGATCGTCCCGGCTGATCTCACGATCGTCCCGGACGATTAGTTCAAATTAGAGAAAAATTGTCCAGAGCATCGCTCGGAATTTGAGCTAGCCGATCATGATCAACCAGACCATCGCCCGGAATTTGAGCTGTCTGATATTTATCGTCCAGGAGCAACTAAGTTTTTTGAACTGAATGTCCTGGCCGATCTTACGATCCTCTAGGATGATATGATTGATCAATCATCCTTAATTTCTTTCCCTAAATACTAGATTAATTTAGGCATAATTGTATCAAATCGTTCAGGATGATATCATCCTGGCCGATTGCCAAAAATAAAGAATGCCTAAATAGATCATGGCGGCTGATTCATTTTATTTTAAGCCTATAGTCCTGGCTGATATATGTATCGTCCAAGCGGATCGATTAATGATGGTAGCCTTAACTAAGATGATTGATTAGGGTTTCTGTTTTGAACCCTATCATCCAGGACGATAATAATATCATCCGGGACAATGTGAGTAAAAATAAAAATTCTAAGTCAGACAGAAAAAATCACTCAAGTGTGTGTGTAGGGTTACTTAGCATCAGAACACTTCAATGGTTATAATTGACTCAGGGAAAAAGAAAATTACAGACTGACTCAGACCTAGTCTACCCAATCTTGAGCTGGTTTTGATTTTCGTCCGATCTTGTGGCCCTGAAATATCAGTAGAAAAGGCAGTCGTAGAGAAAAAAGAGTGTTTGCTAGCATTTAAATCATAATCCATGAGCAACAGATTTGTAACAATCTCCCCCTTTTTGATGATGGCAAACATTTCGACGATCAAAAATAGTAATTCACATTTTTCAGAATAAACCAGTAAAAAATAAAATAGTGCAAACACCAACATACTACTCCCCCTTTTGACATCTCAAAAAGGAGGAGGAAATTAGTAAACAAAGTAAAAACACTAAATTTTTTGTTTTTAACCAAGGCATGAACATGATGTAGTCTTCCATGTGATTGCTTTTAAAGATTTGTAAGTTAATGATTTAACAACATCAAAAATCCAAAAAATGGTAGAATATCCGATCATGTTAATCCCTAAGCTTGGACTTCTATCAGGGTAAAATAGTCTTTTGAAATCAATGACCTAACTCAAAAAATTCAATTGGATATGAAAAAGGTTCTATTCACCTCTTGATTTCAAAAAAAATATCTTATAGAATACTGTATCAAAGTAATTATGTCACAATCGCAACAAGTTGAAATCAAGCCTTTGATTTTATCAAGTGATATATGAATTCTTCCCATTTTTTAAAAGTTTTTTTTTTGAAAGGAGAGGAGAGCTTGCTTTTGGTGGGCTCATTTTATGCCTCTTGTCAATTTGAATGGTGCTTTGCGCTTCTTTTTGATACACTTTTATATATATTTGTTTTCAATTTGGCATCATTGGCCACTTTTTTTTTATTTTTTTTTTCATTTTTGTAAGCTACATTCTCTTCCAAAAAAAAAAAATCTTAAATAATCTTAGTTGTGAGTATATCTTCTAGATATTAGAGAAGAAGAACTCACTCTCTAATATAGAGAAGAGCAATCCACAAAATAGAATTAATAATCATATGAATAAATGCAATGACAAGAGTAACGAGGAATTCTTTATGTGACAAAAGAAAAACTTTTGATTATTATACATACAAGATAGATTTGCTGTAGCAAGGTTAGAAAAGATCTTAATTACATACTCTATTTGTTAATTTGAGATAGAATATTGATTAGAAAAAAAAACTGTGCCACTAAAATATGTTAGAGAAAGAGACACAATCAACGGTATATTTTTACCCTTTAATGAATTAAGAGATGTAAAACATTGACTACAAATTTTTAAAAGCAAGAACAAGACATACGATATCATTTTAGCAATGATTAAAAAGGCATAAAAAAAACAAAGCAACAAACAAAAACATAAAGCAATAAATAAAGAAGAGAAGAAGAAAGAAGAAGAAATGCAAAGAAAAAGAAGGAAAAAGAAAAGCAAATAAAAATCAAGTTCATGCATTTATGTCAATCACACCCAATCTGGTCCTTAAAGAGCTGAAAATGTCGAAGGCCAGTGGTTTAGTAAAGATGTCAGCCAGTTGATTCTCAGTTGTCACATGGTGTAACTCAATGTCCCCCTTTGTCACATGGTCTCTAATAAGGTGATGTCTAATGTCAATGTGCATAGTCCTTGAATGTTGGATAGGATTCTTAGAGACGCAGATGACACTAGTGTTGTCACAAAAAATTGAGATGGTGCCTACAGGTAATCCTAAATCTAATACCTGCTGTTTTAACCAAAGAACTTGGGCCACACAATTTTCTAATGCAATGTACTCAACTTCAGTAGTGGAAAGTGCAACAGAGTTTTGCTTTCTACTAGAACATGAGACCAAAGATTGTCCTTTGAATTGGCAAGTTCTAGAAGTGCTTTTTTTATCCACCTTATATCCTGCAGAATCAGAATTAGAAAATCCAATAATCTCAAAAGAAGTGTTGTGCATAGGGTACCAAATTCCTAAGGTCCCCGAAAGGTATCTAAAAATTCTCTTAACTGCAGTTAGGTGGGATTCCTTAGGGTCAGCTTGAAATCTAGCACAAAGGGAAACACTAAACATTATATCAGGTCGGCTAGCGGTCAAGTAAAGTAAGGATCCAATCATGTCTCTATACTTCTTCTAATCAATAGACTTACCACTTGGGTCCTTATCCAACGAAACACTAGAAGTCATGGGAGTATTAATTGGCTTGGCTTTATCCATCTCATACTTCTTCAAAATGTCATTTATATATTTTGATTGATTTAGAAAGGTTCCATCATCTAATTGTTTTATGCTAAACCCCAAAAAGTAGGACAACTCTCTCGTCATACTCATCTCAAACTCTCTACTCATTATTTTAGAGAATTCATCACAAAGTTTCTTATCAGAAGATCCAAAAAGTATGTCATCCACATAAATCTAAACAATGAGCAAATCATTTTCAACTTTTCTAAGAAAAAGGGTGGTGTCTACGCTCCCCTTAACAAACTCCCTTTCTAGTAAGAATGTGCTAAGCCTCTCATACCAAGCTTTGGGTGCCTGCTTTAAATCATATAAGGCCCTTTTTAATTTAAAAACATGATTTGGAAATTAGAAACTCTCAAAACCTAGGGATTGTTCTACAAACACATCTTCTTTTATTTCCCCATTTAAAAAGGTATTCGTAACATCCATTCGAAAAAGTTTAAATCCTTTATAATAGGAAAAGGCTAATAGCACTCTAATGGCTTCCAATTTAGCTACAGGGAAAAAAGTCTCCTCAAAATCTATCCCTTCTATTTGGTTATACCCTTAGCCACTAATCTTGCTTTATTCCTAACCACCACTCTAGAATCATTCACCTTATTCTTAAAGACCCACTTGGTTCAAACTATACTTTGTTCCTTAGGTCTTTCTACAAGCTCCCAAATATCATTCCTAACAAATTGGTTCAACTCCTCCTGCATGGCTAAAATCCAAAATTCATCAGAAAGGGCTTGGTTTATGTTGGTGGGTTCAGTCATTAAGATAAAGGTAGAGTGGTTCACCTCCTTCCTAAGTCCATGTCTAGTTCTAACTCCAATATAAGGGTCTCCTAAGATCAAATCTTTGGGATGACTTGTAGAGTATCTGCAATCTCTAGGCAAGGTGTGTGAAGGTCCAACCCTTTCCTCCAGATGTATATTTTCTACTCCTTGGGTAACATCTCCTACTCCTTCAGTGTTTTGGTGTTCTACTCCCTTCTCCAAATTTTTTACTCTAGTGATAATCTCTCCAACATCATCATCATTCTTAACTTCAGGCTTTCTAGGATCAAACTCATCAGACACTACATGTGTAGTTTCTTCCACCATCAAAGTTCTCTTGTTAAACACCCTAAAAGACTTCCCAACACTAGAATATTCCAAGAACACTCCTTCATCATATTTTGGATCAAATTTTCCTAAGTGAGACTTCCCATTGTTGTGAATGAAAATATTATAACCAAAGACATGAAGGTGGGAAAGATTGGGTGTCCTACCCTTAAGGATCTCATAGGGTGACTTATCTAGTTTGGCTCTAACATTCACCCTATTCAACACATAACAAGCTGTGTTAACTGCTTCAGCCCAAAAGTATTTTGGAAGTGAATACTTAGCAAGCATAGCTCTAGCGGCTTCCACTAAGGTCCGGTTCTTCCTTTCAGCTACCCCGTTCTGCTGAGGGGACCTAGGAGCTGAGTCGTTGTGGCTAATCCCCTTATCCTCATAAAAATCTCCAAACCTTTCATTTTCAAACTCTCCCCCATGGTCACTATGGATGGTCAAGATCTCATAACCTAGCTTTTTCTGAATCCAAGTAAAAAAGATTCTAACTCCTCAAAAGACTCATTTTTGTATGAAAGAAATCTAGTCCAAGTTAACCTCGAGTAGTAATCAATAATTACAAAACCATAGACTTTCCCTCCCAAGCTGATAGTGCTAATGGGTCCAAACAAATCCATGTGAAGGACTTCTAAAGGTCTAGAGGTGCTAATGTCCTTAATGGGGTGAAAGGAGGAGTGGACTTGCTTTCCTAATTGGCAGGCATCACAAAGGTGGTCTTTAGAAAATTTCAGTTTGGGGACACCTCTAACTAAGTCTTTTTGGGTCACTTTTCTAAGGGTTTTCATACTAGCATGACATAATCTCCTGTGCCACAATCATGAATCATCAACAGCAGTTTTTACGAAAAAAGATGCAACACATTCAATGTTATTTAAATCAAGCATGTACATGTTGTTGATCCTCTTTCCCTGTAAAATAGTGTTATTATTTAAACTTATAATGCATGAATTTCCAAAGAATTATATGATGAAGCCCTTGTCGCAAAGCTGACTGATGCTGAGTAAGTTGTGTTTTAATCCATCTACAAGCAAAACATTTTTGTTGCGGATCTGTTTTCATGATTTATGATTTTGATGATAGCAAATACTTCTATTTCTCTACGATGGCCTTATTTACTAATATTTTAGGTCCACACGATCAGACTGCAATTAGGAACCAGCTCAAGATTGGGTAGATTAGGTCTGAGTCAGTTTGTACACTTTTTCCTTTCTTGAGTCTATTATATTTGGTGTGGCTCTTGATGCTTTGTAATTTAGAAGATTTTCTAACTGTTCCCTAGAGTTTACTGTTTTTGGTAACATCATCCGGGACGATATTTATATCGGCCTGGATGATCTGCTCAAAAGTAGAAACCGTAACTAGGGCATCCTCATTAAAGCAGCCATCATTATGCAAAATATATCATCCAGGATGATAGGCTCAAAATAGAAAGAATCTGCCACCAGATCTATTTAGGAATTACTTATTTTTGGACATCGTCAAGGTGGATTGTCCAGGACTATAAAATATCATCCAGGATGATCTAGGATAATTTTTCCAAAATTTCTCTAGAATTTAAGAAATGCAATTATGACTTGATTACATGATCAAATCGTCTTGGACAATCGCAGAATCGGCCAGGACGATCTGTTGGACGATTGGACATCAGATAGCTATTTTTCAGGGCGATGTTCAGGATGATATTCCATGATTTGTTCTGATTGTCCAGGACGATTATCATCCTGGACGATATGAACAAACTTCTTCTGATCGTCTCAAATCTTCCCGACTGATTGGGCTTAAATTATACTGATCGTACAAGACGATATACCTATCATCCTGGACGATAATGTCGGCAACTTGCATTAATGAGCTTGTTTTGAGATCTTCTATTTAAGCTATGACATGACACTTGGTAAGTGTCTTTGGCAGCCATTATAGCTTTATTATTTTGGGGGGAACTTGAAGAGAGAGCTTGAAAGGGAGTGAGGAATGGGTGAAGTCTGAGAGAGGGAGAAGGTCCAGTGAAGGGGGACTCAAGGGAGTTTGGAGGGGGATTCCACACGATTGCTTTGGTAGGCTTGCACCTTAATACCATCGGATTCAAGGCTTGTCTTGAGGGAAGTTCACTAAAGAAGAAGATCTCTTTGGTGTCAAAGGACCCAACGACTCCGTCGCACCGGGGAAGGTGGAAGTGATTTTGTAAGGGCTTCTCCACCTAGCTGTGGGGGCTAAAGGAGAGACACTTAATTTAGTGCAATACTTGGAGGGTGCCTCCAAGGAGCGGACGTAGGTCAAGGTTTGACCGAACCACTATAAATCCTGTGTGTTCTTTTCTTATTATTGCTTCCGCATTATTTTCTTCCACACTTTGATTTTTGTGGTGATTTTGGTTTGAGTTTTATCTTTGGTTTTAAAGTTATCCAATTCATCTCTCTCTTTGTTAGCCTTGGGCCAGTTCATAAGGGCTTAACATCCCTAATGAACTTTCAAGTGGTATCAGAGCACTTTCAATTTTCTATCATAAGGTTCTTGGAATTACCAATTATACTTGCACCTACCACCTTCCTGATGCTGTTGTCTCCAAGAGTAACCTTGCCTCCTATCCTAGTCTCCAGTAAGATGAACTAATTGGCATCACCAGTCATATGTTGAGAGCATCTGCTGTCCAGGTACCACATACTTTCACGAGGCCTTTTGTGAGAGCTTACCTATAAAATCATTAAATGTCAGATTTAGGAACCCAAGTAGGTTTGGGTTCCTTCTTATGAAAAGTAAAATGCAATGCATGTGTGCTATGTTGTGACTCATGCAATTTGGGTTTCCACACCCAATGTGTACTATGGTGAATAGTGCAAGTGTGTGAGATGTGTCCTAGCATGCCACATGAAAAACATCTAACTCCAGGAAAAGGGTTTCTTAAATGGTTTGGGTAGTAATGCCTCTTCCTAGGTTTTGGCTTTTGATCAAGTGTACGTGTCATCCAATTTCTCTTAAGTGTATCCATTTCATTTTTAATCCTCAAGTTAGTATATTTTAAAGCATCATTATCAATTCTCAAATTATGCTCTATCTCTTTAGATTTTTTAAAATCAAATTCAAGTGAGGTGTGTGAAACTTTCAATGTATCATGCTCTTCAATTAATTCAAAATGCTTTTTATTTAAATCATCAAATTCATCAAGTAGAGCCATATGATTTGAATCAATTGTTGAATGATCTTTAATCAAAATTTCATGCTATTTTTTTAAATTCAAAAGCTCCAATTTCAAAGTAGCATGAGTTTTCTTAAGCTTTCTATATGATGCATGAATTTTTTCAGAAACTTCAAGGAGTTGGTCGTAGGATAGTTCACATACCTCTTCTTGATCAAGATGATTGTATGCCATTAAGCATAGGTTTGTTGTCTCATCTTCAGGTTCAGTCTCAGATGAATTGGATGTAGAGTCCGCCCAAAACGCCTTTTGAAATTTCTTTTTGTCCTTCCTAGACTTGGGTTTCTCCTAACCCTTTTTTTGCTTAAGTGAGACTTGAGTGTAGGGCAATCAGCTTTCACATGTCCAGGTTTCCTGCATTCTAAACAAACCATGTCATTAGAGCTCTTAAAATTTTTGTTTCCCTTACCTTTGTTCCACTTTTGATGATACTTTTGTTTCTTCCTTAGAAAGCTTTTAAATTGTCTTATGATTAAGGAAAATTCATCACTTTTAGACCCGGAAGAGTCAGATTTTGTGTCGTTGGCCTTCAATGCCACAGTTTTCTCCTTTCTTTTCTCACCTGCATCCAAATTTCTTTGGTCCACTCCTTGCTCGTAAGCAGTGAGTGAGCCAAGTAAGTTGTCAATTGAATAAGTATTCAAATCTTTAGATCCAGTAATGGAGGTGATTTTAGCATCAAAAGAGGAAGGCAAGCATCTCAAAATCTTGTTTACTTTTTCATAATTTGAAAGTTCTCTTCCTAAGGCATGCAAAGAAGTTACAATTTGAGTAAACCTTGTATACATATCAAAAATTGATTATGAAGGTTTCATACAAAAAAGTTCATAATCATGCAAGAGAATATTCAAATGAGATTGCTTAACTTCATTGGTTCCTTCATAAGTAATGCATAACCTATCCCAAATCTCTTTTCCAGTAGAGCAAGTAAAAACACGCATGTAGTCTTTAGATTTTAAAGCACAAAAAAAATAATTCAAACACTTTGCATTAAGTTGAGCTAAATCGCTTTCATCAAAAGTCCATTCAGTAAAAGGCACTTCAGTTTTAATTCCACTAAGTTCACGAGAAGGTGAAGAATATCCTTTTTTAACAAGCATCCACATGCGATAATTAGTTGATTGTAAAAAAAGTAGATATGCGAGTTTTCCAAAAATCAAAAGGTAGATTGTCAAATAAAGGTGGTTGAGTAATATAATATCCTTTAGCTGTGTTATGATTTCCAAAGTTAGCCATGGATCAAAATTCAAAAAGTTTTCAAACTTAGTTTTTATGAATCCCGCTCTGATACCACTTAAAAGTTTATTGGGGATGTTAGGCCCTTATGAACTGGCCCAAGGCTAGCCAAGAGGGGGGGGGGGGGGGGGTGAATTAGCATTTTAAAAAATTTTAAACCAAAGACCAACAAAGCTCAAACCAAAATCATTACATGAAAAATAAGTGCGAAAAAATTAAGTGCAAAAGCAAGAAAAAAGAACACAGAGGTTTATAGTGATTCGGTCAACTCGACCTACGTCCACTCCCTAGAGGCGCCCTCCAAGTATTGCACTACCAAAGTGACTCTCCTTTTGCTCCCACAGCAAGGCGGAGAAGCCCTTACAAAAACCTCCTTTTTGCTACCCCCGACAAGGAAGAGAACCCAACTCATTTTGCTTTTTCCTGAAGTAGGCAGAGAACCTCGCTCAATCGTTGAAGCTTACCTCTCCTAACCCTTCCAAGGATAAGAGACTCTAGTGGAAGAAGAAGTTGAATGATGCTTGGAGCAACCCTTGTGAATCTCCCTCACAAGCTCCTCTCTCTCGCTCTCTCTCTCCCTCTCTCTCTCTCTTCTCTAGGCTTTCTCAGGTCAAGACAATAGCAAAAGATTGTTCAAAATGTTGAACAATAGACCTTAAATAGAAGAGCTTCAAAATAGTTCATTAATTGCAAGTTGCCAACATTATCATCCAGGACGATAGTAATATCATCCTGTACGATTAGTGCAATTTGAGCTTAATCAGCCGGGACGATCTGGGACGAATAGAAGAAAGTTGTTCCTATCGTCCAGGATGATCATGAATTATCCTGTACGATTAGTTCAAATCATAGACTATCGGCCAGACAATCGCTCTTAATAGAGTTCTGAATGATTCCAAAATAGCTTGATCGTCCATGCCGATCTAACGATTATCCCGGACGATTAGTTCAAATCAGAGGTAAATCATCCAGAGCATCGCCCAGAATTTGAGCTGGCCGATCATAATCGGCCAGACCATCGCCCAAAATTTGAGCTGTCCGATATTAACTAAGTTTTTTGAACTGATCGTCCCGGCCGATCTTGCGATCGTCCAGGACGATATGATCATATGAATCATCCTTAATTACTTTCCTTAAATACCAGATTAATTTAGGCATAATTGTATCAAATCGTCCAGGATAATACAAGATTGTCCTGGCTGATTACCGAAAATAAAAAATGCCTAAATATATTATGGCGGCTGATTCTTTTTGTTTTAAGCCTATCGTCCTGGCCGATATATGTATCCTCCAGGACGATTGGATAATGACCGCTACCTTAACTAAGATGACTGATTAGGGTTTCTATTTTGAACTCTATCGTCCAGGATGATAATAATATCGTCCGGGATGATGTGAGTAAAAACAGAAATTCTAAGTCAGACAGAAAAAATCACTCAAGTGTGTCTGTGTAGGTTTACTTAGCATCAAAACACTTTAATGGTTATAATTGACTCAGGGAAAAAGAAAATTACAGACTGACTCAGACCTAGTCTACCCAATCTTGAGCTGGTTCCGATTTTAGTCCGATCTTGTGGCCCTGAAATGTCAGTAGAAAAGGCAGTTGTAGAGAAACAAGAGTGTTTGCTAGCATGAAAATCATAATCCATGAGCAACAGATTTGCAACAGAATCAGCCCAAAATGCTTTTTGTGTCTTCATCTTCCCTTTCTTGTACTTGGCTTTGTCCTTGCCTTTTTCCTTAGCTGGTTGGCTCCTTAGGTTGGGACAATCAGCTCGAAGGTGACCTAGTTTCCTGTACTTAAAATAATTTGTATCAGATGGAACTTTAACAAACCTCGAGCTTTTACCTTTATTCCAATTATTCTGATGATGCCTTTATTTTCTTTTCAAAAAGTTCTTGAACTGTCAGGTCATCAAGGCTATGTCATCTTCTTCCTCTCCCCTTTAGAGCATTCACTTTCTAAATTGTTTACTTTCAATGCCACCGTCCGCTCTTTCTTTTTACCTGCATCACTTTGCCTTTGACTCACTCCTTGCTCGTATGCAATGAGTGACCCAAGAAAATTTTTAATAGAATAAATATTTAGGCCTTTAGATTTAGTGATGACAGTAATTTTAGCATCATAGGAACTAGGTAAGCATCTAAGAATATTGTTAACTTTCTCAAAATTTGAAATTTCTCTACCTAATGCATGCAAGGATATCACAATTTGCTTGAACCTAGTGTACATATGAGATATTATTTCTCTAGGTTTCATATGGAAGAGTTCATAATCATGCAATAGAATGTTAAGCCTAGACTGTTTAACTTCACTAGTTCCTTTATACGTGATGCACAGTCTATCCCAAATCTCCTTACCAGTAGCACAAGTAGAAACTCTTATATAGTCCTCAAATTTTAAAGCACAAAAAAAAAAAAATTTTTAAGCACTTCGTGTTAAATTGAGCTAATTCCCTATCCTCATTGCTCCATTCATTGAAAGGCACTTGAGTTTTCATTCCCTTCATAAGTTTAAAAGGTGTAGCATAACCATCATTTACTAACATCCACATACGGTAATCAATAGACTGTAAAATAGTTGACATTCTAATTTTCTAGAAATAAAATGGTATATTGTCAAAAAGAGGTGGATGGGTTATTGAATAACCCTCCACAGTATTTTGATTACCAAAATGAGACATTGATTAATTTTCAAGGTTTTCTAAAATGCTATTTTTGAAACCCTGCTCTGATACCAATAAAAATTACTATATGCACCAAGAGGGGGGGGGGGGGGGGGTTTGAATTGCAAAAAACTTGTTGCAATAAAAATGCTAAACATGAGTTATACTATTTTTTTTGTTTTTAAATTTTTAACAAAAAAATTTAACTAATGCAAAAGCAAGTATTTGACCATAAATTGTAATAACTAATTCCATAATATTTTTCACCAAGCAGTTATAATCAAAATAAAGTGCAAGCAAAACTAAAAGCGGTAAAGGAAAAGCACACCAAAGTTTTTATAGTGGTTCGATCACTTGACCTACGTTCACTCCCTAGAGTCCTCCACTCTGGGAATTTCACTACTAAAAAATAGTTCTCCTTTTGCCCCCCTCAGCAAGGCTGAAAAGCCCTTACAAACCTCACTTTCACCAATCCGGCGTGGCAAAGTGCCAAGCACTTTTCTCACCCTTCTGGCGACGGTAGCATACCTTCTCATTTTTCTCCTTCCTAGAGAAGGTAGAGTACCTTAGAGGACACGGATGTAGAAGAGTCTCATCATAAGAAAGCCTCCTATTAGATCTTCTCGGACCATAGGAGGAGCAAAGTACAGTAAGCTTGGAGCAACCGTGTGATCTCCCTCACACTCTTTCTCCCTCACCAAGCCCACCTTCTCCTTTCTCTCACAAACTCTAAAAGCTCCTCAAGAGTTCTCTCCCAAAGAAAACCTCTCTAATCACGTTCCCCTCTCTTAGTCACACATGAAAAACATAACTTTTTGATACATAAAATGAGCTCTATATTTTTTTTAAAAAATTAGCCGTTACTATCGTATAGTACGATTACATATTGTACAGTACGATTAGTACAAACGAGCTTCATCCTAGTACGAAGGTTTATGAACAGGTCAAAACTTCTGAATAAGTTCATACAGTAAGATATAAACTCATATCGTACGATAGGGAAAACTCTTCTGTTTGTATACGATGATATCCGGGACAATCAAAACTCATCTCTATACATCATAGGGTACGACGTACTTCGTACAGTATGATTAGTCAAAATCAAGGTATCATCCAGGATGAAGTCCGACACGATCAAAACTTGTCTATATACATTATAGGGTATGATCTACGTCGTACAATATGATTAGGCAAAATCAAGGGATCATCCAGGATGAACTCTGGGATGATCAAAAATAGCCTCGGTTCATCGTATAGTACGAACGAGTTTGTACAGTATGATGACTAATTAGAAATTAATCCTTGATTTATTCCACTAATTACGGGTTAATTTAAGTAAGTATTCAAAATAAATCATACAGTATGAATCTCTTCATACAATACAAACGGCTAATAAACTTACTTAAACTAATCTGGCGGCTAGGGTTTTGGATTAGTAACACATCGTATAGTACGATATAAATTGTACAGTACTATCTATTCACAGAAAACGTTTTCGCTAGATCATATCGTACAATATGATAAAAACTTATAAAGTACTATCAACAGAGAAAAAAATCTATATTTAAAAAAACATTTCCCCCTATGTGTATGCATGGTTGATTAGATTTACATGCAATTTGTGGCCAGACTCAAGAAAAGAGAAAATAAAATAAATGAAGAAATTACAATGTTACAAACTCACACTCCTATTATACCCAAACTTGAGTCTTCTTGTTGTCCTGAGTAACTTGTGATCTCCCTTAAATGTTAGTACTCACACACAATAGTAGAAATAAAAGATATTCAATGAATAGTAAATTAGATGAAATTATTTATCATCATCAAAATCTCAGACTAGGGGTCATGGATTACAACATAGAGCACACACTGTGATCTCTAAATATGACTATAATTGGTCTGAGATAAATAAAACTCTTAGAGGTGTTACTCAAGTTGGTCACTTGGCTAGAGTCTACACTTTAAATCAAAATGTTAGGATCATCCATCATGTTTTAAGAACCTCAATAATTTCTAAAGCTGGTGATCACATAAATATGACTCCTCTTCTATCCATTATAACCTATTTGATAATGACTGGAAAACCAATTGATGAAGCCCAACTTATTCTAGATTATATTCATAACCTTTTTGAGAATGGGTTTCCTTCTCATAGGAGGAAGAAAAATATTGCTTTAGGATATTTAATGACCTATATCTTAGAAAAGAAATACAACATAGTTCATCCTGATATTTCTACTGAAATGCCAATATACTTCACTAATGCCTCTTTTTTATCACTTTTTGGGAGAAATGAGAATTCTAGTGAAGATACTAAGGAAGAAGGGGAGCACCTACACCTGCTCAGGGAACTAACTTTACGGAGATTGTCCAACATTTCGATCAGATGGAGAGTCACTTTAATCAATGTTTTGATAAAATTCAGACTCACTTAAACTAGCAGGATGTACAGTACCAACAAGATATGGGGCGGATCCGAGGTCAGTCTAACTCGGTGAACATGAATATAGCTATGAAGAATAGCTATTTCTTAGTATTCAACCAGCCTCCTCCAGATCAAGAACCTTCAGAGTTTTAGTTATATTTCTTTGTAGTTATCGTTGCCAGTTCTTTTCTAATGTGATGATGATGTGATGATATCAGTATTTTTTTCCTTATGTAGTATTTATTTTGTTATTTAGATTTATGTTTTTGTTTTGATGTTTGTGGAGTAATGTTTATTTATATCCTGACTTAAATATATCCAATCATTTTGATATCAATAAAAATATCATGTATTGTTTTAGTTACTCTTATTCTTTGTTTGAAATGTAAGATTGCCTATATAAAAATCCCGTCTTAATTGATCTAAAAAGTGTTTTAAATTAACTTGCATTACAAAATTAATTTCATAATGAAATCTAATTTTTTAAAAATTTAAGTTAAATTTTAACTCGATCAAGTTAAGGATATCAATCTTATATTCTTTTTAGGCGAACATAATTTGAATATTATTATTGCAATTTTGATATATTATTATTTTTTATATTTCTTTTTTCAATATAATTATTTTTATAATTAGAGAAATTTAATTTATTAAATTGTTCATTTTGGAAAGACCAAATAAAAAAGGGGATATTAAAAATAAATGTACAGTGTGTACAAAAATCAAAAGAATGCGCAATAGTTCGAAAAATGAAAAGAGGCACAAAATTAGCTCAAATAAATGCACAAAGTGTGCCATAAATATTTGAAAAGATGCGCAATATCATCAATTGAATTTGTTCTTTCCTCTATCATTTAATCTTTAATTCAAATCAATCTAATTATCAATTATGTTTCATATTGAAAATTGAAAAAAAACTAATCTTCATTTCATCACTTTTGCAATAATCCTCCATATCTAATTATCTTGAATGTTTTATGACCTTGATAAATTTTTCTTATCTAGTTGTTCTTTAATATAAACCTTTTAAATTTTTGTTTTTTATTTTATGTAATTAACTTTATTATTGCAATTATATTTCAATCTCTTTCAAGATCAATTATATTGGTTTCTCATTTGATATCTTTTATTTTATCATTTTTATTCCCTTTTTTGTTATTAAAAGGGGGGAGTAATATTATTTTTTGTTGTGTTATTTTTATGTTTCTTGTCTTTGTGTTTGTTGTTTATGTTTAAAAATAAAAATAAAAAATTTAATTATGTGTGATCTTCATGGAATTTTTCTATTTTCACTTGTTTATTCTTTTAGGAGAAGCTAAAGAGAAATTTAGGGTATACATGTTAACTCAAACAATAATTATGTTATCATCATCAAAAAGAGGGAGATTATTTAGTTAGTTCCAACTTAGTTTTTCAATTGTTGATATTCTTGCAACATGTATATTTTTTATGATTCCCAAATATTATTATTTTTTATTATAATTTCTCCTAACTTATTTTGAAAGTAGTGTTTTGTTGTTTGTGCGTACTAACATTTCAGGGAAATCGTACTCCAGATTATTGAAGACTTCAAATCAGATCAAATTAGGATTTATTATAAATGAAGTCTATATTTTTAATTTTATTGAGTCTAAGAGAGTATGATTGTAATTGAGTAACTGTGCACACACAAACTTTGGGAGTGTTTAAAATTGTGATTTTTTAAATTGATTGTACTGTACAAACTCATTTCATATGGAACAACATGTTCAGTTATTTTCTCCTTCGAGTAAACAAACAAATAGTAGGTATAACATTTTCTAAGTGTGGATCATTCTGTATGAAGCTTTCTTCATACGTACGCCATCAAGAGTACAAAAATGTGAGGTCCCTTTTCATCCTTGGGAATTCAAAGTATTATGAACTGTTCGTACCATACGATGTCATCATCATACGTATGCTAACCAGAGTACAAATTGGATGGGTCCCTTTTTGTCCAGATGAACTCTAAATTTTCTTAAATGATTGTACCGTATGATGTCATCATCGTACATATGCCATCTATAGTATGAAAATGTGGGATTTTCTGCATTTATTCTTTGCCTTTATTTTCCGCATTTATTTTTTGCAATTTTATTATTGTGGTTGAAAAGCTTTTTTAAAAGATAACCATTTTTTAAAATTAATTAAAATTTTTTTCTAAAAGAAATCCAAGAGAATTTTTTAAATTACCAATTCACCACCGCCCTCCTCTTGGTTAGCCTTGGTGCAATAGCTTAGATTTAACAACCTATATGGAATCAACATGTGCCATTTGTATTTCCATAATTTTGATCCAACACTCCCGTATGAAGCATATAGATATTAGACATCATTTCATTAGAGATCATATGACCAAGGGAGATATTAAATTGTATCATATACCTACTAAATAACTAGCAGACATTTTTAATAAACCCATTATCTTTAATATCTTCGCACAATAAGGACTAAACTAGGTGTTATAGATATGTATGCTTGATCCAGAGTGAATGAAACAACTTCAATCCTTTGAAATTATGATTTTTTCTTTAAACATTTTTTTTGATTATTTTTAATATACTTTATTTGAGTTCATATGTTTTTTAATTTCTTTTTGTTATGGTTTTGTAGTTGTTCTAATCCTCAAACACATTAAATCATTTTTTTAATTTTAAAGAAAGGAAAAAAAAAAACTATTTACATTGTACTATATTAATCACTTTGTACTATACGATCTACACATTTTTTTGCACGTATTAATATTCTATGAAATTAATGGTTATGATCTAACCAATTATCATTGATCGTACTGTATGGCCACCTATTTCATACATTACGATCCAAATGTCACTATCCATTAGACAAATTCAATTTAACTGGTACAATCATCAATAATGTATCATACTATATGAACTCCTATTCGTTCTGTATGATGTATTGGTCAAAACGTTGTCTAGGTTGACTCTCGAGATGATAGATTTAATGAAGATCATCCAGTATGATTCTGATCACATTGTATGATTTGACCAACTTTTTTGACTGGCTAGATAGGATGAATTAACTTCTTATGATAATATAGTATAATACATATCGTACAATATGATATGGCTGAGGTCAATTTAAAGGAAGGGAATTCAAATTCTAAACTCACACTTCTCATCACACTACTTTCCTTCTTCCTCTCTCAAGTTCTCATATTATCCAAATGGCTGAAGGAAAATAATATAAGCCACTAATAGGGACTTCCCCTAGGTGACCAGTAGATCCCTATTTCATAGAAGCTACTGACAAAGATGTATATCACCACTACAAGGCTACTCGGATAACCCCCTCTAAAGTTATTAATCAAGATAATATAAATTTTAAGGTACTAAATCTTTTTACAAGCACTACACTCTAATTTTTCCCGACCCAAGCATTTCCCTTTAACTCTTAATCATTATATGAATTATTTGTAAGTATTAGAATTAATATTGAAGGCACTTCCCTTCAATCATTTATTAATAGGATGCTTGTAGAGATCACCTATGAAGATTTTGATCAAATCTACGTCTCTCCACCACTGGCCTCAAAGATCATTCTATAGCTATTAATCTTGAATATAATTGGATTGATTGCAACATGACTCTTAAAAATTCCCCACTGATGGGGGTGGTGAAGTAACCTAAAGAATTATAAAAATTATTTAGGACTACATCAATCCCTAAATAATGCTTAGATTTTCTTTGATATAAAAATTATAAAAATCCTACATAATATATGTAAGTATATATGTCGAATCAAACAATATAGTGATAGAGTAGAGTATCGTTCCCGCGAGAAAATAATGTTTACTTGCAAATACTAGTATTATCTACTTCAACTATAACAATTATCATACTTAATAAAAATAAGTTTTGGTAGAGATTCAATCACTTAATTTAAAAAAAAATAATTAAAAGGAATACTATTGAGATAAATTATTTTGGATTGATGGAATGTAAATATCTTATGTTTCCTAATAATTCTCTTTTACATTGATCCTATTCTGAGTATATGCATCACTGACTGCTCATTCAAGTGTAAAGATATAAATGATTAATTAAACTCTTCCAACCTCAATACCACTCTAAACTCCCATAATTTGTCACCCTATGAAAATATTAGAAGAGTATGTAAAGTGTGTACTGTTAAAACTCCCTCATGACAATTCATCTCTATAAATTTAATACATGATAAGCATTATGCCTATGCTTGCATCAAACCAACCCAACATACCTGGTTGTGCCTTCTTTCATATTCCTAGGCTATACATTACACCTAATTTTAACTGCATATATGGCCACTATATACATTGAATGAAGACCTGATATATTGAAAATATTATGAAATTATCTATAAAAAGAACCCATTAGTACTCCATATTTCATTTACACCATCAATCCAAAACTAAAAAAATTAGCTAGATATAAAGAACAAGTAAAGCATATTAAAAAAAAAAACTTGGTAGAGATGTTCTACTAAAAAACTTGGTAAAGAACAAGTGAAGCATATTAAAAACAAGTGAAGCATATTAAAATAAGTTTTGGTAGAGATTCAATCACTTAATTTAAAAAAAAAAAGTGAAGCATATTCATTTTCATTAATTATACAAAATAGAAGAAGTACAAAAGAAACGATATTGCTGGATGGTTCATTGATCTCGTCTACACTCCTTGAACTTACATAATTGCTTCCACATACACAAGTCAAACACTCTAATGATATGTATCTAGTACTTTTATGAATTCTCTTAGTTGTCACTTCTAAGAAAAAAAATAGAAAAGCACTATAAAGACTGAAATTAAACAAATAATTAAACTCCTCTACTAACATTATAGACATATTATTTATAAAAAAATCAAAAAATGGATTCTGGCACTGTGGTGCTTGAGACACTTGTTCCATGGCGCTCATAAAATGAACTAACACCATAATGGTGAAAGTTTCCTCCGCTGTGACACTTGCTAACATGGACCTATTGTTTAATGAATCGATGTGTCGCTTCGATGGCAGATCATGGTCTGAACAATTACAACAATAGTGTCATGGTGTTATTAATGGTTGAGCGCTATGATATCTATATGACACTCCCTTGACTTAGCAGTGTTGGAATTAGTTGTCAAGATCTATGCAGATAAAGATTAGGTTTACAACACTAACTCCTCTGACATTATGGTGCTGGGATAGTTGGTTGAGCTTTGCGGCACTGACTCCTCCGATATTGCATACTATTAAATAGAGACTGGGCACCACCATGTACAAATTCAAGAGCTCTGGTGGTCATAATGATTGTGTAGTGGAGGTATTATGTCCACGGTATGGCGTTGTACCATACTTAAAAATTTGACCTATTTCCTGTATTTCTTGCATAAATACAACTAAAACAATCTTTTTTTACTCATAAATTAACACATAAAACATAATATTTTATACACTTATCACCCATACAACAAGCATGTACCTTTAATTTATACCTCTGTCCAAGATACACACATAATCTAGCATATCCTTTATAATTCAATCATCCCTAAAGTCGAAGATATGGTAAATATCACACCTCTTATATCCCTTGGAACTTACTTCATCATGGTCAAAATTAATGTTAATGATACAAATTTAATTATTCGATACATTGAACACCTGATTAGTATTAGGGATCCAAGAAATAATCACAAGTAAAACCTTACATTAAGTCACCTCATATATTATACTCTTGAAGCCAATTTTAATTTGTAATTTCTTGCACCACCTGATCACCTTCCAACCTACTATACCAACAACTCTTTCCTTATACTTCACAGTGAAAGACACCGTCATGATCGCTATGTGGCAAATCTAGAGCAAGAGGAGGTAGTTGGAGCTCCACCAGCACTTATACACTAGCCTTCTCAGTATGAGACATTGAATAAGAGATTTGATAAGATGGAGACACTTCGATGCTTACTTTGAGGAGAAGAATCAACAGCACGGGAATGATATGGAACTATTTAGTAAGCAGTTTATAACCCTTCACCGATACTTTCAGCCACCTCCACTACCACCACCTGATCAAGGACCATATTACTTTTAGCATGTGTTGTTTATTATATCTTATGTTTATATTTCCTTTTTATTATCCTATTTGTTTTGTTTTTCTTGTTATGCTTAGTCGTTCTTCCTTTTTGTGATGTCTAAAGGAGGAGAATGTGTGTTTGGTTGATTATTGTTGAATTATTAATTATTTAGATTTTAGTTTATCTTGTTTTGTACTTTGTGTTGTATTTAAAATATCTTTTAAATATAATAAATATAAAAAATAAAATTAAAGAAATTAAAAAAAATACCCCTATTTTTAAATGGATCACTTGATGAGGGGTAGTTTTATGAGATAATATGATTAATTTGAATTCTTCAACTAATAATTTTTATCATCATTAAAAAGGAAGAGATTGTTGCAATCCAGGTTCCTAATCCCTTGATTTTAATGAAAACAAACTTTATTAGCATCTTACTATATTTTTCTAGTTAGTATTTGTGGATATTATTTTTTGAGCACACTAATATTTTGGGTATGTCGTACACCGCATAAAAGGATTGACTCAAAACTAGGTAGATTAGGAGTGTTATCATTTGATAAGAGTCAGTAATTTGATTTATTTAATTTATATTTCTTGATTCAAAAGTCTTATAAAAGGTGTATAGCAACTTATAAAGCGTACACACATATAGGGAGGAAATTTAAAAATATCAATTTTTCATCAAATCGTATCATACGATATCCATTGTACTGTACGATCTGAGTTGAATAAGGTTTAATTATACCATTAGGTTAAGTTATATATATATATATATATATATATATATATATATATAATCGTATTATACGATACTGATCGTATGGGATGATCAATATAAATCACGAAATTTGTCGATGATCATAATTAGGCAATATTTAAACTTTAGAATCCCTATCATATGGTACGATGAATTTAAATCTTACATAATTTAATTTCATGATGAAAAAATCGAATATGGATTAATTAATATTAAACATCATATTGTATGATGACCTTATTCATATAGTACAAACCGATTCCAAATGGAGATAATAATTAATGGGAACCAATCATCCTGGAAGAAACAATGATTCGATTGAACTAATCATGTTATTTGATACTTACGTGATATTGAACTGATTGTACAGACTTTTGTCTATCGTACAGTATTGTTATACTGTAATGAACTAATCATATTGTACGATTAGAGTCGGTAGAATTGAAAATTTAGGTTTTCTTTGAAGCCTGATTCAAATAATTATTTTAAAGCAAAAGAAAAAAATCTTTTTAGCTGTTGAAAAAACTCTTAGGGAGAATTCTTAAGAGAACTCTGAAGGAGAAGGTGGGATTAAGTGTGAGGGGGAAGGAGTGTGAGGGGTATCCACACGGTTGCTCAAAGCTAGTTTGCATGTTATTTCCTTTAAGGAATTTGTGAGTTTTGGAGTTTCTCTAGGGAGAGAAGCTTCAAGGTCAAAGGTCTAGGTTCTTTGCCTTCACTAGGAAGGTGAGAATGATTCTAAAGTACACTGCCATCATCAGGAGAGTCACATACCTTTGAGGTTCCTTGCCTTTACTTAGAGGGTGAAAAATGATTTTGGTTCTCCGTTGCACCGGGTTTGGTGGAAGTGATTTGTATGAGCTTCTTCTCCTTGCTATGGGGGATAAAGGAGATATACTAAAAGAGTTAGTGAAATACCTGAAAGATGGACTTTGGGGAGTAGATGTAAAGCAAATTTGTACCGAACCACTATAAAATTTCTGGTGTGCTCCTTCTTTTACTTGCATATTATTTCTCGCATTTTATTTCATGCATATTATTTTTGTGAAATCTGTGGTAAGAATTTTTGTGATATATGCATATTAGTTTTTGTGAGCAAGAATTAATAAAAATAAAATATAAAAATCAAAAGTATTAAAAATATTTCTTTCTTGTAAAATAAAATTATAAATTTTATTTTGATCTCTGATATTTGCATTCGCTAATATTTTTATTTGATATTATTTGTAGAGAGGAACCTTTAAGGAGCAAAATTTTTAAAATACCAATTCACACCTCTCTTAGTGTGCCTAGGTACCATTCAAAAAGGTTTCACACTCTCCATTTAACTTTAATTAGGTGCAAGTGCCCACTTTGTGGCATTATATTTTTAACACAATGTAAATTGTAAGTCCCACAAATGGAATATTTTCTTCATCAAAACTCATTATTTGGAAGTAGGTGAAAGCACCCACTTGGTGGCATCCTATCTCTATCTTAAAGTTAACTATAAGTCCCGCAGGTTGGCTTCTTTTCTTCATCAAAAACACAAAATTCCAAGTTAGGTGTAAGTACCCACTTGGAGGTATCTTATCTCCATCCTGAAGTTAAGTGTAAATCCCACAAGTTGACATCCTTTCTTCATAAAAAACTCAGCATTCTGAGGTCAATATAAGTACCCACTTGGCAGCATCCTATCTCCATCCTAAAGTTAAGTGTAAGTCCCACAAGCTGGCATCTTTTCATCATAAAATTAAGGCTCAGAGTTAGGCTTAAATACTCACTTGGTGACATCATATCTCCATATTGAAGTTAATTGTATGTCCCACAAGTTGGTATCTTTTTTTCATCAAAAACTCACCATTCAAAGGTAGGTATAAGTACTCACTTGGTGGCAACCAATCTCCATCTTGAAGTTTAGTGTAAGCCCCAAAAGATGGCATCTTTTTTAATCAAAACTTAACATTCGGAGGTAGATGTAAATATTCACTTAGTGCAGCTTATCTCCATCCCAAAGTTAAGTGTAAGTCCCACAAGCTGGCATCTTTTCTTCATCAAATCTCAGCATCTTGGAGTTAGGTGTAAGTACCAATTTGGAGGCATCCTATCTCCTTCATGAAGTTAAGTGTAAGTCCAACAAATTTGAATTTTTTCTTCATCAAAACTCAAAACATAGAGTTAGGAGTAAGTACCGACTTGGTGGCATCCTATTCCCATCTGAAAGTTAAGTGTAAATCCCACAAGCTGGCATTATTCTTCATTAAAACTTAACACTCGAATTTAGATGAATGTACCCACTTGGTGACATCCTATCTCCATCCTGAAGTTAAGTATAAGTCCCAAAAGTTGATATCTTTTGTTGAATAAACTTCTCTAGTCTTTTAAGGTTAGGTGTTAGTACCCATACTTAGGCTTCCTTTCTTAAGACTAAACCCACTAGAGTTAGAGCAAGTTGTTGAATCTTGATTAGGTTGTTAAACCTAAACTAATGTCCCAAGGCTAACCAAGGGGGGGGGGGGGGGGGGGGGGGTGAATTGGTAATTTTAAAATTTCTTGGATTTTTTAATTTGTAAACCGTTGATTCTCGTAGCAAGTTAATTAAAGTTTTAAAATAACTTTCAACCATAGAAAAATAACTTGTACTAAGTAAATATAAAAATTAAAAGATACAAAGATTTATAGTGGTTCAGTCAAATACAACCTACATCCACTCCTTGAAGACTCACTTTTCAGGTATTACACTATTACCAAAGTGTCTCTCTTTTCGCCCCCACAACAAGATGGAGAAACCTTTACAAATCCTTTCTTCCACCAATCTCCAGTGTGATAGAGAATCGTCATTCTTTCACACTCTCCAAGTGTTGGCAGTACGATCATATGTTCGTATGTACGAACAGTTCAAAAATTATTGCGTTTAAACCTGTTATGAATCGATACGAAATGTTTTTGTACACGCTAATTGTCTAGTATGAACCAAGTTCATCCAGTATGAATAGTTAAAGAATTTGTCACCTTCGTCAGGATGAAGAGGTACCCCACAATTTTATTCCCTAGATGGCATACGTACGATAATGACATCGTACGGTATGATCGGTTACAAAAATTTTCAAGTTCATCGAGATGAAAAGGGACCCATCCAATTTGTATCCTATACAGCGTACGTATGATGATGACATCATACGGTACAAATTATTCATAAATTTTTCAAGTTTGTCTAGATGAAAAGGGACCCGTCCAATTCGTACCCTGGATGGCATATGTATGATTGTGAGATCATACAGTACAATCCATACCTAGAAAATTTTTTTGCTTCCTGTTCATTTGACTGCTTGAAGGGAAAATAAATGATCAAATCATCCCGTATGAAAATATTTCGTACATAATGATTAGTTTAAAAATTGTAGATTTTAAACTCTCCTCTGGTGTGTGTGTGCATAGTTACTCAATTACAATCATACTCTCTCAGGCTCAATAAAATGAAAATTACAGAGTTCATTTATAATAAATCATAAACTATCTAATCTAAAGTCTTCAATAATCTTGTGTATGATTTTCCTGAAATATTAGTACTCACAAAAAGCAAAACAATGCATCTAAAATATGTTAGGGGAAATAATAATCAAAGAAATAATATTTAGAATCATCTAAAATATACATGTTGCAAGAATATCAACAATCAAGAACTAAGTTGCAACTATATCAAACAATCTCCCCCTTTTTAAAAATAGCAAAATAATTATTGTTTGAGTAAAATTAAATACTTTAAATTTCTCCTTAGCTCCCCCTAAAAGAAAAAAACATATGAATATAAGGGAATTCTTTAAAGAACACAATTTTTTTATTTTCCACAAAAGACAAAAGCACAAACATAAATAAAATGATAAAAACACAAAAACTCTAAACTCCAAAAAAAAAACAAAACAACATAATTTAAAACAACATCAAAACACAATCACAAAAACAAAATCAATCACCAAACAATAGTACTCCCCCTTTTGATAACAATAAAAAGGGAAAAGGAAAGTTGAAATAGAAGAAGTCATATGAGAAATCTTAGTAATTGATCTTGAAAGAGATTGAAATAAACTTGCAATAAAAAGATAATTATTATTAGATGAAAAATAAAGATTCAAAAGCATTTAAATTAAAGTATAACTAAGATAAGAAAAATTCATCAAGATTATAAAGCATTCTAGATAATTAGATAAGAAGAATTATTGCAAAAGTGACGAAATGAATATTAGTTAAGTTCACCTTTCAATATAAAATATAATTTAATAATAGATTGATTTGAATTTGAAGATTAAATGATAGAGAAAAGAATATATTTAATTGGCGATATTGCGCATCTTTTCAAATATTTATGGCACATTTTATGCATCTTTTTATATTTGGGCTAATTTTGTGCCTATTTTCAATTTGCAAACTATTGCGCATTCTTTTAGTTTTTATACATATTGTTTATTTATTTTAATACCTTTTTTTTAAATGTTCCTTCCAAAATCAATAATCTAAAAAATCAAATTTCTCTAATTACAAAGATAATTACATTGAAATGTGAAATAAAAAATAATAAGACATTAAAATTATAATAATAATATTTAAATTTTATTTATCTAAAAAGAATATGAGATTGATAGCATTAACTTGATCGAGTTATAAGTTAACTTAAATTTTTTTTAAAATTGGATTTCATAATGAAATTAATTTTTGTATTGTAGTTTAATTTAAAACACTTTTTAGATAAATTAAGACAGGATTATTATATAGGCAAACCTATATTTCAAACAACAAATAAAAGAAATTAATCAAAATAAAATATTTTTTATTGATATCAATATAAAGATCAAATATATTTAATCACTTTGATATCAATTTTCATCAAAATAAAATAGACAACATCAACATATAGACTAAACAAAGTCAAGTACACAAAACACTAAACAAACATAAGTACACAGAACATTGAAATCATCACTAAGATCGTCACATCTAGAGAGGACTGGCAAAGATAACACAAAAGAAGTACATCTAGAACTCTGTGGGGCCCTGGTCTGGAGGAGGAGGCTGGTTGAAGATAGAGAAATAATTATTCGTCATAACTATGTTAGTGTTCACTGATTCAAACTAACCTCGGATGCAACCCATGTCTTGCTGGTACTGTGCATCCTGCTGGTTCAAGTGAGTCTGAATTTGATCAAAATGTTGATCAAAATGATTCTCTAATTGAACAAAGCGCTAGACCATCTCCAAAAAGTCAGGTCCATGAGCAGGTGCAGGTACTCCCCTTTCTTCCTCAATATCCTTACTTAAATTATCATTCTTCGCAAAAAGTGCTCGAAATGAAGCATCAGTGAAGTATATTGACATTTCAAGTGGAGCCTCAGGATGAACAATGTTATACTTCTTTTCTAAGGCATAGGTCACTAGATGTCCTAAAGCAATATTTTTCATCCTCCTATAAGAAACATGCCCAATTTTAGAAAGGTTATGAATATAATCTAGAATGAGTTGGGCTTATTCTATTGGTTGTCCAATCATGATTAGATAGGTAATAGTGGATAGAAGAGGAGTAATATTTATGTGAAGAATAATTGAAGTTCTAAGGACATGCTGGTTGACCCTGGCATTTTGATTTAAAGTATAGACCCTAGCCAAGTGACTAACTTGAGCAACCCCTCTAAAAACTTTTTTTATTTCAGACCAATCAAAGTCAAATTTGGAGATCATAGTGTGTGCTCTAATTCCTTGAGTCCTTAGATACAGATAAGATCTTAGATCTTCCATAGTAATCTCTACCCATTTCTTTTGGACAAATGATCTTATCCTACTCTCATCCTCACTAAAACTCATGTTTGCTAAAAAGTAGTAAAAGGTCTCCTTATGATAAGAATGGATTAAAGTCAAAATAAAGGTGAATTGAGTTGAAGCAAAAAGAGGCATGACTTGAAAGTAGATATCTTCTAGGAGTAAGAGTTTAGATGGACTATTTTTTACAGCTATAAACCTATAGTAAGAATCCTGATTTTCTCTTGATAGAAAGTTTTCATCTCCACTCCTGAAAGATGAACCCTTAGAGACTCTACCACGCTTGCTAGAACTGGCCATTTCTAAGACAAGAAGGATTGAAAGAGGCTGTTAAAATGAATAAAAATGAATTCTAAAACCCTCCTATTTAAAGTAAAATGATCCTTCATATGTATGAAAATGGATTCGTACAGTATGATAATTATTTTGTACATGACCAAAATAATTTCGTATGTATGAACGATAACGACAAAAATGAAACAACTTTTCATAATCATACAAGTTACGAAGCATCCTTTCATACAGGCTTTTTGACAAGATGATCATATAGACAAATAGGTGTTAATTTAGGATGATCAGTTATTTAAGATCATTTTAATGACGGTTAGATTCTTCCCCCATAGAGAATGACCTATGGTTCGTATGTCGAAATAAAGTTTCATATGTACGATTAGTTATAATAACTGATTCTGCCCGAATAATCGTCTATATGCATATAGATGAATGAATATAAATCTTATGGGATGATATCAATATCATACAGTATGATCTATGTTAGAAAATGAAAACTTTATGCATTCAATCCAAAATAATGATTGACATGCTATAGATTTCGTACGAGATAAAAATAATTTCATATAGTACGAATATGACACTTAGAAAATTTAGTGTGAATGATGAAAAATAAGAATTTTTGATAAGTGGTATGAGTCTAAATCACACAAAGCTTAAAAAGCAAAAACTAAAAATTAGAAAATACACAAAAATAAAACTTTAACAATAAAAACAGAGAAGACGCATAGAAACATATCAAGTTTGTAGAGGATTTTATTTAAGTATTAAGTTCGATCTCACCTACCCTTATTCTTAATGTGCTAATAGTATCAAAAGCTAATGATTTTTTAAAAAATATCTACAAGTTAATTTTCAGTTAAAACATGATTCAATTCAATTTCTCCTTTTGATACATGATCCCTAATGAAATGATGCCTTATGCATATATGCTGGGTTCTAGAATATTGAATAGAATTTTTTGAAATACAAATGGCACTAGTGTTATCATAATAAATTGGAATCGTGCCTATTATAAATCCTAAATCAATCTACTATTATTTCAACTAAAGAATTTGTGCCACACAACTTCCTAAGGCAATGTATTCAGCTTCAGTAATAGATAGGGCTACAGAATTTTATTTTCTATTGGACCAAGAAAATAAAGTATTTCCTATAAATTAATAAGTTCCAGATGTACTCTTTTGATCAATCCTACAACCTACAAAGTTTGAATCTGAATATCTAATAATTTCAAATAAAGAGCATACTTAGGATATCAAATCTCTAAGTTCCGAGTTCCTAAGAAATATCTTAAAATCCTTTTTACTACTGTCAAATGTGATTCTTTTATATCTGATTGAAATCTAGCACACAAATAAACACTAAACATAATATCAGGTATGCTAGCTATCAAATAAAGCAAAGATCTAATAATTCCTCTAAATTTCTTTTGATTAATAGATTTTCCCTTTAGGATATTATCCAACTGAATTGAGGAACTCTTAGGTATACTAACTGGTTTGGAATTATCCATTTTATACTTCTTGAGGATTTCCTTAACATATGTTGACTGATTAAGAAATATTCCCTCCTTAATTTGCTTAATGTTAAAACCTATAAAATAATTAAGATCTCCAATTAGGCTCATCTCAAATTCTCTACTCATTAATTTAGAAATATCATCATAAAGATTTTTTTTTGTAGATCCAAAGATGACATCATCAATATAAATTTGAACAATGAGTAAATCTTCTCCCAATTCCTTCAAAAAAAGAGTGGTATCCACACTTCATTTTTTAAAAGATCTCTCAAATAGAAAAGTGTTTAACCTATCATACCAAGCCCTAAGTCCCTGTTTCAATCCATATATAATGCCTTTTTGAATTTAAAAATATGATTATGGTATTTTGAATTTTTAAAACCTAGAGGTTGTTCAATAAAAAGATCCTCTTATATCACTCCATTCAAAAAGGCACTTTTAACATTTATTTGATACAATTTAAATCCTCTAAAATAAGAAAAGGCTAATAAAACCCTAATTGCTTCAAGTCTTGCTACAGGGGAAAAAGTCTCCTCGAAATCAATCCCTTCAATTTGATTATATCTCTTAGCCACCAATCTAGCCTTATTCCTTATAATAACTCTTGAGTCATTTATTTTATTTTTAAATACCCACTTAATTCCAACTATACTTTGATCATTTTTCCTTACAAATAATTCTCAAACATTATTTCTTATAAACTGATTTAATTCTTCTTGCATTACCAATATCTAAAATTCATCTGAAAGTGCTTGATTTACATTTATGGGTTCTATTATTGAAATAAAGGCATAATGATTGACTTCTTTGCTAAGTCTATGCCTAGTCCTAACACCCTCACTAGGTTCACCTAAAATCAATTCCTTAGGGTGGTTTTTAGAAAATTTTAATTCTCTAGGCAAAGGGTTTTCTTTCTCTAAATTTTCATCCAAATTAATTTTCTCAATCTTTTAGGAGTTATTTTCCATTTCATCATCTTCCAAATTTTCTCTTCCAAAATTCCAAATGCATCAAATACAATATATTTGGTTTCCACAACTACAAAAATTCTTTTGTTAAATATTCTATATGATTTTCCAATACTAGAGTATCCAAGAAAAATTCCTTCATTTGATTTTGGATCAAATTTTCCTAAGAAAGATTTTCCATTATTATGTATGAACACCTTAAATCTAAAAACATGCAAATGTGATAAATTAGGTGTCCTCCCATTAAGAAGCTCATAGGATGTTTTATTCAATTTTGTTTTAATGTTCAGCTTATTCAAAATATAACATGTAGTATTAACCGCCTCAACCCAAAAATATTTAGGAAGTGAATATTCAACCAATATGGCTCTAGCGGCTTCAATTAATGTTCTATTCTTTCTTTCAACTACCCCATTTTGCTAAGGAGTTCTATGTGCAAAAAAATTGTGATCAATTCCTTTTTCCTTAGAAAAAACCTCAAATTTATCATTTTCAAATTCACCTCCGTGATCACTTTGAATAGTCAAAATTTCACACCCTAGTTTTCTCTAAATCGAAGTTGAAAATTCTCTAAATTTCTTAAATAATCCACTCTTATAAAATAAAAAATTAACCCATGTGAATCTCGAGAAATCATTAACTATCACAAATCTATATACCTTCCCTCCTAGACTTATAGTGCTAACTGATTCGAAAAGATCCATATAAATAATCTCCAAAAGTTTATTAGTTCTAAGATCCTTATTGTAATGAAATGAGGACTTCACCTATTTTCCTAGTTAACATGCATTGCAAAGGTGATCCATAGTAAATTCTAGTTTTGGTATACCTCAAACCAAATCCTTTTGGGTAATTTCCTAAAGTTTTTATGCTAGTGTGACAGAGTCTCATATGCCATAACCATGATTCATTAGAAATAGTTTTTAAATAAAAAGCATTAAGAGTTTTAATACAATTTAATTCTAGCATATAAATATTGTTTACCCTAAGTCCATGCAAAACATCATTTCCATTTAGGCTTAATATGCAGTTAGTGGGAAAAAATTTTACACCATATCCTTTATCACATAGCTAGCTAATACTTAACAAATTATGCTTTAAGCATTCTACAAGCAACACATTTTCTATGAAAAAATATTGCAAATTTTTTATCATACTTGTGCCAACCACTTTCCTAATGGTGTTATCTCTCAGTGTAACCCTACCTCCATTCCTGGCTTCCAGTGATATAAATTATGTAGTGTCTCCAGTCATATGCTTCAAGCAACTGCTGTACGTGTAGTAAATGCTCTCACGAGGCCTTGTATGAGAGCGTACCTATAAAATAATCAAATGTTAATCTTGGGAACCTAAAAAAGTTTAGGTTCTCCTTTTGGTAAAATAAAAATAGATACATGTATGATATGACTTAGTTTATGCATCTTAGGTCTTCACACTAAATGAGTTTTTCTATCTAAAATACAAGTGTGTGAAATATATCCAATCATCCCATAAAAATAGCATTTAACTCCAGGAAATGGGTTTCTCAATCTTCTATAATAAATCTGTTTCTTCATGGGTTTTAAAATTTTTGACCTCAAAATAGGATTAGTAAAATTTTTAAGTGTTGGGGGTTTCCTATTTTCTTCAAGAGCTTTCACTGTTATTTTAATAAATGAATTTACATCCTCTAACACAATATTATCATATTTTAAATAGTACTCTCTATTCTTAGATTCATCCTTAAATTCTTTGAATTCTTTTTCTAATTGAGCATAGGATGTTTTTAAAAGATTATTCTTTTTATTCAAGTCATCAAATTCATCAAATAAGCTCATGTGATTTTTATCTATCAATGCATGATCTTTCTTATTTCTTGTTATTTTTGTAATTCATGTATTTCTAGGTTTAAACTAGCGTACATTTTCTTAAGTTTTTTATATGCATCATGAATTATTTCAGAAACTTCTAATAATTCATTATAAATTAAGTCACATACCTCTTCTTGATCTAATTGATCAAGATTATTGGTCATTAAACACAGGTTGGTGACTTCCTCCACCTTTTCTATTTGTGATGAATTTGAAGTTGAGTCCGCCCAAAAAGCTCTCAGAAATCTCTTCCTACACTTCTTCACATTTGCGTTCTCTTCTCATTGCTAGGAATGACTTTTAGATTTGGGTAGTTTGATTTTATATGTCCAGGTTTCCTGCATTCATAGTAAATCACATCATTAGAAACCTTAACATGTTTATTGAACTTACATATGTTCCACTACTAGCATCTCCTCTGCTTCCTTTTAAAAAAACTTCTAAATTGCCTAGTCATTAAGGTAATGTGGTCCTCATCCTCAAGTTGTGATTTATCACTCTCCGAGTCACTTTCACTGCTATGTTCTTCTCATTTCGCTGTTCACCTGCATAAATCTTCCTTTGACTCACTCCTTGCTTGTAAGTAATTAGTGATCCAAGAAGATTATCAATAGAGTAAACATTTAAATATTTAGACTCTATAATAGCAGTTATTTTAGCATCATAGGTAGTAGGCAAATAATGAAGAATTTTATTCACAATTTCAATGTTTGTTAGTTTCCTACCTAATGCATGTAAAGAAGTGAATATTTGAGTAAATCTTGTGTACATTTCAAAAATGGATTCATTGGGTTTCATGCAAAATAGTTCATAGTCATGTAACAAGATGTTTAATCTAGATTACTTTACTTCGTTAGTCCATTCATAAGTAATACAAAGCCTATTCTATATGTCCTTTCAACTTTTACAAGTGGAAACCCGTATGTAATCTTCTAACATAAGTGCACAAAAGAAACTATTTAAATATTTTACATTTAGTTGTGCTAAGTCACATTCTTCTATAGTCCAGTCAGCATAGGGTGTTTCAACTCTAATGCCATGAACTAATCCAGTTGTTCTAGTATACCCTTCTTGAACCAAATTCCACATGCGATAATCTAGTGATCTGATCTGAAGTCTTCAATAATCTAGAGTATGATTTCCCTGTAATGTTAGTATACACAAATAGCAAAAAAATGCATCCAAAATATTTTAGGAGAAATAATAATCAAAACAATAATATTTGGAATCATAAAAAATATACATGTTACTAGAATATCAACAATCAAGAACTAAGTTGCAACTATATTAAACATAATCCTCTTGTGGTATCATCCTAGTCAAACTCAAAATTATAAATCACAAACCTTCTAAGTGTAGATGTAAATCTCCACGCAGGTTTCTCTTTTCTTAGAAGACGCCCTCTAGTTTGCTAAGAGAGGTGTTAGTACCCACTTACTGACATACTTTCTTTAGACTAGAAAGATGACTTTGGTATTTTCAATTCTCTTTCGAAATTCTCATATATTATTATCAAATCACATCCAAATTACTACACTCATTCAGTACTTTCATACCTTAACTTTACTAATGGTACTAACCTCATTAGTTACTATTTAGTAAAGTCATCATCATCATCATCATCCTTCCAATCAATCAACCAACTCAAATTCCTATTAGCTTAATTTTTTATTTACTATCAAAGCACAAAACTCTTCCATTAGATATACTCAAACCTTCTACACCAATATGCATGATAAACTTTGGTGAGTTTATCACCAAAGTTTATCAAGCATATTGGGTGTCCATTTGTTGACCTCATTTTTTGAATGAGATTAATTTCTCCAAATTCATTCTTAGTGTGTAGGTCTTCATAACCTAACATAAACATATCCACTGGTATGATTCCCCATAGGTGGATGCCCAATGACATAGAACTGACTCAACTCTATAATTCAGTTCATATTGAACCCGATTCGATGCTAATCCAATCTAATTCCAAATATGATAGTGTAATCAAACATCGTTGAGTTTATTTGGCTCGACTTGAGTTCAATTTGAGCTATGTTTGATAGGCATTACATAAACCATCTACTAAGGATAATTTGGAGTAGTTGGATATCATATTGAGTCATTTGAAATAAATTCCAACTAAATCCATTGAATTTCACACTAGTCAAACCCAATTTAATCGGCTTGATGCTAATTAAACTAAAATTACCTGAATTTGAAGCAATATGAATTAAATTGGCTCATTTCAAAGAAATCAAAGTTAAATCAATATTGATCGAAACATGTTGACACAAATACACACAATTCAGAGTAAATCTACTTGATTCAAGTTCACTTTAAAGTCGACTGCTTCGTTTAGCCAAAATTGACTCATCTCAAATTCATTAAAATTAAATTGGCATTAATGGGATTAAATCAATTGGTCTGAACTATTTTAATTTCAAATTTTAATATGTTTATTAAAAATAATTTTATAATTTCTTTTAAATTTAATATTCAATCTCAGTTATTGATCGAAAAGGGTAGAATAATTGATCCATCTCCTCTTCTCATTAGGGCTATTTTGGGGTAGGATATACATGATTTACTCAACTTTGATGATTTTGTCTTGATTTGAATAGGAGCATAGGGAAGAGAGCAGTTCAATAGAGAGGGGTTTTTAGTCCTGGCAGCATTTAGAATGGAAGAAAGGGTTGCCCTAATCTCTATGAGTGGTTAAAAGCATTCCTTGCATGAAAACCCCAATTCTTGCTTCTAATTCTTACATGAAACCCCCCTATTCCTCCCACTTATCTAATCTACTCCTGTTAGATTCTGCTTGGACTCCCTACAGCTTACATGAAGAAGCTCAGGCCAGTTCCTCGCATCCTACTGCAATTAGTCCCCATCCCGTAGACCTGAAGCCTACTCGCAAGCACCTATACGCGAGACAGCACGGAACTGCTACTAATTTCCTAGCACAAGTTTCAATTTGCTCGCATTAATCTTTCTTAAATTAAATAGATCACAAGTTTGAGGAATGGAAAAACATAAGGGTTTCCTCAAGAGGCAACCATGGGCGGATTCCCATATAGCCCAGGGTGGGCATAAAAAAATTTCTATATGGAGTATAAATTTGGTATTTTTACTTCCCTAAAAAAAATATTTTGTCCATCATTTTGGGAGAGGAAGAAGCATTGGTTGAAGACACTAAAAAAAATATATTTGAGAGGGGAAGCAGCACTATGTTACGGTTTCCTCTTCTAGCTGTTTTGTTTCACGCCTCTTCGCCACCTTCCTTCGGCTCCACTGGAGGCCTCCCCTTTCCCTCATGGACCCTACAATATTTTCCTTTTATTTTCTCTTGCTTCATTCCATAAATGGTGGAGCATACCGTACTTCTCACCGCATTTGGAATAATATCTTTGCGCCGACTGAGTCTTTATCAAAAAACATTCCTCTTTCTTATATCCCTTTCAAACCTATGGTTATTCATTTCTCTGTGGAGAAATTGTCTAAAGTAGCTCAAGATTGGAGCAATCGTGTGATCTCCCTCACACTCCTTCTCCCTCACAAAGCCCACCTTTTCCTTCCTCTCATAAACCCCAAAATCTTCTCAAGATCTCTCTCCCAAGGAATCCCTCTTTAATCACATTCCTCTCTCACTATCTCACTCATAAAAAATAGAACTTTTTATATTTAAAATAGGCTCCAAGAAACCCTAAAAAATTTTCAATTTAGCCATGATCGTATAATATGATCCCATAATTTATAGTAGGATCAACATAAAATAGCCTTCATAATTAATATAGAGGTGAATGCTTAAAACACAATTTGCAATAGTAGGTAATGAAAAATTAACTTGCTCAACAATGATTTTCACAACAATTTTCACAAAGCAATTTTAACAAAAATAAAATGCAAAATGTAAATAAAGCACAGTAAGGAAAAAATCACACTAGAGAATTTATAGTGCTTCGGTCACTTAACCTACATCGACTCCCCAGAATCCTCACTCTAGGAATTTCACTACTAAATAGTTATTCTCCTTTTGCCCCAATAGCAAGGTGGAGAAGCCATTACAAATCTCAGTTTCACCAACCCGACATGGCAGATTGCCAAGCGCTTTATCACCCTTCTGGTGATGGTAGTGTACCTTCTCATTTTTCTCCCTCCTGGAGAAGGTAGAGTACCTTAGAGGATTTGGAAGTAGAAGAATCTACCCCTTAAAGAGCCTCTCACAAGATCTTCTCGGGCCACAAGAGGAACGAAGTGCAGCAAGCTAGGAGCAACCGTGTGATCTCTCTTACACTCCTCCCTCATAAAGCCCACCTTCTTCTTCCTCTCACAAACCCCAAAATCTTCTCAAGAGCTCTCTCCCAAGGAATCTCCCTCTAATTATGTTCCTCTCTCACTATCTCACTCATAAAAAAATAGAAGTTTTATATTTAAAATAGGCTCCAATAAACCCTAAAAGTTTTCAATTTAACCATTATGATCGTACAATATGATCCCATATCGTATAATACGATCAGTAAAAAATAGCCTTCATCCTGGTACGAAGGATTATGAATAGGTAACATTTCTGAATAATATCATACAATACGATATAATATCATCTAGTATAATATGTACAATCCTTCTATTTGTACAGGACGATTGTTGGGATGATGAAAACTCATCTATGTACATCATATGATATGAACCACATCATACAGTACGATTATAAAAAAATTAAGAGATCATCCAGTATGATGTCTGGGATGATAAAAATAGCCTCGATTGATCATACAATATGAACTGTGTCGTATAGTGTGATAACTAATGAGAAATAAATCCTTGATTTACACACTAATCACGGGGTTAATTTAAGTAAGTATTCAAAAAATTTCATACAGTACGATAACATCGTACAGTATGATCAGTTCAAAATTTATGAATTAAGAACTTACTTAAATTAATCTGGTAACTAGGGTTTTTAATTAGAAACACATCATATAATACGATATACATCGTATGGTATGACTTATTTATAGATAGATGTTTGAGCCAGATAAGATCGTATAATATAATTAAAACTCGTATAGTACGATCTATAGAGAAAAAAAATTTCCTTCATTTTAAAACCCTCTCCCCCTGTGTGCGTATGGTAGTTAAGTCTTGCATATAATTTATGGCCAGACTCAAGAAAACAAAAATAAAAATAAATGAAAAATTATAATGTTATAAACTCGAACTCCTACTCTATCCAATTCTTGAGTCTGCTTTTTGTCCTGAGTAACATGTGATCTCCCTGATATGTTAGTACTTATAGATAAGAGCATAAATTAAAAATATGCAATTGAATGATAATTCAATTGACATTATTTATCATCATCAAAACCTTAGACTAGGGGTCCTAGACTGCAACACCTCCACATCCAGCTCCTCTTATTCATCAGGCCAGAAATTCCCTGCTGGGGTTCAATCACCAAACAAGTTTGACATTCTTCAATAACAAGAAAGTTCAATGGATGATGCTCATAATGAAAAAAACTACGCCCCTTCTAATACTTGCAATCTTCATTCTTTCTCTAATTTCTCAATGACAAAAAACTTCTAGGGGGAAGGGTCGAAACCCCATAATCTTCCAAAACACTAATGTTTGTTCCATCTATTGTGGCATGGAACATCAGGTGCTTTAATAACCCTTAAAAGGTTCTCTATTGTAAACAGCTAGTTAACTCGTACAATCTTGATATATTGTATATAGTGGAGAATGCGATTCATGTTGTCGCTCTTTAGGACCCTTTTTTCAGCATTTCTCACCTATTTTTTCTTCAAAGGATATTTGTAATAACTTTGGTAAATCTAAATTTGGACGCACATGGGTTAAATGGAATCCTTAAAAGTTGAATTTTACTCCTATCCTTATCATGGATGAAACCATCTTTGGTTATATTTTTGTTAGTAATTCAACTTCTTTCCTGTTGTCTATCATTTATGCTTCTAATAGCCCTATGGAAAGGGCAACTCTTTGGGATCATATTAGACAGTCAATGCCCTCTCATAATCCTCTATGGATTCTCATGGGAGATTTAAATTGTTGTTGCTTTGCACATGGGAAGGTTGGAGGTGTTTTGCTGACTCAAAATAATCTTTGGGAGCTAAATCACTTGATGTTTGATGCCAAACTAGATGATCTTCATTCAGTAGGAAGTCGTTATACTTGATATAGTCAATGCTTGGACAACCCAATACAAATTAAATTAGATAGAGCTCTTGTGAATGAGGAGTGGAGGACTGCTTTTCCTAGCTCTTTATGTTATCTCCAAATTTAGTCATGTTCTAATCATTTCCCAATCATCCTTCAGTCAGGTATATCAAACTCTATTAAACATAAATTTATATTTAAAAATTTATGGACCATGTTGGATAGGTAATAGGATTTGGTACTTGAGCCTTTCTCAGGCCCCACTTTGTGCAATCATATTCATGACTTGTGTAGCAAGCTTAGGTTTCTCAAGGGGGATATTAAGAGCAAGGATTAGGCCAACTCCTCTATAATTCATAAGCACATTGCTGGTTTTCACAAAAAGCAATTTGATTGCCTTAATTCCCTCAACTTAGATACTCTTAATTACAAGCTCAATGCCAATCTCAAGGATATCAATTCCAAAATTGTTGAGTTCTCCAATATGTTAGCCTCTTGGGTCATTCAGAGAGCCAAAGATAAGTAGCTCTCTCAAGGTGAAGATGATTTGAAAATTTTTACACCAAAATGTGTGCCAAATAAAGTAGTAACAAAATTGTTCTGAACTTGGGCTCCATCATTCATCACTCCTCTAGACATGAGACTATCACTTCTATTATTGATCATTTTAAAGCTTTATGCAACCCATCTCAACCCACTTTCAATAACATGGTTGTCTTCCCTATTGGGAACTATATTCCCCCTCAATGTTTCAGTCCTTTATCTAATTTGTCCCTAATGCAGAAATTAAATCTGCTATTTTTTCAGGGGCCTCTTCTTCTGCTCAAGGATCGGATGGCTTCAATTTCTATTTTTACAAAATAGAGTGGCACAATGTTGGACCATTAGTGTGCAATGCTGTTATAGCTTTTTTCTTTAGTGGCCATTTTCCAAGTGGGGTAAAATCCACGACACTAACACTCATTCCTAAAACTAAGTATGAAAATTCCTTCTCTGATTTCCGGCCAATAGCACTTTGCAATGTTTTATATAAGATCATAGCTAAAATCTCAGCTTATAAGCTCGAATCCATAATGTCTTTGATTGTTAAATACAATCAAGTTGGTTTTATTAAGTCTAGAATATTGATAATATTATTATTGCTAAAGAGATTCTTTCTATTCATTAACACAGGGGAGGACATAACTAATTTTATGCTAAGTTGGATATACGTAAAGCCTTTGATACGATTTCTAGGGAATTTCTTCTTGTTAGGTTTGAACAAAAAGGCTTTCCTAGCACCTTCATCAAATTGATTAAAGCTTATATTTTTTATGTCAATTCTTCTGTTCTGATTATTAGAGCTTCGGAAGGTTATTTCTCTTCTTTGACTGGACTGAGGCAAGGATGCCCCCTCAACCCATACCTCTTTTGTATTATTATCAATGCTTATTTAGACCTTCTAGACTGTTGGATTTTGAGGGTGTAAACATTGATTGCTTCAAATTGTTGGATATATTATATGTAGATGATCTTTTGGTTTTTGAAAAATTTGAGGTGGGCAACTGTAACAAGCTTACTTCTACCCTTAGAACCTATGCTAGTGCTTATGTCCTTCATGTTAACTTTGAGAAAAGTTCAATAATGATCCCTAAGAGCATCACTAATCACCAGGCTATATGTCATGCTTTATCCATCACTAATGTTAGCACTCACTTCACCTACTTGGGTATCCCTTTAACTCTCAAAAGCCAAGTTGTGGCTAATGTTTTGTCTTTGATGTATAACTTTACAAAGAAACTGAATGGATGGAAAGCAAATATCCTCTCTTTCGTTGGTCATATGCAATATCTGAAATTTACAATACATAACACTATTTCATATTGGATACGGGGTTCCAGTCTTCCCAAAACTATCATTAAATCCATTAGAAAGCTTTCTTCTAGATTTTTATTCTTTGGTGACACTTCAGTTCTCAAGAAAATAAGATTGTTGTCTTGGGATAAAGTTTACAAGCCTAAAATTTATGGAAGTTTGGGGTTGCCTTCCCTATCTACTCTGTAATTCTCCTTAAACTACTCTATCATTTATAGAATGTACAATTGCACTTCCCCTCTTTCCTCTTAGCTCGTTATGAGATACTCTTCTTCTTGGCATCCTGCTACTTTATTTGCCTCAAAATTTTGGAAATCCATTTGCTCTACTGGTGCCATTGCTAGGAATTCCTTCATGTTCAAGTTTAACCCAACCTCTATTTTCTCCCTTTACTAGGACCACTGGTGCGATGACACTACTCTTGCTTCCATTCAAGGTGGTAATGACTTGCTTCAACTTTATGATAAAAAATCCATGGTGAAAGATTTAATTATTGGAAACTATTGGAATTTACCAAATTCTACTCCTCACTCGGTAGTAAATGTTATTCATACAATCCATATTAATGATCACATGTCAATCTCTTTAATTTGGGAAAACACTTCTACGGTGACTTTTGCTCAGTACCTCTTGAAGTACTATAATGACTTAACTTTTATTCCCTTGGCACTACATGATTTGGCATAATAAGTATGTGTTGAGATTTTCATCTTTTGCTTGGCTTCTCTTGTTGGTGGTCTTAAAATGGCTAATGTTTTGCTTCTAAGGAATTTTTAAGTTAATCCTTGTTGCTCTTCATGCCATTCCTATAGAGAAAGTAACTCACATATCTTTTTAAATGCAATTACTCATATTTTATTTTGGTGAGTCTCATCTCGGTTACCTCTACTCAGCTTCTTAGGCCCTCTATTTTGTAATTAAAAATTTGGATTAATGACTAGGGTCACATTGGGGTTGGTACAAATTTTTTTTACATTCTTATAGTCTTCTATCATATAATACATATGGAAAGAAAGAAATGAGAGGAGATTTGGGAATTTCATGCATAGTATTTCGACCACCCTTATAGGAATAAAAAAGTTGTACTTTCTAAGATCTGCAAGTGGAAAAATTTAGAGCATTATATGGCCCTTTATTAATGTTGACTGGCTTCATTTTGTCTTTATGCTCTCACTTATCATGCTTCCTAGTGGATCTTTTGGTACTTCATGATTATGCCCTTCAATTTTGCCTGGTGGGACTTTCTTAGCCATAGACGATGATGTGTCCCTTCTTTAGGCTACCCCTTGGACGGTATGTTGGCAACCAGGGTTGTTGGATGCTTTTCTATGATTCTTCTACTCAGTCTATACTGAGTCCTGGCCTTTCAGGGATTTTTTGCTCTTTGCACTCTATCCTGCTATAGTCTTAACAATGTTTTGTTGTAGTGAGGCTTTTTTTCTTGATTTTTGATGCTATTCTAGTTCTTTCTATTATGTTTTTTCCTTTGTGTTTTGGCTCTCTCGAGCTTGCTCCAAATTTTTTCTGGAGCAGTAGTTTTTCTTTACACTTTGTATTTCTATTGTTTCATTAGTATACGGGCTATTCCTAAATTTTCCCAAAAAAAAAAGACACAATAAAAATGTATGGTACTTACTTTGCAGTTTATATAAAGTGGGAGTGAAACGTTATCCAATAGAAAATAAGTGTCTTATGATTTATAAGTTGGGTTTAAAAAGATTTCTAAGAAAATAAGAGAAAAAAATATGTAATTTTCTATGCAAATAAATCTTATTTTATGTTCTCTATTTATCTAATAATTTTTATCGCATTGCATTGAAATCCATTTAAATCTAAAATATATAATTTCTATCCAAATGGATATTATTTTCTATTTCATTGAGACGGCTATTTTTCCAATTATTTTTTATTGATTTATGATTTGTGAGGGGGCGATTCTTTAATTTATTAAATATTATGCATACTTGATGGTTTAATTATCCCATTTTTTATTAAGTTAGATAACATTAAGCACATTTATTATTATTTTTTTCTAAGTTAAGATTTAGCTTTAGCATAACATTTATGATTATTCTCCAACTTATATTATTACTATAATTTATATTAAATTTTAAGATAAATGATAAAAAATTACTACTCTAAATTTGTTAGTATTATATTGGTTAATTTTTTTAAAAAAAATTAATAATAATAATAATAATAATAATAATAATAATAAAAATAATAATAATAATAATAATAATAATAATTATTATTATTATTATTATTATTATTATTATTATTATTATTATTATTATTATTATTATTTTGTCTAATTAAGTAAAATTTTGTCCATCCTAAGAAAAAAAAGCTTGATCTACCCTGGAGGCAACCCATGCAACCATCATGATTTTAATTTTGTTTTAATGACTTTGGGTGAGAGATCAAAGTGCCGCTTATTGGTTTTTATGTAAGAATAGTTTAAATACCTTCATGCAAAGTTAATATTTCCATCAGATATTGTGGTATTATATCATGAAGCTTAAAAAATGTTAGTGTATATGCTTGGGCTTCACTCATTCTCCAACAACTTCTTATTGATAATAGGAGAATTAGCATGTATAACTATAATCAAATGGTGAGTATAGGTTTGATATCAAATGTTTATAAAATTATTATGATGATTATGTGCATGTTTGAATTTATGCTTTATGTCTAGTAACCATATTATAGTCACATCAAATTGTATTCAACATTTAGAAGAGATATGTAAATCTTCAATAGGGAAGTGAAGTTTGGAGTATTGGCTTTACATCCATTAGTGACCATGTGAAAGGAATATGAATTGTAGAATGAGAAATTTAGAGACCATGATAGAAGTATTGGTGCATTGCGATACTTTTCTCTCTCTCTTTATATATCTATTTTTCTTTCTTCTTCCTTTATACAAGCTTCAAAATTTGTAAAATACTCCTCAAAATTACAATCTCAGAAGAAAAATTCAGCCCCCCTAAAGTCATTAAAGAAGTTTTAAAAAAAGGTGAATAGTAGTTTCCTTTTAAAATTAAAATTACATTCATTGGTTTCTAATAATTTCTTCTAATCATTATTCCTATTACTTGTTTACATAAATTGCGAGGAGTGGCTGTGATCATATGAACAATGAAACCCTTTAAATTTTCAAGATTTTTTTGGTTGACCAAGAGAAGTCCAAATCACAAGCCATCTTTGCCAACACATTTATAATATTGTATTTTAGCTCACCTAATTTTTTCATAATTTTTTGGCACTATCAAAATTTCTTAAGAAATCGACACATGTTGGTACAAGTGGGGTTCTTGGAATCGTTAGGTGTCTGTTTTGCAAACCAATTTCATCAAAATTTTCTAAATAAAATGAGTAAATTTATGAATATTTTTGTGTAATTTTGGAATCCCTAAAAGAATTTCTATGAATTTTCAATTGAAAATTAATTATAATAATATTATTATATATTATTTAATAATAAAAAATTAGAAAATATCTAAGAGGATTATAAAGTTTTATAAATTCCATTTCATTTTATGCTAAACATTTAACAGAGAAAGGCTAAAGGTAAAATTAGGGAAAAAAAGAAGTGAGAGAAAGTGAAATCCAGTTTTTGGGCGACTATAGGCCGTTTTTGTCCGTCAGCTCAGTTGAGAAACTTGTTTGTCTCGAGGTAAGACACATAATACCCATTTTAATTTTAAAAAATGTGTATGTTTTAGAAAATATTTTAATTAAAATTTTATATCCGTTTGCAAAAAAAGGGAATAACTTTGCACCGGTTAAATTTTTACTGCATAACTTTTTGTATGTTGTAGAGATTACCATTATGCATATTTTGAATATTTTTTGGAAATTTTTTGCCAAAGTTTTTGAAATTTGGGGGATTTTTATTGAATAGAAAATCATCGGGATGTTGAAAAATAGTGTTATAATACAATAAAAGTCTTAAAACATTATTTTACACAATCCCTGGTAATTTGATAATTTTTGAAAATATGCATTTTTGCATAGTTAGATTTTCTATTGTATACTGTTATACAACATTATGAAATTTTAACATATGCTTAGTTACTTTTTAATTATTATAATGTGATGATATATGTGTATATGTGATTCAATTATATCTATTGAGAGATATAAGGGGCTAGAACCTTTTGAGATTATGTCTGGGTCAGAAAAATTATGGGAGATATAAGCGGCCAAAATCCTTTGCGATTCTTTTTGAGATAGGAATATCTGGTACGTTCTAGTGCTATAAGCACAATTAAAAAGCGGAGTCATAAGGGGTCAGTATCCTTAGAGATTTTGTCTAGGTCAAGAAAATATGATCTTAACTACTCTGTGATATGAATTTCAATTTATCTATTTATTTTGTACTATTATTTAAATCATAGAATAACTTCTATGTTTTTATTTTATTTCTTTGTTTTGTGATTCTTGTTGAGTCTAGTAATTAGGTTGTTAAGCCTAAGTGAATGTCCCAAGGCTACCAAGAGGGGGGTGAATTGGTAGTTTAAAAAAAATTTAAGTCCCCTTTAGAAAATTATTGAACCGAAATAAAATTTCTTTTAAATTTTGTAGAAAGATGTTTTTCAACCACAGAGTTTTTAAAACTGAAATATAAAGTGCAGAAATATAAAAACAGTAAAGTAAATGACACCAGATTTATAGTGGTTCGGTCTATAACCAGACCTACATCCACTCCCCAGAGGCACCCTCTGAGTATTGCACTAATACCAATAGTGACTCTCCTTTTGCACCCACAGCAAGGCGGAGAAGCCTTTACAACACACTCTTTTCACCACTCCCTGGTGCGGCAAAGAACCGTCCGTCCTTTTACACAATTCTCAGGGTTGGCAGAGAATCGTCCGTCCTTTCACACTATCCCCAGTGTTGGCAGAGAACCGTCCGTCCTTTCACACTCTCCTAGTGTGGGCAGAGAACCCTTTAGCTGTTTACACTCTCCAAGTGTGGGCAGAGAACCCTTCGGCTGTTCACACTCTCCAAGTGTCGGCAGAGAACCGGATCTCCTTGACAGATCTTCTCACAAGAATCTATAAGGAAGAAGGAAAAGAGTGAAGTAATCCCAATTCATAAGTAGAGACTCTTACCTTTGAACTCTAAGTGAAGTCTTCTCTCTCCAGTGGTAGGAATCCTCCCTTGAATGCTCTCTTCCACTCTCTCCTTGGCTATTCTCTCAAGAGGCACGAAGATCAAATGACAAAAAGATTGGGTGGCAGTCTAATTTGGACTATTTATACAAAAGATAAGAAAAACCGCCCAAAAACTGCAAGTATTCAATTCTGTACGCAGTGGATCGTCCTGTACGATCGTGGATCGTCCTGGACGATTTTACTTAAATGATCTGAAACGACCCTATTTGAATATGTGTACGAAATGTCTTCGTACAGATGATCGTCCTGTACGAACTTGGTTCATCCAGTACGAACAGTTATTACAAGGTCGGTTCTAGAAACTGTTGAAAACTGTCCTAAGTGGGTTAATCGTTTGGACGAAAATTTATTCGTCTGGACGAAATTTTTACAGAGGACCGATCGTCCTGGATGATTCTTTACTTTGTCTGGACGAAAATTTTCCAGAGGACCAATCGCCACGGACGATAATTTAATTTCGTCTGGACGAAAATTTTCCAAAGACCCGATCGTCCTGAACGATTTTTAATTTCGTCTGGACGAAAATTTTCCAGAGACCCAATCGTCCTGAACGATTTTTAATTTCGTCTGGACGAAATCTTTCCAGAGAACCAGTCGCCACGGACGATAATTTAATTTCATCTGGACGAAAATTTTACAGAGAGCCAATCGTCCTGGACGATAATTTATTTCGTCCTGGACGAATAGGACTTAGAAAAAATTTTTCGAGCAAGTTCCTATTCGTTCCATATGCTCTATAGGATATAACTGTCTGATCATCCAGTACGAACGTATATCGTCCTGTACGATCAATATAAATTTTATATGATCTCCTCATGTGTGTGTGTATGTTTTTATTCACTCAAGTTACAATCACTCCCTTTCAATTTTTATTTCAAAGAAAAGTGCAAGCTTCAAATATTACAGAGTATCTCATGCTGAATTCAATTTAAAGTCATCGTAATCTAGAGTTCATTTTCCCTGAAATGTTAGTACACATAAGAGGAAATACAATTCTTCCAAAATTGTTAGGAGATAACTACACATTTGAACAATAATGTTTGGAATCATCAAAACTTCATAAGTTGCAAAAATGTAAAGCATGCAAATAGCAACTATCTTTACAATCTCCCCCTTTTTGATGATGGAAAAACAATTATTATTTATATGATTTCAATTTAAACAAATCTCCTATCTCCTAAACTCCCCCTGAATTGATGAATACATGAAAATAAGGAGGCAATTTGAACCATAAAACACAAAAATTTTTATTTAAAAAAAAAAAAAAAAACTAGAGACACACAAACAAAACATACAAACACAATGATTTCTCCCCCTTTTTGACAACAACAAAAAGTGAAGAAGAAAAAGACGAGAAATGTAAGTAATTGTATGAAATTCATTTGAACATTTAATCTAAATGGTGATTGACACAAGGTATGCAATTTTAAACTAAAAACATTAGGTCAATCGTAGAAATTCATGAAATTTAAAAAGTGATATAACATTGTAAGTAAGAAGAATTTAGCAAAGACATGATTCAATTTAGACATTCCAATATAGAAAATCATTACAAGAGAGATGAAGAAAAATTCGATATTTCAAAGTTCAATAGAATATAAATGAACATAAGATCAATTTGAATTAAGAGATTGAAAGAATTTGGAAAGAAGAGAATTACCACATGTGGCGCTTTGCGCATCTTTTTCAAAAATTTTGGGCACATTTTTGTGCATCTTTTGATATTGGGCTGATTTTGTGCCTCTTTTGCATATTTGCGAACCTTTGTGCATTCCATTTGATTTTTATACTTTTTGTACAATTTTTCAAGAGTAATTGAGACCAATTCTTTCCAAAATTAATAATCTAAAATTTCAAATATTTCTAAGTGCATAAATATTATTTGAGCAAGGAAATACAAAATAAGAAAACATCTAAATTGTAATAATAATATTAACTTTTATGTAGTCTAAATGAATAGATATGAATTTAAAAGTTCTAATTACAACAAGTTATAAACAACTTTTAAATTTAAAAAGACTAGATTTTCTAATGTAAATAATCTCAAATTACAATCTAATTTAAGCACTAAGAAGATTAAATAATACTAATGAAATTCATAAAAATTAACCACATTTCAAAAACAAATCAAATTTGAAACAAGAACTACATGCATTGATATTAATGAAAGGATTACACATTTCATAATATCTAAAAACATTTAAGAACATACACTTAACTTACAAGAAAAAGACAAACATAAAAACAAACATTTAACATAAACACTGACACAACAAAACATGAAACATACACGAGTACAGCAAACATAAAGAAAATCATCTCTACTGTTCTGGAGGAGGAGGAGGAGGAATGCCACCAAAAAGGTTGAAGTAGGAGGCCATCAACATTACATTGGTATTGATTTCATGTACTTCATTTCTAATGATACCAATGTCTTGTTGTTGCTGCATAAGTTGAGCATCAAATTGATCAAACCTTTGATCAACATGAGTCTCTAATCTATCAAATCTCTCAATCAGATTCTGATAATCTGACTGAGGTGCAGAGGTTTGCACTCCTTCTTCTTCTTCTTCTGAGGCACTGCCATGTGCTTTTTCTTTTTCCTTTTCCTCCTTGAAAAGCAATCTGAAGGAAGCATCATTATAATAAACTGGCTCTTCATACTCATCATCAGGATGCACTAAGCTATACTTCTTTTCCAAGATGTAGGTAACTAAGTGTCCTAAAGAGATGTTCCTTTTTCTTTTCTGATCTGCATGTCCTATTTCTGAAAGCCCATAGATGTGATCTATGATAAGTTGAGCTTCGTCGATTGGGTGACGATCCATAATTAAAAAAGTTAGAACAGAAAGGAGAGGGGTAATATTGATCCTATCTCCATCTTTAGGAATGATTGAAGAACGAAGGATATGCTGGATGATACGGGCATTCTTGGTCATACCGGATACTCTAGCAACATGATAGGTTAGGCCACTTTTCTAATTACCCTATTGACATCATACCATTGGAAAGTGTTTTCACTCATTAGGGTGTGAGCTCTATATCCTTCAGTCCTTAGGTTTAGAAATGCACCAATGTCATGCTTGGTGATTTCTACTTTTTGCTTGAAAACAAAGGAACTAATGGAAGAGTGGTCCGAGTTAAAACTCATGTTTGCTAGGAAATAGTGGAAGGTTTGCTTGTTGTAGAAGTGGACGAGAGAAAGTATGAAATGGAATTGGGTTGAGGCAAAAAGGTGCATTACCTTATAATTTATCTCGCTTTGGATTAAAATGCGAGATGGAGTTATTTTAGCGGAAGCAAAACGAGGAAAGGATTCCTCATTTTCCTTAGAAAGGAAGTTTTCTGAGGCATTCCTATTGGGCTTCTTCACTAACACCTTTTGTCTCTTGCTTGATGAGGCCATTGATGATTTGAAGTAGAAAGGGATTGAAAGAGAAGTTTGGAAGTATGATTGTTGAGTTAGAAAGCCTTCATATTTAAAGAAAAACGATACGTTCGTCCTGGATGAAAACAGTTCGTCCTGGATGAAAATCATCGTTCGTCGGGATGAAAATATTTTGTACAGACGATCCATTTCGTCCAAAATGTAACGGCTTTTCGTAATCAACACAACTTACGATGCGTCCCTTCGTACAGGCTTTTTGATTTGACCGATCGTACAGACGAAATAATTTCGTACAGACGATCCAAAAGTAACTTATTTTCCAGTCTCTTGAAAATCATCCCCTACAATGAAACGACATTTGTTCGTCTGGACGAACCAAAAATTTGTACAGACGAAATCCATATTTAAAACTGTCTTATCCACTCAACCGCTGCATTCAATCGTCTCGACGTTTGAGAAAAAGAAAAAATTTCGTCCTGGACAATCGTTAGATCGTACAGACGATCTAATTAAAAACTGCTCTCAAAACGGTTAAAATTCACACACACCAATTTTTCTCACATCGTCCAGTACGAAACAAAAGTCGTCCCGGACGATTTCCTCCAATTTTTGAATTTTGAATTTTAATTTAAGAAAATCAAACTAAACATTTAAAAACACAGAAAACATAAAACAAAAACTTACACTCAAAAACAAATTCATTCAAAACACTCAAAATTTCACAAAATCAAAAACAAAACATAAACATAAATATCAATATTGCAAAGACATTTTGTTTAGGCATTTAAATCAATAACACCAAGCCTTGTTCTTAAAGTACTGAAGGTATCAAAGGCTAAAGATTTTGTAAAAATGTCTGCAAGTTGATTTTCAGTTGAAACATGTGTGAGTTCAATTTCTCCTTTGGATACATGATCCCTTATGAAATGATGTCTTATATCAATGTGTTTGGTTCTAGAATGTTGAATAGGATTTTTGGAAATGCAAATAGCACTAGTATTGTCACAATAAATTGGAATAGTGCCTACAGATAATCCTAAATCAATCAACTATTGTTTTAACCAAAGTACTTGTGCCACACAACTTCCTAATGCAATGTATTCTGCTTTTGCAGTAGATAGGGCTACTGAATTTTGTTTTCTACTGGACCAAGAAACTAATGAATTTCCAATGAATTGACATGTTCCAGAAGTGCTTTTCTTATCCACTCTACAGCCTGCAAAGTCAGAATCTGAATAACCAATAATTTCAAATGAAGAGCTAAACTTAAGATACCAAATTCCTAAGTTTTGAGTTCCTAGTAAGTATCTTAAAATCCTTTTCACTGCTGTCAAATGTGATTCTTTTGGATCTGATTAAAATCTAGCACATAAGCAAACACTGAACATAATATCTGGTCGGCTAGCAGTCAAGTAAAGCAAAGATCCAATAATCCCTCTATATTTCTTTTGATCAACAAATTTTTCCTTAAGGTCCTTATCCAACTGAACTGAGGAACTCATTGGTGTACTAACAGGTTTAGCATTGTCCATTTCATATTTCTTGAGGATGTCCTTAATATATTTAGTTTGACTAAGAAATGTCCCTTCCTCAAGTTGTTTGATGCTAAAACCTAGAAAGTAATTTAAATCTCCCATTAGACTCATTTCAAATTCACTACTCATTGTATTGGAAAAATCATCAGAAAGATTTTTATTTGAAGATCCAAAGATGATTCATCCATATAAATTTGAACAATGAGTATTTCCTTTCCAAATTTCTTTAAGAAGAGAGTTGTATCCACACTTCCTTTTTCAAAAGATCTTTCAAGTAGGAAAGTGCTCAATCTCTCATACCAAGCCCTAGGTGCCTGTTTCAATCCATATAATGCCTTTTTTAACTTAAAAACATGATTTGGGTATTTTGAATTTTCAAATCCTGGAGGTTGTTCTACAAAAACATCTTCTTCAATAACACCATTCAAAAAGGCACTTTTGACATCCATTTGAAACAATTTAAAACTTTTAAAACAGGCAAAGGCAAGTAAAACCCTAATTGCTTCAAGTCTTGCTACAGGGGAAAAGGTCTCCTCAAAATCAATTCCTTCAATTTGATTATACCCCTTAGCAACTAATCTAGCCTTATTTCTAATGACTACTCCTGAGTCATTCATTTTATTTTTGAACACCCACTTAGTTCCAACAATACTTTGATCTTTTGGCCTTGTAGTTAATTCCCAAACTTTATTTCTTACAAATTGATTTAACTCTTCTTGCATGGCCAATATCCAAAATTCATCAGAAAGTGCCTGATCAATATTAGTGGGTTCTATGGTTGAAATAAAGGCTGAATGATTGACTTTTTTATTTAATCCACGCCTAGTTCTAACACCCTCACTAGGTTCTCCTATAATCAATTCTCTTGGGTGGTTTTTAGAAAATCTCAAATCTCTAGGCAAAGGGTTTTCTCTTTCCAAATTTTCTTCCACATTTTCTTCCAAATTTAATCTATCAATCTTTTGGGAGTTTTCCTCAATTTCTTCTTCAACAATATTTGGCTCTTATAAATTTCCAGATTCATCAAATACAACATGTGTGATTTCTTCAATAACTAAAGTTCTTTTGTTGAATACCCTATAAGATTTTCCAACACTTGAATATCCAACAAAAATTCCTTCATCTGATTTTGGATCAAATTTTCCTAAGGCAGATTTTCCATTGTTATGAATGAACACCTTGCAACCAAAAACATGCAAATGAGACAAATTTGGTGTTCTACCTTTTAGTAACTCATAGGGTGTTTTATTTAAATTCGATCTTACATTCACCCTATTCAGAACATAACATGCAGTGCTAACCGCCTCAGGCCAAAAATATCTAGGAAGTGAGTATTCTGCCAATATTGCTTTAGCGGCTTCTATTAATGTTCTGTTTTTCCTTTCAAGTACCCCATTTTGTTGAGGGGTTCTAGGTGCAAAAAAATTGTGATCAATCCCTTTTTCTTTACAAAAATTTTTAAATCTTTCATTTTCAAATTCTCCTCCATGATCACTTTGTAAAGACATTATTTCACATCCTAGTTTTCTCTGTATCCAAGTTGAAAAATTTTTGAATTCCTCAAATGATTCACTTTTATGAAAAAGAAATCTAACCCAAGTGAATCTAGAGAAATCATCCACAATAACAAATCCGTATACCTTCCCTCCTAGACTTACAGTTCCTGCTGGTCCAAAAAGATCCATGTGAAGAATTTCCAATGGTTTACTAGTTCTAAGATCATTATTGGACTTAAAAGAGGACTTCACTTGTTTTCCTAATTGACATGCATCACAAAGGTGGTCCTTAGTGTTGCAAACCTATTTTCATGGCTTATGTTTTGATGATTGACAAACACTATCTCTCTTGGACTACTTGTTGCTTCTAACTTTTCAGAAATCGAAGATCAGACGATCAAGAGGAAGCCAAGTCCAGGATCGCGTAGGTTTAGGGTTGAGTCAGTCTGTAATTTTATTTTTCACCTTTTGAGTCTACTTGTAATAATCAAAAAGACTGATGCTAAGTAACCCTTCACACACACACTTGAGAGGCTTAGAAATTCTGTTTTTGCCCACATCGGCCCTACCGATATTTATATCGTCCGGGACGATCAGCTTAAAACAGAAAGTCTAATTAAGGATTCTTAATTAAGGCAGCCGACATTAACATATCGGCCTGGACGATACGTGTATCGGCCAGGACGATAAGCTCAAAATAAAAAGAGATGGCTGCCTTAGGCACTTTAGGCATACTGAATTTTAAATTATCGGCCAGGACGATTCCAGGATCGGCCTGGACGAAATTACCAAATTATGCCTTAATTGATCAGGAAATCAAGGGAGTAATTAAGGATGATTGATACGATCATATCGGCCAGGACGATCGTGAGATCGGCCTGGACGATCAAGCCAAATTTCAATCGGCCAGGACTGTTCCCAAGGCTGTGCTCTGGACGATTTACCTCTGATTTGAACTAATCGGCCAGGATGATCGTGAGATCGGCCTGGACGATCAAGCCAAATTTCAATCGTCCAAGACTGTTCCCAGGGCTGTGCTCTGGCCGATCTTCCTTGATTTGTACTAATCGGCCAGGCCGATGTCCATATCGGTCTGGACGATAAAGTCGGCTACTTGCAATTAATGAGCTCCTCTTGAGCTCTTCTATTTAAAGAGCTCTTCTTCAACGTTTTTGAAGACCTTTGGCTGCTGCCTTGACCTGAGAAGACCTTGAGGAGAGAAAGAGAGAGAGGGAGAGAGAGAGGATCTTGTGAGGGGGAGCTTGTGAGGGGATTCACAAGGGTTGCTCAAGAATCACTCTGCTTGTCTTTCGTCTGGAGTTTCTCGTCCGTGGAAGGGTCGGTAGAGGTAAGGAGTTTTGCTTTTGGTTGTGGTTCTCTGCCAGCTTCAGGAGGAAGCAAAAGGAGGTAGGTTCTCTGCCTTGCCGGGGTGGCAAAAAGGAGTTTCTTGTGAGGGCTTCTCCGCCTAGCTGTGGGGGCTAAAGGAGAGTCACATTTTGTAGTGCAATACTTGGAGGGTGCCTCCAAGGAGTGGACGTAAGTCGAGTCGATCGAACCACTATAAATCTTGTGTTCTTATTTTTGCTTCCGCACTTTTAAATTCCGCATTTGGTTTTGTGGTGTGATTTGGTTTGTCAATTTATTTCTTTATCTTAAGAATTTTTAAAATACCAATTCACCCCCCCCCCTCTTGGCTAGCTTGGTATGAGAGGCTTAGCACATTCTTACTAGAGAGGGAGTTTGTCAAGGGAAGTGTAGACACCACCCTTTTTCTTAGGAGAGTTGGAGTTGATTTACTCATTGTTCAGATTTATGTGGATGATATACTCTTTAGATCTTCTAATAAAAATTTGTGTGATGATTTTTCTAAAACAATGAGTAGAGAGTTTGAGATGAGTTTGATGGGAGAGTTGTCCTACTTTTTGGGGTTTAGCATAAAACAATTGGAGGATGGAACTTTTCTAAATCAAACAAAATACATAAAGGACATTTTGAAGAAATATGAGATGGACAAAGCCAAGCCAATTAACACTCCCATGACTTCTAGTGCTCCATTGGATAAGGACCCAAGTGGTAAGTCTGTTGATCAGAAGAAGTATAGAGGCATGATTAGATCTTTACTTTACTTGACTGCGAGCCGATCTGACATCATGTTTAGTGTTTGCCTTTGTGCTAGGTTTCAGGCTGACCCTAAGGAGTCCCACTTGACTGCTATTAAGAGAATTTTTAGATATCTTTTGGGGATAGAAGGATTAGGGATTTGGTACCCTAGACATAGCACTTCTTTTGAGATTATTGGTTTTTCTGACTCTGATTTTGCAGGATGCAAGGTGGATAGAAAGAGCACTTCTGGAACTTGTCAATTCATTGGACAATCTTTGGTCTCTTTGTCTAGTAGGAAGCAAAACTCTGTTGCTCTTTCCACTGCTGAAGCTGAATACATTGCTCTTGGAAGTTGTGTGGCCCAAGTCCTTTGGTTGAAACAATAGGTATTGGATTTAGGATTACATGTAAGTACCATCTCAATCTTTTGTGACAATACTAGTGCCATATGCATCTCTAAGAATCCTATCCAACATTCAAGGACTAAACACATTGACATTAGGCATCACTTCATTAGAGATCATATGACTAAGGGACACATTGAGTTACACCATGTGACAACTGAAAATCAACTAGCAGACATCTTTACTAAACCACTGGCCTTCGATACTTTTAGCTCTTTAAGGACCAGGTTGGGTGTGATTGACATAAATGCATGAAACTTTTTACTTTCTTTTGTTTTTCTTTCTTTTGCTTTTGTTTCCTGTTTTGTTATTTTAGTTCTTTTTTGTGTGTTTTATTTTTTTTTTCCTTTTTGTCTCCTTTTACTTAGTTTTCAAAATCATGGCTAATATGGTATTATATTCCTTGTCCTTGCTTTTGCGAATTTGTAGTCAATATGCTTTTATCTACTCAATCTCTTAGATGGTAGAAATATTTTGTGATTGTGTCTCTTTCTCTAACCTATTTTAGTGGCATAGTTTTCTTCTTTAATCAAAAATCTCTCTCAAGTTAAAGATTGTTTATGGAATTGAGATCTTTTCTTAAACTTGCTTAAAAAACTCTATCTTATACTTATAATGTTTGAAGTTTTTTTTTCACATCAAAATTGCTCGTTACTCTTGTCCTTGATTATTGATTCTGCTTGTGATAACTCTTCCTTTGGTTAGAGAGAGTGCTCCTATTCTCTAATATATGAGAAGATCTATTCACAACTTTGTCTTTAAAAGATCATAAAAGAGACTATAGCTTACAAAAAAAAAAATGGCCAATGATGCCAATAAAAGATGCGCAAAGCGCCAAATTGAAAAATATAGAATACACAAAGTGTATCAAAAGATGCGCAGTGCGCCAACCAATTTTCAAGAGGCATAAAATGAGCCCACTCCAAAACAAGCTACTCTCTCTTTTTAAATCTTTTAGAACTTAGAAGTGTTGGTTATCAAAGACTTGACTTCGATTAAATTGCGATTGTGATAAATTTACTCTACCTCATTATTGTATGAAGATAGTTTTTTCTTAAGCCAAGTGATAAGTAAATTCCTTTTTTTCTCATAACCAATTAATTTCTTGAGTTAGGTCATTGATTTCAAAAGACAATTCTACCCTAAAAAATGTCTGAGCTAAGGGTAGCCATGATCGGATATTCTACTATTCTATAGATTGATGAGCTTATTAACACATCAACTCACAAATTTTTGAATCAATCACATGGAATGCTATATCATGTTCATGCCTTGGTTAAAAAAAAAAAAGGGGTCTCTTTGCTTTGCTTTCTTGAATCCTCCTTTTTGATATGTCAAAAGGGGGAGAAGTTTATGAGGTTCTTTTTTACATCAATCCTGAATTTTTTCCATTAACTGTTTTCGTAGTGGTTTGCCATCATCAAAAAGGGGGAGATTGTTGCAAACCTATTTTCATGGCTTATGTTTTGATGATTGACAAACACTATCTCTCTTGGACTACTTGTTGCTTCTAACTTTTCAGGAATCGAAGATCGGACGATCAAGAGGAAGCCAAGTCCAGGATCGCGTAGGTTTAGGGTTGAGTCAGTCTGTAATTTTATTTTTCACCTTTTGAGTCTACTTGTAATAATCAAAAAGACTGATGCTAAGTAACCATTCACACACACACATGAGAGGCTTAGAAATTCTGTTTTTGCCCACATCGGCCCGGCCGATATTTATATCGTCCGGGACGATCAGCTTAAAACAGAAAGTCTAATTAAGGATTCTTAATTAGGGCAGCCGACATTAACATATCAGCCTGGACGATACGTGTATCGTCCAGGATGATAAGCTCAAAATAGAAAGAGATAGCCGCCTTAGACAGTTTAGGCATACTGAATTTTAAATTATCAGCCAGGACGATTCCAGGATCGGCCTGGACGAAATTACCAAATTATGCCTTAATTGATCAGGAAATCAAGGGAGTAATTAAGGATGATTGATACGATCATATCGGCCAGGACGATCGTGAGATCGGCCTGGACGATCAAGCCAAATTTCAATCGGCCAGGACTGTTCCCAGGGCTGTGCTCAGGATGATTTACCTTTGATTTGAACTAATCGGCCAGGACGATCGTGAGATCGGCCTGGATGATTAAGCCAAATTTCAATCATCCAGGACTGTTCCCAGGGCTGTGCTCTGGCCGATCTTCCTTGATTTGTACTAATCGGCCAGGCCGATGTCCATATCGGCCTGGACGATAAAGTCGGCTACTTGCAATTAATGAGCTCCTCTTGAGCTCTTCTATTTAAAGAGCTCTTCTTCAACGTTTTTGAAGACCTTTGGCTGCTGCCTTAACCTGAGAAGACCTTGAGGAGAGAAAGAGAGAGAGGGAGAGAGGGAGGATCTTGTGAGGGGGAGCTTGTGAGGGGATTCACAAGGGTTGCTCAAGGATCGCTCTGCTTGACTTTCGTCTGGAGTTTCTCGTCCGTGGAAGGGTCGGTAGAGGTAAGGAGTTTTGCTTTTGGTTGTGGTTCTCTGCCAGCTTCAGGAGGAAGCAAAAGGAGGTAGGTTCTCTGCCTTGCCGGGGTGGCAAAAAGGAGTTTCTTGTGAGAGCTTCTCCGCCTAGCTGTGGGGGCTAAAGGAGAGTCACGTTTTGTAGTGCAATACTTGGAGGGTGCCTCCAAGGAGTGGACGTAGGTCGAGTCGACCGAACCACTATAAATCTTGTGTTCTTATTTTTGCTTCCGCACTTTTAAATTCTGCATTTGGTTTTGTGGTGTGATTTGGTTTGTGAATTTATTTCTTTATCTTAAGAATTTTTAAAATACCAATTCACCCCCCCCCCCTCTTGGTTAGCTTGGGACTAAGTTCATAGGGCTTAACATCCCGAACGAACTTTCACTTAGTAAAGTCTAGTTTTGGTATACCTCTTACTAAATTCTTTTAGGTAATTATCCTAAGATTTTTCATACTAGAATGACAAAGTCTCCTATGCCAAAGCCAAGATTCATCAGAAATAGTTTTCAAACAGAAAGCAATAGGAGTATGAAATGAATTCAAATCTAGCATGTAAACATTGTTAACCTTTTTTCCATTTAAAACTTCTTTCCCATTTAGGCTTAATATGCAGCTAGTAGGTAAAAATTTTACATTATATCCCTTGTCACATAGCTGACTTATACTTAACAAATTATGCTTTAAGCCTTCAACCAATAACACATTGTCTATAAAAAAGTTTTTGAAATTACCAATCATACCAGATTCAACCACTTTCTTTGTGGTATTATCTCCAAGTGTAACCTTGCCTCCATTCCTGGCTTCTAGCGATATGAATTGTGTAGTGTCTCCAGTCATATACTTTGAACATCCTCTATCCAGGTACCATATGCTCCCACGAGGTCTTGTGTGAGAGCAATACTGCAAAAATATCAAATATTAGACCTGGGAACCCAAACAAGTTTGGGTTCACCTTTTAGCAATTTATAATCAGATGCATGTATGATATGTCTAGGTTTATGCATCTTAAGTTTCCACACTAGATTAGATTTCATCTTCAAAGTACAGGTGTGAGCTATATGTCCCAAAAATCCACAATTATTACATTTAACATTAGAAAAAATATTCCTAAGTTTTCTTCCATTTGATTGTCTTCTAAGGGATTCCATATATTTAGGATAATATTTAGGATTTGTAAAATCTTCAATTTTGGGGGGTATCCTATTATCCTCAAGAGCTCTTATTGTCAATTTATAAAATGAATTAATTTCTTCCAAGAGTCTATTTGTATAATTGATTCGATATGTTTTCCTCTCAGATTCATCCTTAAAATTTTTAAAATCTTTTTCAAGATCAGCATAGGATGATTTTAGATTTTCAAAATTCTTATTCAAGTCATCATATTCATCAAGTAGTTTCATGTGGTTGTCATCTATTAATGCATGATCTTTCCTAAGGATTTCATGTTCCTTCTTGAGCTCTTCCAATTCTAAACTTAAACTAGCATGCATCTTTTTTATTTTCCTATATGCATCATGCATGTGTTCAGAAACTTCAAGTAATTCATCATAGGTTAAGTCACATACCTCTTCTTGATCTGAGTGATCCACATTGTCTGCCATCAAGCAAAGATTAGTGACTTCTTCTTCTTTTTCCGTCTCAGATGAGTCTGAAGCTGAGTCCGCCCAGAAAGCTCTTTGAAACTTCTTCTTGCCCTTCTTTACCATAGGTTTCTCCTCCACCTTCTCCTTACCAGGAGTGGCTTTGAGTTTTGGGCAATCAGTCTTGATATGACCTGGTTTTCTGCATTCATAACAAATCACTTCATTAGAAACCTTGCCATTTCTGTTAAACTTACCTCTATTCCATTATTGGCGTCTCTTCTGCTTCCTCTTTAAAAAGCTTCTGAATTGTCTAGTCATCAGTGCAATATCATCTTCATCCTCAGGTTGTGAGTGTTCACTCTCTGACTCTTCCACTTTTAGTGCTATATTCTTCTCCATTCGAGATTCACCTGCATCAATCTTCCTTTGACTTACTCTTTGCTCATAAGCAATGAGTGAACCAAGAAGATTGTCAATAGAATAAATGTTTAAATCTTTAGACTCTGTAATTGCAGTAATTTTTGCATCATAAGTAGTAGGTAAACAACGAAGAATCTTATTAACCATTTTAGCATTAGTTAATTCCCTACCAAGTGCAGGCAAAGAAGTCACAATTTGTGTAAATCTTGTGTACATGTCGGAAATAGATTCATTAGGTTATTTGCGAAACAATTCATAGTCATGTAACAAAATATTGAGCCTTGATTGTTTAACCTCATTTGTCCCTTCATAAGTTATACAAAGTCTATCCCATATGTCCTTTCCGCTTTTGCAAGTGGAAACCCGCATGTAGTCTTCAGATTTTAAAGCACAAAAGAAACTATTTAAACATTTAGCATTTAATTGTGCTAAGTCACGTTCTTCTACAGTCCAATCTGTAAAAGGTATTTCTACCATTACTCCATCAACTAATCTAGTTGGTTTTGTGTAGCCATCATGGACTAGCATCCACATGCGATAATCAAGTGACTGTAAGAAAGTAGACATGCGTGTTTTCCAAAAAATAAAAGGAATATTGTCAAACAGTGGAGGTCTAGTGATAGAGTAACCCTCAGGTGTATTTCGGTTTTCGAAAGTAGCCATCTACGTTAATCAAAAAGTAGTTCAAACTTATGATTTTGAAACGAAGCTCTCATACCACTTGTTGAGTCTAGTAATTAGGTTATTAAGCCTAAGTGAATGTCCCAAGGCTACCAAGAGGGGGGTGAATTGGTAGTTTAAAAAAAATTTAAGTCCCCTTTAGAAAATTATTGAACCGAAATAAAATTTCTTTTAAATTTTGTAGAAAGATGTTTTTCAACCACAGAGTTTTAAAAACTGAAATATAAAGTGCGGAAATGTAAAAACAATAAAGTAAATGACACCAGATTTATAGTGGTTCAGTCTATAACCAGACCTACATCAACTCCCCAGAGGCACCCTCTGAGTATTGCACTAATACCAATAGTGACTCTCCTTTTGCACCCACAGCAAGGCGGAGAAGCCTTTACAACACACTCTTTTCACCACTCCCTGGTGCGGCAAAGAACCGTCCATCCTTTTACACAATTCCCAGTGTTGGCAGAGAACCGTCCGTCCTTTCACACTATCCCCAGTGTTGGCAGAGAACCGTCCATCCTTTCACACTCTCCTAGTGTGGGCAGAGAACCCTTCAGCTGTTTACACTCTCCAAGTGTGGGCAGAGAACCCTTCGGCTGTTCACCCTCTTCAAGTGTCGGCAGAGAACCAGATCTCCTTGACAGATCTTCTCACAAGAATCTAGAAGGAAGAAGGAAAAGAGTGAAGTAATCCCAATTCACAAGTAGAGACTCTTACCTTTGAACTCCAAGTGAAGTCTTCTCGCTCCAGTGGTAGGAATCCTCCCTTGAATGCTCTCTTCCACTCTCTCCTTGGCTATTCTCTCAAGAGGCACGAAGATCAAATGACAAAAAGATTGGGTGGCACTCTAATTTGGACTATTTATACAAAAGACAAGAAAAACCGCCCAAAAACTGCAAGTATTCAATTTTGTACGCAGTGGATCGTCCTGTACGATCGTGGATCGTCCTGGACAATTTTACTTAAATGATCTGAAACGACCCTATTTGAATATGTGTACGAAATGTCTTCGTACAGATGATCGTCCTGTACGAACTTGGTTCGTCCAGTACGAACGGTTATTACAAGGTCGGTTCTAAAAACTGCTGAAAACTGTCCTAAGTCGGTTAATCGTTTGGACGAAAATTTATTCGTCTGGACGAAATTTTTACAGAGGACCGATCGTCCTGGACGATTCTTTACTTTGTCTGGACGAAAATTTTCCAGAGGACCAATCGCCACGGACGATAATTTAATTTTGTCTGGACGAAAATTTTCCAGAGACCCGATCGTCCTGAACGATTTTTAATTTCGTCTGGACGAAATCTTTCCAGAGAACCAGTCGCCACGGACGATAATTTAATTTCGTCTGGACGAAAATTTTACAGAGAGCCAATCGTCCTGGACGATAATTTATTTCGTCCTGGACGAATAGGACTTAGAAAAAATTTTTCGAGCAAGTTCCTATTCGTTCCATATGCTCTATAGGAGATAACTGTCTGATCGTCCAGTACGAACGTATATCGTCCTGTACGATCAATATAAATTTTATATGATCTCCTCATGTGTGCGTGTATGTTTTTATTCACTCAAGTTACAATCACTCCCTTTCAATTTTTATTTCAAAGAAAAGTGCAAGCTTCAAATATTACAGAGTATTTCATGCTGAATTCAATTTGAAGTCATCGTAATCTGGAGTTCATTTTCCCTGAAATGTTAGTACACACAAGAGCAAATACAATTCTTCCAAAATTGTTAGGAGATAACTACACATTTGAACAATAATGTTTGGAATCATCAAAACTTCATAAGTTGCAAAAATGTAAAGCTTGCAAATAGCAACTATCTTAACAATTCTCAATTCAGTGATTTATTTAAACAATAATTAACTACTTTTTAATATTTAGCAAAATATTTAATAAAAGAATATTTGAAAATTTAGATTGGTTTATGTGGCTTGCTGAGCTGTTGTAGCTCATTGTGGTTATACTTCTAGTTTTCAAGATTTTGGAAGGGAAAAGAAATTATGGACAGCAGTTTATGATCATTTTTGAGGTCATAGATATTTTATTATTTTAATTTTTGTACAGTAATGACAAATTTAATTTTTAATTCTATAACTCTTGCCTATAGCCATGTACTGTAGTGTAGATATTTATTTTGATGAATAAAAGAAACTTTATATATGAGATTTTTAGTATTTGGATATTTTAGTAGCTCCGTAGTTTGTCATTAATTTTAATAAATATTGACAAAAAAATATGAAAAAAAATTACAAAACTGGATATTGGGATTTGCATGTCATAGCTCAGCACAATAGGACCTATCTTGGTTGGGTTAGGTTGTGACATGAACAAAGGGGGTTTAAGGAGGTCAATTGCCTTCAATCCTTCAAAATGGAGGTGCTACAGGCGAATACCACCGAACACTGGCTCTAGTGCAACTATGTATTCTAAAACTTAGAGAACCCTAGGTCTTATAAGCCCTTTCATGTTCTTTTATACATTCCAAGCTTATGGCCTTGTAGAAACCTCTAATTTTATTTCATTATTATTTATATTCATAACCCAAACACATCGTTTGCATATTCGGAGCTTGCGTTAGTTTTAGAAACATTTAGATTTGATTATTTAAATTTAGTTCACACCCCAAAATAATTTACAAATATAGGAGACTTTAAATATATATGGCATATTTAATTAATAATTTAAATCATGCCTTTATAGATATAAATTCATACAAGTTAAAATTTGACTTTTAAATATAAAGAGAACCTATGTGAAATTAATTAATCCATAAATCTATCAATATAATCAAATATGTAAGTTAAAAATTAAAATAAAATAATATTGAAATAAATATATCTTAATATATATATATATATATATATATATATATATATATATATATATATATATATAATTTAATAAAATATAGTAATAATAAAAATAAATCCAACTTAACATAATATTTAAAACCAAATCTATTTAACTATAATTAATAAATAATAATAACTATAATGATAAATGTAATGAATAAAATAATAATAAATGTATAGATAAATAAATAAAATTAGAAATCAAATAAAGCATGTAACAAATTAAAAATATAATGCATTAAAAATTGGAAACCTTCAAAGATATAAATAAAATTTAAAGTCAAATCAAACTTAATTAATAAACAATAATCCTTTTAATTACCAAAAAATTAGTAATTAACCAATGTGATGGACAACAAGAAAGAAATTAAACATAAAGAATAATGCAATTGCCACTCTGTCAATAAAGTTTGTAGGTTGAGCTTTCTAGAACTATGGGGCTATGTCCTAACAAGGCTTTGGTCCTCATGCCCATTGTGATAATACCTCAAATGAATTGACAGAATATAAATATTAAATTATAAATTTTATAAATCAGTAATCAATGAACTTAATTAATTAAAAATAAAAAAATATATAGACATTTGAAACTTTCATACCATGATGCTTGTCTTTTTAGGAAGGCAAAAGTTTATTGGATTGAGAGTTTTAATGATTGAATTAGTTAATTAAACTACTTTAAATAATTAATTATTAATCAAATTAAATATTTAAAAATTTACCCTAAAATAAATTCCAGAACATCAAAAAATTTGTTGAAATACCCTTAGGTTTCAACAAATCAAATTAAACCCATAGGAAACTTTAAATAATAACAAGCTTAAAACATACCCAAACCAATATAGCTTAACACAAACTTAGAATTGGGTGTCTTGAATTTCTTGCTAGGATACCCAATTCTAGCTTTAGGTTAGGACATTATTATTTCTTGTACCTTTCTAGAATGTGAAAGTTATTTCTGTCCTTGTGGGTGATGTGATGCTATTTGGTGTGGTTGGATATGATGGATTTTGTGATGATGTTCTATGATATGTATTGGGTGTATTAGATTACTCCTAAGTTAGGAATGATTTGGATATTCATATTTGCTAATCCAATTTTATGCATGTAACCATATTTATGTAGGGTTGTATGAAGGCTAAATTATAATTAAAATCATTATATTAATAAGATTCTATGTATGTGCTTATGTTTCTTTAGCCCTCCAATTACTAAAAATATGGCCTATGTACAAGTTGCTTAGAAATGAGCAAGTGATGATGATTAGTGATTTTATGATTTTTTACAATTATTATAAACTATATTTTTCATATTAACCATGTAAAAAGTTTAGAGACTTTTTCATTTTCAAATGTAATTCAAATAAAAGAGTTGTGAAGGTCTTTAAAATAGGTTTGTTTATGTTGCGACTCAAGCTCACGCGTTTTATGGCTTTGATGATAACTAACATCTTTATATCTCATAGCATTTTTCATTCTATATTTGTTTGTGTGTATACTAACATTTCAAAAATACCATGCAACATCAAATAAAGAATCAGAGCTCAAGACTTGGTTGAATAAGGTTATGTTATAAAGGGGCTGTAATATTCATTGAGATAATTTTGATTTATTGAGTCAAGTCCTGTAAGGGAGTATGCTTGCTTGGTGACCATGCACACACACTCAAGGGAGTGAGATCTAGTCAAAACCAGAAGTTCAAGTTTTGAACTAATCGTACTGGACAATTTTGGATCATCCTGGACGATCCTTTATGATCTTGGAAAATAACCGCCAATGATAATTTAGGCAAGGTTTCAAGATTCAATTTTTGTTCTAATCATCCCAAACGATCTAGATCATCCTGGATGATCAATACAAATCATGCCTAAATTGATCATGTGATTAGGGGATTAATTATGGTTAAATTTTTAATCATATCATCCTGGATAATCTATATATCTTACTGGATGATGTTTACTGACATACTTAATTTACCTAAATCGTCCAAGGAGAAATACCATATTTTTTCTTCTAATCATTCAAGATGATCCACAATATTGTCTTGGACAATCTGTACAAATTTGATCATATCGTCTAGGTGATCATTCTAGACTATCTAGTCAAATTCCGTACATCATATGGGAGGAACATACGATCATTCTAGATGATATTTGGTGTCAAAATTCAATTTTTAGGGTTTTTGGAAGCCCTATTTTTAAGCACATTATACAGAATGATCCTGCGATTGTCCTGTATGATTTTTTCTGCCAAGATTAATTTTTAGGATTTTTCAAAGCCTTCTATTTAAGCTTTGTCAAGGCACTTGATAAGTGTCTTTGATAGTCATTGAAGCTTCATTATTTTGGAGAAAACATGAAGAGAGAGCTTGAAAGGGAGAGTGGAAAGGGTGGAGTTTGAGAAGGAGAAGATCCTTAGAAGAGGGATTTTTTAGGGAGTGTGGAGGGGATTTCACACGGCTGCTCTGACAAGCTTACACCTTAGTACCATCAGATTCAAGGTTCTTCTTGAGGGAAGCTTTGGGAAGAAGAAGATATCTTTGGTGTCGAAGGACCCAGCTACTCCGTCACACCGGGGAAGGTGGAAGTGATTTTGTAAGGGCTTCTCCGCCTAGCTATGGGGGCTAAAGGAAAGTCGCTAAAGATTTAGTACAGTACTCGGAGGGTACCTCCAAGGAGTGGACATAGGTCAAGTTGGACCGAACCACTATAAATCTGGTGTATTTTTTCCTTTATTATTTTCACACTTTATTTTTATTATGATTAACTACTTGGGTGAAATCTTTGATTAATATTTTTATAATTAATTTATTTTGTTTCTATTACAAGATATAAAAAGAAATTTCTTTTAGTTAAAGAAGTTTTAAATATCCAATTCACCCCCCCTCTTGGTTAGCCTTGGAACTAGTACATAAGGGCTTAACATCCCTGACGGACATTCAGTTTATTCAAGGATAAAGAAACCAAAAAGAAATCTTCTCCTTGCTTAGTAGATTTCTTTCTTTTAAAAGCCTTTTTGGAGGATGATCAACACTAGAATAGTTGAAGACTAATAAACAAACCAATTAACCTTTGTAAAAGACTTGCTTCATTTACGAGATTAGAAATCTAGGAGTTGTTGGTGAGGCTTAGCCGCCTTTACTTATAATAGACCCTATATTGTATTAAGTGGCACTTTCCATATAAACATTGGACTTTTAGTTTCCTTTTTTTTCCTTTGGCACGATTATTGTGTTTACATTTGTATGTAGTAGAACTCTTATATTTTTTAGGTTTCTTTCTACACTTGCTACTTTTCTTCCTGGATGTCATTTAGGTTATTATGAAATAAAAATATATTTTTACTTATAACTAATATAAAATTTTAGAATTAAAAAACATAGAAAAATAATCATCATAGAATATAAATCATGGTTCACTTGGGGTCGCAATTCATATTTTATTTTTATTCCTTATTTAGGCAACTCCCCATTTACGAACTTAATACAAACCACAGACCTATTATTTGATTGAAAATATAGTTTGAAAAAGTTTAATTGTCTTTGGGAAAGATTAATTTCTAAAATTTTAGTTTTGAAATTAAACACGTCATTATGAATAGTATATCGCCTTAGAAGGCGAATATACCATTCCCTAATTAGTTCAAATTTTAAACTTTAAATTTTATCTTGATTATCATTGACAAACTCAGGAGAAACAACATATAATCTTGAAAGATCAAAATGATATTCAATCAATTATTTGAATATAATAATTCTTATAAGAGATCATTAATTTCATAATTAAAATCATAATAGAAATTGATATATCTCTTCGATGAAAGAAGTTATAAATTACTATTGATCATTTAAACAAAGGAGGTAATGATCATTGAATTTTAAATTTCCCAAAGAGAATTAATTAAAGGTTTTGAAAAACTTGATTTTGAAAATTAGATCTAGGTTCCTAAATCTCTTACGAGTGCAAGCTCTCGTAGTTAATTACATCATAGAAAATCAAAATTTCCTACGAATATTCTCGATTAAAATAGTGGTATAAATTTTATCTAAGAATTCAAAGTTTGATGTCAAATGAGGTAAATATTAGAAATTTTATATGGGATTGGATCAAATTTGAACACTTATTTTTGGAGTTAAAGGAAGAAAGGTATGAGGTATTTTGATATTCTAAAATAATTCAAAAACACCCCATCATATCATAAGTGTTGGGCTTGTATTTTATTGAAAGAGATGTTTAGTTTGAATGCTTAATTTTATTAGCAAATTAGGATTCGATTCTCGAAAGTTGAGGTCTTACAGCTTGTGTCTACCTTAGAACCTAAGTCTAAATTGGGTATTAAAAATCAGTGACCCGAACCTAACTAATGCAATGAGAAATCTAGATATACCCCGGCTTGGATTGGGGAGCCAGCTAAACCACCTAAAAGCTTCAAAACCATGAGTCCAGTCTTTTAATGTTAAGTGGTAGGGATGTTATTTAAGATAAGTTTTTAAGAATTGGGCTGACATCTATAGCAGATCCTAATTATCCCTTTGACTTATGTTCGGTGTTTGATGTTTAAATAAATATAATTAAAAATTAGACTCTTTTAAGTTTATTACTAATATGATCCATGCTAATTGACTTAATTAAATGCTTAAAATTTGAAATGAAGTAGTTTTAAAAGTCTTAAAAATAAGTTTTATCTTAAAGATGCACAGATTCCCCTTGATAGATCTATACCCTCATAGGTCAGGTGGTCTGCCAAACCCACAAGCAGGGAGGTGCCTAACAAGTGGAAAGAAAATGCAATAATTATGAAATGAGAACTCCTGACGGTCCCGGTCTTACTTCTTAAAACATTAGAGTTACTATGTGAACTGAAGAAGTTTTAATTTTATTTAAGTAGAAGATTTTTTAACGTGTCCTTATGAGCCTACGAATGAATTCCAGGCTAAAGCAAACACGGCATGCAAGTAAAAAAAAACTATAAAAATAAGTAATTATACGGCATAATCAATTAAATAAATTATTTACTCAAATTGAATGCCCATATGGCAAGTGCCACTTAATGTTACAAACCAGGGCCTACAGAAAAGTAAAGTGATCAGGCACCACTGATAACAACCTAGATTCTAACTCCTAAAAGATAAGTTGCTTTGAGAATTGGGATTCTTCTCAACTTCCACTTCTTTGTCTTCCCACAAGCTTCTTGATCCATCGGTTTCAGATATCCAAATGAAAAGAAACTCCCCTCTTGAAGGGGTGTTATCTTTTCTCTTTAGATATTTTTAAGATATCCTAACTTGATCTTCCAAATGAAGGAAGACTCTCCACTTTAGGGATGTCTTCTACTCTTTGGAATCACAGTTGGATATAAATATCCAATCTCAAATCACTTAAATATTTACAACTTAACACTTAAATCAAATTATATTTGAAAATATAAAATTTTAGACTGGATCACCTACATGGTTATCCTAATAATCAACAGTTAATTTGACATCCCAAGCATTTAATATTTTGAATTTAAAATGTGCAAATTATGGCCACACTTGGCCATACTCTTTTATTTTAAAGGGGGTCTTAAGCATTCTGGAACACCTATGCAAAGCATATATATATATATATATATATATATATATATATATATATATATATATATATATATATATATATATATATATATATATTAAATGCCCCTTAATTGCCCTATATGAGCATGGCCACCTGCACAATATTGAATTAATATAAAGCATTCTAAACCTAAGGATAGATCTAATGTATAATCAAATACATTCACAGAGTGCAGAAAGTAAGTAAATAAACACATCAATTATAGGCTAGCAAACAACATGTAGTGAAAATTTGAAAACTCGGCACACAGCAGAAAAGTAAATACCGGCCTAGCCTAAAAATAGAGTTGGTTGTCCTATCAAATCATCTAAAAGCGTGTGTAGAAGGCTATGCGATTTGGATATGTTCTAAGGAGGGCAATTTGTTAAAATTGTTTGAAATGTTATTGGTTGGAAGGCTTACTGAAATATATTGGTTGAAGTTTAAGTCTTAAAGATTTGAAATTAATTTTAAGATGTATTTTAAAGTGTTAAATGGATTTCACCTTTGTTACTCACCGAGGTCATGAAGTTTATTTCACCTTCCTTTAGGCTAATTATATAGCCTCGTAGGTCTAGGTTACCCAGCAGTACCCTGTATAGTTAAGTAATTTGATTTAAGGTTTAAAAGTTAATGAATTTTAATTAAAGTTGGTTGATTATTGGTTTTAAGATTGATTTAAAGATATCTAGAGTTTTAAAGTAATTTTTGAGTTTTAAGAATTTTCTAGATTATTTTAATCATTTAATTAAGGGGTCAAAATTTAATTTTTTGATTAAGAGTGATTTATAGAAACTAGTATTTTTATAAAATATTATACCTTAAGATGAGCTGTTAGACACTAAGTTTGCTAAATTTTAATTTTTTTACATTTAGTTATGATTTTTCAAAGTTTAAGTAATTTATTAAATTTTTTTAATTATTTTAATTAAAGGGGATTTTAATGATTTTGCTCCAAATTAACTCCCAACTCCTTTAAATCAACTCCAAAGATCATGAATGACATAAGGAGATATTTCCAAGTGTTTGGGAAATTTCTAAAATTTTAATTATTTTTAATTAATTAAATTAATTACATATTAAATTTTACTTAAAATTAAGTTAAGATCATGTTTGCTATCTAATGAAATTGATTTTATTTTTTATTGATTAAACTTTAAATTTTGATCAATTTGAGGTATTATTTATATTTTTTGGATTTAAACTTAATTTACTAAATTTTTAGAAGTTTTAAGAGTTAATTAAGGGTTTAAGTTTAAAAAAATTAATTAAGGTGCTTAATGAATTTTAAAACCAATGAGAAAAATTTTATGGGCTGTATGTGTCACTAAGTTTAAGTGTTCAAAGTTTTGTGTCAAAAGGAAATGTATCCTACTTGTTAAAAGTTTTCTAAGTTCTCTAAATAGGTCCTTAATTATTGTCCTTAATGACACTAGGTTATAGGTTTACAATCAATGTTATTCTAACCCTTGATACATAAATAGATGCAAATACAACATTCACAATCAATTCCTAAATCTATGAGAGCTCTAAGACTAGGTGGTGTGTGCACCCTAAGCATACAAGAGATAAAATTAACATGAATGATTAACAACTTGATTAGTGAATAATTATGATAACTAATCACTAATCATCCCCACAAAATATATTCAAATAGCTCAATCTATGCTTAAAGTTTCAATGGTTCTCTTAAATGCTTTCAAAATTTAATGTATATATAATTTTAAAATTAAAATTTTGATATTTGAAAGTAACTTAATTTTAGAAATCTAAAGAGATCAAACTATTATTAAAAATAATTTTGAAAGTAGTTTTGAAAATACTTTAATAATATTAAGATATTTTTAAAATAAAGTTTTCTTATTTTTAAAAAACTGTTCAAATCTATGTTTAAGTTAATATTAATTTGAACACTTAAAAAATAGAAATTATTTAAAATATATTAAATATTTAAAATAATCCCAATTTTAAACTAAAATGTCTCAAAATTAATCTCTGATTATTTAAGAGAATATTTTAAATTAATTTTTTTATAATATTTAATATAGAATTTAATTACATATTAATAAATATTTGAAATTAAATGTTCTAAAATTATTTAAAATATATATTAAATATTTTAAATTAGTTATAATTTTTAATTAAAGAGTTTAATAATCTGAGCAATTTGATATATTATATGAATTTTTAGGACTTAAAATAAATTTTTAAAATTTTTTTGAAGTTTCTAAAAATTAAATGGTTTTAAAAAATAATTTAAAAAAAAACTTTTAATTAACTTTGGTGGCGGCTAGTGGACACGTGGCACAATTGGGTCCATCGAATAAAAATACGGGGATGGCGGAGCAATGTGGCACTCTCGAGTTCGTTGGATTGAATTGCAGAATACTGATGGCCGACAACGTAATGATTGCACTAACAATAATCATTGGGCATTCGATGGCCTCGGGGATGCAGTTCACTAATATGTGTCAGCACGTCCTCCTGATCGCTGGATCATCTACGGTTACGATCAAGGGCTCAGATTGAGCCAGATGAGGAAACTGAATGTCGGATTAGATCCACAGTTTTAAAATGCTACAGAATGACAGGATCGTTACCGTTGATCAAAACATCAACGACGAATATTTCGTAGACCTAAAACATGCTATCGAAACACCCTACAACTCATTTTTTGAAGTTTTCTCTTGATCAGATCAGTCAATCTCCATGAAATTTTAAATACAAATAGGTATAATGAACATAATTAATGGGGATGTGTCTTAATAACTTAAAAAGAGCTTAATTAAAAGCTATTTTAAACTAAGTGTTCTAACCTAGGTGTTGGCTCAAGAAAAATGGCACGAATGCATGAATCCCGCTTTGTAGTCATTGGATTTCATTTCACTTAAGTCAGATTGAAATTAACCAGATTTCCCCTGAGGGTAGTGTCAGGGTTTATAGATCTGGGGTTCTTACTTCCTATGAGCGCAAGCACTCATAGTTAATTACCCCTATTACTATGTAAGAGAGAACTCTCGATTAAGGATGAATAATTTTTTTTTAGATAATTTTAGTCTCAATAGTAGGGGAAATGGAGGTAAACCTGTTCAAGATCCCATGGTTCTGCCGTCCCGAGTATACCGTAATTCCAATCTACCAACACTAATAATCATTGACCACAGTGTCCAAGGAATTTGATTAGCAGCCATGGGTTGCTTGCTCTCAGGGATCTCGAGTAGACTGAAGTGGTTAGATGTGTATTTTAGTTTGATTTAATTTGGGTTGGGGCTTATGACTTCCTTAGAAGTTGCCCTTTTAATTATATTGTTTGGGTCTTATGGCTTTATTTAAGAGTTTCCCGTATGATTTGATTTAGGTAGGGGCTTATGGCTTCCTTAGAAGTTGCCCATTAATTTTTTTAGTTTAGGGCTTACTGCTCCAATTAGGAGTTGCCCGTGTGATTTGATTTAGGTAGGGGCTTATGGCTTCATTAGAAGTTACCCAACGGTGGGTCTTACAACCTAGCTCTATAAGTTAAGCGGCTCAAGTTGTGGGTCTTACAACTTAATCCTTTAGACTAAGATGCCCTTAGGTTTAAATTTTCTTATTTGAGGTTTAGGATTATTGCTATTTATTTTGACAATTTTCCTAAAATGTGGGGGCTTACGACTTCAGTTAGAAGTTGTCCGATAGCGGGTCTACAACCTATTCCTATAGACTAGGATGCCCATAAATTTAAATTTGATTATTTGAGTTTTAGGTTCATTACAATTTATTTAGTAATTTTCCTAAAATGTTGGGGTTTATGAATTCCTTAGAAGTTGCCCAATAACGAGTCGTACAACCTAATCCTATAGAGTAGGATGCCCAAAGATTTAAATTTAGATTGGGACTTACAACTTTTATAGAAAGTAGCCTGAATATTTTAGTTTAGTAGGTCTTATTGCTTCCTTAGAAGTTTCCTAATTATGGGTCTTACGACCTAGCACTTTAAGGTAAGTGGCCCGAGTTCTGGGTCTTACAATCTAGTCTTTTTAGACTAGGATGCCCAAATGTGGGGTCTAGGGTCTTATTATCACCTAAACATTTTTTCTCAGAGGTTGGACTTACGACTTCTATTACAAGTGGCTGGTGGTGTTAATTGAGGTTTAGGAGTTAGGTCAATTTTACCTAAAACTTTCCCCTAAGGTCAAGCTTATGACTTTTCTATGAAAGTTGCCGAATAGTGGGTCTTACAACTAAATTCCTATGAATGAGGCTACCTAAGAAAGTTGAAACTTGATTGTTTGGAGATTTGTTTTGAATTCGTTTGAGTTTGTTGAGTTTATGATTTTGACACCTCAGGGCTTTAACACTTGCGTTAGTGTTTTAGTTTATTTTGTGTGTGTAGACTTTTTTTCTTACTACAGTAGTCCACTGCTCTACCTTGCTTTCAGCACTTTTGCTTTACTAGCTTTTTTGTACTTAGCTTTTCTTGCTTTCCAGTACTTTGCTTTACTAATAGTGGCTAGCTTTAATATTTTTGAGCATTATATATATATATATATATATATATATATATATATATATATATATATATATATATATATATATATATATATATATATATATATATATATATATATATATATATATATATATATTTGTGACATATAAACATTCATTTGTTTCGATTGCTGGTATGTGGTACTTGCAGCAGTTCAGGGAGCTCGCATATAATTGCAAGAGCTCATAGCCACAAGAGATACAGTTATAGGGGTGCTAGAAGAGTGTTGTTTTGTACTCATTTGAGTTGATAGAGTTGTTTGTACAGTGTTGAAAGAGTTTGTTGAGCGGAGAACTTGTACAATTTGTTTGAGCGTTCTTATTTGGAGAGAATTTTGGAGAGTTTCAGAGCCTGTACATGTTGATTAGTGAAAATTTTTCTTTCTTTTATTTATTGCATTTTTTATTTGATTAATTAAATAATTAACCAATAAATAAATTTTAAATTTCACTGCTCTCAATCTTTTAAATAACTCTCGAATTAAAACTCTCAGAATTTAAAATTCTTGTATTTAACATTTTCTTTAAAATGGCTCCCATATTTTGAAACGTACTAATTTCAAATAACTTTACATTTTTTCTTTAAAAAAATCAATAAATTATTTCAATTAATTTTAATTAATTAAATTTTTAATTAATTAATCAAATATTCAAATTTAATTGCTCTAAAATTGTTCTTAAAAAGTTCAATAATTTTCTTGAAATTTCAACAGCCTCCCGGCGTCACCTCCCCACTGAGGCAGAAATTGGGACGACAGCCCAAAATTTCTTCCTACCCAAACCTATGGTCGAAGGCGTAGGGTCTTCAATTTTAAATCATTGCACCAGGATCTAAGATCAACTGCGTGAGGTCTTCAATTTGAAACCATCCCGATCGGATCTAAGATACGATGGCTCAGGGTCTTTAAATTTAAAACCATCTGTCTAGATTAAAAATCAACGGCGTAGGTCTTGAAATTTAAAACCATCCGCCTAGATCTAAGATCGATGACGCGGGACTTCGACGCCTATTTTTTAATTGTCATAATAACAATTTTATTATTTATTCAATCCTTTATTTTAATTATTTAGGATACTTTAATTAATTGTAGTAATCATGTGAGTATTACAAGTAATTTGGAATGCTGTTTTGGAAGGCATTTGAGACAAATCCCAAGCATACGAATAGGATACCCATACAATTGAAATTTTTTTGTTTTAGACTTTGTGTGAAATAAGAGGAGGTGGAAGATTAGGTCAATTGAGTGGATTATATAAGTATGAATAGAAGCAATGCATGTGGGTAAAGTGTAGTTCTCATGAAACCAAATTCACATGTTTATAGGAATAGGATTTCAGGCTGATTCAAAAATAGAAGAAGCGAACAAGGTTTAGGTAGATATTCACATAGGTTGGAGAAGGAGCACAGTCGGACATCCATGGAAGAGCCGAAGTCGCACAACCACGTAGGAACCGAAGTCTCAACTCATGCAGCTTCTAGACCTCCTATAAAGAAACTAGTCGAACAGCAACAGGGAGCCGAAGAGAGACGCATACAATCTTCACCTCCTGCGAAGAAGTGAAGTCGGGCAGCACTAAAGGAGTCAAAGAGCAAAGTCGAATTGCGATGGGGAGCTGAAGAGCAAAGTTGAAGGAGTGACGGGTATGGTCTCTGCCTCCTGCCAACTGCGACGAGGGAAAGAGAATATGGAATGTGAACCCTAGACACCTCTATGGAGCGATGAAGTCGAACGAGCGTCTGCTGAATCGGAGTCAGAGCGAATGAGCAAATGTAATCTCCTCTTTCTGAACTCCTTTGTTCTTTTTATTTGCTTCCTTTGTCGAATGGTGGTTACCCGAGCGAAACAATGTGTCGTTCGATGAAGTGGGTCTAGTAGAGAGCGTGAACTTCTTCGTAATTCTTCATTTTCATTTTTTTTAAGTCAACAAATTGCCTCCTAATGAATTTTTTGTGAGTTTCACACAATAGATTCATTGCAGTATTTTTGAACATATTCAAAATTTTATGTTCAACATTATTTTTTTCCTTTTAATCATTTAGATTGATTAAAGTAACTCGACCCTTTGGTTTATGGGCATTAAAAATTTTGAAGGTTCGGCCCCTTAAACTTCTTGAACTTCATGGATTTAGTTTGACCCTTAGGTTTATGAGCGTAAAATTTTTTTTTAAGGTTCGGCCCCTAGGCTTAGTGAACTTTGTGGATTTAGCTCGACCCTTAGGTTGATGAGCATAGGAGATTTCAAAGTTCGGCCATTAAGCTTGTTGAACTATTGTGGATTTAACTTGACTCTTAGGTTTATGAGCATAGAGGATTTCAAAGTTTGATCCTTAGGCTTGTTGAACTTTGTGGATTTAGCTCGACCCTTATGTTTATGAGCATAAGAGAATTTAAAGTTTATCCCTTAGGCTTGTTGAACTTTGTGGATTTAGCTCGACCCTTTGATTTATGAGCATAGAAGATTTCAAAGTTTGGCTCCTAGGCTTATTGAACTTTGGGAATTTAGCTCGACCCTTAGGTTTATGAGTATATAAGATTTACAAAGTTTGGTCCTTAGGCTTGTTGAACTTTGTGGATTTAGCTTGACCCTTAGGATTATGAGCATAAAATATTTACAAAGTTTGGCCCACAAGCTTACTAAAATTTTTGGATTTAGCTCGACCCTTAGGTTTATGAGCATAAGAGAATTTAAAGTTCAGCCCTTAGGCTTGTTGAACTTTGTGGATTTAGCTTGATCCTTAGGTTTATGAGTGTATAAGATTTGCAAAGTTTGACTTTTAGGCTTATTGAACTTTTTGGATTTAGCTCAACCCTTAGGTTTATGAGCATATGAGATTTACAAGGTTCGGCACTTAAGCTTATTGAACCAATATGTTTTAGCTCAACCCTTAGGTTTATGAGCATAGTATATTTCAAAGGTTCGGCCCTTAAGCTTGTTAAACCTATAGAGCTTAGCTCTACCCTTAGGTTTATGTGCATAAAAATATTTTGAAGTTCAGCCCTTAGGCTCATTAAACTTCGTGGGTTTAGGTCGACCCTTAGGTTTATGAGCATATATATTTTCAAGGTTCGGCCCTTAGGCTTATTGAACCTTGTGGGTTTAGTGTTGCGGAGCTATTTTCATGATTTATGATTTTGATGATAGCAAACACTCTTATTTTTCTACGACTGCCTTATCTACTGATATTTCAGGTCTATAAGATTAGACTACAATTTGGAATCATCTCAAGATTGGGTAGACTAGGTCTGAGTCAATTTGTACCCTTTTCCTATCTTGAGTCTTTTGTAATTGGTGTGGCTCCTGATGCTATGTAACTTTGCACACACACACCTTGGAAGATTTTCTAACTGTTCCCTAAAGTTTACTATTTTTGGTAACATCGTCCAGGATGATATTTATATCAGCCTGGACGATTGGTTTAAAAATAGAAATCCTAATTAGAGCATCATCCTAATTAAGGCAGCCGTCAATAAACACATCATCTTGGACAATTTTGTATCAGCCAGAATGATAGGCTAAATTCAGAAAGAATCTATCGCCAGATCTATTTAGGAATTACTTATTTTTTTACATAATCCTGGTGGATCGACCTGGCCTATCAGGATCGGCCTGGCCTTTCAGAATCGGCCCGGCCGATCCAGCACAATTTTTCTTAAATAAATATGATAATCAAGGAAATCAATTAATGGTGATTTGCACTGACACATCATCCAGGACGATCTCAGGATCGGCCGGGACGTTTGACATTGGCGAGCTTCTTTTCAGGGCGATGTTCAAGATGATTTTCCTCATATTTGAACTAATCGTCCAGGACAATATCCTATCGGCCTGGACGATATGATAAAAAATTGTCTAATTACCCCTAACTGATCTGGCTGATTGAGCATAATTTATGCTGATCGGCCAGGCCAATATTTATATTATCCTGGATGATAATGTCAGTTTTACAAATCTATTTAAAGACCTCTTTCTTACTCATAAAGAGAGTCTTTGGCAGCCATTGTAGCTTCATTCTTTTGGGGGGGAACTTAAAGAGAGAGCTTGAAAGGGAGTGAGGAACGGGTGAAGTCTGAGAGAGAGAGAGAAGTTCCTATGAGGGGGGACTCAAGGGAGTGTGGATGGGGACTCCATACAGTTGCTCCGGCAGGCTTGCACCTTAATGCCGTCGGATTCAAAGCTTGTCTTGAGGAAAGTTCACCAAAGAAGAAGATCTCTTTAGTGTCAAAGGACCCGGCGACTCTGCTGCACTGGGGAAGGTTGAAGTGATTTTGTAAGGGCTTTTCCGCCTAGTTGTGGGGGCTAAAGAAGAGACACTTAGTTTAGTGCAATACTTGGAGGGTGCCTCCAAGGAGTGGACATAGGTCAAGGTTTGATCGAACCACTATAAATCTGGTGTGTTCTTTCCTTTATTACTTCCATATTTAATTTCCACACTTTGGTTTTCATTGTGGTGAATCTGGTTCTTGATTTTAACATTATGTTTGTTTTAAATATCGATTCACCACCTTTCTCTTTATTAGCCTTGGGCCGGTTCATAGGGCTTAACATCCCTAACAAACTTTCTAGTGCCATAAGAGCACATTCATTTAGCTCGACCCTTAGGTTCACGAGCATAGAAGATTTTGAAGGTTCAGCCATTAGGCTTATTGAACCAAAAAGATTTAGCATAAAAGTTTTCAAAATTCTCTTATTTTTATTTGATAAATGGGATAAAATTGCCTCCTGATTTTTCAGGAGGGGATTGAATTTATCTCCTACATTGTAATAGTATATAAAATTACCTCCTGTCTTCAGGAGGAGAGTGGATTTTATGTTACTCCTTATAAGAAAAATATAAAAATTGCCTCTTTTCTTTTAGAAGGGAATTTAGATGACTTTTGCCTGGTAGGCAGATTTTCATACAGAACATCTTTATGTATGATATTTTTTTTAGATATTGACCATTAATTGGTGGCATAAGCCTTTGACCATTTAGGTTTATGAGTTGATAGACACCTCCTTCATACACTATTTCCATGATAAAGGATCCTTCTCATATTGGGTCGAATTTACCACCAAGGTGACGGTGAGGGATTATAGGTCTTCGGTGAACTAGAACAAGTTCACCTTCTTTGAAGCTTGTAGGATGAACCATTCTATCATGGTCCTTAGTCATTCTTACTTTGTAGGATTCTAGAATTTGTTGATCTTGAAGTCTGACTTCATCAAGAGCTTCAAGTTCTTTAAGTTGTAGTAGATCATTTTCTTCTTTGGTTAATTCATATTGAACAGTAATAAGAAGAGAGGGCAACTCAACTTCGCGGGGTAATATTGTCTCAGTTACGAAAATTAGCGAATATGGGGTAGTCTGCGCTGTAGTTTAATAAGTAGTTTGAGACACCATTTACCCACTATGGCTTCAGTAGTTTTAGAAGCAATAACTGCTTTAACATTTTTGGCTAATAGGAACTTTGATGTGGGTCTTTCTGACTATATTATCCACTTGCTATTGACCTTCTAGTCCATTGTTAGGAATATTTAGATCAGGAAGAATGGTTTGAGGATCTCCATCATTTACTGCTGGGTAAGCAATGTTGTTTACATTTTTTTAAGATTTGTAACTTGTACTTGGCTAATTGTAGCAATTAAATCAAGTTGTCCAAGTATTTCTTTCATTATGATGCTCATTTCATCAAGAAGAATGTTCAAATAATTGATTTTTGGTCTTTCTTCTATTGCATTGATTGTATTTTTTAATTGCAAACTCTTTATGACTTCTTCAGCTTCTTCCTCCTCAACTTCTTCTAGTTTTGGAGTTCTATTCACAGCTGTTGCTTAATCTTGATCTTCTCGTAGTTGTTCTTCATTTTGCAATTTCAATGCTGCATTTTTATGAGTATACCGCTGATTAACTTGATCGGGTATATGATTAACCATCCAGACAACTTCAATGTCAATGGGACCAATACACCCTTCCATTTCTTCATCATCATCATAGTAATTATCATTTTCATCTAACTCATGGTCATCTCCAAGCTAGGACCACCGCTTCCAATGTATGACTAGAGAATCGGGGGATTCTTTATAAACAGGCAGTTTTCCTCTTTTGGTTTCATCATGTCAACAGAAGTCTCCTTATTAGGGAACAACCTCTGAACATGAGATTTAAGTCGTCCTTTGTAGATTTCTTTATCAAGATCATCTTTCTGAACTTGAGGATATTTGGGTCTTTTTGGAATCCAAACTTGTTGTCTTCTCGGAGTCACATACTGATGACCACCAAAATTGGAATGTACCTTTGAATGACCATATTCATGATACCATTGTTGGGGCCTTCGTCCATCATATCTTCAATTATGTTCCCTTTCTTGTAAATTATCATAAGGCTCTCCCAATAATTTTTTTTCCGTAATATGGGTATCGAACCATATTAGGATAGAATTCTCTTTGCTTTCGGTAGTAGGGAGGACGTCTAAACTCCTCTCTATAAGGTCTTGTTGAGAATTTATTATTTTGAGGATGAATTATATTTAATGAAATAGCTTCAGTAACATATTTCCTCAGTCCTCATTGTAGATTTCTATCTTTAACAGCCTTCAGTATTTTGTATATCTTTGAAGAGGCAGATTCTTCCTTCTTTGGTGGTAGTGGCTATTGATGTGAAGTTTCCCAGAAAGAATTCTTTAATTTTCCTTTGTCAACATTTCTCTTTACCCACTTTAACGGTTCAAAGCCGTTATTGGTTGGTACATTACCTCTAACTGCCATGAAGATTCTTGAAGGGTATCGGGCACCCAGCCATTAGCTCGTAAGCGAGCATTGGCCCTTCTTCTGGCTTTCCTGGAAAGCTTAGCACTTGCATCAGGAACTTCAGAATTGCACTCTTTAGGCACTTCATCCTGAATTATGTTTTGATTGGTTGTATTCATGCCAACATATGGCAATTTGGTATCAGGAACTTTCTTCTAAATTATTAAAGCAGCAACCAATGCCATAGTGAGTCTTAAAAATACAGAGGCCCTCTTGGGAGCCTGCTCATCAACAACTTCAGTGGTAGGCTCCTTAGCGGTACCTTTAATAGTATGTATGCTACCAGTATTCTCAGGAAGAAACTGTTGAAACTGCATGACTACGAAAATAGTTCCAAACCGAATGGTTGGTCCAGTATAGCCTGTGTTTAGAACAGCTTGAGGGAACGACACTCTAGCTCCCTTACATAGGTTCACAATCATGAAGGACTTTATAGGCGTCATATTATCAACCTTTTAACATAACTTGAGGAGTAAGAGTCAAGCTAAATTCTACTGAAAAAGAAAACACAGAACTGCGTTGAATAAACATCAATATTTATTTTTAGATGTTTTGTTAACTAAGACTAAATATGAATTATCTTTTCATCCAAAGATGGAGAGAAAAGTATTCCCCAGTGGAGTCGTCAGAAATCTGTTGGCTCAAGAAAAATGGCACGAATGCATGAATCCCGCTTTGCAGCCGTAGGATTCCATTTCCCTTAAGTCAAATTGAAATTAACCAGATTTCCCCAGAGGATAGTGTCAGGGTTTATAGATCTGGGGTTCTTACTTCCTATGAGCGCAAGCACTCATAGTTAATTACCCCTCTTACTACGTAAGAGACCCCTCTTACTACGTAAGAGAGAACTCTCGATTAAGAATGAATAATTTTTTTTAGATAATTTTTTTCTCAATAGTAGGGGAAATGGAGGTAAACCCGATCAATATCTCATGGTTCCATCATCCCGAGTATACCGTAGTTCCAATCTACCAACACTAATAATCATTGATCGTAGTGTCCAAGGAATCTGATTAGCAGCCATGTGTTGCCTCCTGTCAGGGATCCTGAGTAGAATGAAGTGGTTAGATGTGCATTTTAGTTTGATTTAATTTGGGTTGGGGCTTATGACTTCCTTAGAAGTTGCCCTTTTATTTATGTAGTTTGGGTCTTACAGCTCTATTTAAGAGTTGCCCGTATGATTTGATTTAGGCAGGGGCTTATGGCTTCGTCAGAAGTTGCCCATTAATTTGTTTAGTTTAGGGCTTACTGCTCCAATTAGGAGTTTCCCGTGAGATTTGATTTAGGTAGGGGCTTATGGCTTCATTAGAAGTTGCCCAACGGTGGGTCTTACGACCTAGCTCTATAAGCTAAGCAGCCCGAGTTGTGGGTCTTACAACTTAATCCTTTAGACTAAGATGCCCTTAGGTTTAAATTTTCTTGTTTGAGGTTTAGGATTATTGCTATTTATTTTAACAATTTTCCTAAAATGTGGGGGCTTATGACTTCAGTTAGAAGTTACCCGATAATGGGTATTATAACCTATTCCTATAGACTAAGATGCCCATAGATTTACATTTGATTATTTGAGTTTTAGGTTCATTATAATTTATTTAGTAATTTTCCTAAAATGTTGGGGTTTACGACTTCCTTAGAAGTTGCCCGATAATGGATCTTACAACCTAATCCTATAGAGTAGGATGCCCAAAGATTTAAATTTAGATTTGGACTTACAACTTTTGTAGAAAGTAGCCCGAATATTTTAGTTAGGTAAGTCTTATTGCTTCCTTAGAAGTTGCCTAATTATGGGTTTTACGACCTAGCAATTTAAGCTAAGTGGCCCAAGTTGTGGGTCTTAAAACCTAGTCTTTTTAGACTAGGATGCGCGAATGAGGGGTCTAGGGTCTTATTATAACCTAAACATTTTTCCTCAGAGGTCGGACTTATGACTTCCATTAGAAGTGGCCGGTGGTGTTAATTGGGGTTTAGGAGTTAGGTCAATTTTACCTAAAACTTTCCCCTAAGGTCGAACTCATGACTTTTCTATAAAAGTTATTGGATAGTGGGTCTTACAACTAGGTTCCTATGAATGAGGCCGCCCGAGAAAGTTGAAATTTGATTGTTTGGAGATTTGTTTTGAATTCGTTTGAGTTTGTTGAGTTTTTGATTTTGACACCTCAGGGCTTTGACACTTGCGTTAGTGTTTTAGTTTGTTTTGTGCTTATAGTCTTTTTTCTTACTATAATAGTCCAATGCTTTACCTGTTTTTAGCACTTTTGTTCTACTACCTTTTTCGTACTTAGTTTTTCTTGCTTTCAAGTACTTTGCTTTATAGTAGTGGCTAGCTTTAATATTTTTCAACATTCTTGATTTAATGATTTATATATATATTTTTCTTTGTGACAAACAAACATTTATTTATTTCATTTGCAGGTATGTGGTACTTGCAGCAGTTCAGGGAGCTCGCATATAATTGCAAGAGCTCGTAGCCACAAGGGATACAGTCATAGGGGTGCTAGCATAGTGTTGTTTTGTACTCGTTTGGGTTGATAGAGTTGTTTGTACAGTGTTGAAAGAGTTTGTTGAGCAAAGAACTTGTACAATTTGTTTGAGAGTTATTATTTGGAGATGATTTTGGGGAGTTTGAGAGCCTGTACATGTTGATTAGTGAAATTTTTTCTTTCTTTTTTTTATTATATTTTTATTTGATTAATTAAATAATTAACCAATAAATAAATTTTAAGTTTCACTACTCTCACTCTTTTAAATAACTCTCAAATTTTAAAACTCTTAGAATTTGAAATTCTCGTATTTAACATTTTCTTTAAAATGGCTCCCATATTTTAAAACGTACTGATTTCAACTAACTTTAAATTTTTTACTTTAAAAAAATCAATCAATTATTTCAATTAATTTTAATTAATTAATTTTTTAAATTAAGCAATTAAATATTGAAATTTAATTGCTCTAAAATTGTTCTCAAAAAGTTCAATAATTTTCTCAAAATTTCAGCAGCCTCTCGGCATCACCTCCCCACCGAGAGAGAAATCAGGACGGCATCTGCCAAAATTTCTTCCTACCCGGACCTAAGGTTAACGGCTTAGGGTCTTCAATTTTAAACCATCTCACCACGACCTAAGATCGACTGCGTGAGGTCTTCAATTTGGAACCATCCTGGCCGGATCTAAGATACGACGGCCTGAGGTCTTCAAATTTAAAACCATCTGCCCGGATTAAAGATCAACGGTGTAGGTCTTCAAATTTAAAACCATCCGCTCAGATCTAAGATCGATGGCGTGAGTCTTCGACACCTATTTTTTATAGTCATAGTAAAAATTTTATTATTTATGCAATCCTTTATTTTAATTATTTAGCATACTTTAATTAATTGCAGTAATCATGTGAGTATAACAAGTAAATTGGAATGCTATTTTGGAAGGCATTTGAGACAAATCCCAAGCATACAGATAGGATACCCATAACAAGTGAAACTTTAAGTTTAAGACTTTGCGTGAAATAAGAGGAGGTGGAACATTAGGTCAATTGAGTGGATTATATAAGTATGAATAGGAGCAATGCATGTGGGCAAAGTGTAGTTCACATGAAACCAAATTCACATGCTTATAGGAATAGGATTTCAAATTGATTAAAAAAATAAGAAGTGGACAAGGTTTTGGTAGATATTCACATGGGTTGGAGAAGGAGCATAGCAGAACATCCATGGAAAAGCCGAAGTCGCACAACCATGTTGGAACCAAAGTCTCAACTCGTGCAGCTTCAATAACTCATGTGAAGTAACAAGTCGAATAGCAACAGGGAGCCGAAGAGCGACGCGCACAATCTTCACCTCGTGCGAAGAAGTGAAGTCGGACGGCACTAAAGGCGTCAAAGAGCGAAGTCAAACTACGATGGGGAGCCAAAGAGCAAAGTCGAAGGAGTGGTGAGTGTGGTATCTGCCTCCTGCAAACAGTGACGAGGGAAAGAGAAGATGAAATGTGAACCTTAGATTCCTCTGTGAAGCGATGAAGTCGAACGAGCATCTGCCAAATAGGAGTTAGAGCGAATGTAATCTCCTCTTTCTGAACTCCTTTGTTATTTTTATTTGTTTCCTTTATCAAATGGTGGTTACCCGAGCGAAACAAAGTGTCGTTCAGTGAAGTGGGGCTAGCAGAGAGCGTGAACTGCTTCATAATTCTTCATTTTCATTTTTTTAAGTCAACACTAGGGTTAGGTTTTTCCTCAATCTAACTAGTGGATTTGGGAGATCTTTAGTTCTCTAAGCTTGTTAACTGTCCATATTTAATCCTCTAGAAGACTTCTTCACCTGAAAATGCATGGATCGATCGGTTTAAGCCTTGGATGGACCTTGGCTTAAGCTCATCAGAATATGGCCGTCACTGCTTCTAGCGATTGGATCTGACTTGGGAAACGTCAAGGGACCTATTAGAAGCTCAAATGAAAAGAGTATTTGATCTGGAATGGCTTGAGTGGAGAGAGAGTGTAGAGGATAGAATGATAGCCGTTCTAAGGGTTTTGCCCTATTCAACCTTCCTCAGATTAAATAAATGGTTGAGATTGAGTGGGGGCACTCCTGGATGCTTTCCATCTACCCCTGGGGTGGTTGGAAAACTGGGAGCAAGGATAGCATAAGGACATCCATATGGAGAGGTCTTATTGGCCTCACAAGGGTTTTGGGACCACTTGGGCTAGTTCAAAACTTATCTAAAGCTTAATCCAGTCTTAAGAAAGGTTTAGAAACCTTTTAGATTTGGTTTAAATGGCTGGAATGGTTTAGGGATCAAGGAGATTAGTCTTTAATGAGTTTTAACTAACTTCGACGCACTATAAGGCCTTAATTTGACAAGTTGACTGGTCCCCATGCCACATGGTAGCTGAGGTGGCATGGGAAGGGGATTTGGACCTGCTGGAATGATTTGATAAAGAATGGGCTAGCTTTGGTTAAATCATTTGGGAATTTAAACCCCTTTAAAGGAGTTTGTTGACTATGTTTTCCAGTCAACTAGTCAACAATAGGTGAGGTGGCATGTGAGGATGCCATGGGTGCTGGAGTGATGGGCTTAAGGCTTAAAGGTTGATGTTTGAATATATGAAATCATATAAATGTTAGTTTAACCAAACGATGTAGGGTTGACTTGGTCAAAGTCATTTGGATTTGGTTGACCAAAGATTAGGATATGATTAAGCCTTGGTTTGAAATTGATTAGAAGCTTAAAAGTGGTTTAAAATATCAAATGGGTTAAAATAACCCATTTAAAACATTAAGTGGTATTTGGGTCAACCTAGGTTGACTTGGTCCCGAATTTGGGCTCAATAGGTTTGGTTTGAAATTTGAAAATTGTTGGAAGTAGTTCCAAGCAATTTGGAGTTCATTTGGTTTGAAATTAATGTTTGAAATCTTAAGGGGTATTTTAGTCAAAAGGACCATCTGGTCAACCATGCTTAACCAGGGTCTGAGCTTGAGTCCATTGCACTCCTAATGATGATTAAGATGCATTGGAAGAGGTTCTGGGATTTGACTTGAAGAGGCTATATTGAAGTTTATTGAAACTCCAAAATTGCATTTTTTCTGTCATTTTGACCCCTTTTCAATTGGGGGTCAAAATAGGTCCACCAAAATGTAGTTTCATACTCAATGAGTCATAATTAAGGGTTTGGAAGTGATTAGAGGCTTTGGATGAAGCTCTAAGGCCAAAATTCACTGGGTAGTAGGTCCAATGGCATATGATGTAAATATTTGAAGGTTTTATAATCTTTGAATTTCAATTCAATTTTTGGGGTTAGAGATCTTATAATGAGCTCAAATTTGGAGAATTGCCTTTAGAGACATATCATATTAATATGTAATTGATAGACTCTAAATCAGATGTCATTTGACTAGGTTTTGAAGTGTTTGAAAATTCACTAAAAAAGGCTTTCAGGACTTGGAACTTTAGCCTTAGATTGATCTAATATCTAAATAGATCCTAAGGTCTGGATTGATCTAAGGTTTAGGTAGATCCTAAGGTCTGGATTGGTCTTAGTGACCTTATACAAAAATGAGGTCAACAAATGGACCCCCAATATGTGTGATAGAATGGAGTTCTATTGCACATATCGGCATTGACCAAACCTACAGGTCAAATCTGGAGTTTTGATCCTAAGGGAAGGAAAAGGTATATTCCTAGAGAATCAGGGTTTGAATTGATACTAGGGTAGTGCCATGGAGGGCGTGCTCTACCACTAGTGAGTCGAATCCTAAGGGAAGGAAAAGTTTATCCCTGAAGGAAAAGAAAGTATGGGTGATCGTATAGGCAGGAAGAATTCCTAACTATAGAGGATCAAATTTGAGTTTTGATTCTAAAGGAATGGAAGCCTAACCTTAGAAAATTGAGTTTGGAGTAAATTCTAAGGGAAGGGAGGACCTAACCCTAGAGGATTGAGCTTTAAATTGGTTATAAGGGAAGGGAAGACCTAACCCTAGAGGATTGAGTTTTGATTTGATTCTAAGGGAACGAAATACCTAAACCTAGAAGATTGAATTTGAAGTAGGTTCTATGTGAAGGGAAGACCTAACTCTAGAGGATTGACTTTTGATTGGTACTAGGGTTGTGCCACTAAGGGCTACTCTACCACTAGAAGATCTAGTCCTAAGGGAAGAAAGTACCTAAATCCTAAGGAAGGTAAGGCTGGAATAATCATATAGGAAGGAAGAAATCCTAACTATAGATGATCAAATTTGAATTGATACTAGGGTAGTGCCATGAAGGGGCATACTCTACCACTAGTGGGTCTAATCCTATTGCAAGGGAGTACCTAAACCCTAAGGAAGAGAAGGCTGGAATGATCGTATAGGAAGGAAGAACTCCTAACTATAGAGGATCAAATTTGGGTTTGATACTAAGGTAGTGCCTCGATGGGTGTACTCTATCACTAGTGGATCTAGTCCTAAGGGAAGGGAGTACCTAAACCATAAGGAAGAGAGGGTTGGATTGATCGTATAGGAAGGAAAGAACTCCTAATTATAGAGGATCAAATTTTGGTTTGATACTAGGGTAGTGCCTTGAGGGGCGTACTCTACCACTAGTGGCTCTAATCCTATGGGAAGGGAGTATTTAAACCCTAAGGAAGAGAAGGTCGGAATGATTATATAGGAAGGAAGAACTCCTAACTATAGAGGATTGAATTTAGGTTTAATACTAGGGTAGTGCCATAAGGGGCGTACTCTACCACTAGTAGATCTAGTCCTAAGGGAAGGGGGAAACCTAACCTTAAGGAGACGAAGATTAGATGATCATATAAAAAGGAAGAAATCCAAACTACAGAGGATTTAATTTGAATTTGATACTAGGGTAGTTCCATGAGGGGCGTACTCTACTCCTAGTAGATCTAATCTTAAGGGAAGGAGGAAACCTAACCTTAAGGAGAAGAAGATTAAATGATCGTATAGAAAGGAGGAAATCCAAACTACAGAGGATCAAAATTTGGATTTATACTAGGATAGTTCTACAAGGGGTGTACTCTACCACTAGTAGATATAATGCTAAAGGAGGAAAGAACCTGACTTTAAGGAGAAGAAGACTAGAGGACCCTGTGGAAAGGAAGCATTGCTTCCCAAGGAAGGTCTAATCTTGATTTTAAAACTAGGATGGTGCCACATAGGGCGTGCTCCATCACCAGTGAATCTAATCCTAAGAAAAAAAGCATGATGACTCACATATATTCTTAAATAAAAGAGGATGATCATGTGGAAAGGAAGCATTGCTTCCCATAGAGGATCCGATTTGAAATTTAAAACTAAAATGTTGCAACAGAGGGTGTGCTCCATCACTAGTTGATCTAATCCTAAAGAAAGGAAGCTCTAGAACTCACACCTAATCTTAAGGAAAAGAAAGTGACTGAACTATAGTGGGGCCCAACAGGCTTAAATCCACCACTAGTTAGTCAAGATCCTATCAGATAGGAAGCACAGGGACTCACACCTACTCTTAAAGGATGATATTTAAATTTGAAACTAAGATGGTGCCATAATGGGCATGCTCCATCACTATTGATTTTAATCCTAAAGAAAGGAAGCTCTGGAACTCACACCTAACCTTAAGAAAAAGAAAGTGACTAAACTATAGTGGGGCCCAACATGCTTAAATCCACCACTAGCTAGTTGAGATCCTAGGAGATAGGAAGAATAGGGACTTATACCTACTCCTAAAGGATCAGATTTGTTTTGGGTTTTCAATGACTAACCTAGCTAGAAAGCACAGAGACTTACATCTAACTAGGGGAACTAGCCAAGGAGATAGTCTACCTAAACCTCTAAGGATTCGGCAAAAGCTATCTAACCCTAATTTGACTCTAATCCTAAGGAGAGAAAGCACGGGGACTCACACCTGTCCTTAAGGAAAACGGGATTTTTATTTTAGTTTTGAATTTGACATGATTTTTGAATTTTGGATTTCGATTAGATTTGATATGATTTGAGATTGATTAAAATTATGATTTTAGATATAGATCTAAATTTAGAAGTTTTTAAATTTGAATTTAGAGAATTTTAAATTTGAAGAGTGTTTTATTGATGTTGAATTTGATACTCATTGGCATGGTACTTCCTGAAGAGCTGCCCGACATTTAAAAATATCAAGTGGCATCCTTCAGGGTTGATTAGCTAATGTTTGACATTTCCTCAAAGATCATCTCTACAATAAGAGGACAATCTTGTATTGGTTTAAACTCCTCCATTGATTTCTTGGTAGGCTAAGATATACATCTAAAGAACCTAGACCAAGTCTCCTACTTGGAAGGTTTTAAGTAGCACTATCTTATCACGAGTTTAAACCACTCGGGATTTATACGTTTCTGAGTTTTACTGAGCTTAAAAGATGAAGTTCTGCAAGGCCTCGAGCTCCTTCAATTGGAGTCAGGCACTCTACTCAGTCGTGGTTTGATTTTGAATGGTAATTCCCAGAATTATAAAATACTCTTCCAGTGGGGTTGATCTTGGACCGAGCATAGAGTGTAATTTTTTTAAGGCCTTGAAGGAAAAGATGCCTCTGCATAAGGACTTACACACTCCTCAAGGACAGGATTTAAATTTTTATTAGGAGAGGATTCATTCTTTTTATTAAAAATTTTCTCTAGCCATTTGGACCCTGTCAGAATGACAAGCAAGAATAAATTCAACTTTTAAAGTGAGAAGTAGAGTTGACTCCAACAAAATTGGAAGGATTTACATTTTGTTGACCCATACCAAATTTCATAGAAACTAAACTGGGGACTCCCTTAAATAGATTTTGAATTAAAATTAACTTCAAAGGGTTTAAGTTGAAGAGAGAAATTTAATCTTTCCAATTCTCTTACATGAGAGATTTTTTTTTATCTAATAGACTATCCATGCATGATGGAGAATATGAATTCAAGATTTGTCAAAGTCAAGTAGTTAAGATTGATTGGGTTTTTTGACATTTAAGGATTTAAAAAAAGGAAGCCTCTTTCTTTTTATTGGTGGTGCATATCATGCATCTTTTGATTTCTAGCACACTTTACACATTTTCCTGACTTTTTGATTGATCTTGAGAAGAGCCTTCAATTTCTTCAAAAACCTTAAAATGATTGTTCATCTTTATTTTGAATGTTGGGATTATATCTCAAGTATTAGAAAAGAAAACTCATTCTCTTATACAATGAAGAATAATCCTCTAAGCACACCCAATCTTTTTGAAAAGAGCATTGACTTGACTTTTGAAAATCATTAAACAAATTTTAGACATGCAAGAATTGCCTATTAAGATAGAAGATTGCTAGAAGATTGATAAAATTTTCATTTCTAAGGTCAACTTAAGTTTGAGGTAGATTTTAATTCAAAAGTTAAATCAACCCACGAAAGTGATGGGAGTGAGGGACATTCAAACATTTGATGGAGTCAACTACAACTCTCTCCTACTTAAAATTTAAGGTAGAGGTCAATTTTTATTAAAAAGGTGAATCAACTTGTCTTGAAAATCTGGATCCAGTACACTTGAGAAATTGGAAGCTTTTTCTTAAAGGTTGCAAGTCTATGTGGCAAGACTCTATCAGTACATAATTGAATTCCTACAATCTCCTTAGAGGGAGAGACTATTATAAGGTCTACACTATCCATAGTTTATGCGGCATCACCACAATCAAAAGATTTATCGTGATAGGACCCTGTTAAAAGTTAGATTTCAACAGTATCACTTTCTGATACAATCTTATATTATTTCCTCCTCTTATATTACTAGTGGCCTAGTTGTCAAGAGAGTGGAACCCCGAGTGGTTTCGACTCCTCATATATAGATGATGTAGTTGGACATGTGTAATAACGTGACTTAACATCTTCTAATAGAGTGGATGGGTCATAACCCTAAATTAAGGGCCTATGGTCTGTTACTGGTATTTGTTCAATTCTAGCTTGCATAAGTCTTTAAGTGCAGTAGTCAAGCAGGTGTATTAAATATCGCGCTCTCATCTTTATGACCTCCCTCCTTTATGCAAGGAGAGGGTACGTAGAAGAATAAATGGGCACTCGACTAGCATTAGATTTGCCTTGATTTAATGCTTCTGGCTCAGCAGTCTTTCTGGCCTTAACAACCTTCTTTCTGACTCTTCGAATATAGTTCTTTATGTTAAGATAGTTGCTATTTGCATGCTTTTCATTTTTGCAACTTATAAAGTTTTGATGATTTCAAACATTATTGTTCAAATGTGTAGTTATCTCCTAACAATTTTGGAAGAATTGTATTTGCTCTTGTGTGTACTGACATTTCAGGAAAAACGAACTCCAGACTACGAAGACTTCAAATTAAATTCAGCATGAGATACTTTGTAAAATTTGAAGCTTGCACTTTTCTTAGAAATCAAATTGGAAGGGAGTGATTGTATTTTGAGAAAATAAAAACATTCACACATAAGGAGATCATGTAGAACTTATACTGATCGTACAGGACGATCTTCAGTTCGTACTGGACGATCAGACAGTTATCTCCTTTAGAGCATATGGAACGAATAGGAACTTGCTTGAAAATTTTTTTCTAAGTCCTATTCGTTCAGGACGAAATAAATTATCGTCCAGTACGATAGGCTCTCTGGAAAATTTTCGTCCAGACGAAATTAATTATCGTCCAGGACGATTGGGTCTTTGGAAAATTTTTGTCCAAACGGAAATAAATTATCGTCCAGGACGATCAGTCCTCGGGAAATTTTTCATCCAGATGAAATAATGTATCGTACAGGACGATCAGTCCTCTGTAAAAATTTCGTCCAGATGAATCAATTTTCGTCCAAACGATTAACCGACTTAGGACAGTTTTCAGCAGTTTCAAGAATCGACCTTGTAATAACCGTTCGTACTGGACGAACCTAGTTCGTACTGGACGAACCTAGTTCGTACAGGACGATCAGCTGTACGAAGACATTTCGTACACATATTCAAATAGGGTCGTTTCAGATCGTTTAAGTAGAATCGTCCAGGACGATCCACGATCGTACAGGATGATCCACTGCGTACGGAATTGAATACTTGCAGTTTTTGGTCGGTTTTTCTTGTCTTTTGTATAAATAGTCCAAATTAGACTGCCACCCAATCTTTTTGTCATTTGATCTTCGTGCCTCTTGAGAGAATAGCCAAGGAGAGAGTTGAAGAGAGCATTCAAGGGAGGATTCCTACCACTGAAGCAAGAAGGCTTCACTTGGATTTCAAAGGTAAGAGTCTCTACTTATGAATTGGGATTACTTCACTCTTTTCTTTCTTCCTTCTAGATTCTTGTGAGAAGATCTGTCAAGGAGATCCGGTTCTCTGCCGACACTTGGAGAGTGTGAAAGGACGAAGGGTTCTCTGCCCACACTAGGAGAGTGTGAAAGGATGAAGGGTTCTCTGCCCACACTAGGAGAGTGTGAAAGGACGAAGGGTTCTCTGCCCACACTAGGAGAGTGTGAAAGGACGAAGGGTTCTCTGCCCACACTAGGAGAGTGTGAAAGGACGAAGGGTTCTCTGCCCACACTGGGGATAGTGTGAAAGGACGGACGGTTCTCTGCCAACACTGGGTATTGTGTAAAAGGACGGACGGTTCTCTGCCGCACCGGGGAGTGGTGAAAAGAGTGTGTTGTAAAGGCTTCTCCGCCTTGTTGTGGGTGCAAAAGGAGAGTCACTATTGGTATTAGTGCAATACTCAGAGGGTGCCTCTGGGGAGTGGATGTAGGTCTGGTTATAGACCGAACCACTATAAATCTGGTGTCATTTACTTTACTGTTTTTACATTTCCGCACTTTCTATTTCAGTTTTAAAAACTCTGTGGTTGAAAAACCTTTTTCTACAAAATTTAAAAGAGATTTTATTTCGGTTCAATAATTTTTAAAAAGGGGTCTTAAATTTTAACTTTGTTTTTTAAACTACCAATTCACCCCCCCCCTCTTGGTAGCCTTGGGACATTCACTTAGGCTTAACAACCTAATTATTAGACTCAACAAGTGGTATCAGAGCTTCGTTTCAATATCATAAGTTTGAACTACTTTTTGATTAACGTAGATGGCTACTTTCGGAAACCGGAACACACCTGAGGGTTACTCTATTACTAGACCTCCACTGTTTGACAACATTCCTTTTGATTTTTGGAAAACACGCATGTCTACTTTCTTACAGTCACTTGATTATCGCATGTGGATGTTAGTCCAGGATGGCTACACAAAACCAACTAGATTAGTTTATGGAGTAATGGTAGAAATACCTTTTACTGATTGGACTGTAGAAGAACGTGACTTAGCACAATTAAATGCCAAATGTTTAAATAGTTTCTTTTGTGCTTTAAAATCTGAAGACTACATGCGGGTTTCCACTTGCAAAAGCGGAAAGGACATATGGGATAGACTTTGTATAACTTATGAAGGGACAAATGAGGTTAAACAATCAAGGCTCAATATCTTGTTACATGACTATGAATTGTTTCGCATGAAACCTAATGAATCTATTTCTGACATGTACACAAGATTTACACAAATTGTCACTTCTTTGCATGCACTTGGTAGGGAATTAACTAATGCTGAAATGGTCAATAAGATTCTTCGTTGTTTACCTACTGCTTATGATGCAAAAATTACTGCAATTACAGAGTCTAAAGATTTAAACGTTTATTCTATTGACAATCTTCTTGGTTCACTCATTGCTTATGAGCAAGGAGTAAGTCAAAGGAAGATTGATGCAGGTGAACCACGAAAGGAGAAGAATATAGCACTAAAAGTGGAAGAGTTAGAGAGTGAACACTCACAAACTGAGGATGAAGATGATGTTGCACTAATGACTAGACAATTCAGAAGCTTTTTAAAGAGGAAGCAGAAGAAACGCCAGTTATGGAATAGAGGTAAGTTTAACAGAAATGGCAAGGTTTCTAATGAAGTGATTTGTTATGAATGCAGGAAACCAGGTCATATCAAGACTGATTTCCCAAAACTCAAAGCCACTCCTGCTAAGGAGAAGGTGGAGGAGAAACCTATGGTAAAGAAGGGCAAGAAGAAGTTTCAAAGAGCTTTCTGGGCGGACTCAGCTTCAGACTCATCTGAGACAGAAAAAGAAGAAGAAGTCACTAATCTTTGCTTGATGGCAGACAATGTAGATCACTTAGATCAAGAAGAAGTATGTGACTTATCCTATGATGAATTATTTGAAGTTTCTGAACACATGCATGATGCATATATGAAAATGAAAAAGATGCATGCTAGTTTAAGTTTAGAATTTGAAGAGCTCAAGAAGGAAAATGAAATCCTTAGAAAAGACCATACTTTAATAGATGACAACCACATGAAACTACTCGATGAATATGATGACTTGAATAAGAATTTTGAAAATCTAAAGTCATCCTATACTGATCTTGAAAAGGAATTTAAAAATTTTAAGGATAAATCTGAGAGCAAAGCATATAGAATCAATTATACCAATCGAATCTTGGAAGATATGAATTCATTTTACAAACTAACAATAAGAGCTCTCGAGGATAATAGGAAACCCCCCAGACTTGAAGATTTTACAAATCCTAAATATTATCCTAAATTCATGAAATCCCTTAGAAGACAATCACATGGAAGAAAACTTAGGAATATTTTTCCTAATGTTAAATGTAATAATTGTGGATTTTTGGGACATATAGCTCACACCTGTACCTTGATGATGAAATCTAATTTGGTGTGGAGACCTAGGATGCATAAACCTAGACATATCATACATGCATCTGATTATAAATTGCTAAAAGGTGAACCCAAACTTGTTTGGGTTCCCAGGTCTAACATGTGATATTTTTTGCAGGATTGCTCTCACACAAGACCTCGTGGGAGCATATGGTACCTGGATAGCGGATGTTCAAAGCATATGACTGGAGACACTACACAATTCATATCGCTAGAAGCCAGGAATGGAGGCAAGGTTACACTTGGAGATAATACCACAAAGAAAGTGGTTGGATCAGGTATGATTGGTAATTTCAAAAACTTTTTTATAGACAATGTGCTATTGGTTGAAGGCTTAAAGCATAATTTGTTAAGTATAAGTCAGCTATGTGACAAAGGTTATAATGTGAAATTTTTACCTACTAGCTGCATATTAAGCCTAAATGGAAAAGAAGTTTTAAATGGAAAAAGGGTAAACAATGTTTACATGCTAGATTTGAATTCATTTCATACTCCTATTGCTTTCTGTTTGAAAACTATTTCTGATGAATCTTGTCTTTGGCATAGGAGACTTTGTCATTCTAGTATGAAAAATCTTAGGAGAATTACCCAAAAGAATTTAGTAAGAGGTATACCAAAACTAGACTTTACTAAGGACCATCTTTGTGATGCATGTCAATTAGGAAAACAAGTGAAGTCCTCTTTTAAGTCCAATAATGATCTTAGAACTAGTAAACCATTGGAAATTCTTCACATGGATCTTTTTGGACCAGTAGGAACTGTAAGTCTAGGAGGGAAGGTATACGGATTTGTTATTGTGGATGATTTCTCTAGGTTCACTTGGGTTAGATTTCTTTTTCATAAAAGTGAATCATTTGAGGAATTCAGAAATTTTTCAACTTGGATTCAGAGAAAATTAGGATGTGAAATAATGTCTATACAAAGTGATCATGGAGGAGAATTTGAAAATGAAAGATTTGAAAATTTTTGTAAAGAAAAAGGGATTGATCACAACTTTTCTGCTCCTAGAACCCCTCAACAAAATGGGGTAGTTGAAAGGAAAAACAGAACATTAATAGAAGCCGCCAGAGCAATGTTGGCAGAATACTCTCTTCCTAAATATTTTTGGGCTGAGGCGGTTAGCACTGCATGTTATGTTCTGAATAGGGTGAATGTGAGATCAAATTTAAATAAAACACCCTATGAGTTACTAAAAGGTAGAACACCAAATTTGTCTCATTTGCATGTTTTTGGTTGCAAGGTGTTCATTCATAACAATGGAAAATCTGCCTTAGGAAAATTTGATCCAAAATCAGATGAAGGAATTTTTGTTGGATATTCAAGTGTTGGAAAATCTTATAGGGTATTCAACAAAAGAACTTTAGTTATTGAAGAAACCACACATGTTGTATTTGATGAATCTGGAAATTTAGAAGAACCAAATATTGTTGAAGAAGAAATTGAGGAAAACTCCCAAAAGATTGATAGATTAAATTTGGAAGAAAATGTGGAAGAAAACTTTGAAAGAGAAAACCCTTTGCCTAGAGATTTGAGATTTTCTAAAAACCACCCAAGAGAATTGATTATAGGAGAACCTAGTGAGGGTGTTAGAACTAGGCGTGGATTAAATAAGGAAGTCAATCATTCAGCCTTTATTTCAACCATAGAACCCACTAATATTGATCAGGCACTTTCTGATGAATTTTGGATATTGGCCATGCAAGAAGAGTTAAATCAATTTGTAAGAAATAAAGTTTGGGAATTAACCACAAGGCCAAAAGATCAAAGTGTTGTTGGAACAAAGTGGGTGTTCAAAAATAAAATGAATGACTCAGGAGTAGTCATTAGAAATAATGCTAGATTAGTTGCTAAGGGGTATAATCAAATTGAAGGAATTGATTTTGAGGAGACCTTTGCCCCTGTAGCAAGACTTGAAGCAATTAGGGTTTTACTTGCCTTTGCCTGTTTTAAAAGTTTTAAATTGTTTCAAATGGATGTCAAAAGTGCCTTTTTGAATGGTGTTATTGAAGAAGATGTTTATGAAAACAACCTCCAGGATTTGAAAATTCAAAATACCCAAATCATGTTTTTAAGTTAAAAAAGGCAATATATGGATTGAAACAGGCACCTAGGGCTTGGTATGAGAGATTGAACACTTTCCTACTTGAAAGATCTTTTGAAAAAGGAAGTGTGGATACAACTCTCTTCTTAAAGAAATTTGAAAAGGAAATACTCATTGTTCAAATTTATGTGGATGATATCATCTTTGGATCTTCAAATAAAAATCTTTGTGATGATTTTTCTAATACAATGAGTAGTGAATTTGAAATGAGTCTAATGGGAGATTTAAATTACTTTCTAGGTTTTAGCATCAAGCAACTTGAGGAAGGGACATTTCTTAGTCAAACCAAATATATTAAGGACATCCTCAAGAAATATGAAATGGACAATGCTAAACCTGTTAGTACACCAATGAGTTCCTCAGTTCAGTTAGATAAGGACCTTAAGGGAAAATCTGTTGATCAAAAGAAATATAGAGGGATTATTAGATCTTTGCTTTACTTGACTGCTAGCCGACCAGATATTATGTTCAGTGTTTGCTTATGTGCTAGATTTCAATCAGATCCAAAAGAATCACATTTGACAGCAGTGAAAAGGATTTTAAGATACTTACTAGGATCTCAAAACATAGGAATTTGGTATCCTAAGTTTAGCTCTTCATTTGAAATTATTGGTTATTCAGATTCTGACTTTGCAGGCTGTAGAGTGGATAGGAAAAGCACTTCTGGAACATGTCAATTCATTGGAAATTCATTAGTTTCCTGGTCCAGTAGAAAACAAAATTCAGTAGCCCTATCTACTGCAGAAGCAGAATACATTGCATTAGGAAGTTGTGTGGCACAAGTACTTTGGTTAAAACAACAGTTGATTGATTTAGGATTATCTGTAGGCACTATTCCAATTTATTGTGACAATACTAGTGCTATTTGCATTTCCAAAAATCCTATTCAACATTCTAGAACCAAATACATAGATATAAGACATCATTTCATAAGGGATCATGTATCCAAAGGAGAAATTGAACTCACACATGTTTCAACTGAAAATCAACTTGCAGATATTTTTACAAAACCTTTAGCCCTTGATACCTTCAGTACTTTAAGAACAAGGCTAGGTGTTATTGATTTAAATGCCTAAACAAAATGTCTTTGCAACATTGATGTTTATGTTTTTGTTTTGTTTTTGATTTTGTGAATTTTTGTGTGTTTTGAATGAATTTGTTTTTAAGTGTAAGTTTTTTGTATGTTTTCTGTGTTTTTTTTTTAAAGTTTGGTTTGATTTTCAAAAATTCAAAAATTGGAGGAAATCGTCCGGGACGACTTTTGGTTCGTACTGAACGATGTGAGAAAAGTTGGTTTGCGTGCATTTTAACTGTTTTGAGAGCAATTTTTAATTAAATCGTCTGTACGATCTGAATATCGTCCAGGACGAACGTTTTCCTTTTCTCAAACGTCGAGACGATTGAATGCAGCGGTTGAGTGGATAAGACAGTTTTTAATATGGATTTCGTCTGTACGAACTTTTGGTTCGTCCAGCCGAACATATGTCGTTTCAATGTAGGGGACGGTTTTCAAAAGACATTTAAAAGAGTTATTTTTTGATCGTCTGTACGAACTTTTGTTCGTATGTACGATCACTCAAGTCAAAGGTCTGTACGAAGTGGCGTATCGTAAGTTGTGTTGATTACGAAAAGCCGTTACATTTTGGACGAATTTGATCGTCTGTACGAAATAATTTTCATCCAGACGAACGATTATTTTCGTCCAGGACGAACCTTTTTTGTCCAGGACGAACGTATCATTTTCTTTAAATATGAAGGCTTTCTAACTCAACAATCACACTTTCAAACTTCTCTTTCAATCCCTTTCTACTTCAAATTGTCAATGGCCTCCTCAAGCAAAAGACAAAAGGTGTTAGCGAAGAAGCCGAATAGGAATGCCTCGGAAAACTTCCTTTCTAAGGCAAATGAGGAATCATTTCCTCGTTTTGCTTCTGCAAAAATAACTCCATCTCGCATCTTAATCCAAAGCGAGATAAATTTTAAGGTAATACACCTTTTTGCCTCAACCCAATTCCATTTCATACTTTCTCTCGTCCATTTCTACAACAAGCAAACATTTCTCTACTTTCTAGCCAACATGAGTTTTAACTCCGACCACTCTTCCATTAGTTCCTTTGTATTCAAGCAAAAAGTAGAAATCACCAAGCATGACATTGGTGCATTTTTAAACCTAAGGACTGAAGGATATAGAGCTCACACCCTTATGACCGAAAACACAATCAGATGGGAAGATGTCAATAGGGTAATTAGAAAAAGTGGCGTAACCTATCATATTGCTAGAGTATCTGGGATGACCCAAAATGCCCGTATCATCTAGCATATCCTTAGATCTTCAATCATTCCTAAAGCTGGTGATAGGATAAACATTACTCCTCTCCTTTCTGTTCTAACCTTTTTGATTATGGATCGTCGCCCTATCGACGAAGCCCAACTTATCATAGATCATCTCTATGGGCTTTCAGAAATAGGACATGCTGAACAGAAGAGGAAAAAGAATATTTCTTTGGGACATTTAATTACCTACATTTTGGAGAAGAAATATAATTTGGTGCATCCTGATGAAGAATATGAAGAGCCAGTTTACTATAATGATGCATCCTTCAGATTGCTCTTCAGGGAGGAAAAAGAAAAAGAAAAAGCACATGCCAGTGCTTCAGAAGAAGAAGAAGAAGAAGCGCAAACCTCTACACCTCAGTCAGATTATCAGAATCTGATTGAGAGATTTGATAGATTAGAGACTCATATTGATCAAAGGTTTGATCAATTTGATGCTCAACTTGTGTAGCAACAACATGACATTGGTATAATTAGAAACGAAGTACATGATATCAATACCAATGTAATGTTGATGGCCTCCTACTTTAACCTTTTCGGTGGCATTCCTCCTCCTCCTCCTCCAGAACAGTAGAGATGAATTTCTGTGTTTTTGTTGTACTCGTGTTGTATTTTTTTTTTGTTTTGATGTGTTAGTTACTCATGTTTTTATGTCTTGTTGTGTTAGTGTTTATGTTAAGTGTTTGTTTGTCTTTTCTTTTAAATTCTGTTTAGATATTGTGAAATGTGTAATCCTTTCATAAATATCAATGCATTTCGTACTTGTTTCAATGTTGATTTGTTATTGAAATGTGGTTAATTTTTATGAATTTCATTAGTATTATTTAATCTTCATAGTGCTTAAATTAGATTGTAATTTGAGATTATCTACATTAGAAAATCTAGTCTTTCTAAATTTAAAAGTTGTTTATAACTTGTTGTAATTAGAACTTTTAAATTCATGTCTATTCATTTAGACTACATAAAAGTTAATATTATTATTGCAATTTAGATGTTGTCTTATTTTGTATTTCCTAGCTCAAATAATATTTATGCACTTAGAAATATTTGAAATTTTAGATTATTGATTTTGGAAAGAATTGGTCTCAATTACTCTTAAAAAAATTGTACAAAAGTACAAAAATCAAAAGGAATGCGCAAAGGTTCGCAAATATGAAAAAGAGGCACAAAATTAGCCCAATATCAAAAGATGCACAAAAATGTGCCCAAAATTTTGAAAAAGATGCGCAAAGCGCCACATGTGGTAATTCTCTTCTTTCCAAATTCTTTCAATCTCTTAATTCAAATTGATCTTATGTTCATTTATATTCTTTTGAATTTTGAAATATCGAATTTTTCTTCATCTCTCTTGTAATGATTTTCTATATTGAAATGTCTAAATTGAATCATGTCTTTGCTAAATTCTTCTTACTTACAATGTTATATCACTTTTTAAATTTCATGAATTTCTATGATTGACCTAATGTTTTTAGTTTAAATTGCATACCTTGTATCAATCACCATTTAGATTAAATATTCAAATGAATTTCATACAATTACTTACATTTCTTGTCTATTTCTTCTTCACTTTTTGTTGTTGTCAAAAAGGGGGAGAAATCATTGTGTTTCTATGTTTTGTTTGCATATGTTTTATGTTTTGTTTGTTTTGTATGTTTGTGTTTCTAGTTTATTTTTTTTTTAATATATATATATATATATATATAATTTTTTTTATACTTCAAATTGCCTCCTTATTTTCATGTATTCATCAATTCAGGGGGAGTTTAGGAGATAGAAAGATTTGTTTAAATTGAAATCATACAAACAATAATTGTTTTGCCATCATCAAAAAGGGGGAGATTGTTAAGATAGTTGCTATTTGCATGCTTTTCATTTTTGCAACTTATAAAGTTTGATGATTTCAAACATTATTGTTCAAATGTGTAGTTATCTCCTAACAATTTTGGAAGAATTGTATTTGCTCTTGTGTGTACTGACATTTCAGGAAAAATGAACTCCAGACTACGAAGACTTCAAATTAAATTCAGCATGAGATACTTTGTAAAATTTGAAGCTTGCACTTTTCTTAGAAATCAAATTGGAAGGGAGTGATTGTATTTTGAGAAAATAAAAACATTCACACATAAGGAGATCATGTTAAATTTATACTGATCGTACAGGACGATCTTCAGTTCGTACTGGACGATCAGACAGTTATCTCCTTTAGAGCATATGGAACGAATAGGAACTTGCTTGAAAATTTTTTTCTAAGTCCTATTCGTCCAGGACGAAATAAATTATCGTCAAGTACGATAGGCTCTCTGGAAAATTTTCGTCCAGATGAAATTAATTATCGTCTAGGACGATTGGGTCTCTGGAAAATTTTCGTCCAAACGGAAATAAATTATCGTCCAGGACGATCAGTCCTCGGGAAATTTTTCGTCCAGACGAAATAATGTACCGTACAGGACGATCAGTCCTCTGTAAAAATTTCGTCCAGACGAATCAATTTTCGTCGCAACGATTAACCGACTTAGGACAGTTTTCAGCAGTTTCTAGAATCGACCTTGTAATAACCGTTCGTACTGGACGAACCTAGTTCGTACAGGACGATCAGCTGTACGAAGACATTTCGTACACATATTTAAATAGGGTCATTTCAGATCGTTTAAGTAGAATCGTCCAGGACGATCCACGATCGTACAGGACGATCCACTGCGTACAGAATTGAATACTTGCAGTTTTTGGTCAGTTTTTCTTGTCTTTTGTATAAATAGTCAAATTAGACTGCCACCCAATCTTTTGTCATTTGATCTTCGTGCCTCTTGAGAGAATAGCCAAGGAGAGAGTTGAAGAGAGCATTCAAGGGAGGATTCCTACCACTGAAGCAAGAAGGCTTCACTTGGATTTCAAGGTAAGAGTCTCTACTTGTGAATTGGGATTACTTCACTCTTTTCTTTCTTCCTTCTAGATTCTTGTGAGAAGATCTGTCAAGGAGATCCGGTTCTCTGCCTTCTCCCCTAAAAGTGGAAAGAAAATGTAGCATTATGAAAGAGAACTCCCAAGATCTCAAGCTTACTTCTTAAAATATTATAGTTACTATGTGAACTTAAGAAGTTTTAATTTTATTTTAAGTAGAAGAGTTTTTAACAGGTCCTTATGAGCCTACAAACGAACTCCAGCTAAAACAAACATGGCATGCAAGTAAACAAAACTAAAAAAATAAATAATCTACAGCGCAATCAATTAAATTAATTATTCAAATTGAATGTCCATATAGCAAGTGCCACTTAATATTACAAACTAGGTCTGCAGAAAAGTAAAGTGGCCGGACAGCACTTACAACAACATGGATTCTGGCTCCTAAAAGACAAGTGACTTTGAGAATTGGGATTCTTCTTAACTTCCACTTCTTTGTCTTCCCACGAGCTTCTTGATCCATCAGTTCTGGATATCCAATTGAAAAGAAACTCTCCCCCCGGACGAAGGGGTTTTATCTTTCTCTTTAGATATTTTAAAGATATCCTAACTTGGATCTTCTAAATGGAAGAAGACTCTCTATTTTAGGGATGTTCTTCTTCCTCTTTGGAATCCAAGTTGGATATAAAATATCCCATCTCAAATCACTTAATATTTATAACTCCATGCTTAATTCAAAATTACATTTAAAAATATAAAATTCTAGACTTGGATCTTATACATGGTTATTCTAATATCAATAGTTAATTGACATCCCAAGCAGTTAATATTTTGAATTTAAAATATGCAAACATATATACCACTTGGCCATACTCTTTTAATTTAAAGGGGGTCTTAAGCGTTTGGAGCCACTATGCAAAGATAATCTATATATATATATATTCTATATATATATATATATATATATATATATATATATATATATATATATATATATATATATATATATATTCTTAAATGCCCCTTTTCTTTAATTGCCCTATATGAGTATGGCCACCTACACAAGATGAATTAGTATAAAGCATTCCAAACCTAAGGATAGATCTAACATACAATCAAACACATCATAGAATGTAAAAAGTAAGTAAACGAATACATTAATTCTAGGCTAACAAATAGCATGCACTAAAAACTCAACAACTCGGCACACAGCAGAAAAGTGAACATCAACCTAACCTGAAACTAGAGTGTGGTTGTCCTAGCAAATCAATCTAAAAGTGTGTGTAGAAGGCTGTGTAATTTGGATATGTCCAAGGAGGGTAATTTGTTCAAAATTGTTTGAAGTTGATTGGGTTGAAGGCTTAATGAAAATATTGGTTGAAGTTTAAGTCTTAATGATTTAAAATTAATTTTAAGATACATTTTAAAGTGTTAAGTGGATATCACCTTTGTTGCTCACTGAGGTCGTGAAGTTTATTTCACCTTCCTTGGGGCTAATTTAATACCTCGTAGGACTGGGTTACCTAGTTGTCACCGGTTATAGTTAAGTAATTTGATTTAGATTTAAAAGTTAATGATTTGATTAAAGTTGATTGATTGCTAGTTTTAAGATTGATTTAAAGATTTCGAGGTTTTAAAGTGATTTTGAGTTTTAAGAATTTTTTTTGGATTATTTTAATTATTTAATTAAGAGGTCAAAATTTGACTTTTTAATTAAGAGTGATTTATGGAAACTTAGTATTTCTATAAAATGTTTGACCTTAAGATGAGTTGTCAGATACTAAATTTGCTGGATTTGAATTTTTCTATATTTAGTAATGATTTTTCAAAGTTTAAGTAATTTACTAAATTTTTAAAATTATTTTAATTAAAGGGTATTATAATGATTTTGCTCCAAATGAACTCCCAACTCGTTGAAATCAACTCCAAAGGTTAGGAATGACCTAAGGAGAGATTTCTAAGTATTTGGGAATTTTTTGGAATTTTTAATTTTTTTTTACTTAAAATTAAATTAAGTCTAGGTTTGCTATATAATGAAATGGATTTTATTTTTCATTGATTAAAGTTTGAATTTTGGTCAATTTGAGGTATTATTTATATTTTTTGGATTTAAACTTGATTTATTAAATTTTTAGAAGTTTTAAGGGTTAATTAAGCATTTAAGCTTAAAAAAATTAATTAAGGGGCTTAATGAATTTTAAAACTAGTGAGAAAAATTTTATGGGTTGTATATGTCAATAAGTTTAAGTGTTCAAATTTTGGTGTCAAAAGGAAATGTATCCTACTTGTTAAAAGTTTTCTAAGTTCTCTCAATATGCTCTTAATTATTGTCCTTAATGACACTAGGTTGTAGGTTTACAAAAAATTATTATTCTAACCCTTAATACATACATAGATGCACATACAACATTCGTAATCAATTCCTAGATCTAATAGAGCCCTAAGATTAGGTGGTGTGTGCACCCTAAGCATAAAAGAGATAAAATTAACATGAATGATTAACAACTTGATTAGTGAATAATAAGGATAATTATTCACAAATCATCCCCACCAAATATATTCAAATAGCTCAATCTATGTTTAAAGTTTCAATGGATCTCTTAAATGCTTTCAAAATTTAATGTATATATAATATTAAAATTAAATTTTTGATATTTGAAAATAACTTAATTTAAGAAATCTAAAGAGATCAAACTATTATTAAAAATAATTTATAAAGTAGTTTTAAAAATACTTTAATAATATTAAGAAATTTTTAAAATAAAGTTTTCTGATTTCTGAAAAATTATTCAAATCAATGTTTAACTCAATATTAATTTGAGCACTTAAAGAATAGAAATTATTTAAAATTTATAAAACATTTTAAAATAATCCCAATTTTAAACTAAAATATCTCAAAATTAATCTCTGATTATTTTAGAGAATATTTTAAAATAAATTTTGAATTTTTGATAATATTTAACATAGCATTTAATTACATATTATTAAATATTTGAAATTAAATGTTTAAAAATTATTTAAAATATATATTAAATATTTTAAATTAGTTTTAATTTTCAGTTAAAGAGTTTAATAATCTCAACAATTTTATATATCATGTGAATATTTTTGGACTTAAAATGGATTTTTAAAATTTTTTTGAACTTTTTAAAAATTAAATGGTTTTAAAAAATATTTAAAAAACCTTTTAATTAACTCTAGCGGCGGCTAGTGGACACGTGATGCGATTGGGTCCATCGAATCAAAATGCAGGGATGGCGGACCGATGTGGCACTCTTGGGTTCATTGGATTGAACCGCAGAATAATGATTATCGGTGGTGCAATAACCGCCACCAGCAATCATTGGGCATTCGATGGCCGCGGGGATGCTGTTCACTAATCTACGTCAGTACGGCCTCCCGATCGCTAGATCATTCGCGATCGTGATGAAGGGCTCAGATTGAGCCAGACGAGGAAATAGAATGTCGGATTAGATCTGTGATTTTTAAATGCAGTGGAATGATAAGATCTCTGTCGTTGATCAAAAGATCAATGACGGATATTTTATACACTTAAAATAGGCTATCGAAACTCCCTAGAACTCATTTTTTGAAGTTTTCTCTTGATCGAATCAGTCAATGTCCATGAAATTTTAAATATTGACAGGTATAATGAACATAATTAATGGGGATGTGTCTTAATAACTTAAAAGAGCTTAAATCAAAAGCTATTTTAAACTAAGTGTTCTAACTTAGGGTTAGGTTTTACCTTAATTTAACTAGTGGATTTGAGAGATCTTTAGTTTTCTGAGCTTGTTGACTGTCCACGTTTAATCCTTTAGAAGACTTCTTTAGCTGAAAATGCCTGGATCGATCGGTTCAAGCCTTGGAATGGACCTTGGCTTAAGCTCGCCAGAATCTGGCCGTTGTCGACTTCTAGTGGCTGGATTCGACTTGGGAAAGGTCAAGGGACTTGTTAGAAGCTCAAACAAAAAGATTATTTGATCTTGGATGGCTTGAGTGGAGAGAGAGTGTAGAGGACAAAATGATAGTCGTTCTAAGGGTTTTGCCCTATTCAACCTTCCTTAGATTAAATAGACAGTTGAGATTGAGTGGGGGCACTCCTAGATGTTTGCCACCTGCCCCTGGGGTGGTTGGAAAGTTGGGAGCAAGGACAGTCTAAGGGCATCCATGTGGAGAGATCTTATTGGCCTTATATGGGCTTTGGGACCACTTGGGCTAGTTCAAAGCTAATCCAATGCTTAATCCAATCTTAAGAAAGGTTTAGGAACCTTCTAGAATTGGTTTAAATGGTTGGAGTGGTTTAGGGATCAAGGAGATTAGTCTTAAATGGGTTTTGACTAACTTTGACCCACCCTAAGGCTTTGATTTGACAAGTTGACTGGTCCCCATGCCACATGGCAGCTGAGGTGGCATGGGAAGGGGCTTTGGACCTACTGGAATGATTTGATAGGGAATGGACTAGCTTGGGTCAAGCCATTTGGGCAGTTAAGCCCCATTAAAGGAGTGTTGACTATGTTAACTAGTCAACTAGTCAACAATATGTGAGGTGGCATGTGAGGATGCCATGGGTGCTGAAGTGATGGACTTAAGGCTTGAAAGTTGATGTTTGAATATATGAAATCATATAAATGGGAGTTTGACCAAGTGATGTAAGGTTGACTTAGTCAAAGTCAATTGGGTTTGGTTGACCAAAGATTAGGACATGATTAAGACTTGGTTTGAACTTGATTAGAGGCTTGAAAGAGGTTTAAAATGTTAAATGGGGTAAAACAACTCATTTAAAACATTAAGGGGAATTTTGGTCAACCTAGGTTGACTTCGTTAGCCATGTTGACCCAGAAATGGGTTTGGGCTCAATAGGTTTGATTTGATATTTAAAAATTGTTGGAAGTGGTTCCAAGCAATTTGGAGTTTATTTGGTTTGAAATTATTGTTTGAAACCTTAAGGGGTATTTTGGTCAAAAAAATCGATCTGGTCAACTAGGCTTGACCAGGGTCTAAGCTTGAGTTCATTGCACTTGTAATGATGATTAAGATTCATTGGAAGAGGTTCTGGGGTTTGATTTGAAGAGGCTATATTGAAGTTTATGGAAACTCCAAAATTGCCCTTAAGGGGCATTTTGATCATTTTGACCCCTGGTCAACTGGGGGTCAAAATGGGTCCACCAAAATACAGTTTAATATTCAATGAGTCATAATTAAGGGTCTGAAAGTGATTGGAGGCTTTGGATGAAGCTCCAAGGTTAAAATCCACTAGATAGCAGGTCTAGTGGCATATGATATAAATATTTGAAAGGTTTTACAATCTTTGGATTTCAATTCAATTTATGGAGTTAAAGGCCTCATAATGGAATCAAATTTGGAGGGTTGCCTCTAGAGACATGTCCTTTCAATATGCAATTGATAGACTCTAAATCAGATGTCATTTGACTAGTTTTGAAGTATTTGAAAATCACTATAAAAGGGCTTCTGGACTTAGATCTTTAGCCTTGGATTGATCTAAGATCTAAATAGCGCCTAAGTTCTGGATTGATCTAAGGTCTAGGTAGATCCTAAGGTATGGATTGGTCCTAGTGATCTCATATAAAAATGAGGTCAACACCTATAAGGGTATTATTCTGTTTCAGGGGAAGCTTGCACTTCTAGGATAAAATCTATTTTTATGCTTTTGAAAATTTCAAAATATTCTAATTTATATTACAAAACTCAACTAGCATGTATTGCATTAGAAATTAATTTAAAATAAAATTTAATTTGTATTTGTTTAGAAGTATACTCACCATTCATGGTCTAGGACTACTTAGGATTTTCTTTAGATGTCAGCCCCATTTCTACTTAAATAACAACCGATTCATCTTTCACAAAAATTGAAATAATAATTTTATAGTGATTATGAGGAGTTGTAGTTGACATTCCAACCAAATCAGTAATATAAGTCCAGAAGAGTCAAGCATTCCCAAAACTCTGTTATAAAGAGTTTAAAGATATAAGGCCCATTTCATTATCTTACATATCTTTAGACTAGGTTTGAATCACTACCTTGTAGTGGTCACTTTAGTTTTAGGTTCTAAGCCCTTCTAGAGTATAATCTCGCCTTTCTAATAAAATGTCAACTTGAACAATAAATTATATCTTAAATTGTAATGCCCAACATAGGATAGACTGGGGTTACCTATGAGCTTCTTAGAATTTTAGGTCTCGTACTTTTATCAATTGACTCGCTAAGAACTATTTAAACATTTAGCTTTCTCCTTAAAAAATTCTAATTTTTGACCTTGCCTTTTACCTTGTAATCAAATGGTATGAAATTATTATTTTAATCTAGAGTCTTCTTATGAGTACCCCTCTTAGGATATAATTAACCATAGGGCTTGCCCTTATGGGGAATTGAGAACTTCATATTAAAATAAATCATATTTCATTCCTATAAAATAGGGGAAAAATCTCTAAGAATGTTTATCTTTTTTCAAACCCATTTCTATTTTCAAATATCCTTGCAGAATATTGTTATCATCATCCCATATAATATGATATTCTCCTTGCTATATTTGATCTTAGAAATTGTGAATTTTATAAAACACATTCTTACCTTTAGGTTTCTTATAGAATATTATGTTTGTCCCTCAATATAATATAATATTTTCTTTGGTGCATCTGATTATAGAAATGGCTGAATTTTCAAAACTCATTTCTTTTTTTAAATGCTTTCTATAAAATCTCTTGTTCATCTTCTGGGATGATATATTATTCTTTGAATTATGTTTGATTATAGAAATAATATATATATATTTATAATATATATAATATATATATATATATATTATATTATATATATATATTTAATATATATATATTAAAAAAACCTTATTTTATTATTGAAACCATTGTAGAATTAATATATATCTACTGAGATAATTTTTATTCTCAATGTAGTATTCAATTCAAAATAGGAGCATAACTAATCTGAGTGGAATTATTTTGCCCCAAGCCTACCATTTTAGAGAGAGAGGAAGATATTAAAGCTTGCTTTCATGGGACTTCAATCTATTTTCTATTATCATCTTATTCAGGAAGTTGTTTGGGTTGAGGTTGATTGCATTTTGCCTATTTCAATTTTTTATATAACAATTATTTTGGGTTTTTTTTTAATTAACTATAAATATGTACATAAAAATGGAGACAATTTCACATCTATTAAACTTTTTGTAGTGTAACATTTTGTATTTATAGATAATAAACATTTTAATTTTTTTCTTTTAAAAATTTACCATGTAAACTAGAAAGTGTGCTATTTTAACTATTTAAAATTAATTCATACCTCATAAAATAAGTTTGAGTAAATTTAAGGCTTCAAAATGATGTTCTAAATAATCCCTTATATTTGGT